>CM049427.1:13904677-15356939 GCA_026929855.1 Poa annua
CACACACGCGCTCCTCCACCACGACCAGTCCGTCCGTTCGCCGGAGACGGTGAGGGCTACAGAGTATCTCCCTTCCGGCGATCGATCGAGCTCCCGAACTCACAGCCAGCCAGCAAGAACGAGGCGAGAGGAAGGAAGCAAGGGGGGTTCAAACGGGGAGGCTCGCCGGGGTCTTAAAGGGCGGCCCTGCGAGAGGTTAATGGCTCAGATGGGGGCGGAGGGGTGACGTCGTGGTGGGCCCGGGGTGGCAGCGGGGTACGTGGCGGAGTGGGGCGTGCCGTTGGTTGCCGGACCGTGACACGCGCCCCGCACGCCGTTGCCGTCTGCCCGAGGGTACGAAGCAATTACCATCCTATCCTTAAACGGATCGTTCGGCCTTCGCGTTGAGTGCAGGGGTAGTATGGGTAAATCAGGCCGTGTGTGACGTAGTAGGGTCTGGAGTGGACTGGATGGTGAAGGACCGACCGACCCGTTTGAGTTTATTTTTATATTTTTTTGATTTGGTTTGGATTGGATTGGATTGGATAGGGCTATTTCATCGGACTGGAGACGGTGGGCCCGGATGCCTGACGTAGGGTCGAGAGACTTTTGTGCCAGATGTTTCGATCCGAAATTATTTATTGTTTCTCTTATCAGCGATCAGCGATACGTTTTGGGCTTATCCGTAGAGCCAATGCTGCGTACTCCTAGTAGTAGGGTGTTTAAAATTAATTAATTTGGACACCATATCTTTTGACGACCGAGTAGAGAAAAGAATCCATTTTGTAGCAGCGCACAGTCGGCAACGCCCTCGCTCCCAGTAGGCCAGTATCACGTTGTACACGGTCGGGTGGGTACCCAAAAGTCTGAAACACGTCGCGGTCACGCGGCCAGGTGGCGTCGCCGCATGGATGGTCACAGAGTTTCTCAGCCATTCCGTGCACCGTCGCCGCTTTGCTTCCCGGGGGAAAGCTGGGAGAGGAAACCATGGAGGATGTAGCCATGGCGACGTCCCATCGGGATACTCTGTGTTGTGTTGTGCGTGGTCACGAGCAAGATCCTGGAGTAATTGCTAGCTAGGGAGGGGTCCTGATAAGTGATAATTAAGCACTACTAATTGGGTGCTAGCGCTCGCGCTTAGAACAATCTTGTTTTTCTTTTCCCACAGCAGGCTATTTGTCTATGATGGTTTCACAAACTGTCTATAGGTTGTAGAAAATGGTAACCTGTAAGAATATTATAAAAGTTGTATTCATATAGAGAATAAATATAGAAAATGATGTGAATTATTAAAAGATAAATGTAAGCATGAAAGTCATCTCTTCTTGTATATATCCAACCAACAAACCCACTGAATGGTAACCTTTAACTGTGGCAGGAACTTTGAAACATCAAATATAGTTCCATAGCACACTATATGGAGAGAATGTACTTGCAACGGTATTAGCAAACTACATCAACTTACAGAAGGAAGGCATATAATCTCAGATAGTAATGCAATTTCTTAATAAAAATGGAATGTGCGTAAGAAAGTGACAGCATTTTCTATCCAATCAAGAAAATTCATTGAACATGTGAACTGGAACAAAAACCAAACCGATGACAATGTCATCTTCAATAGACTGTCTGGTCACACATTACCAGTGAAACAATAACAACATACAATTACACGAATGCATTCATTTTGCATTATAATACACACAAAAGCTACATATTGTTGTTCTGTTTACACAATGGATCAGTCCATGTTCATGCCTCAGGTTGCGTGGATAATATCCAGCTGGTGTGGTACTACTCAAACAGCTGATAAGTAATACGAAGAAAACCTTAGTTCAAGAGGAGAAAACAGAGTGATGAATCTTTGATCACTGCCAAATAGAAATTCTTGAAAACGTCTCAGAGGAACTTCTTATCCAGGTATACCTTGTCATTATACATTATAAAGATTTATAAGTTTATACCGGAGAACACTTCTAAGTTAGATTTGTCCATCCCAAATTAAAGATACATATGAAATGATTGGATCGCATGTGTTCTATTTGTACGAACAATACTTTACTTGAAACAGCACACAAAGTGCAGTGGCTACGACACACCAGATTATAGCTACTATCACTTAACTCAACCAACAACAAAATTGAACTAAAGAGGAAAGATACAAAAAGTTATTAAGCTCTCATAGAGGTACTATGGGGTATGAAACTGAGCAATTATGTTACAACAATAAACTTAGACACAACTTATGAAACTTGTTGAGACCAGGAATTGGGGCATGGTTCCTACTTCACTGTCTTCATTCAAATTAGTCATACTGGAAAACAATTAGTAAAAGCTAGATCGTAAAGCCTTGGTATTAAGGAAAGATTTTTTTTGAAATATTGCCATAAAAGAATTGGATCAGATGGTATTTAAAAAACAGACAGCAAATTATGATTGACCCTTTGGAGCTAATGTACATGGCCACGGCCATATATATTTTTAAGTAACGACATAATGTATAGGAGGTCAACTACCCAGAATACCACCATCTATATAAATATGTGACTAAAATGCTTTTGTAGATAGAACATTTGTTTATACTAAATTATAGTTAATAGGTTTCCAACATCTGCACAAGAAAATATAGGATGTAAGGTTAAATATAATTTCCGTGTCACAACAAGCACCTAAGCACATGCACTGGCAACAAGATAGTAGTAATATCTTCTCTTTTCGGGAGACTTACTTTTCCTTATCCTAAGAAAAAAAATGCTATAATCAATAAACATATCCCAATATCAGATAGAGCACTCCGTAAAATTGCTGACCAACAATTGTGCAGTATTATGCAAAGTTATACAAACTTACCGGTCTGCAATGTAGAATAACTGTGAAGAAATATTTTTCTTGCAAATCAAAGTGATAAATGATTGTCCTTCCAAAAGAAATCATATGTTAATTGTGCAGTATTATGCAAAGTTATACAAACTTACCGGTCTGCAATGTAGAATAACTGTGAAGAAATATTTTTCTTGCAAATCAAAGTGATAAACGATTGTCCTTCCAAAAGAAATTATATGTTAATGGTTTGTTCTGCTCTTTTCATGCAAATAATAATTTTATAATGTAAGTTATGTACTTCCATATTGTTGTAATAGCAACTACAATTAATTGTCTGACAGAGGCATATCTTCATAAGCCCACCAAACATGATATTTTTCATCCTTGGTTTTCTATCAAGATTTTCAATCATTTTGGTAGGAAACAACATAATGTTGAACGTGAGTAGACACATTATACAAATAAAAAACAACAGCTTGTAATGTCTGACATTAACTTGTATTTCTATTCATTACATAGAAAATATTTACTGAGAATTAGGACCATCGCAAAAAAGAACATTGTGAATTAGATTGAGTCGATAAGTGAGTCTTATGTCAATGGTATCATCTTTAACTTACAATCACATCTATATTATGTTCCTTTTGGAGAACCCACGACTGATCAAGCATACCGAATCATCACCAAACCAGTACAGTAGTAATCACTGTATTAGTTAGACAGAAAGAACACATATGCTATTTATAGAGATGGGCAGAAAACGAAGCTCTTTATATTGAGGGAGAAAACATGCAACTCTAGGCATTAACGAAATAAGATGTATTATAAAAAACGATGAGATTGGTCGGTTACAGCTGGAGCGTTCAGGAGGTGACCATCTTCGTGATGAAGTTGTTGCATCTGGAGAGGTCCTATTTTCGGTTAGAACGGGAAAAAAAGTCGTACATGAATAGTCCATTACAATAATTCTGATTCAGTACACAATATTAAACTGTAGTACAATAGTAACAATACTTCCAAATGAATAACAAAGTATTGTAGGTAACAAATTAAGATATAGAACAGTAGGTGGTTGCATGCTCATAGCATCTCACCTTTGACATTACTTACTCCACTATAAATACATTGAAAAATAAAATCTTCAAAAAAAACTATGGAGAATGAATGGGTCGTAACATATGCATACTCATATTCTATCCAATAAGTAAACAATAACTTAAATCCAAAAGAAAAAAAACAGGTAACCGGCCGTAAAGCTTTGCGACATTATTTTTTAGGACAAAGAAGTAGACCTAGAAACCAGAAGAACTATCATGAACAATTGCAAATCATCCCCTAGCGAGTTAGCATGTTCTGTTTTGAGTGGTTTCTTCCGGTCAGTTTGAGTGATTCATGGAAGGAATATGACCTGCCTTACATTTTTCTTCTCTTTCCCTCCTGACAGGATGTAAAAGAAGACCCAAATACTGAACCAACAATTTTGGGGACTGCTTCCTTTAGCCTTGCTGATTATGCATTAGCAGCCGAAGAGGACGTCGAAATAATTCTTGCATTGTCTGTGCGATTGTACCATGTGCTAACCCTGAATATGCTAGATATGAACAGCAACCGTACGTACCTGCAACCATGCACAATTAATCAAGCCCCAAACCTATCAAAGGATGTCAAGCGAGAAGGACAAAGTGCACCATCGATCCTTGAACGTCACCCCCGTCCAAACATTCACCATAACACAATAACAAACCAGATGCACGTTGTCGGCCGCGGTACCGGCGAATAAGACCTAAGACTAAAACATAATCTAGCCGAATTAGAAGAAATCAAGAAAGGGACAACCTACATACATGTGAGAATAATACATGAAAGGGGAGGAGATAGATCTCACCGAGAGGAATAGGCCGGCAACAACACGTCGGGTTCGTGCCTGCACCAGCAGCCCATGTTGGCTCCGGCATGGACTTCTCATCCATCTCGCACTCGACCCGCATCAGCTCCGTCTACCGACCGGTTCCTCGAGATGCGCCGCCCCCGCATCAAAGAGGCCATCGGGGAGCACGGCTGCCACCCAGTTCCAGCTCCGGCGCCCATCCGGGAAAAGGGATATCGGTTTTTCTCCAGATACGCCGCCGCCGCATCGAAGAGGACGACCTGCTGCCGCTGCTGGAGGGTGACGTTCGGCTAGTGCGCGCTGTTGGGCAAAGGAGCTGGAGCCTAGAGGGAAGGAGGAGAAGGAAGAGCTGGCCCGTGGGGGCGAGGATGGAGAACGCGGGCTTGACTGGGGATTGGGCGAGGACGTCAAAGCCAAAAACACATGCGAGTCACCTGTGGCCACGGGCAAATCTCCGACAAGTATTGTAGCACTGTCTGAAGATGGAAGGGTAGGGGAAGAAGAAAGGGGAAGGAGCAGAAGGAGCTGAAGAGCAAGAAGCACCGCACGCCGCGGTGGTGTCGAGCCAGCTACGGAGGAGCAGAGAAAGAGTGAGCAGCAAAGAAGACGAACTGCGCCACCGTAACCTGAAAACAAAGGAAAAGAGGAAGAGACAACCTGCAGCCGGAACCAGATGCGGGGGAGCCTAAAAATCTGAAGAGCAAAAACCAGATGCAGAGGAACCGAGAAAGGATGAGCAGCAAATCAACCCAACAGCTCCACCGTAATCCTGCGGCCAAAACCAGATGCTGGAGAGCCTAAAAATCTGAAGACCAAGCACCACCGCAGCCGCGGCGCTGTGAAGCCAGATGCGGAAGAACCGAGAAAGGATCAGCACCGAATCAAGCCAACAACGCTACCGTAAGATCCCCACACCCAAGCCCTCAGATCGACCGCGCCGACGAATCAATCTACACAAGGGGAAAACACCCGAAACTGAAACAAATCTACAACATAGAGAAAAAGAAACAACGAAGGAAGCTTGAACCCACCGACGCGGAGACGTCGACCGGAGAGAACCACGGCGGAGAAACAATGGAGCAGGAAGAGAGAAGAGAGCAGAAGAAGACACGCATCGGTAGAAAACGAAACCGACCAGCACCGCCTCTGCGGAAAAGCACCATCGCGTAGACACACCCAAAGACCGACAAATGGACCCAAGCCCACACAACAGCAAAGCCCACAGAAAACACACACGGCGTCCATGACATGCGGGAACAAATCAACAATGCACCACAGGCCTCTGTAACCAGGGAGCTTAGGTTTGGGAGGGATTAATTCGGTCATCAACCGGCTACTACTGGTAGCTTTGGCAGTATGGTTCGTAGCTCGATCTGGCCGAGTTAATACCGTGTTCCGTGGCACCAACCGATCGATCGATCGATCGATACGTCCAACAAAAACGTCCGCGTCGATGCTGTGTGTACTGGTGTCACCATGAACCGAGAGACCCGATCTCCACGGTCAAAATGTCGATGGGTTCAGGCCTACACTTGCCGATTACGTACATTGCGAGCGGGACACCCGATCTTCACGTACCTTCTATACTACTGTACTACTATTCTCGCTTGCTTGAACCACAATACAATCTTTAATTTTCTTAATTTACGTCCACCGTATCGCGGCCATGGCCATGGCTTCAAGGAACGAAAACATGTCTCGCCGCAAAACTGCGCAGACAGGACGAGCCCTTTGTCAGCGTATTGACACGAGCGCGTGTACCGGCGGCGGCGCCCGTGGCCATAAATGTCGTCGTTCTGAAATTACTTCTGCACCGACAGCAAAACCGTGCATTCAAGCCTAGCTTGCCCCTTCCCTGAGTCGTCAAACTACGTACACATGTTTTTAAATTTTCTTACCACAATTATTTAGAGGTTGTGCTACCAAACAACCCAAAGTTCGGTGAGGAGAGATTTTGTAAGTGTATGCATCTTACGTTAAAACATATAGATGAAGGTATGTATTTCTCACAAAATTGCGAAAAACATCATGTACCGACCGGAGTATTTTGTAACGGAGAGCGGGGATCGTAGCAATACTTGGTGATTTTTTTTGCACAATATAGTATATTAACAAAACTAATCTCGACTCAGGCTTTGTTCAAAACTATTTTCTAATCTGACTCCTGAGACTGGCTTCTACTCTTATTGAAAAGAAATTCTAAATCATTTTAAAATGTCAAAAAAATCAATAAAAAATACAGATGTTCATCTTGATATTTTATGAGCACACATGAACTTTCGATATGAGAGGTATTTTTTGTGACTTGAAGTAAAATGGGTTTAATAATACATTTATTTGTCTTTTTTTAACACAGGCCACTCAAATAATTTATGTACCGACATAAAATGTTTGTATGTACACTGAGTTTATTTTTTTGACATTCCAAAAATTGTATTTCCAAATAGTAGGAGCAGCTTATGTTATTACCCAAAATAGATTTCCGAGCGACCTCGCGCTGGTTGTTTTTGCTAAATTGTTTGCATCTCCAACAAATTTTCTACACAAGCACACAATACCCCAAAACTTCACTTTGCGGTATTGCAGAAAAATGCTTTAACAACCACTCCCTTGTTCCTAAAATTAGTGTTTTCATTTTTCTAATATGAATGTGTATAGATGTGTTCCATGTCTATATACATTCATATTTGAACACTTAATATGGCACGAAGGAAATAACTTAGAAGCGGTATCGTATCCATTTTGTTTAGGTCATGACCTAATAAAGGATTTGTCACAACCATGAATCCATGGTTCAACCATTACATATTATAAAGAGGACATTACAAGCTCAATTAGCTTAGCACACAACAGAAATAAGCTACATGTTCACCTAGATGCCAAAGTGAACTTGACAATAAGCTATGTCTACTACTCTAATAAAGCATGTACGTACCAGCAAAATCGGAGAAGTATACGCTCTCTATAACCGCTTCGAGGCTGTTGGTCATTTGTTCTGGACCCATGCGTATACAAAAATTCTGCAAAATCTATTATCGTATGTGGATTGATAGAATTATAGAATATACTATAAATGAAGAAATTTGTATGATACTGTGGTTCCGTAGTAGGGGTCGTGCTTTTGTTTACCGTGAAGATGATAAGACGAGACTTTCCTATAGGTGTTTCGAACCGAAATTGTTTATCTTATTATCGCTCCATAGAGGTTTGGGCTTATCAATGCAGCCAATATTGTAGACAAAGAGTGGTTGTTAAATTGAATCTCAGCACCATATTTTGTGACGACCAAGTAAGCATTTTGTAGCTAGCAGGCTAGCAGCGGACGGTCGGCAACACCCAGGCGGCTAGGCAGGCAGGCAGCAGGGACGGCCACAGAGTAACTCGGCGTTGCGTGCACTGTCGCCGCTTTGCTCCCCGAGGGAAAGCTGGGGAAGCAATGGAGCCGCAGCGACGTCCCATCGGGATACTCTGTGCCGTGCTGCGCGTGGTCACGAGAAAGATTCTGGAGTTATTGGGAGGTCCCTGTATGGGTCCTGCTAATTATTAAGGGCTAGTAGTACTAATTAAGTGCTACTGTAGACTAGTTGGGTCATCAACCGGCTACTGGTATAGTCTTGTTGCTCGATCTGGCACCATCCGAATCGATGTAATAAGTAGGAGTATATCCAACAAAAACGTCGACGTCGCGTGTGTCGCCGTTCTACTTGGGTTGGGCACGTCCCAAAATGTCAATGGTTCACGCATACACTTGGCGATCAAATACGGAGCACGCGTACGTTCTCCGTGTTCGCTTCGAACGTTGATCTACTCAAAAACTGGTATTGTCCGTGCACGCGCGCGGCGACACTTGCTTGAATCACGAGACGTGGTTTAGAAATTGGCAGCGAAGCCACATGCATATCCATGGCTGCAAAGAACGAAACATGTTCCCATGCCACCCTTCCACTCGCAACGGCCGGACGGACGGACAAGCCCTCTGATTCAAGAGCAAGCAGCTTGCAGGTTTTTGGTCGCACCAAGATGGTAAAAGGGGCAGCCACTGCCACGCCACGACGCTGCGCGTGTACCGGCGGCGGCGGCCGTGGCTATAAATGTCGTTTCGAAATTACTCGGCACCGACAGCAAGATCGTGCATTCAAATGCGCTTTCCCGTTTCCATGTCATGTCACGTACGTATGAGTATTTGGGACGGACTTCGCCGCAGTTGTTCTTCATCCTAAATTGTTAGCGTCTCAAAAAGATTTCCTAAAAGAACAAAGCAAAGCAATACTCTTATTAGGTTTTTGGAGCAATCGAAAAATATGCTATGAGACCAACATCTACTTTCTTTCGGGCCATGACCCAAAATCCAATGCCACCCCTCACAATTTTGGACAACAAAGTGGCCTCCCTCTGACCTCCCCGAACCTCCAACTCTTCCCTGTCGTCGTAGTGTCAGACGAGCTACTCCTTCATTCTGGCCACCGTACTCCCCTGCTACAAGCCACACTATTCATGTTTTGATCTTCCGTGTTCCTTTCGGGTTTGGACATGAAAAGTTTGAAGGTTGCAGACACGCACCTTTTGGAAACTCCCACTTGTTTTTTTCTAAATTTGTGAAACATTTATTTTTTGAACAGTACTATCGGGACTTCGCTTCATCCTCAACGACAATAGATGCGACCCGTTTCTATAGGAGACGTTTTGCTAGTCATAAGTCTCTCTACGATAAATACGACCCCTCTCCTCTTCTTCAAAGTCCACTCACATCGAGTGGTGGAGCTTGCCAATAATCGAAATTTTTATTCGAAACCTAATAATAATGCACAAATCTTAAAGAGATGGTGACGGAGGGCCGACCCCCCCCCCCCCCCCCTCCTAGCCTTGTGCATAGCTCCGTATATGACACCCCTCATCTTTGACCGATGGTCGTTACTGATTAATATGTGTGAATCAGTTAATACTTCACTCTTGAGATTATACCTAGAGCAAACACCATTACACAAGCATCTCACTTCCACGTCATGGTCTCGGTCTGACATCTTCATGAGTCTTATGTGCCCCGTTCCCTACACTCCCTCACACCCTAGAGGCGAGGATGGCAATTGACATATCTCCTTGGCGTAACATCAAATAAGATAAGGGATCACCTTGATGTAGACGATGCTAATGGCAAAACAAATTTTAGAAGGGAATTCCACTTAATATCCCAAAGTAATCACACATGACATTATCCATTCGACCCGCATGCGAGTCGTAGTGTAAAGTTTACACCGCCTTCCTCGAAAAAGCTCGGTCAAGCTACTATGTCACGGGCCCTTCGACAAGTCAAGTTTGTAGGCACATAATTTTTTCTCGGGCTTTTGTTATAAGCCGGAACCGTAAATGTTTTGGTTAACAAATATGATATGGACGACAATTGACCTTAATCTACTAACCAAAGTTTTTTCTTAGTGTGCGGAAAAAGCAAATTGAAGGAGGATCAAGGAATGAGAAGAAACAAAATTGAGGATCATTTGCACAAAAATAATTTCCCAATGGCAGTCATGATGGAATGACTTGTCGTTCACAATACAGATACCAAGTTTGTTAATAATATGTGCCTTTTACTCTTTCTGAAACTGGAGCAAAAGACTTGCACCAATCTATTAATTAAGAGGAAGATAATTGTCTAGTTATTTTTTGGAAAACCGGGCGAAAACCGATTACACATCCACCAACCCGACATACAACTCACGAACTAAGCACGCAAAAACCACACGACCACATTGCTAGCCCGATAAACTCTGTAAGCACGCAAAAACCACGAACCCAAAAGGACAAGAATCTAAATATCACCAATCAAATAGTCGTGAGTGCCTTTTACTCTTTGATAACACCTAATAACCCGCCATCATATATTATCCCACCATGCCCCTGACAAAAAAGTTAACTGTGACATAAAGGTTGCATTTCCGTAAGCTGACAGGAGAATTCAGCTTGACATCTACTGCAATATAAACCGGACAAATGCATACATGACGCGAGTTGTGATCAGCATACATTGCTTTCCTCGGTAGGAAGGGATAAGCCGTGATTAATCAGTAATCTAAGCCGGGCAACTTGCTCTAGTGACGTGTTTTGCTGGATTGACACATGAACTCTCACTAATTAATCTAAGCTAGATAATACCACATGCCGTAAGATTAATCAAGTGACGGCGACCTAAGCACAAGCCAGGCTGTGGTTAGGCTGCTCTGACGATGTCGTTGGGTTAATTGTACTGTCGTGGAGAACTCTTAGCGTGTCGTATCGTATCAAATTCGTGACCAAGCTAAGCTGGGGATCAATTAACTAAAACATGTCTGTGGGATGACCTATCTTTCCTCCCAATAAATCAGGTCTCATCAACCAGTAAGATTGATGGCTCTGTGGTTCAATAATTAGCCAGCCGAATCGATCTTTCCCAGGGTTCTTTCAGCTGAAAACTTGAACGGAGCTGAATTAAGAAAAGATCAAAGCTGTGCTAATACAGATATGTCACTCTCAAAAGAAGCATTTCTTTTGCTTACTAGAAAAACAAATCCGTGAGATATAACCTAGACCAACTACCAGTAGGAATATACGCTTTAATTAGTTGTTATCCACAGTCTAAGTATGGACATAACTCCATTCCTCTTATGGTCCACCAGAATTTGCGAGCAATCAAAGATCTCCACATACGTACGTGTATACGATTATAGACACACAAGAACAAATATGGAATGGACATGGTTGCACAAAAATTAAATAGAAATGGACACGATGAAGTTGTGCCGTACACGAGCAGTGTGTGTCGTTTCTGTCCCATGCACACCGATTGCATTATGCAGAAATTACGACTACTCCTATACTAGCGAGATAAGATGAGTATATGTTGCCCATATTCCCCCATCCGCACATCAATACACGTCTACATGGTCTAGTAGTCAACTAACAAAGTCACGACATAGAGGGTCCACCACGGGCGAAAGTTTCTCCTAGGGCGATCGAGAGGCGATCGCGTTTTCTACTAGGGTTTTCTCTCGAGGGTGGTTGTTTTCCGGCGGCGGCGTAGATCGCGACGGCGTGATCTGCTCTGGTGGCTGCGGGTGTTCTCTCCCCTGTCTCGGCTGTGTCTCAGGATACTGCGGAGGTGAGGGCATGGCATCTCCTAGGACTACGGGGGCTGAGGGCGGTTCCACTAGGACGCCGTCTAGGTCGCCGACGAAGAGAGGAGCGGACGAGTTGGCGGCGAGCCTATCCACGAAGATGGGGGGCTTGTTGCTGACGGACAGGGAGGTCACAGGTCTCGTGATCCGAGGAGTGGAACCGCGATCTGTGCCGCGGCCAAGGTGGGCGGCGGTGGGAAAAGTCTGCTCTCCACACAAGCTGGTCATTGCCGCGCTGGAACGGGCGATGCAGCGGGCGTGGGGACTGCATGGACCTGCACAATTCAAGGAAATCGGTGACAATAGGTTCGTGGTTAGTTCCACCTCGGAGGGGGACTGGCCACATGCGATGAAGAATGGACCATGGCAGTTCGACCTTAATGCAGTATTATTGATGGATTATGATGGAGCTGTGCGTCCATCGGACATGGTTTTCAACACCATGGATGTATACGCCCAAGTGTTGGATCTTCCTATGGACATGATGAACAGGGTGTATGGGGAGCTGATTGGGAGTTGGATCGGAAAATTTATTTCAGTGGATGTGGACAAAGATGGTATGGCATGGGGTGAGGAGCTGAGAATCAGAGTTGCGGTGAGGGTTGATCAACCACTGCCTAGGGGTGTGATGATTAAGATATCGGAGGAGGATGCAGAGGGCAAGTGGTTTGACCTGAAGTATGAAAAAATTCCGCACTTCTGTTTTGATTGTGGATGTTTGGTGCACTCGGAGGAGGGGTGTCTAGCTGAGAAACTTGAGGAAAAACAATGGGGTGAATGGCTTCGTGCTGCACCAAGAAAGTCCAGGAAACACAGTCCTCCTCCACGTTCGGCTATGTCGGGTGAGAGCTTTGGGAGTAGGTCCCTTGAGAGCAGATCCTTGGACACAGAGGCTAGACTGAGGTCTGGTGTAGTTCGTGACCTCCCCCCTCGTAGGCAGGCATACAGGGATTATGATCAGTCTAGCTCCTCACGCACTGGCATCGGTGAGCGCAGACGTGAAACAGGAGAGGTCACTGGTCCGGAGAAAGGCCACAGGGTCTCGGCAATGGAGAGAATTGGTCGTCCAAACACAGGTGGGGACTACCAGCAGAAGAGCAGAACATGAACTTTTATCCATCGCACAAGGCAGCAAGAGCCGATCACCTCTCGGACTCATCAGATGCCACCGGGCACGGAGTCCAAGAAGAGAGGGCAGAAACAGGTCTGGATGCCCATAGAGGTAAAGGTGATTGGAGAGGGGAGCTCGGAGTCGAAGGGGAAGAGACAACGTACCAATACATCAGTGTTTGATAGACTGGAAGAACCTACTGCGACATCGGCGGCGCTTGCGATGCAAGGCCGCCGGGACCAATGATTGTCTTGGCCCGGAACTGCTGTGGATTGGGGTTGAACGCGGCAGTGGGCGAACTTCGGGACCTTATTAGGTCACACAACCCAGCGGTGGTGTTCTTATGTGAAACCAAGAAGAAAGCAAATGAGATGAACAAGCTTAAGTGGAGTATGTGAAGGAGATATGCCCTAGAGGCAAATAAATAAGTAGTATTTATTGCATTACCTCATAAGTTTATAATAGGTTTGTGTATTATGCTATAACTGTATTAATCGGAATTGTTAATACACGTGTGATACATAGACAACCAGGTCCCTAGCAAGCCTCTATATGAGCTAGTCCATTGGGCAACAGTTGATCGAGATTCCCGATCAAGGACAATGACGTCGGTTGACAATGGGGTCATCTTGTTAGTTGAATAAGGTGGTGGACATACGCAAAGTATTGCAATAAGATCGTATTACGATGTTTGTCATTTGCAATAGATAAGAGTATGATAGCTTATTCCTTAGACCGTGAGACCGTACTTATTGTTGCTTCGTAGGAGTGCTTTGAGAGCATCAAACGTTGTGTCTTATATAGCATGACAATAACGGTGTCCATCTTGGGTATTCCGAAAGAGCATCGAGACGTAAGGATCAAGAGCGGGATTTGTTCATTCTTGTAATGTAAAGATACTCTGGGCCCACTCGGTGATATTGCATCTATATAGCTGCAGCTTATGACTAGGTCATGGAGATGTAATATCGCAGACGAGTTAATAACCTTCGTCGGTAACGAGATACAGCAAATGCATCGGTGTGTCTACGATCATATCTCGGACAAGGTAGTATCGCAGAGACAAAGGGAATGAATATCATACTTATGGTTCAACGACGATATTCGTGGAATGCACAGGGGTCGTCATATATTTCCAGGTATCCCTGACGATCATTGGTGAGCGGAGTGTCTCGACCATGTCTGGAGTGTTCCCGAACCGTAGCGTAACAAACTTAAGGTCTTAGCGACGCTAGGAGATAGGTTCTGGAATTTCATAGGTTTTTATTGGAGAGAGAGAAATGATCCGGAAAGAGTTCCGGTGGTCCGGAAGGAGTTCCGGGGAGCTATGAAAGGGTTCCGAGAATGTCCGAAAGTTGTTCGGGTGGTTCCGAAATAGTTTCGGAGTCATGGGATATTGAATTATATATAAATATATTAATTATGAATTAATGGGATTTTTATATTAATTTAATATTAATTAAATAAAGGAAAAAGGGGGCTCCCACCTACATGGGCCCTAAGAGGGCCCAAGAGGGGGAGCCGCACCCCACAAAGGGGGGTGGGCCCCAAGGGGGTTCGGCTGGCCCATGGTGGGTGCGCACCACCCCCCCAACCTTTAGTCCCACATGGGGGAGCCAAGGGGGTTGGCACACCCCTTCCCCCTTTATATAGCAAGGCATATTAATTGATTTAATTCACAGGAAATTCAGTTAATTCCCAATTTCTCCCTCGATCCCGTGGTTCCCAAGTTGGAGCCGCGCCGAGCTGAGGAAGGGGGTCTCTCTCCACCTAAGCCATACCGCAGAGCGCCGTTGCTCTGCGGGATTCCAGATAAGATCTACTTTTGCGATTTCAGCTGGATCTGAATGACCGGGAGTTGTCGCTAGGCTCCGTATGTTTGCGAGTGCTCGGAGGCTAATCTATTGAGGAGCTTGGGCGACGTCGTCTTGCCCCCTACAGCCGCCGCGCCTCCCCCCTCTGCTGCCGGCGCGCCAGCCCCGGTGCTGGCGCTCTGCCTTCTTCCGCCCGACGCCCGTCGACGCAGATCATCGTCGACACCCCGGCGTCATCGACTCCGACATCGCGGCAAGTTCTCCGCGACCTCGAGGTCGGCTACGTACGACTTCATCGTCAACGCTTGTGCGGGAGCGTAATCCCCGCTATCGGTCTACATGGAGGTAATGTAACCCGTTCCGCCACCGTTATCGCATGTACTAGATAGATAGATCCTGGCTAGTTAGGGTTTCGTTCGCTAGAAAATTATTGTTTTCTGCACCGTAACCCCTTCAGTGGTATCAGAGCCGATCTATGCGTAGTACTGCTGGTACGGTTAGAACTCATGTTGAAGTGAGGGCGTCTTTCTTATATTTGCTACCCTCTAGCGTGCACTTGCGATGCCTTCGGCATTGAGTTGATGAAGCGGTCCGGACCGACTTTACGCGTACGCTTACGCGAGATTGGTTGCACTACTGACATACGGCTTGCACCGTATCTGTGACTGGCGGGTGTCTGTTTCTCTCTCTCTAGTCGGCAAAGCATTTTCAATGGAGGGCCCGAAAGGGATGCTTAAGCATGCAATTATATGATCGACGTTGTGGTACAAAGTTCGTAGATAGGGAAGCGATTCTCTTACGAATAAGCCTATATGCCACGTAAAACTTGCAAAACTAAATAAAGCTAGAGGCGTCTAACTTTGTTTTGCAGAGGCGTTATTTTATGTGACATGGTTACGGTAAGTTTTGATATTACTCGTACTGTCGGAGGCAATGGAGGGCTCTGTAGACTCGGAGCCATGCCGGGGCGCCAGGCACATGGCGCCATGAAGGTCCAGGCGCATCGACCATGTCACATCGCACTTCATTGCATCATTATTGTGTGATATTGTGTGTGCATCCTATTGATTGGTTATATGCTAGATATACAACGGTAGCATCATAAATAAGATGATCCCTAACAAATACCAAAATTGTGTTCTCCCTCGTTGCGCACCACCAAGAAAGTTCTACGTTATGAGGCAGGCTGTGATGATCGGGTGTCACACATCTCGTCGTTCGCATACAGTGGGTGTAAGCCATGTTGCACGCGCAGGTCTTCGAGTTTTGATTGGCGAGCCTAGCATACTCAGAGGTATGGCCTCGGAACACGGGAAGATCGAAAGATCGAGCACGAGTCACAGAGTTGTTGTGATCGACATGTTATGTCCACCTTTGAAGCTGTGCTGCCGGCCGTGATGATCGGGGGTAGTGTGGTGGATGAGGGTCGTGTAATCGCCATTATTATTTTTTAGGGATAATAATCTTGGTGTGGTGTGTTTTTGATAATGAGATTATAGAACTAAAACTCACCTATATATATTATAAACTTATCTTACCTCTTTTACGATCACATCTGGAGACTACGGAACTACGCTTCGGTTACTTCTTCAAGAGCTCGGATTCTACCTTGGAAGCCGATGGGTCCAACTTCATCAGCTGGTGCATTGGTTTTAGAAACATTCTCCAAACACAACAAACATCCTATATGTGCTAGAACATTAGTTAGGAGTTAGACCAGATGATTCTGATAGCAAGGAGCAAGATGATGAGTTCCGTAAGCATCATGACATGTTCATGGAAGTGACGATCGTCATGAGCGTATGCCTAGCACCTGAGTTGAAAGTTGTTTCAACACATGGAGCCATATGTCGTGATTGATGCGATCAGAGGTCACTTCAAAGATGAATTGAGTCTTGAGCGGTTCAGACAGCTTAGAAAGTTCCGGACCATTCACATGGGGAGCATACCTGTCTGGAAACTCAGTTGAAGAAGTTGTGTGACATCTACTTCAGGATTACGAATATCTACGATTTCTAGATAGCGAACTCCAGTGCAATAGAGATTGTGCTTTACCTCCTAGCTGTGAATAGCATGTGAGTAAATATGCTATAGAGACACGGTGAGCTTCTTCACGTTCGTGAACAAGTTCAAATCTCTAAAAGTTGATTCATCGAAGAAGAGTTCTTCGACGCTATGGGTATATTTGATATACGAAGATATAAATGTATTCTTCTCATACTTGATGAAAAGTGTTTGATAATTGTTCTGTTTGTGAAACAGTCCCTGATTATCACAAGTATGTGGCGGAGGGTGACGTGACAGTGCACAAGTGATGGCAAGTTTATGGCCAGTAGTGCTCACGCCCTCGAGATATCATATTAGTTATCATCAATAGTTTTTGATGAGACATTTTGTAATAGTGAGAATGTGATCTAGTTTGGTGTCTTGAATGTTACAAGACATAATTATTCATATAGAACACATCAGTTGTTTTATGTTATGAAACAAAGCAGTTGTTTCATGTTATGATTAATTTGCATCACATCTCAATTACATTATGCATATGATATACATTTATAATAGCGGGAATGATAAAATTATGTGTCCAAAGAGCAAACACCATCGAATTTAGTCATAAAGGCAATGAAAGAAGTAATGGATAATTTTGGTCCATTTAAGTATTTCGAGTGCCAAAATTGATTAAGTTTGAAATGCAGTATTGAAGTTGCAATGCTAGAGGAATTGATTGAGAGTCATTTTTAAACGATAAATCAATGGTGTTATTGCATGATCCGAATTGTTCCATGATTTTGGTAAATAGGAGTATTTGCCCGATAAATTATGGAGTCAGAAATTAATTTGATAATAGATCAAATGGGGTTTTTCAGAAGAAAGATTAATGAATATTGTATTCACAAGATTCGATCAAAGGACAATATTTTTGAATTATGGTTTCAACACAAAAGACTTGTGGAAATTCGTTTCACAATATTATAATGTCATATATGGTGATATGTGGGGAATTATAATTATGCTCTATTTTAAATAAAGTGTGGTCTGTCAGAATCAGTCTTAGAATCTCCTAATATGTTCGAAACATTATAGTCGATGTCCACTTTAGAAAATAGATATTTTTCTCAACAAGAATTCATAGGATCGACAGTAATGTCGACGTGTATATGATTATGCGATAATTCGGAATATACATGAGTAGTTCTTTGTAGATTGCTCGCATTGGACGAGAGTGTATTCCAGAATCAATTAGAAACAAAGTTCAGTTTGTTGTCTATGTAATTCCGAGAAAAGATGACTTTTCGAATTATGGTTTATGGATTGAAATTAGAAGTTTGGAATAAATTGTCAGACTTATGTTGGAAGATGTTCCAAAGAGTATATGTCTGCTAATGAAAGTTTAGTGATTAAGAGTGAGGGAGACTAGAAAATTGTTTTCTGCTTGCAATCCTCTTCATAAAGATCATAATATTTTCATGAAAGAAACTTCTAAATAAAGTGTTGTTATATTTAATATTGCTGTCAGGTCACAGCACTGTATTAAGTATTTCAGATCTTGTTGACAGATCAAGGTGCACTTTATGAATACAAAGAAAGTTGAGAAAATATCGGAATACGAACAAAGGCTTTTTGAGCCTGGAAATCCAAAGTTGCATTTGAAAAGATTAAGAGAGTAATTGTTGCTGCAATTCTTATTAGAGTAATAAGATTGTTTAATCGTCATATAAGGTGTTATATGAGAAATGTGACTATAAGAAAGACGCGGTAGCATGTCTTGTCGAGAAATGTGTCTTGGACAAGATCAAATTTGTTGACTACATTTATGTAGACATGCTTGAAGTCTGAGGGATTTGTATTAATGTAATACTGTAGTTTGTATTAAATTCGAATTGATAGTAGATCAATGATTTTGGTTTAACCAAGATGTCGATTTAAGTGGGAGTCATAGTTAGTTCACTCAGGAGAAATATGTGAAGAACATATTTTTGAGTGGGAGCTTGGGAACTCAAATATGTGGATAACATGTTTTTGAGTGGGAGCTCGTGTTATCAAATATGTGGAGACATAATTTGAGTGGGAGTCGAATTCATCTTGTGTAGTTAACACATTGTGAAACTGTACCAATAGAATAGGATGAAGTTGTAAAACTATTTAAAAGTTAGTGTCTATTTTGAAATAGAACGGGAATTTTTAAATAGTTAGTCGAGTTGTGTTGGATTATATCTGAGGAGTCAGAATAGAATCAAAAGGATGGTACTTTGGAATCCAATTGGTCATTAAGAGTAATGATGCATGAAGGTAATGGTTGTATGACATGTGGGTCTATTATGTATATATTAGACATCATACAGAAACCATATTATCTGCTCGATAAAATATAACCGATGTTCTTGGAGTAAAGAACAGTTATGAAAGTAAATTTGGAATTTACTGGAAGTAGAAGTGCGTTAGTTAAGGGATTGACATTTGAATGTCAAGTTTTCTACATTGGTGTGAAAGTATGTAGATATCGCGAGTTTGTAATTGTTACAAGGGGCTCTGCATGGCTGAGTGTGTTTTTCAGGGCAGTTATCTGGTTAGTATAATCAGAGTAAGCGCTGGGAAGCAGAAGTCTCACTTAGTTACGGTATTTGCATATATGTTGTTAGACAACATGGTGATATCAAACAAGTTGATGCCAGTGAATCGCAAAAGCATGTACAATCATGGATTGTGCAGTAACACTTTTCCACGAGCAAGCATTATCAAATGATTCTTATTTGATAAGGGATTCTGATAAAGTAAAATGCAGCTAGTTTATTTGTACTCTAGTGCAAGTGGGAGACTGAAGGAGATATGCCCTAGAGGCAAATAAATAAGTAATATTTATTGCATTACCTCATAAGTTTATAATAGGTTTGTGTATTATGCTATAACTGTATTAATCAGAATTGTTAATACACGTGTGATACATAGACAACCAGGTCCCTAGCAAGCCTCTATATGAGCTAGTCCATTGGGCAACAGTTGATCGAGATTCCCGATCAAGGACAATGACGTCGGTTGACAATGGGGTCATCTTGTTAGTTGAATAAGGTGGTGGACATACGCAAAGTATTGCAATAAGATCGTATTACGATGTTTGTCATTTGCAATAGATAAGAGTATGATAGCTTATTCCTTAGACCGTGAGACCGTACTTATTGTTGCTTCGTAGGAGTGCTTTGAGAGCATCAAACGTTGTGTCTTATATAGCATGACAATAACGGTGTCCATCTTGGGTATTCCGAAAGAGCATCGAGACGTAAGGATCAAGAGCGGGATTTGTTCATTCTTGTAATGGAAAGATACTCTGGGCCCACTCGGTGATATTGCATCTATATAGCTGCAGCTTATGACTAGGTCATGGAGATGTAATATCGCAGACGAGTTAATAACCTTCGTCGGTAACGAGATACAGCAAAGGCATCGGTGTGTCTACGATCATATCTCGGACAAGGTAGTATCGCAGAGACAAAGGGAATGAATATCATACTTATGGTTCAACGACGATATTCGTGGAATGCACAGGGGTCGTCATATATTTCCAGGTATCCCTGACGATCATTGGTGAGCGGAGTGTCTCGACCATGTCTGGAGTGTTCCCGAACCGTAGCGTAACAAACTTAAGGTCTTAGCGACGCTAGGAGATAGGTTCTGGAATTTCATAGGTTTTTATTGGAGAGAGAGAAATGATCCGGAAAGAGTTCCGGTGGTCCGGAAGGAGTTCCGGGGAGCTATGAAAGGGTTCCGAGAATGTCCGAAAGTTGTTCGGGTGGTTCCGAAATAGTTTCGGAGTCATGGGATATTGAATTATATATAAATATATTAATTATGAATTAATGGGATTTTTATATTAATTTAATATTAATTAAATAAAGGAAAAAGGGGGCTCCCACCTACATGGGCCCTAAGAGGGCCCAAGAGGGGGAGCCGCACCCCACAAAGGGGGGTGGGCCCCAAGGGGGTTCGGCTGGCCCATGGTGGGTGCGCACCACCCCCCCCCCCCCCCCAACCTTTAGTCCCACATGGGGGAGCCGAGGGGGTTGGCACACCCCTTCCCCCTTTATATAGCAAGGCATATTAATTGATTTAATTCATAGGAAATTCAGTTAATTCCCAATTTCTCCCTCGATCCCGTGGTTCCCAAGTTGGAGCCGCGCCGAGCTGAGGAAGGGGGTCTCTCTCCACCTAAGCCATACCGCAGAGCGTCGTTGCTCTGCGGGATTCCAGATAAGATCTACTCCTGCGATTTCAGCTGGATCTGAATGACCGGGAGTTGTCGCTAGGCTCCGTATGTTTGCGAGTGCTCGGAGGCTACTCTATTGAGGAGCTTGGGCGACGTCGTCTTGCCCCCTACAGCCGCCGCGCCTCCCCCCTCTGCTGCCGGCGCGCCAGCCCCGGTGCTGGCGCTCTGCCTTCTTCCGCCCGACGCCCGTCGACGCAGATCATCGTCGACACCCCGGCGTCATCGACTCCGACATCGCGGCAAGTTCTCCGCGACCTTGAGGTCGGCTACGTACGACTTCATCGTCAACGCTTGTGTGGGAGCGTAATCCCCGCTATCGGTCTACATGGAGGTAATGTAACCCGTTCCGCCACCGTTATCGCATGTACTAGATAGATAGATCCTGGCTAGTTAGGGTTTCATTCGCTAGAAAATTATTGTTTTCTGCACCGTAACCCCTTCAGTATGGGTTTCACCAATGGAGTGGCGGTGGACTGTAATGGGAGGAGCGGAGGTTTAGCGTTGTGGTGGAGGCAGGATGTAGAGGTGTCGGTCATACCGTGGTGTCAGTATTATATCGACGCCAAGATCACGTACGAGAACAAAACTTGGAGATTCAGTGGCATCTATGGGGAACCACGGACAGAGTTGAGACATAGGACATGGGAGGCTCTTCGTTATCGGAGAAGGCAAGATGATCTCCCCTGGCTTTGCGCCGGGGATTTCAATGAGATAGTGTCTCGGAGTGAGCAAATTGGAGGAAACCCGCGAAACGAAAGTCAGATGGAGGGCTTCCGGGAGGCCCTGATGGACTGCGAGCTCAGTGACCTGGGCTTCTCGGGTTATGTATACTTGGGACAACAAGAGGGAAGGGGATGATAATATTCAGGTTCGGCTGGACAGGGGGACGACGACAGCGTCGTTTCTCCAGATGTTTCCGCTCACTCAGGTGCAACATGTGATCATAGAGGAATCAGACACATGGCCCTGGTGATAAAGGTCCAAGCTGAAATGCAGGATCGGGGTCCGATGAGAAGCAGGAGTTTCATGTTCGAACACATGTGGACAAAACACGAAGGTTACGATGAGATGTTCCAAACTGCATGGGTTGGTTCCTCAAGCGGAGGGAGAGATATAATCAGCTTCTGCAACAAGCTTAGAGATGTGTCACGGGACATTAAAAATTGGAGTTTCAATGTTTTTGGCTCAGTTAAAGCTGAAATAAAGACGCTGAAAAGCAAGCTGGAAGATGCGAGAGCTGCAACAAGGGTGTCTGGCTCCTTACTGGAGGTGCGCCAGATTGAGCAGAGGTTGCATGAGGTGTATGAGAGGGAGGAAGTGATGTACCGGCAACGCTCAAGAATTGAGTGGCTAAAAGAAGGTGACCGCAATACCAAATTCTTTCAGAATAGAGCGTCTCACAGGAGACCGGAAGAATACTGTTCGAGGTTTGAGACGATCGGATGGATCTCTTTGCAATAAAAATGAAGGAATGGCAGAATTGGCGCTGGCCTTCTACCAAAATCTCTTTATGTCTGAGGGGTCTACTAACGCAGATGAGGTTCTGAACTTAATTGAAACATTTGTTACTAGCGAGATGAATAGAGCGCTGACTGCACCGATCACTGATTTTGAAATAGAGGCTGCCCTTTTCCAAATGGGGCCTACGAAGGCGCCTGGTCCGGACGGCCTTCCGGCTCTCTTTTATCAACGACACTGGTCATTTCTTAAGGCCCAGGTGTGTCGCACGGTGCGGGATTTCTTGGCAGGGGCTGACTGCCCGGAAAACTTTAATGACACGGTCTTAGTACTTATACCGAAGGTACAAAACCCCGAGCTTCTCACACAATTACGGCCGATCAGCCTGTGTAATGTGTTGTACAAGATAGCATCAAAGGCGGTGGCCAACAGGCTGAAAAAGGTTCTTCCTATTCTGATCTCGGAGGAGCAAAGTGCGTTTGTCCCGGGTCGTTTGATAACGGATAATGTACTTATCGCGTATGAATGCACACATGCGGTCAGGACGAGGAAGAGGAAGAAACCCCTGTGCGCGGTGAAATTGGATATGATGAAAGCGTACGATCGAGTTGAGTGGGTTTTTCTGCAGCAAATGATGTTGAAGATGGGGTTTGCTGCATCTTGGGTGGACACGATAATGCGGTGTGTGAGATCTGCGCGTTTCTCTGTGAGACTAAATGGGGGCTTGTCGGATTCTTTTCTCCCCTCAAGAGGTATCCGACAAGGGGACCCTCTGTCACCGTACTTGTTCCTGTTTTGTGTTGAGGGTTTCTCGGCCCTCCTCCGTTAAGCTCAGGTGGACCAAGAACTGGCTGGTGTCAAGTTTGGGGACGGCCCCACTATAACACACCTTCTTTTCGCGGATGACAATATTGTTTTCATGGAGGCCAGTCACTCGAGCCTGCTTGCTCTCAGATCGGTGCTACAAAAATATGAGGTGTGCTCAGGGCAGCGGGTTAACCTCCAGAAGTCGTCTATATTTTTTGGCAAGGGGTGTAATGCGGATGCGAGGCGAGCACTCAAAGAGATAGTTGGTATTTCATGTGAGGCGCTGTCAGAGAAGTACTTAGGGCTGCCAACTGTGGTGGGCCGGTCGAAAGATGGGGCTTTTAAAAATCTTGCTGAACGATCAAGAGGGAAGGTTGGAGGTTGGAAAGGTCAGGGGATGTCGAAGAAGGGGAAGGAGGAGCTGGTGAAGTCGGTTCTGCAGGCAGTACCTACGTTTGCGATGGGCTGCTTTATGTTGTCTAAAGGGCAGTGCAAGCAGCTCACATCTATCTCCTCTCAGTTTTGGTGGGGTGGGGCGGATGGGGCAAAAAAAGTACACTGGGTCAGCTGGGATCGCATGTGTGCAACCAAGAGTAATGGGGGAATGGGTTTCAGGAACTATTATTGTTTTAATCAAGCTTTGCTTGCTAAACAAGCGTGGAGGCTCGTCACAAATCCTAATTCTCTCTGTTCTAGAGTGTTGAAGGCCCGATACTTTAATGATGGCAATTTCCTTGTGGCTGGGTGCCCAAATGGGGCCTCCTATACTTGGAAGAGCCGCATTCATGGTCGAAGCCTACTAAAGGAGGGACTGGTGTGGAGGATCGGCAAGGGCACTAGTGTGCGTGTTTGGAAGGATAATTGGATCCCTAGAAATAGTTTGAAACGTCCCTTTGGACATGTGGAGGGGCAAAATGTGGAGAAGGTCAGCGAGTTACTTCTTCCAGAGGGGGCGGGATGGGATGAAGCAAAGGTGAGGAGAACCTTTTTTGAGACAGATGCAAATGACATCTTGAAGATCCCGATAGGTTGCGCCGGAACAGCTGATTATTTAGCGTGGAATAACACCAAAAATGGGGTCTTTAGTGTGAGGTCTGCTTACCATCTCAATACACAGCTCACCAAGGAAAAGGAGGGCAGGGCTAGCTCGTCGAATACGACGGATGGCCATAAAGGATGGCTCGCCATGTGGGATGCCCAGGTTCCTGGGAAGGTGAAAGTACACTGCTGGAGGTTGAGACAGAATGGACTAGCAGTGGGAAACGAACTGAGTAGACGGAAGATCAAGCCTCGGGTGCGGTGCATTGTATGTAGCCGTGAGGAGACTCTCAAACACAGGTTCTGGGAGTGTCCATACGCGAAACAAACCTGGGATGCAGTGCGCTCGTTGTCGTGTCTGCAGTTCCGGGCGCCTCCTGATGTTGTTCACAACCATGGCGACCTCAAGTGCTGGCTGCTATCGTGGCTTGGGTCGGTGAGTGAATGGGAGCTGGCGATCGGAATGATGACACTTTACGTCATGTGGCTTGCAAGAAATGAAGCAAGAGAGATATTTGGCTTGTGGCTTGCAAGGAATGATGACACTTTAGATGTTTTATATGTTATTTGGGTACTAATTATAACGAGTGAAAATATATACTTAAATATATCTAGATATTGAACATCTTATATTATGAAACAAAGGAGTAATAACGATGTTGTAAGATTGATAAGGCAACGGCGACCTAAGCACATGTCGGGTCCTGGACCTGTGGTGGGTTGGCCTGATGATTTCATTGGATTAATTTTATTTACTTGTAGTGTTTCATATATCATGTAAAGTTCATGACCAAGCTAGAGGACGAGGGATTTACTTTAGAAAAACGCCGGATGACCTATTTTATCCGTGACAGGTAACTTAACTTGCGACCCGATCAATCAGGTGATCTCATCCACCAGTAATATCGATGGCTCTCTGGTTTAGTAATTTGTTGGTCGACTAGATAATTCCAAGGGTTCTAGAAGGTTCATAAGGAGTTTGAAGAAGTGGAATTAAGAAAAGATCAAAGGTATAACTACCGATGTCACAGTCCTAACCTTTTAGAGTATAAAAGGAGCATTTCTTTTCGTGACTAGACAAACAAATTCGGAGATAGAACCTAGACCAACTACTTGTAGGAGTATTTAGTTATTATATACGGTCTAAGTATGGACATAGCTCCATTACTCTTTTGGTCCACTAGAATTTGCGAGCAATCAAAAGATCTCCACGCATGTACGTGTATGTGACCGTAGACACACAAAATAAATATGAAATTGACACGGTTGCTGGAAAATTAAAATGAAATGGACACGATGAAGTTGAGTCGTACACGAGGAGTATCTATCGTTTTCTATCACATGCATGCCCCCTTTTAATTATGCAGAACTTATTAGGACTCATATAGGAGGCGATGCTTCACAGCTAAATTCTAGAGAATTACATGACGTGAGCTGTGACCAGCATAAGTTACTTTCCTCCGTTGCGTTGGATAAGCTGTGATTAATCTGTAGTCTAAGCAGGCAACTTGCTCTGGTGACGAGTTTTGCTGGATTGACACTTAAGTCCCACGCTAATAATCTAGCTAGATAGTAATTGGGTTGGCCTGATGGTGTTATTTGTACTGTCGTGTAGCCTCTGGATATCATTTCAAGTTCATGATCAAGCTACCTAGATGGCCCCGAGATAACATATCTTTTTCACCTAATAGAGATAACTTAAACATGTCACCGATCAATCGTGTTCTCATCCAGCAGTAAGATCGTTTGCTCGCTGGTTCAACAATTAACTAGTCAATTCGATATTTCCCAGGGTTCTAGAAAGTTGAGACAACGTTTGAACAAAATTGTATTAAGAAAAGATCAAATGTATAACTACATATGTCACTCTCCGAACCTTGTTGTAGAGTATGAAAGCGGCATTTCTCTTATTTACTAGAAGAAGAAGAAAAAACAAATCCGTGAGACAGAACCTAGACCAAGTAGCAATCAGTTTTTGTAGATACAGTATATGCTTTAATTAGTTATCGATCGAGGGTCTAAGTCTAAGTATGGATATGGCTCCGTTTCTCTTTATTAGGTCCACCAGAATTTGCGAACAACTAAGTAAAAAGATCTCCACCGAAGTGTACGTACGTGTATGCGATCATAGACACTCAAGAAAATAAGTACGAAATAGACATGGTTGTGGAGAAAAATAGTGCGAAATGGACACGCAATGAAGTTGTGGCTTACGCGAGCGGTGTGCGTCGTTTTCGGTCCCATGCGTTCCATCTGAATCATGTAGAACTCCTCCAGTTAGGAGTTAGGACTCCTACAACTGGCCGGAGGGATAGGCATGTTGTCCAATTTTTCTCATCAATCACAGGGTTGAGCAGAGCCGTAAGTTGGTACTCCGGCTAAGTTAATTTGTCCCCGGTGGTTGCAGACTCGCAATCGGCAATGACGAGTCACCAGTGTCTCTGTCGGACGATTAACAAGCCGGATCACCCGACGGAGGAACTGATTACCAAAATTTTAACTGTATATGGAACGCATAGCACAGATTTTATCACAGGAATATTTGCAGCAAGCAGGTGGGTTTGGGGTGAGTCCAAACGGGGCCATGCTGGAGCTGCTGCAGCAGCTACTGTGTTTGCGTGGGCATCAGGGCAATGGGCATGCATGCCACACTCTCTGTTCTGCTGGATCTGCGAACCGCACTCACAGGACTGCTGCTCTCCAGGCAACAACAGATTCCTCCCATCTTATCGATCGGTCTGGGGTCTCACCACTCTCTTGTTTTGTTCCCTGATTAGATTCCGGCACGGTACGAGAAGGGACCACGCACCGCTCAAACACACGCATCTGTGATCTCTGCTTCCTTGGCATCCAAGCCACGCCCCCTGTCTGCTCCCTCTTGAAAAGCAAATTTGGAAAATTTAATTTTTTTGTTCATAATATGACCGTTTACCGAGAGTTTTCATTGAAATTTAAAATTTTCGGTATTTTATACTATATCACCATTTCCTGGGAGGTGCTCGGGATGTCCAGTTACCGACCGATAACCAAAACAACCATGTTGCTCAACCTACTGATCTTCCCTTTTACGAGAACAATATTGCCTAATTTGCAGTGAGTGAGTGAGTGAGTGTAGACTTTGGTGGCAACTCCAATAACGCCCCTTTTATCGTACTAAACGCACAATTGATATACCAAGATCTAAGCATACAATAACAACATAAACAAAATTAACGAGAGACTTGACGAAGCCACCACGTCATTGGGACAAGAAGGGTTAATGAGAGAATTAACCCCGTAGGTTTCGAAGCTCATTTCTCCCACCCTTTATCTCTCCTGATTCGACTCCTCCTATATTCCCCACCACATTGTCCCTGGCCTCCGCCTCCGCACCAGCCCGCCCTCCTTGGACGATAGACCACTACTCCAATCATCATTTCCGCTGCTCTTCGACCGTAAGAGAGCTTGGGTGGCTCCAGTAACCAGCGGAAGCCGCCGCTATACATCCTGACCACCACCAAGCCAAGCCAAGCGAACTTGACATGAGCTTGAGAGGCGGTACCTCTATCTTCAGTCGCATCGATAAGGATTTTGGTGCGCGTAACTCTTGGAAGAGTTGGAGCTAACGTCATCTTTCCGGTACACAAGGTGTTCAGTCATTTAGTAGCTTAAGTTTTCAGCTCATTTTTTCGTGCCGCTATGGCCGAACGTCCCGCACATATATTTGCCGTTGTTGTAGGGAAGAAGAGGAGAGAGGCGAATATTTACAAGGGACCCATCTGCAGGCACGGACGGCCCACCTTGTATGTCCGCCATGGCCCATGGGCCCGGCCTGTATGAATACGGGGCCGGACCCTGGACCCCTACAGCGACCTGTACCGTACAGCCTGGGGTAAGCTTAATTAGCTTCGTGATGATTGAACCGTGGATGCAACGGCAGGAATATGAATGGAGCACTGTTGCCCAGCTGGTCTCCCTTCTCGGGCTGTTTATTTTCTACTCGATCTACACAAGAACTCCAGCGTACTCAACAACTTAGTGATACCTCTGTAACCGAAAAACAAAAACAAAGTTAATGGTATGCAACCCATGGATCGAACGCAAGAGTTTGGTCTATCATTTTGATATTCATGGCATGTCAATGCTCTACATTCAGTACCTGATGACGAAGGATTAATGACCAGTAAGTACTGATGACTGATCGATGATCATACATGAACGCTACAGCGTGCAGTGCAGTAGAGAGCTTTGGCGTTAAGCGACGTGCGTGTGCAGTGCAGTGCAGTGCATGTACGCTCACGCTCGCTAGGTCAGTTAAGGTGGGGAAATAAGTGGCAGTGGGCCGTAAGCATCAGCTGTTGCTTGCACGGAAAAGCAAGGCGCAGTAGCGACACAGTTCCCTTCTCTCGCGCGTGAGCAACAATGGCGACTGATCGATGTCCTCTTCAAGACTGACGGGCATTGTCACAATGGTTGTATTTTTGCAGGCGAGAGACGTAGTGACTAGAGAGTGAGTGAGTGAGTGAGCGGGGGGCATTGAATTAAACCTTGAGTATACATGTAAGTTATTTATTTTGCTTGATTTTTTTTAGTCTTCCTCACAACGTTTCCATGTACGTGTGTAATTGCACACAAAAGTGGGTCTACTATGCAGATTAATGTACATGAATCTTACATCAAACCTTGTCTACACACGAGTACACGACCATGGCACTTGGTGTCAACCCGACGGTGGCTTTCTTCTCGACGACGTGTGTGCCATGTGTGGGTGGCCAGATAGGCTGATGGTGGAGTCTCATATGTTTGTGCTAAATAACGTACATTTATATTTGGTTTTAGTCGATTTTTCGTTAATTAACCAGACACATTTCTTCTTCTTAAAAGAGAGCTCTGCCTTGTTTTAAAAAAGAACTATTGAAAAATACCAATGCACTGATCGATCTTCCCCCATCGAGCTCTCACGGCAAGTTTGTCTACTCGAGTGCAAAGTCTCTTGCTTTGTCTTGTAGCCAGGCTTTACCCACCTTGTTAGTTATAAGAAAAAAGGAGGCAAGGCTTGAGTGAGAATTTTCACTGCTTGTCTTATTCATAATTCAATGTGGCATATTCCATACTTAAGTGTCAAACTCACAGTTGAACGAGTAAAGCTCAAAAAAAGGGTGGCCCCGCCACCCTCGCTACTCAAATACCCACATTCTTATCTTTAGGCCCTGTAAGAAAGCAATAGTAGCTTTTGGTGCCATTGCTTTGGACAAAATCACAAAGCAAGCGATGTACCACTTGATTAGTGGTTGATACATAGCGATTTAGGTGGGTAAATAGGGTTTTTCTTGTGTCAAACTTGATGGTCTTGTCGCCCCTTTTGCAGTCGTGTCTTTCGTTGTGGGTGCCTACCTTTTAAAAAATAAATCTTAGCTATACTCTGTACAACATTTAGTGAGAGACAGGTACCTAATTAAGTCGGCGTCAATGCTTCCGTACAATAATTAGCATATGGGTAGAATCCCACGTCATTTTGTTCTACTTCCTCCGTCCTACACCCCCCCATTTCACCATATAACGCGTTTTACCTATTTTGTCGCATTCATATGTAGTTATGTACACATGTATCTAGACATGTTTTAGTATGTACATGTGTACACATTTCTAGTGGAAATCTAGATAACATATGGTACACTTAAACAATCTAATACTGTTGTGTAAGAGTATGTTAGTTAGCTGCCAGAGGCATGTATAAATATCTTCTCATGTTCCATCATGCGGAGCACCGGTCAATCAGTCAATTCCTTTAAATAAAATCGTAACCAGCCAGGAAGGAGAACAAGTTGGAACGAAATGAAGTTGGATGAAGCATTTGTTGTGGCAACCCTTGCTGCTGCATGCATGCTGGAAGGATGCAGCAGCAGCAGCGATGAGTGATGAAACTACGGCCGGTCGTTGTGTTGTGTAAGCATCGGAGCCGAAGGTATAACGTCTGCCCTGACGTCAATTACGAGCTGGGTCGATTGCATGCCCGTGACTGGACGATCGTGACAGAGCCCGTCCAGGTTAGCTGCCCGGCCGGAGAGCGACCGGTAGAGTACGTGTACATCGAGGCGAGCCCTGCAAGCAACGAAAATTCATTACAATTGATCACTATTTAGAAATGTACCATTTTTTTTATCAGGCTTTGTGACTTAAATTTATATCGTTACATTTGCAGTCATTTTCAATCAGAAGTTCCTTTTGAAAAAAAAAAATAGGGTCTTCACATCATTTATAAAACGTGCTTCCAACACTAAGAAAACAAAGAAATTTTATGGCGGCATCTATAACTTATTTGGTATTAATACTAATACTACATGCAACCAGACAAATTGATTTTGTTTTTGAGATTAATACTAATACTAAACTCCAAAGTGGTTCGGCGGGGTGGGTGGACGGTGGCCCCTAACCCCCTTGATTTTCAAGATCCATACATGAAGGTCTTGGGTTTCTTTCTTTGTCTTTTGATAATTCTGTTTATCTGACTTGATGCTTGAAATTTCGCATCCTCAAAATAGTATAATTTGAGATTCAAAATAAATTAAAGATAAAATATGACTACAATAGTAGCAACATCCCACCATGAGTAACATTTTTTAAACGAAAGTAAAAGAACAACGAACGATTACGTCAAATTGATACTGATGCACACCCAAGTCAATTGTTTTTTTTGTTTCACAATTTTACTGTTAAGCAAAGTTGGGAATCAATCCTGGCCCACTAGCAGGCACGTACCGGCCCACCTTGTATGCCCACCACCATGGTGGGGCTGCAACCGTGCACCCCGGATCGGACGGCCCCTACAGCGAGTGACACGGCCTGTACCGTACGGCTTAGGTAGATGATTCATTCGAACCGTGGAGGCAACGGCAGGCATGAATGATCGACGAACCTGTCTCCGTTTTCCGCAGACACACAGAACACAAGATCATCTTGTAAAAAACGTTGGTGCCTCTTGAACTGTTTCTGCACGAGCTCTTCAGCGTACAAGTTAATGATTTGCCTCTAAGAGTTACGATATACTACTTCCATCTCAAAATATAAGACGTTTTGATAATGTATTTTTACCCACCAATTCGACTTACATTTTTCTAAAGGTAAATACGACTCACATTTAGATACATAGGAAGTATCTCTTACACTGGATTCATTATCTCTCGTCCAGATGATCAATAGGTCGTGTGTCGATTGAGCAACTTCTCATGTTTTTAATATGCAAAAACCCATCAAATTTTCATTTCGATAAGATCTTAACCTTATGCCAGTTTATTAGTGTTAATCATGCATCCCTAACCGTGGAATTTCCATGGTGGAAGCAAAAAAATTACAGGACTTTTCAGGTGTTGTGAAGGGCCGGCCTGCCGGTATACGGGGTTTAGCAGACATGCACCATCAGGGCATAAACGCTGCATGCAGTACAGAGGTTTGAAGTTAAACGGCGTGCGTGTGCAGTGCACGTACGCTTGCAGCCTTGCAGGGTTAATTAAGGGGGAAATGACTACTGGTAATGAATAACGACTTAACAAGGGTTAAGGGGGCATGTTGTCTAAACATCTCGAGACCTCACATCACCTACTCCCTCCGTTCTGAATTAAATGACTTAGATTTAAAACTAAATCTGAGCCAATTAATTCAGAATGGAGGGAGTACCTGTTACTTCCACGGAAAAGCAGACTGTTCCCGCTTCTTGTCAATAACAAATTAACAACGGCATTGATCAATGTAGACAATGTCATAATGTTTTTTTTATGATATGTACTGAATTAAAGTATTAAACTACTCCCTCCGGTCAAAAACAGTGCATTGTTTTCCAATACCTGTGTCTTCAGGGACGAAGATAGGAAAAACAGCCAATGGGTTCAACTCTATTTTTGCTCAATTACACTGGTGACATTTTCTACAAAATAAGCACCGGTTAATACTAATCAATGAAGAACTAACACTTTTTACTGGGGTCAGATGACCACAATCCCCTAACGGTAGCTCCGTCCCTGTGCTTCCTCCATGGCATAAGTTCTTGATTAAAAAGAAGTGCAAGTTTATCTACTCGAGTGCAAACCACTTGCTTTCTTTTGGCTAGTAGGCTTTACCACCAGCTGTTATGGTTGCTAGGGTTTGAGGGGGAAGGGAGAGAGAGCTGCGAGGGCGCGCTGGATCGCCGGCCGCGGGGATCCTGTCCCACGGCCGGGCAAGAGGGAGGGTTTTCCTCTGAATTCTTGCCCGGCCGTGGGACAGGATCCCCGCGGCCGGCGATCCAGCGCGCCCTCGCAGCTCTCTCTCCCACACAGCGGACGAGAACGAGGTCCCGTGCGCCGTGAAGCGCAACTTGGAGGCGCTGCAGCTGGAAATCACGCATCTCCCGCACATGCCGACGCGCTAGGAGGCCGCGCGCAGCAGCCTGCAGTCTCACCACCGCTGACACGTGGTGGGCAGCAGTCGAGGACGGTGGCGCCGTGGCCGCGGCCGAGCGCGGCAGCGATGGCTGTGCGGGGGTCGGCGCCGGCGGCGACCGCTTGTGCTGCGACGCCCAAGCCGCCACCGCATCGATCTTCTCCCAGACTGGATGTCGAGGTGGGGCAAACGGCGCGGCCGTCGGTGGCGGGGACGGTGGGTGCAGGGCCGCTCGCAGCTCCGCGATCTCCAAGCGGAGGGCCTGCAGCGCCTCGATCAGAGAGAGGTCGAGCGGCGTAACGGCCGCCAGTGGTGCGTGGGCGGCGGCGTCCCACGCCGGCGGCTGCTGCCCCTGCGGCAGCTGCTGGGAGGTGATGGTGGCCGCGCCAGTATAGGCAGCGGCGGTGGTGGTGGGGGCGGTGGTGGTGGGGAGGCCGAGGGAAGTCATCGAACCAAAGCGCTCTGATACCAGATGTTATGGTTGCTAGGGTTTGAGGGGGAAGGGAGAGAGAGCTGCGAGGGCGCGCTGGATCGCCGGCCGCGGGGATCCTGTCCCACGGCCGGGCAAGAGGGAGGGTTTTCCTCTGAATTCTTGCTTGATTAGATTGATACATCTCCCCTCCTTATATAGAGGGGTTTACTTGACTCCCAAGCAAGGCTTACTTGACCCCTAAGTAAACCCTTAAGACTAATGGGCCCAGGCCCATTACTTACTCTAACACTCCAGATGTTATGGTTGCTAGGGTTTGAGGGGGAAGGGAGAGAGAGCTGCGAGGGCGCGCTGGATCGCCGGCCGCGGGGATCCTGTCCCACGGCCGGGCAAGAGGGAGGGTTTTCCTCTGAATTCTTGCTTGATTAGATTGATACATCTCCCCTCCTTATATAGAGGGGTTTACTTGACTCCCAAGCAAGGCTTATTTGACCCCTAAGTAAACCCTTAAGACTAATGGGCCCAGGCCCATTACTTACTCTAACATATATCGACCTAAGCCTTTTACATCTCGGCTTAGTGGATGGACCTGAAATAAGCTAACCCGAATGAGACTCCGACTCTTTATTTTTGACTCCGAACGATGTGGCAAGAATCCTCCGCGCGCCGAAATTGTGCGTGTGCAGCCCCCTGGATCCCAAGGACGCCATCGGGACCAAGGGAGCCCTCGCGGCGGCCGACGGCGGAATGCCGTGGCACTACGCGGTGCGCTCGCGTCTGTGACACAATGTCTTCTCCCCGCTGGCTGACTGTCGATGTCGTAGACGTGGAGGTCGCTGCCCGCGGAGAAAACAGCGTGCCCACCATCCGTGGGGAAAATCGAGTGCCCAAGATCTCCCACACAGCGGACGAGAACGAGGTCCCGTGCGCCGTGAAGCGCAACTTGGAGGCGCTGCAGCTGGAAATCACGCATCTCCCGCACATGCCGACGCGCTAGGAGGCCACGCGCAGCAGCCTGCAGTTTCACCGCCGCTGACACGTGGTGGGCAGAAGTCGAGGACGGCGGCGCCGTGGTGACCGACGCCGTGGTCGCGGCCAAGCGCGGCAGCGATGGCTGTGCGGGGGTCGGCGCCGGCGGCGACCGCTTGTGCTGCGACGCCCAAGCCGCCATCGCATCGATCTTCTCCCAGACTGGATGTCGAGGTGGGGCAAACGGCGCGGGCGGGTGCTGGCCCGCTCTCATCTCGGCGAAGTCGAGGCGGAGGGCGCGGAGGCTGTCGGCGATGTCCGTCAGCGCCGCGGGCAGGAGGGCGAGGACCGCAGCAGGGGTGGCGGCGGCGGCCTGGATGGCGGCGGTGGCGGCGGCTTCCTGGGCGCCGGTGACGGCGGCGGTTTCCAGCGGCGCGGATGCGCCGAGCATGGTGGTGGTGTCGGCGGCGGAGGTGGTGTCGATGTTGGGGCCGTTGGAACCCATGAGACCTAGACAATCTGATACCAGATGTTATGGTTGCTAGGGTTTGAGGGGGAAGGGAGAGAGAGCTGCGAGGGCGCGCTGGATCGCCGGCCGCGGGGATCCTGTCCCACGGCCGGGCAAGAGGGAGGGTTTTCCTATGAATTCTTGCTTGATTAGATTGATACATCTCCCCTCCTTATATAGAGGGGTTTACTTGACTCCCAAGTAAGGCTTACTTGACCCCTAAGTAAACCCTTAAGACTAATGGGTCCAGGCCCATTACTTACTCTAACACGAGACTTGTGTTTTTCATGGTTAAGAAAAGATGAGACATGCAGGTCTTGACTGAAGATTGTCACTCTAGTCTTGTTTGTACCAAACGTTGCATCATATCATGTTTCAGCGTCACTATAAAAAAGTAAACTTTACATATATGGTAGGGATGAATGGGCCCAAAAGGGTGCTCCACTAACCTCACTACTCGGTACCCAGAGTCTTCAAAATTTTCTGCCCGTTTTTTCTAGCTTTTGGTGACATCTGCTTTTGAGAAACTAGCAAAGCGACTAGTACACTTGATTAGTGGTTGATACATAGGGGTTCAGGCGGGTAAGTAGGGTTTGCTTCTGTCGAACTTCAGCAGGGTGTTTGTCGCCTATTCTGATGTCATGGTCGTGTCTGTGTTGTGGGTGCCAACCTCTTTTGTTTTCTCAAATCTTACATCTACTTAATTTGCTGGAGAGACAGCTACCTAATTAAGCCAGTGCTTCCGTACAATAATTATCATCTAGACAAATGTTGGAATCTTAGGTTGGGTAGACGATCTGTGGGCTGGGGTCCTGTCTCATCATTCTGCTCAATAACCATTTTCAGGAGTGTCATATATCTTCTTCCGTACCAAACTACTACCAATCGACGATCTCTGAACAATTTTAAGGAGTCTTAAGCACAGGATCAACCCTTGTGCGGTTCAGAACTTGAGAGCAATAGTAGTACGATACGGACTACGGAGCAGGATGATAAATGATCGAGCAGAGCTTCGTTCCGGCGATTAACCTCACTGCGTGCGTGCTGAAAGAACTCGCACCATCTTTCTCTCAGTTGGACTGAAGAAGAAGAAGAAGAAGAAGAAGAAGAAGAAGCAACCGGACAAATGAGTTGCAGAATCCATGTCTATGTGATGAGTGAAGGCTTTGCGTTTCCCTGTTCTCATTGGGATGGAGCAACCTCTCACATGATGCACATATGCTGCACGCCCCGCCAACCCTGTATTTTCATCAAAGTTTTTATGTCCCGGCTTCGTGATGATGCAGGAAGACTGGACCTTCTCCTTCATATGAGAAGAAGAAAACAGTTGAACGGATTTTTGGAGCTCGAGAATAGGGAAGGAACAATGTGGATGCCGGCGTGCTGCGATCACCCATAGAATGGTTAGCGGAAGGTGAGCGCAACACTAAAATTTTCCATCGAAGAGCTAGTGCAAGGAGACCGAAGAATAAAATCTCTCAGTTGACTAGATCGGATGGTTTACTGCAGACTGCAATGCTGAAACGAGTACCATGGCCAAGAACTTCTACAGCAGTTTGTACGAGTCGGAAGGAGTAGAAAATATGCCAGCAGGACTGGATACAGTGCCTTGTAAAGTTTCTGGTGACATGAATAGAAATCTCACTAAACAGTTTACAGCCAGAGAATAAAAAAGACCTCTTCCAAATGTTCCCGACGAATGAGACGAAACACACTCCTTTGACTTTGAATCATTTAACATATATCAAATATCCGAAATTAGGTTGTGAGAGGACAAGTGGTTGGGAAATGCCACACTCCGTGAGCAATATTCAACCGGACGTCGTAAGAGTGATACACTAATTTTAAATTCATCTCCACCAAATGTGGCAGTCTGACACGATTTAGGGCCAGTTCTTCTACTCGTGACTTCTGGTTTCATTGATACATGACTAGTTTGGAAGCTCCAAGTAAGCTGCCCCCTCCCCATCTTCTACCATAAGCCAGCTTATTACTCGTGACTTCTGGTTTCATTGGTACATGACTAGTTTGGAAGCTCCAAGTAATAAGCTGGCTGACTTATTGGAGAAACGGGGGAGGTGGCAACTTATTTTTTAAGCTTGTAAAAAAACTGCCTGTTAGGGTGATGATATAATCTAGCTGCCACAAAGAAACGATGAGTTTCACAAGAATCTACATGAGAATGATATTTTTGTAGTGAATTTCGTGCATCGATCTTAGGTTCATCCTGATGTGCAAGTTGAGAGGCTTTACACCTATCTTTTCTACCAGCTTCTCTATGATAGTAAGAACATACGTAAAATGAAGATACCACTATTAATTTTCTGCATGGTATATTCGAAAGGGGTTATCCCCACGAAGAATAATCTAGTCAAGCGTAAATGGCATGGAAAAATAGAATGTGTTTTTTGCAATGATGAAACAATTACAAACTTATTCTACCAGTGCAATTTGGCACGTTCTATATGCCAACCTACCAAGGGCGACTTCTTTTGGGCTTATGCTTATGCATAAGCCTGCTTATAGATTCCAGTGGGGAGAAACCGTGGTGGGTAGAAGCTCTCATAAACTGACTGGAGACTTCTTTTGAGCTTGTCCTGTTTTGGCTTATTTGGTTAGATGAGCTGTAAGATGTCTGTTATGCCCCTAAATTTGCTTAAATGTATAACATGTTTAGATACATCTACTTTTAAACAAACAGAAAATATCTATCTTAGAACAAAAGAGTAGTAGAAAATGAGTTACGAATAAGATAAAAAAAATTATAAGAAGGTATGTGAAAATAACATGCATTGTCAAAGTATAATCCATCTTCTCCAATCAGTAGAGTTTTTCTTTTTCTTTACGGAGCATAAGCATAATTTTTTATTTATGGTAGCACACGATGCATGCATTCAAATTGGCAGGAAGTCAAGTGGACCTCGTACATCCGTGCTTGTCGGCAGCGTTGCATTTCTTCTGTTCTTTTCCAATCGTTGTCCTGGGCGGTGGCAGTCCGGTTGTAAATAATAGCAAAATTAGGGGCATCTCTCCATACCGTTTCGATTCTTTGCGGGAAGCTCGCGAAACCCTCCAGAAACTGGTCGCCACCAGCTTCTCGTTTTACACATAACTCTCGCTTCGCGGTGGCAGGCCGCCGTTTCAAATCTGTAGACTTCTTTTAGGTTTTACCTTCCTGGCACCTAGAAGCCACTTTGGAAGCCCAAAAGAAGTGTGCCCAAGTTGCGTATAACTTATATCCACCACGGGAGCATAGCTATTTGGTTTTGGTAAATGGCTTCGTAAAATTGGTCGCAAATTTAGACTACGTTGGGAGCGATTCTGTAATATGGTTGCTTTGCCTAAGTTATAATAAAAATAATTTAATGATAACAATGCATCTCTTACACAAACATTACTAGGCTACACACAAGAGTTTTGATTGGCCGGCCTGGTCGCCTCCGCGGTGACTGGAGTTTTGATAACTGTTTATGGAGGTGTCTATACGGTTTGGAGGCTACAGTGGGTGGTATTTTCATCCTACATGGATGTCAGCGTTATTTCCGGTTGGACCCCGAACTTCATAGACGGAATTAATTTTTTACGTTTGCCTATCGAATCTTATGTTTTAGGAGGATTTTCGGATATAAGAGGTGTGTGCATCCTTATTGCAGTAGTAAAATCTTTGTTTTGTTTAGACAACCCATTTATCTACGAAGTAAAACCAAACGTAGTGGAGAAACTATCGGGCCTCCAGAATCTGTACTCAGCCTGGAGAATCATCTTGTACAAGGCTTCATCTTTATGGGCTTTATTCCACAATCACTCGACGCGGCGCGTTAAGTGAATTAGATGATGCCCAGCCCATCAACACATTTGAGGTAGCCCAGTTTCTGCAGGCCCACAGCCCATCTACTAGCCAAACCCTAACCCCTGGCACGCAGAACCCATATAAACACGCACCTTCTCCATCCTACACCAGCCTTTCCCTGCGCCGCCGCCAAACCCCCAAACCCTACCCACCCCCCGCCGCCGCCGCAATGGCCACCTCCGCGCGCCCGCTCGTCTCCGTCAAGGCCCTGGAGGGCGACATGGCCACGGACTCGGCCGGCATCCCGATGCCGCACGTCTTCCGCGCGCCGATCCGCCCGGACGTCGTCCGCTTCACCCACAAGCTCATCTCCTGCAACAGCCGCCAGCCCTACGCCGTCTCCCGCAAGGCCGGCCACCAGACCTCCGCCGAGTCCTGGGGTACCGGCCGCGCCGTCTCCCGTATCCCCCGTGTCGGCGGCGGCGGGACCCACCGCGCCGGGCAGGGAGCCTTCGGCAACATGTGCCGTGGCGGGCGCATGTTCGCGCCCACCAAGATCTGGCGCAAGTGGCACCGCCGCGTCAACGTCCGCCTCCGCCGCGTCGCCATCTCGTCCGCCCTCGCCGCCACCGCCGTCCCCTCCCTCGTCCTCGCCCGCGGCCACCGCATCGAGACCGTCCCCGAGTTCCCGCTCGTCGTCTCCGACTCCGCCGAGGGCATCGAGAAGACCGCCCAGTCAATCAAGATCCTCAAGCAGCTGGGCGCCTATGCTGATGCCGAGAAGGCCAAGGACTCCGTCGGCATCCGCCCAGGAAAGGGTAAGATGCGCAACCGCAGGTACATCAACCGTAAGGGCCCCCTCATCGTGTACGGCACTGAGGGCTCCAAGATCGTCAAGGCCTTCCGTAACCTTCCTGGTGTTGATGTGGCCAATGTTGAGCGCCTCAACCTGCTCGACCTCGCCCCTGGTGGCCACCTTGGCCGGTTCGTGATCTGGACCGAGTCTGCTTTCAAGAAGCTGGATGAGGTGTATGGTTCCTTTGATACCCCGTCCTTGAAGAAGAAGGGTTTCGTGCTCCCAAGGCCCAAGATGGCCAATGCTGACCTGTCCAGGCTCATCAACTCTGACGAGGTCCAGTCTGTGGTGAAGCCCATCAACAAGGAGGTGAAGCGCAGGGAGTCGAGGAAGAACCCCCTGACGAATGCTGCTGCTGTGCTCAAGCTGAACCCGTACTTCGGGACTGCACGCAGGATGGCAGTTCTTGCTGAGGCTGCACGTGTCAAGGCCAGGAAAGACAAGATTAACTCTAAGAGGTCCAAGCTCAGCGCGGTATGATACTCAATCCATTTGTGTTATGTTTCATATATTTGCATATATACAGATAGCCTATACATAACTTTATTGTCCATGCTTATTCCAGCTCTATGATTGTAGTATCATGCTTGACTGCTTGTACTGTTGTATGAATATGTATTTCTATGAAGTGTAGCTTATCCAGCTGACTTAATTTGTTAGTTCATTTGTGTGTGTGTCCTTCTCTTATGTGGTAGTTTGTCTAGTTTAATATCTGGTTAGTCTGTACACATGTGTTATTATGTTGCTTCCTCCTTGAACACTACTTATGTTGTTTTCTTATACAATTAGAGTAATAGATGCAGTTCACAATAACTAAATATGTTTGATATGTTTCTAGAATCCATGTAATGAGTATGTATATCTCTTTGTATTTGCTAGTTGCATACTTCACATGTGGTGTAATCCTGACTTGTGTGCTAACCATGACACATTTCGTCGGTCCTTTTCTTTAGCATTTTAACCTCAACAAGTTTGTAAGTTGATTGTTTTTGCTAGTTGCATGCTTAAAATGTGGCGTAATCTTGATCTGCCCTGTAACCTGCCCTGTAACCACGACTGCATGTGTTCCTAATTGGTATTAACTCTGAATTCGTCCTAGCTTATTAAGCTGGTTGTTTTTGCTGGTTTCATGAATAAAATCTTAGGTATTCTCTATTTACCTTAACCCACATCGGTCGTTCTGTCCTGTTACTTGAGCAGAGCTTTTTTGCAAACATATTTATTTGAGCACACAGAGTGAAAGGTTTTTAGCAGTGTCTGTTTGGTCATTTTATTGGTATGCGCCCTTTCTTGTTTGTTGCCTGACTGACTAACTTATGCAAATGTCAGCTGATTCTGTTTCATAGTATGCATTTCATCATTGATATTCTCATCTGAACTTCATATTGTGTTATTTTGTAGGAGGAGGCTTCTAAGATCAAGGCTGCTGGGAAGGCATGGTACCAGACTATGATCTCTGACAGCGACTACACAGAGTTTGACGTCTTCTCCAAGTGGCTCGGTGTTAGCCAGTGATCTTCTGGCTGAAGTAGTAGCAAGTTTATCATCTTACCTTAAGATCAGAAACCATGATTCTGTTATTGTGGTATGGCGTTTGCTATTCTGGAGTTTCAGGCATTGTACGCTGTTTTGGTAGTTCTTTATCGGGAGTGTTTTACATGTGGAGACATTTGGAGACATAGTACATCGTATGCTTTTTACAGTTAATTTCTCTATTTATTTGTTGTTTGAATTGGTGTTGTCTACTATTACGGATGAAAGATAAACTAGGACTATGAAGTTCAATGCCATGGCTAGCATCTTCTGTAGTTATACGTCAACATAAAAAGCTCTAGCTGATGGCTAAATAAAATTCAGTTACTCCCTCTGATCCACAAAAAGGGTCGTAGTAGCAGATTTGCTAAAATTTATTGAAGGATCAAGAAACTATTGTAGTTTCTGCACGGTGTAGGTCTCTACCATCCCTTTGTGTTCAGAATGTTTGTGATGCTCACTGTGGCATTATCGTTGAGGAATCCATTCTTCTTTATAGTGATGATCTAGACTGGTAGTCCTCAGGAAACACAGCTAATCTAAGAATCTTATGCAAAGTATGTTAACTGTGCTTAAATTGTCAGGATATAGCTGCAACGCCAGCCATCATCATGGGAAATTAAAAACTATCTGGTAGCCTTCAGGAAACACAGCAAATCCAAGCATCTTTTGCAATGTATGTTATCTGTGTGCTCAAATTGTCAGAGTATAGCTTCATCGCCAGGCATCAAAATGGGAAATTAAAAATCATCTGCTCCATTTTATGCATCTCATGTTCTTAGATTGCTCTGTAAACCAAACTAGGAGTGTTGCAATGTTTGGCATAAGGGCTAAATCATCTCACGATGATACCCTGATCGTCATCTCATACTGAATTCAACATGCTATTGGGTGATTGAGTGCAAACTGATGCTCTGTATTTGAGATGGGTGGCCACTCCAATGAACTAACCACCTTCGTATTGTCAGAGTTTTCCGAGTTCGTGCCATGTTTATCCCGTTGAATTCTGTTTCCCATTTCTATTTTGTAGCTCGTACACTCTTTCTTCGAGGAAAAGAAACTTTATGAACATGTGATGTGGATAACTACCCGCGCAGTGCCAATCAGCATGTTGCGAGGCTGCCCATCAAACATTATCTACACGTATGCAAGATTGTCATCTAGCTTCTCACTCTAGCCTTATCGTATGAGCATACGATGTGTTTTGAGTTGAAAACATAGTGCTTAGAAATACGGTGTTCTCTGACATTTGGGGCGGTATCTAGCAATGAAATACGTTTAAATACATCCATTTTAGCGACAACTAATATAGGATGGAGGTAGTGGATTCTTTTTTATATTTTTTATTATGGACAGCTTCTACATGCCGCTTAACCAGCCTGGTGTTTGCACAACTAAGATTCACTTGTTGGTTTGCCTTAAAATAAACCAAGGAGGAAGGAAGATACACAGACGTACGGGAGGGAGACAATGTTAGCATAAAACACACGAGGAAAGAGCTGTCGCACCGTTGTCATCACAGCATAAAACCCCTCTCGAATGGAACGCATTGTTCTCGTCGCCGATTCCACCTGGAGAACGTGAAAAAACGCCAGTAAATTGCACATAGTTGTAGCGTATACACAAGCAGTTTATGTGTTTCTCCAATCTTAGGAACTAATTGGCACATTTCGCAAGCAACTGCTCCTCGTGATCGGAGCATGAGCTATTTGCCTATCTGGATTAGTGTTTGTGGATTATCGTCTCTCTTTTTTGACGGAAAAGACGGTAGGGAGGAACCATTACCCCATCACTTTTCATTGATAAAATTATGAATAAAAATACGATTATAGCCACTTTTGAGGCATGACAATGTTTGTATGGTACTAGTAAGTTTCTCTTGTAAATAAGACCACATATCCTGTTTACTGAAATGCATAACTTTGGAGTAAAGATGTTGGGCGTCTCGACTTGGAGCAACATCCTCACCAAAGACAATTCCATTGGCGGCTCAGATCAAAAGCTCTTAATTACCAGTTGTTGTCTTCATAGTCCTAGTTCTTTATCGGGAGTGTTTTACATGTGGAGACATTTGGAGACATAGTACATCGTATGCTTTTTACAGTTAATTTCTCTATTTATTTGTTGTTTGAATTGGTGTTGTCTACTATTACGGATGAAAGATAAACTAGGACTATGAAGTTCAATGCCATGGCTAGCATCTTCTGTAGTTATACGTCAACATAAAAAGATCTAGCTGATGGCTAAATAAAATTCAGTTACTCCCTCTGATCCACAAAAAGGGTCGCTCATCTTTTATAAAGTTTGTACTAGCTTAATACAAAATGGGCAACACTTTTTATGAATCGGATGTAGTAGCAGATTTGCTAAAATTTATTGAAGGATCAAGAAACTATTGTAGTTTCTGCACGGTGTAGGTCTCTACCATCCCTTTGTGTTCAGAATGTTTGTGATGCTCACTGTGGCATTATCGTTGAGGAATCCATTCTTCTTTATAGTGATGATCTAGACTGGTAGTCCTCAGGAAACACAGCTAATCTAAGAATCTTATGCAAAGTATGTTAACTGTGCTTAAATTGTCAGGATATAGCTGCAACGCCAGCCATCATCATGGGAAATTAAAAACTATCTGGTAGCCTTCAGGAAACACAGCAAATCCAAGCATCTTTTGCAATGTATGTTATCTGTGTGCTCAAATTGTCAGAGTATAGCTTCATCGCCAGGCATCAAAATGGGAAATTAAAAATCATCTGCTCCATTTTATGCATCTCATGTTCTTAGATTGCTCTGTAAACCAAACTAGGAGTGTTGCAATGTTTGGCATAAGGGCTAAATCATCTCACGATGATACCCTGATCGTCATCTCATACTGAATTCAACATGCTATTGGGTGATTGAGTGCAAACTGATGCTCTGTATTTGAGATGGGTGGCCACTCCAATGAACTAACCACCTTCGTATTGTCAGAGTTTTCCGAGTTCGTGCCATGTTTATCCCGTTGAATTCTGTTTCCCATTTCTATTTTGTAGCTCGTACACTCTTTCTTCGAGGAAAAGAAACTTTATGAACATGTGATGTGGATAACTACCCGCGCAGTGCCAATCAGCATGTTGCGAGGCTGCCCATCAAACATTATCTACACGTATGCAAGATTGTCATCTAGCTTCTCACTCTAGCCTTATCGTATGAGCATACGATGTGTTTTGAGTTGAAAACATAGTGCTTAGAAATACGGTGTTCTCTGACATTTGGGGCGGTATCTAGCAATGAAATACGTTTAAATACATCCATTTTAGCGACAACTAATATAGGATGGAGGTAGTGGATTCTTTTTTATATTTTTTATTATGGACAGCTTCTACATGCCGCTTAACCAGCCTGGTGTTTGCACAACTAAGATTCACTTGTTGGTTTGCCTTAAAATAAACCAAGGAGGAAGGAAGATACACAGACGTACGGGAGGGAGACAATGTTAGCATAAAACACACGAGGAAAGAGCTGTCGCACCGTTGTCATCACAGCATAAAACCCCTCTCGAATGGAACGCATTGTTCTCGTCGCCGATTCCACCTGGAGAACGTGAAAAAACGCCAGTAAATTGCACATAGTTGTAGCGTATACACAAGCAGTTTATGTGTTTCTCCAATCTTAGGAACTAATTGGCACATTTCGCAAGCAACTGCTCCTCGTGATCGGAGCATGAGCTATTTGCCTATCTGGATTAGTGTTTGTGGATTATCGTCTCTCTTTTTTGACGGAAAAGACGGTAGGGAGGAACCATTACCCCATCACTTTTCATTGATAAAATTATGAATAAAAATACGATTATAGCCACTTTTGAGGCATGACAATGTTTGTATGGTACTAGTAAGTTTCTCTTGTAAATAAGACCACATATCCTGTTTACTGAAATGCATAACTTTGGAGTAAAGATGTTGGGCGTCTCGACTTGGAGCAACATCCTCACCAAAGACAATTCCATTGGCGGCTCAGATCAAAAGCTCTTAATTACCAGTTGTTGTCTTCATAGTCCTAGTTCTTTATCGGGAGTGTTTTACATGTGGAGAAATTTGGAGACATAGTACATCGTATGCTTTTTACAGTTAATTTCTCTATTTATTTGTTGTTTGAATTGGTGTTGTCTACTATTACGGATGAAAGATAAACTAGGACTATGAAGTTCAATGCCATGGCTAGCATCTTCTGTAGTTATACGTCAACATAAAAAGCTCTAGCTGATGGCTAAATAAAATTCAGTTACTCCCTCTGATCCACAAAAAGGGTCGCTCATCTTTTATAAAGTTTGTACTAGCTTAATACAAAATGGGCAACACTTTTTATGAATCGGATGTAGTAGCAGATTTGCTAAAATTTATTGAAGGATCAAGAAACTATTGTAGTTTCTGCACGGTGTAGGTCTCTACCATCCCTTTGTGTTCAGAATGTTTGTGATGCTCACTGTGGCATTATCGTTGAGGAATCCATTCTTCTTTATAGTGATGATCTAGACTGGTAGTCCTCAGGAAACACAGCTAATCTAAGAATCTTATGCAAAGTATGTTAACTGTGCTTAAATTGTCAGGATATAGCTGCAACGCCAGCCATCATCATGGGAAATTAAAAACTATCTGGTAGCCTTCAGGAAACACAGCAAATCCAAGCATCTTTTGCAATGTATGTTATCTGTGTGCTCAAATTGTCAGAGTATAGCTTCATCGCCAGGCATCAAAATGGGAAATTAAAAATCATCTGCTCCATTTTATGCATCTCATGTTCTTAGATTGCTCTGTAAACCAAACTAGGAGTGTTGCAATGTTTGGCATAAGGGCTAAATCATCTCACGATGATACCCTGATCGTCATCTCATACTGAATTCAACATGCTATTGGGTGATTGAGTGCAAACTGATGCTCTGTATTTGAGATGGGTGGCCACTCCAATGAACTAACCACCTTCGTATTGTCAGAGTTTTCCGAGTTCGTGCCATGTTTATCCCGTTGAATTCTGTTTCCCATTTCTATTTTGTAGCTCGTACACTCTTTCTTCGAGGAAAAGAAACTTTATGAACATGTGATGTGGATAACTACCCGCGCAGTGCCAATCAGCATGTTGCGAGGCTGCCCATCAAACATTATCTACACGTATGCAAGATTGTCATCTAGCTTCTCACTCTAGCCTTATCGTATGAGCATACGATGTGTTTTGAGTTGAAAACATAGTGCTTAGAAATACGGTGTTCTCTGACATTTGGGGCGGTATCTAGCAATGAAATACGTTTAAATACATCCATTTTAGCGACAACTAATATAGGATGGAGGTAGTGGATTCTTTTTTATATTTTTTATTATGGACAGCTTCTACATGCCGCTTAACCAGCCTGGTGTTTGCACAACTAAGATTCACTTGTTGGTTTGCCTTAAAATAAACCAAGGAGGAAGGAAGATACACAGACGTACGGGAGGGAGACAATGTTAGCATAAAACACACGAGGAAAGAGCTGTCGCACCGTTGTCATCACAGCATAAAACCCCTCTCGAATGGAACGCATTGTTCTCGTCGCCGATTCCACCTGGAGAACGTGAAAAAACGCCAGTAAATTGCACATAGTTGTAGCGTATACACAAGCAGTTTATGTGTTTCTCCAATCTTAGGAACTAATTGGCACATTTCGCAAGCAACTGCTCCTCGTGATCGGAGCATGAGCTATTTGCCTATCTGGATTAGTGTTTGTGGATTATCGTCTCTCTTTTTTGACGGAAAAGACGGTAGGGAGGAACCATTACCCCATCACTTTTCATTGATAAAATTATGAATAAAAATACGATTATAGCCACTTTTGAGGCATGACAATGTTTGTATGGTACTAGTAAGTTTCTCTTGTAAATAAGACCACATATCCTGTTTACTGAAATGCATAACTTTGGAGTAAAGATGTTGGGCGTCTCGACTTGGAGCAACATCCTCACCAAAGACAATTCCATTGGCGGCTCAGATCAAAAGCTCTTAATTACCAGTTGTTGTCTTCATAGTCCTAGTTCTTTATCGGGAGTGTTTTACATGTGGAGACATTTGGAGACATAGTACATCGTATGCTTTTTACAGTTAATTTCTCTATTTATTTGTTGTTTGAATTGGTGTTGTCTACTATTACGGATGAAAGATAAACTAGGACTATGAAGTTCAATGCCATGGCTAGCATCTTCTGTAGTTATACGTCAACATAAAAAGCTCTAGCTGATGGCTAAATAAAATTCAGTTACTCCCTCTGATCCACAAAAAGGGTCGCTCATCTTTTATAAAGTTTGTACTAGCTTAATACAAAATGGGCAACACTTTTTATGAATCGGATGTAGTAGCAGATTTGCTAAAATTTATTGAAGGATCAAGAAACTATTGTAGTTTCTGCACGGTGTAGGTCTCTACCATCCCTTTGTGTTCAGAATGTTTGTGATGCTCACTGTGGCATTATCGTTGAGGAATCCATTCTTCTTTATAGTGATGATCTAGACTGGTAGTCCTCAGGAAACACAGCTAATCTAAGAATCTTATGCAAAGTATGTTAACTGTGCTTAAATTGTCAGGATATAGCTGCAACGCCAGCCATCATCATGGGAAATTAAAAACTATCTGGTAGCCTTCAGGAAACACAGCAAATCCAAGCATCTTTTGCAATGTATGTTATCTGTGTGCTCAAATTGTCAGAGTATAGCTTCATCGCCAGGCATCAAAATGGGAAATTAAAAATCATCTGCTCCATTTTATGCATCTCATGTTCTTAGATTGCTCTGTAAACCAAACTAGGAGTGTTGCAATGTTTGGCATAAGGGCTAAATCATCTCACGATGATACCCTGATCGTCATCTCATACTGAATTCAACATGCTATTGGGTGATTGAGTGCAAACTGATGCTCTGTATTTGAGATGGGTGGCCACTCCAATGAACTAACCACCTTCGTATTGTCAGAGTTTTCCGAGTTCGTGCCATGTTTATCCCGTTGAATTCTGTTTCCCATTTCTATTTTGTAGCTCGTACACTCTTTCTTCGAGGAAAAGAAACTTTATGAACATGTGATGTGGATAACTACCCGCGCAGTGCCAATCAGCATGTTGCGAGGCTGCCCATCAAACATTATCTACACGTATGCAAGATTGTCATCTAGCTTCTCACTCTAGCCTTATCGTATGAGCATACGATGTGTTTTGAGTTGAAAACATAGTGCTTAGAAATACGGTGTTCTCTGACATTTGGGGCGGTATCTAGCAATGAAATACGTTTAAATACATCCATTTTAGCGACAACTAATATAGGATGGAGGTAGTGGATTCTTTTTTATATTTTTTATTATGGACAGCTTCTACATGCCGCTTAACCAGCCTGGTGTTTGCACAACTAAGATTCACTTGTTGGTTTGTCTTAAAATAAACCAAGGAGGAAGGAAGATACACAGACGTACGGGAGGGAGACAATGTTAGCATAAAACACACGAGGAAAGAGCTGTCGCACCGTTGTCATCACAGCATAAAACCCCTCTCGAATGGAACGCATTGTTCTCGTCGCCGATTCCACCTGGAGAACGTGAAAAAACGCCAGTAAATTGCACATAGTTGTAGCGTATACACAAGCAGTTTATGTGTTTCTCCAATCTTAGGAACTAATTGGCACATTTCGCAAGCAACTGCTCCTCGTGATCGGAGCATGAGCTATTTGCCTATCTGGATTAGTGTTTGTGGATTATCGTCTCTCTTTTTTGACGGAAAAGACGGTAGGGAGGAACCATTACCCCATCACTTTTCATTGATAAAATTATGAATAAAAATACGATTATAGCCACTTTTGAGGCATGACAATGTTTGTATGGTACTAGTAAGTTTCTCTTGTAAATAAGACCACATATCCTGTTTACTGAAATGCATAACTTTGGAGTAAAGATGTTGGGCGTCTCGACTTGGAGCAACATCCTCACCAAAGACAATTCCATTGGCGGCTCAGATCAAAAGCTCTTAATTACCAGTTGTTGTCTCCGAGTCCTAAAATAAACTACTAGTACTCCTAATTACCAGTTGGAGTACTACTAATCCAAGGTGGCATCGTAAAAGAAAATATCACAAGAGCCAAGAACAACAACTGAAGGAAAGAACATCCCCTGTATGCTGTATCTGAAGCAAAACAGCACGCCACTTCCAGGCCAGGTCCTCCTCCCTCCAACTCCGCCCCGATCGCCCCGTAACCGCCTGATTCATCTTTCGCTCCTCCTCTCTGCCCCCCAGGTAGGTCGCCGATCAGTCTCCAGTTTTCTCTCAGCTATTATTTTCCACGCATCCAGTTTCTGCCTTCTATTCTTGGAGTTCGGTGGTGGTGATTTTTTTGCAGCTTGTTTTCTCATTTCCTTTTTTACCAGAAGAACGAACTGCTGTCCTGTCTGTCTCCCCCGGCTTCCGCCTCGCGGCTTAATCCCAATTGGGTTGCTCCAACCCAATTGGGGATTAATTAGAGGATCGGTGAACTCCGAGGAGGCTTGCTTCTCTGCGCGCCCTGGTCCTGCTCCTGTTCAGGGAATCGGCGAGACTGGAATTTCCGATCGACTGCTCCGTCTTTCTGCCTGCCTGCGTGTCGAAGGTAGGTGACGAGTGGAAATCCACCCTCCCTCTGCTCTTGTATATCGGATTGGTACTCTTCGCTTTAATTTCTTGCATCTTAGAGTTAAGATTGTGTGGCAAAGATCGGATCTTTTGCACTTCTTCGCAGCTCTGTGTTTTTTCAGTTCGGTATTTCAATCTGGTTTCTCCGGCGTGCTGTTGTTTCTGCAGCCATTCCATTTCCCTTGATGGCCTTGGATCGGTAACGCCCGATGTTTGGCAAGTTTTCATAGGCTCCAAGTACACCTAGTTCATACCCACGGAATGCTGTCCTTTCCACCTTGTGCTCTGTTTATTTTGGCTGGAATTTCCGATCGAGTATTCCGGTGATGAGGACTGAAACCAAGTCCAGCTGGTAACTGCTAAATGTTTCTCCGTCATGAAAAGTGATCCACTTTTTTTTTGTTTGGACTTCCTCTATTGGGGTTTCTTCCGTTACGAAATTTCATTCTTGTACTCAACAGCATGGTCCAAGGTGGATGGATCTCCTGTGTCCCTGATTGTGATGGGCTCATGGGTATGCCATCTTGACGGGGATTATCGTGCACCAGATTTTATTTAATTCTGTTATGTCCTTTGTGTAAAAAGGTATTCTTATTTGGTTCTTTTCCTAGGTTGAAACTTCTGAATTTTGAGCGCCTGCTCTTATTCCGAGCTCTTAAACGGATCTGAATTCGCGTTTTCTTTTGAGGGATCTGAATTGGTGTTTGACTATTTGTTTCAAGTCATTTCAACTGCACATGGCGATGAACAATAAGGGTTTGTTATGTACATCTTTGTCGATCGTTTAGCTTACTGAAATGGAATGGCAGTTGACTAGTCCTCTTTTGCTAGGACATTCAGATAACATATATTTGCATATTTGACTTTCTGTTTTTGGTGTGATCCATTGTGGAGAAGAACAGTAGATTATGAAGATATTGTTATCAACTGTTTACGTATTTTTCTTTCCAGTGATGCTACAACATATTTTGATGTTCTTACCATTTCCCTTGGTTCAGGAGTAGAATCATGAAGCTGAAAAACAGCGCATCGGGGATATATAGGGAGACCGGTTTGATTTCGGTGCAAATGGACTACGGTGTCAGACCAAATAAACCAGATATTGTTCAGACAAGATGCAGATGGATCATCGGAGATGTAACCGAGGTGTTAGATCGTAACACATGGAAGCTTGGCAAAATTGCAAAGATTATAGAGAACAATTACTTCGTCATCAGGCTCGCCGACTGCATCCAGCTGAAAGAGTTCCACATTTCTAGCTTGAGAGTTCCAGTTCCACAGGATCCCCCTACAGCAACTGTTCACTGCAAGCAGTTTCCTGCAGCTGACAAGGTAAACAACAATCAGTTCCTCCTGGAGAATGTAAATTGAGATTTTCATCTGTCCAGTCAAATGGACCACTTAACAATTGCTTGGTATAGACACTCAAATTTTAGTAGCTTCATCTTCTTACATAATTATTTGCGATTGACCTGGTCAAATTACTACTGATACATTGTTTATTTATACATGATTTTTCTTGCTAACTTACTAACCATGAAGCAAACATTGCATCGCTTGTGATTCAGTGAACATGATTTGGGTATTCTTAGAAGTAGAACATGAGTAGTAGGTGGTAAACATCAGTTTATAGTTTGGGCTGAAAATAGCCTATCCTACAATAGTAAACCTCAGCAGAGTTCAGTGGTTTCCCTGAAAATGATTCATATCCCGCATGCTTGATCATCCTTTGTGGGACTACATAAATGGCATTCTCTAGAGTACATGAGTTATTTGGAATCAGGGAGGCCGAGATGAATCAATTTGTCCAGCATCAAAACTTGAAAAGTATGCCATGTGATGATATGCTTCAAGATTTAGTGTTCTAGTTTTGGTATTTTGAGTTGCGGAAGTGTTCTTATGTATCGCTATTGCTATTTTCCAAACGAATCTAGCTATAGCCTATAGATTAGTTGAAGCATTTGCCTTAAGAAGAATACAAAAGTAAAGTTGAAGCATTTTCCTAGTTATTGCTATTGAGCTTTCTGATATTCTGAGACAAATGCTTATGCTGAAGATAATTACAGCATGATAGCACTAAAAACTGTCTAATCGCACCATTTGTTCTCCAATGTGTTTTTTATATATTTCGGGTGCATAATATGCTCGCCACCAGTCTAATTATTTGATCCACGGCAACAGACTTCAGTCTGTGACTGAAGCATTACACTGTCTTTTTACTCTTTTCTACAGTTGTGCAATTCCTCAAACTTTTGCAAGCAAACCGTCTAATGATTTGATCATCCTTAATTTCCAGGCAAACCGAAGAGGCAAACAGCTACCTGCTGATCTGCTCAGAGGATCAAGCAAGAAAAGGAAATCATCTGTAGTTCTTGATGCTTCTCCTCAGCCAAGGCATAGAAGAATCATGCCCCAGCCTCATCAGAGGTATCAGGAGACGAGAGAAGAGACCGTCGAGTGCTCGGTGGCCAGCTGCAGCGCGAACGACGACGTCGCCCGGCACCCGTGCTGCTCCGTCGGGCGCGACGACGCCATGTCCGTCGTGGCCGCGCCGTGCACGTCGTCCTCGTCGTCGTCCGGGAAGAGGAGCGCTGACGATGACGGCGTGCTGAGCCTGAGCGACGGGCCGGCGATGGACGTGCACGAGCTGGAGCTGGAGGCGTACAGGTCGACGGTGCGGGCGCTCTACGCGTCAGGGCCGCTGACGTGGGAGCAGGAGTCGCTGCTCACTAACCTCCGCCTCTCCCTCAACATCTCCAACGAGGAGCATCTCCTCCAGCTCCGGCGCCTGCTCTCTTCTTGATTTCTGGCCCTCTTCTCCGGTGCCGGCATCGTTATTGCTGACAGTCGATTACCTGAGGTTCCCAGACACACATAGGGTGTTGGGAAAGAATCAAAGGTGGCGCTCTCCTCTTACCCCCTTTTTGGAAGATATTTTTTGGTTATCCAGCTCGCGTAGTCGATGCAGTAGCAGCAAACTTGGTCGGGTAATCAATGGAGTGCCCCACGTATAGAGCTCTGCCATGCCTCCGTCTTCTTTGTTCACCCTTGCATGTCCCCAATTACTCGCCATGTTTCTTCTATGTACATGCAATTTCATCTACTACTGATTTTTTCCTCCTGTAATTTTGCAATTTTGGTTCTTGCTGAATCTATAAAGAAAAATCGACCAACGGACTCGTGGGTGAAGTGTCATAGTGGCTTGCCCTCGTCATCTCGCCATAGAGGCTACCCCGTCCCGAATGCGTGCTTTCCGTACGCCAGCCACCACATTGTGTCAAATGTAGTTTCAAATTGGGGTATTGTGATGATAGTTTCAAATCAACGAAAGAGTCAATTACACTTTTGGTCCAACAACTTGTCTAGCCGGAACGTTTTTTACATGAATTTGTGGATTTTACTATTTTCTATTTTTAGATTCTCCACCTCTAGCTCCAATTCATCGACCTTCTTCACAAGTTTCAAATTGTCCTCTTCAATTTCTCTGACATTCCTTCTCCTTGAACAACATCAGTACTACTTCCTGCAGCGCAAGAACTGGGCATGAACCTACAGCTAATCTCTAATGGGCGAGAAAGACATGGAATTGGTAGCTCGGAGCCACTATCCTGAGAAACAACAACAATTCTTCTTGCTGTCGCCGGCGGCGGCGAACTCCACATCACCTCCGCTGTCAGTTCCAATTCGATCCTCTTATGCCATGCTGAAACGAGCTCGGATTGGCACGCTTCCGCCATCCCCCTACCGAACCACACTTCCGCCGTCCCCCTAGCACCTAGCTCAACGTCTCAATGTACTCCGTCGTCCACAGCTCCCCTCAACCACTACAAGAAATGTGTTGACTAGTGACCTTTTCTTTACGACCAAGATTTTTTTTCCACAAAACTATAACCATTCTCAACCAATTGGTCATGGAGCATTTGGGATGGTCTAAACCTTAACAAATTAAGACCAATTTTATTAAAAAGGTCATAATTTTCCAACATAATTTGGCAAAAATAGGATACACGCGGGGTTCGAACAAGCAACCTGCGCAATCGATGAAGTTGGCCAACAACTGGGCCAACGTGTGAAATGATGCAAACTATATGCGCAAAATATGGAAATTCTTAGAAAAATGGTTCCCTTCGCAAAGATCCACGCGCGTGCGCTCCGGTACTGACAAGTGTCGCAATTTCATTCGTTTCTGCTCCCACCTTTTCTCCACGCGGTGACAAGTGGCAGCTCCCTTTTGGTGGGCAGGGTTGTACATGCATTTATTTTGTGATTCGTTTTTTAAAAACAAAATATCTTGAGAACCGTTTATTCAATTTACGAACCGTTTTCACTTTTGAACTCCTCGCGTCGAGATCTTCAAAACTAGATCCCATATTGATAGATTTTGATAAACTTTTTTTGTACTTCGGATTGTGTATGTTTTGTATACCCTAAGTGTAGTCGTATGTACAAACTGAATTTTGTAGTTGTACGTACAACTTGCTACGTGTAGTTGTTTGTACAACCCGAATGTATTTCTACGTACAACATGTCCTGTGTTGCTGTACAACCCGGTGTATGTTGTTGTACAACCCGGTCTGTGTGTTGTTGTATAACCCGGTTTTTGTTGCTGTACAACGCGGTGTCCGTTCTGTACAACGCGGTCTCCGTTGTTGTACAACCCGGTCGGGGTTGCTGTACGTACAAACTGATTTGTGTTGCTGTACAACCCGGTCTGTGTTGTTGTACAGCTCGGTCTGCGTTGATGCATTGATGTACATCCCGTTCTGCGTTGATGTACTATCATAGTTTGTGTTTTGTGCAAATTTAATAATAGATACAGATCTAGATCTGAATTTGAATCTGGATATGTCCATGCGCGGGACCGCCTCAATTTGCGTGTCCACGTGACGGCAGCAGCTCACGTGCGAGACGACGAAATAGAACTTCACGAAGGCCACCCTTTCCGTAGTCCAACCCGCAAAATATCTTTTCACCATTTAAATATGTTGTTCGGCCTGCGCTTTTGCCACACAAGTATTCGTCCGTTTTTTTCCTTCAGAATTTCTTCTGCCGACTAGGCCAACGGCCCTTGAGGCATTTCAAGGCCGATTTTCCTGGAAACTTACGGGCTTCCTATATAGTTTGAGTCCAGATAAGTGAATAGAGAAATTTCTTTATAAAAAGATAAAAAATGAAATTTCATCGTAAATTTTGTACATAACCATGGATCGACACGATACACAAATAAATTTGATTTATCTCGAAGAAATGCACAACTTACATGTTGGGAATTTTCTCATATTACATTATCTCAAATGCATGAGTCACAAAAAGGCCATTTTCAACATTCAGAAATTTTAAAATGGTTTTTTTATAATAGAAAAATGAAAACTTTCTTCGGCAACATTGTTCATGGTTCCAAGATGCTTGTTTGTTCTAGGGGTGGAATTTCGTGAGACTCATGGTGTATCTCTGATGAAATATCTACTTTTGTATCTAGAAATGAGTTTAAAAAAAAATCATGAGCAAACCATAAAGCACTTGTAGTTCAAATTTGATCCGGTTTCAGCTGAATCGACCGGAATTTATCTTTTTGGAAAGGGGTGGATTGATAGCTTTTCATACACAATATTTGGGTTATTTGTGCATGAAATGTGGTCTAATATTTTATAAAATTTGTTATCTCTCATTTTGCAACATATTTTTAGTAGATGTTAAAAAAACATTGTTTTACACTCGAAAAATGATAAATTGTTTTTTTGCAAAGAAAAAGAAAACTTTCTTCGGCAACAATGTTCTGCATTCCAAGATACATGTTTGTAAGCAATATGAGATCATTTAAACAAACTATGTCGCGGTTATTGGGGTGAAAGCCACAAATCTTCGTATATGAGAGGTCATTTTTGTGAACATTTTTTAAAAATATCATCAATTTTTCAAGTTTGTTATTTTTCCTCAAAACTAGGTCACATATGATGACACTTGGCGAAGGATTCACATATTTTCGTTTTTTTTTTAATTTTATGCGTTGATTTCAAAATACGGTCAAAACGGGGAGCATGACCGTTCGTATCTAGAGGGCGGATCTTGTGAAACAATTTGTGTATCTATGATGAAATAGGTCCTTTTGTACCCAAAAATAATTTTTACAAAAATCTTGAGAAAACTGCGAGACACCTATAGTTCAAATTTGACCCGTTTTCAGCTGAATCGGCGAATATTTTTCATTTTTACAAGAGGTGGATAGAAACCTTTTAGCCCAGAACCATTTGGTTATTTTTAGATTAAATGTGATCTGATATTTTATAAAGCGCAAGGAAGCGCATGCTTGGACCTGCTGCTCTTGTGCTAAGGTATCTACGTCCATGGTGAGTCCCTAACCCCTTTCCTCCTCCCCTTAACGCATCGGTGTGATTTGTTCATCTGTAGGATGGGGTTTTTGTTTTAACACTGCTTGATGCCACTATACTGGAAGTACTTTTATCATTGAATTACAGGTTGATTTGCATTCTCTATCACACAGATACAATAGCACGCAGTACACATAACAAGCAGTAGCACACACTGCCACTTTCTGCTTGCTTGTTTGGAGTAGTAAAATGATAATAAAATGAAGTATCAGGTTCATTATTTGCTAATGTTACTGTACTTACCACTGGAAATACTTTATGTAATTAAACTATGCATTTACTGCTACTACTATTGTTTTTACTTGAATATATCAATTATTCATGTTTATCATTAACAAGATTACTAGTGTTCCTATTAGATGCATATGTTTTTTTGATTGCATATGCTGCAGAAATATTGCAGATATAGATGAGTACATGCATGATCAGTAATTGTAACTTTGCTTGCATAAGTTACAGTACCTGCACCTTCTACATGTTTCTCTACATTTTCTACTTCTACAGGTTCCTCCAAATTTGCATTCTACATGTTCCTCTACAGCATCTTCTTCAGGTCTAGGATCACCATATTGATGCCCTTTTGTGCTATTGAACTTCTTTAGGTAGATGTGGTTTTATTTGCTGGTCTTTATTTCTCTGTTTGCGCTTACTGTCTCTGTGCTTAACTTGCTGTGTTGATGTGCTTGTCACAGACGTTGTTGCTGACTAGTTGTCCTATGCTTTTTGCTGTGTCGATGTGTTGGGCGCTGGTGATGGCGTTGAGCACTAGTGATGGCCCAGGTGTTGGTGATGGACATGGGTTAGAAGCACCTCGGCAAGGCAGTAACTCGTCCCCAACTCTGGTGATGCCCAGGTTGCTGATGATGGAATTGGGGCAGAAGATCTGGCTGATGAGCTTCCCGCCAAGGCAGCAGAGGAGTTTGGCGAGGTTGTACTAGACTAATTAGTGTTTGTTTTGATGATGTTTTTTGTACTTTGTTTGAAATATTCAATATGTGATCTTGAGATCTGTGAGGTGGAAACCTGACTAGTGTAACTGAGTTGTAAAAATATTCTGATGTGTGGGTTTAGTTTATTGTTTTAATGACAAGTGAGACCAACCTGACAAATGGAACTGAACTGAATATTTGAAGTGACATGACAAATGGGACCAGCAACAAATCATAGTAAAATTAAAATAATAGGTCCGAAACCTATTAAATAAAAAGGCCAAACCCATCAAATAAAAAGGCAGAAGTATTGGGCTTGGCCCATCTAGTCAGACAGAAAAAAAATGAAATGTGTTAAATTATTGGGCTCGGCCCATCTAGATGTCTCCAATGAACTGAGCTGATTCTGGTATATGACTATTTCAATTGGTCACAAAATCTGCCACATCAGCCTTGCCACGTTGGATCTGACGTGGACTGAACAGATTGACCATGACCAAATAAAAGGTCATAACATATATGACCTTCTTGATTGGTCATAATCGTTCATGACCAATTCACAGAAAATGTCACCTTGGTTCATTACTGACCCGACCCTCGTAACCCGACCTTTTTATTTTGGTCATAGAAAGGTCACATATAAGAATCCATGACCATTTAGTGACAAATATTAAAGGTCATAGCCTAGCATATTTCTTGTAGTGAACGCCTCCGCGGTCGCCTACGCCGTCGCTAGGGTTCGCACAACTAGATTTGGGGATTTATGTCGAACTGAACTCAAGACTTTTCCATCAATTATTAACATCATAGGGGGTTTTCTGCTAAATTCACACGCATTGGCGTGTGCCAACGTCCATGATGGCAGCACACGTTTCACCACCACATTGGCTGAGGACCAATTCGTCTCAGCAGGACAAGTTGTTGGACTACCACATGAGAATCTACAAGAAGGAGGACTAAAACGTTCCGGCTGGACAAGTTGTTGGGACTAAAAGTGTAATTGACTCTCAACAAAAAGAGAGAACAAGATGCTTTATGCCAATTTGATACTCCCTCCAACTAGGTGTATAGTTTATGTTTCTGAAATGTTAAAACTACAATAAATACTATGAAACTAAAATATGAAATTAAATTTCGTGATGAATGTAATGGTACCGATTTGATATTGTAATTGCTATAATATATTTTCTAAATCTTAGTAAATATAGTATAATTTGGCTTTTAAAAAAAAATACATCTTACGATGAGGAACGGATGAAGTATAACAAATAAACAAATACTCCCTCCGTTTATAATTTTGTAAGCGTTTCACATGTTGTCTGCATGCGGATTAAAATTGGGTGAATATACACACTAAAACATGCATAAACATATTTGTATATATATGTGAATGTGGAAAAATGGTACTCCCTCTGATTTATAAAATACTTTGGAAGAAAATAACATAGACAACACAAACCGTATGTACCGCTTCCGATGTTTTTTCAGGATCAAGGGAGTAGCAATTTGGATTAAAAAAAGGAAGATATTAGAATTGAGAGGAGAGAGAAATAACAAGAAGGACCCCATTGGAGGAGAGATAATGAATTTTGTTGTTGTTGTTGTTGGCATGTAGCAGAACCGGGATCCTTTAAATTTGGCAACAAAATATGGTTGTAGGAAACTAGCAATTTGGAACTGAAGCCGATGTCGATCGATTTGAAAATGGCAACAATGTGGTTGTCCTTACAAGCTCCGTGTGTCCTGCGTTCCGTGGCCGGACATGTCAAAGTTGAATTTTTTTTTAAGTATGCCGACCAAGCCTTGCCGCTCACTCGCACTTAGCACTTCAATAGGTCGTCTTTGCCTTGTTGGTGTGGCATGTCAGTTTGCCCTAGTTTGTGTATGGACTAACTCAACGAAGTTGTCAGAGTGACCAGATGTCGAGCATCGATGTATCGCTATAGTTTGAGGATCCTCTTGGCTCAGAGCAGCCATCTCCTTTCGACCCTGGACCAGATATCCGGACAGTGTAGCGAAACATTGACGTAAGTCATGACAAGAGCCACACCACATGTTGTTTCTCCAATGTAACTAGTCTAGTTTCACCTTAGCACCCTAGCAAATATCTTCCACCATGGGGCACACTCGTAATCCGTTTATCGTGTGAGGTCTACATGTTTTGTATTCCCCTAAAAGGCGACAGCCGCCGCAGCTCTCGGCGGTGGGGTTGGACTTACCCTGGACATCTCTTCTAAGGAAAGGCTTCAGATCTTGTGCCCTGGTCCGAGGGGCCTGGATTGTGCTCCTCGGAGTTGGGCGCTTGATGGTCGGGTAGGCTGTTGGCGTCTACAATTTTGAAACGAGCACTAGTACATAATGCCACTATGGACTCATGTGAAACCCCTCATCGGTAACTGAGAAAGCCTACATGTCCGAACCCAATTATTTATGTTAAGGCTTTCTGTGGAAACGAAGGAAATATTCGTCAGTGTCACCTATGAGACCAGTTCGATGTACCCTCTCCCTGTCGTTTTATACTAGTGGAGAGACTCAGGGAAAGCTGGCCCAAATTGTTAGGGCCGATGACGATGGCGTTTGTGGGTGTCGTCACCTTGCTGAATCTTTTGTTGTTGTTGTCTTGACGTCTTCGCATCCTAGTGCTTAGGGGAAACCATAGATCTGGGCTCTCCGAATTGTACAAGAGTGGTCTTAGGCCCTTCTTCTCTTGAGGGTCGGGTTCGTTTACAGTATAGTTCACCCAACGGAGGTCTTGGTGTTCGTGTTGGTGGCAGGTGATGACCCGTGCTGCTGCAGACTATGAGGATGCACACATATAGAGTCGAGGAAAGGCTCCGTCCGTCGCCTCTTGCAGCGTGCCCACGGTTCCACTGTGTTCTGTTTGTGTCTTGAAGTTAGAGATGCAGCGGCGAGGTCTGCATTGAAGAGGCTCGTGTGACAGAGAGGTTCGTGCGTCGACGTTAGCAAGCGAGGAATAGCCTGGATCGGTGATCCTCCGTGGCGCCAGCTTTGCATAGTGCTCATATTCAATGTTGAACTATTTTCGGTGTTTGTGGCCGGTTGTTTGGTTGACCTTGTGGCTTCTTGCACCTATTGTGGTGAGCTCCGTTCCTATGGAATCTGATGGTGAAGTTATCTTTGCTTGCTCAAGGAGGAGCGACGATGATGACGCCTATGTTCTACCGCGGTGTTCTCTTCATGGGTGTTTCTAATCGCATTGTTGTCCTGTGTCAATTCAGCCGGTTGCGTTGTACCATTTTTTTGTTACTTAACTGGAGAAGCTCGTTTCATCTTAGCCAACAAAAATGATACATGTTTATCTCGTTTCAAAAATAAGTTTGCATTTCATCTTGGGGTTTCTTTCATGTTTCGAAACAAGCGCTTTCCTTGTGATGGACGGATGATTCTTAGTGTAGTCGTGGTTGTAAGAGTGTTTGGTGCAGGTGCTTTTACCTGAGGATCTCATATGCATTTTATAATTATACGCAACTTTTGCATATTGCTCTGGTTTGTGGAGCTAGTCAGCAAGGTCGATACTATTTACCTAGGGTATTATTAAGATTGCATTTTCCTGTCAAGGCGTTGTCCCGTTGCCTTAGCCTGCGGATAAGTCTTTAATATTGCTCGTTTGCGAAAGCCCCCTAAACGCTTAGGGGAGAGTGACGACGAGGACGATGGACGAGGCGGGGGTCAACCCCCTAGAGGACGAGGCGGGGGCCTACCCCCTAGAGGACGAGGCGGGGGTCACCCCACTAGAGGTCGAGGACGAGCCTCGAGGGAGACCACAGTTGAGGTCGAGGTCGAGGATGAGGACGAGCCTCGAGGGCGACATGCACCGCGAGCTCGAGGACGAGGACGAGGCTCGAGGACTAGACCTTTGTCGGAGGTTTCATCTTCACGGATGATGACACCTTCGACGTCTTACTTCAGTGAGGTAGTTGCTATCATGCCTACTGTCTACTATCATGCTCATACTCACTAACTGCTATTTTATTTAGGTACCCTCCGCAGCAACCCACTCGGAGGACAGGGAGGTGGAGCAGCAGCACTTCGTGGTGCAGGAGCCTCAGCATCAGTACTTCGATGGGGAGGAGCCTCAGCAGCAGTACTTTAGGGTGGAGCAGCCTCAGCAGCAGTACGTCGAGCATCAATACTTTGGGGTGGACTTGGAGCAGCCCGTTGATGAGGACCCGGAGCAGCCCGTTGACGAGGACCTGGAGCAGCACGCCGAGGAGGAGGAGGAGGATGTACGCTATTTTCTCCTATTCCTACCACTTAGTTTTGTTCACTTACATTTTATTTGAACTCTAATTTGAATTTTAATTTTAATTTGCAGCACGAGGGGGAGGATCTTGGGCCCTTGTGGACTCGAGGAATAAAGAATCTTCCAAGAAGATCAACATCTCAAGAGGGCAAAATTCTTATTAAGCCGGTCAACAAAAAGTAAGTGGCTATCTTTTGATCATATAAGTATGTGGCTAACTCTCCTTGCATACTAATATTGTTCTTTCATGTGCAGCAATTTTCAACTCATCACCAGTTCGGGAAATCTTCCAGGTGGTGTACTTGTGGGCCTTCTGAAGAGGCATTGGCCAGGCCTCTACAAGGAGAATCCTGAGGATCCAAATTCTCTGAAGAAGTTAGCCATGAGGTGGGAGGACTACGAGGCCGCTCAGGGCTCCGGCTACATGGAGACTGTGGAGGGTGAGGGTTTTAAGCCTAGCTGTGCAGAGGTTGTGGTTCACAAGTTCTGGGTAAGAACTATTATATGGTCTTTTGTTTACTTGTGATTCTCAACCATAGTTAACCATAGTTTTGTTAACTTGTGATTCTCACCATAATAAGATTGTCTACATGATTGTAGGAGTTCTATCGCGTGCCTCCCGAGCACGAGCACAAGAGCCACGAGGTCTTCTTTACGATGGTGAGGATCAAGTTACGCCAGATGTGGTATGATGTTAAAATTACAGCTATCGCTCAGTTCTACGCCGAGAAAGGCACGAGATACAACAAGAAGAAAATCCTTGAGCTCAAACTTGGTGAGAAGATGTCCCACGAGGATTTCATGGGGGTAATGAAATTTTCTTTTTATTCCATGTCCATCGTAAAGTGCATTATCTGTTCTTCACTTGAGATGTTGACTTGAGATGTTTTCATCTTAAGATTTGTCCAAAGTGGGCTCTGGGAAAGAAGGATGGCTGGGAGAAACTGGTGGACATGTGGACCGGGAAAGATCTAGATTTCAAGGCCAAGAGCATTCAGAACAGTCTCAATCGCGGTCATGAGGGAACTCACTGTCAAGGGAACCGACACTTCTACCACTACAAGGATCATCAGGTATAAATATGGAACAACCTACTCGTTTTCCCTGGCAGTGTTTTCTTTTTAATGCATACCATTTTTATATGTATTTTAGATGACCGCTAATGAAGGGCGGGAGCTGGGAGAGTTTGAAGTGTGGCAATTGGCTCATAAGAAGAAGGTGGTCAAGGACGGCGATGATCAATACTATGGCACAACCACTGAAAACCTTGAGGAGTACAAGACCAGGTTTATTTTTCAAGATCATGTTTACTAAATGCAAGTACGAAATAATTTGTACTTACTAATTGTTTACTTGTTATGAATGCCATCAGGTACAAGGAGCTGAATGGACCGGATTCTGACCCTGTTAAGGAGCCAGTCGACGAGAGGGTCGTGATTATCGCAGGACATGGAAGGCCACATGGCCGCTCGCGCACATTTGACACGGTGATCGAGCCTACCACCAACTACACACGTGTCAAATCACTCACGAGTGTTTCTGTTACACCTCGTGCACCGCGTGCTAGAGCCACCCATGCTGTGGACCATGTAAGCTTTCTCTAATTTTTCTTCTTCATTCTTAGTTCCCATTCATATATGGGTATGCTCATGAGATTCACTATGTCATATTTAAGGAAATGGAACAAGCCTGGCAAGAGGCTCAGGATGCTTGGATGCAGTGGATGCAGGATCATTCGGCGGCTGTGTATCAAGCTCAGCAGTCGCATCAGTTTGCCTATATGACGGTGAGTTGTGGTCCATCCAATCCTAGCCAATAAATTTCATTGTCCGAGTTTGTACTTCATAATGCATGGCATCTAAACTCACTTGCAGGCGCTTAGTACGGCAATGAGAGAGGGTACTCCACTACCCGAGCCAGTACCGGCTCCGCCACCACCGCCGTACCCTCCACGGCCGTGCTACGCCGATTTCGTCGCACACTACACCCAGGCGACTCCTGTTAGTACTTCTCCAAAGATTCACTAAGTCATTTTTTGTACATCTAGATATTTACACTTAGTCATATTTTGTTCAAACATGTAGGGATCGTCTTCTTCACGGGCAATGGATCCGTTTGGTCGAGCTTCTGCGTCACCCATGGCCACTCCGGTTCACTCACAAGGTCCTACCCCGGGTGCTTCTACCTCGCTGCGTCGATCACCCCACCACGAGAGCCGCGAGATGCGTCGACAATCGCCAAACCCGGTTAGTTCATGAAAAACTCTGACATAAACCAACCATAGACTTAGAACTATTTTTCATGATTCAGTTTGGACTTAGAATGTTTACATGAATTTGGACTTAGAACGTTTGCATGAATTTGGACTTAGAACATTTGCATGACTTTGATCATTTTTCCTTGCATGAATTTGGACTTAGAAGGTTTGCATGACTTTGATCATTTTTTCTTGCATGAATTTGAACTTGATACATTTGCCATGCTAACCGAAGTTCGTTTTCATTTTGTAGTGATCATGCTCTTGGCGGTGGAATTCGTGCTTGAGAGTTCCTTCGGAGAGATCATTTTGTAGCTTCAAGAGCTTGATCATGTAGAAACGTGTGATATATGTTGTGTGATATAGAAACGTGTGATATATTTGGTAGCTTCATGAGTTTGATGATGTTTATGTATGGATGTTGTGTGATATATGATGATCCCTACATGTTGTTTATGAGTTTGATGATGTTTATATGTTTGATGATCCCTATATGATGATGTTTATATGTTTGATGATGTTTATATGTTTGATGATCCCTATATGATGATGTTCATGAGTTTGATGATGTTTATATGTGAATCTCAGAAAAAAATTGAAATTTGCAGGGAATAATTAAAATGCAGCAAAATGCTGCTGTTTTCACTCCAGAATGAGCCCGACGGCGTCGGCGTCACGCTGTATTGCATTATTATGCAGTGGTGAGCCCGACGGTATTTGCCGTCGGCGTAGTAACGCTATGGTGAGGCCGACGGCAATGCCGTCGGGCTCACCGTATGGCCTGTGCAGCTCCAGCAGCTGACGCGTGTGTCGTGACGGAGCGGCGTTACGTGTTTCTGCGCCGAGGGTATTTTAACACCGACGGCCTAAAATCACCGTCGGCGTCGCGCGCTAGTCCGACGGCATTTGTGAGCCCGACAACCACGGCGTGAGCCCGATGGATCACAGCCCGACGGCCTTAGGCCGACGGTGGCCGTCGGGCTCACTTAGGCCGAGGGTTTCTGTGGTGAGCCCGACGGCAATTGCCGTCGGGCTGAGCTGTTACTCCTGTAGTGTGGTGGTGGCGGTCTCCGGTTCATTTTGGAGTTTCATCGGCGGTCCATCCTTTTTCTTCGACTCTGGGACGGATGTGGTCTTTTTGACCCGTTCGACGACTTCTCATCCGCAACGAACTGAGACCGACTTTAGGAGGAGTGGCAGCGGCAACGTGCTGTCGACGCGGTTTGAATGTTGAAAATGAAGGGCATCTCAAAGATCTTCTAGAGCTATAGATAGATGCAGTTGATAGATAGTTGTTTGATATCTTCTGGTCTCAAATCACCGAACCTATGTGGAACATATGAGGCGGTATAATCCTAACTGCTCGTGCCCTCGTAAAGGCAGATTTGGATCTGGCTCGAAGTTGCACTGCCACGCCGGCACGTCTCGTAGGTGCCTGTCACCACGTGTCGCAGAACGTGTAACTCGAAGCCGCTTAAAGTGCGTGAGCGCACACGTTGTCACTTCGGTCTGCTCTAGTTCAGGTTCAGACGATATATTGTAGAGAGCAAAATCAGAGCGGGCGAGCGACGATGTCGGCGAGCCTCGTGAGGGCGTCGTTGCCGTGGTGCTGCGGCATGGGCGCGGCGGCGGCGGTCGGGAGTTGCCTGCGTTCTCGACTGCGACGGCCGGCATGCTCCGGCAGCCGCGTCGGCCTCCGGTGCAGCGCCACGATGCCGCCGGAAGAGATGCCGAGCATCGACACGCCGCCGGACTTCGAGCCACCCCCGGGCGTGGACGTGCCGATGCCGGGCACTCCTTCCAGCCCGGAGCAGCCTGGGCCGTCGATACCGTCGCCGCAGACGCCGGAGATCCCGGCCGTGCCGCCGAACCCCGACATCCCGCCGTGGTCAGCGCCGGAGGTCGACCCGCCGCGCGCGCCGCCGGAGGTGGTGCCCCCGCAGCCGTCCGACGTCCCGCCTGCCTTCGTGTAGTTTCTTTGGCCGCTTAGGATCGGTGTAAAATATTTAGAGTGCAGCTCTTTGAATAAATAAAACCGGAACGACCGAGTGCGGCGTCGTGTTCCGATGTGAGAAGTGACACGTCGTTCGCTCCCTGTTCTGCTGGACGCCGCCGCCGTGAGACTTGCAAAGGCGGCGGATCCATGGCGTGCGTCAGAGCTGCTCGTGTGTCCTGCTATCTATGCTAAACGAAATGCGTCTGTTTGTTCGGAGCCGAGATACTTTTGCATGAGCTTCGGTTCAGGTGCGTGTTGTTCTTGACAGCACGTTCAGGCTCGCTTCTCAAGCTGCGTACGGAGACCGTATGTCAATCAGTGTAGCCGTTGTGTCCGAGTAATTCTCGATCTGTAATCCGATTAGCTATAGGACCCCGACGGTCTTGCCTAGGGTATGCGCCTATATACAGCAGAGCGTTTGCGCTTCCGCCTCGATCCATCCAAGAAGGAGCAGAGTCGCGATCGAGCAAGGAAGTCTGTACGTCTTGAGAAAAAACATGGAACAGCATGAACACCGGGAGGAATCGGCGGCGGCGCTGCTGCTTCCTCAAGACCTGCTCGCGGACGTGTTCGGCCGGCTTCCGCCGCGCCGCCTCGCTCTGTCCCGCGGCGTCTGCAAGACGTGGCGTGACGCCGTCGATGCGCGCGGCCTGCTACGGCTAGACCTCCCGCACTCGGTCGACAGCATCATCCTCAACCTCAACCTGTACAGTCCCAAGTCCTCGCGGTTGCTCTCCCGTCCATCCGCCACCTCCGCCGCCGACCTGGACAGCACCGTCTCCGGCCAGCTCCGCCACGTCCCGTCAGTCTGCGTCGGCGACCACTGCAACGGCCTTCTTCTCATCCACGACTGCGTGGTTAACCCCGCCACGGGACAGATAGCTCGCCTGCCCAGGTGCCCGGATGCGTCCATGGGACGATCCTTCTTCTACACCAATAAGTACCTCGCGTTTGATCCCATTGTGTCGCCCTACTACGAGGTGTTCGCAATCCCTCGCATCCGTTATGGATATCCTTCTTCCAAGCCCAATCCAGAGCCAGAGATAGAGAACTCGGAATGGCCGCCATCACGATGCACCATCCATGTCTTCTCGTCTCGGACGGGGCGATGGGAGGACAAGTCCTTTGATCGGGAAGGGGAGCCTGCGGGGAATGTTGCTGACATGCGGGCGGACTCACGACCAAGAAAGCGTTACGCCGCCTACTGGCAAGGTGCGCTCTACGTGCATTGCGAACATAATTTTGTGATGAGGTAATTAAGCTAGCTACTGACTCATAATTTTGTCTAGATGCTTTCATAACATACTATGCATGCATTGTCTATCTAACGGAATTAATGCCTCTTCTGTCTCTAGATTATCATTGTCCGACGGCAAGTACTGCATGATTAATCCAGTTCAAGCTATGAAACCGGGTAAATACCCTAATATTTATCTGGGAAGATCACAACATGGGGTGTACTGTGCGTTTTTCAAGCTTAAGACCCTTCGGGTTTGGCTGCTTAGCCAATCGCACGGTCGAATGGAGTGGGTGCTGAAGCATACCAGGAACCTGCGTCGTGTCCTGCCACGTCTAAGATTTGATTTCAGCCGCGCTGAATTTCCTTGTGTGCTGCCACCTGTGAAGCACGATGGCAGTGGACCTTGGACCTTAAATCTTGCAAACTCTTATGAAGATCACATCGGCGAACCAATGTGGAATTCGTACGACCTCTTTAAGCGAGACCCCGATAGTGGTACTATCATTAATCTTAGAGGCATGGCAGAAAAACAGTGTCTGGATTACACAACTCTTATGGGATTCCATCCATATGAAGAGATTATATTCCTCGGCGCAGCATACAAAAGAGCAGTAGCCTACAATTTGAATGACTTGACAACACAAGAACTGGGGGACTTGTGCCCACCAGGTTATGAACATATCAGCGAGAAGCCATATATTGATGCCTCCTTTGTGTATACACCTTGTCTCATGGGAAACTTCCCTCGGAACTGTTAGATAATTAGAAGGCGTCGGTTGACTGGAATAAATAGATATGATAGTCGTGTTTGAATCAATATTACTCCGTCCAATTATATACTATGTTTTAAATGTCGGAGGAAAACAACTGCCTACACACAATTCCCTAGTACTACTCAGGACAGTTAATTGTACTCATAGTGAATTATGTGGAAAACTGGTATTAGTAAGCTTATCACCCTGCTCACTGGATGTTGTGGCAAAATTTCCCATCGGCATTTTCCTTGTATAAAATGATACGTCGGCTAGATGTATCCTTGAAAACAAAGAAGGTCTTTTGGAATGGTCGATTACAGGGCTGTAATCGCCTAACCACTCTGAAAAGTTGGGCCTTATTATGGTCCAGTTAGTTGAAATAAGTTGTCTGATGTAGTTTTAAATTTATCGTAAATAAGGAAATTCATATGCTGTCGAGCCTGTCACTGGACCAACATTAACTGATGCAATTCATCAAGGTTAATTTGCACACACCGACGCACGCTATATGAAACACAGTAATCAGCAAACAAAACAAGACAGTAAGATAAACCAATCGAGCTCTGTACTCGTATAGTCGTATTGTCGACCTTGTTAGAACTTAGAGCTAGTCACGAATTTAGTACGCAAGGAATACTTCAGACGTAGGGAATAGGCCTTACAGCAACGGGGGTTGATCTACGGCTGATGGGAACTTGAGGTGGTGCTGACGTGTGGTACACGGTTTGGTTCCCTCTTCCCTGGCAGGAGGAAGAAGGTGGGACGTCCTTGGCGACCGCCAGAGCAGCGATGGTCGCCGGAACCCCGCCGGCCGGGTGGTAGCTGTGGAATCGTCGCCCCCCTTCTAGTTCTCGCCGGAACCTCGCCGCCCTTGGTGTGCTGACCAATATTTTGGCGCACGATTTCCCCGCCGCTGTTTCGCCCGCACATCTTGGCCAAATTTAGACGAGAGCGAGCCCAGGTTGGGCCAGGAAAGCCTACATTAGCGCCCTTCTAGTCTTAATGTTCGTGGGCCTGTGTTATGAATCATAGGTCCTACTAGTGGAGTTGGTGCGGCAATGCCGCACCCGTGTAGTAAATTAATCTTAAATTTAGTATTTTGAATATCTGTATTTTTTTAGATATTTATAAATTCCATATGTGTAGTAAATTAAGTGTAAGTTTGAGATATGTTGGTCAATTTAAATGAAGGTGAGATGTGTAACGCAACATGTGCAAAGAGTTAAATTTTGTGCAAATCTTGATATATTGCTTGGATTGTCCTGAATTGCATGGCAAAAGATATAAATTTAGTGATGACATTCACAGTGAATTATGGTTTGCATATTGGAAATTTAACTTCTACATTTAGTTGTTGTAGTTATTAAAATAAACAATGAGTTATACAAAGAAGTCATATCAGTTGTTGTAATTAATTGTTAATTGAATTAGATATTGGTTACAGTATGCGTATTGCAAATTTCACATCTACAAAGATAAATAATGAGTTGTACGAAGAAGTCATATTAGTTGTCATAATTGTTTCTTAATTGAATTATAAATTGTTGGTATGAGAATCTTCGAGTATTCGAGATGATTTTATATAAGAAATGTGGGTCAGAACTATTAAAAATGGATCTGGCAAGTGACACTATGGTGAACATTTATTGGAATAACTCTATAGCCTATATGCATATTTGGCTGGTGGAGTTTAAGTCTAATTTGTATAAAGCTAATTTTTCCTACTCTTTTGAAAACACTTTTCTTCAAATAAATACTGGCATGAAAACCATAATATGATCTTCCCTTGTTCACCCATTAATTTTTAACTTAGAAATTGGAATGGTAGGATCCTCCATTGACGTCCTTAATCAGCTGCTCAAAATTCTCCGTAACCGGAGACAGGGCTAAATACTTAGTTTTACATTCTGCAGAGATTGTGCACTTTCACCATTATACCCAACAAACTCAAACTATTCTCAAACACTCAATTTGTGCTAAGAAAAATGAGAGAGTTGAGACGAGACTTTTCAGGAGCACTTTCCTATCCCATAAAGACTTGACGCGTCCCCAACTATCCATCTACCACCACCTGTCAAGTCGGGACGAGTCCATGCAACTTAACCACCTAGCTAGAGCCCATTGACTAATGGTTGCACTGGAAGCAATCTTCACTTGGAGTTCTTCAGATCCTTTTGTTCTGGGTGGCCATCCACAAGTGCACGTACTCAAATTCACTCATCTAAATGAGCCTGGGTCTTAGCCAGGTGCACCCACCTAAATGAGCCTAAGCATCCACTCAACTCCAACCTCCATCCTCTTGCCACATCCATCCAAGAGTTTCTTTAACTTAGTAGAAATTAACTTTCATAAAACAACTTCTGCATAGCATCAATATTTTTACCAAGTTATCAATAGGATTCTAGACACAACTAGTGAAAGGGAGATAGCAGTTTCATCATAGCAATACTATACGACACATGCATATAAGAAATACACTAAGTAATGCATAGAAAAATGCTTAGGAAATTTATGAGGTGTGCTAGCAACAGTAGATGTAGCAGTTGTCGTTTCCCTCTGAAATTTCTAACACATCAAACAAGCCACACATAAACATACAAAAATATGTTATGCATGATGTGCAAAATATTTCTAAGGACTAGAGATGCATGCCATGCCATGAAAATTTATTCTAAGTTAATGCAAGACAAATATGTTAGTCAAAAAATAACTAAGGACCAGGGTCATAGGTTGGACAAAAACTTGCTATAATTAAACTGTAATAAGTTGTAAGGCTGCTTCAAGTCTTCACAAATGTTTGGTCTTGAAATCTTCAACTCTCTTGTAGTTTTCTTCATCTTCAATTAGCAGTCTAAAGACTTGGTCATAATCACTAAGGACTTGGTTCATGTCCAAAGTAAAGAAGAATAGTAAGAGCAGAATAAGATAAAGGGAAAAGATGTAGTTGTCTTCCGAGTTTCCTCGTAACTTTCTCCTTGGTGTGATGTCTTCATTGAAATTTTGTATACTTGATGTTTCTTCAGACTTGTTGATTCTTCAAACTTGATGATTTTTTTATATCACCAGGGCTGGTATTGGATATAATTTTGCCACCACGAAGTCAAAAAGAAGGAGAAAAGAAGAGAAAAAGACTTAGAGAAAATAGGGGGTTGGTCTTCTTGAAGTTCCTCTTGATTTTCTTCTAAGTATTTTTGCTTCATGGAGATGCCTCAGGAGTCTGTTTCTTGGCTAAGTCTTCTTTTGCCTTCTAGTCTTCATGTTGAGAATCCCAAGTGTCTAAGTGCATAACACTTTACCAAAATACTATGTCAAAACTAAACTTAACTTAGAGAAGAATAAGGAAAGAATTTTCCCATGAGGGGTATAACTATACAATACAATATGCTATACATGCAATGCAATTTATTTCGAAGGACAACACTTATCAAAATAAAACAACTAAGTTTTCTAGATGCTAATTTTTTTGAAGGAAAAGATTTAGCATTTTTAAGATGTTGATTTTTTCTAAGAAAAACTATTGTCAAAATATTTATCAAATATTTTATAAGGAAGAAAATTACTTTATTTGGAGAGGCAAAATATTTCTAAGTATTTTTTTAACTAAGGTGATCAAAATGACTGACATTTTAATATTCAAATAGATTGAAAAATAATAATTTTACTTATTAAAATAACACCTAAAATCATTTAATCAATATTTATTACAAAATTCATAGAAAATTATTTTACAAAAAATATTAAAGTATTCCTACGGCCAGTACTTAGAAATTAAAATTTATAGCAAAATATTTTGATCAATTATAAATTTTTAATTTGAAATAATGTTCAAAATACTCAAATTTAAACATATGATTTTAAATCATCGAAATAATGCTCAAAAAAAATTTCTAACAGAGGCATCATATTACACATATTCTCATGTTTCTATAAAAAGTTTATTGACAAAATTTAGACTTATAGATTTAAAGTTATGACAAATATTCTTAAATCATGCATTTAAAAATTGAATAATTTAAACTACAGCCAAAAGGAAATCTAACATTCTACTCCCTCCGTTCTAAATTAGATGACTCACTTTTATCAAAATGTGGATGTATCTAGATATGTTGTGAGTCTAGATACATCCACTTTTTGACAAAAGAGAGTCATCTAATATGGAACGGAGGGAGTACATGTCAAGGGCTTTCTAATGATATAAAATTTGACCAATTTGGATATGTGGTTTAAAAATTATAACAATTCTAATAGGCAGGGTTTATTCTGCTAAACTGACGATTTAATCTGAACAGAAAAATAAATTTTCACGCGGGCGCTGACTGGGCTGCTGACTTGGCGCTAATTGGATTTGACGTGGCCCCTTGTGATTCGCTCGTACCAATTCAGATGGGGGATCTAATCTGGGCCGAGGGATCAAGATCGGACGTCCACGGGGCTGTTGACCATACTGTGGCGGTGGGAGTCACCGGATATAAGGAACACGTCGACGCTAGCCTCAGGCTTTGTAACAGCCCGTTTGTAACTTTTCAGAAATATGTGTTTGGTCGTGCAATAAAATGGATATTCATGTCATCATTTATATATGTGGTTGCATTTAATTAAATATGTTGTTTCAAATTCAAATTCCAAATTTAAGTCTCTTATTTAAATGCAAATGCTTTTCAAATAATTTCAAATGAAGTTTCAAATTATTTATAAATATTCAAACCAAATATTAATATGACTAATTTGAAACTATTAAAAATTGTTCTAAAGTTTGTATTAGGTTTCTTCTCTGAATTGTTTTGTATTACAAAAAGCAGAAGGGTTTTAAAAGAAAAATAAAACAAATGAGAAAAAAATGAGAGCCTGCCGAGATGGGCCAACTCCTAGCCCATCTCAGCCCACGGCTAGCCCGGCCCACTCCCCATCTCCTCCTTCTTCGTACGGGCAGAGCACGAGCGACTCCCCTTTCCAGCTCGGCCATGGCAGAGCCACTGCCAAGCTCGCCCCACCGGCGCCCCCACTGCCACCTCCTCTCCTCTCCTACTTAACCGAGCCCGGAACCCTAACCCTAGCCCCTATTCTTCTCCTCCCCCCCCCGCCGCCGCCTGCTCCTTAACCTAACGCCGCCGTCGCCATGACCGGGGAAATTGAACTCGCCCCCGCGTGAGCAGTCCACCCCCTGCGTCCTCGTCACGCCAGAAGCCCCGCCACCTCTCCTTCGTCCTCGACGCCGGGCGCAGCGACCCGGGGACGGCTCCGTCGAGCCATCCGTCCTCGACACCGCCGGACCTGAACTCCTTCCTCTCCTTCAACCGCTCCGCCCACGCCTCCCCGAGTCTCCCCAACTCGCCCACGAGCTCCCCTCGGTGAGCCGCCGCCGTACCCTCTCTCCTTTCCCGTTCGTTTCATCTCTGGTCGCCGGATTTTCATGACGCCGACGAGCAGCCACGGACGCGACCTAGTCGAGCACGAGCACGATGGAAAAGGTGTCTTTTCCTTCGATCCAGGGACGAAAATGAAACCGCCGCGACTCACCGAATCAAACTCGTTTGACCGCCAGCGCAACGCCGCCCGGAATGGTCGCCGGAGTCCATCTCCTGCCGCCGGCGCTCGCTGTCGTACTCTGTTTTTCAGCCGTCAGTTTCGTCAGATAACATCTAACGTTGATCTACCTAAAATACAAACTAACCTAGATCTAACAAGAACACTAACCTAACCCTACTAGCTAACGGAGCCGCGCAGATCCTTGCCCAGCGCGTCGCGAGTTCGAACCCCGGGCAGTGGATAAAATCGTCCCTTTTAATTTTTCGCACTCGCTGACAACCTGGCCCCACCGGTCAGTGACCGTGGAGCCAGCGCGGCCTAGGCCCGCGCGTCAGCCACCTGGGCTAGACACCCGCGCGGTGAGAAAATCCCGAGGCGCCTGTAATTTTGCACCAGAGCCCCTGGTTCTCTGTTTTTGCACCAGGGACCTTCCCAGCACTGTTTTCCTCACGGATAAGTCCCTGGAAAATTTCAGAAACACCCTTAGACTTATAAATGCAATAACTTTAAATCTATAAACTCAAATAAAATAATCTTTATATGTTTTTATATCAGAAAAATGCAATAAACATTAATATAACATTCTTATGTCATTTTGCATCATTTATTTTAAAGACTTAGTTTAATTTAACAAATGCAACTAAATAATTAAATATGGAATGTGTGGGGTAATAAATATATAATGCCATAATTCCATTTAATATGCTCATATCTTTTATACCATGTCTTGCCATGCTAATAAATATTTAATTTGAGTTGAAGTTCAATAATCTGCAATTAAATACTAAATATGGAATGTGTTGGGCAATTAATTAATTAATGCCTATTCCATTTAAATTAATTAGATCACCACATCTGCTATATATTAAGTAACATTTAAATTGTTGGCTACACAAATAAATTGCACCATAATCTTTTGCCGGGATTTCATCCCCGCTTTAAAATGACCTAATCACCTCATACCATAATGCACCATCATTTGATTGCGCATTTCTCTGAATTGATTATTGTTTCCTATTGTCTGTGTTTGGCTTTCTTTGGATAGACGACGACGTGTCTGCTGCGAGTACCTACGATACTGAGGTTCCAGCTTTTGTGCCAGGCCACGAGCTGCCAGGCAAGCTTCTGCTAACCGGTTACACGATTGTTTGGTTTGAAGGGGATCGTGTGCAGAAAACAAAAAATTTCCTACAAGGGAATCACGAGATCGAGGAGAAATAAGAGAATTAATTAGTGAATTAAAAGGCCAGGGGTGCCCCTTCTTATATAGGCTCCCAGGGGGGAGCCAACCTCCGCACCAGGCAATGTGGGACTAACCCCCACATGCCTGGTGCGACTAGGGAGGGTGCGCCGGCCCCCTAAGTGGGCTCCAGGCCCACTTGGGTCGGCCCCTCTTGGCCCCCACCGAATCCCCAAGGGGATTCCCCCCCTCTTGGGCCCTCTTTCGCCCAGAAGGCCCATTTAGGGAAATCAGCCTAAATAAATTCAAAAATAAATATATAAAATCATATTTGCATATTAATTACACTAATTAATATCAAACATAATATATATAATTTATCCTACCTCCGAAAACTCTTTCGGCGCTGCCCGATCTCCATCGGACCCCTCCTGGGACGCTCCCGATGATCTCTTTCCTTTCTGGTTGTCTTGTCGAAACCCCTTAAGTGTGTTACCCTAGCGGTTCGATATAATAACAGGTAGGATCAAGACTCCTCTATGATCAACGACTAACTCGTAGGCCTGGACCCCATGAATTAATCCCTGTGATATAACGAATGACTTTCATCTATCAAACCTGGACGTATAGTCTTAAACCCTTTGTCATGGCGATACTTAGCGTGTCCGAGCATCATTCTCAGATATCTCCATACCTAGCATGGTCTCGTTACCTACATCGCTATATTTTACTCGTCTATGATATTATGTCAGCTGGTGACCTAGTCAAATGTTTGCAAACTCATTTGACATAATCTCACCGAGTGGGCCCTAGAGTATCTATCCGGCTATGCGGACTGACAAATTCCGCTGTTGACCCCTTCTGATACCCAAAAGTATCACCGTTATTGTCACACTATATAAGATATGACGTTTGGTGCGATCAAAGTATCTTCCAGGGTTAACAACAAGAGTTGATCTCACGGTCTTAAGGCGTAACGACTATGTCCTATAAATACTGGGTATGTCCATCACATCGTTACTCCTAACGATATGACTTCCATTGCCGACCGTTGCCATGCCCTATGATCGGAAAACCTCGATCATCAGTCGCGCACCGAAACTAGTCTTAGCAGAGGCTACTAGGGACCTGGTTGTTTTATCTACCACACATGTATTAATGTTTTCGCTTAATACAGTTATAGCATGGTGTAAAACATATAATGAACGATTGGGATATTGCCAATAAACTATGTTTATTAAGTGCCTCTAGGGCATATTCCCTTCAGTCTCCCACTTGCACTAGAGTAACACTTAATCTAGTTTACAACCTGGTAAAAGCTCAACACCCATAGCATCTTGGTGCCTGCTCACCTTGTGGAAGAGGAATACAGTCAATAGATCTCACACATTGAGACCTATATGTGCTTTGCAACACTTCTATGTCACCTAGTTTGATATCAACCCGTATCTTACGATGACGGTGAAAAATATCCCAGTGGGTGGAGTGAGACTTGAGCATTCGCGTAGCATGCGACTTAAAAGTCTCAGAGATCTATTAAGGAGACCACCTACGCTCGGAAAACTGCTCAGTCCAATCACACTTGCTACTTCTGAAGTTGCGATATATTTCTATACCTATGTAGATTGTGCGATAGTGCATTCATATGCGACTTCGCAAACTAACCATGTCTATTTTCAAAATAAAGGACATCTCCTATATGAGATTTCTAGTCGCATGGGTCAGTGTCAAAACTTGCATCATCGTAACCGCTTTACGGCAAGTTGCCTTTCCACTCTTACCCTTTACTAGAAAACATATCTTCAGTTCTCATAGACACTGAAGAATAAACTTAACGTTTGTTCGTTGATCCACACAAGGATCACTCTAGAACCTGTTCTTGAACCAACAACTCGGGTCACACTAAGTCGAGCTTTCAGTCTGATAGCATCTATGTCTGATACATAGATAATGTCGAACATCATTTGCTATCACTGAAAATGCCAAGATAAACTTAATATTTTACCTAGTCATACAAGCAAGAACCTCTTTCTTTGCTTGTCCTATTCTGAAACACTTCAGAATCTTGACTTAGAAAATATTCCGACTTAATGTTATTAAGCCCCTTCTGATCTATACAATTATAAATCAGATGCCTAATACTCCTAACTTCATTTCATATAAAATTTAATCACTTAAATATTCCTTTACACTCTACTAGAGGATCTGTGTCATTCAATATGTCGTTACATACATAATCACAAATGACACCTAGCTCCCACTCAAATATGCCTTCCGCATATAAGATCAAGGAAAAGCTACTTAGCTCCCACTCAAACATGCCTTCCGCATATGAGATCAAGGAAAGCTACTTTGCTCCCACTCACTTATTTGCAAATGTAGGTTTCTTCAACTATTTTGGACAACTCCAAAATCATTTGATCACATTATCAAAGTGAAGATTCCAGCTCCGATATGCTTGCTTCAGCCCATGAATGGACCACTGAAGTTTGCATACATGTTTAGCATCCTCAGGATTACAAACCATTCTTAATGACACTATTAAGAACCATGGTTTTATCATCCATCTATCAATTTATGATTCGAAATTATAGTAATTGCTAAACGACCCAGAATAGATTTAGGCTTCGCCACTTGAGACAAACTCTCATGTGGTCTGTCGGAACTATTTCACGACAAATCGAATCTGCTCAATATCTACTCTCTCATAAAACTCCATATACTATTAACATCCTAGATGCCATCAGGAAGATCTCCCAAGTCAATACCTGGTAATCGTACATGGATTTTATTTCGGATCATAAATGACTCATAGCCATTTCTCGGACTTAGGTTCACCATCTCTTTTTCTTAGTTCGTAGGTCTATCATATTCCATTAATATGACCTTCATAGCAAGATTGTCGTAACACACAGTGTGGAACACAACCTCGTATGCCTACGCTCTTAGTATGAGCTCAGAACATCATGATCTTGAATCATCAGCTTTTTCAAGCTGTGGAGCCTGACACCAAAAACACTTTCGATTGCGCCACTCTGACGTCTGGAGAGGAAGTTCACCAACTTCGTCTTGCTCTACTTTCTTTCTCACTTATACCCTCGGACAAGAAACTATTTCTTTCGCAAGGTATATCCCGGCAAAGATTTTGCCTATGTCGTGAGACATGTACCCAACTAACTCTTTAGGTAGGGTGTACTACAAAGATTAATCCATTTTAGGTTTGATCACATCGAAAACCTAAATTGCTGAAACGACAATCCAGGCTAAAAGCCACACACTTACTCATATGGTATTGTCTCCATGGATTCAAATGGTTTCCCTATTTGCTAACGTGAGTGTTTACGTTTCTACCATATGACTCTAATGATCACAATAATTCGGTAAGAGATTTATTTACCACACACTATCCGATAGGGTGCAATTACGACGTCCTAACACACCATGACACTATGGTGTTCCATGCGACGTAATTTGTGGAACTCTTCTCACAAGTCTTCCAATGATGTGCCAACATTATAAATCAAATCTTCATTTCCTCGATCTGCATCGCGAGAATTTGATTTTCTTGTTAAGTTTATTTCCTACTTCATTCTGAACTTCGTTTGATCGAATCAAAATTTCAGACTAACATTCCCCGGAGTGGATATCCATATATCTACTCAGAATATTCATGAAGTCTATGAAATAAAGACTTCCACTACACGTTAAAGTACTTCATTGATTCACATACACCCATATGCACGATTCTCAACAAGCTATACTCAAAACGTTCAGTGAAGTTCACGAAATAAAGGTCTCCACTACCCGTCAATTACTTCATTGAACCACATACATCTCTATGTATGACTATCAATAAGTTATATGCCCGTTTTTCGAAAACGGTGTCACAGTTATTTTGCAAGTGTCAAAAGATCAAATCTTAGGACTTGTAGGTCCATCCGGTATGGAGCTAATGCATTGACTATAACATTGACATGACTAAATGGTAGTGCCACACATATGTGGTGTCTTTATTAAGTTTCTATCCTTTGGCATTAATATTATGAATGTGGGAGCTTCTACCATCTAAATTCAAATCGGCATATGATCATTACTTCATAAATATAGGACACCAATTTGTCACTATCATGTATGAACAAGTGTCTCGCTAGAGGAGACACACTTGTAACGATCATACTAATAGGCGATCATAAAGAATTTACCCAAACGGTAGATCTAGAGGGAGAGTGTCAATGGCCGTCACAACAACTTGACTGCCGTTATCCATACGCAATGTCGCCTCATCCTTTCAAGCTACTCAAGCAGTAAACCTGGTTTTTCACAAAACATGACTAGTTTAAAACTTAGTCACTACTGCGAGTACTTGCTTAGCTAAAACATTCATAACATGTATATCATATATACACCATCATCATTGATGACTTCAGGCGATCTGTTTCATCTTCTTGATACTTCCACCGTAATCAAGAACCATGAAGGTGAACGATTCCCCTTGCATGACATAGTCTATGACAGAGGATTTGCACTTGGCAACGATGTCTGTCATCCAGTGATTGAGCTGAGCGAGGCGTCTCAATGTTCATCAAGTATGAACATATGTCATTAAGTATGACCGCCACGTGCTCCCTCAATGTGTGTATTCTCTTCCATCTTGGTTGAGAAGACAATCAATCAACATACTGATAAACTTCATCAACCCAACGTTTGGGGTACCCCGAGTTTAGCGACCATATCATATGTTCGCGATCTAAAAACTCGTACCCACCGTTGGTTCTCTATGGCAGAGATCATAGCATACACTAGACTATGATGATATCATCCGCACAAAATCCGATAATCCAAATTATCTTTTGTTAGCGGAATCTCCGGATTTATCTCCTAGCGAGTATTGTAACACAAAGAGCTAACAGTTTAAAAGGAGTATGCTCAAGCTAAAGTATAAAACTATGAAGTTTGGACCCAATCTTTTAAGTTTCTCAATCGCAGGAATGCGCCTAATTTGAAAAGATGCTATCACAATGGTTAATATCTACAAAGGTTTGCAAAACAGACTCTGTTCATTATATTCTGAGTTCTAGTATTTTTAGAAAATAACTATCCGAATTCCCACTCAAACGAACATCCCTCCTGGTCGTTTAAGCGATTACACGACCCCCATCCATTGCACCACCCCTCATCATCAGAGCCAGCGGCACAACTTCAAGAGTAGAAAAAAGTCCGCCACACCAATTTTGTGACTCGTGCTCGACCTTTCGATCTCCCTGTTCCGAGGCCATATTTATGAATATGTTAGGCTCGCCACCAAAAACCTCCACGCTGACGGTTGTGCAACATGGCTTACACCCACTGTATGCGAACGACGAGATGTCTGACACCCGATCATCACGGCCTGCCTCATAACGTAGAACTTTCTTGGTGGTGCGCGTTGGAGGGAGAACACTAGTGGTATTTTGAAGGGATCATCTTATATAGCTACCGACGTGTAACTAATATATACTATATGTACAATCACACAATATAAGATGCACACAATACATCAAATGTAATGCAATGTGATATAGTCCATCGCGCCATGGTCTTCTTGGCGCCCGCAGTTTATAAACAATTTAATAAACCTACCTTGACCATATCACATAGCCCCTGCAAAATAAAGTTAGACGCCTCTACTTTATCTTTTGCATATTTTACGTGGCTTGGGGCTTTCGTAAATAGAACCGCTTCATACCTACCTACGAAGCTTATGACCACAAAAACGATCCAATAATTGCATGTTTAAGCATCCCTTTCGGGCCCTCCATTGAAAATGCAAAGCCAACTAAATAGAGAGAAACAGGCACCCGCCAGCCACAGATACGGTACAAGCCGTATGTCAGTAGTGGAACCAGTCTCACGTAAGCGTATGCGTAAAGTCGGTCCGGGCCGCTTCATCAACTCGATGCCGCTGGAATCACAAGTGCACGCTAGAGGGTAGCAAATAACAGGAGCGGTGCCCCCGTGCAGAACACGGGTTCTAACAGCGTACAGCTATATCTACGATAGATCGGCTCTGATACCACTGAAGGGGATCGTGTGCAGAAAACAAAAAAATTCCTAGCAACGATATCCTTAAACTAGCCAAGATCTACACTATGTAGATATAGTAGTACGACGGAGATCGGAATACATACCCTCGTAGACCGAAAAGCGAGGATTACGCTCCCACACAAGCGTTGACGACGAAGACGACGTAGCCGACCTCTAGGTCGCGGAGAACTCAGCGCGACGAAGACGGCGAAGATGACCCCGAGGTCGGTTGGAGGAAGTAGGCCTCCGAGTACCACTAACGCAGCACCTCGCAGGGCGTCACACACATACGGTGGAGACGACGGCCTCCGAAGCTCCAGTCCAGGACGAGCAGCGGAAGACTTGGACCGGAACACCAGCAGCGCGGCAGCGGGCTATGGTGGAAGAGATCCCCTCATCCTCCTCGGCGCAACTCTGACAAGGGAATCACGAGATCAAGGAGAAATAAGAGAATTAATTGGTGAATTAAAAGGCCAGTGGTGCCCCTTCTTATATAGGCTCACAGGGGGGAGTCAACCTCCTCACCAGGCAATGTGGGACTAACCCCCACATGCCTGGTGCAGCTAGGGAGGGTGCGCCGGCCCCCCTAAGTGGGCTCCAGGCCCACTTGGGTCGGCCCCTCTTGGCCCCCACCGAATCCCCAAGGGGATTCCCCCCCTCTTGGGCCCTCTTTCGCCCAGAAGGCCCATTTAGGGAAATCAGCCTAAATAAATTCGAAAATAAATATATAAAATCATATTTGCATATTAATTACACTAATTAATATCAACCATAATATATATAATTTATCCTAGCTCCGAAAACTCTTTCGGCGCTGCCCGATCTCCATCGGACCCCTCCCGGGACGCTCCCGGTGATCTCTTTCCTTTCCGGTTGTCTTGTCGAAACCCCTTAAGTGTGTTACCCTAGCGGTTCGATATAATAACAGGTATGATCAAGACTCATCTATGATCAACGACTAACTCGTAGGCCTGGACCCCATGAATTAATCCCTGTGATATAACGAATGACTTTCATCTATCAAACCTGGACGTATAGTCTTAAACCCTTTGTCATGGCGATACTTAGCGTGTCCGAGCATCATTCTCATATATCTCCATACCTAGCATGATCTCGTTACCGACATCGCTATCTTCTACTCGTATATGATATTATGTCAGCTGGTGACCTAGTCACATGTTTGCAAACTCATTTGACATAATCTCACCGAGTGGGCCCTAGAGTATCTATCCGGCTATGCGGACTGACAAATCCCGCTATTGACCCCTCGTCTCAACTACCCCCTTCAGATACCCAAAAGTATCACTGTTATTGTCACACTATATAAGATATGACGTTTGGTGCGATCAAAGTATCTTTCAGGGATAACAATAAGAGTTGATCTCACGGTCTTAAGGTGTAACGACTATGTCCTATAAATACTGGGTATGTCCATCACATCGTTACTCCTAACGATATGACTTCCATTGCCGACCGGCGCCATGCCCTATGATCTGAAAACCTCGATCATCAGTCGCGCAACGAAACTACTCTTAGTAGAGGCTACTAGGGACCTGGTTGTTTTATCTACCACACCTGTATTAATGTTTTTGCTTAATACAGTTATAGCATGGTGTAAAACATATAATGAACGATTGGGATATTGCCAATAAACTATGTTTATTAAGTGCCTCTAGGGCATATTCCCTTCATGGTTTTCATTCTTGCCTTTTGACCTATGCTATCCTAGTTATCGATTCTTGAACTGCGATCCCATCACATGTTTATCCTGCAGCCTATACAGCTATATCCCCACAACCTATAACCCCTTGCATGTTTATCTGTTGTCCTTTGCGAGTCGTAGTTCATGCTTAGAGTTGGTTGTGCGAGTCGTCCGTCTGTTCTTTTATCTCATATGCTTAGTATGATAGATTTGGGGTACTATAATTAAGAGATAAGGCACCAGACGGAAGGCCTTGCGAGGTGCTTTGTTCTGCTCAGTGTCGATCTAGGAACTGAGATTTTGTACTCGGATCCAATTTTGAGCGCACTAACCACTTGTGGGTGGCCCAATGGAGCCCCCCTCGAATTTGAACGGATCCTCAGCTCGTCCATGTGCCGCAAGTAGTTCGGGTTTTCCATTCGCTCATATGCATGTGCATGATGGTGATGTTCGATGAGAGGTTACTTGATCCGGGGGGTCATATAGGGGTGGTACGTCGCGAAGCAGACAGTTCCTGCTGTGGTTTGAGCCGCATGGCGACGTAGTCACAAACTAATGAGTCCGCAATTGAGATTCGGCCGGACTCCTGACGCGGGTAACAACTCATATGGGTGGCACTTGGACTTGCTGTAGTGAAGGAATAAGTCGTGTTGAGTGGCCCTAATGTTTTTGACTGGGTTGATCATGCGAGTATGGGTACTGTAGTGCACCCCTGCAGGGTTTAATCTTATCGATGAGCCGTGTCCACGGTTATGGACGATTTTGGTGATGATGCTGGCTAACAAGATCTAGACAACTTACACCTAATCATTGTTAATTAATTTGACTAGTAATATAGAATTACTTACACCCTAAATGGTAACTAAAATTGTTAACGTGTGAGTATTTCCGAATTGCTTCCTCATATTTGGTTGAGGGGGTTTATTCGAGAATGGGTTATGGCTGGTGTTAGTTGTATATGGCTACTCAAACGCTCTCTTATCCCTCTCTAATTAGACGGAAGTTTTAGCGCGCCTCTTTAGGTTGCTAGTGCTGCTGCCGCTAAGTACACCTACCCCCATACTTTGGGAATCCTACTGTTTTGTAACATGTTAGGTTAAGCTTGTTCGATACGCTTCGGTGTATTGACCCGTTTGCGGGCTGTGGTTTTTCTGCAAGAATTCTTCGCACGACCAGGTGGGTGGATACTACGTGGAGTTCGACGACGAGATCTACGACGAGTAGTTAGAGTTCCCCTGGGCTTCTTCCTGGTGGACCACGTGGATGGGCCTTCTTTTTCTGTTTCGGCCTTGAGCCCTTTGCTTCTTGTCTGTACTCAGACCGGTTTGTTTTCCGCTGCATGATGTAATATTGGGACATGTGTCCTCTGATTGGTGCTATTCGATATATTTTGCTCAGAGAGAGCTTTGGATAATTATTTCCTTTCTTTGTGTCTTAGGTTTATTCTGTGGTTCCTACTTGTTAACAATCCGACTCGTATACCATGTGTGTATGGTTGAAGTATACGAGTTGGTAGACTTTTTGGGTTCTTGCGTGCACAATCTTGAAACGTATGTGACGTTGGGGTTGCCAAGAACTATCGGCCGATGATCCATTCCGAGCCAGGCCTGATTGTTTCCTGGGATTGGTAACCCCAGTATGTTGCTTGGTTGTGTGGCCCAACCAATACGTTTTGTTTGTGTAGCTTGAATTCAGGGTCTGACAGGTTTGGATGGTGTCGACGTTGAGGCGCTCCCCTGGACACGGGTGGACGACGACGAGGTGTGGCGCGCAGTGGCGAAGCTGATGGCGTGGTCGAGGATGCAGCATGCGTCCTTCTCCTCCGTGAATCACTCGCCGGAGTCGGGGCATCGGCTGGAGCTTCGGATCGCGCACATATTGCTTGATCTGCTGCGAAATAATATACCGTGCCACGTCAAGAAGATTCGCAAGATCAAGGTGATGCGAGGGGGAGGAATGAGACGAGCTCGGAAGGTCGGGCTCACCGAAATAAGCAAAAGACGGCCGCGACAATGGCGGCGGTTGTGAGCTTGCGTACGAGCAGCCTGACGGCTCGTAGATGGCTATTTTTTAGGGAAAACGGAGAGGGGTTCGTGGAGTTTATATGGGGGGCACACAGGATTCTTATCCCGCAAGAAACAAATTGATTTGATCGTATACGAGTCGAGCTCTTCTGGATAGAATTCGCGTCTGGAGATTGAGATACGGTGAGGGAGATGACAGGTGGGCCCCGCCTGGCAGTGAGAGAGAGGGAGAGCGAGGCTGGAGTGGGCTGATGTTGCGCTGCGCTCGCGGTAGATAGAAGATGGGCTTCGGCCCAGTTTGGCTCGGAAGACTTTTATTTATTTATTTATTTATTTTAAAATCTTTTCTTTTTCCTATTTAAATATTTTAAAACAAAATTGATTTTTAAACTCTACCAAAACTCTTCAGAAAAATACATAAAATATGTTTTGAAAAGCATATTCAAAATAGAACCTTTTTGTAGTATTCATGTCCAAAAATGAAATTAATTATTGTGGAATTTATAAGAAGTACAAATAACATCCTTATGAAAATAAATCCTATTTAAATTTATAAATGCATTTAAATTGAAACATTTTGTGATTTAGTTGTCATGTCTATGAGATGATGATGTACGAATGCATGCATGGATTTTCTTTTCAAATCAACATACACATATTTTCATTTTTTTAAATTTTTCGGAATTTTCAAATCCCAGGATGTTACAACGAACACTTAATCTGGTTTGGAGGGAGTATATATTTCCACTTGGCCAGCAGCCTGTTCACCCGTCAATACGTACGACAAATTTATACAGATCACAGTGGTAGGATTCAAGGGTGCAGGATCCTAAATCACGTTCAAAAACAGTTTTATAATGAAACGCCTTTTCTTACACTTTCATCTTGGCAAAGATCACATGGCTGTACGACTGGCAGAAGCACAATAATATCTTAGAACTTTGTCTCTCTCCTTGACAAAACTGACACGATCTCTGAAGTATGATATTGAGCTAAAGAACAAGGAGTACTTAACCTAACACACGCCCATTGATCCGATCTACAAGCGTATGGCAATATTGGGTCTAGGAGGTTTCCACTTATCCATCTAAAAACTATGAGGAGAAAACGCTGAAAATATGGGTCCTCCCTATATGAGTCTGATTTGGGAGTCCCCCAATGGCGAAGGTGGACAGGCGGGCTTTTTTCTCTGGTAGATTCGAACATAAAAATGAAATACTTGCCAAGTATCCAAATAATGATACGGTCTGACGTTCAAAAAAAGATATTATGTTAAAGGAAATTTACAATTCTAAATTTAACCAAAACTCCCTATCAGGGCCGGTTCTAGAGGGGGAGGCGAGAGGGGCGGCCGTCCCGGGCCCAGAAATTTTAGGGGCCCTCCCAAATTTATTTAACTAGGCTTTGCTTTATGTGTATACGAAAAATAAAAATACAATTAGTTAGTAAAGCCGTATGGATGCTTGGCTATAGCTATGGGCTTGTTAGTAATTGGGTCTTGCGCTTGTACGTAGTTGGACATGGGATTAAGATGAGTAAATCACGTATAAAATGATCATACGACATGTTTTACTGCTAGCGTGCCTCACGGATCCGTTATGTCCGCATCGCCGCCAGCTCTCGATCCCGATCGCTAAAGTCGGTGCGCCGCCGCCAGCAGGTATTGATGTTCCACAGTTCTGGTCAATTCCATGTCAATTCCATGTTTATTTCTTAATTTAGATTGCTAGTGATTTGTTATTTGTAGCGTCACCGTAAAGAACCTCTACTCGATAGTGCGAAAGAAAAAAATGAACAAGAAAAGTCGTATTGAAGTAAATACGGTGAGCAAGAAATTACAACCATCCGTGTGTATTGAGTATATCAGTCTACAATACAAATTATCAAAGGTCTACGTACTTACTTTTATACTGAAAAAATAAAGGGTTTGCTTCCAGTTTGAATAATGTGAAGAAAAATTGCATCTGGATTGGATTTTTTCCGTAAGGATTTTCTATGTAAAATATGTGTTTCATTCTCTCATTTGATTTTAATTTATACTAAGAGATCTAATTTTTTGTCTCGCCCGGGCCGTCGAAATCTCAGGACCGGCCATGCTCCCTATGTTAATGATGGAACCAGTTCGAAGGTTTGCCGTAGTTACAGTCAAAAAAATGATGGAACCAGCTAGAAGGATATACTAATAATGGCTTGATTGCCTTCTTGCTTGTGGTCCACTCGGGCCGTCACACGGATTTGGAACATGGTTCATGGGAATCATTATGCCTATGGAGTTATCATATAAATCTCTCATCGGGCAAGTATGGAGAACTTTTTTTTTTCAACTAGCTACTTGCCTGCATGAGCAATTTTTTTTTTGTCTTTCCAGCCTATGTAGCCAGTAGGTACTGCCTCTGTTCATATCCCTCCCTCTTGAAACAGGCTTTTGTCCCATGTTATAACTAAAAGTATCCCTCTGTTTATAAATATAAATGTATTAGCTCTTTTCATATACATATATATCTATGTGAATCTAGACACATTTTATTGTGTATGTTTAGTTATTTTAATCCGTATCTACTTCCTCCGTCCCAAAATTAGTGTCTCAAGTTTGGTTAGAAGTGGATGTATCTTGACATACATGCCAAATATGTAAAACATTTTACATTTGAAGGGGTAGCAGTTTGTAACCGTGAATTTTCTTAGATAAAAGGGTCACGCCTCTGCTTCTATTTTATTAAAAAATTAAAATGCAACCACCAGAGTCTTGCAGCAATTTTAGAGCACAGTCTTACAGGCATAAGCCACAACCAAGCAAGCAAACTTAAATTCAGACCAACAAACCATGAGACTAATGGAAACAGGGAAAACAAAACTTAGTGTGCTGTTTTCAAACAAAAAAAAACTTAGTGAGCTGATCTAGGTAGTCTAACATTCGTAGCCGTGACTTGTGAGTCAAAACAGCAGTCTCCTTATGCATCTCGGGCGCCGGAGACCAGCAGACTAATTTTGGACGGCCCGGCCGGCCGGCGGTATGTATTATACAACAGTAAAAACACAATCATTTACATTTGCTTAAACATGTAGGCTTTGTGATGAGAGCCTGAGAGCAGTAGCAATGACTCCCTCTTCGCCGCGCGAGCTGTGGAATACCTGGTCCATCCAGATCCTAGTGCTCCTCAGCCTCGGGCTCCAGCTCGCCCTCTTCCTCTTCGCCGGGATCCGCAGACGCAGAGCCCACTATCTCCTGCGGTTCCTGCTTTGGCTGGCGTACCAGCTTGCCGACTACACCGCCACCTACGTGCTAGGCCACCTCTCCATCAAGGGTGCTCACCCGATGGTCGCGTTTTGGGCGCCATTCCTCCTGCTGCACCTCGGAGGCCCCGACAACATCACCGCCTACTCCCTGGAGGACAGCAAGCTCTGGAAGCGCCACCTGTTGTATGCCATACTCCAGGTCCTCGGAGCCGTGTACGTGGCAACCACGGCAGCCTCGCTCAGGTTTGCCTCCATCTTGATGTTTGCCGTCGGCACTGTCAAGTACGGGGAGAAGACGTGGGCGCTCATGCGTAGCAACCTCGACACTATCCGCGGCCCCGTCAGGAAGCAGCCACCTGCCATGCATAGACACTTCCACCCTCATGACGTAGTGTTCAAGGGCGAAGAACTGGACGAGGAGTCCCATGTGCGGCGAGCCCACTCCCTCTTCCACATCTGCAAGCGCGCCATCGTCGATTACCCGGTGATCGAGGATGATTCGCAAGGCCAAGATACCACCAACGCAACCGGCGAGGAGGTCAGGTTTTGGAACTTGATGGAGAACGAGCTCTCCCTCATGTACGACTGGCTGTACACCAAGGCAGCGGTCATCCACACCTGGTTCGGCTACACGGTACGTCTCGTCTCTCCGCTCGCCATTCTCGCCTCACTGCTGCTGTTTAAGGTCACCGGCAAGGACACGCTCCGCGAAGCTGACGTGGTGATCACCTACGTTCTGTATGGTGGCGCATTGTTCCTGGAGACCACGTCTCTCTTGAACGCGCTAGGCTCGTCCTGGACATTCGCATTCTTGAGCACCACCAGATGCCGTTGGCTTCGACAGGCAGCTCTGTGCAACGAAAGATGGGACCGGCTCAGGCGGTCGGTTGTGTACCTTCACCATCTCGTCAAGGTAGGAGGAGGAAGCCGGTACACATCAAGGAGGTGGTCACGAACCATAGGGCAGTACAACATGCTGCACTTCTGCACTCGATCTGAGAGTGCTCTGCTCGGCAGGCTGGCCCGGATGGTGGGACTTGGACTCAAGGAGTTGTGGAACAGGTGGCATTACTCGTGGGACAATGAGATGCCAGAGCATGTCATGGAGCGTATCTCTCGGCATATGGAGAAAATGTACATGGAAGGGGCTGCGATCAACTCACTGGGCAGGCTCAGGAACAGGTGGGGCGAGGAGCCATTGGTTCGCAACGAGTTGTTCTTCGAAGGCATACTCAAGGACTCGCTTGGTGTTGAGTTCCAGGAGTGCATCATCATCTGGCACATCGGCACCGACATTTTCCTTGCCAAGAGCATTGCCGCCAAGGAGACATCACTCGACTTGGAGGCAATCGAAGTGATATCCAATTACATGATGTTCCTCCCCGTGGAACAACCTGACATGCTGCCAGGCCTCTCGCAGAACAGGCTCTACCAACGAACCTGTGAGAATCTGGTCAACATTAGGCGGTCCACTGAACCTAGGCACATAAGCCTCTGTGCCAGGCTCAAGAATCTGTTCCGCATGCACGATGACCCCGATTCTAATCATTCCAGGGTTACAGACAGAGAGGAGCTCGCAAGAACTATATATGATGTGTATGAGTCCAAAGGGTTCAGCCAGGATTCTCCTCGACTCCCCTATGTAGCTAAACTTGCCGATGAACTTCTTAGCATGGAGAAAATTGGCACGGTTAACTCTGTGAGGCTCATCCTTGATGTATGGACGGATATCCTTGTTTACGCAAGCAACAAATGCAACAGGAAAGCCCATGCCGAGAAGCTCAGCAGTGGAGGTGAGTTGATAACCATCTTGTGGCTTATGGCGGAACACTTCTACCAACTGAATCTGGAGAGCCTTACCAACACTCTCAAGAATAGCGCATCTTGCAAAGCCGCTGGTCAGGCATTTTCTTTATATTCCATGTAAATTGTTTGTATCTCGTTTTCTTCAAGAGAAATTAGTGAACTCACTAGTCCGATGGGTATCTCAGGGTCAACCTTTTTTTAAGAAAAGGGCGCCCCAGCCTCTGCATCGATCTGATGCATGCGGCTTTATCACTCAGGGTCAACCTGAATTATAGTTTTTATATTTTTTCCGGTTCCGTTCAAATATAATATTCTCTAAAGTTTACATAAAAAGATAGGTTTACAGTGTTTGGTTGGGCATATTTTGGTCTTTCACTTTATTTTTATAAGGCACAAAAATATCTAAATATGTGCTTTTTATTTTGGCATTTGACTTTACACTATCATGTAAAAATATACAGTCAAAAGGCACAGCTAAAATCATCTATGAGATGCTCTTATAAATTATAAACAAAATTCAAAAGTTAAAAATTAGCCCGACAAAACATTTTAAGTATATGCACGAAAATTAGCTAGCTTATGAGAAGTCTAATTTTGTATATTAACCTAGCTAATGTCCAATATCTGGTTAGCCACAACTCTGGTTCCACATGTACTAGTTGAATGTCCGTGCATTGCTAAGTGGCTTCAAGATTCCTACTTGTCACGGAAGATGCACACACTCTCTCAATACAATGTTTTGTATCTTTGTATTATTTGATTGAACAAAGGTGTCACTTCCACAAAAGACACGAGTTAATATAAATGTGGTGTACATGCGTGAACAATGCCTAACGTTTCAAATGTATATCAAAGCAGTCATGCCCTGCTACGGAGAAAACATATAGCAATACTGATCATGAAGTCATTATGTTTTGCGCAAACATATTAAATATTATTTTCAGTATTATCTCTAGACATGTTTAAACAGGCTATAGAGATACTTCTGAAAGAGCATTTTCTGTCTCCTGAGTTTTGGATAGTAATGACAACACGAAAAGGATGTCTAACGGTGTGCCTAAATATTTCAGATACTACATAATCCTGAAGAACAAAAAGGATGAAGATCAACAGGATTAAAGAGAGAATTGGCTGGTAATTTTTCCTGTTCTGTCAGGCCGGAAGTTCCGGCGCTGCGACCGGAAGTTCCGGCCTACGGGACGGAACTTTCGGGCCAGCACCGGACATTTCTACCTGGCTAGAAAACGGCTAAGTCCTTTTAGGATTTAAGCTCTGGCAAAGGCGGCATTTTGGCCGGAGGTTTGGCCGGATCTTTCCGGGCCACCGGAAGTTCCGTTCTAGACAAACGAGAAAATCGGCTAAGTCAAAACTTGCCTGCGCACGGGCAAAACCGGAACTTTGTCCGGAGATTTGACCGGAACATTCTGGGCGACCGGAAGTTCCGGCCTACTCACCGGAAGTTCCGGTGCTGACTAGCAGACAAATCTGCTAAGTCAGGAATTGCTCGCGCACGGGCAAAGCCGGAACTTTGGCCGGATCTTTCCGGGCGACCGGAAGTTCCGGCTTAACCACCGGAAGTTCCGGTGCTGAACATGCTGGTTTTTCTCTAATTCTGGAACTTCCTGCGCCCTGGCCAGGCCGGAAGTTCCACCGGAACTTTGGCCGGAACTTTCCGGGGTGACCGGAAGTTCCGGCTTAAGTGACTGGAAGTTCCGGCCTGCGCAGTGAAAACGGCTAGTTCTTGGAGGGGGCTATAAATACCCCTCCACCTACCTCCAGCCATTTCAGCTCTTACACTCTCTCTCATCATAAATGTGCTGAAGCTCAAATCTTCAAGATCTCCCAACTCCTCTAACCAAACTCGTTGATCTTTGTAGGAGTGAAGGAGAAGGCCCCGATCTACTTCTTCACCGAAGCGATTTGTAATCTCCCCCCGTTCACTTGGGGATTTCGAGTCTAGGGTTTCCTCTAGGAAAACCTAGATCTCACCATTGTTGGTACTTGGTGTAAGCTTGACCTTTTGTGGTCATCTTGACAGCCCCCAATTAAGTTGTGGCTGTGTGCCTCAAGCGTTTGTAAGTGATTCGATCTCCGCCCTAAAAGGGGATCGATAGTGGAAGGTGAACTCGCAACCTTTGTGGTTGAGTTCATCGGAGAAGAAGGTGAGACTTTGTGGCGTTGTGGCTAACCTGTTGTGATAGCGCACACCTCTCCAACGAGACGTACACCCTTGGGTGGAACTCGGGATTACATCTTCGTCTCCGCGTGCTTCACTTGGTTCCCCTTATCCTTTCTCCCTTACTCGCTTGTCTTGTTTATCTTGTTTCTGCTTAGCTTGTCATTTAGGTAAATTCACCGTAGTTGCATATATAGAGAATTTACCTTTGTGTTGAGCCTAAATTTGAAAAGACCTAAAATTTGTAGTAGCACCTATTCACCCCCCCCCCCCCCTCTAGGTGCCAGATTCTCGTTCAATTGGTATCAGAGCCAGGTTCACTTTTAAGGGCTTAACCGCCTAAGTGCAACAATGACGGAATCCGATGCCGAGAGGGCCGCCCGTGAAAAATTAGAGGCGGAGAAGGACGCGTTAGCCAAAGGGGCAACCATGGCCGATCTCATAGATATAAAATCGTCCTTGGAGGCCCAACTCCTCAAGATGAATGAGATGCTCATGGCACTCTTGAAGTCTAAGGAGCCCGAGGCTACTTCTCCATCTCCTTCTTCTAAGGAGTACGGTGAGAACTCTAAGGAGTCATCCTCGGATGGGTCCAAAGATGTTCCTCCAAGTGCTTCCCCCGAGAAGGCGGAAAAGGATGAATCACCTAGCTCCTCTAATACCATCAAAGGAGAGGAATTTCATAATGTTAACCAATTACTCTCCTAACCCACCAATCCCTCACCCTCATGTAAACTTTAGAAGTGATCCTCCTAAGCCCAAACCTACTCATTTCTCTCAATGGCAATTTCAAATGAAGTCTCATTTATGTAGTGCCTCCATTGAGCTATGGCGCATCATTGAAGAAGGATTCAAGGCTCATGATCCAACCAACTTGACAAGAAGAGAGGTGGTCGATAGCCAACTCAATGCCACCGCTCTTCACCAACTCCAAATGGCCGTTGGAGAGAAGGACATGCCTCTCATTCGACAATTCTCCACCGCCAAAGAAGTTTGGAATGCTATTTCCGACATCTTCGTCGGCAATGAGAGCATGAAGAAGAACCGGTATGATGCCTTATGCAATGAGGTGGAAGGGTTCTACAAGTTGGATGGAGAGAGTCATGAGAGCATGTACCGGAGGTTGGTGTTGATTGCTAACACCTTCAAGAACCTCGGTGCGGTCTACATTGATGACGCTTGGATCAAGAGGAAGTTCATGACCGCTCTCTTGCCCTTTGAGGAAACGGACTTGAAGACACTCCAAGGGAGACATGACTTCGCGAAGATGTCATCCAATGAAGTCATGCAAGAGATGACCGTCTACAAGGTGGCGTCCAAGATTGCACAAGATGCAAGAGTAAGAGCCATAGGGATGCACAAGCATGCCTCAATTGCCTTGAAGGCCACCATTGAAGAAGAGGATGAAGATGAATATGATGATCAAGTTGAGCTATCTAGTGAGACTCTCTCAAGTACTCTCACCCAACACATGGGTCTTGCGGCAAGAACGTCTTGGAAGAACCCCGAAAGGGCCAAAGCGAGGATTGACAAGAAGTTCTCCTCCAATGGAGGAAAGCCAAGCAACAAGGTAAGGATTTGCTATAATTGTGATGACAAAGGCCACGTTGTTGTAGATTTCCCATGGGAAAGAAGAGAGGATCATGGTGGGAGGCTCGTGGCCAAGACAAAGGGCAAGGGGCCCATGCCCATGAAGAAGCCCTACTTCAAGAAGAGGCAAAAGATTGTCTTGGTAACTCAAGAGCAATATCCCACCGATGATGAAGATAGTGACAAGGAGGATACCCCAACGCAAGTGGCCGCACTAGCCATTTCATCCACACCTCCGTCGCTCTTCTCCTCACCAAATGAGAGCCCCATAATCAAGAATGCAAGATGTCTTATGGCAAAGACATCCGAGATACAATTGTCCCCTACCTCCATATCCCATGAAATTGATGATGGTATGAGCCTAGAAGTCAAGACATAAATTATTGCTTTTGATAAATTCATGACTAACTTGCAAGGAGAAGGAAAGAAACACTTTGCCTCAATTATGAGTCGTATAGGTGAGCTTGAGGATGAGCTTGAGTTAAAAGGTGAGATTGAGAGAGAGGATGCACACACTAAGGTGTCTCTCCAATCCTCCCTTAAAGATGAACAAGAAGCTCATGCTCTCCTTAAGGAGCAACTTGCTAAGATCACTAAGGATCGTGATCTTTACTTTGCTAAATGTAAAATTGTGCAAAATGAAAATTCCGAGCTTGTAGTTGCTCATGCTAGACTTTGCGAAGACTTAGAGTCACTTGAAAATACTCACAAGGTATTGACAAGTGATCACGAAGGTCTACTCAAGTCTCTTGATCAACTCCAAACTCGGATATCTACTCTTGAGAAACCTGGTACTTCTACTCCTTTGAATACTAATGCAAATGTTGTCAGGATAAGGCTAGAGTTTTGTTTGTTCCCTCCATGGCAACCGAGCCCAAGACCTCCCTTGATAAAGGTAGGGGGACACTCACTACTCCTCTTCATGAGTGAGTGCCCCACAAGGGTAAGGAAGGTCTAGGATATGTTGCTAAGGAGAAGAAGAAGATCAAGAAGAAGACCAAGCCCGCACAAGCCAAGAAAGATGATATAGCAAGTGGAAATGCCACAAGGGGCACTCCCACTCGTGATGACTTTGCGGGCATATGTAACCCCAATTATGTTTTATATGTTAATTATTATGGGGATGTCTATTCTAGATACATTGGCCCATTTGATGGCTATATTGAATATGCTATTTGGGTCCCAAAGACCCTTGTTGCTAACCAAAAGGCACCCGTTGCAAAATGGGTACCTAAATCAAAGAATTGATTGTGTGTAGGGCCTTGCTTCCGGAGGATCGAAATGGATAATTGATAGTGGGTGCACTAGTCATATGACCGGAAGCAAGGAGATTTTAACGGAGTTGAATCCTAATGATGATCAAATGACCGTTACATATGGTGACAATTCAAAGTCTAAGGTAATAGGGCTAGGCAAGGTGGTAGTGGCACCGGACATCACACTTGTGAATGTCTTGCTTGTCGAGTCCGTAGGTTTCAACTTGATCTCGGTCCATTCTTTAACTTGTTTGGGTTACACCGTTGTTTTTGAAAAGGAACTGGTTATCCTTATGCGGAGCAAGTCTCTCAATGTGTCTTTCGTTGGGTAGATTGAGAATGGGCTCTATGTGGTTGACTTCTCCGGAGTCACCACTTCCCATACAATTTGCCTATTCGCTAAGGCGGACTTGGGTTGGCTATGGCATCGTCGACTAGCCCATGTCAACATGAGGACTTTGCAAAGTCTCCACAAGGGTGGCCATATCCTAGGACTAAAAGACCATTTTTCTTTCTCGAAGGATCGAATGTGTAGGGCTTGTGTTGAAGGAAAAATGCATGACATTCACCATCCAAGCAAGACCATCATTTCATCAATAAGGGTCTTGGAGCTTCTCCATGTTGACCTCTTTGGTCCCATTCCGGAAGCTAGTCTTGGTGGCAAGAAATATTGTTTGGTGATTGTTGATGACTATTCAAGATACACATGGGTTTTCTTCTTCAAGTTGAAGGTGGAGACTCAACAAACTATCATCGACTTCTCCAATGAAGCACAACGTCAACACAATGTCCTTATCTTGGTGATAAGAAGTGACAATGGTTCCGAGTTCAAGAACTACACCTTGAACGAGTTCCTTAGTGAAGAAGGGATTCATCATCAATATTCCGATGCTTATACTCCTCAACAAAATGGTGTAGCCGAAAGGAAGAACCGCACACTTATTGAGATGGCAAGATCGATGATGGCCGAGTTCAAGTCCCCTCACAACTTTTGGGCCGAAGCCGTCAACACCGCTTGTCATTCATCCAACCGGCTCTTCTTTCGCAAAGGACTCATGAAGACACCTTATGAAGTGCTTACCGGGAACAAGCCCAATATCTCTTACTTCCGAGTTTTTTAGTGTAAGTGTTTCTATCTCATCAAAGGTGTCCGTTTAGCCAAGTTTGATTCTAAGTCTCTTGAAGGGACGTTTGTGGGCTACGGTTCCGAATCCCATACTTATAGAGTCTATGACAAGGCCTCGCGCATTATCATAGAATCTTGTAGTGTGGTGTTCGAGGAGAATGACGGCTCCCTTGTGGAGCAATGTGGTGTTTCCGATGTAGGTGATGATCAACCTCAAGAGGCTATCCGAAGGATGGGGTTAGGCGTCCACCGCCCCGTCGAACTCTACTATGAGGTTGCACAACAAGGCTCAAACTCTGCGCAAGCAGTGTCTTCTACCTCACAAGAAACCCCCGACAACAACGCCGTGCCCAACACGCCTCAACGAGAAGAAGTTCAAGAAACTCCAACTGCCCCTGAAGTTTTCGGTGCACTGGAACTTCCGGTCTTTGGTCCGGAACTTCCGGTGCCCCCACCGGAACTTTTGGCGCCAAGGATATTCCGAGGGGCAGTTCTCCCCAAGGCCAAGATCAACCTCCTCCTTCATCGTTCACACCTTTCGTTGATCAAGGCAATCAGGTCAGTCAAGACGGAGACATGAACGATCAAGATGATCAAGCAATCCCTGCCACAACAAGGAGGGAAATCGAGATCCGCCGCTTGAATAGGGTTGGCACCTCACAAGAATTAAGAGCTCTATCTCTTGACAAGGTGCTTGGTGATGTGAGAAGCAAGATCTCTACCCGAAGACAACTTGCAAGCTTTAGTGAACATCAAGCTCACATCTCCATGGTTGAACCCAAGAAAGTCTTTGAAGCTCTTGAAGATAAAGATTGGCTGGATGCTATGCATGAAGAACTCAATAACTTCGAGCGCAACAAGGTGTGGAAGTTGGTGTAAAGTCCCAAAGATTGTCGCAATGTTATCGGCACCAAGTGGATATTCAAGAACAAGCAAGATGAACATGGCATGGTGGTGAGGAACAAGGCAAGATTGGTGGCTCAAGGTTACTTCCAAATTGAAGGCATTGACTTTGGAGAAACCTACGCGCCCGTGGCTCGACTTGAGTCAATTCGTATTCTTCTTACCTATGCCTCTCATCATAACTTTAAGTTGCAACAAATGGATGTTAAATCCGCTTTTCTTAATGGTCCACTAAATGAACTTGTTTATGTTAAGAAACCACTAGGGTTTGAGGACCTCAAGTATCCGAACCATGTCTACAAGTTGGATAAGGCACTCTATGGCCTTAAACAAGCCCCATGTGCGTGGTACGAGCACCTTAGAGGGATTTGAGATCAAACAATTGAAGGAAGGAACATTCATCAACCAAGCAAAGTACATTCAAGACATGCTCAAGAAGTATGGGTTGCTTGAGCTCAAGGGTGCCTCTACCCCAACGCAAACCAAATGCCACCTTGAGCTTAACCCCAAGGGTAAGGATGTGTATCAAAAGGTATATCGCTCCATGATTGGATCTCTTCTTTACCTCTGTGCATCTAGACCGGATATAGTGCTAGCCGTAGGAGTGTGTGCAAGATATCAAGCGGCTACTAAAGAAAGCCATGATATTAAAGGAGATATGCCCTAGAGGCAATTAATAAAGTGTATTCTTTATCATATCTTGTTTGTTCATAATAGGTTTTTGTGTCATGCTATAACCGTATTAAGCGGAAACATTAATACGGGTGTGATGCGTAAACAACCAGGTCCCTAATAGCCTCTACTAAGACTAGTTTCGTTGCGTGATTGATGATCGAGGTTTCCGATCATAGGGCATGGCGCCGGTCGGCAATGGAAGTCATATCGTTGGAGAACGATGTGATGGACATACCCAGATTTGGAGGACGTAGTCGTTACGCCTTTGACCGTGAGATCAACTCTTATTGTTATTCCTGGAAGATACTTTGATCGCACCAAACGTCGTATCTTATATAGTATGACAATAACGGTGATACTTTTGGGTATCGGAAATGAGTAGTTGAGACGAGGGGTCAAAAGCGGGATTTGCCAGTCCGCATAGCAGGATAGATACTCTCGGGCCCACTCGGTGAGATCATGTCTAATGAGCTTGCAAGCATGTGACTAGGTCACGGAGACATGAGGTCATGGACGAGTAGTAGATAGCGTTGTCGGTAACGAGTTCAAGCTAGGTATGGAGATATCTATGATACGACACTCGGACACGCTAAGTATCGCTATGGCAAAAGGTTTAAAACTTTGCGTTCAGGTTTGATAGATGAAAGTCATTCGTTATATCACAGAGATTAATTTATGGGGTCCAGGCCTACGAGTTAGTCGTTGATCATAGAGGAGTCTTGATCATACCTATTATTATATCGAACAGCTAGGGTAACACACTTAAGGGGTTTCAGCAAGACAACCGGAAAGGAAAGAGATCACCGGGAACGTCCCGGGAGGGGTCCGATGGAGATCGGGCAGCGACGAAAGAGTTTTCGGAGCTAGAATAAGTTATATATAATATGTTTGATATTAATTAGTGTAATTAATATGTAAATATGATTTTATATATTTATTTTCGAGTTTATTTAGGCTGATTTCCCTAAATGGGCCTTCTGGTCGAAAGAAGGCCCAAGAAGGGGAAAATCCCCAAGGGGATTCGGTGGGGCATGGAGGCCGGCCTAGGTGGGCCAAATGGGGCCCACAAGGGCCGGCGCACCAGCCATGCCGCACCAGGCAATGTGGGGATAGTCCCACATTGCCTGGTGAGGAGGTTGGCTCCCCCTGGTAGCCTATATAAGAAGGGGCACCCCTGGCCTTTTAATTCACCAATTAATTCCCTAATTCTCTCTCGAATTCGTGATTCTCTTTGTTGGAGTTGCGCCGAGTTGAGAGGGGGATCTCTTCCAACATAGCCCGCTGCCACGCTGCTGGTGTTCCGGTCCAAGTCTTCCGCTGCTTGTCCTGGACTGGAGTTTCGGAGGCCGCCGTCTCCATCGTACGTGTGTGACGCCCTACGAGGTGCTGCGCTAGCGGTATTCGTAGGTCTGCTTCCTCTACACGACCTTGAGGTCGGCTTCGTCGGTCTTCATCGACAACGTTTTTGCGGGAACGTAATCCCGCTTTCGGTCTACAAGGGTATGTATTCTGATTTCCGTTCGTACTACTATATCTGCATAGAATAGATCTTGGCATGCTTTTAGGATATCGTTGGTAGGAAATTTTTTGTTTTCTGCACACGATCCCCTTCAGATATGGCGGTCAAGAGAATCTTTAGATATTTGGCTTATACCCCAACCTTTGGATTGTGGTACCCCAAGGATGCACGTTTCTCATTATGTGGGTACACCGATTCCGATTGGGCGGGAGATCAAGTTGATAGGAAGTCAACCTCCGGTGCTTGTCAATTTATTGGGAGGTCCTTGGTAAGTTGGTCTTCTAAGAAGCAAAATTGTTTATCTTTCTCCACCGCTGAAGCCGAGTATGTTGCTGCCGCAAGTTGTTGTACTCAATTGCTGTGGATGAGGCAAACTTTAAAGGAATACATAGCCGATTGCGAAAAAGTGCCTCTTCTATGTGACAATAAAAGTGCCATCAAGATTGCTTACAACCCGGTGCAACATTCAAAAACCAAGCATATTGAGATCCGCCACCATTTCATAAGAGATCATGTGGCCCGAGGAGACATTGACTTATCATATGTGGCCACAAGGGATCAATTGGCGGATTTCTTCACGAAGCCCCTTGAGGAAGGAAGGTTTTGCTTTTTGAGGAATGAGCTCAATATCATTGATTCGAGGTCCTTACCTTGATCGCTTGCACACTCCTCTAGGACGTAATCACATTCTATTTTGTCTAGATGTAGGCATGGACATAGGGGGAGTGCGGTCCTAATACATTGGACCATCCCTCCCCCCATTATGCCGATAGCAAGTGTTTTTTTATCTCTATATTCATTCTCATGACTATTTTGAGCTAAAACGACGAGTAGTGGTTTGTACCCAAGATATATCTTCGCGGTGACATGCCCAACACTCCAACATGGTGGCTTCGGCCGTCGACCTCTTCCTATTTTCTAGGATGATTTGGTTTTAATGACTTACTCTTGATTTTCATTTGCATCTTTTTGGTTCTATGGAAAACACACTCAAGTTGGTCTTCTTGAGAGCTTATTGCATTTTGCAATTTGAGTTTGAAGTACCATGATCAGTTTGGACATCTCACCTAAGTTTTCCCCCTTCAAACCTTGCTATTTCATCACTCATGTCCATTTTGTTTCACTTTCCAGAAAAATTTGGTTTGGTTTTCCTTAAGTCCGGAAATTCCGGGTCTCAGACCGGAACTTCCGGTGCTCACGAAACTCCAGCACTTCATTCTGTGGCTAAGTCCAGATTTCTCCACTCCCTGGAGAAACCATAACTTTGCCCGGAAGAAGTGCCGGAAGTTTCCGGTGCACTGGAAGTTCCGGCCAAGGCCGGAACTTCCGGTGCCAGGAAATTTCCAGCCTTTCTTCCAGCGGCTAAGTCCGGGATTCTCCATCCCTTGGAGAAACCGGAACTTTGCCCGGAAGAAAGACCGGAAGTTTCCGGTGCACCGGAACTTCCGGTGTGAGGAACGGAACTTCCGGCTTAAGTGGCTCGGGTCTATAAATAGGGCCGCGCGGGGTGAACTGTTTCGTTTCGAACGGTTTTTCCACCCCCGCGCCGCCCAGATTCAATCTCTCTCCTCTCCCGAGACCTAGAACTCCACCAAATCACTCTGAGGCCTTCCGACCTCGGATTCCTTCGGTTCAAAGCCGGATCTGCATCTCCTCGACGAGGGGATCCGTTTTCTCCGATCGGTTTTCGCCATGGACTTCGGTAATGTCTTCTATTTTCAGATCTAGGACGAATCTCATTTCGTTTAACCTAGTGGATTTAGAACATATTATGTAGACTCCTTTGGTAGAAACCCTCTCTTAGGCTTGCCCTACAATCTCCTAGCAGTGATTTGAATTTTTGTTGAAATTTCTTGAAGTTACATGGAATTTTCGTTTCAGCCTGAAAACCGGAACTTCCGGTGCCTGGAAAATTCCAGCAATTCCTCTTGCGGCTAAGTCTAGAATTCTCCAACCCCTGGAGAAACCGGAACTTTGCCCGGAAGAATTACCGGAAGTTTCGGGGCACCGGAACTTCCGGCCCCGTGGACCGGAACTTTCAGACTGAAACCGGAATTTCCGGACTAAAATCAGAAATTTCCGGACTAATTCCATTTGCTGGTGGATCTTGTTTCCTTGGACATGAGTGCTTATCCCCGTGCTTCCCTCTATCTCTATGATGTGTTCTTGCAGGGGCAGGGAGTCAGGCAGGTAGTCGCCGTGGTCGGTCTAAGAAGCAGGTTGTCAAGAGAAATGCAAGTCGTGGACCAGCTCAAGAAGAAGAAGAGGAGATCATGTTTGAGGAAGAACATCAGCCAGATCCAGCTTGGGTTCAGTCATCTGCAGCTCGCTCCAACAAGAAAAGCAAGGGGCCCGCTGTCTCAGTTCTGCGCATGTCTGCCACTGACTTCTATAACTGGAGGTGCACGTTTGACTATGCCAATCCGCTGGAGCACCGGATTTTTCACAGCTTGGACATGAAGCTACTCCATGATGAACTCTACTGCGGCTTCTCTGAGAAGAAGCGCGTGTGCCCGATGCAGTCTATTGACTTCGAGTATCTTGAGAAGAAGCGTAGTTATTATGGGGGTGCTGTCACTATTGTGGATGCTCTTGGTCTTCGGCCTCTTATGTCCCGTCAATGCAACTACATCATTCCCTTTATCCATCAGTTCTTCTCCACTGTTGTGTTTGATGACTCCCCCAACATTGGGATGACATGGATGTCAGGGAAATTCAGACTTCAGGCTTCCTTCAAGGACTTGGCTGCGCTACTTGGTTACCCCTTCAATGGGTTAGATGAGCCTGCTGGTATGTGATTGCACAATGATGATGACCGCTATGACAATAATGACATGGTTGAGTGCTATGAGACTAATGGCACCATTGGTGGCACCCATGGCCTGAATCCCGTCTATGACATTGTCCTTCGGTTGTTCCGCCACTCCATTGCTCCAAGTGTAGGGAACAATGATGCTATTCGTCGAGGACTTGTTCATCTCATGGCTTTGGCGAGCCAAGCATACCTCTCAGACTCCGTGCCCGAGCCCAACTCATTCTCCTTTGATGTCATGGACTTCATTTTCCGCGAGATGCACTATGCCATTTTCCATAGGAAGGTGCCTCCCTATGCACCCTACATCATGCTTCTCATCAAGGACAAGTTTCCTTTCACCCCCTGAGGAGCAGGTAGATGTGGATGCTGCCCTTGAATGCACCTTTCACTAGCCTGTTCGTCTGCACATGAAGAAATCCCACCTGGCTGCTCCAACTTGCCCCATGGGTACTTATGATGACGAGGAAGCCACCACTGGGCGCAACCGTGTTCCCTCTGACCCCTCAGTCAAGAAGGCAGCCAAGAAGAAGCGTACGTGGTTTGTGAGGGCTCTTGAGAAGATCATGCTCATGGGCTCTTGTCTGCACAGGGAGGACTATGCCATATATGAGCAGAACCATGCCATCCTCACCAACCAGTCCACCATGATGGCTCACCCGAAGATGCCCAACCCACCGTCTGCTCCTCCTCCTCTCGTTGAATACAAGCATTGGAACGTAAGAGGGATTGGATGGGACATTGGTGTGCCAGAAGATCTCACAGATGATGAAGATGCCATGGATGAGATGTGGATGGCTTGGACCACGCCTCCGACTGACTCTTGGGGCATTAGCATCAATCTTCTCCCTTTTTGGTGTTGCAAGATGCCAAAGGGGGAGAAGTTTATCTATTAGGACTTCTCGGGGATTTGCAAGGGTGGAAGCACAAGCCTTTATTTCTCTTTTGGTCTTAACTTGTGCTTCTTGAACTTTTTAGTCGTGTTATTTGGAACTCTATCTTTTAGCATGTGGTAAGACGTGTGGAACATTGTGATGTAATCAGTTTAGTCGTGTCGTACCTTATTTTTTATTTCAGCAAGTTATGTTATCTATTCCTTGTATGATGAACTTGCTAGGATTGTAAAAGATAGGGGGAGATGTGATCCTAAATAGATGTGAACTTGTATTCAAACACAAGATTTAATAGTGCATATATTTAGGGGGAGCCCGTCTATGTTTTGCAAATCCTTTGTCCCGTTTGTGTTGTCATCTCTAACCAAAAAGGGGGAGATTGAAAGAGCATTTTCTGTCTCCTGAGTTTTGGATAGTAATGACAACACGGAAAGGATGTCTAACGGTGTGCCTAAGTATTTCAGATACTACATAATCCTGAAGAACAAAAAGGATGGCAATTTTTCCTATTCTGTCAGGCCGGAAGTTCCGGTGCTACGACCGGAAGTTCCGGCCTACGGGACGGAACTTCCGGGCCAGCACCGGACATTTCTAGCTGGCCAGAAAACGGCTAAGTCCTTTTAGGATTTAAGCTCTGGCAAAGGCGGAACTTTGGCCGGAGGTTTGGTCGGATCTTTCCGGGCCACCGGAAGTTCCGGCCAGCCACCGAAGTTCTGTTCCACACAAACGAGAAAACCGGCTAAGTCAAAACTTTCCTGCGCACGGGCAAAACCGGAACTTTGTCCTGAGATTTGACCGGAACATTCCGGGCGACCGGAAGTTCCGGCCTACTCACCGGAAGTTCCGGTGCTGACTAGCAGAGAAATCTGCTAAGTCAGGAATTGCTCGCGCACGGGCAAAGCTGGAACTTTGTCCGGAACTTTGGCCGGATCTTTCCGGGCGACCGGAAGTTCTGGCCAGACCACCGGAAGTTCCGGTGCTGAACATGCTGGTTTTTCTCTAAGTCTGGAACTTCCTGCGCCCTGTCCAGGCCGGAAGTTCCACCGGAACTTTGGCCGGAACTTTCCGGGGTGACCGGAAGTTCCGGCTTAAGTGACCGGAAGTTCCGGCCTGCGAAGTGAAAAACGGGTAGTTCTTGGAGGGGGGCTATAAATACCCCTCCACCTACCTCCAGCCATTTCAGCTCTTACACTCTCTCTCATCATAAATATGCTGAAGTTCAAATCTTTAAGATCTCCCAACTCCTCCACCCAAACTCGTTGATCTTTGGAGGAGTGAAGGAGAAGGCCCCGATCTACTACTTCACCGAAGCGATTTATGATCTCCCCCTATTCACTTGCGGATTTCGAGTCTAGGTTTCCTCTAGGAAAACCTAGATCTCACCATTGTTGATACTTGGTGTAAGCTTGACCTGTTGTGGTCTTGACCTTTTGTGGTCATCTTGAGAGCCTCCAATTAAGTTGTGGATGTGTGCATCAAGCGTTTGTAAGTGATTCGATCTCCGCCCTAAAAGGGATTAATAGTGGAAGGTGAACTCGTAACCTTTGTGGTTGAGTTCATCGGAGAAGAAGGTGAGCCTTTGTGGCGTTGCGGCTAACCTGTTGTGGTAGCGCACACCTCTCCAACAAGACGTACACCCTTGGATGGAACTCGGGATTACATCTTCGTCTCCGCGTGCTTCACTTGGTTCCCCTTATCCTTTCTCACTTACTCGCTTGTCTTGTTTATCTTGTTTCTGCTTAGTTTGTCATTTAGGTAAATTCACCGTAGTTTCATATCTAGAGAATTTACCTTTGTGTTGAGTCCAAATTTAAAAAGATCTAAAATTTATAGTAGCACCTATTCACCCCCCCCCCCCCCCCCTCTAGGTGCCGGATTCCCGTTCAACTTCATCCGTATCAAAATATAAGACTCTTTTCTGGACTGACGCTTCTCAGTAGATTCATATTCACCTTAGATTAAAACACGTCTAGATACATGGACATGATAAAAAAAGGTTAAAACATCTTATATATATAATATTCATACTACACCCGGGTGTAACTACACCCATGTGTGTTTCACACACGTATGGAGTATCTATCATACCGGGAGGTATGTAACATGTATTATGGAGTATATAATGCTATTTTAGTACTATAGATACTTATTTTTTGGTAGTATGTAATTTTTTTTACATACTTCTCTTTTATATGCATATATGACAATATTTCAAGTATATAGTGTAAAATATTAGGACAGTTGCAGTTTTTTCATAAAACTTATTTTGGGGGTATCTTAGATATAGTATATGAACATACTCAAACCAATAAAGTATGACAAATACTTCCGTAAGGTGGTATACGAGACGTGGGTGTAGTTACACCCGGGAGTAAAAGGCATTTAACCTTAACTTATATATTATGGAGGGAGTAGATGTTATTGCTCCCATAATCCAATATTTGCCAATCGATTTACATTGGTAATTAACATGGTCCTTCAGTATATCCAATTTCTCAAAAAAATTGAGCCAAACAAATAAATGGGCAAAAAAATCATGTGATCTCATATTATTTTTGTAGTTTTTCGTCTCCAGAAAATGAACATGAAAAACTATATTAAAAAATTAATTAATTATAGATCAAAGGCAAAAAGTAATTTTCCTAACTGATTTTGACTCAATATATAATTTAAATGTGGTATGTGAATCTACTCCCTCTTCTCTGTAGTGAAATTTGCCACTATCGGAGTAAAGTTTGCCAGCAACTTATGTTGAGTAAAAATAATAAATGGGGACATGCCATACCACCGGGCCACCAGCACCACCGAGAGGGCTCATCGTGCCGGCGCGTATGCACAAATAGAGGGTTGTAATCCTCCAATGTCGCGAGGAGCACGCCTCTCCTCGAAGGAGGGTAACGGCGGTGTTGGTTGCAGGTTTCCTCCCAAGGCGACGACCTCACCATGAATGCATGCGCCGCCTCGCCGTGCTCGACCTCGCCGTGCCGCAGTTTTACTGCTTTGCTTCCCACCGCTCGGCTGTGGCCTATTCTGGTCATAGCCTCCCTCACCATGGCCTCGGTCGATGTTGAGATGGTAGGCTCGGCCGACGGTAATGCGACGACGGTGGATCAGTTTTTATTTTATTTTTTAGGGCGGTGTAGGTCATAAACACCGTCAAACCGGCCGAAATCATACGCCTATGGCGTTTCTACGCGACTGCCCTTTCTTTGTCGGCGTATTGGCTACGTTGATGGTTTTACGTATGCTGACGGTAAACAGAGATATGCCTACGGGCATAGGCCTAGGCCGACAGGATGCTCTGCTACGTCGACAGGAGAGACTGCCATCGGTGTATAAGATTTTTCCTGTAGTGATCTTATGGCAGAAAATCCACTTTCTTGTGACAATGTTAGCACTGTGAGGATGATCAACAAGGTCCCATGTATTGATGGGGAGAAGAACGATGTACTCGTCAACCATGGCAGCATGCCAATTAAGATCGTTGGGTGCACCACGATATGTCTTTGAGATCAAAGATTGTCTTTAGTTGCATTGGAACATGTCGTCCTTGACACGCGGGTAATCATTTGATGGGAAGGCGGTGCTGGTGCAGCACGCTGACGATGAGCCTCGGGCGGTGGCGAAGTGCCCTCGGCAAACGAAAATGCTAGAATTACGGAAGGAACCTACGGCACCTGAATTTTAAACGGGTGGGCCCATCAGCCCTCCATTCACATGATGCCACATCCGCCGTATGTAACAAACCAGTCCGTAAATCCTCTCCGTCGTTGCAGTATTACTCCTCGGCAAAAGTGGATACAGCAGAAGAAACGTACATGGCGGCCTGTAAGAAACGTACATGGCGGCCTGTAAGCCCACGACAGATGTTGACTGGGTCCACCGGCTGGGTTGTTCCCTGGTGGGTCGCATAAATTTATATACAGAGGTTACAAGTCACGGACACATATACAAAACCGCATATTATACAATATGGTTATGTATTCTAACTTATACTCACTCCATTCTAAATTAGATGACTCTATTTTATTAAAAAGTGAATGTATCTAGACTTACAACATATTTAGATACATCCACTTTTTGACAAAAGAGAGTCATCTAATATGGAACGGAGAGAGTACAAAACTATAATAGTTTTGATCATACAACATATACTTACATCAGGTATCATATATGATGAAAATCAGACGACGTATAATTACATCAGTTATCAAATGATATGAGAAATACATATATTTGAAGTTGGTCATGTAATTTGATCCAAATTGTCTTCCCCGCAGCACCACGCTTGGCTGCTGTTACCTAGTTCGCATATTTATGGGGCGATGCGGTTTGAATTGAAGCGGAGATCTGTGGTTATCCTGCATGAAACAAAAGTACAACATAGCCAGCTCGAAGGTTACAGGTGCAATTATGCCGCTTGGTGTTCAGATAATCTACACCGACGTCGAGCTAGGAGAGGTGCATGAAAAGCTAAACTCTAAAACCATGTTCAAAGCCTAAACAAGCAAGCTATGAAGATGGATTACCAGACTATGCACGAGGCTGAATTGTCTGCCAAAGGAGCGGGTATGTGCGGAGCCCCGACCGGAGTTGTCAGTCTCCCGCGCCCGCACCACGGCCTGCCCGGTGGAGCGGCAACGGATCAGGGCCAGGACACGCTTGGCTTCCTTTATGAATCTCCTCCAAGGAGTTGTTTGCGCTGGGATATTCGATCGATCTTTCTTCATCTCTCTGCTACTGGTAGGGGCCGTTACTACCTTCTCCTGTGCTTATGTTGAGGAATAGGGAGAAATGCGGGCTAGTTTGGCTACCATTTGTAGCTGTAGCCTGTAGCTAGGGTATTACCTTTTTATATTTGATGATAATTCCCTATGATATACGGGAGCTTGCTTGTATAATCCAACTTCGAATTGTTTGAATATATCATGCTGACACCGCACCATTTATTTATGAATAAAGGAAACTCATATGAGAGAGAATTTAGATGAATAAATGCCGGCGTGAACAAGCAAGAACAGCTGACCTGCTTAATCCAGGTTGCGTGAAGATGCACCCCAAATAGCCGACTTTGTAGTGGATTCCAACCATACGCTAGCTGCTGTTGTGAACTTGTCTCTTACATGTGACGGTGACACCCCAACCATACAGTTGTTGTTATTGTTGAACTGTTCATGATCGATCGCGGTATCCGCGGTCTTACGGAAAGGCTCCTCTCACCGTCCCTTTTCCCCAGTTTTCCTAGTTGGTGGTTGGTGCAAAGAGAGAGGGAGATGAGATGAGAGGGAGCCCACGGTGGCCGTCCACCTCGTTGTCGCCTTCTCTACCGTGCACCTTGCCTGAGGCCCTGAGCGCCGGCGATGCCGCAGTAGAGAAGGCGACCCCAAGAGGCCGGCGAGCAAGAAACATAGGGCGGTGAGGGTGCGGGCTCGCTTTCGTCGGAGAAGAGGAAGGTGGAGGCGGGGCTTTAGAGGGAAGGCCATGGCGGCAGAGGGGAAGACTCAGGCGGGGCTTAGGGCTGTCGACGTCGCTGCGGACGTCGGCGAAGAGGAGCCAAGCAGCCGCAACAGCCGTCACTGGCCGGATTATTAAGGGGCCGTGGGTACTGCGGGAGGGGTACGCGGTACGCCGGACCGAGGTGTTCCTCCGGCTATAGAAGATGGTCAAGGTGGCGCAAGAATCAAGGCCGCGGGTGACTGGATTTGGCACTTACGCTTGCGCCGTGGGCTAGATAGAGATAACCGTCCGGGCATAGTTCTCCATGCATGCTGTCGGAAACAAACATCGACTACAATAGACCACAATATATGCAAACCATGGTTGGTCCCGAGATGAACGTCGTACGTACTAAAATTATCTCCTGGCATACATGAAAAGCGAGCAACTTTGGGAAATAGATCATACAGGAAACAGACATCTGGTTCTAAAAATGTAAAAAAAGTCTAGTAGTAAATGAACAAAAAATTGCTGAAAAAAGGTTTTACCTTCACCCTGCGGATAGCACAATCATCTGGCTCAACTCCGCGCGATCTGATGAACTCTGCCTCCAAGCAGCAGGTTCTTCCTCATCTCGTCAGTGAAAGTCCGGCGAGGGCAGCGATCCATTCGCCCACTTGACAATGAGCGCCGGCGTCCAGCACGGGTCTCTGTTGTCCATGGCCGGGGCGTCGCAGGGTCGGAGGGGAATGATCTCCAGCCGTGAGAGGGGGGGAGAGGAAAGTGCATAGAAGTTGCTCCAACACAAGATTGATGGACGATATATGTTGTGAGGGGGTGTCGCTTTCCAGCTTTGACCACCATATACAGTATATATACTAGTACTATTATCGCTACCACGAGCCATCGCACATTCGCACCGGGGCGTATTCGTCGTGTGGTTACTAATATAATATTTTTCTTGGATCGATGGGCGGGTTGACGCAAGCTAGCCTACAGCGCACTTCCTGCGCGTATGAAAAACATTCAAATTTTCAGCTAGCTAAGTTGCCTATTAGCTACCTAAAAACAATTGTGCGCACCATACGATACTAATTATGAAAACCGAGTCACATATTGAAAAAAAAATAAGTCACATATTCGTCCATCCTATCTTATGTTGTGCATCCCACTATTACTAAGCAATTTTTTTTTCTCTTAAGCGGGTCATCTATCGCTGCACACATATGCTCATGGTAATCTTCTTAACGCATGGAGTTTTTAGACTTGTTTATGAATGTGTCTGTGAGGAAATATTTTTACATTACATGGGTGCCACTGTGCCAGCGTAATATCGGATTGATCCCTAGCTTCTTAGGTATCCTAAGCTCTCCATGATTCTTGTATATCCACTCCACCGCTTTTAGGAAATAAGCCTACAATTCTCTTTCACTTGCATTTTCTTTCGCTCTCGTTCTTCTTACATCTTTCCCTTTTTTTCTTTCGAATTGTATCTGTGGCTACTGCTGTTTTGCCAGTCTGACTGTCCCCAATAATGAACTCTCGCTGACCGCGCCCTATGGGGATCATCGAATCGATAGCAATAAGCCCTAGGGGTTCATATACAGAACGCCTGGAAATTCTACCCGGAGCAGGAGATTCAATTAAGCGAGATTCCGAAGCTACAATTTCGCCTCTCCCATCAATAGGTTTAGCCAGAGCATTTATAACACGACCCAAGTAAGCCTCGCTCACGGGTATCTGAGCAATTCTTCCTGTTGCTTTTACAAAACTTCCCTCTTGATCATAGCTCTAACTGAGTAAAATCCCACAATTTCTAAGAACGATATGCTTTTTTTTTCATTTTCCACTGTGAAAGCTTCTCTCAATCCCTCCCTAGTCCTTTCTTTCCTGGGCACAGGCTTACCTGGTTGACCGCCCAGCCCACATTCATTCATTGTTCGTTCTGAGGTGGATTCGAACCACAGCAAGCGCAGCAAGGATTTGGAGTCCAACGCGCTAAACTAAAGAGGATTTTCAGTCCTCTGCTCTACCAGCCAGAACCTAGAAGGACACTGAACACCCGATTTGACACAGCAACACAAAACACCTCTCTTCCTTCCCGATAGCCTCACTTTTCCAAGACAGAAGAAAAGCGCGAAAGCCGTTGCGCTTGTTTGTGGCGCATCCGTTTTCTTGCTTGATTTTGATACGATTTTCTGAAGACGGATTGAGCAACTAGCGCGAAAGCCGTTGCGCTTGTTTGTGGCGCATCCGTTTTCTTGCTTGATTTTGATACGATTTTCTGAAGACGGATTGAGCAACTAGGACAGACGAGTATAGGGCTTCAACCCGGGCTTTGACCATGTCTCCCGAACAATTTCAGTACATATGGCGCAAGACGATTCCACATATATATCGAGGTCGGAATGGGATCGGGTGTTTTCACGTCTCACCGTAGTGCCCGGTTTGTCTTGATTGGTGATTGATAAACAAGAAGGAAAATGGAAAAGTAGAAAATCTACATAAGCTTCCGTTGAGGTCCTTAGTTTAGTCAAGTAGGCGAGGGCATTTCCATCGCGAAGGATTCAATCCAGCCACAGGTTCCCCTACGGCTACCTTGTTACGACTTCACCCCAGTCGAAGACCCCACCGTGGTATCGCCAATAAGACCACCAAAGGCCTTTGTGGCACTAGTGGTACACAGAAGTCATGGGTGATCATTGGTCCGATGCTTCGGGCGAAACCAATTCCCAGGGTGTGACGGGCGGTGTGTACAGGGCCCGGGTACATATTCAGCGCGGCATGCTGATCCGCGATTACTAGCGATTTCAACTTCATGTTCCCGAGTTGCAGAGAACAATCCGAACTGAGGCAATCTTTCCGGATTCGCTCCGCCTTACAGCCTTGCTTCCCATTGTCATTGCCATTGTAGCACGTGTGTGGCCCAGCCCATAAGGGCCATGCGGACTTGACGTCATCCCCACCTTCCTCCAGTATCTCACTGGCAGTCCCTCGTGAGTGCGGCACGCACCTTTTTCTTTGTTTCGGAGCGGGGCGCGTACTATTACCACTACGTACCACACCACCGGGCGGCTGGCCTTCATGCCGAGTCTTCCTCCGCCGCCAACTGTGAGTTTGTCAAATGCTCGACAAGCCGCTAGATTAGCGGCGCATAAACCATGTTCGTCAACCAAGTTTGTTCAGTGGTCGTAACGTAATTGGTTAGTGGGGAAAAACCGGGCCAGGACTCCAAAGAATTTGGCGAAGTGTTTGTTCCTGAACGAGGGAAGTGGAAAGACAAAGAGGGATAGGGAGCTCGCCTCCTTCTTTTTTGTAATCGCCGAAATTGTACGACGACCCTTCTTGTTCCAGGCATACGACCCTGAGACGTGACGGTGTCACTTTTCCGGCCCGGTAAAGTGACAGTTATATAAATAAGAATAAGAAAGAGAAGCGTGATGTTGTCAGCAATAAAATTCTCGTAAATAGATAGTGCGGTTGCGTTGTTTCAATTTCTGTTCGTCGGTCAAAGGTGTGGGCCCGCTTACTAATACGGAGAGGGTTCCGCATGAAAAAGACAATCTTGAACTTCTTCGTGCTCCATGGATGCCTTGCTCGACTGTCTCCATCTCGAGGAGAGTGGAGATTCGTCTTCGTCTGAACCATCCGTAAATAAACCGGCGCCTGATTTCCTTGCTGTCGAGCAGGAACAGGAGGCAAAGAGAACTAGGCTGGACGAAATCCGTCAACTGCTTTTAGAGCGGTATCGGATTGTCGAATGGAAGAAGAGATTCTGGATGCAGAACTCCCCGTATCCAGATCTGTCTGATGGAGTCGTCGAGGGAATCGTGAGAGACTTAGAACTTTCTAGTTACTCCAGTCAGGAGTTAACGGACTTAATTAGTGATTTTAATGAGGATCCGGAACAATTTAATAGCTTATTTGGGTTTTTATATAAAAAACCCAAATAGGCTCTCCCTGGACTCTACGCAGGACTTCTTTCTAAGCCTCACATAATTTGAATTTCTCTGACATTCCATGTTTCCGAAACGGATCCTATGAAATATTTCACTTTTTCTATGATCATCTCTATTTTAGGTATTTGGGGAATCCTCCTTAATAGACGAAATATTCTTATCATGTCAATGCCAATTGAATCAATGTTATTAGCTGTCAATTTGAACTTTTTGGTATTTTCTGTTTCTTTGGATGATATGATGGGTCAATCATTTGCTTCATTAGTTCCAACAGTGGCAGCTGCAGAATCTGCTATTGGATTAGCCATTTTCGTTATTACTTTTCGAGTCTGAGGGACGTTTAATTATTCGAATGTATCAGCAGAATTTTGGGATTAACTCGGTTAATCATACTAACCAAGATCGATTGTTGGATTACAAAATTGGTTTTTATTCTGAGTTTTATTCTCAGATTCTATCTGAGGGATTTGCAATCGTTGTAGAAATCCCATTCTCGCTACGAGAATTACCATGTCCGAAAGAAAAAGAAATACCTAAGTTTCAGAATTTACGCTCTATTCATTCAATATTTCCCTTGGTTTTCTCCATTCCCTCCAGCCTCGAGTGCCATCGTGAGGAGGAGACTATGGTTTTGCGTCCTTTTTCTTCAACTAAAGACAACTCGCATGCACATTGTCAACCAAAAAAACAAGAGATAAAAATTACGCGGAGAACTTTGTACCCATGTGAAGCTGTGAGTAATAAGCATGACTCCAACGGGCCGACCAATGGAGTCAGTCCACGCGCGAGCCAAATTTAAGACCCATCAGAGCGATGTAAACGGACAACAGTCATATTTTATTCGCCGAGACAAATTCTCGACCCAATTTGGCCTCGTTTGCCGGAAACGTACGAACTGTTTTTGCGTCCCTCTTTAGTCCGCCCCTCACCCGTTGATCAGTGTTTTTGCATCACCCATCGTTTCCTCCTTCCTCGTCCTTCCGCCGCCACCCCCAGTTTGCACCGGCAAGCTATTCCCGCCGCCACCCCCCTGCCCCACTCTTCGTCACCGCCAACACCTGAGCGGCTTCATCCGTCGCGGCCGGTGATTCTTGCGGCCGCACGGCTCGGGACGTCTGCGATCCGAAAACTTGTGTGGTCATGCACAATATTTTCGTGGAGGATGAGCGTGGTGGCACCTCGCATGACCAAGCATGGCAGTTTCAGGGGTGAGTTGGTTGAGCCCCGAGGCCCTTCCACTTTGGCTTAGTTTCTCGACTTCCAGATATGCGTGAGAAGACGATTCATATTCATCTCCAAAATGATTAGGTTGAGCATGCGCGGCAGCACTACGAGAACCAATAGTTCTTTTCAATACATTTTGTTAACTTTGGAGTTTAATAATATATGCTTCCTGAAACTGTTTGTGAACCATTTTATTCTACAGCTAAATTATTTAGATTGTATAATAACTATTTGGTTGAATTAACTATTTGAATCATATTGTTTGTATTGTGTATTTAAATGTATGAGTTTAAAAGGTCCAAAATCATGGTCGGGGGAGAAATAATCAAAATGGCCAAATCCTGGCCGGACGGATTTGATGCGTCGGCCTGTTGGAGGAAGTGACAAGAACGAAACAACCATGAGATGGTGTAACGACCCAAGCGGACACAACATCAGATAAAAGACATATCTGTTTGGATCGGACCGTTGAAGTCATCATAAAATGTCATTTAACGAATAAAAATAGTAACAATACAATGATCTAGAAACACTTGGTGTGGTATTAACAAAAGTTTGAGAGATTTAATTCAGTGAATAATTATGATAGTTTTTCACGGACCCGCTTCAAAAATCATGCAATTTCGAAATGTATGACTTCCTAGTATAGCCGGAAGAAACGATCCAGTTTTTTATCAAATAAAACGCTCCAGATATAGTGTAACATATGGTGAACCTAACATCTTCATTTGTTTCTTGTATGAATCCATGCACATGTCCATGTTTCAGACCGGTTTCTTTCTGGAAAGAACTCAACCTATCGCCGTTATGGGATGATGATTTTTCAATGGAGCGACCATGTATCGATTTCTCATTTGGAATACTTATAAGGTGTGAGCCGCAAAATTTGAAGGATCTTTTGACACAAATTAGATATAATGTGTAGACATTTTATAAAATGTAGCACCAATTTTGAAGCAAACTAAACAAAATATACGTATTTTAAAGTGAGATGGTTGATAAGGACGGTTATATAAGCAAGGTTTTGGATACAGGATACAAAAAAATCTTAAGGGGCTCGAGAGCGATTATCACGGTATATGTAAAATACCGTGGATTTATCTAAAGAAGTTTTTGAACAAATTTTGAATTCAAATAATCATGGAACAACTTAATTGAGATGTAAGCTATATTCGCATTAAACCTGTGTTAGCATAGTGGTATGTAACTGGCAAACCCTTGGGTGGTGGTGGGGGTTCGAACAAAAGACCTACAGACTCCAGCAAACATGTTGCTTCCAAATAAGCAACTTGTAGTGTTTTGCTCTTAGAATACGTGGTTTGTTTATTTAAATTGGGACTGTTAACTTTAAAAATTCAAACTGAGTGGGAACGAGAAATGCGGTCACTAGGCAGTAACCAGATTTACCGTCCGGTTACCCAAACCTTGGATAGAAGTGTTGGTTGATCTTAATTTTCTATCCATGGTATTAGGCTTTTGTGAAAAAGGGCCAGTGAAGTGGTCAACCATCAGGCATGACACATCCACACGTTGCAGATAGCCATCAGAGCTGTGAACACATTCAAACAATTTGGAGTAGTTGGCTTGTAATAATAGACCATCGGCGCTGTGAACACATTCAAACAATTTGGAGCTGGCTTATAATAATAGTAGTACTAATCCAAAGTACACGCAATTTGCAACTGGTCAGTGTGTCTCACATAGCTGGAATCCACGATCGACCAGCAGTTGAGCCGTGCACGTCTCTCGTCTTGAACCATTATTGCTGACACTTTGTCTCTACCCGCTATATTCCTACCACGATGATAGCTACTCCTTAATGTATCGGGCGCTTCTTGTGTCCAGTCTGTCAGCCACCGACTGTTGGGAGTAACAGCACAGTCCGACGGCATTTGCCATCGGACTCAACACAGAAACCCTCGGTCTAAGTGAGTCCGACGGCCACAGTTGGCCTAATGCCGTCGGGCTGTGATCCATCGGGCTCACGCCGTGGCCGTCGACGTCGCAAATACCGTCGGCTCATAGTGAGCCCGATTATTTTAACTCCAATTTAGTCATATATTTAATCTCATATCACACACTTAATCATAATTTTAGCTCAAACTATCCACTCACACACTTAATCATAATCTTAGCTCAAATTATTCACCCTTAGTCAAACTTCCCAGACGGTCACCCATCTTTAGAGTGCTCCAGGCCTAACACGCTTAACTATTGAGTTCTATTCAAATGAGATTCCAGTTGAGATGTCATACCTTGTTGCTATTAGTATGATAGCAATCATATTAACCCTCATCTCAGATATTATATTTTTTAATCTTTAAAATTTCAAAAATAAGATTTAAATAAACAAAATAACTATGTTTAATAATACTTGAATAATAATAATAATAATAATCAATTATTTTATTTTTGTTTTGTCTTTTCCATTTAATAAGAAATAATTCATATCTTCATATTGATATATCAGAATTTAATAAATAAAATGTCTATATCGATCATAAAAATGAGAGGAATCCAAATATGACATCCATGCCATCATTTTCATAATGAATAATGTCTTTAAAAACAAACAAGAACCAACATAAATCAGAATAAAGTCAATTAAAGAGGCAAATTTAGATAGAAAATAAGGAAAATCCTCATATTAAGTTATTATCCATAAAATATGTTCTACTCTTTGTGAAAATTAAATGGGTGTCATTTTGGACCATATTTTATGTACTTGCTTCACAAAAAAAGTCATTTCTGACACTTAAAAAATGGAAAATGATATTTCTAAAAAGAATTTTGAAAATCGCTTCGACGACGTTGTTTTACATACCATGACACACATATGTGCTGATTATGAGCACTTTATCACAAACTATGACATGATAATGGTCATACATTGGTCATTTGTCTTGAAACCTATGCATGTTTATAGATGTTTGACATTTTTGTGAAGTTTCGTTTTGAAAAGTTTGCCAAAAATCAAGTTTATCATTTTTCCTATTAACTAGTACACGTAAAAGGACTTCATGCCAAAGGGTTTCTTTTTTTGAGTACTTTTTCATATTTTTCCATTTTTTTCAAAAAACGGTCAAAATGGAGAGCATGGCTATTCATCAAAAGTGGTCGAATTTTTCAAAACTATTGACGGTTCTATGTTGTAACCACTACTTGTGTACCTTAAAATTATTTTTGTAAGAACTTCAGAGCAAACTATCACACAGTTGTAGTTCAAATTTGAATTACTTCCGGAAAATTGACATAAAGTCAATTAAAGAGGCGAATTTAGATAGAAATCAAGAAAAATCCTCATATTAAGATATTATCCATAAACTTTGTTCTACTCTTTGTGAAAATTAAATGGGTGTCATTTTGGACCATATTTTATGTACTTGCTTTACAAAAAAAGTCATTTCTCACACTTAAAAAATGGAAAATGATATTTCTAAAAAGAATTTTGAAAATCGCTTCGACGACGTTGTTTTACATACCATGACACACATATGTGCTGATTATGAGCACTTTATCACAAACTATGACATGATAATGGTCATACATTGGTCATTTGTCTTGAAACGTATGCATGTTTATAGATGTTTGACATTTTTGTGAAGTTTCGTTTTGAAAAGTTTGCCAAAAATCAAGTTTATCATTTTTCCTATTAACTAGTACACGTAAAAGGACTTCATGCCAAAGGGTTTCTTTTTTTGAGTACTTTTTCATATTTTTCCATTTCTTTCAAAAAACGGTCAAAATGGAGAGCATGACTATTTATCAAAAGTGGTCGAATTTTCAAAACTATTGACGGTTCTATGTTGTAACCACTACTTGTGTACCTTAAAATTATTTTTGTAAGAACTTCAGAGCAAACTATCACACAGTTGTAGTTCAAATTTGAATTACTTCCGGAAAATTGACATAAAGTCAATTAAAGAGGCGAATTTAGATAGAAAGCAAGGAAAATCCTCATATTAAGATATTATCCATAAAATTTGTTCTACTCTTTGTGAAAATTAAATGGGTGTCATTTTGGACCATATTTTATGTACTTGCTTCACAAAAAAAGTCATTTTTCACACTTAAAAAATGGAAAATGATATTTCTAAAAAGAATTTTGAAAATCGCTTCGACGACGTTGTTTTACATACCATGACACACATATGTGCTGATTATGAGCACTTTATCACAAACTATGACATGATAATGGTCACACATATGTGTTAAAACTATTGCATATTTGTATATGATTGATATTTTTTGTAAAGTTTTGTTTTAAAAAGTTGCCAAAACTCAAATTTATCATTTTTTCTATAAACTAGTACACGTCAAAAGACTTCATGCCAAAGGGTTTCCTTTTTTTTAGTATTTTTTCATATTTTTTTTGAATGTAATCTAATTTTTTGAGAAAAACTGAAAAACTGTATAGTGAGGCCGACGGTTATACCGTCGGGCTTACAATGTGATCAGGTCGCTTCGTCCAGGACGCCCACGTGGGGGAGACGGGGGGAGAAGTCCGACGGTGTTTTGACGCCGACGGTGGCCGTCGGGCTCACATTAGAACGCCGACGGTGTTTTGAGCCCGACGGTGTTTCTCTGGCCGTCGGTGCTAGATTGTGACGCCGACGGCCCCGACGTTTGGCCGTCGGCGTTATAATTGCCGTCGGGCTGGTCTGCCACTCCCGTAGTGAATACTTCCTCTCATCCGAAAAGTCAAGATGGAAATGGGTCGGGTCGGCCCGCTGGATCACTGCCCCGACACAAAATTTTAGGGCCGTTGGGGTGTACGGGTCCGTCCTCAACGCTTGTCGGGCCAACGGAGCCAGTAGTGAGTACCCCGATGGGTCGGCCGGGTGCCCTTGTTTCACGACCTGATCGTGCAGGATTATTGCACGCACACCCCCCATCCCCGACCTCGTCTTCTTCCTCCGTCCCACCACCATCCCAGCTCCGTCGATCCCCCGCCCCCGTCACCGGCCTAACCGTCTGCTCCCGTCCTCCACGCCTCGTGTGAAGCCTCAAGTTATACAGGGGATAACTGGACTCGAAATCAGGGAGTTTTACTGATAGAGGGATGATTCCCGAGTCACACGATACATGAGGAAGACGAACAAACCCTAGCTACGTCTATGCTAAAGCAAATAGCTTGTTCAAATCTAACTTCCATGTCCACCTACTCCGACTTATAAGATGCCAGCGAGATACAGTAAGTAAAAGAACAAAAAGGGGTTTCTCCCCGAGAAAGAAGACAAACAGTACACGACGCATCGTAGTCGTTGGTTTCCTCTGAAGTTTATCTTTCCATCCCATGCGTCCATCACCAGTAGTGGTTGGTATACAGGACAGGGTCCTGACCGAGCCCTCCCCTTAAGCCGCACCTTGCCCACGAGGTGTAAAGGATGGGAAGGTCTTGGTGATGAAAGATAGGTCCTCCCAAGTCGCATCTTGTTCCGCCAAATTCTCCCAATGAATAAGCCATTGCGCGACCGTTGATTTGTTGCGCTGAATGAGACGATGTTGAAGAACTTGGAATGGGGCAGTCTTGATCTTTCCGTCTGGTGTTACCAAGGGAACATGAGGGAGAGCAATTGCATTGTTGCCCAGGTGTCTCTTCAATTGGCTTACATGAAAGACTAGATGAATTTCCGCTTCCTCTGGGAGGTGTAACTTATACACCAATTCTCCCACTTTCTGAATAATTTTGTATGGCCCGTAGTACTTGGACCTGAGTTTCAGAGAACCTCGTAGACCGAATGCATTTTGGCGATAAGGCTGAATCTTGATGTACACCATGTCACCGACTGCAAAGCAACGTTCAGAGCGATGCTGATCCGCAAAGAACTTCATTCTGTTCTGAGCCTGTAGTAGGTTTTCTCGGAATGTCTTCATCATGGTAGTTCGTCGGTCAATGTTGTATGTGCTTCTGGTGACATGAGTTCAGGGATTGCCAGTTATCCAATAACTGGTGGTGCATATCCATACAAAGCTTGAAACGGAGTGATCTTAAGAGAAGTATGGTAAGAGGTGTAATACCAGTATTCTGCAAGAGAAATCCACTTCATCCAGGTTTTTGGGTGTTGAAAAACCATGTTGCGCAAATAAGCCTACCAGTATTCTGCAAGAGAAATCCACTTCATCCAGGTTTTTGGGTGTTGAAAAACCATGTTGCGCAAATAAGCCTCGAGACACTGATTGACACGCTCGGTCTGTCCGTCGGTCTCTGGATGATGTGCAGTGCTCAACCTGACATCCACTTTCAACGCTTTGAACAGTTCCTGGTATAGTTTACTTGTGAAAATATGATCTCGGTCGGAGATGATGGCTACAGGCATACCATGAATTTTAAAGATGTTGTCTAGGAACAATTGAACGACGGAATCCACATTGTACGGATGAGACATGGGTAGAAAATGAGCATATTTTGTCAAACGGTCGACCACTACCAGTATGACTTCTTTCCCTTGAGCAGTGCTTCGATGAAGTCCAGGCTTACATGAGCCCAAGCCATGTCGGGAAGTTGGATTGGCTTGAGAAGTCCAGGTTTCTTCAGATGTTCTTGTTTAGTTAGTTGACAAGTGGGGCATTGACTGATGTAGTTCTCAATTTGAGCTCTCATGTTTGGCCAATAGAATAATCTCTTCAGTCTGTGATATGTTGCTCTTATGCCTGAGTGCCCACCAATAGCCGAGTCATGGAAATCATGTAATAATGTTTGCCTCAGTGTTGTTGTAGTACCCACATAAATTCTACCTTTGTATTTTATGACAAAATCATGCAAACGAAACTTGGCATCAGGATTGACATCTGCCGAGAGTTTTTGAAGGATGGCCGCACTGTCATTGTCATGTACATAGATTAGTTTGACATCTTCTAGCCAATCTGGAGTTACCACTGTTATTGCCCTGCAAGAAGGAGTATCAGGTACATCCCTTCGAGATAGTGCATCCGCTACTAAGTTTTCTTTTCCCTTCTTATACTCTATAGTATAATCAAATTCCGGTAGTTTCAGGAGTAATTTATGTTGTATGCCTTCTGTCAAACGCTGCTTTGTCATGTGTTGCAGGCTTTGGTGATCAGTCTTGATGACAAGCTTGTTGCCCCAAACATAAGGGCACCATTTCCTTATTGCTTCCAATATTGCAATGGCCTCTTTCTCATAAACTGATTGCCCTGCAGCTTAGGTCCAAGATTTTGGATCATGAACGCCAATGGGTGGCCTTTCTGCATTAAGACGGCCCCAATGCCACTCGAACATGCATCATCCTCAATTGTAAAGGGCATCGAGAAATTTGGTAAAGCCAATACTGGGCAACTTGTCATGATTTTCTTTAGTTGATTGAAGGCAGTGTCCTGTTTTTTCCCCCAAACAAAGGAATCCTTTTTCATAATATCAAACAATAGACGACTGATAATCCCATAGCCTTCCACAAATCTTCTATAATATCCAGTAAGGCCTAAGAAGCCTCTAAGCTTTGTAATTGAGCTGGGTATTGGCCATTTCAGTATATCTCTGATCTTGTCTGGATCTGTTGACACTCCAGCAGCTGAGATTACATGTCCAAGGTAAGTGACTTGAGTTGTTGCGAATGTGCATTTGCTCTGCCTAAGAAACAGTTTATTCTTTTCACTACTTCCAAAGCTAGTTGTACATGCTGGAGATGGTCAGTTTCCGATGCACTATAGATAAGAATGTCGTCGAAGAAAACCAAAATGAACTTCCAGATATAAGGTGCAAAGATGGTGTTCATCAAGTTTTGGAATGTCGCTGGCGCATTAGTTAAGCCAAATGGCATGAGAGTGTATTCGTAATGGCCAAGATGAGTTTTGAACGCCGTTTTCGGTATGTCCTCAGTTGCCATTCGAATTTGATGATATCTTGACTTGAGATCCAACTTGGTAAAGATATTTGCGCCATGCAGTTCATCTAGCAAATCTTCTATGACCGACATAGGGAATTTGTTTTTGATTGTGATGGCGTTGAGCAGCCTTTAATCCACACATAGGCGCCAGCCCCCATCTCGCTTGCATACCATCACTGCAGGTGAGGAGAATGGACTCATACTTTCTCTAATCTCTTTATTTTGCAACAGCTCCTTTATAATTGCTTCCATTGCATCCTTCTGGTAATGTGGTACTCGATACGGTCTGAGATTAGGTGGATTAGCACCTTCCTGTAGCAATATATGGTGGTCACATGCTCGAGTTGGTGGAAGTCCTTCCGGTGAGTGGAATACATCCTTGAAGAATTCAATCAAGGTGGTAAATTTCTCAGGCACTTGTTGTTGTGCTTCCGAAACTGATGGAATTAGTGAGGCAATTTGCAGCAAGTATCCAAGCACTCCTTTATTGCAAAGTTTATTCATTTTATCAGTGGATATCATGTGTGGATGTCTTGTGTGATCTGACAAAGTGATTGGGGAGCCATTTTTAGTGAGTACCAGTGTTCTCTTCTTCAAATCCAAGCCAATGGGGCTGAAATCATATATCGAATTTGTGCCAAAGATGATATCAAATGTTTGTAGTGGAAGAACTCGGAATGATGAAGTAAAGGTGCGTCCTTGTACTTGGTATTGACTGGATTGAACCATAGAGTCTGAGATTAGTTGACCTCCCCCAGCTACTGCCACCTTGGATGCTTGTGTTGGTTGAGTGAGGATGTCGGTGGTCTGAATAAATTTATTGCTAATGACAGACGAACCACTATCAACGAATGCAACTGCTTGTTTTCCAGCAATGTTTACCAGCAACGAGAATGTGGAGCAACCTGGTAATCCAGTAGTTGCATGAGCTGAGATTTCCATTGCTATAGATGTGGGAGCATTGTCTGGTGTTGGAGTATTTCGTGTTGTGTGGAAGTGTTGTTCTGCCACTGTCTCTGCATTTGTTTCCAAGACTTCTTCACGTCATCGAGATCTTGCAAGATATGCAGTGTTCTGCCAGTCATGCATTTATGCTGCCGTGTCCATGGTTCCTTATAGTACCAGCATGTTTTGGTGTCTCTGCTGGGTGGTGTCACAGTTGTTGCTGGTGCTGGCGCTGCAGCTGCACCCAAATTGCCCGTAGGTTTTTGCCAATTAGTGAATTGATGTTGTGGAAAGCGTTGTCTGAAGTTCACTGGCATTGGAGGTGGTTTCTTTGAGTTAGCTGCTTTCTCATAGATCTTTGCATACCAATATGCTTCGAGTAAGCTGTTGGGTCTCTGACCACAAACATCATGTTTCACCTCTGGTTTCAATCCTCCAATAAAACAACTGAGTAAGAAACTTTCCTACAGGTAAGGGTGATCTCGCTTAACTAATGAAACACATTCCTTGAATTTATCAAAGTAAGCAAACACACTGCTTTGTTGGCGAATATTCTGTAGCATTTCCACTGCTTCATGTGCATTAGCTTCAGTGAAACGATCTGCAATGAGGTTACAAAATTGCTGCCATAACCATTTGCCATGGAACGCAAATGTTCTTTAGCCAATTGGAAGCTCTGCGTTGGAGATGTGTAGTAGCCAAGTTGACCCACTGGTCGTATGGTGTGCCTGACATGTCAAAGAATTTTTCGCAGGCCACTAACCATCCAATTGGGTCATCACCTGAGAATAAAAGAATTTCCAACCGAGGTCGTTTGAGTACAACTTCTGCAAAATATGAAGGCCCTCCTAACTGTGTTGCAAGAGAATTTCTCTGGTCTGTATATAGCTGCATTCCTGACTGGTAAACTGAAGGAGGAATATTGCCATTGATATACTGGCCAGTGACTGGATTGTATGAGTGTGGCGAGACATACTGTGGTGCGATCAGCGAGCTATAGTGCCCAAAATTTCCTGAAAGCATATGTTGATGTGGTATATTTTGCTGCATAGAGTAAGGTGGCTTCGGTAGTAGGGTGGGTGGGTTTAGTGTCGGTAGTGTGGGTGGTGAAATTCTAAATTGCCCAGCTATTGTATTCTGATCCTGAGGAATAGAGACTGAAGTGCTCTCTGTAAAAACAGCAGACAGACTACCTGATGGAGCCCTTGAGCTCTCGAAGTTAAGACAATTCTCCGCGTATTTCCGCCATCTCTTCCTGTAGCCGGTCAATCGCGACATGACCTTTGCGACGAGTCCCGTCTGCCATGGAGTCGAGGACAGTGCGAGAGTGATGAATTCTCGTCCTTTTTCCCCTCGAATCCACCCAACTCCTGAAGAACTACATATTGGGAAGTGGGGATTTTACAGTAGTGCCGAACCCGATCCAAACCCGTAGTCCCTACGCCTCCAATGACACACGAATCCAGCTGAGTACAAGAATTTTACCACGAGGACGATGCGCCCAAGCAACCTTACTCGCCCACCAGATCTGTGCCCGAACAAGCCACCATCGCCAATTCGCCACCACACAGCTTCTCACGCCACCGCCGTGAACAGGGAGGGAGGGTGGGATTTCACGGGAGAGCCCAACCACCCATCGCTCTCTGCCCAATTCGCCGCCAAAGACCGCGTGGCTCTGATACCACTATGAAGCCTCAAGTTATACAAGGGATAACTGGACTCGAAATCAGGGAGTTTTACTGATAGAGGGATGATTCCCGAGTCACACGATACATGAGGAAGACGAACAAACCCTAGCTACGTCTATGCTAAAGCAAATAGCTTGTTCAAATCTAACTTCCATGTCCACCTACTCCGGCTTATAAGATGCCAGCGGGATAGTAAGTAAAAGAATGAAAAGGGGTTTCTCCCCGAGAAAGAAGACAAACAGTACACGACGCATCGCAGTCGTTGGTTTCCTCTGAAGTTTATCTTTCCATCCCAAGTGTCCATCACCAGTAGTGGTTGGTATACAGGACAGGATCCTGTCACCTCGCCCTCTAACCGCGGCCCACCGCCGATCCTCCGCCCCCCAGCCGGCCATTCCTCTAAATCCCCCCCACCCCCACCGGAAACCTAACTCCGACGAGCTCCTTACACCACACGTCAAGCTCTTCGTCGGCGAGCTCCGGCACTCGAGCCCCACCCCCACCCCCAAGATAAGTTTCGTCTTCACCTCCACCTGTGTCGCCACAGCGAGCCGCGTCGTCGCCGGCTACGGTAAGGTTCATTCTTTGCCTGGCCGGCGACGCCGCAGCCAGCCGCGTCGTCCCCGCCGGCGGCGAGGACGCCGCTCCAGTCATCTTCTCCCTCTGGCTCATGCGGGAGTAACTGGGTCGGGCCCAATAAACATGACCTGGTCATCAAATAGGATCTGCCGGGTCGACCCAGCTTCCGGAGTCTCGCTTCATCTTTTCTCGTCAACGCTTTCGGCTATGGCCTGTCGCCGCCAGCGTGTCGCCTCCCGCTCCCAACGCAGTGAAATTTCACAAAAATAACCCTTTGAATAAAGTTCAGCAAAAAATAACCTCTTTTCAAAACTATTTTAAAATCTAACCCTTTTTGGTAGCGTCCAACGATGTGGCGCTACCCTCTGTGTGGCAGCGCCACAGCCTCCGTCGCTACCCTCATGCCAGCGTGGCAACGCGGGCCCTTCGTCGCTACCCTTCAGAGGGTAGCGCCATGCCACTCGGCGCTACCCTCTTAAGGGTAGCTCCATGCCCCTGGGCGCTACCAAAAAGGGTTAGATTTCAAAATAGTTTTAAAAAGGGGTTATTTTTTGCTGAACTTTGCCCAAAGGGTTATTTTTATGAAATTTCACCCCAACGCACCTCCCGCTCGACATCCTCTCCGGCTCGTCCAGCTCCGTCGCCTACGTCCCAACGCACCTCCCGCTCATCATCCTTGCGGGCGCCGCTGGCGTCCTCTTCCTCGCGTCATTTTCCCCCTCTGGCTGCCGGATTTGCAGCTGCGCTGCAAGATCTTCTGCGCCGTTCCTTCCAGGAAGAGGTAGGCGACGTGCCTTCCGGATGGAGTGGATGCAGATTCGTTCGTGAAGATATATCTACCGGCGAGCTCCTTTCATGAAGATCTGCCAGGATGGAAACAGGAGCCATGGCGGTCGAGTGGGGGCAGCTTCTACCTTCCATGTGAGCTCACGTTGGTTGCCACTTCCCTACGTACGTGCGACTCCTGCTGCAAGTAAAAATTCAGTGAAAATAGGAGTAGCACATGATCTGCAAATAGGAGTACAATTTCTGTGTAGTCCTATTGATATAAAGTAGGAGTAGTAGTTTTGACAGAAAGCAGCAGTAATTTGGACGATATTTAGTGAATTGCTCACGTCTTTGCTTACTGGATGTGAACAATATTCAGTGAATTTTCTGAATTTGGCTAGATGTTCACATCCTGAATCTGGTAATTACCAGTAGCAGTAGTACGTCCAAATTACAAGTAGCAGTAGTACGTTGAGCACAGATAAACGTACTACTGCTACTGGTAATTTTTTGTATTTGGTTAGATGCTCTTTGAAACCTGTGAATCTTGTGATTGATATGAATATTTTCATATACTAATGCTATTTTTAAAAGTGATTCTAGAATAAACAGAACAGAAAAAATGTTGTCGCTGGATTTTATGTTGGCCCCATTTACCCAACTGGCCAGTAAGGCCACACAATTTTGATGGACTGGGTTGGCCCATCGCCTCTCATTTCGGCCATAGGGCCACGAGGCCAGGTTTGGGCCGGACCATTCCCATCCCGACTGAAAAGATTGCCATGGGGTTCATTTTGCAAAAATGACCTCGATTAATTTCCGACAACACCTGGTCCTCGTTGTCGTCTCGCTCTCTCTGCCTCGTTAAGCTTTCTGGCTCTTCTGGTCTCCCCACGCCGTCTGCTCCCTCCCCCTACATTGAACCCCCCCCCCCCCATCCCTAGCCCCACGCCGCCCCACGCGTTGCTTCCCCCATGTCGTGTTGTTGCCGTCCATCTACTCGTGCCTCGTTCGCCTGTGACCTCATTGTCAAGATATGATTTTTCTACTCGATCTGCTCTCCGATGGCGGGTTGCTTCTGCCAAGCGCGGCGAGGAAACCGTAGCGTCGGGGGTTGTAAGGAACCTGAGGTGCTACCTAGACGTGAGCATTGGCGGCGGGATGGAGGGGCGGATCATGGTGGAAATCTACGCCTCTGTGGTGCCGCGCACGACGGCGAACTTCTGTGCGCGCTTTGCACCGGCCAGAAGAGCGTCAGCGCCGCCACCAACGTGCGGCTCCACTATGAGGTTTGTCCCGGCTGGGTTCATGTGCAGTTGTGCCCTGATATTTGCAGTTTTGAAGGTTCCAATCGTGTTGTGCTGGAATCGGACTGCCTTTCAGTGCAGAGGGTGAATTCTTCAGAGTATGATCGCACCATCTTTGATCTGGTCACTTGAGATATCAGGAAGATCAATCATGATTAAAGAACCAGAGTAGCAGACTGGAGCAGCAGAGTAGCAGAACACACGAGCAGCAACTGAACCTCCTCCTCCTCTCTCCCTCGATTGAACACATGAGCAGCAGAGTACATGATCTCTCGAAACAGGCCGTAGCCCCGCTTTATAAATAAAGACACAACGGTCGAACCGATACAAAGTGATGAGGGGATCTCTTATAAAGCAACTCGACCAGTAAACTGAGAGGCTGATCCTCTCCTCTCCCCGAGCAAAACCCTAGCCCCCCGCGTCGCCGCCGCGGACGACTGGGGGCCTCCCTGCTCCGCCACCTACTTCCCTCCCTCGCCGCCTCCTCCTCCTCGCCGCCGCCAGAGGGCGCGCCGGGCAAAGCTCGGGCAGCGTTGGCGGCGGCGAGGCCCTTTTTCTCCCTCATCCGGCGGTGGCGGCGCGGTTCGCAGCGGCTCGGTGGGGGCGCGGCTCTGGGCGTGGGGGGCTGTGGCGTGGCGGCGGGCTCTTGCTGGCGGCGGCGTGGAGGCTACGAGGTCCTGCGGCAAGGGCAGCGACGGCGCTTCACGGCGGCGTCTGCGCTCGGGCGGGGCAGCGGCTTCTTCCCGGTGGCCGGCCAAGCAAGGGCCATGGGCGGGCGCTTGCGTCGTCCGTGGCGGCGGTGGCTTTACGGTGGCGATAGGTGGGGATAGCAAGGCGGGCTGGCTAGGTGCAGCTTGGGGATGGCCATGGCTAGGGTTTCCAGGCCCAGATCTAGGCCAGGTGGGTCTGATCTGGGATTTTGGGCCCCGGCCGGTGCTTATGCCCTCAGCTTTCTGCAGGAGGAACAACTGTGACCTTGACGCTGCACGGCGGCGGGACTAGTCGGGCCTGATCTGGGCCCGAGGGCTGATCTGGGCCTGACTGGACCTGCTACTGCGTCCGGTCGGCGACCGTCTCAGGCGGAGACGGTGGAGGACGGGATCTCCTCCTTCTGGTTGCGATTGCTACTCTCGTAGGCCTAGTTTTTCATCGGCCCCACTTGTTTGTCACGGTGGCCTCGCGACTTGTTGGTCCCTCGGTTTGAGGTCGCGGACGCCGGGGTGGCGGCCCTGGAAGGTGGACTGCACGGGCGTCTCTACGGCGAGCGACGTAGCGGTGGTGATGGTCTCTCTCCTTGGCTGTTTGGATGGCGAGGAGCGGACGGCGGGGGTTCTGGTGCTGCGGGCGCTCTGCTTGAGCAGCTCCCATGTCGTGTTCTGGAGGCCAGACTCGGAGGCGGTGGACAGGCCCTTTCTACCGGGTGTGTTGCGAAGGATCTTTCGGGCAAAAGCCTAGCACTTTGGTGCCAATAGCGGCCATGCCTGCGGGTATGGTTACCCTCTTGGGGGCGTTATTGTGGGTTCCTTCAATGCGCCAAGGCTCCGGGTGAAAACTTTTGACCATCGGTCTCGACGACGGTGACGTGCTACGTCATTACCCTCTTGGGGGCGTCGTGGTGGAGCCTGGTATCATGTGGGCTTGTTCTGGTTGTCTCCGGTGGCAAGTTTGGTGTTCTTTGTTTTTTTTTTTGCAGAATACATGATCTCGTGCTCGATTGTCGTAGACAACGGGGGAGCACCGCGGTCAGGTGGGGCGACCCCCGCCGAAGCCGTCCGACGGCGAGTGGAGCGGCGGCAAGGGTGTAGGAGGGAGTGATCCCCGCGCGGAGCAGACCGGCTGGTCGGAGCCCTCAGTGGGAACTGCACGGTGAGGTGGATGACCCCCACGGGAGTCTTCCGACAACGAGCGGAGCGGCGGAGCGGGTGTAGGAGACAGCTCGGCCCTCGCGGAGCAGTTCGACCGGTTGGAGCCCTCTAACGGCGAGCAGAACGACGACGCGGCCGTACAAGGGAGCTCGCCTTGCGCGGAGCAGACCGGCTGAGGTTTCCTTTTTTGTCCCAATTTGAAATGATCCCCTTAATTATGGGTGGTTTTGTAAAATGGAAATTGTTTTGAGGCTGCGATGACCTTTTAAGAATCAAAAGGGGAACATTAGCGTGCTCACAAAATTAATGAAGATCTCAGATAGTCATTTTGCCTCTCAAGTCTTGGTGCTCCCTCTATTTTAAAAAAATATAAATTTTGAAATACGTAAAAAAAATGTTATAAATGATGTATTTCACAAACATACATAATATCGATCTGAAATAATTTATATCTAAGCTGCAGAAAAATAATTTAAAATAATTTATGCAAAGAAAGTTGGACTTTTGGAAAGAGATTATGTTTGTCAAGGCTTATGGATGTAAGGTGGGATCAGCTCATTTGAACATTTTTAGTGGATTCTCACCAATGACCGAAACTGAAAAGATCAAGACCGAAACCGAAAGGACCAAGATCAAAAAGACCGATTAGAATTTTGGATAGTAAAATTTAAAATTCGAATTTAGTTTGATCAATTCAGTTTTTAGTTCTTGGTACCCGAATTGAGCAAATGGACCGAATTTCATGCGAGAGCACACCATCTTCACTCTCTACGATTCAAATAGCTCATCACAAAATAATATATAGCTTGAAGGTGAACAACTCAACATGCATCAACCTAAGAAAATGAAGAAAAAACTCTAATACTAAGCAAATCTAGTTGGTTAGGTTCAGTTTTGCTTTCTCCCTTATGAAATTTAGAAGTTCGTAGTGTAGTGGTTCTACTCACATATACATGTTGGGACATGTATAGGTCCGTACTTTTTATTTACAAGTACACTTGTTATCTATTAAATAATCAATGGGTAGTTTGAGCTGACGTTCTACCTGTTTTAATCAATTACCATAGAAATTGTAAAATGTACACTTATACTAATATAGCTTTTACCACACGTAGCGTTCGGTCATAACCGATGTTGAACCCGAATTATCAAGAACCCAAATTTGTTGGGTAATAAAACTAACAAGTATATTTCGATCTTTATTTTTAGAAGACCAAATTTAGAATAGACTGAATTTTCGGTCATGACCGAACGCCCACCCCTACTCGGATCTGAAATAATTGTCCATAGTTACCCTATGAAGTTCTACTTCTGTTGTTGTTTTGCAGGAACAGTTTTTTTATAGAAAAATCTCAGCACTTTATTAATCAACAAAAATGTTCATAGGTACAATATATATCTTGATCATAAGGAAACCTAGCCACACATGTCGTCCCAATCCTAAAGAGAGGGCATGTTTGGTGAGATCATGTGTTTCAAAATTTGAGTTTCTACTCTCATGGAAGAAAATGCAGTAGTCAAAAGTCCTTGCCTTCCCAATGTGGAATTAGACATATCATCCACCACTTCTTTGCAATATGAGGCAATGTGAATTCTCCTAATCAACAGATTATCAGCCAAACACAATCCCTCACGGCACGCTAAAGTTTTGGCCATACCAGGGTCAGTAATCCCGTGAAAAACTAGTGTTGAAGCACCCAAGTTTTTACCCTCTGCATCTCGATATATTGCAGCAGCTGAACATAACTCATTATAACAAGTAAAGCCTCCATCAACATTACTACATCCAGACGGGATTGAATGTCGCGCGGGGTGAACTGCGCTAGCACGGAAGCTATACTATCTCGTGACGGAGTAATTTTTATCTCTGAATTGTATAGAGAAATCCATTACACCTCACTCTTGAAGCTACAGCTGGTCGGCTCACTCTTGATGATGGCAGAATAGACATGGCATGAACTCATCAATATAGAATCTGATAAAATAATGTCGATAAAGGATTTGAAAAAAGGTTCTAATGGATTGCCTTCCTTCTAGCCGATCAAAGAGCCCAAAATGAGACAATCATGAGAGTAAAATCTACATGGCTCATCACTCAGCTGAAACAACCAGGTTTTTACATTCATCCTGGACATGCTCTTATCTTGACGGTGAGAGCCCACACACTTGATGACATGGTCGGAAGGCCCAGACAGATTTCAATGGAATCTTACGAAGAACGGTAAATTCTCGGTTGATTCTCCAGTCGATATTAAAGATAACAACAAAATTTAGAAGATGAAGATACCGCTGAAAGCTAAAGTGTTTGCGTGGTATCTTCGTCGGGTGTAATCTATATCTAAATAGGAATGACCCACTATAGGGAATTCTCTCAACATGCAAGATGTCCACCTCATCAAGCAATCATAGGCTGCCACATGTCTACTTTGCCACCTCAGCCCAAAAGAAAAGAATGTCCAGAATATGTGTTGTTTTTGTTTCGCATTCTCTTTCAACATTAATCTGCCGGAGATATCTTCTACAACCGTTACTGAATTCGAGATGGCACTCGTGTTTAATAAGTTTTATCAACAACATTGTGCCTCCCGTGCCTCCTCATTTCAAATTCCATCTGAAAGTGTATATATATTCTCACAGATCTCTCATGAGGTAGCACACATATGTGCTGCCAACATCTGCCAACAGTGAGATTCCCTAATTGACTGCGCCAAGCCAAAGGATCAGGCTCCACCAGCGACGCATCCGCACCGGCCGCCGAGCTACACCACAGGAAGCTCTCCCTGCATTACGAGACTTTTTCGACCTGATGATCAGAGCAGCATCTACCCCAAGCCACTGTTCCATTTTCTTTGTTGTTGCGATACTTCATATCACATGATTTGCGAACCTTTATTTTTCTTTGTTCATCGTATATGAATTCAGGATTCAGGTAGGTGCTTTCAGTTAACTCCATGTAAGATAATGATCTATATGTTACGGATGAATTTTTCCAAACCATGTTGGTGAGCTGAGCAGACTGATTGATGTGCTCCCTCATAACTTAAGTGACTAGACGAAGAGTCTCCTTTGTTACGCTTGCAATATTGATTTTGGTAAATACTTTCACCTGGCACATGAAAGATTTCCTAAACTTTTGCTCCGATCAAATATATCTAGAGTAAAAACTGTAGTTCTGAAAAGGATTCCAAAATCATTTAGATTCATTTTTTCTCTATACAGGTATGGTAAGCATGTCAATTTATCTTCAACTTATCTGTACATCCCCTTTAGTTTGTTGAATGACACATTTTTTTTGGTATGCCCCTATCAGGTGTGCTTGGAATGAATTTTACCTTACCTGGTCTACGCTAACGATGGTTGCAATTTTTTCTCTTGCAGATTGCATATCAAAGGGGAAAACAAATTGAAGACTTCGTTCCTCAAGTTACTTCGGTTCAGACCTGTAGCTTTTTTTTACAAATGAACAGAGAGCACTGCCTACCAACATGTATTACCCAACTCAATTGAATGAGTGCATATCAGATACGAAAAGTTATATATGTACTGGATAAAATAAAGTTGGGGCATCAGGTTTTGGACAACACACGGCCCCGCACCAATGTTTGTGTACTTATAAGTCACACGTTTGCAGTCCGCCAATATGTTCAATGTTAATGTAGCATATATTTACCATTGTTTCATGTTTAGTTTATTGTCATACGTTGGGTTAGTCTGCAATATGTTTCAAGATTAATTTCTAATTATTTTCTTTCTATGCAATGTTATATTTTCTAATAATGTATATCCAATGTTATATTTTCTGAATTTTGTGGACTCGCTAAAACTCTGTCCAACGATTTATGTTACAACCGCAAGCGATATGTAGTAAACACTTTGACATGCAATTTTCTACCTTTAGCACTTTACATAAATCTCTTTCGTCTGCAATGAACGAATTTCTATTTACAATAGCTTTATGGTGAATTATTTTCATTGGTTTAAAGATGATTATAATTATTTTATCTAATAACAACCTTTTGTGGATGATTGTATGTGTTGCATCTCTTCGTGTTGTTTACACCTGTAATTTTGGCTTTCGTATACACATCTTAGATTTTCCATGCAATCATGCATAGATCAATCTCATTTGGGTTTATTTTCTGGTGATGAGGTTGTGGTTAATTAGCAAGAGTGTTTAGATTATTTCCAATTGTTTTGTCTAATGTATTTCAATTTTCCTGCAACGATTTCCGCCGCAACGCCGCGGGGTGACATCTAGTTCTTACAAAAGATAACCTTGCCAAGCGTAATTGGCACGGAAGTAAAAAGTGTATTTTTTGTCATCACGACGAGACCATTACACACTTATTCTTTGAGTGCGAATTCGTCAGGTCTATATGGTCAGTCATCCAGATAGGTTCTTCCTTACATCCATCGCGTACTGTTGCTAATATTTTTGGCAACTGGTTAAATGGCGTGGATCCAATGTTCAAACTATTCAGTAGGATGGGAGCAATTGCAGTTATTTGGTCGTTGTGGCTATGTAGAAATGACAATATTTTTAATGATAAAAATGGTTCTGTTATGCAGGTTATCTATCGGTGCACAGCTACGCGGGCGACCTTACAACGTGTGGAACACCGGGACTTATTTTCGGAGGTGGCGTCGAGACTGGAGGCTGCGGCCAAGGAGTTACTATCCCGGCATGGTTGGCAGCATAGACTCCGGATAGACCTACCAGTTTCCTAGGCGGCTCTACAATTTCTCATTTTGATATGTAATTTGCCTTTTTTATTTTTTCGGATCTGTGTTTGGTACTCGTGAACTGGTGGCTGCGTACACCCTAGTTATGCAGAGGCTGGGTTAATGCTTAAAACTCTTAAGTAATAAAATCCCTTTATCAAAAAAAAATGGTCGACATGCAGCCGGAGGTGGCGCCCCATTCTGCTCATTCGGCATGGGCCAGGGAGCGTAACATTTTGCCGTTCATTTTTGGTGTGTCGTGGACCTTTTGCTAGGGCCCTGCACCAAGAGCGTCGCCGCTGACGCTGCACGGAAACGCTCGTCCCATAAATGGACGGGGAGGGGGCTCCCGGTGCACGCGTCGCTTTTGCGGCGGGAGATGGCGGAGTTCGACATCCTCCATGGTCTCCTGCCACCGGCCGCGCCGCCTGCGGCGCCTCTACAGTTTGTCGAGGGGAGCTCCTCGGGCAGCTAGACCTTGCAGGCCCGTGAGGTCGTCGTGGACAAAGAGTCAAAGACGGCTTCGAGATCTACGATCCGGCCGCGTTCGAGAGCTCGGTGACCCGCAAGGACTTTGTCCCTGTCGAGGTCCTCGCCGCGGTGACCGGCGCCGTGCAGGCGCGCTCCGAGGACGAGCTCCAAAACGACGCCAAGAGCCGCCACCGTGAGGTCGACATCAACCAGCTGATGTTCGAGCAAGGCCACGAGCAGGGCCACCTCCACCGCCAGCAGGAGGCCACCACGAGCAAAGGCAAAGTCGTCGTCATCTACGTCGACGGTGACTCGGACGAGGAGTGAACACACTCCGACGACGACGCGCCCAAATCATGCGAGCTCCGGTAGCCGATTTTGGTCCGTTAGGGTTTAGGGCCCCTTAGTCTAGCTTCATTTTGATTTAGCGAGCTCTAGGTTCATTTTGGTTTAGCGAGCGAGCTCAGCTCCGGTGAGTAATTCCGGTGAGCAGGTTGTCTATGTAATGAATTGCCTGCGTTTGAGAGCTGCGTGAATCTGTGAATCTCCCACGTACTTTGAAATTTAAATTTGTAGCTTGAATTACAATTTCTGATCTACGCGCGACTCAACTCAGTCTGCAAACATGATTTTAGTAAATTGCATATGTGGTTTGCATATTCAAAATGTGCGGAGTTTCTTAGAGTACCGACCGTGTCTATTTCATTGTCTGTCACCAATAGCTAGAATTCTTTTCTACTCCCGTCATTACACAGTATAAGATGTTTTGTATTTTTTTTACATTTTTAAGCATGTATCTACACATTTTAACATCGCATGTACCTACACATACATTTTTTTAATGTATATTTTATTCATTTAGTCTGATTAAAAATTATGATATTCGTAAAACATTTTATTATATTATGAAACGGAGGGAGAGTATATAAATAACACGAATGTAAACGGAGGGTGTTTTCGCGAATGGTGCTAAATCTGGGGGAGCTAGAACGTGTACCGGAGGAGGCAGTACCGGACTTGGCTCGAACATGTACTGCCACGCCTGCACGTGTCCCGTTCGTCTTCCTTTTCCTCCAGCCACAACCACGTGTCAACTCGAAAGCCGCTTAAAATGCGTCGCCGCGCCGCTCCATACGCACACTCGCTGCTTCGGCTTGTTCAGAGCACGCAAAGTAGATACGCGACGATGTCGGCGAGCCTCGTGAGGGTGTCGTTGCCGTGGTGCACCGCTGCAGCCGTGGGGAGTGGCCTGCCTTCTCGCCTGCGCCAGCCGGCGTACACCACCGCTCGGCGAGCCAGCGTCCGGTGCAGCGCCACGACGCCGACGCCGCCGCCGGGGTTCCCTCCGGACCCGTCGCCGGCCGAGGTGCCGGGCACGGCACGCCCGCCCGAGGAGATGCCGGGCACGTCCCGCCCACCGCAGGAGCTCCCGAGCATCGAGACGCCGCCGGAGTTCGAGCCGCCCCCGGTCGTGGACGTGCCGACGCCGGACGCTCCTCCCGGCCCGGGGCCGTCGATACCGCCGCCGCAGATGCCGGAGATCCCGAACGCGCCGCCCAACACCGAGGTCCCGCCGTGGTCGGCGCCGGAGGTCGACCCGCCGCGCGCGCCGCCGGAGGTGTCGCCCCCGCGGCCGTCCGACGTCCCGCCTCCATTCGTATAGTGTGTAGTGTTTGTCGTTGGCCGGCCCATCCGGATGGGGAAAATGATCTGGCTGTAAAACTAGACTAGCATTTCGCGTTCAACTCCCTGGAATGATGATTGAATAAATAAAAGCGGAATGCATCTGGGTGTTCGTATGATAGAAATCGACATGTTTTTTCTAGAGCTTGAGTTGGGTGTCCATAGTTGTTCTTGAAAGCAAATTGAGGTTCGCTTCGGAAGAGATGTCTGTGCTCGCGCCAGCCACGCTCGCCGGTGGACCCTCCCGCAAGCGGCATTCGGCATGGGCCAGGGAGCGTCATTTCGGGACATTTCGCCGTTCATTTTTGGTGTGTTTACCGCCGGCCTAGCCCACTCGTAGTGCATTTGGTTCGGCCCGCCAGCGCGAAGGCCGGCGTGATCCTTCATCACAGCGCGAGTGACCGATCAGCAGGCCCAGTCGTCCCGCATGCATGCATGCCACAGCCCGGCACGACGAAGAAGAATCAATCACCATCCTACTGTCGTGTCTTGGTTAGTTTTTTTTTTCAGGTCTACATGGTGTTTTACGTGACCCTCTTAGATCTAGCAACATGTGTCAGCGTTGATGTTATATAAAACTATCCTCCGAGCTTCGCAATAAAATTGTTAAACTACACGTCTCATGCGGAGCTTCGGTTCATGAAATTGACCTTGGAGCAAACTTGATCACAAAAACCCTATTCTCTCAAAATAAGGTTCCAGCCCGTCTTATAAAACTAAATACCCTATTGACCATGGATGTTTCAAAAAAATATGGTGTCTATGAGAATCATGGCGATATGCGCAAGACAGGAGGAGGCTAGTCGTCGGCGACAACAATGCAAGCTTCCAAGAATTGTACTAACCTCTCATGTCATTATCATGATTCTCATAAGTATCATTTCCAGAAACATTCTTGGTTAGCATTGCTCTGAAGGTTTTTAAAGATGTATACTTGAGTAGGGATATTTATCACAAGTTGCAATGTTATTTTAATTTACACATGTATGAATGGCACCTACTATACACAAGTAGGTCATGAGTACAAACAAGACCGGGTGCATATACTAGTACTACAGTTTCCCAAAGAAATTAGATACTACAAGATTAATTTTCTAAATAGGTTTAATTTGTGCTGAAATTTCCTGACAAGATCAAGCTATCGTTCTTCAATCTTCACTCGCTGGACATTGACTCCATTGTGTGAAACCAACCCGTGGATGACCGGAAGGGTGGTCGCACGCGCGCCTGCGCCCGCCGCCCAGGCCGTGCATGCGCGGCCGACCGGCAGCATGCAGCGCAGCTAGTAGCCTCAGCCTCAGCCTCGAAACCGGCCGTATAGCTAGAGTATAGTAGTAGCCGCAGGGACCTCGCACGCCGGCGGCGACCAGAGATCACACGCGCGACGACGCACGCCACGCCACAACGCCGTTGGCTGCCGGCGAATATACATATAGCCAGTAGGCATGCGTAGGTGCAGTACGGCACCGCCTCTCCAATCAAAAGTTACTTCGTATTCTACTGTTCCCAGAGGTACCAACAAAAAGTCTTCGCGCACGCACGCATGCACCAGCTTGCCTTGTACACAGACACACAGATCAGCCACGGACACAGTGATAGATAAAGTTATTATGTTTTGCTATTCTTACTACTCTCTCTGTTTTAAAAAGATGACTTTATCTAAATTTATTTATGTGCGTATTGAAATATGTTTAGATATATGTAAATTTAGACAAAATTAAGACATATTTCTATAGACCGATGAAGTACTAGAGTAATATTGTACGTAGAAACGCACAAGTATGTCATGGTAGCTTGTCATGACACCATTTCTGGAGCTTGGCAAGGGTGCTGCTCCAACCTGTGGGTGTAACGGTGTGAAAACATGATCCATTTGTCCCGTTTATATTCTGTTTTATACATGTCTAATATATATTTTAATCTATTTTTTACTATACATTTATAAAATGTATAAAATGGAATGTAAATGTGACAAGTAGGTCCACTTTCTCATTCCTATGTGGAAGTCGTGAAGATCATGGCCATGGAAGGAGGGACAAGGGCCGGGTACCTATTGCTCTCACCAATCCAATGGATCGGTCCATTCTAGCTCGGCCTGTTGGAGTGCTACCGTTTGCATCCCTTTGTCATGTCCAACACCACATAGGACTGGGATTCAGTGACTGGCTGTAGTCCAGTCACGTCGGAACTGGACCTCAGATCCACCCTACACTCTCCATCCAACGGCTCCAATCAAGTGATTCTAAAATTTTGCTAAATTTGTCTTTTTTCCTATGCTCAAAATACAAATTATTTTTGATTGAAATTTTCGTACTTACAACATGATTCGCGTTGGCAATATGTACAATTTTTTATTTTGAATTTTTTTGATGATTTGAAAAATATTTTAAAATCATCAAAAAATTCAAAACAAAAAATTGTACATGTTGCCAACGTAACTCATGTTGTAAGTACGAAAATTTCAATCAAAAATAATTTATATTTTGAGCGCAGCAAAAAAGACAAATTTGATAGAATTTTAGAATCGGTTGGATGAAAAATGTAGGGCGGATAGGGATCTAGTTACGGCGTGACCGGCCTACAGCCAGTCACTGAATCCCAGTCCCACCACATATAGGTAATCTTCGACAGCATGAAATGTCTCATAATTCCAAAGACAAGCAAGTGAAATGACATGGCGAGATCTAGTTCAACGCACATCACTACGGGAAACACAGCCCAGCCCGACGGCCATTTCAACGCCGACGGCAATATGTCGGGGTCGTCGGCGTCACAACGTGAAACCGACGAAACGAAAAAACCGTCGACGTCGTTTTGCCGTCGGCGTCCAAGTTGTAAGGCCGACGGCCACCGTCGGGCTTACAGTGCCGTCAGCGTCCATCTAAACATATTGTGAGTCTTTTGACGTGTACTAGTTTTTAGAAAAATGATAAACTTGAGTTTTGGCAACTTTTCAAAACAAAACTTTACAAAAAATATCAATCATATACAAACATGCAATAGTTTCAACACATATGTGATCATTATTATGTCATAGTTTGTGAAAAAGTGCTCATAATCAGCACATATGTGTGTCATGGTATGGAAAATAACGTCACCGAAGCAATTTTCAATTTTTTTTAGAAATATTATTTTCTATTTTTTAAGTATCAAAAATGACTTTTTTTGTGAAGCAAGTACATAAAATATGGTCCAAAATGACACTCATTTAATTTTCAAAAATAGTAGAACATATTTAATGGATAATACATGAATATGAGGATTTTCCTTACTTTCTATCTAAATTCGCCTCTTTAATTGACTTTATGTAAGTAATTCAAATTTAAACTACAATTGTGTGATAGTTTGCTCTGAAGTTCTTACAAAAATAATTTTAAGATACACAAGTAGTGGTTACAACATAAAACCATCAATAGTTTTGAAAAATTCGACCACTTTTGATGAATAGTCATGCTCTCCATTTTGACAGTTTTTTGAAAGAAATAAAAAATATGAAAAAGTACTCAAAAAAAAGTAAACCTTTGGCATAGAGTACTTTTACGTGTACTAGTTAATAGGAAAAATGATAAACTTGATTTTTGTCAAACTTTTCAAAACGAAACTTTACAAAAATGTCAATTATCTATAAACATGCATAAGTTTTAAGACAAATGACCAATGTATGACCATTATCATGTAATAGTTTGTGATAAAGTGTCCATATTCAGCACATATGTGTGTCATGGTATGGGAAACAACGTCACCGAAGCGATTTTCAAAATTCTTTTTCGAAATATCATTTTATTTTTTAAGTGTCAAAAATGACATTTTTGTGAAGCAAGTACATAAAATATGGTCCAAAATGACACCCATTTAATTTTCACAAAGAGTATAACATATTTAATGGATAATACATGAAAATGAGTATTTTCATTTCTTTCTATCTAAATTCGCCTCTTTAATTGACTTTATGCTGATTTATGTTGATTCTTGTTTGTTTTAAAAGACATCATTCATTATGAAAATGATGACATGGATGTCATACTTGGATTTCTCTTATTTTTATGATCGACATAGACATTTTATTTAGTAAATTCTGATATATAAATATGAAGATATGAATTATTTCTTATTAAATGGAAAAGACAAAACTAAACTAAAATAACTGATTATTATTATTATTATTCAAGTATTATTAAATATAGTTATTTTGTTCATTCAAATCTTATTTTTGAAATTTTAAAAATTAAAAGTATAATATCTCAAATGAGGGTTAATATGATTGATATCATACTAATAGCAGCGAGGTATGATATCTCAACTGGAATCTAATTTGAATAGAACTCAATAATTAAACGTGCTTGATCTAGAACACTCTAAGGATGGGTGAACGTGTGTGAAGTTTGACTAATGGTGGATAGTTTGAGTTAAGATTATGATTAAATGTGTGAGTGTATAGTTTAAGATAAGATTATAATTAAGTGTATGATATGAAATTAAATATATGACTAAATTAGAGTTAAAATAATAATAAAAAAAGTTGAAAAAAAATAATTTTGATTTTTTTTGGGTAGAGCTATCTATGAGTCCGATTGCCGTCGGCGTAGCTAGCTATGAGCCCGACGATATTTGCGACGCTGATGGCAACGGCATGAGCCTTATGTATTACACGTCAACGGCCTTAACCCGACGGTCACCATCGGGCTCATGTACGCCGACGGTTTTCTGCGTGAGCCCGATGGCAAATGCCATCGAAATATCGTCGGTCTGGTCTATTAGTGCCGTAGTGCATGTTCTATGACACTATTCCATTACTAGACATCATTATAGTACACATCTCTTTATTTGCATCGATCGAGTTTAGGCTTTGGATATGCGTGCATTGCGTTGCATGCCTACCGATGAGAAGAGGACCACGTACCTTGCCTAAGCACCTAGTCTAAGTATCTCTGCCTAGGCCTGCACCTGCTTGTAAAGAGATCGAATCGGGGCTGCATCGTCATATCTCCACGCTGCTTTGCTTCCCTTTTTTCATCGACTCAAAGATATACTATAAAAAAGATTTCTAATTAAATACCAGGGCAAGTGTTTTAAATTTGCCCAAAAATTAATGTATCTATACATGAAATCATGTCTAGATACATCCATTTTTTAGGAAACTCGAGACATTTATTTTGGGACGGAGGGAGTAATAAAAATTACATCGATGTACTCCCTCCATCTCAAAATAAGTGTCTCAAATCTCTCAAAAATGTGATTTATCTAGAGATCATGTCTAGATATATCACCTTTTTAAGAGATTTGAGACACTAAACGGAGGGAGTAGTTAGACCATAAAATGACCACTCGCTACGAGAAACCAAGAAACGGTAGAGATCCCGACGGCCGGAAGCTACACCGACCAGTCCCGATCGGTCACCGTTGGCATCAAAAAGCCATCGTCGGCGTAGTAGGATTATTGTAACCTGTCTAAATTTGTTGACCAAAGTTGTAAACTCTTCATACATGTATCCTACGAACTAGTCCCTCTGTTTTAAATTAGGAGACTTCTATTCAATCGAAATTGAATGTATCTAGACTCGTAACTTATCTAAATATATTCTTATTTACTTTTACATAAACAGAAGTCATCTAATTTAGAACGGAATGAGTAGTAGTTGTACTATTCTATAATAATACTCCATATATAGTGAGGGATAGAAATGTGGTGGTGCTCGTTACTCCAATACTCCATAGCATGTACTGGTTCTGGACAACATTACGCAAAGTATGGACACATTTCTCTAGCTTGTACTGGGTACTGGCTAAATTAGGGAGGGTATGGACACATTTCCATAGCTTGTACTGGCTAAATTGACCTAGAACGTAAACTAAAAGTAAAGGGAGGGAGTACTAACTTGGACCACAGACAGGCAGGCATGCAAGTTTTAAATCTTAGATCAGAGAAAGCAGATTCCAAATGCATGGGCTATGCCTAATCAAGCTAGGAGCATGGCTGCGTCGATCTTCACTCTCCCTGGTTCCGTAGATCGACTAGCCTGTGTGCATGTCAACTGCGCACGCCTGCAGCCGGCTGCTAGTTGATCTCTTGGCTGCATGGAAACAAATATAGCAACCACAGAGATATAACAAAACCTCTCACACTTATATTGTTATTTGCACAACTGGATTGACCGTGTCAGATCTTGTCTTTGCTTTGGCGTTTAATATTTTGCACTAGTTAGCTGGGCTGCTCATAACAACATGTCGTTGGTGTGTACCACTGCCACCTACTTCTAGGAAAGATCTGAATTTTTATAATTCAATGCCTGCTTTCTTTGTCCCGCTACATTTATATGAGTACATCTACAAAGCATTCCCCAATTGTTAGCAGATACAATTTGACTAATTATCCTAGATATCTTGTCATGACCTGTTTAATTTGCATGATTCTAAAGCCTCCACATGATTAAATGTGTATGCATAACAAAGAAATGTAGTTGTTTGCTTTGTATGTTTTTTCTTTATGATATTTGTGGGTAATTCTTTAGGACAACATATAATTGTAATGAACAAATGGTGAAACAATAGACCGTTTTGAAAGTGTACATCCCGACAAAGTTCATCATTTCACTTAAATGTTGTAATATTCCTAAAAATTATCATGATTTTAATTTTCAAAGAAGCATTTGAGCCAAAGAGTCCATGGATCAAGCTACCACAATTGGAGGTACAACCATGCTATGTAGTTGTACATTATCTCTACTAAAACTTCAGTGAATAGTCTCAAGGATTCCGCATCTAGGGCCTTTTTGTTTAGCAGGATTCGACAACTATACAAGAACATGAAAACACGTGATTCAAATTACATATCACATTGAATCTTAACTACTCCATGGAAAGTAGTACTTCCTCCATCACAGTTTAAAGGGCGTATCTTCAGAATTGTTGGGCCCAAAGTTACGTACCATTGGCAGAAATTAAACCGTCGCTGGAGATCAAGTTGCGCCTAATTATTTCCTAAAACAACACTTGGTAACCACCGCGTCCAATAACATCGCAGAACCACCGCATGCACTCACATGTTCACACTGCATGCACACTAATGTTCAAATTGCATGCGGGAGCTCATGCGGTTTGATGAAGAGTTAATTGCGTCCAAATTAATAGGATAGTTAATGAGAGGCGCCTAATTTCGGTGTGATTATGAAAAAAGCTGGTTTTGAAACTGTGCCCAACAAACAAAAATGGAGGGAGTACTAACTAGAAATCACATTTAAAACGAATTTATGTTGACCTTAATTAATTAATGCCATGGAAAGCAATCCTTACCGTAGTTTGTTGACGCAATTTTTCATTCAAGGATGCGAAAACATGACCCAATTATCCCACTTATACTACTACATTTTATACGTGGTATTATTACAATGTGCCATGCCACGCAATAGTTCGAAAGCAGTTGGACATTTTATTACACAAGAACTGCATGAGATCCTAGAAAAGGTTTGGCTTTGCATGCGTGCCATCCTGTCCATAGAGAAAACAAAGTTTTGAATAGGCCCCGGAGCAGGTACAGTCCATCAGTTGGCCTTGACCGCCATCGCCCTCTCGTTTCACATCACACGATCTGGTCGCTGCCCCAGCATTGTTGTCAAGGAATGGACTAAGATACCTAGCTAGGCCATAGGCTATAGCTGACAAGACGAAGTATTGTCACATCGTAAACAAGAATTGGAATATTTTATACTTATCTTGTGTTTCATCACACAGAAAGCGTGAGGTATCTTTGACTTTCTGGACTTCAACATGACAAAAAAACGATTATATGTACGATTTCATATCTTGCACACATATGTATATAATCGATTGAACAATTTTAAACAAGTGACATAAGCAACTAGATTCACACATAAGTCACCTATAGTTCACATATGTTAGGCTAAAGGATTTCCAAAAGAACCATCATATATGAACTCCAAAAGAACCTTTTCAACTGCTAAACATTTTTATACAAGAATATAATTTTACATAAATGGTAACCTGTTTCATACAAATAACTGGTTATCGCTAAATACGAACCAAGGGCAAAAGTGATTTTTGACAAAAATGACTTTTCAGTTATTATCGCTAAATAACATTTTCATACAAGAATATATTTTTTACTTTTTTGAATTAGTTATTATCAGTATAGTTGAACCAGGGGCAAAAGTGATTTTATATGTGAAAAGTTGACACCGCTAGCTCTAAAAATACACTAGAGTGTCATGTGAGGCATAAATTTTACACAAGTGGCCATAGAAGAAAAAAAAAGTTAAGAGTGTCATATAAGGCATCAAATTTAGGAGTAGTGTCATAGAACGAATTCTCTCTATAAATTTACAAAACCCTAAAAAATAAATTTAAATAAATTATAAATACAGTTATGTCATTATGCATGATACCACCATCGAGGTACTCTTCTAGACACATCCTTGGATGTTCATAAATATGTCACAAGTTCATCCACAAAAAAAGTAGGTGATCAAAGTTGCAAAATGAAGATGGTGGTTATAATAAAATTTATATTTTAATGCTTTTATAATTAACAATTTTAAATGGAAATGTACTATTTTATAATTAAATAGAAAAAGAATGTAATGTGTACAAGAGTGGTTAGTTTACTTACCATTATCGCGCAAATTAAGCCAGATGCCTCTCGAGTTGGCATGTACATTCTATCGATGTACATGGTAGACAGTTTTTAAGGACATACAAAAATCATAAGTGGTATCAATTGTTGAAACGGTTATACGAGGTGTGACGTATTCCGCCCGTATATCTAACTTGTATGTCATGTACTCCTGTTTATACAAGAGATCAAGGGTGAAGGCTTAAGCCTCACCGAAACCCTAAACCTTTCTTAACTTGTTATCAGAGCCTCGTGCTCGTTTCCGCGCCGCCGTCGCCGCGAGCCCTCCATCACGCGCCGCCGCGAGTCTCCTCCGCGCCGCCGTGATGACCTCTTCCGCTCTCCACTCCGTCTCAGCCGGAGCGATGTCTTCCGCCCCCGCTGCAACCACGACCGCGCCATCGCCTCCCGTTCGTCTCGACTCCAACAACTTCATGCTATGGAGAGGTCTGACTCTCCCCAATCCGTTGGGTGCTGTTCTTCACGGCTACCTCGATGGGACCAAAGTTGCTCCTCCCAAGACGATCACGCAGGGATTAGGCGATGTCGCGATCGACGTCAAGACCCAGTGTATATGCGCTGGTGGACAACGGACCAGAGGGTTCTCGGTATGTTGCTCGGCTCAATGGAGTCTGATATCGCATGCCATCTTATCGGGTGTGCGACCTCCGCGGCAGTGTGGCAAGCCTTCCATGCCATGTTCGGCGCCCAAAGCCGCGCCAACGTTCGCCACATCAAGCGCCAGCTTCAATCAACGCGGAAGGAGGATATGTCCGCCACGCAGTACAGGCACAAGATGAAAGCTCTCGCTGATGTCATGACGGTCGCCGGGTCTCCCATCTCTGATGATGATCTCGTCGACTACATCATCACCGGCCTCGGTGGCGCGTTCAACGTGATCGCCGCCTCGCTCACCGTCGGTAACAGATCGTTGTCGTATACTGATTTCTATTCTCACATCCTCTTGTACGAGGCCCTCCAGGTGCAGCAAGCTCAGGCCGATCAGGCGGCCGAGTGGTCCTCCACTACGAACGCCGCATCGCGGCCTGGCCCCTTCCAACACTCTGGCCAGGCGCGCGCTCCAGCCCCGGCTCCATATGGGGGGGGGGGGGGGGGGGGGTCGTCCGGCTGGGAACCCTTACCAGCAAGGGCAGAGCCAGTCGTACAAAGGTGGTCATGATCGCCAGCAGTCCGGCGGCTACGGTGGTGGTCCAGGGCAGCATCACGGTGGTGACGGTCAAGGCCACAAGAAGCAGCGCCCTCGCTGCCAGCTTTGCGGCAACTGGGGGCATATGGCCGCCGACTGCCGCAACCGCTACAACCATGATTTCTGCCCCACCAACAACAACAATCAGCGTTATGTTAATGTTGCTGCCACGAGCTCCAACCCCACCCCTCCCTTGTTGATGGACACCGGGGCTACAGATCACTTCACCAATGATCTCGAGCGCCTCCACACTCACGAGCGCTATGGCGGGAGAGACAACGTTCATGTCGCCAACGGTGCAGGTTTGTCTATTTTGCACATTGGTGATTCATCTTTAGCCGGTTCCTCTCTTCATCTAAACAATGTCCTCCATGTCCCTCAAATTCATCAAAATGTTCTTTCACTTTATCGTCTAGTTTGTGATAATGACGTGTTCATTGAGTTTCATCGTCATTTTTTTGTGTTAAGGACAAAGCCACGAGGAGAGTACTTCTTCACGGTAGAAGTCAGGATGGTCTCTACCCGGTTCCGCTAAGCCGAGCTTCCTCCTCGCCATCACCCCACCAAGCTAGCTCCAGCGTCAAGGTCTCCTCATCCCAGTAGCATCAGCGTCTCGGTCATCCATCAAATAATGTAGTGCACAACATTGTTTCACAACATAGGTTACCTCTTTTGACATCGAAAACTTCTGTATCAGTGTGTGATGCTTGTCAGCGTGCCAAGAGTCATCAATTACCATATACTTTATCGGAACCTATTTCTACTATGCCTCTTGAGTTAATTCATTCTGATGTGTGGGGTCCTGCTATTGCTTCTTCTGGTGGTTTTCAATACAACATTCGGATCGTATTTCTACTATGTGCATCGTCACCTCATCCTTCGCCAGCCGCTGTCTATTCCGTAACTCCTCCTGAGAGTTACATATATGAGCAACAGAATCAGTATCAAATACCCACGTGTTGCTCCGGGCGGATGTAAGGTACACATCTATAACATGTATATCAAATATACCTTGCTCTTTGTCGACCGTCTTGCCAGACTTCCTATCCTCCAGGTACTGGGGGCAGTTGCGCTTCCAGTGACCTTTCCCCTTGCAGTAGAAGCACTCCACGCTGGCTCTGGGACCAGATCTGTTAGTCTTGGGCTTGGCAATCATCTTGCCTTCCCTCCTCGACTTCCAGCTCTGATTTCCCTTGCCACCGGATTTCTTAAAATCGTCAACAACGTGTGCTCCTTCTTAATCTCCACCTCAGCAGTCTTGAGCATCACGAACACTTCACCCAGGGACTTAGCCATGCCCTGCATGTGGTAGTTCATGACGAAGCCTTTATAGCTTGGGGGCAACGATTGCAACACCCTGTCAATCGCCAGCTCATCGGTAATCTTGCATTCCAGAGCATTCAGGCGTTGAACGTAGCCAGACATCTTGACCACATGCTCGCTCACACTGCTATGCTCTTCCATCTTGGCCGAGAAGAAAAGCTCAGAAGCTTCATATCTCTCAGCCTTAGCCTGTGGCGCGAAGACAACCTTCAGATCAGAAATAATCTCGAAGGCGCTCATCTTCTCAAAGCGCTTCTTCAGGTCGGCTTCCATGGCGTAGAGCATGCCACTCTGGACAAAGGCAGAATCCTCCGATCTGGTCTGGAAGACCTTCTTCTCATCCGCAGAGGCTTCATCTGCGGGAGGGTCACCTATGGCGGTCTCAATGACGTAGGCCACCCTATGGGGAGCGAGGAGGATCCTCAGGTTGCGGAACCAGGCCATGAAGTTTGACCCATTGGTCTTAAGCTTTTCTTTCTCAAGGAATAGACCTAGGTTAAACAAGGGGCGAGACATCTACAATGGAATTTGCAACAACATAAGACTTTGTTCATAATAATTTTGAGTTATAGTATTTTTTAGAAAATAACTAACATAACTCCCACTCAAACGAACATCCCTCCTGGTCGTTTAAGCGATTACACGACCCCCATCCATTGCACCACCCCTCATCATCAGAGCCGGCGGCACAACTTCAAGAGTAGACAAATGTCCGCCACACCAATTTTGTGACTCGTGCTCGACCTTTCGGTCTCCCTGTTCCGAGGCCATATTTTTGAATATGCTAGGCTCGCCACCAAAAACCTCCACGCCGACGCTTGTGCAACATGGCTTACACCCACTGTATGCGAACGACGAGATGTCTGACACCCGATCATCACGGCCTGCCTCATAACGTAGAACTTTCTTGGTGGTGCACGTTGGAGGGAGAACACTAGTGGTATTTTGAAGGGATCATCTTATATAGCTGTCGTCGTGTAACTAATATATACTATATATACAATCACACAATATAAGATGCACACAAAACATCAAATGTAATGCAATGTGATATAGTCCATTGCGCCATGGTCTTCTTGGCACCCGCAGTTTATAAACAATTTAATAAACCTACCTTGACCATATCACATAGCCCCTGCAAAATAAAGTTAGACGCTTCTACTTTATCTTTTGCATATTTTACGTGGCTTGGGGCTTTCGTAAATAGAACCGCTTCATACATACGAACCTTATGACCACAACAACGATCCAATAATTGCATGTTTAAGCATCCGTTTTGGGCCCTCCATTGAGAATGCGAAGACCAACTAAAGAGAGAGATACTGACACCCGCCAGCCACAAATACGGTACAAGCCGTATGTCAGTAGTGGAACCAGTCTCGCGTAAGCATACGCGTAAAGTCGGTCCGAACCGCTTCATCCACTCAATGCCGCTGGAATCACAAGTGCACGCTAGAGGGTAGCAAATAACAGGAACGGTGCCCCCGTGTAGAACACGGGTTCTAACAAGTACAGTTATATCTACGGACATTGTGCCTTCTGCAATATCTTATTCTTGATAACCGGCAGAGAACCCTTCTTTGCCTTCTCCATACCGAAATGCTTCAGTATTTTATCAAGATAAGTACTCTGACTCAACGCTAATAGGCGCCTTGATCTATCACGATAGATTTTTATGCCTAAGAGTTATGCAGCTTCTCCTAAGTCCTTCATGGAAAATTTACTGTTTCAATATTCCCTCACGCTATTCAGAAGTTCCACATCATTCCCAATCAGCATTATGTCAACTACATATAGTGCTAAGAACACAACCGAGCTACCACTCATTTTCTTGTAAATGCAGGTCTGTTCCAAATTTGGATAAATCCAAAACATTTGATTACCTCATCAAAGCGAATTTTCCACCTCCGAGATGCCTGCTTCAATCCATAGATGGATCGCTGAAGCTTGCACACCTTGCTCAATGTTTCCATTTAGGAAGGCTGTTTTGACGTCCATCTGCCAGATTTCATAATCATAATAGGCAGCTACTGCTAACAAAATCTGAATAGACTTAAGCATCGCTACCGGTGAAAAAGTTTCATCGTAGTCAATCCCATGAACTTGTCGGAAACCTTTTGCAACAAGCCGAGCTTTATAGACGGTCACATTACCGTCAACATCAGTCTTCTTATTAAAGATCCATTTATTCTCGACGGCCTTGCGCCCTTCGGGAATATTCATCAAAGTCCACACTTTGTTATCATACATGGATCCTATTTTGGATTTCATGGCTTCAAGCCATTTCTCGGACTCTAGACTCGTCATTGCCTCCTTGTAGTTCGTAGGTTCGTCTTGTTCAACTAACATGACGGTGCAAACCATGTTGCCATACCATTCTGGTGCGATCCGAGATCTACCAGACCTACGAGGTAGAATACCTTCCTCGACAGTTTCTCCCACTCCTTCCACGGAGGACGTTTCCGGAATTGCTTCCGTTGCGCCACTTGGAATCTCGAGTTCAGGATCAACGATTTCATCGAGGTCTACCTTCCTCCCGCTTACTCCTTTCGCGAGAAATTCCTTCTCTAGAAAGGTACCGGTCTTCGCGACAAAAGTTTTGCCCTCAGCTTGGTTGTAGAAAGTGTACCCAACGGTTTCCCGCGGATATCCTACAAAGACGACTTTCTCCGACTTTGGTTTGAGTTTGTCGGGCTGTAGTTTCTTAACATACGCCTCACAACTCCAAACCTTCAGAAACGATAACTTAGTCTTTTGGCCATACCATAATTCATACGGTGTCGTTTCAACGGATTTGGACGGAGCCCTATTTAAAATGAATGCGGCTGTTTCTAACGCATAACCCCAAAAGGACACTGGAAAATCGGTAAGAGACATCATAGATCGAACACTATCCACTAGAGTACGATTACGTCGCTCGGACACGTCGTTACGTTGCGGTGTTCCGGCTGGCGTAAGTTGGGGTACTATGCCACAACTCTTCAGATGTGTGCCAAACTCAAAACTCAAGTACTCGCCACCACGATCGGATCGGAGGTGCTTGATTTTCTTATTAAGTTAATTCTCAACTTCACTTTGGAATTCTTTGAACTTTATAAAAGTTTCAGACTTATGTTTCATCAAGTAGATATAACCGTATCTACTCAAGCCATCAGTGAAGGTGACGAAGTAACGATAACCATTGCATGTCGAAACGCTCATTGGTCCACACACATCTGTATGTATGATCCCCAATAAATCCGACGCCCGTTCAACGAAACCTTTGAACGGTGTCTTGGTAATTTTGCCCATAAGGCATGGTTCACATGTATCGAGGGATCCGAAATCCAACGAGTCAAGTCCATCGGAGTGGAGTTGCTTCATGCGCTTTACACCAATATGACCAAGACGGCAATGCCACATATACATGACGGTATCATCACTACACTTAATCCGTTTGGCTTCTATGTTATGGATGTGAGTAGTACGACCGAGATTCAACAAGAATAAACCGTTATTCTCGGGAGCATCATTCTTATAAATAGCACAACTGCTTGATACTGATTTAAATGAATAACCGTCTTGTAACAGGCAAGACCCACTTATAATGTTTACACTCAAGGATGGCACAAAATAACACTTATTAAAAACAAAACTAATCCCGATGGTAGATGTAGAGGGAGCGTGCCGACAGCCACCACGTCGACTCTTGATCCGTTGCCGACGCGCATTGTCACCTCATCCTTCGCCATCCGCCGTCTATTCCGTAACTCCTCCTGAGAGTTACATATATGAGCAACAGAACCAGTATCAAATACCCACGTGTTGCTCCGGGCGGATGTAAGGTACACATCTATAACATGTATATCAAATATACCTTGCTTTTTGTCGACCGTCTTGCCAGACTTCCTATCCTCCAGGTACTTAGGGCAGTTGCGCTTCCAGTGACCTTTCCCCTTGCAGTAGAAGCATTCCACGCTGGTTCTGGGACCAGATCTGTTAGTCTTGGGCTTGGCACTCATCTTGCCTTCAATTCCCTCCTGGATTTCCAGCTCTGCTTTCCCTTGCCACCGGATTTCTTAAAATCGACGGTCTTGCTGACCATCAACATCGTGTGCTCCTTCTTAATCTCCACCTCAGCAGTCTTGAGCATCACGAACACTTCACCCAGAGACTTAGCCATGCCTTGCATGTTGTAGTTCATGACGAAGCCTTTATAGCTTGGGGGCAACGATTGCAACACCCTGTCAATCGCCAGCTCATCGGGAATCTTGCATTCCAGAGCATTCAGGCGTTGAACGTAGCCATACATCTTGACCACATGCTCGCTCACACTGCTATGCTCTTCCATCTTGGCCAAGAAGAAAAGCTCAGAAGCTTCATATCTCTCAGCCTTAGCCTGTGGCGCGAAGACAACCTTCAGATCAGAAATAATCTCGAAGGCGCTCATCTTCTCAAAGCGCTTCTGCAGGTCGGCTTCCATGGCGTAGAGCATGCCACTCTGGACAAAGGCAGAATCCTCCGATCTGGTCTGGAAGACCTTCTTCTCATCCTCGGAGGCTTCATCTGCGGGAGGGTCACCTATGGCGGCCTCAATGACGTAGGCCACCCTATGGGGAGTGAGGAGGATCCTCAGGTTGCGGAACCATGCCATGAAGTTTGACCCATTGGTCTTAAGCTTTTCTTTCTCAAGGAACAGACCTAGGTTAAACGAGGGGCGAGACATCTACAATAGAATTTGCAACGACATAAGACTTTGTTCATAATAATTTTGAGTTATAGTATTTTTTAGAAAATAACTAACATAACTCCAACTCAAACGAACATCCCTCCTGGTCGTTTAAGCGATTACACGACCCCCAACCATTGCACAACCCCTCATCATTAGAGCCGGCGGCACAACTTCAAGAGTAGACAAATGTCCGCCACACCAATTTTGTGACTCGTGCTTGACATTTCGGTCTCCCTGTTCTGAGGCCATATTTCTGAATATGCTAGGCTCGACACCAAAAACCTCCACGCTGACGCTTGTGCAACATGGCTTACACCCACTGTATGCGAACGACGAGATGTCTGACACCCGTTCATCACGGCCTGCCTCATAACGTAGAACTTTCTTGGTGGTGCGCGTTGGAGGGAGAACACTAGTGGTATTTTGAAGGGATCATCTTATATAGCTATCGCCGTGTAACTAATATATACTATATATACAATCACACAATATAAGATGCACACAAAACATCAAATGTAATGCAATGTGATATAGTCCATTGCGCCATGGTCTTCTTGGCGCCCGTAGTTTATAAACAATTTAATAAACCTACCTTGACCATATCACATAGCCCCTGCAAAACAAAGTTAGACGCTTCTACTTTATCTTTTGCATATTTTACGTGGCTTGGGGCTTTCGTAAATAGAACCGCTTCATACCTACGAACCTTATGACCACAACAACGATCCAATAATTGCATGTTTAAGCATCCGTTTCAGGTCCTCCATTGAGAATGCGAAGACCAACTAAAGAGAGAGAAACTGACACCCGCCAGCCACAAATACGGTACAAGCCGTATGTCAGTAGTGGAACCAGTCTCGCGTAAGCGTACGCGTAAAGTCGGTCCGAGCCGCTTCATCAACTCAATGCCGCTGGAATCACAAGTGCACGCTAGAGGGTAACAAATAACAGGAACGGTGCCCCCGTGTAGAACACGGGTTATAACAACGTACAGTTATATCTACGATAGATCGGCTCTGATACCACTGAAGGGGATCGTGTGCAGAAAACAAAAAAATTCCTACCGACGATATCCTAAAAGAATGCCAAGATCTATTATATGCAGATATAGTAGTACGAACGGAGATCGGAATACATACCTTTGTAGACCGAAAGCGGGGATTACGTTCCCGTACAAACGTTGTCGATGAAGACCGACGAAGCCGCCCTCAAGGTCGTGTAGAGGAAGCAGACCTCCGAGTACCGCTAGCGCAGCACCTCGCAGGGCGTCACACACGTACGGTGGAGACGACGGCCTCCGAAGCTCCAGTCCAGGACGAGCAGCGGAAGACTTGGACCGGAACACCACCAACGCGGCAACGGACTATGGTGGAAGAGATCCCCCTCCTCTGCTTGGCGCGACTCCGACAAGGGAATCACGAGATCGAGAGATAAATTGGGAATTAATTGGTGAATTAAAAGGCCAGGGGTGCCCCTTCTTATATAGGCTCCCAGGGGGGAGCCAACTTGCTAACCAGGCAATGTGGGACTAACCCCCACATGCCTGGTGCGGCATAGGAGGGTGCGCCGACCCATTAGTGGGCCCCTTGGCCCACTTGGGTCGGCCCTCCTTGTCCCCCACCGAATCCCCTAGAGGATTTTCCCCTTCTTGGGCCTTGTTTCGACGAGAAGGCCCATTTAGGGAAATCAGCCTAAATAAATTCGAAAATAAATATATAAATACGATTTGCATATTAATTACACTAATTAATATCAAACATAATATATATAATTTATCCTAGCTCCGAAAACTCTTTCGGCGCTGCCCGATCTCCATCGGACCCCTCCCGGGACGTTCCCGGTGATCTCTTTCCTTTCCGGTTGTCTTGTCGAAACCCCTTAAGTGTGTTACCCTAGCGGTTCGATATAATAACATGTATGACCAAGACTCCTCTATGATCAACGACTAACTCGTAGGCCTGGACCCCATGAATTAATTCCTTTGATATAATGAATGACTTTCATCAATCAAACCTGAACGCAAAGTCTTAAACCTTTTGCCATAGCGATACTTAGCGTGTCCGAGTGTCGTTCCATAGATATCTCCATACCTAATCTCGACCTCGTTACCGACAAGACTATCTTCTACTCGTCTATGATCTCATGTCTCCGTGACCTAGTCACATGCTTGCAGGCTCATTAGACATGATCTCACAGAGTGGGCCCGAGAGTATCTATCCTGCTATGCGGACTGGCAAATCCCGCTTTTCACCCCTCGTCTCAACTACTCCTTTCCGATACCCAAAAGTATCACCGTTATTGTCATACTATATAAGATATGACGTTTGATGCGATCAAAGTATCTTCTAGGAATAACAATAAGAGTTAATCTCACGGTTAAAGGCGTAACGACTACGTCCTCTAAATCTGGGTATGTCCATCACATCGTTCTCCAACGATATGACTTCCATTACCGACCGGCGCCATGCCCTATGATCGGGAAACCTCGATCATCAATCGCGCAACGAAACTAGTCTTAGTAGAGGCTACTAGGGACCTGGTTGTTTACGCATCACACTCGTATTAATGTTTCCGCTTAATATGGTTATAGCATGACACAAAAACCTATTATAAACAAACGAGATATGATAAAGAATACACTTTATTAATTGCCTCTAGGGCATATCTCCTTCAGTGTTCAGGTCATGGTTCCGGCCTTATATGAGGCTATCACCTTCCCATCATCGGAACCGGCTACGAATGAACATGGTGCAGCTCCTCCCCGTGCATGCGATCGACGTGCATGGGGGCGCGCCGCCTGATGCGCCCAGCTCGCGTCCTGCGTCGCCCGACCCGGCCTCGCCCAGCGCCTCCGGCCCGTCTTCTTCGGCCTCGCCTGATGGGTCGCCCTCCCTGGCCCACGACTCGCAGCAGTCCGCGTCGCCTCTCGCTGAGCATACTCCAGCCGCGACGCCCTCGACTGATGCCTCTGCCCCGTCGCCAGTTCCTGCCCCGACTCCTAGTTTGACCATGGTCACAAGGCTGCGTGATCACACCTGGCGTGCCAAAGAGCTCAAGGACGACACCATTCGCTATGATGAGCGCCGTCGTGCATTCTTTGTCGTTCCCTCGTCGCACCGCGACGCCCTTCGTGAGCCCGCCTGGAAGTAAGGGTGGGCGTTCGGTCTTTTTGGTTAGTTCGGTTCGGTCTTTTCGGTCTTTAAGAATTTCGGTCATCTAGAAAATGATACCCGTAATAAATTCGGTCTTTCCGGTTTTCTGTTATTCGGTCTTCAGTCTATTCGGTTCGGTCTTCGGTCATGACCAAATAGACCAAAATCTAGTGCGCAAGAAGAGGAATTGGCGCCTGGTAATGGGAGAGTGGGAAGCGATCGACTGGTCTCTCACGCACGGAGAATCTACGTTACACGGGGCTAGGATACTCGGTTGTTAGGCATAGAGACTATATAGTATGCTTGGTTCCGTAGTTGGGACTATAGAATATATGTACATAAACTAGGCTGGCACACAAATTTGGCTGCTATGGTATGTAATTCTCTTAAAATAAAATAAAATCGGTCTTTCGGTCTATTCGGGTTATCTGTAAGTGATGACCAAATTTCTGATATAATTTCGGTCTTTTCTAATTTGCTACCCAAATTTCTATCGGTCTTTTTGGTCTCGGTCTTTTCGGTTTCGGTCTCGGTCTTTTCGGTTTCAGTTTTCGGTCTTCGGTTTTTATGCCCACCCTTACCTGGAAGACAGCTATGACTGATGAGTTTTCTGCCTTGCGTCGGACGGGTACCTGGAATCTTGTTCCGAATCCACTCGGTGTGAATGTTGTGGGCAGCAAATGGGTGTTCAAGACCAAGCATAAGCCTGATGGTTCGGTTGATAAGCACAAGGCGCGGTTCGTAGCCCGCGGTTTCACTCAGCAGTATGGGATAGATTATGGTGATAATTCGGTCTAGTGGTTAAGCCGACGACAATTCGCCTGGTTCTGTCTTTTGTTGTATCTCGCGGATGGACCCTTCGACAAGTTGATTTCAGCAATGCTTTGCTTCATGGTTTTCTGTCCGAGGATGTCTACATGCAACAACCAACTGGTTTTGAAGATGCTCAACATCCCACTCATGTTTGCAAATTGCAGCATGCTATTTATGGCCTTAAGCAGTCTCCCCGGGCATGGCATGCTCGTATGAGCTCTCTTCTGATTCAGTTTGGATTCGTTCCTTCGAAGGCCGACACCTCCTTGTTCATCTTCTCTCAAGGGGACGTGTGTCTATATATGCTGATATATGTGGATGATATTGTCATTGCTGGTTCGAGTTCTGTGGCGGTGGATCGGCTTGTGCATTCTCTGTCCGATGTCTTCCTCATCAAAGATCTTGGTTCTTTGGCTTACTTCCTTGGACTTGAAGCATCTTCCAATTCTGGGGGCATGACCATCACTCAACGCAAGTATGCCTTGGACCTCTTACATCGAGTTAGTATGGAGAACTGCAAGCCTACTTCCACTCCTTTGTCGCCTACAGAGCCGCTTGCGCGACATACTGGTGAACCTCTGGGTACTGTTGATTCTTTCCGGTATCGCATCGTTGTCGGTGGCCTTCAGTATTTGACACTCACACGCCCAGACATTTCATTCGCGGTAAACAAAGTGTGTCAGCTCCTCTCCCAGCCTATAGAGATACATTGGGAAGCCGTCAAGCGAATTTTGCGCTATGTTAAGGGAACTCTGAACACTGATTTGACTATCCGCAAGTATCGATCTACAGGTATCAGTATCTTTACGGATGCAGATTGGGCCGGGTGCCCCGATGATCGTCGCTCCACTGGAGGTTTTGCAGTCTTTGTTGGATCAAACCTTATTTCATGGAGTTCTAAGAAGCAGCCTACTGTCTCGAGATCCAGTACTGAGGCGGTGTATAAGGCGCTTGCTAATGGAGCTGCTGAAGCTATGTGGAATCCCTACTCAAGGAACTAGGAGTTTCTCAGCCGTATCCCCATTCTTTGGTGTGATAACTTAGGGGCTACTTACCTAACAGCAAATTCGGTGTTTCATGCTCATACCAAACACATTGAGATAGTCTTCCACTTTGTGCGAGAGAGAGTCGCCGCTGGTGCTATGGAGGTGAGATTTATCTCTTCAGGTGATCAATTGGCTGATGTGTTCACCAAGCCAGCCACACGACAAATGTTAGACCGTTTCAGAACCAATCTAAATCTTATATGTAATAGTTTAGATCGAGGGGAATGTTGAAAACGGTTATACGAGGCGTAACGTATTCCGCCCGTATATGTAACTTGTATGTCGTGTACTCCTGTTTATATAAGAGATCAAGGGTGAAGGCTTAAGCCTCACCGAAACCCTAAACCTATCTTAACTTCAATGTCACTAATCTAAAAACCATCAGGCCAGTGTGTCTCTCTCCCTGTCAATAGAAAATAGGCCAAGCTCAAACAGTACCAGAGCACCAGAGGTACAGTATAGAACTGTTGGAACCGCTGTATCTCAATCTACATTCCTCCGGTCTCTTTCGTTGCTTTATAACAGCAGAACTACTATCCTGACATGAAAGTTACAGGTAAAACTGAAGATGCCGTTACTAACCACCTGTGCCTGCACACCAAATCGCTCAAGAATTTTTAGTTGGCTAGTTTGCAACTACTACAAGTTAAACATTTCAACATACAGTACAACTTTTTTTTGCAGAACCTCACAGGGATAATAACTTTCCGGGAACAGGTTTTAACTAAATGAAGCATTGCATCCAATCTCTAGAGGGGCCAGTTTATTTTTGTTGAGGGAACAGGTTTTAACTAAAGGAAGCATTGCATACAATTCCGTAGAGTCATCCGAAAAAAGTTTCACTAAGCACATGTTGACTAGACGTCTCTACGACGACATTTCTATGTCTTGAGAGCCTGTTATCACCCTAAGCCTTCCACTCCGAGTTCAGCTATATAATTCTCATTGCACATACATAACACATATTTTGTTCGGTTTTGCTAATTCTAGCAATGCATAAGTGTTCATTGTAATTTTTCGTGGCTTCTTTTTTTGCTCAGTAGACTTCACTTGGGTGCTTGTTTTCCCTCCTTTTCTAAAAACGAATGAGGCCAAGTGCACCAAAATGAGTATAAATTTAAGCAAAGCTGTAAGCCGGGGCTGGGTTTGTCTTGCTCTTCCTCCTCCTGCATCTACTACCTGAACCCAGTCCATCCATGATGCAAGAATCAGACGGACGCGACGCGACCCGAAATCTTTCACCTCTTTTTCCTGCCCCCTCTTCTGCACCCACACCCCCTCCGTCTGTCCTGACATCTCTGCCGCAGCGGTGGCTGTCTAGGTCCCTTGGCTACTCTAGAACCCTAGTCCCTCTAGGCATCACTAGCTCCCTTGGCCTCTTCTGCCACCCCTCTAATCTCTCTCTACTTTACTGCCCATTCAACCACTATTCTGAACAGCTGATGAGAGTTGCAGTATTGTTTACTCTGTGGAATCTGGATCTCATCTTCTTCCCCGCAACCACAATACACACGCAAACACACAGCACAAGCCCCCCGGCCTCGACCCCGGCCCCTTCTATAAAATCTTGCTCATCGCCTCCATCCATCTCAGACCTTTGAATCTTGATCGATGATGATTACTCAGCCCTACATGCCACACCGTTGTTGTGTCCTCCCATCTTTCTCGAGCTCTTGCCATTGCCAAACACCTCGTAGCAGCTGCTGGCTTCCTCTCCACATCTAGTAGTTCTTCTTCGCTTTGATGGTCCATCTATGGCTTCTCCCTAGCTCCTCCTTCCCCAAATGTTATGTTGCCTTTATGTCTAGGATTTCTCTTCACTTTTCTATCTTCCACGCATACTCCTTGTATTTTATGCCATCTTGATCTTGGAGAGTTCGATCGACGGGCTGCCCAAGGGAACGAGTGAAGCTGCCAGCATGATCTAGCTCCGAGTGATCGATCAAGGATGCTCGTCGGCTCGAGCTCTTGTGGTCACGCCTTGCTAGGTCATGCTGCGGCAGCCTCACTTCTTCCTGCCGCTGGGCATACATACACAGCTAAGTGGTGACCAGTTCTGCAGTATCCGCAAAGAGGTAGGCATGCTGTAAATATTTTTTCGCTGATTTCGGTGGATAAATATCCCTTCCTCCGATTTTATAAGGCCTTACGATTGCCATGGAAAAAGTCAAGTAATAATACATTAATTGAACAAGTGTAGGTAATATATTAATTTCCTTGTCAATTAGCCAGAGATGTAGGTACCTGCTTGGGCCTTTGGTGTCATTTATTTATTTAGTGGTAGATAACATATAGTGGGTTCTTCGTCAGTAGTTTGTGTAGCGTCTAGCTAGTATATGCATCTTTATCTTAAAAAAAGCTAGTATATGCATGGCATTTGCAGCATCCACACACATTTGGCTCTTAAAACGGTCTTGCCATAGTGATCTACTCTAGTGTTTGTTTACTGTGTCCATTTCACAGTCATTGTTCTGTGTACAAACACTAATTATGGTCTACTACTTAGCTCATGGTATCAGTATGATTCAGAAGTACATGCCAGTGTTCCTTCATCTGCCTGAGCCATGGGGTAGCGATTAGGCTAGATACCTGCCGTGTGCTCTACTATGCTCTGAAACATATGCTGGTAGTTTATGCTGCTGCTTGTGATTTGATGGCTCTAGGCACATGGAAATCATATCATCATGGTCAGTTCTACAACTATTTTGTTGTTTTATAGGAAATGGAATAACGATTATACCACAGCATGGATTTTTTATTCTAGACCTGCCGTGAAAGCGATAGTTATAGAATCACCAAATAATAAACACCCTATATGTGCTTGTCATCAGTTGTTCCTATGTACATGCCCTGTTTAATTATTACAATAGCTAAGAAGGAACTTACTATGTTTGTGTTCGTATCTCCCTCTTTGGATCTGTAGTTGCATATTGGCAAGGCTAGCCATAATTGCATGGCAGAACATGTGTTGAAATGTGTTACCAACGTCGGTAAAAATATTTTGTTCTCCATGAATACCAGAAATTGCATGTACAGATATCGTACCTTGATTGGTCAGGACATGTTTTGACCAACAATTGCTAATTTCATCAATGTGATGTGAATGATATGTAATCCAAACAACAAGAAAATACTTCTGAATGCGATTCAATGGCATCAATTTGCTGTCACATAATTATATAAACAACCTGTAAAGCATGAAGTTTTTATTCTGCCTGTAGCGTATATATATTGTAGAGCAGCAACACAATATTGCGATCAACGTATAAGAAATCGGAGTATTCACTTGGCTTGTTATCTAACTTCCCTGTGTATTCATCAGATTAGTGTAGTTCTCTTATTTTCTCCGGTTATGCTCTGGCCTTAAGGTTTCACAGGTGTTTGCCTGTATCCGTGCAAATTGCACTATACCTGTTAATTGGGCTGTCTGTTGCTGCGATGATCCAAGAGGCTGTTTGCATGCACTGAAATAATTAAGTCCTGGGAGGGGCCGGTTCTGTATAATTTCAGAGTACTACGTACTGGGGGCAGGCCAACCACTGCCCAGATGCTATATTTGTGGCTTTGTACCATATGCTGTAAATACCATATTTGCATCCCTCATATGGAGTAAAGTTTGTTTTAAAACTTGAATTTTTTAACCTTGTCCCGAACAAAACCATGTATTCAAATGAATTCCAATGGTTAGCATCATAATTATAATTAAGTCCTGGGAGGGGCCGGTTCTGTATAATCCGAGTACTACGTACTGGGGACAGGCCAACCACTGCCCAGATGCTACATTTGTGGCTTTGTACCATATGCTGTAAATACCATATCTGCATCACTCATATTGTGACGCACTAAAGTCGGTACTATGTAGATTTAAGCGATCCCGTCGAAATCCGCATAATAACGATTTTAGGTCGTCCACCAGACATAATGTGCACGCCGAAACATACGCATTATGTGGGTGGAATTGTGATAACATTACAACAGTTCCGATACATCCACAAATAAAACAGAAGATAAAATACAACAACGAGTCGAACGAGTCAAGATACAAAAGATACAAATGACAACGGAAGCAAAAAAATTATCCGACTACGGATAAGAGGCAAATTGGACTAAGAGTCCTGAAGATAAGCGATGACGCCATATCCCTGCCCAGCCAAACCGGAGGGATTCCCAAGCTAACGTCGTCTGACTTCAAACCTGTTGACTGCACATAAAACACATCCCAAAAAAGGGTCAGGGCACTCTCTGGCAAGCAAAACCGACTTGCCTACTTTCTACACCATCTCCCAAAATATAGGGGAGGTGGACTTAGCGGCAGCAGCACTAGCAACCTAGAGAGACACGCTACAATTTCCGTCTAATCAGAGAGAGATAAGAGAGCGCATAAGTAACCATCTACAACTAACACCAATCATAACCCATTCTCGAATTAACCCCCTCAACCAAGTATGAGGAAGCAATTCGGGAAACTCACACGTTGAACAGTTTTATTTATAATTTATTGTGAAAATAATTCTATATTACTAATCAAATTAATTAACATTAATTAGGTGCAAGTTGTCTAGATCTTGTTAGCCAGCATCATCACCAAAGTCGTCCATAACCGTGGACACGGCTCATCGATAAGATTATACCCTGCAGGGGTGCACTACTGTACCCATACTCGCATGATCAACCCAAGCAAGCATCAGGGCTTCTCAACACGACTTATTCCTTCACTACAGCAAGTCCAAGTGCCACCCATATGAGTTGTTACCCGCGTCAGGAGTCCGGCCGAATCTCAGTTGCGGACTCATTAGTTGGCGCCTACGCCACCATGCGGCTCAAACCACAGTAGGAACTGTCCGCTTCGTGTCGTACCGCACCTATATGACCCCCCGTATCACATAACCTCTCATCATCATCGTCATCATCATCATCATGCACATGCATATGAGCAAATGGAAAACCCGAACTACTTGCGGCACATGGACAAGCTGTAGATCCGTTCAAAGTCGAGGGGGGCTCCATAGGGCCTCCCACAAGTGGTTAGTGCGCTCAAAATTGGACCCGAGGACAAAATCTCAGTTCCTAGGTCAACACTGAGCAGAACAAAGCACCTCGCAAGGCCTTCCGCCTGGTGCCTTATCTTTTAATTATAATACCCCAATATAATACAACATTTTATTAAGGTAGAATAATAATACTAAGCAGATGAAACATAAGACCAACAGACGCGCACAAACAACTCTAAGCATGCGCTACGACTGGCAAGGCCAACAGATAAACATGCAACAGGTGATGGGACGTGGGGATAAAGCTGTATGGGCTGCAGGTTAAACATGTGATGGGATCGCGATAAAGAATCGAATACTAGGATAGCAGAGATCAACGGCAGGAATGAAAGACAATGTATAGGTAAACAAGCAAACTTTGCTTGCCTGGAATCCCGCATGGTAGCAGATCTTGTCGTTGCTCACACATCTCAATGTCTTATCCGCGAAGAAGCAACAAACACTGGAAAGCGTAAAAGATGCATTTTACAACTACGGCAAAAGATTCAGCATGATCATACGAGAATGATGCATGGCATGGCAAGATGCAATACAATGCAGGTAATTCCAAAATAAGCGGGAAAGCACCCCGACGATTAATATTTAGGTGCAAGTTATTTATTTACCGGCAATATTAAATGTGGGATAACATGGCAACACATGGCATGGGTGATCTAATTAAATTAAATGGAATAGGGCATTAATTAAAGTCCAACACATTCCATATTTAATTATTTAGGTGCAATAAATAAATTATACTAAGCAATTAAAATAACAGATGCAAAAATGGCATACAAATGGCATATTAATATTTATTGCATTTTTCTGATATAAAAACATATAAAGATTATTTAATTTGGAGTTATAGAATTAAAGTTATTAACATATTAAGATTAGGGGTGTTTCTGCAATTGGCAGGGACATGTTGGTGAGGAAACAGTGTTGGGGAGGGGTTCTGTGCAATTCCAGGAAACCAGGGGCTCTAGTGCAAGATTACATCGCTCCGGGGTTTTCTCACCGAATCGGACCTAGCCAGAGAGGCTGACGCGCGGGCCCAGGGTGCCACGCGGTTGTGTGTGCGCAGTGCGGGCTCCCGCGGTCACTGACCCGTGGGGCCCGCCTGTCAGTGGGTGTGGAAAATAAAGGAAAAAGGTGTGTTTTTCCGGGGGAGCTAGGGATCGAACCCACGACGGCGCGCGACAGGGGACGGATCGGTGCTGGTAACCAGAGGGCGAGTTCGGGTTGTTGACAGTGTGAGAAAAGAGTTATTTTTAACACTTAACCTTCTCAAGAACACTGTCGGGAACTGAACTCAACAGAGACAGTGCAGCGGCGGATCGATCTCTCGCCGGCGACTTCGAGCGAGCGGCGCTCCGTGCGCGTGGTGCGTGCAGTTGCAGGATGGAAGACGTGGGCGTGAGCGCGCTGGAAAACGGGGACAACCAGAGCCGGAAAAAGACCGATGCTTGGGGACCGACGGCATCCATGGCGGGAGCGGAGGAAGCCGAGCACCGATACGAGGATTCCGGCGGGAAAAAGAGTGGGGAAGAGCGGGGATGGAACCAGGGGGCTCACCGGGAGGGCATGGTGTAGTTGTTTGTGCGCGACAAGGATCGGAGCCGGCGAATTTTTGTCGATGAAGCTTCGTCGGCGTCGGGGAAGAAGGCCGGGATTGCGGCGACTCCGAGCTTCCCAGCACGCTCCAGTCGACGATGAATGTGAGGAAGACGAGGCGCAGCTCCTGCCGTGCTCAGCTGGGCTCAAGCTTGTCCAGGCGTCGGCGACCTTGCCATCTCTCTCTCTCGGGAAGACAACATGGACAGGAAGAAGAAGAGGGGAAGGAGAAGAGAGGATGTGGCGGCGCGATGGGAGGGGGAGAGGAGGAGTGGCGGCTAGGGTTTGGAAAAGGGAGGAGGGGCCGACTAAGTAGGAGGGGAAAGGTGGAGGGAGCAGGTGGGGTGGGGGCAGCCATGGCTGCTTTCTTCTCTGCCTCGCTGTAAAGCGAGGAAGAGGACAGGGAGGAGTACGGGCTGGGCTAGGTGGTGGGCTGGGTGCTGGGCTTTTGGCCCAGATAAGTTTTTCTTCTCTGAAGTTTTTTATTTCTTTTAAATCTTTTCTGTTTTCTATTTTTAAAACAAAAATAGAAAAGGAAAATGAATTAGGAGATTTTACAAAATAATTTTTGTTTAAAATAGGCAATTTAATAAACTAGTTTTTTTATAATATTTACAAAAAGATTTAAAATACACATTTTTAATTAATTTGAAAAGCATTTGAATTTAATTGTGGAAATTTAATTTAAATGCAACAAATTAACTTAATGACATGCAATGCGATGCCATGTCGATGCAAAAAGAAAAACACACAAAACTTAAAAGGGATAAATCCCGGGGCGTTACACATATGGAGTAAAGTTTGTTTTAAAACTTGAATTTTTGAACCTTGTCCCAAACAAAACCATGTATTCAAATGAATTCCAATTGTTAGCATCATAATTGTAATTGGCACAGAGGGAAGCTTTTCTAGCAATGAGACAAAGATATTTTTTCAAATGAGTAATACTGTAGCTAATACTAAGTATAAGTTGATTCTTCAATAATATACCTTCAATAGTTAGTGAGACGTCAAGGAGGCTTGTGATAAATTGATCAAGTACAAAAAGGAGAATGGCTAAAAGAGAGAAGGAAAGTAGGCCGGCTGAAATAGAGCAATGAGATATATTGCCATGCTAAGAATGCCCGGAAATCATATGCGTTTCCTATAGTTCTTGACATCGGGAGATCATAAAAAACAATTGATGCCCTCATCACAATACTAGAAAGCTCAATGGGGTTGTTTTTAAAGTTGACTTAGGAAAACCTTATAAGGTCAAATTGTTGTTCATACAACAAACTCTAGACCGCTGAATTTGTGCAGACAGTTAAAGTGTTGGAATTAAACATAATGCTGGCAGGTTTAGGGTTTAGGGTTGAGTATGGTCTTATGTACGTTTAACTTTAACATAGTTGGTGCTAGTTTGAAAAATAAAAGTTGATGCTATTATTTTCAAACAAGAATTTCTTTTGACTCACTTGATTCCAAGTATGGTCGATGTGTGTAATCAAGCAGTCCGTGCCTTCCAAAATAATATTTTTAACTACATTAACTACCAAAGCATACCAAGATCTATGATCCTCCCCACACGAAGCATGCACCATCATCCTCAATGCCAGGTGAAACAACACTTATTTTTTCCTATTTGTTACGTGGGGTGAAATATGCCCGAATAAGACATGAACTTATGTGTACTGCATGATTGTAAAAATATCCAAACTGTTTTCTAAATAATTAAATTGTATAAATATAAAATCATCTTTGGTGGTCTTATTTTTACAAATAAGAAAATACCAAAATAACCTTAAGTGTGACCACAAAAACATATGGACTTGAGCTCCAGTGAGCATCGCATTTACAAAAAAAATCAAACAAAAAATGTTTAAATATAAGTTTTCATACATACATACATACATACATACATACATACATACATACATACATACATACATACATACATACATACATACATACATACATACATACATACATACATATATGATTTCTATGAAGATGCAGAGTTTTTAAAAATATATTATGTTTTTTGCTAGACCAAACTCATAAAAATGTGAATCAAAGTAGGCATTAAAATTTCTGATTTTGATCTTCATATTTGTCATTTGTATTCGTTAATAATGTCAACATAATTTAATTCCATACATACATGGTAGATAATAATAGATCTATTATCAGAGTTTCTTTAAGTGAAAAAAAAGGAAGTGGTCGATTTGAAAAAAACATTATGCTTCATGGTGGTTGGCTCCATTTAGAAATTTCGTACTTGGTGTACATAAATTTAATTAGAAGAATATAAATCCACACCTATATGACTTAAGCACAAGTGGTAGGATTACATATCGGCTATCGCAACTAACTTTACGAAAATACAATTGGAGCCAATTGGACTGCATATATTTAGAAGCGTAGAAACATAATTGTTATGTCACGCATGGTAATTCCTATGACATTTGAAAATATGGGTATGGGAATTTCTTGAGATGTGTTTTTGGATTGGTGCACATGAATCAAATACCGACTGATGTGACAGACTAGAGAGAGTGTGTATATCCAATATTCCACACCTTACGTAAATACCACGATTCCAGTTATAAAAAGTAAAATTTCAAAGTTAAAAAAGTGCAAAATAAACTGTGGGTGTTCACAAGTTGTGTGTTTACGATTCTTAGAATTTACAAAACCAAAAACAAAATATTCGCACATAAACAAAAAACACATCCCCAACATGAATAGTGTCATAAAAATACAAAATGACACTATTGACGTAGCAATTTGTCTGTTGAATTTTATTCTGGAAATTTTCGGAAATGTAAACACACTTTTTGTGAACACGTGCCATTTTTTAGGAATATTTTGTCACCATTAAATTTGAATTTTAAAGAATATTATCATGGTATCTAGTATGACCAAATATTTTCCACTGTATGCGTATTGGACCTCTAAGGGTTTTGAACTCATGATGAAATTACTGTGAATGAAGGGTACACAACTATATTTCATGAGGATTTCGTGATCCAAAAGGGACCTCTATAGAAAATAAAAATTATATGTTTAGAGTCCTCAAAAATTCTCAGAAAACTACAATCCCAAAAGACCCTTATTAGAACGAACCTAAATCCCTCAGGCCTCAATTGGTTACCTTGTTTATATTCCTCTTGGGAGAGAAAATGACAGATCCTACCATAATGAGACGAACGTAATTAGGTCCGTGGATTTATTCCTGCCCGTTTAGGGATTCTTTGGATGACAGGATTATAAAACATAAGAATTAGACAATAAACATAAATTTGATAGAAATGCAGGTGTAAAATAGAGCATTACAAAATAGAGAAAAACTACAGAAAATGTCATTTTGATTGAACACATGAAAAACACAGTAAAATTGTCTCAATCCTACACGAATGAGTGAAATGAGATTAGATTTGATGTTGCAATTTCTAGGGGATTTATGTATATAAGTGCAATCCATAAGAACTTCAGAATTTGAAAGATCAAAGAGATTCCTTTAAGAAAAATTATAAATTAGAAAAATCCTTCCGATATTCTTCTTAAAATCCTATAATCTAAAGAGCCCCATAGACAGAAATCAAGCAAACCAACCGCGGCCTACAAAACTCTTCCATCCAGATGAAACCTAGAACTCTGCAATTCTAGAAAAAAAATTGGGCAAAATGAGGAGCCGGACCGGTACCTTGTTTAGCTGTGCGTGCACGTACGGACGAGCAAGACAAGAACTGAATGTAAACATCTGTATGCATGCGACGGGCCGGCGCAATAACTTGTCTCGTCAGTGACCAGTTTGCTTCGTTTCTTTCGTCCATTTCTCTGGTCAGACTTGAACGTAATTGTTTAGGTGTCAGAGCATGCTAAAAGCTCCATCGATCGATCGTCTTTCTTGGTTTTACCGCTTCCTGATGCAGGAGCCCGTACCGCCCATGATCAAACAGGTTTTGTTTGTTTATATCGTCTCTTTCCGCCTGCAATCTTGCCGCCCTCTCCTTTTTTTCTTTTCTTTGTTTGGTTCGTAGTGATCATAAATACGTATGAACAGAAAGAACACTAAAAAGGCAGAAAAAAATATGTGTAAAGAAGAGGATACAAAATACATAAGTTCTGCAGAACTTTGATGTTTGGTTCGGAGGAATATATAGTAGAGTAATCGTAATAAACATGGTCAAATTCAAATCAAATGACACGAGAAATTATAATTATGATGCTACTATGCTACTAAGGTTTAGTTTTTTGATTATAGCTTCTAAACATCTTATCACTAGTTTTAATCTAGAAACCGCAAGTAATAAGTTGCTCGACTTATGGAATAAGCTGAGAGAAGCACTTAATGAAATAAGCCAGTAAAAGGACTGGACCTAACACTTTGATATCATTCTTGGTGTGTATGACTTTGAAAAGTAGGTCTTGCTCTTCTATGATAGCTACCCCATAAGTCGCTAATAGAACTGACCATTATAATTTTTTGGTGGCCCGACAACAAGTTTTAACTACGTGCCACCGCGTGTAAGTTGTTTGTGGCGCTTGGCTAGTCGCGTCACTGATGCAAAGTCACTGATGCAAACACAACATATGTGTGTCATGAAAACCATGTGCCACCGAAACTTTTCGCTATATATGGCCATTTGTCGGGCCGGGCTAAGAAAGCCTAACACAGAAAACCGTGGCCCAACAATGGCTCGGTTGTCGTGTGGCAGAAATTAATTAGGCCAGGGCTCGACTTGCGCCCGCAAAATCTCGAAAGAATGGTCGAAAGAAGGCCCAAGAGGGGGAATCCCCTTGGAGATTCGGTGGGGGCCAAGAGGGGCCCACTAGGGGGCCGGCGCACCCTCCCTAGCCGCACCAGGCATGTGGGGGTTAGTCGCACATTGTCTGGTTAGCTAGTTGGCTCCCCCCTGGGAGCCTATATAAGAAGGGGCACCCCTGGCATTTTAATTCACCAATTAATTCTCAATTTCTCTCTCGATCTCGTGGTTCCCTTGTCGGAGTCGCGCCGAGCTGAGCAGGGGGATCTCTTCCACCATAGCCCGCTGCCGCGCTGCTGGTGTTCCGGTCCAAATCCTCCGCTGCTCGTCCTGGACTGGAGCTTCGGAGGCCGTCGTCTCCACCGTACGTGTGTGACGCTCTGCGAGGTGCTGCGCTAGCGGTACTCGGAGGTCTGCTTCCTCTACACGACCTTGAGGTCGGCTTCGTCGGTCTTCATCGACAACGTTTGTGCGGGAACGTAATCCCCGTTTTCGGTCTACAAGGGTACGTATTCCGATATCCGTTCGTACTACTATATCTGCATAGAATAGATCTTGTCATACTTTTAGGATATCGTTGGTAGGAAATTTTTTGTTTTCTGCACACGATCCCCTTCATCCATGACTTTGAGTCGTTGTCGAGGGTCCCACGTGTCAGGTACTCAAAGTCGGGCTTTGATTACGCCACACCGATCTTCACTAGATGCCCTCATAACATCTATCATGTATTATCTAGTACTTCACTTTTGTTAAGATTAATTTCAGATCCAAACATATCTTCCAAAGAAATGACCAAAAAATTACGGTTTTGCGACATTTCTTTCTAGAATTTACACACGTATCCATGGTTAGTTTATGCTCGCTGAACTGTACCGCATGACATGTGATGTAAGCTGCCACACAAAGTAGCCTCTTGTCCCCGTTTTACTTGATAATCTTCTTTTTGAATAATGTTTTGATGATATAAAATAGGTGTTCAAATTTCACGGCGTCTGAATAGGAGCATCAATCAGATCGGCTCGTGCAATTATAGTATTAATACTCACTCCGTCAAAAAATAAGTGTCTCAAGTTTGTCTAAAAGTGGACGTCCACTTTTAGACAACTTGAGACACTTATTTCTGAGTGAGTACACGATCTCCATCGACCATGTTGTACTGTGCATTTTGCCAGGAAGACCAGTGAGCAAATGTGACCAAGTAGATATGTACTCCGCTGCATGGGATTCAACCAGTCCAGCCACTTGTATGTCAACAGCACAGAATTTGCAAATTATTGGTGACATCAGGGGGAATGTATGTAGCATATACAGCAAATGCCTGACAATCAGTTACATTTAACTCTGTTTCAGCAAAGCACAGTGTTATGCTTATGGCCCTGGCTGCATGTATAGTCAAGCAGCATGTCAAGTGTTAATACATGATACCATTGCAGATACACATACGGTCGATGGACTTGCCGAGGGAACAGAACACAACACTAGTAGAAAACAAGCTAAAGGACCAAACTCCAAAATCCCATCTGTCCCGGTTTGCAGTCAAACCGGGACAGATGGGGCATAAAACGCGCCGAGCGCTCCAGGCGACACCCATTTGTCCCGGTTCCAGCCACGAACCGGGACAAATGAGGTAGCACCCGCCGAGCGCTTCAGGCGACACCCATTTGTCCCGGTTCCAGTCACGAACCGGGACAAATGTCATCATTTCAGTTACGAGCGCCTGCGGAAGCCGAGCCATCGCCGCGTTTTTTCGACGCGCACGGAAGACGAGCGGAAATACGGCGCCGCCGGCGATTCCTCTGCCCTCCGGCGATTAATTCCTCTGCTCTCCGCCGGCGATTCATCTTCCTCTCCGGCGCTATAAAATGCACTGCACAGTACGACTCCTCCACACACCATTTCTCCGGCCATCTTTCCTCTCTTTTCTCCGTCCCTATGGAGCCACTCGTGCCTCCGTCCGATGAGTTTTACGACTACGAGAAGGAAGACATGCGGTTCAAGGTGTGGGTCACCCTTCGTGCATGGCGCGTGGAGAAGTGGATCCGCGACGTGAAGAACTACTTCCTCGACGCCGCTCCGATCAAAGCCGTTGGACTCGATTGCGAGTTCACCGACCCTCGACGGAAGGATACTCCGCAGTGCGCCGCCGTCCTTCAACTCTCGGTGGCGACCGAGACTCTTATCTTCCAAATTTGCAAAGCTGATCGGGTGCCACAGTTCCTCGTGGATTTCTTAGGTGATGAGACAATCAAATTCTACGGCGTGGCAATCCATAATGACATGAAGATGCTAGCCTACTACAGAATTATTATTCGGTCCGCGGTCGACCTGCAGAGGGATCGCCGAAACCCTACCGACAATTTTACTCCTAGTCTATATGCTCTCTCTAATGCGGTCATTGGGACAAATCTTGAGAAGAAGAAGAAATACAAGAAGAAGAAGAACACGGACGACGACAAGGAAGACACGTTACAAAAAGACCTAATTTTCGGATGGGGCAACGTTCCATTGAGTTACGATCAAGTCGTATATGCTGCTTTAGACGCTCGCCTTGGCTTCGAGATTGCACGGAAGTGGGATAGTCTACGCGGCTATAATACGGACAATGATCATCTTAATGTCGTTGATGAGTAGACTATCTATGTATTCCGTTACACAAAAATTCTGTGTGCGCGTGTTCTCTTGTATTGACCGAAATATATCTAAAGTTTGCAAAAGTGTTTTCAAATTCCAAAGTTTACAAAAGTTATTTAAAACAGAGAACAGAAAATGGTTTTGTATTAGTTAGTTAAATTCAAACATTTTTCATATTCATAGTTTTTCCAAAATCCAAAGTTTGCAAATGTTATTTAAAACAGAAAACAGAAAAAAAAAAAATGAAAAAACCTCCATCTGTCCCGGTTTCAGTCACAAACCGGGACAAATGGGCCTCCTTGTTGTCCCGGTTTGTGACTGAAACCGGGACAAATGGGGGGTGCCTATATATATTGAAACCGGGACAAATGGGGGGTGCCTAGATATACAAATGGGCCTCCTTGTTGTCCCGGTTTATTCTTCGGATGCGATACGGTGGGCCATAGAATTTCTTACGCATCCGTCGCAATATGAACTAAATATGGACGATGACTACACACGCGTTCTGGTGCGTACATCTAGGAGAGTGCGGGAAGAACAAAAATCTCCTGCCACCCAGAAGAGAGATGTTCCACAGCTCGAAATGCAGGCGGGACAATCGGCCCCTCCACTCATATTGGCGCCTTACAACCGGAACCCGGTCGATGATGTACTTTCGCAGCAAGCTAGAGATATGGGTATAACTCTGGCAGAGCTTAAAGCATTGCAATCTGGCGAGAGTGTCACCATACATGAGGTGGTGCGGACATATGTGAGAGGAGAAGATCTTGTCGACCCTGTAATGGTGCGCACTCTACCAGCTAGGTTGCACCAACTAAATGCATGGTACTTGCGTACCACGAAAAGTCAAGACGGAGACTGGCTCTATGGGAAAATTCCAAAGGATTTTTTTGGCCCAGGTGATGATGAGGTTCAAATCGAGTATTGCGAATTATGGCAGTCATTCAATTTTGACGCGCTCGACAAATCTATCATCAGTGTCTTTTGCATGTAAGTAATTAAATTATGTATATATGTCAGTAATTCTCTAGCTCTACTTATTTTTCATTGCTTGTAATTATCCTTATCACTATATTACTTTTATACTCTATTATGCAGGCTGAAAATTATACAAACTCGAAAGCTGGGACTCAATCACAAGATTGGATTCATTGACCCTAATCGAGTTCATCATCATGGTTTGTTACATTACCCAGATGAAACGGAGGAGCTTTTGCTTACTTATTTGATGGCGCAACATTACAAAAGCACCATAATTTTCCCGTTCAACTTCGAGTGAGTTGTTTACTTTCTTATACATACTCGATGTTAATTAAGTATATGTAATTGATGATTTAGTTATTAACAAATATAAACATATGGCAGATTTCACTGGGTATTATTTGAGATTGATGTTGAAAAGGCAATCGTTGATGTCTTGGACCCATTATCGAAACCTGAAGAAAAGTTCGACGACAAGAAACAGATGCTCCAGAGGTAATTTCGTTCATTATCACAATCGACCTCGTCTTTTCTAATAATATATAGTAATTAGTTAACTTCTTTACTATTTTTTCATACCGTAAACTTCAGTGTTTGGGACAAGTTCATCGGTTTCCACAAGGATGTCGGTATAGCTAAGAACCTCACTTTTAAATGGCGAGAGGTAAGACGTACTAGCTAGGTTCCACATACGCATATTCTTAATTTCAGTCTCACAATACCATTTTTTCAATATTTTTGATTATTTTTTATTAATTTCTTATCTTATTCTATCATAAAGTGCGCGAAGCAGCAACAAGGCACCAAATTTGTGTGGATTCTATGTCTGCGAGTTCATCCGAATTCACTTCAATGAGGGTGTAGACTGGAATAGGGTACGTTAACAATTCATTCAAACTTGTTCACTTTTCAAATTGAATTATTTTCATAATGGTTGATATATTGGTGTTGATCTCTCCTTTTTAGTTTGAGACGATCCGGAACAGGCTTGATGCAAAAGACCGCCTACTACCAATCGCGGAGGAAATTGCGGGCTTTCTGTTTGACTATGTCATACAGCCAGACGCAGAATGCAGTATAATCCGGCCGCCAAAAAAGACCATCCCGAGGAAAAAATAGGGTCTAATGCTTCTCTGTCATGTAATGATCTCTGTTTGTAAATATTTAGACATGATCTTCCGGTTGTAAATATTTGTTTGGGAGAACTCGTGTACTAGTAGTATTCATGACTATATCCCGAGGAAAAAATCGTGTATATTCATGATATATATTACATAGTAACGTATAATATGCAACTAGATCTTGTTTGAAATGAAACCTAAATGAAAAAACACAAACACAAAAGAATCAGTAACATAAATAGAAAACAGAAACAAAAATAGAAAACAGGAAAAAAAAGAAAACAAAAAATCATATATACTGTCCCGGTTCGTATTACGAACCGGGACAAATGAGTGGGAGCCAGAGGCTGTCTGGTTTGGCCACGTGACCCCCCTACTGGTCCCAGGCCGTCGCGTGCCCGGGACAAATAGGGGAGGCTATTTGTCCCGAACACGCTGTCCCGGGCGTGTGACCGGGACAAAAAGCCCTCCCGGCCCGGGACCAGTGGCCTGTTTTGCTCTAGTGCAACCAAGTTAGATAATGTGATATATTATCATTGCACTGTACTGAACATGTACATTCACATACTTGTGCAGGCTTTCTGCAACTTTATTCGGATGCCACTTTATTTTGGATGGATGTACAACCCGTTGATGGTAAACCTTTCTTCAATACTTTGTACAAATGACTGTTGCTCCATATATTACATAGCGAACTAACAGTATCAGTATATAAGACATGCACAAGACTGACCCTGCTGACAACACACTGTACATGGCAAAGGCCAGACCGGAGCGTAGACATCCTAAGAAGCCCAAATACCACCATGTAATTGCAGCAGGGTTCAAAGACAATACCGACGGTATCTAGTATCTACAGAATTAGTATTGTGAAGACCAATCTGCAGCGCTGCCACTTCTAGGAATGCTGGTGACATCCTTCTTGGCCTGCGCATCGACGTAGGTCGTGCAGCATACCTCCCCTTTCCTGTCGACCCTCGGCACTAGCTTGACCTCGTTCGGCCTCGTTTATTTCTGGAGTATTTGCAGGAATTGACAGGTATTATCCCGGCCCAATCCCGAATCCCCGCTTATCCCAAAAATCCCATTTTGTACAAGCGTATTTGGGCCGGTATTATCGCAACTTATCCCCGCAAATCTTGAAACCCTATTCATTTCCTCTCGGCCTAAATATGCGAGGCAGACCTCGCGTTTTATCCCCAATCCGCCTGGGCCAGAGCTCGCGACGAAGGCGGCGGCGTCCGCAACGAGGGGCGGCGGGGTTTATAGCGAGGGGCGGCCAGAGGCAGCAGCGGCGAGCAAGGGAGCGGGCGAGAGGGACGAGGAGAGAGGGACGGTGGGAGGACATCTCGTTCATCTTGGATCCCACGGCCGAGCATCTCGTCAACGACGCCGTCCACCGTTCTTGACATCTAGCCGACGAACTCTTCCGGTACCCTCTCTCTCTCTCTCTCTCTCTCTCTCTCTCTCTCTCTCTCTCTCTCTCTCTCTCTCTCTCTCTCTCTCTCTCTCTCTCAGCACGCACGCACGAGATGCACGGCGAAATCGATCGATACATTCACGATCTGAGGGAGTACACGTACGTGCGACTGCGCCTTCCAGATCGATCGATTCATGTTGTGTAAGCAATAATATTCTGCTAGCTGTTGTGCGAGATGCTTGGTGCGTTTGTTACTCTGTTTTCATGGCTGAGATCAGGGAGTGTTAGTTCCAAATATGCAGAGATCGGGGAGTGCTAGGCAAGAGAGAGAGAGCGCTTCTACATGATTTGGGAGTTACTGTGTTTGGGAATAGCAAACTGTTGCTGCATAATTTTATATTTCCCATGTTTTTATATAGGAAATGCACTTCTACATGGTTTGGCTTCTTACTGTAGTTCCAAATATGCAGGAACAACTACTTAATCATCAAAGCTCTCTCTCACCCTGGCCTTCTCTCCGGTGAGATATTTATCATATTAGAACTGAATGCTACGTTCTCAAGTTACCTAGATGAATTGCTACTTGTGTTAACCTTTGAGATCTTTATTTTTACAGAGACCAGCGCCATTGATATATTCATTCGTTGATGAGCCCCCGCCTTCTTGGGATCATGTGAAGACTCCAACCTTTGGTATGTTTCTGCTAACACAAATGTTGCTTATTGCACCAACTTGATTTAGTCATCTTTCTTATTGTGTTCTTTCATTAGTGCTGAAATGACTTCACGAAGACTAGAGCGTGTTAGGAAGAGAAAAACTGAAGACGAAGAGATTATGTTTATCATTTTTCCTGCATTACACTTGTACTTAAGTACATGCCAAAGGAAGAGACAGAAAAGGCACTTGTCTTTTTTATACGGCAAGGAGCATGTCAGATTTAGGATGGAGCCACACATTTTCATGTGGTTGGCATCGTACCTTAGGAGTGAAGGTTTAATTTCAGATTCAAGAATCAAAGTTGAAGAGAAGTTGGCATTCTTTCTCTTTATGTTGTCACACAATGCTTTGTATGAAGATCTACAATTAGAGTTTCACCATAGTGGACAGATCTTTAGCAAGTATATCAATCAATTCTTCGACATCATTCCCACTTTGTCCGCTAGGTTTCTCAATCCTATCAATCTTGATGAACCACATCCAAAAATAACTACAGACCCTCGCTCTTCCATATTTCCAGGTTTCCAAACTTCAGACTCCTTTTCTTATCTTCTTCTTTGTAAAATTGACCCCACGTCTAATTATTTGTGTTCCCACACTTTTTCTTTGTAGAACTGCATTGGGGCAATTGATAGGTCTCATGTTCCTGTCAATAGAACACCTAGCCGTGCTGCTCCATGGAGGAATAGAAAAGGCACCCTTAGCCAGAATGTCATGTTTGCTTGTGACTTTGACCTCAATATTACTTATATTTCTTGCGGCTGGGAGGGGTCTGCCACGGTTGTTAGGGTACTTAGTTCTGCCATCCTTAGAGGATTCAAAGTACCCGATGGGAAGTTCTACTTTGATGGTGGCTATGCTAATACTCAATTCTTTCTTGCACCGTACCGAGGTACACGGTACCACTTGAAAGAATTTGGACATGGCCGCCGTCGACCGCAAAACTACATGGAGTTGTTCAATCATCGTCATGCTGTTGTGAGAAACCATGTGGAACGGGTGCTGGGAGTTCTTAAGAAGAGATTCACTATTCTCAAAGTTGGCACGTTCCACAAAATAAAGAACCAAGTAAAAATCCCAGCAGCTGCGGCAGCATTTCATAATATTATCAAGTTGATGAATGGATATGAGGAATGGCTTGACAACCAAGTTGACAATATAAACCCAGCTTTATTTGTAGATCTTCCAAATGATGATGACAACAATCAAGGGCTCCAAGGGAACCCAGGGAATAACGTTGAAGGCAATACTTTGAGCGACCAAATAGCATTACAAATGTGGAATGATTACCAAAATGAGTAGCTATGACAGTACTGTAGTTGTTATGTAATAATTAAATGTTTGTGTTATTTTATGCAGTAGTATGGAACTCGTTGTACTCCTATATCAAATGTGGAATGATTACCAGAATGTTTGTGTTATAATTAAATGTTTTTGTGTTAATTATCTTGTATGTACGAGATATGTTTCCAAAAGGGTCCCCTAAGTACAACATTGGTAAGTTAAACACAATGGGACCAAAGAAGCCGTCTCCAAAGATTCGCAAAAAGAAATCTCCCAAAGGTATTCAAAAAATCACTAAAAAACTCGTTTGTATTCTTTTTTGTGCTCTTTTCATTGTTGAATTATTGATGGGTAATTTTATGTGTGCTTGTGTAGCTGCGAAACCAAGAGCCCAGTGGAATACTATACTTGAAAAGTCTATGGTGGATATTCTTCATGAGCATGATAATCCATATCACATAGGGCATAATGGTTGGAGTGGTGAAACCTGGAACGCAATGGTTGACATTTTCCTCGAGAAAAACAATCATGTGAAGTTTGAGAAGTCCCAAATACAAGACAAATAAAAGGAGCTAAAAAGGGACTATAGAATGCTGAAAGATGTCCGGATGCAAAGTGAGGTTGGGTGGAAGGAGAGCGACTTCAAGTTACAAGCAGAACCTCATCTCTGGGATAACTTGCAAATTGTAAGTTAGGTCTTTGTTTCTAATCTATATATTTAGCTCCCTGTTTCTGGTTAATATATCTAGCTCCCTGTTTCTATGTTTCCCTGTTGCTGATCATCTTTTATAATTTTGTAGTCTTTTGGTTCAAGAATCCTGAAGTTTAAAAGCAAGTCATTTCCTCTATATGATTCTCTTGCAGAACTTTACCATGGTAATCTCTCTCTAGTTCAGCCAACTTATTCTGCCACAACCTTCATTTACTTACAATCATCAATTCTAAACTTGCAGGGCACACAGCCGAAGGCAACTTTAACTTCACCTCTACAGCTGAGCAATTTCTGAAACCTGGTGTTACCGATATTGAAAGTGATGACGATGAAACAATAATTGAGAAGGATGATGAATTACATAATGCACAGGTGGCTGCTCCTTCAACAAGCATGTCAGCTGGTCCTTCAACAAGCAAGCCAGCTGGTCCTTCAACAAGAAAGCCAGCTGGTCCTACAACAAACAAGCCTGACAAGCCTAAGAACAACCCTAAGAAGAGTAGTGGAGATGGCTTAGTTGGTGTGATGGAAATATTTGTCCAAAACAAAGAAAAAGAAGCAGCCAATGAAGCTACCCAAGACTTCTCGATAAACAAATGCGTTGCTGCATTGAGAACGTTGGAAGGGTTTGAACCTACTCAGAAACCAAAAGCATATGTGGTCTTCAAAAACCCGAGAACCGTGAGATTTTCCTCAGCTCCTTGGACGACAAAGATGGCAGTGCTTTGATGTGGCTTCGCATGGTAATCATGGTCTCCTTCTATCTGTGTCTTGTTTGGATGCATTTATATAAACTATCATATGCTTTTGCTTGTGTAGTCTAGATTGTGTAGCATGATAATCCATATCATTTTGGAGCTGCAGCCTGTGCAAAATGCTTGATATATGGTTGCTTGATCCTTTTTAGACCATTTGATTCTCGGTTTTGTCTAGCATACTTCTTAGCTTATTGTTTGTTACCCTGTTTCTTATATACTGCAATTTATGTACTTCTTTTCCAACAATTGGATGTTGGAACCAAACTTATTCCAATGCCATGTTTTGTTCAGGTTTGTGTCCGCACCCACCGCACCCGTCGACTGTGGCACCTCCAGTCTTGGTTTCTACAAGTGATGGCACCTGTGATGTATGATTGCTTCTGATGTTTTGAAGTTGCTATACTTGCCATTTTGGATGCCCGTGATGTAAAATATGACAGCATTAGTTCTTTTTGTAGGAGTCTTAATTTAGTCAGTCACGGTTGTGTGCGTATTGACATAAAAATTGGATCTTTGCTAATGTATGTTGGTTTTGCATTGTTAATTTCGGATTTCTGTTTTCACCAATCCCTGCCAACCAAATGGCAGGAGCGTATGGGGATTAGTGGGGATGGGGATCGGTGGGGTTTGGTGGGATCGGGTGACAGGTGGGGATTCACCCAATCCCCTAGGGGATTATCCCCACTAATCCCACCAATACCTGAGAAACAAACGAGGCCGATCAGGGGATGCTCGTAGCTCTGCAATCCCCCCGACGTCCTGAAGAAGAAAGCTGATATCAAAATAATCGAGTGCCGGTCATCAAAAGCGAGAAACGAATATCATAATACTTCTGATGACTTTGGCTGGTTTAATTACGATCTGCTCATACCTTTGGGGAATGGAGCGAAAGATTTTCCAGAAGCATTCTTCACAATTTCAGCATCATCAGAAACTATAAGATGATCATCGGAGTCAACTCCCCAGTACAATGGAACGCCATCATCAGCATCCTGTAAGAATAGACCGACATAGTTTTGTCTCTCACATTGATGTGAAATGCTAGACATGCACAACGAGGATTTAATTCAGACATAGCAGAGGGAATCAGTAGCGTCTACTCGACGGTTGAGTGAGGACCTTTACAGAATTGTGGAGTATGAACTAACATCATCTAAGGCCTCGTTTGGTGCTAGAGGTTTTGAGGGGATTATTGGGGATAATCCCCACAGGGGTTGGGTGAAACCCCTCCATTCACCCAATCCCCTCAAAACCTCTTTTAACATAATTCCGTATAATCCCCTTGTTAATAAATGCCATTTGCTAGGCAGGGCTTGGTGTACAGAATAATCTCAGCATTTTCAAGCATCAAGTAAGGCCAATCGATCGGCACAAGCTGTTGAAGTATATTCTGAGTTAACTGAATCTGATGTTCAGAGTTAGCTGAATCCACTGTAATTTCTAGATACTTGTATTAGCCAGAGAACTTGCTAAGGATCCGCCGTAATTTAGCTCAAGCGTCAAGCACGTGCACGTCCAAGAACTTGCTAAGGATCCACTGGTCCATGTGCAAGAAATTATCTAGAGAGAGAGACCGGAGCAGAAGTGGCGACGGCGTAAACCCGAGAAACTATCTAGCAAGAGAGAGAGAAGCGGCGCGGCTGCACGGTCGCCGGCCGGAACGGAGGTGGCAAGTTGATGCGAAGATGTGAGGCGGAATTTAGCAAAATCGGAGAGAGAAGAGCGGAGGGAGGGGGGAGAGACCGAGAGAGCCAGCAGCGGCATCACCTGGCGACGAGAGGAGGAGACGGCGCCCGACGACGTGGGGGAACATACACACCGCCTGTTGATCCCCTCGCGTTGCTTCTTGGTTGATCCACGAGGTAGGCCTAGCGGCTCCTAAACCGCGTGGAAATAAGCGGTTTGCCGTGGTTCGGCAGGGAAGGGCCAAGTCCAACCTCGTCCACCAAACAGACCTCGAGCGATTTTTTGGGCCCTAGCGGAAAATCCCCTCTAATACCGGCCCACCCCTGCATACCAAACAAGGCCTAAGGCATTTTGGGCCGGGGAAGGCAAACACAAGATAAGATTGAACATTTTGATGGGTACTGTTTGCTACACAGACCCCAAAAATTCAGTAAATATATATGGGCCAAAGTGGGGCAGGTATTTGACACAACTAAACTACTGAAGCACTACAGGGAAGTAACTCTGAATCGAGATTCCACTAAATCGGCAGATAGTAACGGTACAAAATAGCTCACGTTTCAAGATTTTTTAAAACAAACACACATTGTACCGTGATAAATGAGATTATTGTTCAAAGTAACCACACAATTACCACCTTAAAAGTTGATTATTGGGGTTCTAGAATCTCTAGATCGGGTCAGCAAGGTTTACTGTTGAGCGATCATACAGCACAAACGCGAATTAAGAATGGACATCCAAGTACAAGTAGTAATATTCACCTACCCTTTGGTTCAGATTTTAGCTTGAATCTGGTTGCAAAATCTCAGCCAAACACACCCTCATTATATTTTCAGAAATAAATTTTGACCGATTGAATTCTCAAAACCACCCTCACTTTGTTTATTTGACAATCGATTATTCTATAGTTCCAATTCGCCACCGTTAGTATATAACCAGTTTTTTCCCTTTGAGAGTCGAAATCTGATGGCTAAATTTTGTTATGACGTATGCTAAAAAAATCATGGTGCAGCAGGAAACCATGAAGTCTTCATCATTTTGCTGGTGACTCATGTTAGTAGCATCCCCTCTTTCACCATTCGAACATTGCTTGAGCTTTTCAGATTAGAGACATAATATTTTGTAAGTTATTCAATTAATTAAAACTAAGAGCTCATTTGATTCACAAAATTTAAATAAATATTTGTGTAGTATTGAAATCATATGAAAATTTTCCTTCGTATTTGTTTTCATAGAATCCTATTGTATTCGTCTAACCGCTTTGAAAATTCTTTAACGACAATAAAAAAAGAGAAATTCTCATGTGCTTTCGAAAGAAAAATTTGTACGGATTTTAAAGTATATCGATAGATGTGATTAAATTCATATGGGTCTAAAAGTGACGTAAGAGGACTACTATGTGGGATTAACACCCCAATCTTCAACCCTAATCACAGTCATCAATATGCTTTAAAATCGTGTATTTTTTTTTGAAAGCACCAGAGCACTTCTCCTCCCATTGGATTCAAGTAGACATGTCATTTCAATGTTATTTGTATTTATATTTATGCATTCTTTTTATCATACGAACCAAGGAGCCCATCTATGAGCCCTATAAGTTGCAACAACTTGGAAGCGGCAAAAAGAAAAGAAAAACATTTTGTCTGATTCTCCGTCGCATTTCCGGCCTAGAAAATGATGTAAACTCTGCGCGAGATGCCTTCCAGCCAGTACTCTCACGGTCTCACCACACCCACGACCAAGCACGCAGCAATGGGCGCCGTCTCGGCCGTGGCGGACGCGGTGGTCGTCCTCTTCTCCCTCACGATCGTGGTGGCGGCCCCGCTGCTCGACGGGCAGACCGTCCTCCCGCACGCCCTCTACCCGGCGCCGCTGCGGGAGCTCAAGCGGTGGTACGCCGCGGAGTTCGACGACTACCTCATGGCCGAGCCGCCGGCCTTCCTCCGCGGCATCATCCTGCTGGAGCTCGCCTTCCTCTGGCCGCTCGCCGTCGCCACCGTCTACGGCGTCCTCGCCAGACGCCGCTGGGCCACCACCACCTCCCTCATGGCCGGCGTCACCACCCTCACCTCCATGGTAACTCGCTCGATCCCTCCCTGTTTTTTCAACGATTTGAGAGCGTGTTGATCTCGGATCAAATGCGGCGGCCTCTGCTTCGGATCTGCGAGAGCGAGACGCAGGGGCCGACTCCAGGGATCCATCGGTGCGTTGGCTCCCGGGCCGATGCAAAGTTAAGAACGTCGGGACGAATCAAATGAACAGATCTCGTTCACCGGTCTTAGTTCTCGCTAGCTCATAGAGCCATTTCTAGATGCATGTTAATGCCTACAGTACATGTTTAGACCTGCTCAGATGCAACTATATATGGATTTCGATCCAAAATAAGTAAGCAACCAGTTCGAACTGAGAAAGTTTAATTTCGACCTACATTGACCGTGTTGCAATACCTCACATTTGAATTGATTGAGTGGCATCTGTAAGTTTTTTCCAGTGTCAACAATTTCAGTCACAAGCATAGTTAACCTTTCAATCGATCATCTCGAATTTGTTCCTGATAGTGACTGCAATTGTTTCAGTCGGCGATACTTGGTGAAATGTTGGGCTCAGGAAGGGCAACACAGAAGCTGCTTCAGTTTTACGTTCCGTACCTTGTGTTCGCTCTAGTTGCAATTTTGCGCGGTCTCTGCTCATGCTCAGCGCCGCCGTCCACCGCGGCGCCTTCTGCTCGGAAGAAGAGGGTCTAGCCTAGAATATGCGTTTCTGTTATTTCAGGAGGAATGTTATGCATTCAAGTGTCACTTGATGTAAGATGCTTTGTTCTGGGGATTTGTTTAACATTTTTGTACTTTCGACCTGCCAAAGTACAATTTATTCACAGTTTGAAATCACTATACTGCATCAGTTCTAACTTCTAAGATATATGATGGCCCAAAAAGTACGCAGCCAGTCATGTAACTCCAACAAGAACATATTGATCGAAAATGAAAACCAATAGCATTACATTTGTCCTTTATAGCTACTACTAGTTGCCACTGGAATGAATGCAGGATTGCAATGCACGTATTTAGTTTGACTATATATCCGATGAGAAACAAACAAGGAGAGTTAAATTGACACAAATAAGCTGAGTTGCAATATGCAGGAAAGTAGGAGGATTGTCCCGTCCTCAGAAATTTGTGACAGATCAAATAGCTAACAAGGAGTTGTACAATTTATGATGGAGTGGTTTGTGAGAGAAGTTTAGAAATCTGTTAGTAGTTCTCACCAGGGAATATAGAATACAATACAAATCCTCCGAAAGGAAGCAACAAGTGCGGCTGTTGCCAAAGAAAAAGGGGTACATCATACATACACGATTGAAATACTGCACACATAGTCACATACATGTTAATATACAACTTTCTAGCAAATCACAAGGGCAGACCATACTACTATTCTGTGGATACTTCCCCTGCCGTCTCATACTGACATGCCAATTGACACTAACAGAAACACTGAAGCTACAAGGATGGATGCAGCCCTGGTCTGACCATAATCTTTGCAGAGCAAGACAGGTAGATGGTATTGATGATATTAGGGCGTCACCAAGATTATGTGATAGAAGCAGCAATCTACTGGACTGACAATGCACAAGACGGATATGCCATATATACATACATAATAAAAGGAGTGTGGCGGCAAGGAATGTCGGAGCAGCTGGGCGGGGTTGATAGAAGGAGATGCACTGCTGTACGGACTTCGTGTTGTTTGAGTCAAGGTAGTCCATGTTCTAAGCCAACAAGTTCATGTTGTCCGGAACCACAGCCTTGCCAGCTTCCTCACCAAGCCCCCCTTCATGCAGTAGGTCCTCCCAGAAATCATCATTCAGCTCCCCACTGGGCCTGCCTCTCAGTCCCTCAAAGCTGCTGGAAGTGACACCATGTTGCACCTCAGCTCCCTTCGTCCCGTCGGACGAACTTTCAAGATCGGGTGCAACGCCATTGACAAGCGACTCCACCGGCCCATGCGGCTCAAACATTACCTGCGACCCTTGCTCTAGGCTGGAGCCAGTGCCCATGCTATCAACAACTTCAGGTCCCTGATCAATCCGGCGCCTTCTTTTGTTAGAGATGGCATCTTCAAGCTCCTTCCTCATCTCACTCTGAGAGATCAGCTGGCGTATGAACTCAGGATTCTGCATGACTCGTGACAAGAACGACATCATCTGCTGTTGCTTCTGCTCGGTTCCTTGCAGCCTCTGTTCCATGGCTTGCAGACCTGACCTTGTATTCTGTTGCTCCTGCCTGAGCTTCACCACTTCAGCCATTAAGAGCTGCTTGTCCCTTTTCAGCCGTTCTATCTCCCCATCATCTCCAAAGTGCCCCACCTCAAGGTAGGAGCCAAGAGATTGCTGATTTGGAGACCCGTGCGTTGGTTTGCGACGCTTAATATTTTTAAGAAGGTGCCTCTGCCCTCTCAAGAACCCTTCATTTGCAAATTCCCACTTGTCAGGATCCACCTTTCTGAAGCCCTGCGAAAGGCGATAACGACCATATCAGAAATCGAATAGGCCATTCAACTAGACAAGGAAAATAGGGTTTATCCAACAGAACATTTACCATTCAAATAATTTAGATTAACAACAGTGACAAAGAGAGAGGGTGTGGAGAGATGGAACTGTGAGAACACCTGCAATTTACCTCTTTGTGGCAGGTTTCAGTTCACTTGATACATTTTTCAGTTTGCTGATTTCAGTTCTTCACTTTATTTGTCAACTTTCGTCTTCATCTTCATCCTTAAATATTGTATGAACTGGAAGCTTACTCAAGGCAAAATGAAGCATCAATCGGAAGATTCTCCTCAAGGCAAACAAATGAAGTATGACTGGAAGATTTTAATTGAAAGTTGGAGGTGATAGCCTAACTAGAACGTGTTATACCTAATCCGAGCTAACAACATCATCATGAAAGCATTGAGTTGGTGACTGCACACATGCCCTCAAACTTAATAAGGTCAAGAAAATTGAACACGGAGGTTAACTCATAGCCCAAATCTCCCCAGAAGTAAAATCTTAAGCTTATCCTAGAAAATTGAACACGGAGGTTAACAGTCATCCTGAAAAAGGTCTTCCAACACCCGCAAGTTTTTCGGATAATCGACAGTATTCGCAGTGCTGTTACAGGCCACATGGACGCATACTGAAGGCAAAATGTAGCATCAATTAGAAGATTTCACTCAAGGCAAACAAGTGAAGTATCATATGGAATATTTTAATCAAAAGATGGAGGTGATAGTCGAACGTGTGACACCTAACCGAAGCTAATAACATCATGAAAGATTGAAAGCATCGAGTTGGTGACTGCAAGCATGCCCTCAAAGACTTACAAAGGTAAAGAAAATTGAACACATGTAAAATTCACCCTTGAAATTCATAGCCCAAATCTCCCCAAAAAGTAAAACCTCAAGATTCTCCTAGAAATGCAACAAAAGTCATGAAAACTTGGTCTTCCAACGCCCACAAATTTATTGGATAAAAGAACAATTCACAGTATGGTCAGTTCTACTACAGGCAACACATATGCCAGTATAACAAACTTTCTCATTTACTCTTTCTGTTTTTTTGGCCAAAATAAATATAAATGATAAATTAGGTTCGCTGGTTCAGAGGCTTTGAATTTTGTCCAAGCTTGTCTTAAGGTCATCTTCTGTAGATTTATGATTTTACTCAAGCATTTGCAACTTTAATCACTTCAAGTTTTTTTTCTGAACAACAGCATAAGAAGGAAAACCAGCACACAAACTACCAGCTGGCTTTGAGGTAATTGTGTGCTTGTACATTCCAAATCCTGAAATATCTTGCAGCATAACTTGAGTTAAGTTAACTGGATTCTGTGAGTACTTTGATATTAAGATTATAAATTTGCACCAGAACTCCTCATCACCCCAAAGCCCCCCTAGCCGCAATGCCAGCCTTTCAATTCTCAAAGCTAACTAATACAATTAATTTAGTGTTTCTAATTTACCATAGCCACTAAACATCTGACGGAATCAAACCCTTACAAGTTGCGTACCCATAACTCTTTTGCCATAGTGATGATTCAGCACTAATACTTCAAGGGACAGAGCAGCAAGGATGGGAAACCAACTTACGTAGGTGTTGAGCTGGCGTACGAAGCTGGAGAAGTTGTTGTGCTTGAAGTACCTCGGCAGCAGCACGGTGCCGAGGAGGTGCGGGTCCCAGACGACGAAGCTGTTGCTGGCGGCGCCCCAGGACACGACGGCGTCGGTGGTCGGGTCGTCCACCATGTCGTACGTCTTGGCGAGGAACGGCGTCGGGCCCGCGTGGTGGTCCGCGAGCCCGTCCATCGGCCTCGGCGCGCCGCCGTTGGCCGCCGCCGCGGGAGCGCCCAAGGAGGTCTGGCCGGTCTCCACCTTCACCGGATTCATCATCCCGTGGTTCATCGCGACCGACCGGCTGGGTGTGACGGCGTGGGAGCTTGATCAGCTGAGAAAGATGGGCGGGGTAGGTGGCCGCTGAGAAGGAATGGAAGGTTCTGGAAGTCCGCGCGTGCGATCTTGTGGAAGCGGTGGTGGGGATTATCCTCCTCCTCGGCCTGACCGATCAGAGAAGACGGCGACACGTGGCCGACATATGCGCCGGGCCGCGTGGGCCGTGTGTCTGCCAACGGCCCATGGACCCGTGAGCGGTCCACAAAGGACGTCGGTTGGACTAGGTGGCCTTCGCGAAGATCGTGGTCCCACGCGTGAGCTGTTGCCGCCACGTGGACACACAAATTGAGACGGTCCCGTGTATAGACAGATCCAGATTCCAGATCTAGATCTGGATCTATTATTAAATTTGTACAAAACACAAACTATGATAGTACATCAACGCAGAACGGGATGTACAACAACGTAGACCGGGCTGTACAACAACACAGACCGGGTTGTACAGCAACACAAATCAGTTTGTATGTACAGCAACCCCGACCGGGTTGTACAGCAACGGAGACCGCGTTGTACATCAACGGACACCGCGTTGTACAGTAACAAAAACCGGGTTGTACAGCAATACACATACCGGGTTGTACAACAACATACACCGGGTTGTACAGCAACACAGGACATGTTGTACGTAGAAAAAATACATTCGGGTTATACAAACAACTACACGTAGCAAGTTGTACGTACAAATACAAAATTCAGTTTGTACGTACGACTACACTTAGGGTGTACAAAACATACACAATCCGAAGTAAAAAAAAAGTTTGTCGAAACCTATCGATATGAGATCTAGTTTTAAAGATCTCGACGCGAGGAGTTCAAAAGTGAAAACGGTTCGTAAATTGGATAAACGGTTCTCAAGATATTTCGTTTTTAAAAAATGAATATCAAAATAAATGCATGTACAACCCTCTGTCCACCACCAGGGAGCTGCCACTTGTCACCGCGTGGAGAAAAGGTGGGAGTAGAAACAAATGAAATTGCGACACTTGTCAGCACCGGAGCGCACGCGCGTAGAACCTGGGAAGTGAACCCTTTTTCTAAGTATTTCCCAAATACGCGTGCGTGGACTCGCACGGTAACCTTCGACCCGAAGGAACCGACGACCGACCTCGCTGGACGCAGTTGGTCTTCTTCTATCTTCCGCATCCATCCAGCCAACCGAACGCTTGTCTCATCTTCCTCCTCCTCCCCGTCTCCTCCTCCGACGACGACGACGACCGGAACCCTAGAGACGGCCGCGATGTTCGCGCAACGGAAGACGCCGGACCTGGAGGCCGGCGAGGGCGCCGCGCTGCTCTACCCGGGGATGGAGGAGAGCCCGGCCCTGCGCTGGGCGCTCATCAAGAAGATCTACGTCATCCTCTCCGTGCAGCTCGCCATGACCGCCGCCGTCTCCGGGTTCGTCGTCAAGGTGCCCGCCGTATCCGAGTTCTTCGTCTCCTCCAACGCAGGGCTCGGCTGCTACATCGCGCTCATCATCCTGCCCTTCATAGGTCTGCCCTCCTTCCCCTCGCCCCTCTGTCCGTGAATTGATTTTTTTTTGTTCATTTGGTTGTCTGGACGAAGAGTTTCGTGTGCTGATGCTGATTGATACAAAAGTACTCGGTTCGTTTCTGTTGCAGTGCTGTTCCCGCTGCATTACTACCACCAGAAGCACCCGGTCAACCTCATCCTGCTCGGCATCTTCACCGTCTCCATCAGCTTCGCCGTCGGCATGACTTGCGCCTTCACCAGCGGTAATAAATACACCTGTTTCCCTTACTCTCTTTCTGAATCAATTACTTCCGAATCTTGCCTGATTGTTCACCTGTGAATTGAATTTGGGTATATGCTTTAATTGATTGAGCATATAAAACTTATCAAATAGTAGTTCTGCGGTAGGAATCCCTTGTTTTCTTGCATCATGACATGTGCCTTCGCCAGCGGTAATAATAAACCCCATTTCTCGATTTATCTGAATCATGCCTAATTTTTCACCTGTGAATGAATTGAAGTTGAGTATATGGTTCAATTGATTAAGCATATAAATGTGTGCGATAGTAGTTTTGTGTTGATTGTACTAACTGGGCTGTCTTCATTGGGAATCTTTTATTTTCTTGCATCGTTCACTACAACCATTGTTAGATATGCACTTGTTGGTGAGTTATGTTATTTGGTCCAGTGAAAATTCGGATATACGCACCTGTTGGTCAATGTTGTTATTTGGTCTACTGAAAAATCGGATCAGTTGTGTCAGGTGAAGGCACCATAGTCCTGAAAGGAAGCCATCAGTGATATTAGGATCCTGTTAGAGCAAGATTTCTATGTACTATAGATGCTCTCATGTGTACTATGAGTACGCCTATCCTATTTTTATTTTACTTGAGGTTGGCCGGCAAATTTAGAAAATCGTGTTCTAATTGTCCCCTCCAAGTGTGATTCGATAATTCCAAATGGTCCTAGGGGCCAAGTTTCTTAGGTGCTGGGAAATTTCTAATATACCCATCCGCCATCCAATACATAAGCATTTGGCATATCACCACCTCTCTAGAGTTTGTTCTTCAATTATATTGTTTCTTTTTTGGAACTTGACAGGTTGTATTGTTTGTTTGGTAATGGATCCCTTTCTCTTATCCTTCATACGTTCATCCCTGTTGCAGTTTTAGTTTTTTTTTGGAGTTAACAAGGCACAGAGTCCTGTCAATGTCTTAGAAGTATTTAAGTCATTTAAGATATTTCAGTGAATGCCACTCTCTTGTTGAATGTTTTCCCAAGGGTGTGAAGTGCTCTAAATTTCAGAGCTACACAAACATCAATTTGTATTAGTTCAGAAATACTCCGTTACTCTCTGATGTCAAGCAAGTTTATGTTGGCATTTTCCTCTAATCACTTGACGTATCACTGCATTATTTGGATTTTCTAAGTTGCCTTTTGTTATGCTGAGACGCTACTGAAGGTTGTTGATAATGAGGGCGTCAATAGTACTCCCTCCCTGTATTGTTGTAACTTGCGTTTCACTCTTATTTGTTTTTAGTTACTATTATGTGTCTTCTGCTTTGATTTTACCTATGTCGTCAATTGTTCATACTCCCTGTATTCTTGCGTTGTGCACATCAACTCTGGTAGGGCATCTCTACCGTGAATTGACTGCGGTATGTTTGTGTGCACAGGAAAAGTCATCCTGGAAGCTGCAATTCTTACAGCAGTGGTGGTGATCAGCTTGACTGCTTACACTTTCTGGGCTGCAAAGAGAGGCCATGACTTCAACTTCCTTGGCCCCTTCCTTTTTGCAGCTCTCATGGTGCTGATGGTGTTTTCACTGATTCAGGTGAGTTTCACCTTCTCACTTACTCTTGTTATCTTTTTAATCCACTATCATCTCTCTTTGAGGTGGAATTGCAGAGCATCTGATTATTATGTTTGTTTGCGCATGATACTGATAACACTTTTGCTGGCAGATATTTTTCCCACTTGGCAAGCTCTCAGTCATGATATATGGTGGCGTGGCATCTCTTATCTTCGCTGGCTACATCATCTACGACACAGATAATATCATCAAGCGGTACTCGTATGATGAGTACATCTGGGCTGCTGTCTCCCTCTACCTGGACATCATCAATCTCTTCCTGTCCCTGCTTCAACTGCTACGGGCGGCTGATAGCTGAGCTCATCAGAACCTGATTTAGTACCCTAGCGTGTGCATACCCAAGTCATTATCAGTACATTCTGTCCATGCTACTGGAGACGCAATATCTCGTGTACCCACACATAGGAAATGTATGTTTACTTCTTATGATGAAAATATGAGTACTGGTGGGTTGAACAAGTTGTAAACGCATGGACTTAATTCAAAGTGTTTCATTTGACTGCTCCTTTGTATACGATTACAAAATCCGGGTGCTTTGTTCTTGTGATTATGGGATATACTCCCTATGTTCCTAAATATAAAATGTTTTACCCTTTTCTGGCATGCACTTATCTAGAAGTGTTTTAGTATATGCACATGAATCCACACACTTAAACTTGTCTAGATACGTGTGGGACAGAAAAGGCTAGAACGTTTTATATTTAGAAACAAATAGAGTATATGAGCGTTGTAGAGAAAGGGAGAAATTAATACAAAAATTGGGGTTGTGCAAGCATGACTCAAATCACCAATTCAGCACAATGTTACTGTATCTTCAGGCAACCTTTGTTGATGTTGATTCTGCGTTGCAGGCGGTGTGGTCTCTAGTTCCAAATTTTGATGGTCATGTCTGAACTTTGAGCGCATGTGGTGCATCCAGTAAGTATTTAGTGAAGCTCATATATATGAACACCAAATTTAGTGACAACTGACGAGGGGACACGGGAAAATCGTTTGGAGCAGCAAGTATGGAAGATCTGCCATGACCTCAGTGTGTTTGGGAACCTTTTCGAAGGGGAAGGGGAGTTAAATGCCAATTCCTTACCGCCATCTCAGTTACCAGCTCAGGTAAGAGATTTGTGGGAATTTAATCCGTGACCTAACCTTCTCGTTCCCTCCTTAAGTCCAATTTGTCTCAAATCCTCAAACTCATATTTCCTGTTTCCAACTACCTCGAAGCAAACGAGCCTTAAAAGTCAAAATTGTAAACTAGCGTGTGAATTCATTTCTGGTGCAGATTTTCTATCACGCGCCTAATGTATATAGTACTCCCTCCGTTCTAAATTAGTTAACTTCCATTTTTATAAAATTAGATGTATCTAGACATGTTACAAATCTAGATACATCCACTTTTGGTCTAATAGAAGTCATCTAATATGGAATGGAGAGAGTATATGCATGATAGATTTACTTACCTAGGCTGAACCCGCTGTTTTTTTTTAATCAACCCGCTGGTTCTTAGTTGGCCGTCCTGTTTTTAGTGTTTGCCAGGCATCGCAGAAGTAAACAAGTATAAGACTAGTCATAATGGGGAGTATCATAGAGTGGTATCATGCATATGATACTAGTCTATGCTAGTATCTCAATAGTCGGGAGTATCATAGGAGTAGTATCATATAATCATGCATTTATTAGGCTATGTTACATATCTATCTATGATACCACTATCACCTCTCTCTTTATTAAATACTTGCCATATCACTATTTTTACCTATATAACACTTATGTTACTACCTATGTTACTCACACTATGACTATTCTAAGGAATCTCAACAGCCACGTTCTCTCGTTGATACAATACATGGGCCGAGGATCCAGCTGGCCACTAAACAGTGTCCACATGATATTAAAGAAAGATCACATGCATCTAATCAAGCACCCAACGATAATAAGTTTGGTTTCATCTCCTCACATGGCCGGAGTCATCCTCCCCTTATGTAATCAAGGCAATTAAAAAAAGAAATGAGTCTGTCAAGACCTGGCCGAGTCATTTCAAATGTGCAAGTGCATTGACCTTCTGAATGTGTATAAGAGACAGAGAGAGGCAGTTTGGTAGTAACCAACCCGAAGATAATACCCATCCCCATTTTTCTGCCTGCCGCTGGAACTCTCTCTGCCTAAGAACCATCTCGTTTGCAGCATCTAGTTGCTCTGGTGGAAGAAGAAAGCTCTAGGTGCAGAGAGCTCAACTCAGCACCTAGGAAATGAGTCAATACGAGGTACGCACCTCAGCACCTTCATCTAACAGAGCAAATTCCTTCTGCTTATGTCTCTTTCATTGTGCTGTTGCGGAAAGTAAATTCTTGCCCTTGTGTGTCTGCCTGTGGTCTTATGTACGTACATGAGAGTTCTAAAATCGAGTTCAAGAGCTCCTGAAGGACCTGAACCGAGCCAGAGATCGATCCGGACAACTTCAACGGACTGTGCTACTGTATTCGGGTCTGTAGCTTGCTCGTAATGTTGTAGAAAACTTGCTTTGAACAGAATAGCACTAGTGTGATCCGGCGAGTTAGACCATGTAAATAAAGCGAGCATCTAATTTTGCTTCAGGCTCACTTCTGAGATCTTAATTCGAGCTATGGATTTGGGTGGTTTAGTTATTATCTATGGCACTCTGACCAGCTGCATCTTAGCGTATCGAAGCAATATAGGCTAGTGTAGAACATCCTCCACGAAAGTCAAATTTGACATTCTATTTCACTAGCACAGTGGCCCCCGCATCATCTCTGTTTGGTTGAAAGTGTGAAAAAAATAAAAATATAGTTCTGTTGATATCACATTATTTTTCATTATGGGACAATAAAAAACTGTTCTCCAACTATAAATTTGTGCTGGTAAGCAAATATTACGTATGCGAGCAAAATCTTGGGCAATCTAAAATTTATGGGAAAATGATTAACATGCCGTATATTGAATCACCCATGTAACTGATGTTGGATATGTAAACTAAAGTATAGTTTATATGACGTTATATCAGTACATGAAGTTAGTTATCTTTGATAAAAAATGTTTAATTAAGATATAGAATTATCTATCATACTTAATAGGTAGGTCAACTTAAAAAGCGTAATTTATCTTGTTATGATGTTTCTTCCCCTCATGTACACACTTCATGTGACAGTGTATATCGTTTTTTAAACATGAACATAATAAAACTTTGGACATTATTTTTGTATGACTATACCGCTAGACACATCATTTTATTCTAGGTGTATTTGTTAACATATTTATAAAATAATAGTCAAAGTTCGAGAAGTAAGACTCTAAATGTTTCAGACCCTTAACTTATCATGTTTTTTCCATGGTTCTCAAAACCAAGTCATATTTATTTGCCGTGGTACGTAAATGACAACGTGGTTTCGATAGCATAGTTAAAATATTCTTAATCGCTCGTAAATTTTGTTATGCAATTAAAATGACATGTGACTTTATGTTGATTGTGTTATATGAGAGAAAGACACATACAGTGGTCCAAAATATGTCTACCATACAAACCAAACAATAGCCGCCAAACAAATCATAAGAATTAAGTGATAAAGACGATGCCCTTCTTAATATGTAGGTCACATTAAATAGTGTGAGTTTTCTTGTTCTAAGTTTTTTCCCTCTCATTTAAACACTTCATGTTATAATGTGCAAAATTTTAGAAACATGATGTGCTAAAACTTTGGCAATTATATTTATATGAATATGCTTGTAACGATAACTTATTTCCTTCTAGGTATATTTGTTATCAAGTTTATACATCAATAGTAAAATTTAGAGAAGTATGCAATCTAAGTTTTCTTGACTCTTAACTTATCCTGGTCTTTGTTTATTGGTTCTACATAGCCAGTCACATGTATTTTCTGTGTTATGCAAAATGACTACGCGGTTTGAATAGCATTGTAATACCCTAATCAGTCGTCGATTTTACTATGCAATTGGAATGACATCTATTCTTATGTTGATTTTGTTACATGAGATAAATAAAATATTCCAAAGATGTCAACCGTACAAACCAAGAAATATCTGCCAAACAATTCAAGTGTAGACTTGTTGATGCTAAATGAAACATATTAGTGAGCGTCTGTTTTGACTTAGCTCTGTATGTATCATTAAGAAAAATATTTTCTATTGTGAGGAACATTCCTGTGCATCGACTAATATTGTATCTTCATCAATTCTTGAACGATTAAGGTTTTATGTCTTCTTAAATCAGAATATTCCTTCACTGGAGGGACATTATACTCACCGCGAGAATATGTGTTAACTCGACCATGTGTATATCATTAAGTCGGTAATTTTCTTAGTGTTAGAGATGTTTCCATAAATATTGTGACTAATGTGTTGTGACTTCATTAATATTAAAATTACACAACTCTAAACTCCGGATTTCCGTAGACGTTTTGTGAGAGTGTTGTTCCGCTAGCAGTCGAATATATTTGTTATATGTGTACTCAACCATAAAAACAATGTACATAGTGCGATTAATGTCAAGACTTTATTAATACAAATTCCACGACTTCAAACTTATGTAGGCGTTTTGTTGGTGTGTTGGTCTAATTGCAGTCAAATAAGTCATTTCTATGTACTCAATCGTAAAAACAATGTACCCCTCCGTTCACAATTACCCCGTATTTGGGGTTTGGTGAAAACATACTTTATAAATTTTGACCAAAAAATAGAAAAATTAACCTTTATATATGAAATCATTATTATTAGAATAAACCTAAATTATCTTCAAATTATACAAATATGGTAGAATGAAAGTTTATATTATTGCTTCGTATTTAATCAATATTTAAACTTTTGGATTTCACTAAATTCAAAGCATAGGCTAAATAAACCAAAAGAGGGGAAATACATACTGATTACTTTAATTTTTTGTAAACTGGTCATTCCTAACAGTTCCTATATACCCGTTGCAACCACGTGGCACGATCTTTTTTTTTTTGCTCGCGGCTAGCTAGCCTCGTAAGAATGCAGCACGACGATCGATTTTTTTTCCTTTTGCTTGCAGCCATCACGTACATGCCACGGTCAAGCATTTTTTTTTTGCTTGCAGCCATCACGTACACGGGCCAAGTTTTTTTGTCTTATACACGGCTGGTGTTTTAAACAGACGTGCCATGTACGGAGTAAAAAGTTACGTAACTACTAAATTGTCTTAAAATCTTAATTATATATTTTAGATCTAACTGTTAAAATTAATTTAGATGATGTGGATTAATATGGTGGCTCGAAAAACTAACTCAATTTACTTTTAGTATATAATAGATAGATTCTAACATATTCATCGGTTGCTATGGAAATGCAGCAATCATGTAACAACATTTCTTTTGTCACATCTAACCGTACAACTGAGATACTACCAGCCTGGATTTTTTAAAGGGTCCCCACCTGAATGGTATTGCATCATGAAATAATGATTGTCTGTTAGTTACATGGACGAAAGAAAATATCACTACATAGATATGAGGACCAAGAAACATGGTTGTAAGTCTGCGATAATAGACAGATATAAAAAGAATTAAATACATTTCATGATGTTTAGATGGTCAAACTAGTGACAAGGATACGTTGCTAAATTAAATAAATTAGTTTGTGTTCTCGGTGTCATCTTTCCACTTTTGAGGTTCGCCTACAATTATTAATTAGACTAAAATATAAAATATTGTGTAACACTATAGTTAATGTCAATAAATGAAATCCTACACAATGATTAAATATTATATCAAAAGTAACAACGACCCCACGGTATTAACTTTAATTATGTAAAAACTGATTCAACATCATGGTAAAATAACAACAAAAATCAGTGATTTACTACTAAGAATTCATCCATAAATTTAAAATGCATTTCATAAATGTGATACTTTGTTTAGCATAACATTACAATGGCTATAGTTTCCTACCAGATCAAAAAAAATATAGGTTTTTGAGGTCAATTCAATACTAATATAAAAAGCTGTCCTAGTATTTACGAGGGCCACCATGCTAGTTTGTTTCAAAGTTAGTTTAAAATCTTTTTGTATTTGGTTACACATGCACGGAAAGGTTGGTATAAAATAGCCTAGACGTGAGGGGGAGTGTTGAATATAAGTATAGTGCTAGCCCCTTTCCATCGGACTTATGGTGTATATGGCTAGTGCAGCAATTCTTTAGATGCTACTTGATAGAAGATGTAATATTAGTATGCATTTTGTATATAGATCGTAAACCTGTTAGTATGCTAAAGTATTTTATGTCTTCGGACTCACCGTGGGCCACAGGAGGCGCATCAATACTGGAATTCTACAATAACGAACTTGTCAGATGGTGCAAAACACTTGTGGAAGAGCCCAAGGGCAACAGTTATCCGCATCGAGATACTTGTATCATTGCTTGCTGGTCTCCTGATCCTCCTCAACATCTTTGGGTCCCACCGTCGCCGAAGCAGAAACTGGTTCCTCCAAAAAGGTATCTTTGTGGCGTATACGTTGTCTTTCCCACTGGCAACGTACATAATCGGTTCTATGCAATCTTCTGTGGTGAAGAGCAGCATGTACCCCATTTGGGCCATATCTCTTTACATGCTTCATGGTTGCACCGACTCTATCACAGCTTTTAGTCTTGATGACAACAAACAGCTAGCACGACTCAGCTACGAAGCTATAATGTTCTGTGCGTATGCACTGTTGCTTTTGTTCACCGTGCCAACAAACTACAATGTGGCACTTAGTTATATGGCTTGCATCGCTCTCTATAGATGTCTAGTAAGAATGGCAGCATGTAGCCGAGCAAGCAAATCATGGTTCTCGAGCAAAGTAGTTGCTGACTACATGTATGATCAGCAGCAAAACAAGAGTGTTTCTGATCCTCCCACCATGGAAGGCTCCCATTACCTGACTGACTGTCCCGACAGAAAAGATCAGAGAAAAATAAAGTTTACTGCTCCAGCATATGCAACACAAGTAACAGAAGATCATGAGAAAGATGAAGTCATTGACATAGGGAAGATATGGAGGTGCAAGGACACGGCACTAGGCCCAGAGCTGAAGGATGCTTGCCTTTCCTTCTCTCTCTTTCTTCTGTTGAGACGGCGCTTCTTTGGGTTTGCCTGTGATGAATCCAAGGTCAGGGCACATAATTTTGTCTTCAGGGTACTGCTAGCGGAGAATCAAGATGGCACCACAGACTACAAGAGGATTTTCAAGCTGATTGAGCTTGAGCTAGCATTTATGTACGATTTCTTCTTCACCAAGAGTGCTGTCACTTACTTTGCACCAATAATTGTAACTACTTTGTCCTTGATTTCAGCCATCGGCATATCTGTCATGGCATATGTTACAGTGAGGGCTCCGGTGAAGATCACTAAGGATAATTCCACTATCGTCAGCACTGTAACAGATGATATTGCTATCACCTTAGTGATACTTGCTTCCACTGCTTTGCTTGAGTTCCTACAATTGCTGCTTTTCTGGACAGGAATCTGGGGCAGAGTATCGTATGTTTGTAACTATCTGAGAGAACAAGCAAGATCGAACACAGGGGCCTCAGAAAATAGCAAGTGTCGACGAGGAAGCTCTTACATTATTGCAGTAAAGCAGTTTCTTGCCAAAATTGGTTTGTGCTGTGCATCAAACAAACACTACTGGCAACACAAGATTGGGTCAGTACTCGTTACTTGATTCAGTCAGCTATAACCATAATCAATCAGTGCCTATGGTTGTTCGCATTTGCCGTATACTTGGCATCGAGATCAATTATGTGGCTACCAGTATTCGAAGCAGAGCTGGGAAATCTGTCGAGTTGCCAGTTCAAGTTAAGGAGGCGCTTATCCGCTCCCTTATACTTACTGACGGTGCACTAAGTAATAGGAAATCATTTTTAGTGTCCAATGGAGCACAACAGCTATCGTGGGCTTGTGCGTGGATAATGCACCCAGATACAAGCAGCTCACAGAGAAATCAGAATCAGACACACATAATTTTGACTTGGCACATTGCAACATGTTACTGTGAGATGGCAGCACTTTCTCGAGATGGAGTAGTAGCACAAGGCCTGCATGCTGGCATCGCCACGAAACTGTCGAAGTACTGTGCACACCTGGTGGTATGTGCACCGACGCTTCTTCCAGGGCACCATTATGATACTTCGCAGAAGTTCGATGCAGCCGCAGTAGAAGCAGTTACATTCCTGGAAACGGCTACGAACAAGTACGAGGCTATGAAGGGGTTACCGGTACCAAAGAAGACGGAGTCGATCTTCGAGAGCGGAGTGAAATTGGGGAAGGAACTAGAGGAAATGGCCGAGGGGGACCGCTGGGAGGTGCTGGCTGGTTTCTGGGCTGAGATGATTCTCTACCTCGCGCCGTCAGATAATGTTCAGGAGCACATCGAGCTGCTCGCAAAGGGCGGCGAGTTGATCACCCACCTGTGGGCATTGCTCTCTCATGCGGGCATCCTTGAGAGGGATCAGGAGCCTCCGGCTGGACATCCGTAACACAACATAGAAGCTGCAGGGAGCCAGGGACCAATCACGGATATATTATCTGCACTGTTTTTTGTCTTTTCTTTTTTGTGACTTGTTGTGTGTGTTTTATTGCCTCAACTTTGTGATTGGTTAATTTCTGGCACGGGTTGGTTTGTAAGTCTGAACTCAAGTTATGTGTATTTGGTGATTAAATCGCAAATGTATTACTACATGTCTGGCTCTTCTCATGATAAATGTATATGAACTGATTGCAGAAATATCTGATTGGTTGGCCTAATCGATTACCACTGTAAATTTAATGTTTCAGAAGTACTTAAGTAATCTACGATATTGCAGTGAATTCCATTGTCTTGTTGAATGCTTCAGTTCTTATTAGTTAAGAAATACCCAATGCACTCTCTGATTTTGAGCAAGTTTGTGTTGGCATTCTTGGATTTCGTAAGTTGCCTCTATGTTACGCTGAGATATGACTGAAGGTTGTTGATAATGAGGGCGTCAGTAGTACTTCTCCCTGTATTCCTGTAACTTGTTTTTCACTGTATTCTTTATAGTATTATTATGATGCGTGTCCTTCTGCTTTGACTTTACCTATGTGAGTCAATTTTTCACACTCTTCAATTCTTCATGTTACATATCCACTCTAATATGGCGTCTACCGTGAGTTGACTGTAGTATGTTGTGTGCGCAGGATAAGTCATCCTGGAAGCTGCAATTCTTACAGCAGTGGTGGTGTTCAGCAATTTTTACAGCAGTCGTTGTCAGTACATATTGTCCATGATGGCTGCTGCTGGAGAAGCAATACCTCGTTTATCCATTTCGGACATATGCAATCTCTGTTTACTTCCTCTTATGATAAAAGTATGGTGGGTTGAAGTTGTAAGACGCATGGACTTAATTCGAAGTATATCGATATTTACTGCGCCCTTTGTATATGATTGAAAATCTGTCTGCTTTCATCTTGTGATATCTTCTTAGTTTAAGGAGCGTGAGGCATTTGGGTGGAGGAGAGGGGACAATCAAGCATATACAATGTCTGTATATAACAAGCCTCGAGAGAAATGAAGGGAGAGGAGACTAAAAAAGTTTGTGAGGGCATGACTCGACCGCCAGTTTCGAATCTTTGGCGCTCATCATGTTTAAACTTTAAGCACATGAACGTGTTACGTCCAATATCAGTTTAGTAAAATTCATGTTTATCTACTAATTTAGTGAAATTCATATCTGTCTTTCGTCTGTGTGATGGCGAAGAAAGATGAAGATGCTGGAGACACGAGGAAATCGTTGTTTCCAGCGACAGGCCCAGAATAGACGAAGGCATAGCCGAAGACCATGACCTCCAAAAGACTTGCGTCCATGGCTCGCGCAACCTATCTACCATTAGCCAGGACAGGACGTACGAGCTAGCAACCCAAGGGAAGCGTCGAAGGGCATGGGCAAGCACGAGAAGCACCATCACCACCACCAGCAGCACGACGTGGAGGCGGGCTACCCGCCGGAGCACGGCGGCTACATGATCGAGACCCCGGAGCTCCGGTGGGCCTTCATCCGCAAGGTGTACGTCATCGTTTCGCTGCAGATGCTCGTCACGGTGGCCGTCGCCGGCGCGATGTACCTCACCGACCCCGTCAGGAACTTCTTCCTCTCCCGCACCCCCGCCGCGCTCGCCGCCTTCATCGGCATCCTCATCTCCCCGCTCCTCGGTACGCACGTAACTACAGTAGCTAGCTTCACGATGAGATTATCAATGTCACCTTCTCTGTTCTCTCCGTTCATCGTGCTTATATATGTCGTCGCAGTGATGCTGCCGATGGTGTACTTCCGGCAGCGGCACCCGATCAACCTGGTGTTCCTGTTCATCTTCACGGTGTGCATCAGCGCCTCCGTGGGGCTGGGCTGCCTCACCAAGCGCGGGCCCATCATATTCGAGGCGGCGGCCATGACGCTCGTCGTCGTCGCCGGCCTCACCGCCTACACCTTCTGGGCGGCCAAGCGCGGGCACGACTTCGAGTTCCTGGGACCGTTCCTCTTCGCCGCCTGCCTCATCCTCTTCATGTACGCGCTGGTGATGATGCTGTTCCCGATGGGGAAGACGGCGGCGCTGGTGTACGGCTGCATCGCGTCGCTCGTCTTCTCGGCATTCATTATCTACGACACCGACAACCTCATCAAGCGCTACACCTACGACGAGTACGTCGCCGCCTCCATCACGCTCTACCTCGACATAATCCAGCTCTTCCAGGCCATCCTCATCGCGCTAGACGCTGCCGACTGATCGATCCATCCTAGGAACCAGCCATGCATGCTTGATCTGTCATTCGTTCGTTACTTCCTCTCTGCCAGACACCGGAGCTAAACTAGATTTGATCATATGTAGGTTTTTCTTATGTAACGTTTACGTGCTCTCTGATTAACAAAAAGTATTGCCAATCCAGTTTACAATCATCGCGCGTCATCGAGGCGACATGAAAACAGACATAACCGAAAACGACAGGAATCCAGAAGGCCAGAAAAGAGATGAATTTGATCCATAAGAGCATCTCCACCCACTCGCCCCGAGCGATTTTATGTCCGGCACCCCCAATCGGACCTCTATAGTGAAGGGGATCGCAGGCAGAAAATAAAAAAATTCCTATCAACGATATTCTTAAACTATTCAAGATCTATACTATGCAGATATAGAAGTACGGCGAAGATCGAAATACATACCCTTGTAGACCGACGACGGCCTCCGAATCTCCAGTTCAGGATGAGCAGCGGAAGACTTGGACCGGAACACAGCAGCGCGGCAGCGGGCTATGGTGGAGAGATCCCCTCATCCTTCTCGGCGTAACTCCGACAAAGAGAACCACGAAATCGAGGAGAAATAAGAGAATTAATTGGTTGAATTAAAAAGACAGGAGTGCCCCTTCTTATATACGCTCCCGGAGTATATACGCTCCCGGAGGGAGCCAACCTTGCCAGCCAGGCAATGTGGGACTATCCCACATGCCTGGTGCGGCCAAAGAGCATGCGCCGGCCCTAGGTGGGCCCCATTTGGCCCACCTAGGCCGGCCCTCCCTCAATCCGAAGCCCTGGGGGGACTTCCCCCCTCATGGGTTTTCTTTCCACCAGAAGGCCCATTTAGGGAAATCAGACTAAATAAATTCGAAAATAAATATATAAAATCATATTTTAACATTAATTACACTAATTAATATCAAAAATATTATATATAATTTATTCTAATTCCGAAAACTATTTCGCCGTTGCCCGATCTCCATCGGACCATTCCCGGAACGTTCCCGGTGATCTCTTTCCTTTTCGGTTGTCTTGTCGAAACCCCTTAAGTGTGTTACCCTAGCGGTTCGATATAATAACAGACATGATCGAGACTCCTCTCCGATCAATGACTAACTCGTAGGCCTGGACCCCATGAATTAATCCCTGTGATATAACGAATGACTTTCATCTATCAAAGCTGAACGTCTAGTCTTAAACCTTTTGTCATAGCGATACTTAGCGTGTCCGAGTATCATTCTTAGATATCTCCATACCTAACATGATCTCATTACCGATATCGCCATCTTGTACTCGTCTATGATATTATGTCAGTTGGTGACCTAGTCACATATTTGCAAACTCATTTGCTATACGGACTGACAAATCCCGCTGTTGACCCCTCGTCTCAACTACTCCCTTCCGATACCCAAAAGTATCACCTATCATTGTCACACTATATAAGATATGACGTTTGGTGCGATCAAATTATCTTCCAGGGATAACAGTAAGAGTTGATCTCACGGTTTTAAGGCGTAATGGGTATGTCCATCACATCGTTCAACCAACGATATGACTTTCATTGCCAACCGGCGCCATGCCCTATGATCGGAAAACCTTGATCATCAATAGCACAACGAAACTAGTCTTAGTAGAGGCTACTAGGGACCTGGTTGTTTTATCTACCACACCTGTATTAGTGTTTCCACTTAATACAGTTATAGCATGGTATAAAACATATAATGAACAATTGAAATATAATCTAATAAACTATCTTTATTAAGTGCCTCTAGGGCATATTCCCTTCATATACTTGGAGGCCCTCCTGTGGGTGCCGGACATCGACTCGGCCATCGCGCTGACAGAGTTGGCCTGCCCATTATACACACGACACGGCTCGTCCATTTTAATGAAGGCGCGTAGGAGGTCGTTCCATCGCGATTAATGTCGACGAGTCGCCGGGCAGTCTCCCAGGCGATGGGACTGGACGGGAGGCGATGTGACGAGATGGCGGCGGCAGGCCCGCCGGCACGCGTCGCATTAACGCCGGCGACAGCGTGCGGGGCAGTCCACTCAACGCATTTACGCCGACGCGGACGCTCGCGCACCGCCCCCTCCCCTGCCGCCCTTAAATCCCCTCTCCCACGGCGCCATCTTTCCCACATAGCCCTCTATTCTCTCCCTCTCCGACATCCTCCGTCGTCCACACCGCCCTCGACATCTGCGTCCATGGTGAACAACTGGGAGGGCAGTACTAGCAGGAGCAGGCGCACGATCTCCATCGAAGAGGCGTGAGACTTGTACCGCTACGACCTGTTGGTGCCACCAGACGTGCGTCTGGCACACGTCCCCTTTCGGCGGGCGGCCTCCCCGTGCCAGCGCTGCCGGAGACGGAGGACCAGATCCGGCGCGACATCGCGCGTCACTAGTCCTGACTTACCCCACACGAGCGCACCATGCCCGCGTACGACGACAACAACTGGGAATCGTGGACGCGGCGGTTCCGGCGCGAGCAGACGGAGGCGCTCTCGTTCTACGCCGGCCCGAGAAGGCCACGACGCGGAAGGCCGCCACCGGTGGTGGGACACCACAAGCACACGATGGAGTCCGCCAGCGCCGCCGCGTGCCATCACGTAAGGACGGGGAACGCCACCCCGTTGCGGCTGCTGCCCGTACGGCCACGGCACCAGGAGGTGCAGCGCCGTAGCCACCGCCAGGTGAAGGTCGAGCTCGGCTTGCCCCCGCCTCGTGGAGGTACCGGCATCGTCATCCGCGAACGCCACAAACAACGACGTTCGCCACCACGTGGACTGTTGTACCTGCGCTGCCCCGCCTCCACCTCCCGTGGAGACGATCCCGTACGGGTACAACGTGCCGTCCCCGCTGCGGAACGAGCACGACGGTGACAGCCCCAGGTTCCTGTCCGCAATCACGGACTCGGTGACCACCATCGAGCGCGACAACCCCGGCTAACTCGCCGCCATCGTGGACTCGGTGGCCCCCAAACCCCAAAGGAGGTCCAATTGAGGGGTGCCGGACACCGATTTAGAGGCCCCCCGGTGGAGATTTTCTAAGCAGCAAGCCACAATCACCATTTGTTCTACACGTTAGCTAAACTGGAATGATCATACGTAGATTTCCCTGTAACATTGTGTGCTCTCCCTCTCCGTGATTGGAGTTAAACACAGAAACGTTGCCGATCCAGTTATGGTCTCGCGCACATTTCATCAGAAGGCAATATGAAATAAAGACAGAAGAACCAGATTGAAAAGCAACAAATTCCCCCAGAAAAAAACAAAAATGAATATGAATTTTCTGAAGAGGGGACATAATTTAGTTTGTGACACAAGCACAACAGGCAATCGTCTCCTCTAGAGACTGAACTTTGATGCTCTTAAATACTGCACGTATAAATCTGGGCACAGAGTTGCCAGTCAACCGTACATTCTTCAACAGTTAATTGTTTACACCCACTGGAACACACTAACTTTTGGGTCTGCTTAATGCTCTTCTATCTTCTTCAGGTCCTTCATATTTGTCGTGTCCACGCTGCAAAACGGAATCCAAACATTTAGCTCACCAATCATAATCATAAGTAATGATGAAACTGATAATATTCATCTGACATGTTATTTGGGAGAAATTCCAGTGTGCAACATCTATGAAGTGAACTTTTTGATATAAAGCAGAACAGACTTCGTTGTTGTGAACCCAATAATAAATTTTGCACCTCAAGTGCACATTTGGTAAGATAATTCCCTCTGATTTTTCTTCTTCTTAAATATATAGTCTGCTACGAAAAAATATACAAACATAGATTGATTGTTGTGCAGCTTCAATGTTTGGAAATTACAGATGCTGGTTGCATAGCTAGGATCTATTGTCTTGATGGCTTCAATGTTTGGAAATTACAGACGCTGGTTGCATAGCTAGGATCTATTGTCTTGATGGAGCAGAAACCACCATATGCATAGCTATGTTGAAGCAAGGAGTTGCAGTGTCACTAAATTGTGTTATCTGACGTTAAGTTCAAAAGTCTGTTCTTTGTTCCAAATCGAATTCATTGACTACGGTCCAGCACTAATTCTCACAAGATGAACAACCTGAAATTTCGATGAATAGGTAATTTGACTTCCTCTTCTTGGAATTCTAATTTAATGTCGCATCATGACGTTTTAGATCTATAGTCACTGACTCACTTCTACATTAGACAAGATCACACCTGTTTTATCTTTACTCCAACAGAACTTGACTGAATCACAAACCTCTGATAATCTGAGCAATCCAACTACAAGGGCAAAGATAGTACGTGCAATGAGTGCAAATTAGGAAACAAGTGATTATGTTACATACGTTGTTCCGTAAAGCGCAATCTTCTGAATTTGTGTGATGTCAGCTTCGCTTTGATTGTCTTCAATAAACATAGTCAGGCTGGAATGACAAAGAAAAGGGGTTATAAGAATATGATAGCACTAACAAAATACATGTTGCGTGTGTGCCATAGGGAGGGGTAGATACCTGCGAACATTCTGGAACTTCACATACTTTAGCGTCACAGGCTTGCCCTGTAGAAAAGAATGGCCAGGGCTCATTAATTTGAGGTACATAAGCTAAAACAGGAACAACACAATACATGGCAATCAAGGAAACGATTATGAAAAGGAAAGAATTAATATTTTTAGGAACATACTTCTAATAAATGGCTGGAGGATAGGTCAACAGTGTCACTTGGTGGAAAGTCATTGACGTTGCTGACACCAAGTAAAAATTTATGTCAGGCTAAGGGAAAAGCCAAAACGTTTGAAGAGCGAGTATCAAAGAGCTTCAGCTAAAACTAAAAGGAAGTATACCTGAAACCCATATGCTCTCTGTTGGAGAAGAGTTTAACTGTTTTTGGGCCTGTGTTGACAGAAGATTTTGATGAGTTAGCTATTTGAGAAAGAATGGAGACCAAAGAGAAACACTGAAAGTGGTTTAAGAAAGGGGCTACTACTAGAAACTAATTATCTCATTAGGAGGTAAGGAAGAGAAAAAGAAGCATGAACAAAAAAGTGGTAACATAGAAGCAACATGCATTTTAGTGTGCAAAGAAATTATTGCCAATATCAAGCTCTATATTGATGTAAAGCATTCACAGAGAACTTTTTAGCTTTCCAGAAATTAAGCACTTAATGTTTTAAGTAGTGTGAATAAAGATCTCCAGCAAGTGAGTGGCATATATGCATGGGTACATTGACAATATCAATGCAATATGACACAGAAACAATGCAATTCAACAATCTCAAATTTGAACTAGCACGAACACCGATGTTGCATAGATGTAAACAACAAACATTCTACCCACGCACTAGCAACACAAAATAATCATCTCTCTTATATAGCATAAACGAATACTCGCGGATAGGTCAGACGTTCAACTCTTGGTCATACCGAACAACTAGTGATCATAAATTTACAAAAAAAAACTCAACAACTGAGATTCCACCATCTACTAGCATTAGCAGACCTAACAGTCTCCATCCAGCACTCTAGTTCCAACGGAAGGAAACAGGGTCCTCCTTCAACTTAGTATATAGAGTCCTACCGAGTTACATAGCAGCCTAGCAATTTCATGTACAGTTGCGGAGTAAGTTAATCACAAATCTCACCTTCCTCCTCGGGGCCTTTGAAGAGCGCGGAATGCAGCTTGATGACCTGCATGAAGGGGATGTAGATGAGCAGCTGCTCGTCCGAGTCGCTGGCGAGGTGCAGCCCGTCGTCCTCCCTGTAGCCCTGCAAACCCACCAAATCGTCAGAACCGCAATCGCATCTAACACACGCACACACAGATGCACGACCTATCACAGAACCTCATACATGATCCAGGAAACCCTAGAGACACCGCCCCACCGATTATCAGGAAGCGTATCTGAAGTAAAATCCGGCGGATCAGAACGGGGATCTCGGGATCGGCACGGATCACGTACGTACCTGCTTGAGGGCGTTGGAGATGGCGTGGGCGGGGTCCTGGTTGAGGCACTCGACGCCGGTCCAGTCGATGAAGTCGATCAGATCCACCTGCCCGCGCGGCACCGAGGCCGACGGGACGGCCGCGGCCGGAGGGGCGGGTGCTGCGGTGGTCGGCGCGGGGGCGGTGGCCATGGCTGATGGCTTCCCGGAAGCTACTGGATTCCGGCGGAAGGTCGGGGCGTGGTCGAGAGGAAGACGCTGTGCTGCGGGCTCCTGATATGGTGACTTGCTAGCAGAGTAGCAGCAGACACCAGGCCCGGCCCACCGGGCCTGCCGAAATAGAGGCCCAGTTGGTTCGACGCCGCTGACCGAACCTTGCACTGCGGACGCTGGTGGTTTTAGTCCCACATCGCCGAGCCAAGGAGGATGCGCGGCGAGGGGAAGCTATAAGATGAGGGGCAGGGCAGCTGTACAAGGCATACCTTTCTCGGCCTTTTGGCTAAGATCAAGTGTAGTATCTGTTCTTATCAGTTTAATATCTGATATGTGGGCCATGTGCCCACAACGATATTAAATTTATTTTTTTCTGGGGGAGGGCCCGCCACAGCAGCTTGCTGCTGGGGTCCTCGCGTGTCGCCCTTGCGTTGCACTATTGCAAGGGCCCGGCGCACCCCAACCAAAACTAATCTAAGAATTTCGTCCCTTGAGTTCGGGTTAAGGCTAATTATCACCCACTCCTTTCCCTTGTGTTTTATTGTCAAGATATCGTGCCACGGAACAAAAAAAACTTCAGGACCTGCGTGTATTGCAGTTTGACAACCTAAATTTAATCGTAGGATCCTAAATATTCTACATTCGATATTTGTTTGAATCTAGCTGCGGTCTTCCATTGTTTGAATCTTGCTGTTGGAGTTGCCCTTTACCAATATGAATAAGAGGCACATGCGATCTTGTTTGGTGGGATGTATCTTTGACAGATGACGAGCCGAGACTGTTTGACATATTATTTGAGTTGGATTTAGTTACCTCCTCCCTCAGATGAAGATTATACCACCCAAATTATTTGATGTGATGAAAATAAATTTGGACACATTTATATGATTAGATCATAACAAAACAGTAGTTCTACAATCTTTAAAACTAAGAACATTTCTATGCGGTCATTTTTCTGAAAAGTGTTTGTTCCACATGATAAAATTAGGAGCTGTATTTCTAGGTCTCCAAATCAACGAAAAAATATACAGGTAAGTATGCACATACAATCTGGGCGCAACAATTTCCGTAAAACACACCTAATAATTTGGGCTACAGAAAAAGGATAAATTTCGGTGTACAAAATCTGCCATCCTTCATAATTTATGTGCACCTTTTTTTTTGCTAAATCTCAAATTACTCCATTAAAACGATTAGGAGTCTGCCATCTACCACGGTCGTTGTAAAGCGGTGTGTGACTCATGGATGACACAGTTAGTAATTTTTGTTTCAGTGACGGGCCAAAAAAGACAAGAAACATTTCTCCCTATGTTATAACATATAGGTAGAAGATAATTCACTCAACTCAGCACCCAAAAAAAAGTACCAAAAAATGGAAAAGTAGGAATAAGGCTAATTCGGTTATCCTCTCTCAGAGGTGAAAAAAGGAGACCCGTCCAAGATCTTCTCTCACCGACGGTGAGTGCATGGTCTCCGGCCTCCTCCGCTCGCTTCGGCGACGGGTGGTGGTCGGGATCTCGTTCCTCTGCCTCTGGTGTGTAGACAAGCTAGGTCCTGTGGGCGGCGATTTGGAGAGGATTCGGCCGCCATTCAGGAAGAATAGATCTGTCGTCCTTCTTCTCCCGTGCTAGTGCTTGTGGTGCTGGCTCGTGGACGCGGATCTGGTGTGCTATGCCGGCGGCATCGGGTCGGAGACGGTGGCGACGGTGATGAAGAATAAAGACTCCTCCTCCTTTCCCCGGTCCGACGAGGCTCTCGCCGGGGAGGTTGTGGAGTCTACGTGTTGTGCTGCTGCATCTATGGATCGTCGGAGCTTTGATTCCCTGCGGGTGGCCGACGAGATGATATCGTCGACCGCGCGCGTTGGGGTTTCCCTCCTCCGTCCCTGTCGTCGTTGGGGCGTCGCCTCCTCCAGCGGCGCTGCAGGGCTTGTGGGGTATTGGTGTGTTGGAGCTGCTACCGCGGTTGGCCTGGTGTGGCTGGCGGCGGGCTGGAGGTTTGTGTGTTCCGTTCTGGGAATGAGGTCTGCGGAAGGCGAATTTGGTGCTTTTCCTCGACGTCGTCGACGGGAGCGGCCGGATCTGGAGGTTGGAGGTGAGCTTGGGGTTGTTTCCGGACCCGCATGCCATAGCGACAGGTGGGCACTTCTTGTGCTTCTTCTCAGGGTTCATAAAGCCGTCATGTCAATGGAGCTTCTCCAACCTTGGGTTTGTGGGTGTTCGTCTTGTTCTCTTGTGTTGCTTGCCGGCGCCGGAGACGAGCGATCGACTGGTGTGGCAGAGCTCTCGAGGGTCTTTGTTGTAATTCCCTTGTTCCCGAGGGGTCTATTTGCAATTTGTTTGGAGCTGCGTCTCCCTCCGGTCTATGCTTTGTTTGTGTATAATGTACTCTGTGTGGCTATGTACGTATTACTTTCAAAAAGCATAGGTAGAAGATAGACCTAGAAGAGATAACATTAGAAGAGAAATACTAATTAAATCTAGAAAACAGATTTATCACTCCAAAAAATAAAATAAATAAAGTGGATCCACATGTAACATAGTGGGTGCCATGGTCGGCATGCCTGTCGGTCGATTCCAAGTCCCTGAAATCACCTCACAGAAATTTTAAGATTGGACTACCGCTGCTATAGTTAGCAATTCAAACTTCGAACAGACATATGCTATGGCATACATGATTAGCAAATTAAACCTGATAAACAATATTTAGAAAAAACTTCGAACAGACATACGACGGTACGTTGTTGTTGTTCACATCAGCTTTTCAGTAACAGAACAAAGCGGTTCACACAAGAGACAAGCCAACATTCCTTAAACATTGTATTCAGGCGGATGGTCATTCAGCTGGTGTAAGTTAATAAAGTTGCCAGGTTATCGTCAAAAAAAAGAGACAAGCGAACAATAATCTTCATTCTCCGGGACAGCCATCGTGCTCGAGTGCCCATGGCTTCTCACATCCATAGCAGTGTCAAAGTAGGAGCGGAAACGATGACCCCGTTGGGGGCCTCGGGTTCATGTTATATAGAGGTACAAGCCGTACCTAGAGCATTACATGAGATGATACGTATAAGAGTTGGAGTACTACTCCATACCCAATGCGTATCTAAACTGAATACCAACTGAATAACAGAATACAAGATATATCTAACAGCCCCCTTTAATCACAACCTTCTGAGAGGTTGAGATTACGCTTAAACTCATCTAGATTTCTAACAGCCAAAGCTTTTGTAAACCCATCTGCAACTTGGTCTTTGCTAGAGATAAACCTGATACCCAACTGTTTGTTTGCAACACGTTCTTTAACAAAATGGTAGTCTATTTCAATATGCTTGGTCCTCGCATGAAAAATAGGATTAGCAGAAAGATATGTAGCTCCTAAGTTGTCACACCATAAGCATGGTTTTTCTTTGAGAACAACACCAAGTTGGAGAGACTCAACCCATATTAACTCAGCCGTGGCATTTGCAAGAGCTTTATATTCAGCTTCTGTACTTGACCTTGAAACAGTGGCTTGCTTCCTAGCACTCCATGAAATAAGATTTGGACCAAAGAAGATGGCAAAGCCTCCTGTTGATCTTCTGTCATCTAAGCAACCTGCCCAATCTGCATCTGAGAAGGCACTAAGCAAACAAGAGGATGATTTAGTAAAAGTGAGACCAACTTTTAGTGTTCCGTGAACATATCTTAATATCCTCTTGGCTGCAGTCCAATGAGTCATCGTGGGAGCATGTAAGTATTGACATACTTTATTGACAGAGAAAGAAATATCAGGACGTGTCAAGGTGAGATATTGTAGTGCACCAACAGTACTTCTGTAGCTAGTAGTATCATCCGGTTCAAGGGGACTACCATCATCCAAGGAGAGTTTCTCCGTGGGAGACAAGGGTGTTGGAGCAATGGCACAATCTGTCAACCCAACCTTGACTAAAAGGTCCGAAGCATATTTTTCTTGAGTAAGTAACAGACCATCACATGTACGTTTTACTTCAATGCCAAGAAAATAATGAAGATTTCCAAGGTCCTTGAGGGCGAAATCAGCAGCAAGATCCCGGAGAAGAGCATCAATGGCCTGATTAGAGGAGCTTGTAACTATAATGTCATCCACATAGATAAGAACAAATATCATGATATTGGCCTTGTTGTAAAGAAACAGAGATGTATCAGCCTTTGAAGGTGCAAACCCAAGTGCTTGTAACTTTGTGCTGAGACGAGAATACCATGCACGAGGAGCCTGTTTTAAACCATAAAGAGCTTTATCAAGCTTACATATATAATTAGGCAACTGAGCACTTTCAAAACCTGGTGGTTGCTTCATGTAGACCTCCTCTTCAAGAATGCCATGAAGGAAAGCATTTTTAACATCAAGCTGTCGTAAACTCCAGTTACGAGAAACAGCAACAGCCAAGACAAGTCTAATGGTAGCAGCCTTAACAACAGGACTGAAAGTGTCTTCATAATCAATGCCATATCTCTGTTTAAACCCTTTTGCAACAAGACGAGCTTTATACTTGTCTATAGTGCCATCTGCATTTCTTTTGATACGATAAACCCACTTGCAATCAATAAGATTTTTGGTGGAATTTGAAGGTACAAGATGCCATGTTTTATTGTCCATCAGTGCATTGTACTCTTCTTGCATAACTTGTTTCCATTGATCACTCTGAAGGGCTTCCGAGAGCGTGCATGGTTCTCCTGTTGATGTAAACATACCATACCGAATACATCCATCTTTATATATTTTGGGTTGTCGAATACCTTTTTGCAATCGTGTACGAATTTCAGGCACATCAGTTTGAACGCTAGACTGATTATTCGCTGGGGTGACTGAATCATCCACAAAAGATCCTGGAGACCCGCCTGTGTCCAGCGGGCCTGTGCTGGACTCCACAGACGATCCGGAGCTCGGCTGAAAAACATCTGCATGCACATCATTACCTGACCCGGTCTCCCCACGTGGCGACGTCATAGAGGGTGATGGAGGCGCGGTAATCTCCACTGACGCGCGCGAGGCGGGAGCGGGCGATGGCGACGTGAGATCTGCCTCTGTCTCCGAGACAGGATGCTCCTCGGGATCAGTTGCTGCCGAATCATCACCGGGATCAGCACCCGAATCATCATTGGATCCAGTAGCATTTTCGGCTGTATCTCCACTGGAACTGGTGCTGTTTTGACTCATATTTGCACCATTTGAACTGGAATCTGGACCTGCATTTGAGTGCTCTGCTGGAACATCTGCAGGAGTAACACATTCTGGTGTTTCTGGCACAATATTAGTAACATTAGGTATGATAGGTAATGGCATGTGATCATCAATATTTGCAACCCCATGAGAAGATGAAACCGAAGGTGGATCAAATGGAAGTAAGAGGATATCATCTTTTAGACGACGACCAGCATTCGGATTAAGAGAGGTGAAAGGAAAGACATTCTCATCAAACACGACATCTCGGGAGATATAGACACGACCAGTGGAAGTGTCAAGACATTTTACTCCTTTATGACGAGGGCTATAACCAATAAACACACATCGTGTAGAACGAAAAGCTAGTTTTCGTTTGTTGTAGGGACGAAGGTTTGGCCAACATGCACACCCAAAGACTCGAAGGGACTCATAGTTTGGTTTAGTTTGAAGAAGACGTTCAACAGGACTATCACCATTGATGACTTTGCTAGGAAGCAAATTAATGAGAAAGGTGGCTGTGAGAAAAGCTTCATCCCAAAATTTAAGTGGCATGGATGCATTGGCTAAAAGAGCAAGACCAACTTCAACAATGTGACGATGTTTGCGTTCAGCAGAACCATTTTGTTGATGAGCATGTGGACATGAGACATGATGAGTAATACAATTTTTTTGAAAGAAACTGTTGAGTTTTTCATATTCACCTCCCCAATCAGTTTGCATGGTAATTATCTTTTTTTCAAATTTGCGTTCAACAAGTTGCTGAAAATTAAGGAAGGCTTGATAAACATCAGAACGCTTTTTGAGCAAATAGATCCAAGTGAACTTGCTAAAATCATCAATAAAGCTTACATAGTATAAATTCTTGCCAACAGAAGGGGGAGCAGGACCCCATACATCGGAAAACACTTGTTCCAAAGGAACACTGGAAACACTAGTGGATACAGGGTAAGGCAATTGATGGCTCTTAGCTAATTGACAAGAATCACATACATAAGGGTTTATTTCAGACGAATGAGAAATATTGTGCTTCCTAAGAACTTGTTGAACTACAAAAGATGAAGGATGTCCTAGACGTAGATGCCATGTAGACGATGATGGCTTTATTGTGATGAAGGCTTGTTTTGGTGACCCGGTTGCAAGGGGAACAAGTGGATAGAGACCATCACGGCACGGTCCTCTAAAGAGAATTCTCCTTGTTACCCGATCCTTGATAAAAAAGAAATCAGGATGAAATTCAACAAAGACATCATTATCAAGTGTGAGTTTATGAATAGATAGAAGATTTTTAGAAGCACTAGGGACATGGAGTATATTTTTAAGATGTAAAGATGTATGCGGGGTATGCAATATTGAATGACCAACATGACTTATGGGCATACCAGATCCATTGGCGGTGTGAACAATGTCACGGCCAGCATACTTTTCTTGAGATGTGAGTTTGCTGAGTTCTCCTGTTATATGATCTGTTGCACCTGTGTCACAATTCCAGTTTGTATCCACTCCGTAGGAGGCATCATGGGCAGTCTTCGGTGGACGCTGATCACGATCACGCCCACTGTCGTTCTTGTTATCATCCTCGTAGCGCCACCAGCATGCTTTGGCCGGGTGCCCGTGGATGAAACATATCTGGCAGGTGACATCAACAAAGGGAGTGGGAGCCCGAGATGGACCACGACGGCGGCCATCACGAGATCCATCGCGAGACCCTCCATCATTGTCGCGGCGAGGTCCACCTCCATCACGACGATCATAGCCGCGGTCGTAGCGATCACGATCACGGCGGCCATCCTGTCGATCCTCAGAGCGATACTGATTTTCCTGTCGATCACGGCGATCATCCTGACGATACTGCTGCTGATTCTTGCCCTGATCGCGCTGCACAGCATTTGCAGAAGACTGAAAACCTGAATCTGCGGGAACATTGCGTTGGTCATATGCCTCCAGCTGGTTAAACAGATCTTGGAGTGTGGTTCCTGGATTTCCCTGGACATTGGTGATAAGAGCATTGTAGTGACGTGGATCGAGTCCATGAAGGATGTACCCGACCAGTTCATCATCATCGAGCGGCTTGCCAGAAGCCGCAAGTTCAGAGGCAAACGTCTTCATCTGGGCGAAGTACTTTGCGGCTGAGAGATCATCTTTCTTAGTGTCATTGAGGGCTGACCGCAGGCGCTGGATCCTCGACTTGTTTTGTGAGGAAAACATTGCGGTGATGGCAGCCCAAACATCAGCAGCGGACTCGAGCCCAATTACATGAGCCAGGATATCCGGAGAGAGCGTATTCAAAAGGAAACGCAATAACTGCTGGTCCCGCGCAATCCAAGCTGTGTAGGCAGGGTTGTCCACGGTGATCATCTTCTTTGCATCATTGGCATCCTCAACCTCCATTGTTTCATCAGGCGACTTGTCCGATCCTTGGATCAGTGCCAGGACGCGAGCACCACGAAGGGCTGGCAGCACAAGAGCTTTCCAAACAAGGAAATTCTCCCGAGTCAGCAGCTGGGTGGGTGGTGTGCCGAGCGCAGTGGCCAGAGCAGTCACGGATGAACCGGAGGCCATGGCGGCAGCAGCGTCGGAGGGAGGGAGCTGGGTTTCTTGTTTTCTGGGTGTTTTTAGGTCAAGATCGGAACGTGCTCTGATACCATGTCAAAGTAGGAGCGGAAACGATGACCCCGTTGGGGGCCTCGGGTTCATGTTATATAGAGGTACAAGCCGTACCTAGAGCATTACATGAGATGATACGTATAAGAGTTGGAGTACTACTCCATACCCTGCGTATCTAAAATGAATACCAACTGAATAACAGAATACAAGATATATCTAACAAGCAGAACTCGAAGCCACACCTGAATCAAAGTCAAGAAATGCACCCAGTTAATCACTGCAGAAACCAAGTGTATAACCTTCTCCTTCTGCACGTACGTACCGGCAGGTGATGTGCAGGCAGCCATGGGACTTCTCGACGTAGAAGCGGCAGCGCGGGCAGCGCTTCCACTTGGACTCCCTGGCGGCCTCCACGAGCAGCAGATCCTCCCTGCCGCGCTCCCCGGCGCCAAGCTGCGCGAACTCTGCGCAGCTCACGCCGGCGTGCCACGGCACCAGGCAGCTCGCGCAGAACAGCCGGCGGCACACCTGGCACTCTGACTGCGTCACGCGCCCCTCGGCCTGGGTCGACGCGCACTCGTCGTCGTCGGCCACCATCATCTCGGAGCAGTCGGGGAAAGGGCAGTATGTCCGCCGCGCCCCCACGAACATGGACTCGCACAGCGCGCCGCACCACCGCACGAACAGGTCGTCCGGGAGGGCGGCGCGGCACCGCTCCGGGTCGAGCGCGCCGGCGCAGGACGCGTCGGGGCACCGGACGGCGGCGGCGCCGGCCTCGACCTTGGCGCGGACGTGGCCCGCGAGGCACGCCCGGCAGAAGGCGTGCGCGCACCCGCTCCCGCCGCGGTGGAGGGCCTCCGAGTCCGGGGGCTCCATGCAGATGCTGCATGGTTCCGCCATTGCTGCTGTCGCGCGAGCTTTCTACAGTAACAATCTCCTCCTTCTCCGGATGGTAAATGTGTTTGAGAAAACGAAGGGCAGCGCCGGAATGTAAAGGGCCCCCCGAGGATTCTTTACGCAGACGTGTTTAACGCTGTAGGTTAGGTGCGACTTGGGAAGTGGAAGGGCCTGGTAGTGCACAGTTCCCAAGCTGATCGAAATTATGACTCGACTCCTACAAATTAAGTTTTTTTTTCTTCTCTTTGCCCCTCTGTTTTTTCTTGTGTGCAAGGAAGAACATGGCTTGTACCTGATTTCTGCCTTCTATAAAAGTAAGATACGCATTCGTGTACCCTCTAAAAAAAATATGACTCGACAGTGGTGCTCCTACTAATGGTTTTTATGGAGTAATGTAAGCTTTAGCAAATACAAAAAAAAGGTGTACAACAATTATTGAAGAATGATCTGAGAACCCATTGTCGATAGCCTTGGTGACACGGGAGGCTGCCACCCGTCGAGCAGTGCCCTCTCCCTCGCCGTCGGGTGCTACTTTGCTCTTGTGCGATAGCGTGTTGCAGATATATATGCAATTTTTTGGCAACGTAGTAGGCCGGGTGTTGCTGCGATCTGCGGAGGTGGTTGTGGCAGCACGACGGGAGCTCAACGGTAGTGTGGTTTGGATCGTCGATGCGGCTGGCCGCATCAGGATGCACCGCTCGTGCCAGATATATATGGGCCAAGACGAACCATTTTGGTAGGGTGCAGCGAGGGAGGCTTTGAGAGTCTTTCTCCTTCTTGTTTACATCATCGTGGAGTTTTGATCCCTATTGACGCATGTGGTTCCAAATCTCCAAGTGAAAACCTAAGCCCGTCCATCACGATGGGCGTTGATGATGGACGCATTGCTATATTTTTTGGAGGCGACATCTTGGAGTTCTTGTCCCCTCATGGTGGAACTCTTCGTGGTAGCTGAACTGGTGGACCCGGTGGACTATGTGGTAGGCTGGTAGGGTAAGGTAGATGTCAAACGACACTCTTCAGATTGTGGTTATATCTCTACCTGTGACAAGATTGGGTTCCTCTCTAGCCATATGCGGTCGTGAGTCTACTTGACGCTTGTTGGAGGCGCTATACGCAATACTATTAGTTATTATTTATCTCAAAATTCATTATTACATTTATATTACGCCTTCTATTAGCCATCTACATTATTTTGTGAAGATAAAATTATAATTTGTACAATGCATTATTTTTTATTACCATGTCTAGAAATTGATGAAAAATAATTATATTTTATTAGAAATTAAATTAATAAAGAAGACAAGTGTTATAACGGTGAAATTAGCCTTCAAAGATAAAGCTGACATCACCCCCGTTATACTCGCGAAATATCCGTTTCACGACCATCGCTCCTCTCTGCATCTCCAAACTGCAATGTTCCTTCTGTCCTTGGCACCACTTCCCGCCATGGCGATTCCGCACCTACCAACCCGCAGCGCTCCGCCATTCCGCCCCGTGGCGCGGGCCGCCCCCTCCCTCTGCGCCGCCGTCTCATCGCCGCCTTCCACCACGAAGAAGGTACGGCCTCCACAGCTCCACTCGTCGCCTCTCCTCTCCTCTCCAACAGAGTCTGAATTTGCTGCGCTTGATGTCAAGGTTCTCGTGCCCATCGCCATGGGAACGGAGGAGATGGAGGCGGTCATCCTAGCCGGCGTCCTCCGCCGAGCCGGCGCCGACGTCACGCTGGCCTCCGTGGAGGACCACCTCCGGGTGGAGGCGTCCTCTGGCACCTGCATCGTCGCGGACAAGCACATTGCAGCGTGCGCCCACCAGGTGTTCGACCTCGTGGCTCTACCGGTAATGAACTCACTTACTCACCCTTTCCTCTTCTTCTCCTACGTGCTTCCACTGATAGCTTGTAGTGGAACTAATCACACAATGGACGCTGTGTATTTCAAAGCCCTCTTGGACAATTTGATAGTAGCCACCACCCCCATGGAATGCTGAAATGAAGGTGAGGAGATGTCACTACACAAACTGGACTAGAGTCCCATGATAACAGATGACCTGGGAGCTTCAAATGCGTTCTGCGGCACAACTCAGCAAATCCAAAATCAACCAATTGCTTTTCAGTACTAGGAAGCCAAGTCCTGTAACTTATTGTCTGTGTGGTTAGAACTTTGGTACATTGACATTGCTCTATTTACATACTTAACATATATTCATATAATTTGAATATTTCACTCGGACACTAACCTAGAGAGTATCAGCACCAACTGCATGGCAGTTTATATTTCCATGCCTACTGTTTCCTCACTGGATTTAGGTTAAGCTTGTAGATTTTCTCAGGAGCAGCTCATACAAACTGAGTCTTTATGCATAAGGTGATCTAGTCCTGTAACCAATTGTCTGTGTGGTTAGAACTTTGGTAGATTGACATTGCTCTATTTACATACTTAACACATATTCATATAATTTGAATATTTCAATTGGACACTAACCTAGAGAGTATCAGCACCAACTACATGGCAGTTTATATTCCACTGCCTACTGTTTCCTCACTGGATTTCGGGTAAGTTTGTAGATTTTCTCAGGAGCAGCTCATACAAACCGAGTCTTTATGCATAAGGTGATCTAGTCTGAATAGCCACGGTAGTAGGTTGTCAACTAATTCACTTATGAAAATTGTAATCATCTCCGTCTCCCTCATATTCTTCTAAATATTCGACCCCTTCCATAATAGACAAATGGTTTCTCCTTTACTATAGCAGAAATAATTAGGGACAAAGAAGTGTTATATTCTAGCATCAAAACACTAAGAGTTATTCCTCATGAATTCAACTTACTTTAGCATTCCCTTTCAAAAATAAAAACTTAGTTTAGCATTCCAGTAAAAAACTGGCCACCTCACCTTGGAAAATTTCTTGCCCTCTACTCAATTCTCAACATAATGAGAATGCACCCATTTTGCCGCTTCTACTTTTATTCGCATGAGGAGGGTAGATGCGATTGTCGTGGTCTTCTGGAAGACCCTGGTGTTGTGCTCATTCCAAATTTCCAGAAGACTAGCATGACCAAAGATGTGAATGGATTTCCAGTGGCTTCCTAAGAGAGTAGCAATGTTTTAATGTTTTAAATAGTATATGCCACTTCATGTTCTGATGGCAACCGGTAAACCCTTGTTGTTCTTTCAGTTTTTTTGAGTTGTGGTATATATGTGTGTTACAAACTGGCAGTATCCAGAATCTTATCTTCAGTTCTTGGAATGATGTGTTCAGGGAGGAATGCCTGGTTCAGTGCGGTTGAGAGACAATGAGATCCTTCAGAGGATCACGGTTAGACAGGCGGAAGAGAAAAGGTTGTATGGTGCTATATGTGCTGCACCAGCTGTTGTCCTCGTGCCATGGGGTCTTCACAGGGGAAAAAAGGTGGCCATTTTGCTGTATGACTATAATTTAGCCGATCAAGGTCTCATATTTCTATTGACAATATTTTTTTCTTGTGTGTGCATGACTAGATCACCTGCCATCCATCCTTCATAGGAGATCTGCCAACATTTCGAGCTGTTGAATCAAATGTTCAGGTTTCAGGAGAGCTCACGACTAGTCGTGGTCCAGGGACAGCATTTCAGTTTGCTTTATCATTTGTTAAGCAATTATCTGGGCCTCACGCAGCTGAAGTTATGGACAGTACACTGGTTCGTAAAAACCTTACATTTCTTTGCTCATATTCTGTTAAAATATTAGAAAAATGTAACATGCTAACTGAAATTATTCTGTTTTGTTTCTTGTATGAATGGTATTTATCTTTCAGTTGGCTAGCAAGGTTTCTACATTAGCTTAGCAAGGGACAACAACGTTTTGTATTATATACGCTTAACTGACCACTGTGCAATTATTGTATATTCCACGTAGATGGCACAAATTGATGCTGGTCTTGACAGATGTACAGAAGTGAACAAAGTTGAGTGGTCCTTTGATCATATCCCTCAGGTAAGTTCATATTTAGAAATGACTTGTGCAGTATTAACTATGGGGGCATCATTTGCATAGAATTTATGTCCCAATGAACATAAATCCTCTCATGTGAGCATGAAAAAACGAAGTGCGACAATGTTTGGTTGAAACATGGATGACTAAAGCATTTTTATTGAGAAGATGAGATTGGAAAGCACCAACTTAAATTTGTGCACTTATTTGGTTTGATATTTATGCCGATATTTATCTAAAGGTGCATGCTTGATTTAATAAAGTTCAATATACTTTAGTATGTTATATAGTTCATCTATGTATTGATTCCTCCTCGCTTTCGATGGTTCTATGTGTAAAACACAACTCATATATCTATCATGTCCTCATTACTTCCAGCTGTATGCATCATCCTTGGATAAGTGTGCAATTGGAGCACAAATATTCTCCCTCCATTTTAATTTAGTTCACATTCTGGGTTTAGTCAAAGTCAAACTTTATCAAGTTTGACCAAGAATACAGGAAGAAATATTAATATCAAAAACTTCAAATGCATATAATATGAAATTATACTCTATAATGATTCTAATATTATAGGTTTAATATTTTGAATATGGATACTTTTTTCAAAATATTTGGTCAAGCTTAACAAAATTTGACTTTGACTAAACCCAGAACGCGAACTAAATAAAAACAGAGGGAGTATTGTTCCGTTATGGACTTGGGAGGTTTCTTATATTATGCTTTTTGTGTGGTGATTTGCCTTCTGCAGGTTCTCATTCCGATTGCAAATGGGTCAGAGGAGATGGAGATCATAATATTGGCAGATATTTTAAGACGGGCAAACATAAATGTGGTGTTGGCATCAGTTGAAAAATCTGCAAGTATTGTTGGATCTCAGAGGATAGAGATTGTTGCTGATAAATGCATTCTTGATGTTTCTGAGTCAAAATATGATCTAATCGTTTTGCCTGTAAGCTGTTCTGCATTTCACATTTTTATTTGATAATCATACAAGCCAATACCAATGCAAAATGCCATGTTTTTCCTGTAAGATATTTGACATAATAGTTTGTTTGTGGATAACGAACAAGCTTTCCAAGTTCTACAGCACTCTATTTTTTTTTTTTGAAATTCACTCTAGTGTGTTACTGATAAAAGACAATTCGAAGTTGCCTAACATGTCATGACCAGCCTAGTCTGCTTCCTTAGGTAGGAGTTGTGATTTAATAATCTAGTTGAATATGAAAGGATCCAGCTGAAAGGAAATTTCAAACAAGAAAATTGAACTTACATGTGTGTAGTGTTTGCACATATGGTAAATGTTGTGTGTTCTGCAAGCATGAAGTCTTATCTTCATCTTCCTCGGCTCACATTTCTCAGTTCTGTCTTGAGTGTAGCATTGAATTCCAAATCAGCTAGAGCTTGAGGTATTCAACTGTTTTCATTAGCAATTTATACTAAAAATATGCTTGACTTTTCATTGTTCATTAGTTTCTTCGTGATTTCTTTACCTCTTGAGATTCTGTAGGGAGGACCTGCTGGAGCTGAGCGGCTGCACAAGTCCGAAATTCTTCAGAAGTTACTCAATGAACAAAAGCAAGCACACAGGATGTATGGAGGGATCTGTTATTCTCCACTGATCTTACAGAGGCAAGGTTTACTTGAGGTGATGTTTTGGACTAAATACTCGCTTCATGCCTTCATCTTAGCATCTCATGTTTCCTAAAAAATGGAAGTATATTGACATTGGAATTGTTACTCAGGATAAAAAGGTAACAGCTCATCCCGCCATAATCGGTCAGCTCACTTGCCAAGTTCTTGACCAGTCAAAGGTTGTGATCGACGGAAATGTGATCACTGGGAAGGGGCTTGGGACAGTCATTGATTTTTCCTTGGCTGTCATTAAGAAATTCTTCGGCCATAGACGAGCCAAACTTGTGGCAAATGGAATAGTTTTTGATTACCCCAAGAGTTAAAACACCTAAAGTTTCTGGTACTGCGTAATGTTCTGAAAGGAGGCACGTTCAGCTGAGCTGTGGGGATCTTGCAGCAGCTATGCTTGAGACTAAAAAGGGACCGTTACTCTTCTGGGGAAAGCAAAACATTGTTATGTTGCTACTTTGCTGGACAGCTGGGATGAACCAAATTTTACACTGAAGATTTAGTTGCGGCCAATTCACCTTGGCAAGTTGACAGTTTTCATATAAATGATATGGGTGGACTGCCAATTGGTAAGTTCGATTTGATGCTGATAGCCATTACTCATTATTTTTTTGCAAGCGATGTTTCTTGGATTCTTAGTAGTACAAAGCTCTTTCTTGTTAAAGATAAACCTAGCATTGCGGTCTGTACATCGACTACAATTTCAGTGTTTTAAAAAAACAGTGATTTTGCTCTTTCCAAGTACTTAATAATTTGCATGAATTGAACCTATTTGTAGGACTGGCTGATGTACTGTAAACTATGCATGCCCTGCTAAATTGCTATGCTCTAACATTGAACCTTATACCTTCAGCTTAGCTGATATTTGTATTTGTTTCCCCAGAGGAAAAGTCTCGAACTCCTGTACATGTTTGAGGGTGGCCTTCAGGAGATCAGAACCCATTTTACACTGCTCCATGCCTCATTTCTCAAGCTTGGCTATCTAGACTTGCGAGCTCCTGAGACGGATTCAGAGTAGATTCAACTTACAAATCTTTGTTCTCCACGTTTTGACCTGTAATCACTTTAGATTTTCCCAGCATGTAAGATTGGTATACCGTGCCCTCCTGCTTTTAATTTAATTCGATAAATTGATGTATTGTGTCTTTTCCCCTTCACATGCATGCATGGACGCATGGACAAATCTTTCGCTTTCTGCTGACATAACCACATTAATTGCTAAATTTGAAAATTCCAAATGATTTATCTTCTACACTGATAATGCGATTACCCGTCCGTCTTCACCGTTGATTCGTCTCAACGGGAGTTTTGAAACTAGATCGCATCATGTCATGTTTGGGTTTAAAAAAAATCACCGCATCAGCTAAATAATTATGCAAAACAAGTTATTGACCGATACATTTCATTCAAGTAAAAACACATTAGTCACTAGTACTACCAGTACCAAATATTGCTCTAGGAATTAGCATTCAACAGATACTAAGTGTTTGCTCAAGAGACTCCAGGATTTAGCATTTACAGGTAATAATGGTGGTTCCACAAAATGAAATGCACAGTTAAAAGACATTAGGCAGCCATCTTTCCTAAGGTGGAGCAAAACTTGCATTCCTTTTTTTTTCCTGTTTTTAATTTGCTAGATATAATATCTAAAATAATGCTCTTAGCACTGAGAATAATACTTGTTAGTTCAATTCGAGTTGTATGAACGAAAATGCGACCAAGATCCGCAACTAACATTGAAACCGTGTATGCATCAACAAGAATACTGATGAAAACTAGAGATGATTGAATGATTAGCGCAGTGATAAAATCTATGTTCCCCATCTCAACTCAGGAAAATGGATGCTGAGTTTGATTCCACTGATAGGGAGTGTGCTTTTTGCTACTATGATTTGCATATTTCTGCTTCAGGCTGTCCTTGCTGCCCAGAGAAGTACGTTTGCATTGTACATGCAAATCAACTTTCCTCATTTAACTGGGACAAAAGATTCTTCCTATTTCGTTATGATGTCAATGAGGTCAATATCTAAGCTGATGCTTTGGGGGCAAGTTGAGTGCTGTTCACAGATGGGGTGTCTCTGATCTTGGCTTCAGTTTGGGCTTATGTGTCAAAAAAGAAAAGGTCCATGATTCTATAACTGTTCGCAGATCAACTGATTGCTCTAGAAGGCCCTACATGTGAGAGGTATCAACAGTATCCTTGGTACCTTCGTTTGTTTGAACAAACAAAAGGATAAATGAAGCAAGATGCTGGGCTTAGCTAGTCATAATGCATGCCCTTCTGTCGAGCAGATAAAATTGGGAAATGTTTCAGCATCAAACACCTTATCAGTTTCTTCGAGCCAATCATTTTCTTCAGTATTGTGACAAGGCACTTTAATTCTGCAAGTGAATCCACAAAAAGTGTGCATAGCTTGGCAGTATTGAAAGGGAGTAGAGAATCTTCTTTTCAAACTGGAGACTGTAGATCATCACTTGGTGAGCATCATAACAGGTCATCAGCTATGATTCATGGTGGAACCAACGTCAAGCCCAGTTTAGAAAGCTCAAATACTTCTCATAGGTTGATAGCATCTGATTCTACTGCAACCCTCAGTCAATCGGACAACTTGTCTTGGTGTTTCTGTACCAGGAAGAATTATGAAGATTTGATCTTGTTTTCAGTTGTTACATCTTCTTGCAGATGCGACAGCGACACAGCAAAAAACTACTCCCATATGCTGGCATGTAAGTTATTTTTTACACACATATGCTCCTATTATACTCTGCTCCATTCACAGCAAAAAACTCAAACTTCATGTGCTGGATACATGTTCTACTAGATCATACTCCCTCTGTTTTTTAATATAGCTGTTTTAGCTTTTAGCTAGATTCACATGTATATCTAGACATGTTTTATTGTGCATATTCAACCAATCAAGTGTGCATCTAGTCAACATGTGTAATATCTAAACGTCTTATATTAAAAAACAGAGGTATTATTTCTGTAGTTGCCTCTGCTAGCCAGTGTCTTATACAAGATGTCTTGTTGTATATATGTAATTTCTTGTTGCCACAGTATTACTTACAAAATTATTTGGAAGCACACTGTGGTAAATACTGGTGCACCTTACTTGCTCGAAAAACGCAATGTTATTAGTAGTCAAAATGATCACATATTTTGCGATGGATCTCCCGCAGGACCTATATACATGGTTTGGTCACTGTTAGCTTCCATGCTCCTAACTGCTTCCGTCTTCCGTGGAATCGTTCTTCACCACCACTTCTTTGTCATCTTTCTTCTCCTCCACCTGTACACTTTCAGTCTTGATCTGATCGTCATCTTTCTTCTCATCCACTTGCATACTTTCAATCTTGATCTCGTTGGTGTCTCTCTTCTCATCCATCTGCTTGTTTTCAGTCTTGATCTCATTGGCAGCATCTTTCTTCTTTGAGTTTAGGAGCTCGACAAGATCATCGAGCGCGACATCAGTATCGTCATTCCTCATTAGAACCTCGGCGACCTCTGCGGGCGTCACAGTCACCTCTTTGATTAGCTCCTTGATCTCTGGATATGTGGCATGAGAGTTGATGGCGTGGTAGTTATTGGCAAGGATCTGGAAAGCCTCTGGGGTGCAGTACCCCATGTGGATGTGCATGTCCATCCTGCCTGGCCGCAGAAGTGCTGGGTCAAGACGCTCCTTGTAATTTGTTGTGAAGATGATGATCCTTTCCTCCCCACTTGTTGACCACAAGCCATCGACAAAATTGAGCAGCCCAGATAATGTTACCTGTTGCAGACAGCAACCAAATTGTCATCAGAAATCTGTGGAATCAAGGACTGCGAGAGCTTTATGTATATGTAGAACTCAGAAGTTACCTTGTCTTCTGCCTTCTTCTTTTCTGTAGAATTGGACTTAGCATGCTCCTCGTCTTCATCATGTTCTTCCCGTTGCTTCAGCTCGATGGTACAGTCGATGTCTTCAACCACGAGAATGGATCGGTTGGTCATGCCGACAAGAAGCCTCCTGAGGTCTGAGTTGGACTCTACTCCAGTCAGCTCCAGGTCGTATATGTCGAACCTGAGATGGTTGGCTATGGCGGCGATGAGGCTGGACTTGCCGGTACCCGGGGGACCATACAGAAGGTACCCTCGCTTCCACGCCTTGCCGATCCTTGTGTAGTAGTCCTTCCTCTTGATGAATCTGTTAAGGTCATCGATGATGGACTGCTTCTGCTTCTGGTCCATGGCGAGTGTGGCAAACGTGGAAGGGTGCTGGAGCTCCATGGGGGCCCACTGGTCAGAGTACTCGTTCATGTAGATACTCAGGCTCCTCTCCCCGTCTTTGATGGCCTTGGCCGTGGCGACGATGAACGGGAGGTACTCCTTCAGGGCCTTCTCCTTGTCCCTCTTGTGGAAGCTCACCTCGTAGGACCTGACCTCCCGTGCCCCAGCCCTGTCGTCCGGGTCTCCCTTGACCTCACGGGTCACGAGGCACCACTTGAACTCTGTGCCCCCATACACATCGGCCATCTCCTCCCCTGCCTCCATGCTGACCACCATCCTCTCGGGCTCGCTCTCGGCGCTGCAGACCCGTAGGCGCTGCAGGTCGATGTTGGCTTCAGCGTCAACGCGTGCGGCGAGGTAGGCCTTGACGGCACCGTAGACGTGGTTGTAGGACCATCCCTCGTTCTCCTCGATCACGATGGTGTGCTGCCATGTAAGGCGGGAGCGGAGGCTGGCGAGGAGCCCAGAGAGGGCCTCACGCGCCTCGGAGGGCAGCAGCTCGTTCGCGAGGCTGCGGACTAGCATTAGGGAGGCTGCCAGGGAGGCCGCCGTGGCGATGGTCTTGTCGTAGGACGCCATAGCTGTGTGTGAGGGTGGGTGGGTTCTGTATTTTTGGTGTGGAGCAGTGGTGTGAGGGAAATGAGGGTGTGTGTTGAATGAACTAGGGGGCGGGGGTGTGAGGGTTTTCTTTTATAGGCAGCTGAGTGTGGGATTAGGTGCGTGGTTGACTGTTTGATGTCTTCCTCTGAAAGGAACAGGTCTGAATGATACCCTCACAGACACAGTGTGGTCTTAATTAGCAAAAGGTAGCATCCCATTACCACGCAACTTCAGTTGATAGATTGACTGATTAGTTCGCCTGCAACCTCTATGTGGTAAGTAGTTTACACCATCTGTAAACTGTAATTGATGCTTGCTAAACTAATAGTCTGGAACTGGCACTCGCTGACATGTCGTTTTTACCTTTTTCCCTAGCCTTGGTTTCTTTGCTAAATTAATGTGCACTTCTATCCTCTGAATCACACGTTTTTGGAGCTGGTTATTAGTTTTGTGCTGCTAAGTAGAGAGGATTCCACTTTGCTTCCTTCCTTGGCATCCAAGGTTGCTCAGGAATACTTTTTCTCAGCGAAGAGAAAGGAATACCGGAGAGTTGTGGGCACCAAGTTTCCTAGAAGGCAGTTGATTAGTTTTCTCGAAAAGTGCATGAGAAGAGTGTTTCTTCCCTCCAAGTAATTAGTTGTCCGCGTTGGCTGCTGCAGAAATTCCACGTTCAGCACACTTCAGCTCATGCGCAGACCGCCAAAGACCGGTCGACGTTCGTGCGGCGGTCGTCGCAGCTATACTCCGCTGCCTGGTATCTTCTTGGAGAAAGTCACTTCACCTGGGGAAGGTGTAGTGTCGTCCATCGGGAACGCGTACGTCGGGTTGTTAAAACACCAGCCCGGCCCGGTGTGTACGTACGGGAGAAGAAAGTGAGATCGCGAAAGCTTGCTTTTGCTCGACGGGGAGGAAGGCGTATTTATTTCAATGGGATTTGCTAAATATCAGCTGATTGGTTTTCATTCTCAATCACTTTTGGAGAAGTGTAACTCTAGTCTAAATCTGCAGTTGCACTTTTCTGTAAACTAAATCCGTAAATTGCATAGTATTGAGAAAAAACAGTCGCTTGAGACATGGACGCTCCTTATTTAGCATCTCACCCATAGTTTCTTGAGCACTCTAATTCTCACTCAGAAATTTAATATACTTTCACAAAAGTACGGTTTAGTTGTCCTTCTTGACATCTAAACTACCAAACAACATCTAATTACTACAATGGACTATCAAAATTGTTCAGCTGTGATTTTATTTAATTTATTTTTCTTACTAAAAGTACTTCGTATTTATTATTAGAATTCCCCCCTCTCCCCTATATATTTTGCTTGTATCCCTATTAGGCATAGTTTGCCCTACTCCGCCGGCTACTGTCAAGGCTATAGCGTCCCCCTTACCGTTCAGCTATGTTTCGCCCCAATCCGTTCGAACCAACTCTGTTGAAACTCTATCAGCTCAGTTTACTGGATTCCTAAATCGTTTTTGTTTTGTCACAAATAACCTCTCTTAAATGTTCCTCTTCAAAGAGGAACCCAAACCTCTGCAGTTCCAAATAAATCTTTTCATTTCTTATTTCCTAGGAAATTTTTAATCTTTAGTTAGGTTTAGCACTAACTAACCCGCGTTATACACTCTTATGGTGTCTCCAGACAAAAGAAAATGGAAGTTAAAACACACATCCGTGTCTCCCAAATCCTGATCATCATCATATACAAGAATGCAGAATGGTCAGAGAATATTTAATCTCAACGCATATTTATAACTGCCTGAAACTTGAAGGGAGAGCCTTTTCAAGTATGTTGCTCCATCACCAGTTGTTTACAAGACATTGTCAACTTCTCTAGATGGAGCTCTAGTTTTTTGTGCCAAACTCTCACTCTAGTCCCTCCAACAGTATGTTGCTCACAGCGTCATTATCAGTTGTTTGGAAGACATTGTCAGTTTCTATAGCCTCCTCTCCATCAATGGTGCCAACCAACAATCGATGTGTCCTTGAATCAGGTACCCATCGCTTGTCTAGCATTTGATCTAGAAACTTACATGCGTCACTCTTAAAGCCTTCTTTGATAAGGCCATAAATAATAACATTAGAAATGTCAGGGCTTGCCATCCCATCAATACTTGCCACTTTCAGTAAACTTTCTGAAACCCTGCTAAGTAACGAAAACATGGCCATATTAGGGACTAACAGTTCAAATGTCTCTTGGTCAGGAGCAAAGCCATCACTCACCATTCTGTTGAACAACATAGCAGCCTCGCGAATTGTCTCCTTGGTCAGGAAACAATGCAAAAGAACATTGTATGCGTAGCTGTTCAATAGAAAACCTTCCACCACCATCTGTGCAAGGAGAATCAACAGATACTTCTCCTTCTTCAAATGGACTAGTCCTTGGATAATTGCGTTATAAGTGGAAAATGTACAAGAAGTACCAGTGCATACAGCTACTGAACGCATCCTGATTGCTTCACGTGTCATTCCAACCATACAACTCCCTTGAATCAGCATATCAAGCGTCTCGCTGGCAAGGCTGCAACCTCTTTTGGAGTGATATTTGAAAACTTTAGCAGCTTCTTGGATCCTCTTCATGTGACACAAACCTTCTATGAGCTGCGAGAAAGATTCTGAATTCAGCACCAAGTTGCTAACGCTGGCCCTTCTGAATATATCTAGGGCATTCTTGTACAACCCTAACCAGCAGTAACAAGATACAACTGAAGAATAAGTACTCTCATCAGCTGTAAACGAAGAAACTGTCATTCTACCAATAAGCTCAGATGCTCTTCTAATGTTCCCTTCACTGCAGAAGTGAGTGATAAGTATGTTCCATGAGTAACAATTAACCAGTCCCCTTTTGCAAAATTCCTCAAGATAACTAACTAAATCTCGAAGTCTGTCTGTTTTACATAAAGCTCTTAACAGTACATTATATGGTTCTGTTTCCGCAACATCATTTTCCTCGAGAAAAATCACAGCTTTGCGGAACTGGGCGAATGTACAGTAGCAATCTATAATATTCACATATGTACTTGTCATTGGTGCATGACCTGACGCTATCATCTCTTTAAATACTGTGACGGCATCATCCAATAGTTGATTCTCACACAAACATCTAATCAAGGCACTATACAAATGAACGTCCAACTGAATACTGTCTTGTTTCATCATTTGATACAATTTACTTGCCTCGTTGGGTTTATTGAACCTACAGAACTGGGATATCACTTGAACATAAAAACACCTATCAGGGATGCATCTCAGCTGCTGCATCTTATCAAAGAGTTCTATCGATTCATCTGCTCTGTTATGAGAACAAAGTGCTGCTATGAGTATATTGAATGTCCGGCTATTAGGAGTACACCTTTTCTTGCCCATCCTGTCAAACTGAATCATCGCCAGGTCTAATTTGCCAGCTTCGCACAACGCCTCAATTAACCAATTCAAGGTTTCCACATCAGGAAGGACTCCAGCCTTTACAATCTCCATGTACACACGGACGAACGGTCGCAAGCCCCTCCCTTCCTTGACCAAAGCACAAAGCAAAGCATTGCAAGATGAGACTGACATCTTAAGCTTCCCAGAGCAAGCATTCTGAATCACCAGCAAGGCTTCATCACAACGGTTTCTATTGCTCAGGGACTGAACTAAATCATTCAAGATTTTATCCAATGCAGGGGCATTCAGTTTGATCATTTCCTTTAGGAGGTTGTCCATCTCATCACAATACCCAGCAAGACCAAACTTGGAGATCATGCAGGCGTATGTGTCAACCGTATGGACGAATTTCCTCTGACTTGATGCCCATTTGAAAATTCGAAGGGCCAAGTTCAAATCCGAAGTAGAATCGAGAACACGGGCCAGTCTCTCTGGCAGGAGACTGTTCTTGAGTGACCGGATCGTGGACTCAAACTCCGCAGAACTCTCTGTAGCCCCACAAGAACGAGTAGCAGGCACATCCGAGGAAAAAGAGTTTGTTAGCCTGCTCGATAATAGGCGTGGTCTTACAAACCATATGCGGAACGCAACCTTAAGGGCCATGTAGACAACTACATGATTCTGTGATCAATGCGGGCTGCAAAGGTACAAGCCATGTATTCGCATTGGAGCTAGCATCCCTAAGCCTCTGTGATTCTCTGAATTCAAAACAGGGAAAAAATGAAACCAGAAACACTTGTGGTTCTAAGGACTGCAACCTACTAACACCAGAAACGATACAACTAATGGTACCAGTAATTTCTGACGTAAATACAGGATCACTACTGAACAGTTGATGAAGAAAAGAGTAAACCACAGAATTCCGCATATAAAGGTTCTTCCCTAAACATTTCATGGCGTTGAAGCAGTCAATCACACACACAATATCGCTGATAATTTGAACTAAACCTGGAAATAGCATTTCTCTGTAATCATGGAACATATCTTATGTGGGGGTAGCGACTGTTACGCAATAACGAGGTCATCATATGCATATCAGGTAACCTTTCACTATCAGTAAACACAATGCAAGCAAAAATTTCCACTTACAAATAGGATTTGGTATTTCTATCAACTGATCTGGTGCATTGAGTCAACGAGAGCATATAAGTTCAGATACCATATCAGAAGAGAGCTAGAGAAAAGGATATGCATCACACACCTGCCTCCCGGCCGCCGGGACGGCTTCTCTGCTCTACCGCGGCAGCCAGGCTACCGCGCGCCACTCCGTCTTGCCGTGAAGCCTGCCCGCGCACTCGCCTGGGTAAGGACCTTGCGACCTGTTCCGTTGGCTGCCGCGGGACGACGCTGTGGAGCGGTCCAGGCGAGAGCCGAGACCTGCGGCGGCGCGGTGCGGCGAGTGGCGGCGGAAGGGCTAATCTGGCGGCAAAGGGGCTGACGCTCGCAGGAGAGCCCTCCTGGGCCGGCCCATTAGGTCGCTCTGGACATTTATTTTGCTTTCCGCTAGTCTCATGAAAAAACATGCGTTTTTCTATAAATTTGGAAAACATAGTGAAATAAAAAATGTTCCAAGACATGTCAAATGAAAAAATGTTCAAAGATTTTGAAATTGCATAAATTTAAATTTCTTAAAATCTAATTTTTCTTCAAATAATAATATTTTCAAAATCTGAACATTTTTAAAATTTGAATGTTTTTTACGTTGAACATTTTTTGAATCTGAATATTTTTCAAATCGAAACCATTTTTTTTTTCAAAACAGATTTTTTTTCTGAACAATTTTCGAATTTGAATTATTTTTAATCTGAACAATTTTTGTATCTGAAATTTTTTCAATCAAAACATTTTAAAATTTAAACAATTTCCAAACTGATTTTTAATTTGATCATTTCTAAAATCTATCATTTTTCAGTATCATAAAAATGTGATGAAAAGAAAAAAAATGAAAAAACAAAACAGAAAAACGACGAATGTTTTCTTCAGAAGCTTCGCCAAGATGAACCAGAGCTGCAAGCGAGCGGGCGCATCAGGAACCTTTGGAGGCGCTGAGATCTCTGACACCGCCGGGGGAGGCCTGAGCCGCTCCACCTCGACGTCGTACCGGAGCACGGCGGGCACTCGAGGCGCTCCTCGAGGAAGAGTGTGTATCCATTTGCTCCAACGCGAATGTCACACCTCCATCCATCGCGGCGCCCGGAGGCAGCGCAGCTCGCGCCGGAGAGCCGGAATCAGGGAATCGGAGGATTGGAGGAGGCAGGAGCAGCGGGGAGGATCGAGCAAGAGCTGGGCGGATCGAGAAGGAGCTAGACGGAGCAAGCAACTTGGCGATGGGGTTGGGGAATCGTATCCTGAGAGAGGACTGGGGAGCGACGGAGCCACCCAGCGAACGGGGAATTGACACGTATACGTGACAACAAACATATAGGTATAAATTTCTACCGAGGTGAGGGGGGCGACCACCCCAGCTCCCCCCCCCCCCCCTACTGGCGCCGCCATTGTATGCACACAGCGCGTAGCCTCGGCTGCGGCAATGACACCCAGGACGTTGCCTGTCAGGACTCAGGACGACAGCCAGGCCGTAGGCGGCAACAACATCGGTAGGCCGTTGCTGGTCACGACGACGGCAAGAGCAATGTGAAACCCTCTGTCGCCATGGCCATGTTGGCCAGTGGCCATCCCACCGTCAGGAGCAGGAGCAAGAGCAGAACACGACAGGAGCAGGGCAACAACACCGGCAGGCCGTTGCCGGTCACGACGACACCGGGAGCAGCGTCAAGACAGCTGACACGAGCAATCACCATGCTGGCATGACAACTGGTAATTAGCCATGTGTGTGTACAAGAGAAAATGAGAACTTCTACAAAAAAAATGAATAGAGAAACTCAACCGACACTGAGCATTGTTTCCAAAGATTTTTTGGACATGGTTTATCTTTGGTGTTCAAAGTATAGACTTCAGTCTTCATATTTCAAATAACATTTGTAGAACTCCATCCCTATTTTCTTTTGGTTTTCCAGTCCATAGAGTTATATATCTTTAATAACTTTCCAATGAAATTTGTATCCACTGAAAAAGAAACCAGTTGTGTTACGTACAAGAAAACAATTGGTCTTAACTTTTTGGATAATAAATTAAGTATCATGCGCGTCACTAATGAGAAAGATACGTTGACCATTGCCAGGTTTGAATTTGGTGTTTCTAATGACTGAGTTGAAGATCAAAGCAAAACCAATGACTAAGAGAAAGATAAGTGGTGGAGAGAAGAAAAGGAGTAAATGAAAAAAAACTTTATAGTATGTGTGTACTTTTACTTTGACCATCCATAAAAATATCGAGAAATTTGAATTATTACATGCCATTCATACTTTTGTGTGAAACATACATAATGTTACAAATTTTCCAACATATACATACAAAAATCCAGGTATGCGTATGAAACAATTGATATGTTATATTTAAGTTTTTAAGCAAAGTTTTATGTGCTTCACTTCGAAAGATCATCAAAAATCCAGGTATGCGTATGAAACAATTTTAAAATATATTTGTAAAACTGATGACTCCCGTGTTTTAATATATGTTCTAGTGATGTAGCACACCATAGCTATTTTTTTAAATGAGATGTGATAAAAAAAGAATAGAGCTAAAAACTATAAATGAACTAAAACACCCCACTACTATTAAAATGGTATAACCTTTGTATGTGTATTAAAAAAAATTCAAACTTTGTCAGTTCAAAATTATTATTACCTAATGCACAACATTTCGCATGTATATTGTCATTGATGTACATAACCATAATCAAATATGTCTCTAATAATATCTTAATAGAATGAACCGCAAATGTTATATTTCATAACATTATCTCAATTATGTATTATTTATTGCGGTGGACCCTAATTATCAATGCATCATAAGTTAGTATACATCAAACATTGACGACTCAAAGTTTGCACTTTAACTTTACACAACGACAATATGGCTTCTACACATGTAAATTTTATATATGTATATGTATATGCTATCACCACTAAAAAACATACTCCCTCATCCCAAAATATACGGCACCCCCGATTTTTGTTGATCAAGAATTTAGTACTTTAACTATGATTTGTACTTTAAATTTTCAAAAAGATTAGTATATAGATATATGGATTGATAGAGCTTCGCAAGACAAAATCCAACACAATCAAAATCATTCATCAAAAACGTTTTGCACGCCTTATATCAACGCGGATTTGGTGCCATGGGGGTAGCAGTGCACACACTCTCGGCTGTTGGATTAAGAGAGATTTCACAAGCTAGATGATTATACGGGAGGATGATATCATTCGCATGCAAACGGCTGTGACCCTGTTTCCGTCCACACCCAACATAAATACCAAACACTTCCTTCTAGAAAGATGCCAAAACCATGCAGGCCAAATTCTCAAAACACAACGAACCCCTAGCATTATTCTGACAGGATGTTGTTTTTATGCGCTGTTCGCCTGGCGTACCGATGCCCGCACCCTAATTTTATATATGTACATGTAAAATTCGCTGGATTTTGTGAATGGCATATAATAAAACTCATGTATTAAAGATGTTGGCCATGCATGTCATATACCATTTAATCAAATTTATGCAACCATAATTAAATATCTAGGCAACCATATATTCATTTTGTGACACTTAATACACACATAATGGATGATGTCCTCGCATATTAGACAAAAAAAATGAAATGAGGCTAGCTCAAAAGATGTTTGGTTGTATGTAACTTTTGTACCAAAGGTTGGCGCTATGAACAATTTTCTCGATAAGTTGCAGCTTTTGCTCCGATGGGGGATTGGATTGTTTTCTTAAAAGTGGGTTTTTTTCCGCAAAAGAAATTTCACCACTAAAACGTTGGGTCAACAACATGCCAAGTCATCAAATAAGACCATAATCGAGTACCGTAAATTGAGGCCATGATGAAGGCGGGATTGGACGACAAGTTCGAAGACCACAATAACCACGGCGTTAGGAAGAATGCTAACAAACTAGTGAGTCGCACACACAGACACAAGATAGTAAGACGGCATAAATAGTACTATCACCCTCGAACGGCTGAAGTCTCAAACACTTAATTAAACAGACAGTACTGCTTGAAGGTTTGGGCCCATGACACGCATACTCCAGATCCCAACAAGAAAGGCAACTACTTAACTAGAGCTGATACCAACAGAAAGTCTCAAATACAGCGAAGAAATTGCACTGCAGATCCCCCAGAAGTTCAGACTCACGGCACCAAAGCTCCCCCTGACCATTACCAACCTATACCAATGAAAAACATATAAATGTCAGGTAATGCAACAGATTAACAGCCTACGTGCCTGAAAGTAAGCAAAAACAATGTCCTCGCTGTCACCTGGCAACTAGAACAAGGTACACGGAAGTGAAATATCTGAAGGCGACTATCAGTTCTTGCTGCCACCTATGTAGAAGTTTAGATTTGGATATTAAGATCAGCTGTGAAAACGTCAGGCATATGTGATGAAAAACATTAGTTCGTACAGCACTGACCTAGCGATGCAGCAATAAGAAAATCCTCATCCTCAGGGAACAGCTGCAGATTCTTCGATTTCAACAAGTATTCAATAGCCGAGTCCTGGAAGTCCACCAAGCTGCCAATTTTTATGAGCTCAGCCAGTGAAGAGATCTGTTCTGACATCTGAACGAGCAATCCCTGAGCAATCTCGTTTGCAAACTTTGTTGCAAACTCAATCTTTTCTTTGTAACTGGTTGTGCCATTGCTTCTCTGCATGTACAGCTTTGAATTCACCCTCTCCCAGCGGAGCATTCGGCTGGCCTTCACATCCACGACCCTTCCACAAGAAAGATTTACACGGTATCCCACCGTGATTGGCTTGTCAGTCTCTAGGAGAGTCACATTTACCAGGCAAGAAACCATCATGTGACGCTCTTTAACAGAAATGTCAAGAGCAGGATCAGCAAGAAAAGCGAGAACTATTTGGAGCAAACCAGCACTGATCAACTCACACTGATCAACTTTTCTACAACTTGCAGCCTCCAAGGTGAAAGAATCATTCTTCTCCACAGCATTTGATATTGCCCGAACACCCATACTACCATAGATGCTGTTAAGCCTTGCTCGAGAGACAGAAGGAAGGCTGCAAGAAGGATACCAGATAAAAAATGATGGCTGAGGAAGATTGTCAAACAAATCCTTGAGAAGCAGATCATCAGGAATGAACACGTCCTCCTTCTGTGATAAAATGATCTTCCCGTTGACACAAACTGGAACCTTGACACAGCCCGAAAGAAATTTCTCCACATTCTTACTCCAATTCTTTGCAATGTAGTTCCAGAAAGCAGCACAATCGGCTATCAATAGCTCACTGACCGAGCTCTCCCATGATCTCCACAGTTGGCAGTAGTCTTCCACGCTTGGACCATGCCTCACACCAAAAGCAGACGAAAAGAAGTCAAGCAACTTCCCTTCATAGTATTGGCCCAAGACATGGAGCTGTCGGCTGAAGAGATTGTTCCGATCATGAATGACGCAGCTTCGTGGGCTCACCCAGGATCCACTTTTCCTTTCGTTTGGTATCCAAATCCAATCACTATTTTTGTTCGTAGGTTCCCAGTTGCACTTCTCAAGGTACATGTATATCCGAGAAATGGTAGCAGTATCTTTGTGGTTTCTCAGATGCTGAGCAACAAGGCCATGTCCAGATGTAACATCCACAGTTACCCCGATTGCCGCAAGGACATCTTTGAAAGAGGCTATTTCTGAACCATAGAAAGATTCATCGATGAAAGGGCCATCCTCCTTGTAGATATAAGACTGGGTTGGATCAAACAGTATACATTCATCGGGACATTGGTATCCTAGTGTTGTCCTTAACCAGCTGCAGCCATTGATTTTCTCCACAAAGTGCTTAGGAAACTCTATTTTACAAGCCAAACAACTCCGGATGCATCCAAGTAATGACAAGACTGTGGCTGCGGATATGTTCACAGCACGGTTAGGAATGTTGAGACCAGTGATGACAAACCTAGTACCATCTTTCACTTCTGTGGCAACACCTAGCATCTTCAGCTCATGTTTGTAACCATGTATGTCCTTGCTTAAACCATCATGAGAGTCATCATCATCTATGAACGGTAAGTCTGCTATTGCTGACAGAGATTTCCATTCATTGTTAAACAAAATTGCATCCGAGGGGGACCTGAACCCCAATGACGTGCGCAACCACTTCTCACCCCGCATACCATTGAAAAGTTCAACAGGAATAGGGTTTTGCTTTGTCAGTTGGCGATAAGATGCTAGTAGAGCTAGGATAGTCGCCTTTGTAAGCGATGAATTACGTACCATCTTCGTAAAGATACTTCCTATAGCCTTTGACGCCTCCTCAAATCTTAGAATCAATCCAGTCTTCTTCAACTCTTCTTTGTATGAACTGATTTTATTCCCGTAAAATCCAAAATCAACTACAGGAATTTCGTCAAAGATCTTTAGAAGGCACTCCCATTCAGGTTCCAGAAGGAAAGATTCATTGGGAGCACGGAATCCCATGCTGGTCTTCAACCATTTTAAATTTCTAAGCTTCTTTAGGAAGTCATCACATGAGCTCACATACCGGATGCACTTGAGGATAAGTACAGTAGCATCACAAGTAACAGCAACAGAACTGAACTTGAAATTGTCAATTACAAGTTGGTAATTGTTTTTAAAACCAACGACGACACCAAGCAATTTGAGCTCTGGTTTATACGCAAGGATGTCCTCGCCATAGAACTTGACATCAAGGAATGGTTGGTTACTGATACAAGATGCCACTGCCCACTCTGAATCATAGACGATGCAACTAGCAGGAGACATGTAGCCGATGGTACTCTTCATCCATCGTCCATCTTTCACATGATTAATCAGGTCACTTGGCGACAGAACCTTCTGTTGAAGAAACCGAATCAGCTTAAGCAATGCGTATACATTCTCTCTGGTTAGCACATTTCTTGCAGCCATCAACATGAGGCGGCTACCAATGTAAGCTGACGCCTCCCGAAACTCAAATCTTACACCAATTGCCTTAAGTTCCTCTTTGTACTCATGCAGTTTGTTTTGGTAGAACTGTTGATCGATCATTGGTATATCAACAAAGGAAGATCCATCTTGCAGAAGATTACTCCACTCGGAACTGGACATAAATGATTCGTTTGGCGGTTTGTAGCCAACAGATGTCCTCAGCCAACTTCCCTGTTGCACACAAGCCAAGAACCTAGCCGGTAATGCTACTCTTCTCGACTTCAAATTTTGTATCCATTGCAGTAGCAAGAATGCATTGCCCACAGTTAGAGGTGACGAAACAGTAGGGAAACTTGCATTCGGAGGGTCTATGGATGGCACATCTGATGCATGTAACTGAGCCTTGACGAAAGAAAAGAGCTGGCCTTCGGATGTGTAGTTCCCAGCAAAACAGCCTGCTGACTTGTAATCTGCATGCAGTTCAATGTAGTTCTCATTCGTCCATGGGTTAGTGCCGATCAGTTCAATCCATTTGCTACCCTTCGCAGGAACTAGAACGCTGCTTCGTGTCTTGACCACATTTCCATAGCTGTCAATTACTGGCATGGCACGACATAGTTCGGCTACATTGTAGCTTTCTACGAGACCCTTCTGAGATGAGTGGTACAGAAAGTGAATGAAAGCAATGACAGGCCTGCTACTATTCAAGGAACTAACAACAGTCTGTCCATAGCTGTACACAGAGAGGGACTCCACTTTTGCATGGCTGCGAAGCCATTGTATTATTGTTGTCTTGTGTGGGAAATCTTCTAGAGCTGCCTGTGTCTCGAGAGACAGAAAAACCCGTTTAGACTATGGAAACTCTTTGTTCCAGCTTATAAGCCATAATATGTACTTCTTCTGAGATGCAAGGCACAACCTATCACTCGATTGACTAGCTTTAGATATGCTCCAGAAAGAGGTAACACTGTTCCTATCAACACACTTCAGCAGGGGAATGGACGACATGTTTGTTCCAGAAAAGAAATTTTGCCAATTATCCGCGACAAACAATATGATTTCTAGATAAAGTTGTTCATGTACCTCTCTGACAAGATTGGACCCCTCAATGCATTTCGCATACCAGTCAGAGCCCACACTTTTAACACCCAGAAATGCAAGCACACCATTGTACGTACTCTTGTCAAAATGAGAGCTGAGAATGTAAGTTCCATGCGTGGACAAATTTATCAGGTCCACTCCAGATTCTCGTGCCTTGCCAAGGATATCCCAAAAGGTTGGTTTAAGCCGAGCAACTGCGCCAGGCTTGCAAAATATCTTCTGTGAAGTGTGAGACTCACATGGCACTATATTCTCGACAAGAACCTTGTCTTTGATTCCAGACCTAACTGGCTCCAGCAATGGGATCAGTGAAGGATTGACCGGCAGGAAACGAAACATAGATGGAAGTGACATTGCTGGTGCATCAGCTTTGGACTTCACAAGTGTTACAAAGGCATTCAGGAAAGCACCTGGGACACACTCTAGAATTCCCTTGTTCCATGGACTGTCGAACAGTATTGCCTCTCTTGATGATGCAAGGAGGAAGTCAGCCTGAATGATGAAGGGAAAGTTGGTCACCATCTCCGTGGGAAGGAAAGCATAAACACCAGGAGATAGCTCCTTCCCACGGGATAAACGCTCACCATGCGGGAAGGCTAGAGTGATGACCCACTCATCGATTTCAGTACGTTTGTTCACTCTATTCTCTAGCTTCACGGGAAACTTTTGCCTCCACATGTGGTACACACATTCTATATCGCTGCCATTCTCTCGAGCTGACAAATGAAGTGTGTAAGACTCTGCCTGCATGTTCTTCCTCATTTCGAAGTTCTTCTCACTTGATATTGATATCTCACTAACAGTGCTGCCTTTGGGGTTGCAGTTATCTTCTCGGACAGAAAGCTGCCTGATCTTTGACAGAAACAATAGCATTTCAGGATGCAAGCTCGAGAGCTGCTGCTTCACCGCAGTAACCTTCTCATCCTTCAAAGGCAGGATGATACAGGTAGCTGGAAGATTTTTGGAACACCCATATATCTGTTTGATATCTGAAAGGCTAGGTCTGGATTCAACCCACTCGGGGACAATGTATCCAATATTACATTCTGCACAAGGTTCCTCATTGAACTTGATTTGATACCCATTACTGAATATATGGGGCTGGCTTGATATCAGGAACACACTTTTGAATCCAATACCTAAATCAAAAATATATACGGATATTAGAACTTGTAAGTTTCAGTATAAATGGATCATGATATGTTAAGCATATACATGACCACACATTGTATTTTTTTCAGTAACAGGGGCAAAACTGTAGAATGAGAAACGATTAGTCTTAACAAAAAATAGGAATACATGGATATTTTGCACATCTTATCTTGGTAGGCATGGAAAAACATGCCGATCTTGCCATGAAAACAAAAGTGGAGTTTAATCTTGATAACTATAAAAATGCTTAAATTTATTAACACCATGTACTCCCTCCGATCCATATTAATGGACTCAACTTTGTCTAGATACGAATGCATCTAGTCAAAACACTTAACTAGATACATAAGAATCTAGACAAAGTTGAGTCCATTAATATGGATCGGAGGGAGTAAGAATAATGCCTTCGACAGATGTTCTACAGTAAGCTATTGATGAAGAATAAAGTTTTGAGTAAATACATATATGACATCTTAATATCTAATAAGATATCAATGATCAACATACTGCAAATGCATGTCTTATCTAGAAAGAATGGAGCATAAAGATTCAGTCGTAATATTTAAATCTTTGATCCAGTGCCAACCATAAATTTGATTCAGTACCAAAAATACTCTTGCAATTTATATATCTTTTTAAGCAATAGAAGCTATAATCATGTTTGAGAAGATAAGTTCCTACATTGTAGCTCTACCGATATGAAGTAGTAAGAGTAACAAGTAAATTCTAATTGGCCAAGAAAACACAAAAGGATTTCGTGAGCTGCAAAGATTCACCTTTTTCCCCAATGTAACCCTTGTCTCTGTTTCCCTTTTTTGTTGACTTCCCCACGCGACAAATGGACTCAATATTTGATTTCGAGAAGCCCCTCTCATTGTTGAAAATAAGTAGAGTCGATGATGCTCCAGATCCTGTGATGTCATTCGATGTAACAAGAAACTCCAAAGATGGCTCTACACCCCCAGGATACTCATTGTCTTCAGCGTTCTAGTTATAGAGGAATAAAATATATATACATAAATGTGAAACAAAGCAAATAGAACTGGAATTTCATTACTCTGACATGCAACACACATACCAACACGATTTAAGAAAAGCACATGTTCGACAAAATTTGGCAGTCATTTTGAACAGTCATGATAGTAGACTCTATCAAGTTATCCAATCAAATGAGTGGGTTAAAAATAACACAAGTCATGATAGTAGACTCTATCAAGTAACACAAGTAATAGTAATCCAATCAAATGAGGTTTTTTCTGTTCCATCGTTAGAAGGGTTTTTCACATTAAATCGTGTGTCCCTGTTTGTGTTTATCTAGCTTTTGTTCATCGTTTATTTTGCCCATCGTTATACCAACATAACAAATACATTTGATAATTATTTAAAAATTGACAAACATTAGCTTATGTTATTTACAAACAAACATGTAGCCTGTTAAAGATTGACTGGTTCTAAGAAATGGCATTTTAATTCTGTACTTAACCATGTATGACAAGATCATTAGTCTAAGTTGAAGTGAATATTTAGAAGATAACTCTAGTGTGGATACTGCAGAAAGAAAAACGCTTGCATTCGAATGAATGTATTGCATGCTACTATCTGTAGGTGAGACCACATTCATCAACAAACAATAGAAATTACTACTGCTCAATATTAGATGGCGTTTTAGAAAGCGTGCAATGAAACTACTCTATCTAGGTTGGTTAGGTCAAAAGATATATTACATATTTGTGTTTGTCTCGTAAAATATATTCACGATATAACTTTTCCATTTCATACAAAAGAGATGTTTAAGTATCATATTCAAAACCGCAATCACACTTGAGTTAAAGTCTAAATTTGGCCACGTTTTATTTAATTATTTGGAAAACACACTCATCTTTCTACCTAAGCTACAGAAATAGGTTCATGACCTGACATCGAACTACAGACGGATGATGTTAGACATATACTCAAGTATTTAATGCAAGTTGTAACCATGTGACAACCAAGAATGTCCAACCTATTATAACTAGTACAATAATCTAGATAGGCTACTATGATTTGTCAAATAGGATGGAATGTTCTATCATAATTTTCGATCGGAGAATGGCAAAATGAAATGCACTTATAAGGCTAAATGCTATAATGGTTACATGGCTCTAAAGTTAAACAAAATGGGTGTGTGTGTATGAAAGATCTATGTTTTTCTTCCCATTAAACAAAATAGTTCACTGGATCTGAATTTGATTCTTCTTTACTACAGTATTATTTCTAAAATAATCATCAGTTGTTGAGGTGTGAACATAATCAAGTGATGATCCTTAGCATTCGTTCTTCTGTAGAACATGTCCACCAGCCACCATAAAAACTAATACAAGTCAAATAAATGGGCCGCGATGTCAAAATGCATAAACTAAACGAACTGGACGACCATTGATGTAGCTCTTTTGTGCTACCACAGTGCCTAATTCCAATGAAAACATCGCTTCAATAATCTATTGCTCACATGAAACTGAAGAGTAGGTCAGGTAGGCCAAAAATAGACCACCAATGAGCTTACAAAAACCAACAGTCACTTAGCACCAAACAGCGTGTACAAATTGGGGGTAGTGGAGCTCAAGAAAAATGAAGGAAATGACCCTGGATCACATAAAAAACTCGTGAAAAGTAATTTTGTTACATCGAATTGCAAAAGAAAGAAAAAAGGTACAAACAAAGAGAGATAAAGGATGTAGATCAAATAAAAGAAACAGAAATTCTACACTTGCTGCAGAAAATAGATTTAAAAAAATATAGGAGTAACAGATTTAGATGAAAGATAAAGCTGGAAACTTAAGTAAGGTGAAAAGGCGAGCCGATTATACTTAAAAACAATATATTTGTAGGCGATAAAAGCAAAATAACCAAAATGCACATACAGAATTGATAGCATTTTCTCAGAAAAGTACCAGATTTAAACCTCAAAAGTGAAAGGGAAAATCGATAAATGATGCATCTTGAAAATGCATATAGACGGTGCAGGAATCTCGTTTCTGCGGCCTCTGGATTTATTAAAAATACCGGATTTTCTTAACAATGGATATACTTCCTACAGACCTGAACTATACTTTTTGTGCAAGAGCCTAGTACTAGAAAGCGAATGGACTGCCAGAGAAATACGAAAGGACTCATATCAAGAAAGCAGCATGATTTTTCACCTGGACAAGCTCCATGAGGAAGTGCACATCTTTGGAGTATAGCTCCTGGCTGAGGTAGATCACCGCCTGGTGAATGTCCTCCGCCAGCGGGTTTTGCTCGCCGCGGCCGATGTAGTAGCGGTCGCGCCGTATTTTCTCCACGTGCTCACGGGCCGCCGCCGCCATCGTCGCCGGCGACGACGACGATGATACTTGCACGGTTGCTGAATCTCAATGTGCTGGAGAGGAGGGATGGTGATGGACTGGTGGGTTTGGAGGTGAGAAGTGGAGGAGGGGGAGATTTATGGGGTTCTTCGCCGCCTTTAAGGAGTTGGGTGTGTATTGGGTATCACTGGCGGTTCGTAGACTCGATCGTTTATTTTCCTTTCAGATCTTTTATGCTCTGCTGCAGTTGAGAGGAGTTGGCAATCGGGGAGTAGATTTTTCCGAGTTGTTCCGAGTTGTTGCTATTGAAAATCTGTTTGTTAAATTAGATACTCCCCAATGCGAAAACTGTTATTTTTCATACTGCGAAAGTATGAAGTTAAGAGCATCTACAGCATCCAGCAGCGGCGCTTACGTGAGCGCGTGCGGAAAAAACGCCGGTTTAGCGTCCGGGTGTGAATTCGCAATTCTAGCAGCTGCGCGGGAAAAATTTCACCGTGCATGGAAAATTGCGGGATCGCGCGCGCGAACTCTGCCGCATTCGCTCTCGCGCTATAAAACGCGCGGCATCACTCGTTTCTAAACCTCCACCGCTTATGCGCGCTCGCTGTGAAATCGTTTCCCCTTCCGCCGCGTGTCCCTGCCACTTTGTCTCCGCAGCCGCCACCGCGCCAGCGCGCCGCCGCCTCGCACAACCCGACGTCGCTGACGATGAACTTTCAGGACATGTGATGAGAGAGAAGTTGTTTTTTCACTTAAAAATGCATCGGGAATCATACACTGTTTTGTGAAAAAATTCAAATCTAAACGTGCACTTATTTGAGGACGGAGGACGGAGGGAGTAGAGCCCAACAATTTGGAAACTCGTCGGACAAATATCGAAATTCAATATATTAGTAGGCCATTTTGCATGTCTGCCACAAGGGCGCCCGCCTACGACCTCCACCACGCACGATGTTTTTTTTTAGTCCAGCTCGAGATTTACATCTCCTCGCGGTGAATCAAAGATTGACGCAGAAATCACGTCTTTTCGTCGTGGAAATTAGTTTGGGAGGCCACAGCGGTAGCGATTGAGTTCAAGTCCTCCCTCCCACCTCCAAGTCTCCAACCGTGGCCGCTGCTAGTTTCTCAAAAAAAAAATGCGGCTGCGGGCTGCCACCGCCAAGGGTCGGAAGCACTTCTTGTGTAATTACTTTTTTTTTCATGAACGTGGGTATGTGGTGTTTCGAAGGTTCATTTTCAGTTTACCCACAATAATTATACGGTTTGATCGCAAAAATCAGTTACGTTTTCCGGTTTTTTGGGTGCTCCATATAGATCCCGCAAAACAAAGATGAAGTATGTGAGTATGTGTACAGGAACACACAACAAACTTCCAAAGTAGAAAAGGCAACACGATGACCGATCATTTTTATTCTTTGCACACGATGCATGACGTAGGAAACCCATTCGCTAGGCAGAGTAGCAGAGAATCTTTCTTTATCTTTCATCGATTTGAAAGGACGAATGCACCAAGAGAGTTCACCGTTTGGAAATATGTATGTGTGCGATCTCACAGCAGTAACAAATTTATAGTTACCGTGAAGGTAGACTCCGCAGTTCTAGTTTGGCGAGATCACATCATGTTGTGCACGTCTGGCCGCCAGCATCAGCATCCTCATCACGGTTTTGTACTCCCTCCGTTTATAATGTTTCAGCATCTAACAATATGTATATAACCTTGTAAAAAGAAGTATATAAATATATCTAAACACTTAAAATTATAATATAAATAATACGTGTAACACATAAAACATCTTATATTATATTAAAAACAAAGAGAGTTTGTGGCATTTGGTTGCCTGTAGGATAAAAGCGATGCAGAGTATGTGTTTGGTTGCATGCAGATATTGCCTATGGTCACATCTTCTTGCTGTTAGTGAGTTTATCATACTACCCTATCACACAATGACTAGCAAATATCAGTCCATACATAGCTAACGGAAATTATATCCACTCTTAAGCACATCACCACCGCGCGCCTAATAGAGCGTCCATGGACATGTATTATTGGACCTGGTCGGCCCAGAGCAGGCCGATTAGTCCCTGTCGGCCCAGGGAAAGCCGAGGCCTGCATGCCGACGGGCCTTTCGGCCGTGACGTGGTCGAAGCCTGGCCGCTCGGTGCCGATCAGGCACTCGGACGGCCCGTGGTCCTCTCTCCCCCCTGGTCGGCCAGCTCTGGGCCGACGAGCCCCAGTCGGCCTCCTCCGGGCCGACGAGCCCCAGTCGGCCTCCTCCAGGCCGAGGCCGTATTATTTTTAAAAATTCCTAAATCTACGCAATATTTCTCGAAATTTTAATAAAAAAAGTATTATTTAAAAAAAATTAGCCAAGCATTTCCGCCTATGGGAGCGGGGCACCCCACCGGTCGCTCCCAATAGGTTTTCATAAAAAAAAATCAAAATTTGAATTTGAATGGCATATAAGAAATTGAACAAAAAATGATTGAATTTGAAGGAAAGTTAACAAACATAAATGAAATCTGACAAATGAAATTTAGCAAACAGTTTAACAAAATTTAAACAAAACCCTAAAACCATAGATCTAGCAGCGATGCCAGCAAGCGCGAGGGAAGGAGGCTTATCCCACTGATACGTACAAAACTTATTTACTTTCGCGAACAATTTTGCTATTGTTATACCTCTAATTTGTTTGTTTTTGCAACTAACATGGACTAACGTTGTTTTCAGCAGAATTGCCCCAGTGTCTCGTGTTTGTGCAGAAAATCAACTTTTAGGAAAAATAGCCAAATTCCTTATTTTCCCCGAAGACCCAAGAAGCCAGAAGAGGAAATGGAGCGGGGCAGCTAGCCGTCCACACCGCGTGGAGGCGCGCCAGGCTCCTGGCCACACCACCACATGGTGTGGCCGACTCGGCCACGCCCTCGAGTCCCCCTCTCAGATATAAGATCCCTCTGACCTAAAAACAGATACAACACGGCTCCCAGAAACACACCCGAATGCCGCCGCCTCCTCGAAACTCAATTCAGGGACCAAAAGTTCTTGTTCTGGCACTCCGCCGGGACGGGGAAGCGAACGAGATCATCGCCATTGTCATCGCCACCACTTCTCCATCAACCATCCATGTTTTCTCATCCATGTGTGAGTAATCCACCGATGTAGGCTTGAGGGGTGGTGGAGATTGGGTGAGATCGTTCATGTAATGGTTGTAATATCATTAGGGTATGGTGCCTGGTATCCGTTATCGGTGTTTTATGTCATTGTTGCAACTTGTTATACGTAATGCTTGTCACTAGGACCCGAGTGCCATGATTTCAGATATGAACATATTATTGTTTCATGAAGATAGTTATTGTTTTAAGATTGGCGAGGGATGTCCCCATCAACACCCATGGTTATTAGCCTAGGGTAAGAGTTATGAGGTAGAGAACGCGTGGTGTTGGTAGATTCGTCGGCTAACAAGCGGGAATTACCGAGGTTCGGGGCCCTCGAGTGAGGTAAAAGCCTTACTCCTGCTTTTCTGTTATTGATTGTGTATATGCGGTGAGTACAGGGGTCCATCAAGATGTCGATCTTGCTAGGGTTTGGTGGTTCTGGTTGGGCGTGTCCTTGGCCGGTCTCCCGCCTGTCCTTCATATATGGGTACAGGTCTCGTGTCGTAACCGACTAGGACTACATTTATGGAAAGTACTACCGACTATGCTATCTATGGTAGAAGCCTTCGTCTTGGGCTTCGCTTGTGGAGCTTCCTCAACCTATTTATGACAATTGGGATTTAGTCATTACGATGCACCAGGTACCCACATGAGGGGGTACTCGTTTGATATAACCTTGTCATTATCCCCCGAGTGCTTGGCTAATTCAGAGAATAAGTCATGGACTCACTACATAGTGCACGTTTCATGTTTTATGCTTTTGATACGATAGTTTTGTCTTTTTGACTTATGAATTTTTGACAAAGGATTTCGACTGAGTAGGCCTGGGTTTACTCGATGCGTCGAAACCAGTTAACTGCACTTGGGCAAAATCTTACTAGCCTTCAGTCAGGTTTCGAGTCCTTGGGCTCGAACCTGGAACATACTGGACAGACACACCTCAGGCCAGTCGATGGTCTTACTAATATTGTTCTGCAGTTTCAATTTGCTATCCAGCGTGTCCGCCAGGATTTTCATCGTATCTGTTGATACGGAAAGGTCTGAAACACTGCTGGAGTGATCCTCGGCCCTTTCGACGGATCGATGGGTCTTACCTTTGTATTTTTCGCATACAGCATCCGGGATATCTTATCGACTGATTCTTACCCGGGAATTTTTATGTTTCGAATGTATTTTGATTCTATAGGGTGCAGTGCTCCCGATGGGAGTAGCCCCCGAGATTATGCTTTATTGCTTGCAGTAGAGGATAATCTCAATTTTATGCTTTTGCCAGTCGAATCCTTTTTGCCTTCTCCCGATGGGAGTTTCCCACTCGACTCTTTTTTACTTTTATTCTTGCAGTTTTGCTTTCGAGTTTGTAAGGAGCTTTTCCTTTTTTTTCAATCGTGGCATGACGTCTGTTTTCGTTCGTCTGGAATGATGTCATGCGTGACATCCTTGGCGTGCGAATAGCACTATGATAGGACGTGACATAGTGGGTCCCCCTCTTTGACCGTTGTGGACGCCGGTTCAGTTCCAATTTGACATGACGTGGCGAGATTTCCGCATACGTGATGATCTCCTCGTTTTATGCGTGTAGTGGGCGGCGTGGCCTGTGACAATTGCCCTCCGATTGTGCCACGTGTCGCCATATTTTTGCTTGGACGGCCACGATGGATATGTTGCTTTTGCCGTAAATATGGAGTTCTTTGTCGATGTTGATTTCATCCTAGCCCTTCTGCTTCATCTTCTTCCGTACGCTCCTCTTTGATTCCTTTTCTCTCCATGTGCTTTTCTTTCGCCATGGCGTCTCTGACCAAGATCTCCTCCACCACTGATATTTCCTCCACTAACCATTCCTCGAAGGACAAGATTTATGTTGATTCCGCCGCTACCTCCGCCGTCGCGACGAAGAAAGTCACCGAAGCCTACTGCCTGCTTTGTAAAAATGGAGGATGAAATGATTTTATGTGCTAGTCGACCGAAGCCTTTTGCCTGCTTTTTGACTGCCCGTCCCACAATGTTGGCGTCATGGGAACATGACTTGTCGATTGCGGAAGAAGAAGAAGCTTTTTCTCTTATGCTTAGGATCCAAGATCCATGAAAGGCACAGTGATCCAGTTAGTCAGTACGTATGTGAGATGCCGAGTCTGGCCATTGCGGTAGCGAGTACACCCTTTGTGGCGCTACGAGGGATGTCTTGACGCCACTCGTATGAGTGAAAATGAGTTGTCCGGTCGTGAATTTCATGATTATGTGAAGCATATCACTGGAATCTCGACTGCTGATATTGCTTCTTTCGACTTCTCTGTGTTCCCTTATGGCCTTGGGACTCCTATTCCAGTGGTACTTTTTGATTTTTTGCTTGCCCCTCCTTTACCTGTCTTCTTGGTCAACAGTGCCTTCTTTTGTATGTGTTTGTATGACTGACTTGTCTTTCTTATGTTGTGCTCAGGGACTATCAGTGGTTACCTCTCTGCCGCCGCTACCCGAACATGGTTCGACTGTAGAGAAGGTTCCTTCCGCTGAGGTTGGTGCAATCTGAGTTTCTTGCCTCTCGGAGTGCGCGATTGCCTCTGAATCGAAGGCTGCTGAGGAGGCTCCTTTGTGCTTGAGGACGACTGATCATGTGATTACGCCCGCACCTAAGCGTCGTCGACTGCACCGACTTGGCGGTGTTGATCCCGCTGATGTGGATCCCTCCTTGGTTGTTGGGGCTTCTTCTGTTGATGATGATGTAGAGAAGTAAGTTTGTGCTTCGACTATCTTTTGTTTGTTCTTTATTGCTTCGTCGTTTAATTATACGAACATCTCCTTTGTTAGGCAACATCGTACTTGCCCTCCTGCTAGGGTCGTCGAGCAGTTATCCTCTGCCTCTTCTTCTTGGGTTGATCATGTAAAACCTTCTGCTTTTTCCTGTTTTTGTCTTCCTTCTTTTGGTTGTCACTCCCCTTTGACTCGTCTGGACGTTTTTCTATTTCCTTTGTAGCCTGCTGTATGTGGTCTGGTCGCCGTTGGCCAGGCCTTTGTTCATGCGAAAGAAGAAAGGCCCCGCCTGCGCTCCTCCTTGAAGCAGATCAGTCGTAAGGCTCTATCTTTTCGCCTGTTTTGTGACTTGAACTATCTTTTGCATTACCTTCACGTGCTATGTTACTTTGTAGAGGAAACAATTCTCTTGAAGATCGAGTGGCCGAATTGGAGAAAAAGCTTCATCATCATCAAGTTCGTTCTCGTGAAGAGCTGGATAGCACACGACGCTCTCTGGACGTGTCTATTCAGACACTAAGTGCTATTATTGCAGAGGTTTTGCCTGGGACTGCCACTCCTTTGACTGCGGAGGAGTTTTCTAAGGTGCTTGGACCTGGTACGACGACCCTTACCCAGTGGACACGTGATTTGACGGTTTGCGACTCGGAAATTACTCTGAAGCTGCTGCTGGCGAATGACGTTGAGGCTGATTATGAGGCTGCTTTATCAGATTACCCGAAGAAGTCGAACGGGAAACCTTCGTCTTTTCGGGGAATCTCGAATGCCGCTGCTCGTCTTGCCAAGGTCAGCATTTGCACTGGAGAGCGTCGGCAGGCTGCCGTGTCCGCTGAGCGTCAGTCTTGCGGTGGCAAGGCAAGGACGGCAGCTTGCTAGTGCCTGCTCCTTCTGTAATCAACTGAACTTCTTATTGTAATATAAGATCTTTGTGAAATATATTGTTTTTGCTTGTTTTCTGCTTTTATGACTTGGTCAAACTTTGCTAACTTTTCTCGTCTTCCTTGAGGCCTAACCTTTGATCACGTCGAGTAGGTTTACGTGATTATGTAATATTATCGATCTCCAGCTCCCGAGTCTATCGGGTGGGTGTGTGTGATTATGATCCTTAAGTAAGACCCAGCCCCCGAGTCCGTCGGGTGGGTGAATGTGGTTATGAACTTTGAGTAAGACACAGCCCCCGAGTATGTCGGGTGGGTTTACGTGTTTATGAACTTTAAGTAAGACCCAACCCCCGAGTCCATCGGGTGGGTGTGTGTGGCTAAGATATCATAGCAAATATCATTTATTGAGAATATATGTCCAGTAGACCGCCTCATTAAAAACCTTCCAGTTCCCGTGGGTACCCTGGTAAGGAAAAGAGCGCGTCTAAAATCTACTGTGACTTTTACAATGATTTGTCGAGAGACCTATACGGAAAAACGACGCAAGTGTGCCACGTTCCACGGATTGTGTGATAGTTCTCCTGTCTGTGCATACTTTAGTCGATAGGCTCCTCCTTCAATGACTTCAGTGACTATGAATGGTCCTTCCCATGGTGACGCGAGCTTGTGGACTTTTTTTTTCTGTTTTAGTCGCAGCACCAAGTCGCCTACTTTGAAAGCCCTTGGTCGGAGACGTCGACTGTGATAGTTTCTCAGGTCCTGCTGGTAAACAACTGTGCGTGCCAAAACCGTGTCGCGTGCTTCGTCGAGTACATCCAAAGCGTCTTCTTGTGACACATTTGCTTCTTCTTCTTCGTAGGATTCTCTTGGCGCGTTGAACTTTATCTCTGGTGGCAGTACTGCCTCTGCTCCGTAGACCATAAAGAATGGAGTGAACCGTGTCGACGTGTTTGGGGTTGTGCGAAGACTCCAAATCACTGCCGTCAACTCCTCGACCCAGGCACCTGAAACTCTTTTTAGTGGAACTAGTAGTCTTTTCTTGATGCCTGCACATACGAGGCCGTCTGCTTTTTCAACCTGTCCATTTGACTGCGGATGTTCTACTGATGCGTAGTTGAGTGTAATATCCTATTCTTTGCAAAAGGTTTGGAATTCTTCCGCCGTGAAGTTTGTGTCATTGTCTGTGATGATGCTGTCCGGAACGCCAAAGCGATAGACTATGGATTTTATGAACTTGACTGCTATTGTGGTTGTTGAACTTGCGATCGGGATTGCTTCAATCCATTTTGTGAATTTTTCGACTGCTACCAGTAGGTGTGTATGTCCTCCAGGTGATGATTTTTTGAGTGGTCCTACCATATCAAGCACCCATTGGGCGAACGGACATGTTAATGGTATGGTTTTGAGTGCTGATGCTGGTGTGTGGGGCTTTGTTGCAAATTTCTGATACCCGATGCACCTTTTAACGATATCTTCCGCGTCTTTAAGCGTAGTGGGCCAGTAGAATCCTGCTCTGAAGGCCTTGGCTACCAGCGATCGGCTGCCAGCATGATGTCCGCAAGTTCATGCATAAATGTCACAAAGTATAGTTTTGCCATCCTCGAAATCTACGCACCTTTGTAAAACACCTGAAGTGCTTCACTTGTAGAGTTCACCGTTGATAATGGTGTATGCCTTTGCTCTTCAATGAATTCTTCTGGCTTCTGCTGTGTCGTCTGGTAGCTCCTCTCGGAGCATATATGCTAGAATTAGCTCGGTCCAGTCTAGAGTCACATGATCGCCTTGGCATAAGAGAACTTCGACTGCTGGATCCAGTGTGCTAGGTGTGTTACCTGCCGTAGTTTCTTTTGAGTTTGTCGTCGATCGTTTCTTGTGGATAGATCTGTGCGTGATGCGCTCCAGGAAGACACCTGGTGGAACTTGTGCTTTAGTCGACCCAATGTTGGTTAGCATGTCTGCTTCCTCATTGCTTTCTCGTCCAATATGCCGTAATTCACATCTGTCGAAATCTCCTTCCAATGTGTTATATAAGTCGCGATACGTGATCATATTATCCTCTATGGCGTCGCAAGCCTTCATTGTTTGTTGTACCACCAGGTTTGAGTCGCCATATATCATCAGTCGAGTGCATCCCAATGCTTTGGCCATTCGTATGCCATGTATTAGACCTTCGTATTCGGCTTCGTTATTGGATGGTGTTGGGAAATCCATTTGGAGTACGTACTTCAGCTTGTCTCCTTTTGGGGATATTAGTACTACTCCTGCTCCTGCCACTTCGTTTTTCTTGGATCCATCGAAATACATTGTCCATGAATTGGATATGTCTGGTATCCCTGGTAGTTGTGATTCGATCCATTCTGTGGTGAAATCTGGTAGCACTTGAGGTTTGATGGCTTTTGGGTGATCGTATGTTATTCCGAGTGGCCCCATCTCGATGAGCCATTTGGCGACCCGCCTGTTGCATCCGGATTGGTGAGTATGTCTCCAATTGCTGATTTGCTGAACACCGTAACTGGGTGCTCTGTGAAGTAGTGTCGTAGCTTTCTTGTTGTTATGAACACTTCATAAGCCAGTTTCTGGAAGTGTGGATATCTTTGCTTTGATAGGGATAACACCTCGCTGATGTAGTAGACTGGTCTTTGCATACTTTGAGCTTTTACTTCTTCCATGCGTTCGACTACAAGCACTGTGCTGACCACCCTGTTTGTTGCTGCCACATAGAGGTATAGCGGCTCATTTTCTTTTGACGCTGCTAGAACGGGAGGTTTAGTGAGTGTTCGCTTGAGGTTTATGAAAGCTGCTTCTGCTTCTTCTGTCCATTCGAATTTATCTGCTTTTCCCATCAGTCGATAAAGCGGTAGTGCCTTTTCGCCTAACTTGTTGATGAACCGACTGATGCCTGCCACTCTTCCTGTCAGCTGTTGTACTTCATATAGCTTTGTAGGCCTTTGCATGGTTATTATGGCCTGTATTTTCTCTGGATTTGCTTCAGTTACTCTTGCTGAGGCCAGGTATCCCAAGAGCTCTCCTGCCGGGACTCCAAAGGTACATTTTTCTGTGTTAAGTTTAATGCTATAGCTTTTGAGGTTATCGAATGTCTCCTTTATGTCTGCTAGTAGTGTGCATTCCTTTTTTGACTTGATCACTATGTCGTCGACGTAGACCTCCACGTTTTTAGCAATTTGTGCTTTTAAACATTTTTGCATCATGCGCTGGTAAGTAGCTCCTACGTTTTTTAGGCCGAAAGGCATTGTAGTGTAGCAATATACTCCGAGTGGAGCTGTGAAGGCTGTCTTTTCTTGGTATTCTTTCTTCATTCTTATCTGATGATATCCAGAGTATGCGTCCAAGAATGACAGTCGGGCGCATCCCGCCGTGGATTCGACAATCTGATCGATACGAGGTAGCGGAAAATGGTCCTTTGGGCAGCATTTGTTTAATCCCGTGAAGTCGATGCACATTCTTGTCTCGGTTGTCTTCTTCTTTTCGACTATCATGGAGTTGGCTACCCATTATGACTTCTTTATTTCTCGAATGAAATTTGCTTTGAGCAACTTATCTACGTGCTTCTCGATGGCTTCTCTTTTAGGTCCTGATACACGTCCTACCGTTTGTTTGACGGGCCTGGTTCCTGGACTGAGCTGGAGAGTGTGCTCGGCGAATTCCCTGGGTATGCCTGACATGTCATCAGCTGACCATGCAAACATATCCCAGTTCTCACGGAGGAATTCGACGAGCGCGCCTTCCTATGCGGGAGGCAAGCTTGTTGATATTTTGACTGTTTTTGCTGAGTCAGTTGGATGAACCCGGTGCGTCCGTGTGTCATCTGCGGTGTTGAATGTCTTGTCTGTGACCTGCTTTTTATGCTCCAGCATGTATGTTGTGTCGCTGAGAAACGAAAGCTCATCCAGAATTTGCTCTGCTCCGAATGTTTCAGAGGTCTTGTTGAAGTCACGGTCGCAAGCGTCTGACCTTTGAAAGTTTCCCTGACCGTAATTATTCCTTTTGGGCATGGCATCTTCAATTGGAGATATGCGTAATGTGGAATTGCAATAAATCGGGCAAACGCCGATCATCCGAGTATAGCATGGTATTGTGACCTCCAGTCGACAACTTTGAATTCCATTGTTTTGGTACGGAAGTGCGTTGCATCTCTGAATGTAACGTCGAGTTGTATCGTGCCTTTTGGCACAATGACTTTGTCTGGAACTATGCCATGAAAAATATTTGATGATGGAGGTGAATTGTCGACTGACCAGTTCATTCGGCGCAGTGTGTCGGCGAAGATGATATTGATGCCACTTCCTCCATCCATGAAGACCTTAGTCATGTTGCAACTTACTATTTGGGCTTCTAGTACCAGGGTGGAATGACCTGGCCTATATACAGATGGTGGGTGGTCATCTCGACTAAATGTGATTGTCGTTTCAGATCCACGAAGGTATTCTAGCATAGCTGGTGGTGCCATGACTGCCATGTTGACATGCCTGGTATGCAATTTCTGTTGCCTGTTTGAAGGTCGCCCCTTTTGGATCAGGTACGCTTGCCTCTGATGACCGGAGTGCTGGTCTGTCGACTTTTGATGTGTCCAATATACCGCTCATGCGACTTGACTTTTAGGGTCATATGACACTGGTGGTGGTAGTGCTATGCCTTGTGGTGTAGGTACCATATGCTCGATTGTATTGCTCCTATGCTTTTTTGCGTACTCGATTCCAAACTGCTCAAACTCTCAACAGTTTTCAATCGTGTGACTTGATATTAATCTTCCCGTCTCTGGGTCCTTGAATAAGTGCAATCTGCATGGATTCTCTATTCTTGGATCTAAGGGTTGTTGTCCATCTTGTTTGTTGTAGCTTCCGCGTTGACCATGATTTCTGTTGTCACGCTGACGAGGTGTTAACTCGACAAGTCCCAGGGTTGTGCACCCCGGGTTGATTGATGGGGAGAGAGATGAGTGCAAGGTGGTCACGACGGCTGACAAGCGAGGTTTACCCAGGTTCAGGCTCCCGGAGGATAACACCCTACTCCTGCTTGTCTGGTTATTGATGCGAGTAGCGATTACAATGGCGAGATTGCGATCTCGCTAGGGTTTGTCGTAGTGGTTCTGAACGTGTCCTCTAGGACAGGCAACCCCCTGGCTTTATAGGTAGCCAGGTCTCGGGTGGTTGATACAGATACGGTAGGTTACAAGACCTAACCGAGTTGGACTAGGGCACAAGGTACCCCGAGTGGGCCTTCCGCGGGCCTTTCCATCCTTGGCGCGGCCCAGGTAGCATCATCGTGGGCTACCCGCAAGGTAGCCCCACGTCAGTAGCCCCCGAGTGCTTGGTCGAAGCGTAGAGTCGGACAAAGGACTCCTTCTTCCTAGACGCGCCGTTGGATTGCTTGATCTTGAGCTTGAACTCGAATTTCTTCAGTCGAACCAGCCACTCCCGATGGGAGTAATCTGTGCAGTCGAATTATTTTGTCTTCATCTTCTTTGCGAAGCTTGCTTCTTCTCAGCCTACTTTTGGCTTACTTGTTGGATGGATTCGGCTGCTCGAGCTTACTGTGTTGCCACTCGAACGGTTTCTTCGGGTGTTCGGATCGTTGGCCAATCCTACCTTGCTGATGTCGGCTGCGAAGCCTACTACTCATATGATTTCTTCGAGTTTCTTCGGTTGATTTTGGAGCCGTTGGCTTGGTGACGTCATCGATGACGATTCGTCGCACGTCTCTGCGCCCGATGGGACGTGACGTGGTGGGCCCCGCTGTTAGAGCTGACCACGGTCCGCAGTTGTCACGTCTTCGAAGTGGGCGCGAAATTTGCGCGGCACGATGACGACGCCTCGGTTCCCGTGCGTAGTGGAGGGAGTTGGCGGCGACGGTTGGTTTCTCCGTGCGACACGTGGACGGATGGATGCTCTCGCTCGGAGCCATTGCCTGATGGACGGTTGAGATGTCGATCCTCGAGGAATAAGTACCGCGCTTTGGCTTTTGGGATGTCATCTTCTCCAATCCATTCTTGCCTTTCTTCTCCTCCTGCGCTCTGCCATTACCGCCGCCATCCAGAGCTCCAAACACTCCGTCCGCGCACCTTGCGACCTAGGCGATGGGCAAGCCGAAGAGCGTCGCTGGCTCCTCCGCCGCCGCTGACGACGCCGGGGTGATGAAGAAGCCCGAGGGTGACTGGCAGAGGTCTTCGACAAAGAAGAGCGATGTGGAGCTGCTCCGTGCGCAGGGCATGCTGCCGCCCGCCGACCAAGTCCAGGTACGAGTCCCTGGCAAGGAGGTCTTCCCCACTCCTCGCGATGGGGAACGTGTTTGCTTCGCGGACTTCATTCCGCGAGGCTTCGGGTTCCCCATGCACGATTTCGTGAGTGGTCTCCTGTACGCCTATGGGGTTCAGATCCACGATCTGACCCCCAATGGTGTCTTGAGCATCGCGGGCTTTATCGTGCTCTGCGAGTGCTTCTTGGGTGTCGCGCCCCACTGGGCACTGTGGAAGTCGCTCTTCCTCGTTCGCAAGAACGTGGGGAAGAGTGGGCTGACCTTCCCAGTGGGCGGCTTCGGAATCCAGGTACGCGGTGACACCGCGTACTTTCAGATGAAGAAGTCCGACTCCGTCCAAGGGTGGCGCCGGAGATGGTTCTACGTCCAGTCGAACGGCGACGGACTGGACGCATTCGACAGCAAGCGCGGGCTGCGGAAGACTAGCGCCTGGGCGCACCCGCTGTCTGCCGTGGAGAAGGAGGCTGTGCGGCCCCGGCTGTCCCTGCTGCATGAGCTGACTCAGACCCTTGGGCGTGATGCGGGTGGCGTCTTTCTGATGGCCACCTTCTTCCGTCTTCGGGTGCTGCCGCTCAGCGCCCGGCCTTACCCGATGTGGGCCGCCGAGGGCGTCGGTGCCAAGCCGCTGGAGGACGAGGAGGTGGAAGCCAGCGTCAGGTCCATCACCAACCTCCGAGCCGCGGACACGTGCAACGTCAGGTGCCCCATTTCTCCTTACGGGCCCTCGAACCCCGTTCCTGAGGTAAGTCTTTTGTTGTCTTCTCTCTGACCTTGTTCGACTTTAGTCTACTTTTCTCTCTGATTTGAGTTGTGTCTATTTGCTTCAGGGCCGAGATCTTTTCGTCAGCTATCCTCCCCTCCCTGAGAACGGACCCGACGACGAGTCGAGGTTTGTCGAAGAGGATGATGAGGACGAAGAGATTCCCTCCGCGCATTCTCCCCGCGACGAGGTGGAGGAGGAAGATGAGGTGGAGGAATCCGCGAGGAAGGAGCGGAAGCTTCCGAGTCGCGGCGAGTCTGCCACTGCGTCGTCACCTGCCCGGTGCGTGGACGCTGCTGAGGAGGAGGTCGCCGTGACGTCTCCGGGTGCTCGCTCTTCGGGTGACTGGGAGGAACCTCTGAACGTTCCCCCAGTCAGCTCCGCGGCGCCACGCTCGTTCGCGCGGATGCCTTCGCCTTCCCTTGAGAGCTACGATGACGCCGGCACCCCCAGGTGAGTTCCTTTGTAATGTGTCCATCTGGTTGTACTTTGCAGTTTGGCCGTTATTTTGATTCGACTGGTGTTCTTGGTTTTGCTGCAGCCATCGTTCAGATGATGTTAGCTCCCCCCTTCGGGACGTGGAGCTCACATCTGCCCCTTCGGCTGGCTTGAGGACGCCAGTGGTGGTGGAGAAGGTGCATGCTGAGCCTGCCGGTATTGCATCTTCTAGCCGCGTGCTTCCTTCGACTGCGGAAGACCTTGAACTCCTGGACCACGTAAGTATTGCGTGCTTCTTCTTTGTGTTCTTTGATTTTCATCGGGTGCGCGATCAGCGCTCCCGATGGGAGTAGCCCCCGAAGGTGTGGGTGACTAGGATAGTCGCCCGCAACTTTATTGACTTCGTGCTTTTATTGCAGCCTTACTATCGCTAGCAGCTCGACGCAGCCGCAGCATATGTTCGCCTGGAGAAAGAGAGGGACCAACTGCGTTCCTCGCTGGACCAGGTTACTGGTCGGGTTGATGAGCTTGAGAAGGCTCTTCGCGAGTCCCAAGATCGGGAGTCGGCTCGGGTCGCCAAGGAGAAGACTCAAGTTGGTCGTCTCCTTTCGCTAGCCGGCGCACTCGGGGGTGAGTTTCGGCTTGATGCCTACTAAATCTTTGTTCTTTTTCTTGATCTGACTTTGAATTTTCGCGCAGAGACTTGCGGTGGAGCTCCTCCCGAAGATGCATCGAGTGACACGGTTGACCTTGCGGCCGCTGTTGGCTTCCTCGACCGGGTATGCGCCTACGCTTCGGACGCGTTGAAGAAGTCTTCAGCCGCGCTGCAGAAGTCGACTGGAGCTCTGGCCGTGGTGCACCAAAGCATCTTCCCGGGTGACCAGCCGCCGGCGACCGTGGACGCCCTGGCTGCACCGTTTGAGGACGCGACTACTATCGCCGACTTCACGCGGTCGCAGACGGTACGCGGCTCCGAGCTCACCTTCCAGCTCCTATTAGGCCACCAGGTCCCCGGTGACTTCGAGAAGGTCGTCAGCGGTTTTCCTCGCAAACCCGACGGTCGGACCGCGTCGCTGAGTGGCGTGAAGGAGCGCGCCTCGCAGCTAGCTGCGCAGCTTGTGGCACTCTTCGAGAGGGCCCTTGCTAAGGCGACTGAGGCGGCAGCTCGGAAGGGCCGTTCCCGGTCGCAGTCCGCGGCCTTAGAGTAGGCATAGTTGTAGGAGTGCGGCAGTCGCCGCGATCTGTACTTTGAATTTTACCATTGTAATGAACATTGCCCTGTCGGGTCTTTTGGTCTTTGATATTGACTTTGCCGGTCTTTATTTTTCCTGAGTTGATTTGTGCTTCGCAGTCGCCTGATTGTATTGACTCTGCGTATCCCTGGCAGAGTGCTGCGTGCGATGATGCTCCGCCTTCTCCGGTGGCCGTGCCGAGTGGCGCGGCTTCTTCTTCGGGGGCTCGCCGTCGTCAGGCGGCGCCGGCTCCTCCACGCAGTGCCAACGATCAGCGGATAATCACATTTTTGAAGAACAAGGTGACGGAGCTTGACGCGACCCTGAAAAATACGGAGCGGCTGCTACAACGTTCTCAGTCGCATCCCACGGCGGAGTTCTCGCGACGTGAGGACTTTTTGCTTGGGGAGATCGACCTGATCAGTCGACAGCTGCAAGGTACGTATCCCCTTTTTGGCGGCTGCCGTCCTTTTGCGGCTTCCCTTCTCCTTCTTAGTGCATTTTGTGTGCGCAGACGTCAATCCCGACTGGGAGGCTGAGCGGGTTCGCGTTGAAGAGCGAGTCACCCGAGAGGCGTCCGGAAACTCGTACAAAGCTCGGCAGTTTTGGGTTAGCCAGTCAAGGGGGCGCGTCCTTGCCACCATGCTTGATCACACGTGGCGCGCTTCGTTTCTTCTGGAGAGCTGCCGGAAGACACTTTGGCACATTAATCGTGTGTACTTCCCGCATAATGCGCAGCCGAACGGGTTGTCTGCTTTGCTGGAGAGGTTCCACGATGGTGAAGGGTTGAAGGAGGTCGTCGACGCCCAACTTGTGGCTGGTGCGAACGCTGCGTTGGCGTACGTCCGGATGCACCGGCCACATCTTCCGCTTGAGCGGGTGCTTGAAGGCCTGCCGAGTGATGATGACTTCGACGAGACTCTGGCTGCTGCGCGTCGGATCATCCGGCAGGTTCAGGACCTGAGCGAGCGTCTTGTAGGGCCTCTTGATGCACCGAAGGCTGAACCTGCAGTGTAGAGTAGCTGTCGTCTTCTGTGCAGGGTTAGCTATAGGGTGGCGAATGTTACTGTGTAAGTATGACAACTGATTGAAATACTCTGGAAATGTAAGAGGTAATCTGTTTTACTCGAAAGCGAGTGCTTGATTTGGGCTTGTGACCTGTTTGGCGCAGTCGCCTAGAGTGCTAGGCGGCGACCTAGGTTTCTCAAGTGTGACCTGCGTGCCGCAGTCTCTGATTATATCAGGTGGCGACTTAGGATTTCTGCGACTTGACCTGTATGGCGCAGCCCCCGAGTCGCTCGAGCGGTGGCCTAGGATTTTAGCGAGGACCTGTATGGCGCAGCCCCCGGGTAGGTCGAGTGGCGGCCTAGGGTTACAAGTGTTACCTGTTTGGCGCAGCCCCCGAGTATGTCGGGTGGTGACCTAGGATTTGGAACTTGACCTGTGCAGCGCAGCCCCCGAGTAGGTTCGAGTGGCGGCTGAGGATTTTTCTTGGGGTTCCTGTTTGGCGTAGCCCCCGAGTAAGTCGGGTGGTAGCCTAGGGTTACAAGTGTGACCTGTGTGGCGCAGCCCCCGTGTGTGGCGGGCGGCGCCTTAGGGTTTTGGACTTGACCTGTATGGCGCAGCCCCCGAGTCGGTCGGGTGGCGGCCTAGGATTTTTTGGCTTGGCACTTGTATGGCGTAGCCCCCGAGTGGGTTGGGTGGCGGCCTAAGCTTTTATTTCAACCTGTGTGGCGCAGCCCCCGAGTGGTTCGGGTGGCGACCTAGGATTTTTTATCACGCTTGTATGGCGCGGCCCCCGAGTGGTTCGAGTAGCGGCCTAAGCTTTTATTTCAACCTGTGCGGCGCAGCCCCCGAGTATTTCGAGTGGCGGCCTAGGATTTTTCATCTTCCTCTGAGTGACAGGTAAGGAGACAGAATTTCTTCAAATCACTTTATTGATTCTTGCGAACAGGCCGCCTCGTTAAAACCCTTCCAGTCCCCTTAGGTACCCTGGTAAGGGAAAGAGTGCGTATGAAACCTGGCGCGCTGGTTTTCGTTGTACAATGGCTGTTTTGAACTAGGCATAGAACCGGCGGAGTTGTGCTACGTTCCATGGATTGCTACAGTCTGCTCCTGTCTTCGAGTCCTTTAGGCGGTAAGCTCCATTGCCTATTGCTTCTGTTACGATGTATGGGCCCTCCCATGGGGAGGCTAGCTTGTGCACCTTCTTTTGCTTGAGTCGAAGAACCAGGTCGCCTGCAACGAACGCTCTTGGTCGCAGCCTCCGAGTGTGATAATTGCGCAGGTCTTGCTGGTACACGGCTGATCGTGCCAGGGCGATGTCTCGCGCTTCATCCAGGGTGTCTCTGCTATCTTCGAGTGCCTCCTCTGCTTCCGACTCGTCGTAGGCGACTACTCTTGGTGCGTCGAACTTGATGTCGCAGGGGAGGACCGCTTCTGCACCGTACACCATGAAGAATGGAGTGTACTGGGTGGATCTATTCGGCGTTGTTCGCAGGCTCCAGAGGACCGATGGAAGTTCTTCCACCCATGCGCCCGCTGCGCGTCTCAGGGGCACGCGCAGTCGTTTCTTGATGCCGCTACAGACGAGGCCGTTGGCTTTCTCCACCTGTCCGTTGGACTGCGGGTGCGAGACGGATGCATAGTTGAGTTTGATCCCCTGCTCTGAGCAAAAGTCCTTGAATACTTCGGCTGTGAAGTTTGAGCCGTTGTCGGTGATGATCCCGTTTGGTACCCCAAACCTGAAGATGATTGACCTGATGAAGTTGACCGATGTAGACGCAGTCGAACTTGTGATGGGCACGGCTTCGATCCACTTTATGAACTTATCGACTGCGACCAGGAGGTGAGTGTGACCTCCGGGTGAGGATTTCTTCAGCGGGCCCACCATGTCCAGACCCCATTGGGAAAAGGGCCAGGCCAACGGTATCGTCTTGAGTTCTGATGCTGGGGCGTGTGGCTTGTTGGCAAATTCTTGGCACCCTGTGCATTTCTTCACCAGCTCCTCGGCGTCCTGCATGGCTGTCAACCAGTAGAACCCGACGCGTAGTGCCTTGGCCACTAGTGCCCGACTGCTGGCGTGATGCCCCCAGATACCCGCGTGGATGTCGAGTAAGATGGCTTGGTCGTCGACTGGATCTATGCACCTTTGCAGGATTCCTGAGATGCTTCTTTTGTAGAGTTCTCCGTTGATGACGGTGAAACTTTTGGAGCGCCTGATGATGCGCTTTGCTTCGACTGGATCTGCTGGCAGCTTCTGATGTAATATGTATGCCAGGTATGGTCCTGTCCATGTGGCTTCGACTAGCATGACCTCCATGGGGACCTTGTCTTGGCTCGGCGGGTTGGCATCGCCTTTCTTTGTTTCTGTGCTTGCTGTGCTCTGAGTCTTGATAGATCTCTGCGTGATGCACTCGAGGAAGACGCCGGGTGGGACTGGCACCCTGTCTGAGCCCATGTTAGCGAGGACGTCGGCTTCCTCGTTGCTTTCACGGCCAATGTGGCGCAGCTCGCAGCCGTCGAAGTTTCCTTCCATCTGATTGTAGAGGTCTCTGTAGGCGATCATGTTGTCAGCGACAGCGTCGCAGGACTTCATGGTTTGCTGTACCACCAGATAGGAGTCGCCGTAGATCATGAGGTGCGTGGCGCCGCAGTTCGTGGCCATCCGCATGCCGTGGATTAGGGCCTCGTATTCGGCTTCGTTGTTGGACGGCTTCGGGAAGTCCATCTGTAAGACATACTTGAGCTTGTCGCCTTTGGGGGAGATGAGCACGACTCCTGCCCCGGCTGACTTGAACTTCTTCGAGCCATCAAAGTACATTGTCCATGCGTTGGACAGGTCGGGGACATTTGGTAGCTGGGCTTCTATCCACTCGGTTGTGAATTCTGGGAGGACTTGGGCCTTGATAGACTTCGGGTGAGCATATTTCAGCCCCCATGGTCCTAGTTCGACAACCCACTTGGCGACTCGTCCTGTCGCGCGTTGGTTTGTGAGGATGTCTGCTAGTCCAGAGGAGCTTACCACCGTGATCGGGTGCTCGGAGAAGTAGTGGACGACCTTCCTGGAGGTCATGAAGACTCCGTATGCCAGCTTCTGGTAATGAGGGTAATTCTGCTTGGACAGGGTGAGTACTTCGCTGAGGTAGTAGACTGGCCTCTGCACCGGGTGGCTGTGCCCCTCTTCTTCGCGTTCGACTACGAGCACCGTGCTAACCACCCTGTTCGTTGCTGAGACGTATAGGTACAGTGGCTCGTTTTCCAGTGGTGCCACGAGGACTGGAGAGGTTGTCAGTGTTTTCTTGAGATAGTCGAACGCGTCCTGCGCCTCTTGTGTCCACTCGAACTTGTCTGCCTTCTTCATCAGTTGGTAGAAAGGTAAGGCTTTCTCTCCCAACTTACTAATGAACCGGCTGAGGGCTGCGACTCGGCCAGCTAATCGTTGCACCTCCCTGAGCTTGGTTGGTGCTGGCATTGTGAGGATGTTTTGCACCTTCTCGGGGTTTGCTTCGATTCCTCTTGCAGATACAAGGTACCCTAGTAGCTCTCCGGCTGGTACGCCGAACACGCACTTCTCTGGATTGAGCTTGATATGATATACGTCCAGCGCAGCGAAGACCTTGCGCAGGTCGTCGACTAGGGTATCCTCCTTTCGTGTAGTGACAACGATGTCGTCGACGTAGACTTGGACAATCTGCCCGATTAGCCCCTTGAGGCACGCTTGCATTGTCCGCTGGTAGGTAGCATCTGCGTTCTTTAACCCGAACGGCATTGTCTGGTAACAAAAGACGCCGTCGGGTGTGATGAAGGCAGTCTTCTCCTCGTCTTCGACTTTCAGCCTGATCTGTTGGTAACCTGAGTAGGCATCCAGAAAAGATAGGCGTTCGCAACCTGCAGTCGAGTCGATGATCTGGTCTATCCGCGGGAGCGGGAAGTGGTCCTTGGGGCAGCATTTGTTGACTGCGGTGAAGTCAACGCACATGCGCAATTTCTTCGTCTTCTTTTTCTCAACTAGAAACGGGTTGGCGACCCAGTCCGAGTCCTTGATCTCTCGGATGAACTTGGCGTGAAGTAATCTGTCGACTTCCATGGTGATCGCGTCTCGTTTGGGTCCTGAGAAGCGTCTCATGGATTGCTTGACTGGCCTTGCGTCCTTGTGGACTTTTAGAGAGTGCTCGGCGAGTTCCCTGGGTATCCCTGGCATGTCAGAGGGTTGCCATGCAAAGATTTTCCAGTTCTCACGTCGGAACTCGACGAGCGCGCCTTCCTATGCGGGGGTCAGACTCGATGAGACCTTGACCGTCTTTCCACTGTCAGTCGGATGGACTTGGTGGGTGACAGTGTCGTCATTCGTGTTGAACGTTGCGTCTTTGGCAGGCTTCTTGCAAGCCGGGAAGATGGTCTTGTCGTTGTCGGCTGATATGTCTTTGAAGTGCTCTTCGACGCCAAAGGACTGGGAGATCTTGGCGAACTCGCGGTCGCAGCTGTTGGAGAGCCCAAAGTCACCGCGGACGGTGATCACTCCTTTCGGCCCGGGTAACTTTATCATCAGGTAGGCGTAGTGGGGTACCGCCATGAACCTGGCAAAGCTTGGGCGTCCGAGGATGGCGTGGTATTGTGACTTCCAGTCGACGACCTCAAAGTCTATCGACTCCTTCCTGAAGTGCTCGAGTGTACCGAGGATGACGTCGAGTGTGATTGTTCCCATGGGCGTGATTGCTTGCCCTGGTACTATGCCGTGGAAGGTGGTCTCCGATTCCGGCAATTTCTCTGTCGACCTGTTCATTCGCCTGAGGGTATCGGCGAATATGATGTTGATGCCGCTGCCCCCGTCCAGGAATACCTTCTTCAGGCTGTAGTCGCCGATCAAAGCCTCAATCACGAGTGCGGCGTGCCCGGGTCGGACTACCTCCGCTGGGTGATCTGCCCTGGAAAATGTGATTGGTGTCTCCGACCCGCGCAGGTAGTCTGGTACCGCGCGCGGGCTGTTGATGGCTTGAAGTACTTGGCGTGTGATGATCTTCTGCCTCCTGTTCGACGGGGGTCCTTTCTGGATCATGTTCAATTGTCCCCGTGCGGCTGGGTACGCGTCGGCTGCTGCCGACGGACCTTGTTGCTGCTGCTGCGGCTGGGGGAACGCTCCTGCCGCCTGTACTTGATTGTTGTTTGCGGGTGCTGCCTGGATGGCTAGCTGTGGTGCCGCTTGTATGGCCTGCACCGGGGCGATGATTTGCTGCATGGCATGGTAGATCTTTCTTGCTTTGCGGCAATCCTTCAACAAGTGGTTTGAACCCCACTTTCCTGTTGCGGGGTTGCGGAACGAGTGATGCTTACAGGGTTGCATCAATTCCTCTGCCGGGGTCAGCGGGCGCTTCCACTCGCGCTTCTGACTTCCGTCATTGTGGTCGATGCTGCTGCTGCCACGGTTGTACTGACTCGAGCTGGGCTGCCGACTCTGCTCGTATTGTCCTGCTGTCCCGCTTTTCCTCGCGGGGGGTTTCGTACCCTGCCGCTACTAATTCGATTGAATCGTGGGTGTATCGTGCCTTCTTCTTTTGACGCGCCTCGCGCCAGTTGCTTGTTTCGCCTTCCTTTTTGGGAGAAGTTTCGCGGACATAGTCCTCTCCTTCGGCCCATTGGTTGGCTGTCTTCATGAGTTCTATTGTGGTCTTCGGCTGGAGCCTACCGAATTCCTCCCGGAGGTCGCGGCGAGCGACGCCATGCATGAAAGCGTCCATCACTCGATCCTCTGATACGGGTTCCATGGTATTGCGGAGGAGTGTCCACCTCTGGATGTAAGAGCGGAGCGACTCGTCCTTCCCTTGCTTGCAGGCCTGTAACTCGATGTAGGTCGTTGGCCTGGCGAATGTTCCTGAGAAACTCTTGATGAAGTTATCTTGGAATCCCTCCCATGTTCGGAAAGAGTCTTTGGGTTGGCTTGTGAGCCACCCGCGTGCCGAGTCTGTCAGCATGAGTTGGATGTACTGCATGGCTGTAGTCGACGTTCCGCCTTGACAGGTGCAAGCGATGAGGTAGTCCTCGAGCCATAGCTTTGGGTCTTGCTTCCCGTCGTATTTTGGTGTGCCCGCCGTCAACTTGAAGCCTTTAGGCATGCGGGTGTCGCGGATGTTGAAGGAAAAACATGCTGCGCCACACGGCTCGAAGTCGCGGTCGGCGTGGTCGTTTGCGTGTGCCACGCTAGCCGAACGTTCCTTGCGGTTGCGGTCCACCGTCTTCTGTGTCAGGACGTCACGGAGGTCCTTGACTGCTTGTCGCTGCGCCGCTGGGATGCCCGACGTCGTTGGCTCAGTCGCTCTGTTGCTTGGCCCCTTGGCCGCCAGAGCCTCTTCGATTGCCCTTATGGAGGCGATTTGTTGTTTGTGGAGAAGGGAGCGCGCGTCTCCCTCCGGTGGCTGCGTGAGACGGAGGTATGTCTCGACTGATATCAGGGCGGCATTCGCCGTCTTCGGGACGGGTATCCCATTCTCGTCTTCGGTGACGAAGGACGAGTCCAAGTTGCGGGTGAGCCTTGTTCGATCAGCCTCTGCCATGTGGGGGACACGGGCTCTGGTTCACCGTGCTCCCTGATTCACCTCTGTGGAGGATGTGAAGGAGAGAGCAGCTCGCCTGGCACTCGACGCATCCGCGTCCCTTTTGCGCCTGAGAAGTTCGGCTTTTTCGGCGCGAATTCGTTCGCCTTCCTTGCGTAGCAAGTACTGGACCGCCAGGTTATCGTCTCGGGGTGCGCTGGGTGGCGGGAACGTGCCCTCGTCCACATGCTTCATGGCTTGGATCGCCATATCGCGCGTGATGACAAGTTTCGTCTGGTCCGGCAAGTCCACCTCCAGTGGGTATGCGGGTTCGTCTTCGTCGTCATGCGGCGCTGTGCCAGCCATGAAGACTTGCTTGGGGTAGGCGTGAATTGGAGAGTTGGTGCTGCCGCTGCTGCTTCTGTCACCCGCGTCTTGCTCGGGGTCGAAAATTGCTGCAACGTGGCGCGCGGCGTACCCGCTGTCGCGTCTCTTCGCGATTGTCCAGGTGCTCACACTCGCCGGGGCGAGTGCGATTGGCTTGGTGTAGACTTGGGATTTCCACGAAGACGAGGGCGCGCGCGACATGGTTGTCGGACGCGAGCCCCCGGTCGGCCGCGCGGGTGCGACGGTGGAGGTGGATCTTGACTTGATCGATCGCGCGACCGAGGTTGGTGTAGCGGACTCGATTCGCGCAGTCGTTGCCGAGATTGTTGTTGTAGATGTCCTCTTCGCGGGTGCATCTGGCGCGACCTCTGCGGGTGCGACAGACGCGATCTTCGCGGGTTCGTCGGTCGCGATCTCCGCGAGTGCGGCAGATGCGATCTCAGCGGGTCCAGCGGGCGCGATCTCCGCAGGTGCGGTAGATGCGATCTCAGCGGGTCCAGCGGGCGCGATCGTCGGCGGTTTTGGAGACGCCGTCGCGTGTAGCGCAGTAGTCGTAGACCTGAGTATACCACGACTATCTATGCAGTAGAATATGGAGCCGAAGGTAATGTGTATACCTTTGTCCAGATCGGCGTACACCGATTGATGAGTTGGCGAGTGGACGACGTACTCGAAGGAGCCGAATCGGATCGACTCCCTGACGGCGGATGCGCCGATCTTCATTGCGGATGGAGCCGGTGCGACCATCATCCTAACACTTGTTGAACTTCCCACAGACGGCGCCAATTGACGAGGTGTTAACTCGACAAGTCCCAGGGTTGTGCACCCCGGGTTGATTGATGGGGAGAGAGATGAGTGCAAGGTGGTCACGACGGCTGACAAGCGAGGTTTACCCAGGTTCAGGCTCCCGGAGGATAACACCCTACTCTTGCTTGTCTGGTTATTGATGCGAGTAGCGATTACAATGGCGAGATTGCGATCTCGCTAGGGTTTGTCGTAGTGGTTCTGAACGTGTCCTCTAGGACGGGCAACCCCCCTGGCTTTATAGGTAGCCAGGTCTCGGGTGGTTGATACAGATACGGTAGGTTACAAGACCTAACCGAGTTGGACTAGGGCACAAGGTACCCCGAGTGGGCCTTCCGCGGGCCTTTCCATCCTTGGCGCGGCCCAGGTAGCATCATCGTGGGCTACCCGCAAGGTAGCCCCACGTCACACGCCGACCGACCGAACTGTCGTTCTTGTTGCTGCTTCTGGCTTCTCGACGGTTGTCTTGTTTTCTGTCGTCTCGATTGTGATCACTATTCGAGAATTCTGCCGCCATGAATTTGACATGGCCTTTGCCCCTGATGTCATGATCGCGTCGTCGTTGTTTGTCGTCCCTATCTCGGCGATCTTGGTTGTCTTGGTGGTCGCGACTGTCTCGTCAATCATGATGCCGATGTGGTGAGTGTGGAGCTTTGCTATGGACCGCATCTTCGCCATATGCCCATTCGGTTGCTAGCTTCATGAGCTCCGCCATGTTTTTTGGTTTTTGCCGTCCGAGTGCTTCCCTAAAATCTTTTCTGTAGACTCCATTTGTGAAGGCTTCCATTGCTCTGTCTTCTGATATTGCGCCCACGGAGTTCCTGATGGAGGCCCACCTTCTGATGTAAGACCTGAGCGTCTCGTCTGTCTTTTGCAGGCATGCTCTTAATTCCTCGAATGTTTTTGACCTTTCGCAGAGAGGGTCGAAATATTTTATGAAGTCTTCCTTGAAGTGGTCCCAAGAATCGTAGGCTCCTTCGGGTAAATATTTGAGCCAGTCGCGGGATGTGCCTTCAAGCATCAACTATATGTATTATAGTGTCGTTGTTGTTCCTCGTTGGCATATGACTGCCAGTTTGTAATCTTCTAGCCACCCCGAGGGTTCCTGTTTTGAGTTGAATTTTGGCATGGTTGGTAGGCCAAATTTCTTTGGGAGTTTTATTTCTTGGATCCGTCGAGTGAAGCATTGTGCTCCGCACGGTACTGCGTTGCGATTGTCGGGTGATTCGCGACTGCCTGATCTCCTGGACCTGCTTCTTGAGCGGCTTCTTGATTTGCGACGGCTTGAGCTTTTCCTGCCACTGCTTCGCTGAGGACTGTGACTGGAACGTTCTCCCGAGCGGCTCCTGCTACGTCTTCTCCTTCCTCCGTCGACCAGTTCTTTTGCTGCGATTTCCAGGGCCTTCATTTGCTGCAGGTATCTTGCTTCAGCAGGTCACCTGCTGGTGGTTTTCCTGCTTGAAGATATGCTCCTATGGATATGAGAGCTTCTTCTGCTGTTTTGGGTTGGATTATGCCGTCAGAGTCGACGGTTAGGAATGAGTTGTTCAGATTTCGAGTGACGTCTGCTCTTTCGTGCTCGGGAATTCTGTCGAATCTGGATCTGCGTCGTGCCTCGGTTGCCCCTGTAGAACTCATGGATAGTTGTCGTCTGCGTGCGCTTGATATGCTTGCTTGCCTTCTTCGCTCTTCGAGTGTATCTTTGGTTTGCTTCAAGCGATGTGATTCCTGCCAGTTGAAGTAGATGTATCTTTCCAACTCATCTGGAATTGCGTCTGCTGGCATCATTATGCCCTCTTCAATGACCTTTGTCACCTTGGCAGCCATCTCTGCCGTGATGTCCAGAGTGGTGGTACCATCTGGTAAAGTGACCGTCCGTGGATACTCGACTGGTTGTCGATTGGCTACGTTTTCTGACGTTTCCGCGGTTGTTGCCACGTAAACCTGCTGGGGTATGTGGTAAGGATATGTGTAGTCTGATTGCTCTTCATATGCTGCTTCGATGTTTCTATCCCGCTCTATGCTTTTGCTTTTTTTCGCCATCTTCTGTTTGTTGCACATGCTCGTCGTAGTTGGCGGCAACATGATGTGGAGATTGGATCTCTGCGCCGGTGAAGTTGGCCAGACGTATGCAGTCTTCTGCAGGCTCATCATACTCGGTGAGGTGAAAGCTTTCTTCTGGAGCGTCGATTTGCATATGGTCTTCGGTTGGGTTGATATGGAGGGTCGACTGCAGTTCTTCTTCCATCTCGTTTTGCATTATGAATTCGTTGAATTCCCTTGTGGACATGGACCCTGCTATGGACGAGATCGGATCGATCTGTGATGTTGGCGCTCCAGTGCTTCCAGCCGAAGCCGTCGATATGATCATATCATCGACTAAGGTAGTCGACAACCCTTCCTCTACAGGGAACTCATCCGCCATGAATTTGTTGAATTCTGCGGATGTCATTGAATCTGTTGGGGATTGTGGTGGCGGGATCAGATCGATCTGTGACGGGGTATCTTTCTTGTCTGCTGCAGATGTGATCTCAGTCGATCTCTTCTGAAGTGGCTGAGTTGCGATATGTTCGACTAAATCCTGCACACCAAGCTGGTCAACAAAGAATTTATGTTCCCCAATAGTTAGATCAAAAGCTGAATCGAGATTGGAGTAGATCTCCTGAGCTTCGGGTGAGTATGACCTGACCCTTACTGGTGATGCTGTTTTTGGCGAGTGGTCGCATGTGATCTGGATACGATCTGCTATTTTTTTTTGAAACCAACGCAAAAGATTTTGCCTTTTATATTGATATAGGAGAAGCAAACATGACATGGTCGAGACCAAAAAGAAAAAAAAATGTCATACATGACAGGGCCTACTTAAAAAAGTAGCCCCACGAGTATCCAATTCAACCTACTCCATCTATTCTCTCAGAAAGATATATCGTCATTTCTTCAAAACGCAACTACGCGGCGCGATCTAGAGATCGGGAAGCAAATCATGTAGAGATGTCCATCATCGTCGGCGGCGGGAAATCGCTTCCTCCTGGGCCAGCTAAGCCAATCAAAGCTGCATCCGCTGCCGTCATGGATGGCAAATTCAGCCTGAAGAGGGTTCTCAACCCGTTGATTTGCGAATCCGAGAATAGAGCTTTCTTGCAGGAGTTCGCGAATTCTTTTGTAGCCTCCACCAGGGGCATATCTCCAAAGTCGAGTCCCAGTTTCTTGTGGAGGACACGCTGCGTTTTGGCGACCGCTGGGAGTTGTGGCTTTGCCGCCAGCCTGCTGCTACGACGGCAGGGGACGGGCAGGGCCACAGCAGCACGTGGCACTAGCGAAATAGGTGTGGGCAGCAGTGGCACAGCCGGTAGGCTGAACAGATCCGCGACATAGTGTATCGCGATGCCTGAAGAGGGAGCGTCATCCGTATCGTCAGAGAGGAGGTTCCCAATCGTAGCAGCCAACCCATAGGCGTCAATGACGTCCGCGACGGGTTGAAACTCCCTCCCCGCCAAGTCGCCGACGTAATCAAGGTCATCTTCGCACGCCATTTCCTCGCCATCCAGCAGCAACACTTGTTGATCCAGCTCGGTGAGGCATGGCATAAGTTGTACTAGAAAATCCCCCGTCGCGCAACGCGTCGCCAGGCGAGATCAACACCGGATCATGGCCAGTCAGCAATGGGGAATGGCGCGATGGGACCTCCCCTGTCGTAGCCGGCGACAGCAGCAAATGCATGTCCAGCCCAATCGCATCGTGGTGGCCGTCCTCTCCTTGCATTAGCAGCAGCCCTAGGCCGGCCCTCTCATTCTCCTCTGAGAGAGCCTCGTCCACGCTCGCCATGTAACATCTCTCTCTAGCTAGCACCACGCACACGTCCATCGTTGGGCGAGCCATGAGCACGTCTGTGAACGGTGGAGGGAGCACAGGCGGGTTGGAGGAGGGCATCGGCGGGAAAAGCGTAGGCCTGGCCTCACTCGCAAAGGGAGTCGTGGCAACAAGAGCCCACGACAGGGCCCCATGCGCGGTTGGGGAGGAGGTTGGCCGACGTGGAGAAAGGCAAGCATTGGAGGGCTTGACGGTCTTCTTGGCGAGCCGTATTGGGCAGTCTCTTTCCCGGTGGCCAGAGAGGTTGCATGTGAGGCACCTAATTTTGTCGCGGCAGCCTGAGGAGCGGTGGTGACGAATTGGAGAGAGACAACGAGAGCAGAGCCCTTTCGTGCGCCTTTGGAAGCGGAGAGCGGCCGCTTCGTCTCGCACGGAGCGCGTCATGGGGAGGACGCGACGGGCGCGGCGCGAGGTGACTAGCTCCCAGCCCGGCTCCGGAGAGGAGTCCCTCGAACCACTCGCCATCGTAGAGGCCGGGGCACTCGTCGCCGAAGATGGAGGGGATGGACGACGAGACACAACATGGAGGCGCGGTGAAGGGGAAGACGGCTCGGCCCGAGGTCGAGGAGCAGGGATGTCGAATCGAACGGAGAGGCGAGCACGTGGAGGTGCATGGGCACTGAAAAACAGCGCGGTGCGTAGTATGCCAGCCGGAGCCGCCTTAATCGCTGATGACAGTGGGCGGCCCACGCGGCGACAGGCGCCGTAGTCCGTAGGAGGAGGTGCGTCGAGGTCGAGAGAGCCCTGAATGATGCTCCGCATGCGAGTCGATTTCGCCCCGCTGCACGCCGGCGGTGAGGAGATTGCCTTGCAGCCAAACGTCGGCGGTGCTACCACAGTAGGCACGAGCAGGTGCAGCGGGACGGAGCCCAGCGTGGGGAGTGGCTTCCGCGAGCCACAGGAGGACGGCGACCCCGGTTGCGTCAGCCGAGTGGAGACGACGTCGAAGCCGACCGGCGAATCAGATCGGGGTGTCGCGCAGCTGAGAAACGGCCGGATTGTGGCCGGAGGTAGAGGGAGTCGGGCCGCAGCGTCGAACTGGTGGAAGGGGGCGCCGGCGGCCTGAGGCGGCGCCGGCAGGTGGCCGCAGCTGGAGGGCGCAGTTCTCACAGCAGCGTCGACGTCAAGGCGCGCGGATCCGGGAGCAGCCCCGGTGGATTTGCACGGGAGGTAGCAGGGGCGCAGGGAGAGGTGGACGGTGGCTGGGGAGCGGCCGGAGAGCGGCGGCACCCGACAGTCGCCGCGGGTGGATGTTGGGCGAAAGCCAGCGGTCTCCCTGCCAAGGAACGCATGCGTGAAGCCGGTCGGCAGGGTGGCAGGTGGCGGAGGAAGGTGATGCCGGGGGGGGGGGGGGGGGGGGGGGGGGCGCAATAGGGGCGCGGCCGCCGACGACGACGGGAGCGGCCCGGCACCCGTCGCGAGATGGGAGGCGGCTACGTGATGCGGCCATGGCCGTGGACGAGCTTCTGGGCGAGCTGGGAGGACGCAGGACCAGCGGGAGGAGGCTCCCAACAACCGGCGTGGATGCGAACGGAGTCGGGGGCCGGCGGCGGGCGATGGCGGAGGCGGAGCTTGAGGAGCGGCGCCGGGACGATGGTGACCTCGGAGGAGAGAGGGCGCAGAGGCGATGCAGGATCTGGACGTGGCTGAGGAAGAGGTGGCCGGAGAGAGGAGATCAGGCCGCCGGCGTCGGCAACACACCAAGCAGCGCCATGGTGTCGCGAGAGCCCGAAGAGGTGGACTTCAGGAAATCTTTTGCTAACTGATACGATTTGCTGTTGTTGATGTGCATCCTTTTGAAGAAGTCGGCGGATCGCCGTTTGAAATTTGGACCGAAAAATCCGTAAATCCAACACCACATGTTCACACAGACGGCGTCAATTGACGAGGGATGTCCCCATCAATACACATGGTTACTAGCCTAGGGTAAGAGTTATGAGGTAGAGAACGCGTGGTGTTGGTAGATTCGTCGACTAACAAGCGGTAATTACCCAGGTTCGGGGCCCTCGAGTGAGGTAAAACCCTTACTCCTGCTTGTCTGTTATTGATTGTGTTTATGCGGTGAGTACAGGGGTCCAGCAAGATGCCGATCTTGATAGGGTTTCGTGGTTCTGGTTGGGCGTGACCTTGGTCGGTCTCCCTCCTGTCATTTATATAGAGGTACAGGTCTCGGGTCGTAACCGACTAGGACTACATTTATGGAAAGTACTACCGACTATGCTATCTATGTTAGAAGCCTTCGTCTTGGGCTTCGCTTGTTGGGCTTGCTCAGCCTATTTATGACAAATGGGATTTAGTCATTACGTGTACCAGATACCCACATGAGGGGTTACCCGTTTGATATAACATTCGCAAAGATCATATCTTCAAGTTGTATGCACATATCATTGTCCGGAACCCGAGGTTCCAAAGTGACAACAATTGGGGCAGCTGAGAGGAATTGCTGTGATGTGAGAATCACATGTGTTCATGGAGTGTTAATGCTTTGCTTCGGTACTTTATTAAAAGAAGTACCTTAATTACCAGTAGATTCCCTTGAGGCCATGCTGCAAACGGGCTGGTAGGACAAAAGATGATGTGCAAGTTTCTCATTGCGAGCACTCACAACTAAATTGGAACACATGCCTATGGTTAATTAATACTTGGATGTTTAATGTTATTTATCTGCAAATGGCTATGTCTTGATATTATATGAACTATCTTATCCATGCAACGCCCGTACATCCGTCCCTATGCCTATAATATTTTAATCATGTTGTCTATAATCACCATTGCTGTCTTTATTTCACCGCTGCTATTATTTCACTAATGTCACTGCTATAAAACGGTTGCTACTGATTATCTGTCACGACCAAGTCTATTCACAGGTGCAGCTAACTGACAATTCATCTGTTAAGTCTTATAAATATCCTTTGGCTCCCCTTGTGTCGAATCAATAAATTTGGGTTCTACTTCCCTCGAAAACTGTTCCGATCCCCTATACTTGTGGGTCATCACCCACCTGCCGACGAAACCATCAGCTTCTTCCCAACCCTACACGGCAGCGTCGAGGAAGATGACGGTGGCACCCGGGATGAGATGGCCCGCTCATTGGAGGGGGCTTGCTCCTGGCAACGGAATAACCTCCACTCTGTGGCTAGCACCAGGTGTTGCCGCTCGGTCAGGTGGCAACGTTCAACTCCTTATGTGTCCATGGGCGACCGTGCTCGGGAAGGGCCGGCCTCCTGATCGTTGTGTCGGAACTGGTCGATGAGGACGTGATGGCGGTCTTGGGACGTGTTGTACTCCTCCTCCACAAGTTGTATATCGCGACGCCACACCCAACATATCCTCTTCGTGGAGGTAGTGGCGATGCGGCTCCTGCTCAAGGCGGTGCTCGGGGTTCATGGCGCGTTCGCACCGAATTTGTCGTTCTTGGGCCAGCGGCGGCCAGTCTCGTCATCGCCCATGGACAACCGCGGCTTGTTACCACGGTTGCCTGACATGGTGTGTAGAGGAGAGGAGAGGCGCTAAGGTTTTGGAGAGGAGAGATGTGAAGTGTTTGTGGAGAGGAAAGGCTCATCGCCGACGCCATTTAAAACCCAGCGGGGAGAGGAGGAGGTTGCCGCTGCATTAACGCCGCCATGTCATGCGCATTGACGTCCACAACATGTGTGCGCTACCGCATGCACTTCCAGTTTTGCGCTCAATGCAACACGTTCTCCGTCCACCTAGGGATCGTTTCGTTATTAAAAAAAATTGGTTGAGACTGGCATCTCACTGACGCGTCGATCTCGCGCGTTAAGATCCGACGTGGCGCTCATTTCTGCGATCGCCAGTACACCCGCTTGTATTCCTAAAAGCTGGTTGTGAAGCAGGGTTATGAGATGATATATTGGGGCAAGCCGGAAACAATTGGCCTATTGGGCTCGCCGCTAGGAGCCGTTTTGGTGTTGGTCGCACCTAATAGGCTTATTGGGAGCGTTATTGGGCGCGCCGGTGGAGATGCTCTAACTACTAAGAATAGCAGTTAATTACTATATCTCTAACAAATACAAATGAAGTAGCATTATATTAATCGATGTTGGTTGGTTGTTCGACAACGATGATCAAGAGGTTGGGGACTTCAAACTTCTTCTCCTACTTATTATTATTATTATTATTATTATTATTATTTTACTTCTTCCTTTTCCTCCTCGTCGGCTGATTTTCACAGCCTAGCGACACATCTTTCATGACACCGTTCTTATCCCACATTGCCTTTCCCACTCAATTCTTCTAACGTTCCAAGCTTCACTATCACCAAGGGGGCACCATGGCCTAGGTCGAGGTCGTCAGGCATACATCTTCCTCATGCGGGACAAGTGAAGAATGCAACAAGAAAGAACTAGTTTTACTTGTGTCTCGAAAGGGTGGAATGACTTCTGGTCAAGGATTTTGAATCTGTATTTTCCAGTTCAGCAACCGCTCTCTCTATCATAACTTTAACTATCAGTAAACACAATCCTTTCACTACCAGTAAACACCATGCAAGCAAAAAAAACACTTACAATGATCTGGTACACTGAATCAACGAGAGCATATAAGTTCAGATACCATATCAGAAGAGAGCTAGAGAAGAGGAACTTGCGACCTGTTCCGCACCAGAGTTTATGGTCCATGCGAGAGCCGAGACCTATGGCGGCGCGGCGAGTGGCGGCGGAAGGACTAATCTGGCGGCAAAGTTTGACGGTGCCGAAGAGGAAAGTGGTGACCTCTATTCAGCGCCCGTAGCGTCCACTACGGGCTGACGCTCGCATGAGAGCCCTCTGGGCCGGCCCATTAGGCTGGATATTTATTTCGCTTTCCGCTAGTATTAGGAGAAAACATCCGGTTTTAAGGCAATCCTAGTTTCAAAAAAATAGTAGTTACCGACCAGGTTGGCAATTACCAAGCGCCGCACACCCGCTGCGGAGACACTGGCCTTGCCCAACTTTGACCCGCACGTAGTCCATAGAGGACAAAGGCGACACAGTCACACGGGAGAGACGACGACAACCAACTGTACTGTAGCACCCTCACCGATGACGGCGACGATGTGGCTAACCGCAACGCACCCGTGGAGGTGAGGCTAGGACCTCAGCGGAGGTTAGGCCGGTGGTGGTGTGAGGAGTCCAAGGTGGAGGAGGACGAGGCTAGGAAGAAGATGAGGGGGTGAGATGGCCCATGAGATGGTGGCGCTGCATATGTTGAAGTCTAGGTGCTCCCCGGTTTTCCTGTTAATGTCGAAAATATTTAGATTTTTTTTGGCGAAACATAAAATGTTCATAGATATTGAACATTATGGAATTGAATTTATTCAAACATTTTTTTTTGTCTAAATTAGAATATTTTCAAAATATGAACATTTTTAAATTTGAGTATTTTTTAAATCTGAACAATTTTTTATTTGAATATTTTTTGAATCTGAAGATTTTTAATCTGAACCCTTTTCAAATTTGAACAATTTTTTAAACTGAACATTTTTTAATTTAAATATTTTTAATATCACAAAAATGTGATGAAAAGAAAATAATAAAAATAATAATAAACAGGAAACAGAAAAAGAAATGCAGACAAAAAACATGAAACCTTTGAACAAAAAAAAACAGAACGGAAGATTTTAAAGTTTTCAAAAATAGAAAAAACAATTAGTCAAAGAGCATATTGGGCCAGCCCGTTTACGAAAAACTAGTATCAAGATCGAGTGTACACGGCGCAGAAGGCGTTAAATAGAAATCATCGAAGAGAGTGGAGACGAGACTCTTGACGGCGGGCCATGACCAGATTAGAGCGCAATTAAGCACCAACAAAGAAGCACGACGTTCTCCAGGTAAATGCATCTCTAGAAGGGTCTGAAAAACGCGAACGTCTACCGACTAATACAGGGCGTGGAAACACATTTTGCGCGCCGACCTGTACAAGCGTCGAGCAGTACCCACAGGAAAATCCACCCAAAATAGCGAAACAAAACCCCACAATATAGGACATTTTAACAAGCTAAAATAGCTGACCAAAACGTTTATATTGTGGAATGGAGAGAGTATGCACCTCTCTCAGTAACTAGGAAACGAGATGCCAGCTAGTGCATATGTATGTATGGGTATTTATTTGTTAACCTTAAAAAAAAATCGAGGTATATAACGCATTGTAGTGCGAGAAAACTGAACGTAGGGTTTATGATTTTTGCAAGCGGAACGTGCATATTTTATAACCAACAAACAGGCTAACTGAAACCTGATAATAAATGCTCAAATAAGCAGAAACTGTTCGTGCATCTCAGAATCCAGATGACTCATTACCCGACAACATTTAGACTAAATAGTTCCGTGTCATAGCTATTTCCCGCACGAACAGAATCATCTTCAATGATTTGAATGATTAATTAAGCATTGCGGTATTATTTGGTCAGAAACATACAGCAGTTAGCAGACATGAGGAGAGTATACATCGTAGAAAATAGGGAGCAAATTAGCTGAAATGGTTATGTCAAAACACTTACATGCAACTAGCCGAAATGATAATTCAAGGTCAAATTTGAACAATTCTAAGTATTTATATATTGATTAGAAGATACACAGATTTCTTGTGTAAATCAAGCCCAGCAAACAGCTCAACTGATGCAGATCTGGATCGGCACTGGATTACGACATATAGTTGAAGACTTTTCGAGAGAAAAAAAACACATAGTTGAAGAAAAAAGTGATCACAAATCATAGGCAGAGTGATATAAAAAGGCATCGGAAATCATTAGTGAAAACGATTTAGCATCCCATCTCACCAGCGGGCGATTCGATCAGAGAGCCTGACGTGCCACCTGATAATATGCCGCTGCTGTTCGTCGTCGCCGGCCGGCAGAGCGGCAAGCCGCAGGTCACGTCGGGATCTGATGCGGTACACACGAAAACCGCGTGCAAAATCACGTGAGATTACGAGCAAAATCGCAGTGATCAACATCAAGTAACACAATTAGGATATGGGGATTAAGCGAGACCGTTGACCCGCTAACTTGCAAAATGATGGAAGTAGTCACCATCCGGAACAGAGATACCAGTACATGCATAGGTCTTCTAACAGACAAGATTTTGTTTTAAGCTATATTTTTTTTTTAAACGAGGTAAAAGCTTTGCCTTTATATTGATATAAAAGAAGAGGAACAAGTTGGACAGTTTATGTGGAAAACCGTCCAAAAACCATACAACACAACACCCCACGCCGGCCCCAAGGCCACACTCCAAAAAACAGGTCGACGTCCATGTTGCCCTAACAAACCATGACAGACACCAACACGGCGGAGGTGACCTCAACGCAAAGAGAAAACCCGGAGCCGCCGCTCCGACATCCACACCGGCCCCAAGGCCACGCCCCTAAAACGAGTCGACGATCATGTTGCCCTAGCAACCACGACCGACACAAGCACGGTGGAGCCGAGCTCAACGCAAGACGAAATCCGGAGCCGCCGCTCCGACATCCACGCCGGCTCCAGAGCCGCGCACCACCTAGCCGAAGACGAAAGAACTCGCCGCCGCCGACCACCAACTGCCTCCACTAGTCCCCATAGCCGATGGAACATCCAAAACGAGGCCCCAAGAGGCAAGCGACACAGAAGCGTCGCCTCCGCCCGACCCCGCGTGGGGTCTAGGGTTTCCCCCGGAGAACCCGACGTGGAGAAGCAACAACACCACCTCAACGACGCCTTCAAAAAGGACGCGGCGCCCGAGGGCGTCGCCGTCGTCGGCCAACAAGGGCAAGACTTTCGCCCGGCGGTGTGTCGCAAACCCGCGACCGCCCGTCGAGGATCGGCCAGTCCACCAAGCCGCATGCCACAGCCACTGCAGCACCTCAAGCCACGGCGGTTACCGCGCCAACCACGTCCCGGGCCGCCGCCCCGGCATCCTCTCGTCCAGCTTCACAGCAGCCAACGCCATCCCGAGTTGGAGGCGAGGAACCATCAGTCTTTTAGCCGGAGCTCCGCACCATGCGGAGACACCGAGAAAAAGAAGAACGTCACCTCCGAGCACCACGCCGGGAGGAGAACCGACGCCTCCAAACTCCGGCCGCCGCGCCGCCCCAAAGCAGCCGCGCCCATCGAGGTCTCCGTTCCGGGGCTGCCGCCCCGACTTCCACGCCACCCAGTCGCCGTAGCACCTCGCGCGCCGCCCGCCAACACCCTCGCCTGGCCGAGGCACCCGCGCATCACCGGCCACCTGCCTCCGCGCGACCTCTATTTTAGTTTATATATTCCTTTTAGTTTATGGTCTCCGCTAGAGGTTCTCCTTGTCTGGATCCCTATTTTATTTTGTGGTGCTTTCTTCTTTGTTTACGTTTCGATCGAGCAGGACGGCTACTGCCCGCGCGGATGATCGATGGTTTTGGGCTCATGCTATTAGAAAATTGCATGCAGATGGGCCAGCTGACGTGATCAAACGCGGTATCACCCATCACTTAAGTATACTAAATTTGCTTAGTTGCAGTCTTGTTTGATAGACTTTTTCCTAGGGTTTACTGATGTTTGTTACAAAAAACAAATAGGGGAATCCTGTAATTCTAGAGAAGTGTTCGAACATTATGCTAGCTAGATTCTAACATGGGTAACAAACAGATCGAGTGCATTGTTCACAACATATATTCATCAAAGTTCATAAGCCGGATAGGGGTAATTTTGGAAAAAGATAAGATAGAGTAGTAGAAACAGTAGAAAGAAAAAGACTACTATGCCGCCCTGCATCTATGCGGGTAAAAATATCATTTGTCAATTGTCACATACTCCAACCGCGACACACCTCCGTAAATAGTCAACAATGTTCCGGTAGATGAATATTTAGCACTGGAAAACTTATCATTTCTATCTAGCAATAGCAACCATAAGAAGGCAACCGCTTCCACCCGTGTAAGGATTCTATCCTTACAATATATACTTGCAACTAGTTTGTAAAAATCTTTGTAATATTGCAAGGTGGATAAAGGTTCAAAACCGCCAGGATGAATGATATGGGCAAACTTGCATTGCAAGAACAAGTGTTTTATATTCTTGTCATGATTACAAAATCAACATTTTTTTACTACCTTGTTAGTTGTGCTTTACGAGATTATATTTTGTTAGCGAAGTGAGCCTACCTCAACTGGTTTGGTTACTTGTGGTGGAACCAGCCCACCCAGGTTCAAGTCCCAGACTTGGCATGGGTGTTCGCATTTTCCTGGATTTTACAGGATTTAACCGGCGCTATGCTTTCAGTGGTAGGTAACGTGCCCGTTAACAGTGAGACGCCCGTGGTGACTTCGTCAAACTCAAGATATACCGGACCAGTCTCTCGGAGGTGCTCATAGTAGGGTTTGCGTGTGTGCGGTCATAGGGGTGGTACGTGCGTGTTTGTGAGCGTCTGTCTGTACTGTGTATCTGAAAAAAAAATTATATTTTGTTACAAAATGACCTTGATGAAGGAATCACGTAAATATTTTGATTTTCAATCGTACCTTAATTTTCAATATGGTCTTATTGTTTACCGGCTGGTACGAATTGACTAGTACTTTGTATATGGAGTACACTGAGAATTAACACAAATTTCAACAGAATGTGTCTTATCTCTGCGCTTCATTGGAATAAGGCCAACCGTCATTGTAGGGCATTCCAGGCATGCAATGACTGAATCTTGTGTAAACATCACGTTACGTTGGGATTGTCGGAGCACCTCGGCAATGATGTTGCTTTTGTTATGTGCAATAGTGTAGGTGCTATTTCCAACTAGAGGCATTTCCAATCCATGATTCCGCCCCTACCGAATATTAGAGCCGTTCTTAACTAAGAAAGATCCAAAGCTGAAAAGTTCTTCTTTGTTACCATCAGGCCAGCCCAGAAGTATGAATCTGTCACTTTTCAGTAAACCTAAGAGATAACCTATGATTCAAAATATTTTCATTGTAGGAGCTTTTCCATAAGCCGTCCTTTGTAAGAAGGTTGAAGAACCATTTATTGAGGAGGAAAATGGTTAGCCTCTATATACTAAATTCCGAGGCTTCCTGGTCTTTCTGAGAAATACGACCACATTCTATTTAGCCAGTCTAAACTGCTTTTTTTGACTATCTTCTTGTCAAAAAAGAATCTTGAAGTACTTCCACCTTTTGAGTACCTCTATGAGGACTTGCAAAAAGATAACATGCATGGCACCATATTGCTAACTACTGAATTGATGAAGACTAAACGGCTTTCGACTGAAAGGAGTTTTCCTTACCAACTGCTCAGTCGTTTCTTCAATCCAATCGTTCCTCTGTAATTTTCCACTCGGTATTTGAGATTATGCTATAACGTATCGGTATTTCTAAATATCTAATGGGAAATCGTTCTTGCACACGGACGAATAGTTCAGTTTACTGAGTGGCGCAATTTTAAGCTTCTTTGAAACATAACAAATCACTGTTATGAAGATTTATTTTTTGACCCGAAAGTTATTCAAACGCCGGAAGTATTACCTTCAGAATAGTGGTGAATTGTACTGGCAAAATAAGTTATTCATATTCACACCCTACAAGTGAATTTGGATAACCCGTACTCAAGTTTCGGCATGTGAAAGTGAAAGGAATCTTCCTATGGCCGAATAAAAAAGATATTCGTAAGAAAATATTGAAATAAGATGTACCAACCACCAAAATCCTATCAGAAGTAGACTCTAACAGTAGCTCGAAATGATGGCCACCGAATAGTGAATGCAAGAAAAAAGCTACACAAGTTGTGCCTTTCTACTATTCCAAACAGGAAGCATCGTTGAAGGCCACATCGTATAGTTCTGGTGGTTTGTTGGCTCTGATTTTGGATCGTTAAAAAGAAAACATATGTAAGCACAAAAGCTAAAAAAAAGGTTCAAAAGGGATTAGCTTAAGCGGCCAACAGACACGGGGAATAACTATAGCCGAAGGCATCTCTATATATCTTTCTCATAAGTTAAGTGAAGGGATCATATAGAGTACCAATACTTGGCCTGGGCAGATCATCATTTGATTCAGCACTAGAAGGACATGAGTTGATATCCTAACCAAGATCGGCGAGAAAGATATATGTCAACAGTCAACACCGTCAACAGTCAACACCGTCAGGAAGAAACGATGTGTTATATATTTTGGGAAGGTACAAAGAAATGGTGTTGCGGCTGGGTGAGAGAGTGAGAGTTTCCACAAAACAAACAACTGCAGCAATGCAAGATAAGAATCAAAAGTAGAAGGTACGATCGGGGCCCAAAGGAAATGCCAAAGATTGCGTCTTACTAGTGTGCATTTCATCCATAACAAATAAAGAAAATAGTTTATATGTGTTAGAGTACAATACGGTTTAGATATATTTGGTAGTATAAGGATTGTAATCCAAGTCTATCTCTATTAGGTTTCGTAGTCTACAAGTCTTGTACCCCTTTATATACAGCCCACTGTGGCTCATTGTAATTTACTATCAATACAATACAACATATTCCGCAATCTTACATGGTATCAGAGCAGTTCGTTCCGCAGCCTAGTGTTTAGCCACCACCACTTCCGCCGCGCCGCCCCCGGCGAAATCGATCTCCATGATCGCCGGGGGCGTCGCATCTCGTAGCTAGTTTTTCTTCCAATTTCAATAAATCAGTTCATAGGTTTAGCCAATTTCGTTTTGCAATTAGATCAGTTTCTTTTTAGCCACCAAAATACATCTAGTCCCGATGAAAAAGCCAGCAAATCCCATCAAAGAACACAGGGCTGCACCAACGCTCATGGTCATCGTCGCCGACAAGTTCTACCCCAACAACACCTCGACATCTTCTACCTCTACATCGCCGACAACGATCTACATCAACAAACGTCTTCAACAACCACCACGCCATCTTCGTCCACCACAACCTTGCCGCCAGAGTTGCAGTCTATTTTTATTTTGCACAATTTACTAGTTGCAACTTCCTTTTTCGTCTACTCCGGCAACAAACGGCGGAAAATCTACGCTACGCGCCGCCGACCACGGAGATCTCCTCTGCTTCTTCATCCAGCTCTGGCTCACATGGTTAATGGTAGTCCCTTTCTTCGCATGCCCGGTACTGGCAACATCGGCGCGTGCCTTCGTCCCCGACGCGCTCCCGAGTCTGGCAAGCTCGGCAAGGCGTGCCGCCTACCTCAACTACATCGACTCCATCCAAAAGTCTACCTCAACTTTCTCAACAAACGGCAACATCGACCACAACTGCAGTGCCCACAACTCGGCTACAACGAGATCGGCATCAAGGGTTATCAACTCGGCTCCTCTTCAGTTCGCGACTTTGGATTATGCTCCAGTCAGACCGTCCGCAACGCTCCAGTTGTTCGCGTCACTACCGATCCGACTGCGGGGGGATGTTAGAGTACAGTACGGTTTAGATATATTTGGTAGTATTAGGATTGTAATCCAAGTCTATCTCTATTAAGTTTCGTAGTCTACAAGTCTTGTACCCCTTTATATACAGCCCACTGTGGCTCATTGTAATCTACTATCAATACAATACAATATATTCCGCAATCTTACAATATGCTCTTTTGGTTGGTACTGCTACTAACCCTGAGGAAAATGCATGGCTAGTCCAACTGCCACTCAAAGCAAAACCTTGACCATGTCTTACAGACACCCATGAATGCCAAACCCAAAAACATGGTTACAAAAGGCACGAAAGCGAAAGTCAAGTTGCTAGGTAGGAAAAAACCGAATCACCCACTCCCAAAATGTCACAGTAAATGAACAAAATCGTCAGAAAACGAAGCAGTCAACCATCCATGCATGCATGGCAATGAACCAAACATTTTATTTATTTATTTAGAAAAGCAAACTCAGAAAAGAAAGAAGCCATGAACAAACAATGCACTCACCAACGAACACCCCAAGAATAAAAAACAAAGCCGAGAAAAGGTCCCAGAGAAAAGCGCCTATATAAACCAAATTAAACGCACGGCCGATAACACATACTAAAACACACTCACAAGAACAGAAGAAAGCAACCAACATTCCGTTACCCGACCATCGGATCGGTCCCATTGTCGAGACGACGATGATGATGTCGACGGCGGCAGTGTTCTTGGCCTTCGTCGTCGTGGTGTCGCCGCTGCTGGCCTCGTCGCAGACGATGCCGGCGCCGCCAGCTGCGGCGCCGCACACGAACAACTCGCGGCTGGAGAAGGCGTACGTGGCGCTGCAGGCGCTGAAGCGCGCCATCACGGACGACCCCAAGAACCTGACGCGGAACTGGTGCGGTCCCGACGTGTGCAGCTACTACGGCGTGTTCTGCGCGACGGCGCCCGACGACCCCTGCGCGCGCACCGTGGCGTCCGTGGACCTCAACCACGGCGACCTCGCCGGCACGCTTCCGGAGGAGCTGGGCCTCCTCTCGGACCTCGCCGTCTTCCACCTCAACTCCAACCGCTTCTGCGGCGCCCTCCCTGACGCCCTCCGCTCACTCCACCTCCTCCACGAGATCGACGTCAGCAACAACCAGCTCTCCGGCAACTTCCCCTCCCAGCTGCTCTGCCTCCCCAACGTCCAGTACATCGACATCAGGTACACACACCCCTTGCACTGTCTCCACCTGTACCTCCAGTCCTGCACTGCGCTGCACAGAGAGGTTTTATGATTAACAATGGATGTCGCTAATGTGTCTGAAGGTTTAACAACTTCTGCGGCGAGGTGCCGGCGGCTATCTTCGAGAAGAAGATCGACGCGCTGTTCATCAACAACAACCACTTCGAGTTCACGCTGTCGGAGAGCTTCACCAACTCCACGGCGTCGGTGATCGTGCTGGCCAACCTGCCGCGGCTGGGAGGATGCCTGCCCAGCAGCATCGGCGACATGGCCGGGACGCTCAACGAGCTGATCCTTCTCAACAGCGGCATCTCCTCCTGCATCCCCCCGGAGATCGGCAAGCTCGACAAGCTCACCGTGCTCGACCTCAGCTTCAACAACATCGCCGGCACGCTGCCGGACACCATCGGCAACATGAAGGCGCTCGAGCAGCTCGACGTCGCGCACAACAGGCTCGCCGGCGAGATCCCTGAGAGCATCTGCGCGTTACCTCACCTCAAGAACTTCACCTACTCATACAACTTCTTCTGCGGCGAGCCGCACCGGTGTCTAGAGGTGCCGCGCATCGACGACCGGCAGAACTGCATCGCCGGACGCCCAGACCAGCGGCCTGGCGAGCAGTGCATCGAGTTCCTGCACCAGCCACCGGTGCACTGTGACGCGCATGGGTGTTTCGCCCCATCAGCGCCGCCACCACCGATGTATGCGCCTCCACCACCGGTATACTGATGAGTGGTAACACTGAAATTTGTAACTGTTTGCTGCCTTTGGGCTGTGAGAAAGGGTAAAAATGCACACATATGGTACATACTGTAATCTTTATTTTTCAGAAACAGAGTAATAATGGATTATTGATAGATTTGCATTAAGAATCATCTCAGTGTTCTATACAACTTATTTCCTCATCTCTAAGAAACAGTTGTTTAACTATCCAGAGTTACATAATCATATGAAAATTATGGGCTAAATTTAGCAGTGCAACTTCTTCCAACACTTGGTGTAGTTATTACTTGGATCTGGGATGCAGTTTTATGAGGGACCATGCTATGGCAGAACTTAGTTCAGAATTAGGAGCTAGGACCACTGCTAAAGTGGGAAAAGAGAGTGAAATATATCACTGTTTTGCCCTGTAAAGCTTAAGATATATCTGCTCTACTGAATTAATTAAGTTAAACATATTATAGGAAGTAACATGATATCATGCCATTTGGAATTCAGATATCAACCACTGTGAAAAAGCTCCATTTCAAAAGAATATGTATGTCCTAGTCGAGGAAGAAAGCTAGAAAAAACAGAGGATAGTGGAAAATATAGACAAAGTAGGCAGGATTCTAGCCAAGGTACACCCAAATTATGAACAGTAATGTCACAAACACACTTGAAAGCGATTGGTCAAAGAGGAATTAATAAAAATAAAGTGCCGCTCATGGATTCCAGCTGCAAAGAGAGAATTCTTTTACTCAGTCGGTTCATCAACTCCAAGGTCAAGAAGCTTCTTCTACCTCTCGTCTTGCCTGGTTCCAGGTAGGCTGGGGCTCGTTTACGCAACCCACTCGAGACTCGACCAAGACGGATTCACGTCTTCACCCTGCCCCAGATAAGTTCTGCGCAGCTTGTTCCTGTCACATACATCAACCCACTAACAATAGAAAACTGAAAGATCACGGCGTTCTAGTTCAAAGTGTATCAGTATAATACAGCACATCAACTAATTCACAGAAATGGATAGCAGTGACAGGTACTGTGTAACATATATGGTACAACTGAGGAATATAGGTAGCTAGAAGAAGGCGAAATTAAGTACGTGAGACTTGGTGGTCATGCAGCATGGTATGCATGGCTGACCTTTTCGCCATTGATCGGTTGAGTGAATGACAAGCTGGTATATGTTAACAAGGAAAATACTGAATCCATTTGCAGATAATGGAAGAGGAAAGCGGATATGTGGTTATGAGCATGACTAAACCAGTGTTCGACCACGTAAAAGATGTAACTGCCCTAGAATAATTGACAAAGAAAGCTGATGGCATTCTTATCTCGTCATTTAAGATATGAAGGTACGGACAAAGTCGTGTGATAATCATATCGCCTTTGATAGAAGGCAGCCTAATGCATTGTCACGTTCATACAGCAGGGTGGGTTTACCAAGCACAACAATCTAAACATATCTCAGCATGTATTAATGGTAGCTGATTCAGAAAGTATTCATTTCGCATCTAAACAATGTGGCTGGTTAACCTATTTATGACATAACATAGAGATGATGAAACCCAACTGATACACTATACTGTGTTGGTAGTAGCAACATGGGGTCTGAGATCTAACTCCGTTATGACTATTCTTAGACATGTTACTGGTAGGCAATACCACAAGTTTTATTATGGCAGCACATGCAAGAAAGAGAGATATGACCAACCTGAACCTTAATGCAACAGTCTATGATGAAGTGTTGATTTCATTCAATATAAGAGTAGGTTTACAGGAAGTTTTGGGGTATCTCCTAATCTCCAGTGGTATCAATGAGATTCAAATGAGGACAAGAAGAAAACACAAAATACCGTTGCTGGACATGTTACAAATACAATGAACTCAATCAGGTATTGAATGTGAGTGTAACAGTGACACTCACCAATAGACGAGTAGGACATGCCCCAGTATTAAACTGACCTGAATAATACAGGGTACAAGGGGAAACAATCAACTCATGCAATACCACCTTATATAGCAAATGCTACCTATAAAATCTGGTGAAATTCTAGCATAAAAAGGAGATAAAAATATGCATATGTGGTCAAAACTTATTGAATCTGCAACTGAAGTCATACTTTAGCCTCCAAAGACTCCTGGAGCAGCAGTTGACTAGACACATTTATATGTGTTTTCTGTGTTGTGTCAACACCTTCGATAGAAAGAACAGAGACCACGTGGTTCTGCTTTACAACTTATTTGCATTATCCTACATCAATCCTAACAATAGGGCTGTTAAGGATCAAAGGACCAACCACATTTATTGACAGTAACTATTCATTTCCAACTTGAGAGGCTGAGACTTCATCTTGCTTGTCTCATGCTGAGGGCATCTTTTTTTTTTTACTATGACTACGGCGGGCTCTTAGATCCAGCCTGAACTTTATAATCAAATGTTGCCTATGAGACTTTGCAGCCTCTACAAGATAGGTTCAAATGAACCAGAGTTTACAGGGGGATACAAGCGAGGAGAAATAAAATAAAAACACACACACAAACAACAGGAGAGAGGGTCACTCCAGGAGAAAATCTCTGAGACAGTTGACCGATGAGAAGCTCATCCCGACCCAAGCACAGCGACCACAAGGAGGATCCAAAGGACATGATAGCAGAGATCCAGCCACGACACTACACCATCGACGAAGTCAAAAGCCAACGCTCGCCCGAGGCCACACGGCGCGCCGACACCACCTGTGTCGGGGGCATGTTCGAAGAGGCGCGCGTGGCGAGACGACGCCACAACGCCTGTGTGTCACCGACTGAAGCTAAAGGGCATCAAAGATGCCCTCACCGCACATGCGGGTCATCGTCGTAATCGCACGGCGTAGCACCACCGAGTGCAACGCCAACCCCACTGGGTTCGATTACCCGAAGGGTGAGCTAGCCTAGAGCACGCACGAAGACCACCCATCACACCAAAAGATTCCGACAAGGATCCGACGCGAGGACCTAGCAACCGGCAAGTAGAACAACCACCACCACTGCCACGGCTCACCTCGCATCGGAGAGAAGACCACATCCATGGCCGCCATCTGCAGAACCATGGATCACACCATCATGACACTGATGGTAAGACAGAGGTGGCTCGACTCCCCACCACGACGACGCCCCACGTAGGCCGCACGTCACCACCATGGCCGCCATCTGCAAAGCCATAGCACCGGCCCTCCCCAACGGCGCCCCGTTGCAGGAAGATGGCAGAGAGTGGAGGTTGCCACCATTGCAACCATCAGGGGGCAAGGCCGAGCGCCGTCAAGCCGACAGCATCCCCGGAGCCGGGATCGACGGCCGGACAGCTGGACACAAAGCACGGCAAGCACGGACACTAAGCCCTGCCCAGCACCGCACCACACCGGCCAGCAGCAGCCTGACCGTCAACGGACGGCGGAGCCGCCTGCCTGGCCCATCCGAGGCCCAGATCTGGCCCGGAAAAGCCCGAGACGGAAGAGGCCGCCCCCAGCCATGGCAGCGCGGCGGCGCACATCACACGCAAGGGGGGGGGGGGGGGGGCGAGGGGAGGGGCGGCGGAAGGGAGACGAGGGCTGGCGGCGGCGGTCTTCCCGGCGGCATCCCTCCAGGCCGGCCGAGCAGAGGCCGAGGGGCGAATCCCCGCCGCCCCCTTCACCGGCGCCGGGTGGCCTTAGTCCGCCGGCGGCCTCGGGGGGCGACGAGGAGAGAGGAGCAACGAGGCCGGCGGGGCGGCGGCGGGCTTTCCGCCCCCCTGTCGCCTGGAGGCGGCGACGAGGAGCGGGTCGGGTTGGTTTGTTTTCCATGCTGAGGGCATCCAGGAGGCAGAGTTGTATACCAAACAACTATTTCCTTCCCTTGGAGAAATTTCAATGTTATGTACCTCTATTATCTGATAATTGTTCCATTTAACATATGATTTAGCTGCATGGCAAGGCACGGTACTGATCTGCATTGCTACCATCGAGCAAATCATCAGGCTAATCAGTAATACATAAGAGCTTTATCATCAAGTAAAGTGGCAAAACAGCCGGTTTTATGTTTTTTCATGTGCAAGAGTAAAAGTGTTGACCAAAATAATATCAATAACATCTTAAGGTCCAGATAGCATAGTCTTGTCACTGTACATCTGAGGAAATATAAAAATTGAAAAGTGAGTGGAACAAAATCAAGAAATGAACAAACTAGCATCTTCAGAACAACCTGCTTGGGTCTAAATATTATAAATTTCTAGTGTAGATCATCAAGTGGGGATGTGTGGTAAAAGTGAGGAATATACAGTAACTGACAAGTTTGAAGGTGCGTACAAAATGCATTAAGTATATGTCTTCCTCAGGTTTTCACGGAATCGGGTATCCCTGAACCCAACCCCCATACCATGACTGTGATGAACTGGATTTGTAGCAATACTTCAAGCTACCAAAAATTGCACTTAATCCAACAGTAATGGACTATTGTGAAAATCAGGAGAGCACATACTATGATTGTCAAATTAGTTACACAACTTTACAAGCTAAAAGTTATGATTTACTCGCATGAAACAAATAGAAACTATAAACTGTTCTTTTTTTCAACAATGCAAGTGTTGCACATCTTTCCATCGAGAAGAGGACATAACAGTTGGGTACAACCAAGTTCAAGTACCAATGAAACTGTATTTCGGAACAGAGAGAACAGGTGAAACGAAAATAAACTACCAGGGACTATTATGGCCCTTAAAGAAAAGAGTACAGACTCCATACAGACTCCCATGTTAACTATCACTTACATTTATGCAAAGCAACTGCAATCTGTCCATAGACTCATATATCGCTCACAGCCTCCAACAGTATGGCACATACCGCAACTGCCTCTCAAATTGCCTCTCAAATAGGATATATTAATCTTTATTATTAAAGCAGAATGTGTGGTATGGTGTCACAATTCAAATGGTGTCACAAGTCAAATGCCCATATAATTCGAATTAATTACATGTCATAACACCTATAAGTGGATACCGGTTCAAGAGGAAAAGAAATAAAAAGGAAGGAAAAAAAGAAGGAGAGAAAGGAAGGAAAAAAGGGAGGGATATGGCGTGCACAACAAACTCCGCTCGCGTTCACCGTTATAGGTAGCTACTATTCGCGACCAGACGCCGCAGAAAAAACAACCATCGCCTCTATGTGGCTAGAGGGAAGGATCTTCGTGCCACTCAAGCTCCCATGGGTCCTCTTCTTGGAGTTCTCCGTAGTCGGTCCTGCCCATCTCCCTCGGCTTCTGAAAGATCCTCTGCCTGGACCGTCTCCCCTGCGTCGAAGCCTGTTAGAAAGCGAGTTGCAGCCTTGCAGGTCGCCGCTGCTCCGCCGGCTGACCCCTATCGAGAAGGGGCTGGAAGCTGGGAAAACTGAGGGAGAAGGAAATAGTTGTTGGAGCTGGAACGTTAAGGTTCGATTGGCGTATCCCGCGATGTAGATGGCAGCCCTAACGTTAGGCGCTCGCGCTCTACGGGAGCTGTTGTCCAAGTCCAATCTGTTCTATAGTTTGTGTCCTGAGGTACTCTCTTTATTACGTACTTTCAAGCTTCTGGTCATGGATTCTTGGATCCAATTGTTTGGTTGATTCGTTCACTTCCAGATTGGATGTCTGATGCCTCTAATTGATTCTTTTTGCCGGAAGTCCATTTTCTTTGTATTCCTAATTCCTATCTCTACAAAATTGTGTATAGAAAAAAATTCTGAACTCTGTTTTATGATTGGTAACTCTAAGCAGTCTATGGTTATTCCTGTTATATGTGGTGTACTTCTCATGGTACATGTCACTGCAGACGTGCTAATGATTCATCAAATGGTGACAACTTTGGTGAGATGAATTTACTAAGAAAGCTGGCAGGGGATAAATGGGACATGGTCAATCATCTGATGAAGTGCTACACAAAATATATCTTCTTTTCAGTAAGCAAAAACAAATATTGCCTTTTCATATTCCTTTTCAAGCATGGCTTACTCACGTTGTTTAGTATCCAACGAAATGTTGTGTCTTTCCATACGAAAAATCACTTTTGCTGCTACTTAAATTGATTCCAAACTGAAAATATAGTGTTAAAATCCTTTGTGATGCTATTCAAACTCCTGCTGATGCACATGTATATCGTTGTATGTTACTATTTATAAAATTGAACTTCTCGGCTACACTTTTTCTTGTAAAAGTGCATATACTTTAGATGGTTCACAAAATTCAAAACTCTTCTTAGAATTTAAATGAAATTATGCTTGTTTTTCGCGAAAACGCAAAAGCCTTGCGTTTCCATTCATTGATAGAAAAGAAGTTTTTGTATAAGTCTAAGAAAGGACCATTGATTGTGCTTGTTCAAAGGAGTCTTTTTTATCAAGTATGACTTTCTTATTTTTATATGTTGTTCTTTATTTGTAAGGATAACAAAAAAAGGAGAGCGCGAAGAAGAAATGTTATGACAGCAGGACACATATCTTAAGACGGTAGATCTAGCTGTGTCCAGCTTTGTTGGCTGACCATTGTTTATGAAGGTTTGGACACACCAAAAGATCTAACATGCGATTTGTTTCAAATGCACGTAGCTTCTAACATTTCAAAGCTAAAAACACAGGTTGACGAGGCAACGACATAAACTAGATGTACCGATGACGGTTTGATTAGGCGATGTTGGAGACGAGATGCGGCTTATGGACAACGGCGACAAACTGGTACAATTTTTTGTTTAGTTTTCTTCAGAAGATTTTCCTGGTACGATTTTCAGAGAACTAACATAGGCGAGTGCTAGATATTTTCAGAGAAAACATGCAACTTAATTTCAGAAGATGGTGATGTATTTTAGTCATCAAGCTCTGGTAGTAAATTTGAATGTCATGTACATCAAATATTTGAATGAACTGTAGCGTATGCCAATAGTTCAACACATCAAATGTTTGATTACATGAAATTCTTGCTTAAATTTTATGGCAAAATGCATATTCCTGGCTATGTCTTGTCTGGAAATGAGTATTACACACGGAAGGTGCCTCATGCTGAAGGCTTGTGTGGATCCAGAACTTCTAGAGGAGGGATGTAGCAAAGCTCATGGATAATTATAGAACAGTTGCAAAGCCACTGATAGATGATGGTTCCTCGGTTATCCTTTGGCTGGATGAGTGGCATATTGGTGGTGAGTGCGGACCACTTAGTCAGAGATTTGCAAGGCTTTTTTCGTTTGTTGTCGATGAAAAGATTTCGCTTAGGGAGTTGGTTAATACTCAGGGGCAAGATCATATGATGAACTAACAGCAATTCCTGACTGACTGCATGGCATCCATCTGGATGGGACTGCATGGGAAACAAATGTACTAAGTACATACCGAGTTTCATGGATAAATGAAATCTGGGTTGTTCAGTGCAAAGTAAAGAACTAAACGGCAAAAATAGGATGTCAGAACTAAGTTTTTAGAGCATTATTTTTGCACAGAGCACCAAAACTGTCATTTCATCACGAAGCGTGGCATGTATTGAAAAACATATATACTCGCTACCAATTGTTTCTCAGTTTTTAAAAATGCTTTACTATCTGTTTAGATTTTTTTTTAACAAGAGCATATGAGCTTGAGAACCAAAACAACTTCCCCGTGCAGAATTAGTGTCACAAATACACAGCGGGAAGAAGTTTTAAAGACTTGCCATTTTATGGTCGACTTGTGCCTCTATTATGCCATACCATTTTTGAAATTTTAGTTACATCATTAAATGCTTGTGAATTGTCAGTTTCTATCAAAGGTCATGGCGCCATACCAATTTTGAAATTTTAGCTACATGCTTGTGAATTGTCAGTTTCTATCAAAGGTCATGGCAATTTATTTTGTACCTATAGTTTATGTCGGGATCCGAGTTTTCTGATTATTTACCATCTTTGCTTAATATAACCCTCAATAGGCAACGGTTTGAAGGAACTATATCATCTGCCAGTTGTTCAACACATCAAGTGTTTGAATATCATGTAAAATAGTGATCAAAATATTTGAGAGCCGTAAAGCTATAAATTTTTGTTACCTTTTTTAGACAATGATCTTTTAGCATTAGAGCATGTCCAAAGCAGATTTGTAAATATCATTAGCCATCAATGATAGATCTGTGTAATAGTATCATTTTGTTTTGTTACAACTTACTACATTGAGATTAAAAAAGAAAGAGATAAGTGAGCATTCATGGTGTGTTTTACTTTTCTAAATGCTATTTAAGTTACCGAGTTATGGTGTGTGTGCTTATATGCCGTGTAGGTGTAAAGTTCATTCAAAATGGATGAGGGTGCAGAATTAGTGTCATAGATACATAGCGGAAAGATGAGTTCAAGACTTATTGAGCGATTAGTGTGGAACCATTAGATTTTTTTTTCATTACCCGTTGCAACGCACGGGCAATCATCTAGTTAATGTAGTGTTTTCTTTGCTTTTCAGGATATAAGAACACAAGAGGTATTGAGGTCATTTACTTGCACTCATATTGTACCTATTAACAGATAATGTTCTGCAAGGATAACGGTACAGCATGCAATCCAGACACCCGGGAAGTATGATATTTGGCTACAGGTATGACTAAAAAGTACATATGGACTAACAAGCTTGGGTTGGTTATTATTGTTTAGTGTCATCAGCAGTTGCAAATGTCTCCAATTATCAAATTTCTTTTGCATGCATATACAAGTTCACCATACCTGAATAGATACAGGAAGTATGGAGCATCAGGGTACAAAATTGGTGTTCCTAAAATCTACCAGTAGTCTCCACAAGAGCAGACCCCGTCCTCAAAGTGGTGGAAACGATTTAGATCTCTGAGTATGATCCGCCTATTAAAGAGCATAGAGACAAGCTTTGCCATCAAATGACAATCTGGACATACGCGAAGGTTCTTGACAACACGGAGAGTAGTTCCTGGAGATGTATTCAAAAGCCCGAAAGAAATTGCCAGCTTCTCGCTATGGTATCTTAGGCTTGTGGCCTTCTCCTCCTCACCCATTTCAACATGAAAGACATGGGACGTATTAGGGACATAACCAACAAGTTTTAGCTGCTCAATCACTTCATCAACCATTCGGCGTGCATCTTGAGATTGCGGGTGTCTTCCATCTCCTGCGAAGAATTCATGAACCCTATTATCTATCTCAATTGAGCTACAGCCTGGCACCTTTACCACCCCCTTCTCATTCATCAGCTTTCTTGCCCTGTTCATCTCTTCCCATTTCCCAGTGTTAGCGCACAAATTCGAGAATATTACATAGTCACCACCATGTGAATCATCCAGCTCAAGAATCCTCTCAAAGACACGTTTTCCAAGATCAGCATCTCCATGGCTTCCACAAGCAGAAAGCAACGTCCTCCATAGGATGGGGGTGGGCTTTATCGGCAGTTCATCAATGAACTTGTAAGCCCTTTCAAGCTGACCTGATCGAGCTAGCAAATCAGTCACACAACCGTAGTGCTTTATCCCAGGAACGATCCCATACTCTCTCATGCTTTCGAAGTATTGGAGCCCTTCGCTCACCATGCCAGAATGGCTACAGGCATAGAGCACACCTATGAACGTAACCTCGTCAGGCTTTATCCCTTGCTTCTTCATCTCTTCAAATAGTGAAATGGCTTCCCTGCCGTAGCAGTGGTTAGCATACGCCACAATCATCACGGACCAAGCTTGCCTATCTCTTGATTCCATCCCCTCGAACACAGTGACGGCTTCCTCCAAGCTCCCACACTTTCCATACATATCGATCAGTGCAGTGTTGACCTTCACGAGGGAATCGAGCCCTACCTTCCTGACATACTCATGGATCCACCTCCCCAGCTCCAGCGCTCCCAGCAACGCGCACGCGGAGAGCACGCTGGTCAGTGTCACGGACGTCGCCTTGATCCCCTTCGCCTGCATCTCCCGGAACAGCACCAGCGCCTCCCCGGGCCGGCTGCTCCTCACGGCCGCGGTGATCATCGCGTTGTACGAGACCACACACTCCCCGTCCTCACGGCTGCCGAACATGGCGCGCGCGGCGCCCGCGTCCCCGCACTCCGCGTACATGTTGATCAGCGTGGGCAGGACGTAGTCGTGGTCCGCGGCGCCGACCTTGACGGCCACGCCGTGCGCCTGCCGACCCTCCTGCCCGGCCCGCGCGGCCGCGCACGCCTTGAGCAGCGAGACGAAGGTGTACGTGTCCGGCGCGACGACGCCTTCCTCCAGCATCCGCACGAACACCCGCGCCGCCTCCGCGAAGGCCGCGGCCCCGGGCGAGCAGCGGGCGTACCCGCGCAGCAGCGTGTTGTACCAGACAACGTCCCCGGGGCTGGGGATTCTGTCGAACACCTGGCGCGCGTAGGCGAGGTGGGCGGGCGCGGCGGCCTGGTTCGTGCAGAGCGTGAGGAGCCTGGTGACGAAGGCCGGGTGCGCGCTGAGGCCGGACTTGACGGCGGCGGCGTGGAGCTGGGCAAGCGCCCGGAGGCTCGTGCACTGCGGGAGGTAGGAGAGGAGCGGGTGGGGCGGCGGCGGGTTCCTGGATTTAGCGGGGAGGAGAGGGGTCGGCGTAGCGGTTAGAGGCGAGGACGACATGGCCGTCGGCCGTCGTGCTGTCTACCCTCCGGCGAGCGTGCGGCGAGTGGATCGCCTCCTTGTCATCCGGAAAAGATGATAGGTCGTGTTGTCTATCTCCGGCGACTGTGCGGCGAGTGTGCTTTGGGGCTTGTGCTTACATGTGGGCCCAATCGGTCAGAGTCCACTAAATGGATAATAAATTCGAAATTCCGAATGTTTTGAATGTTAAACCGATTTGTTTGTAAAAAAATGTAGCTCTTCGCATCCCCGTGTCTCTTAAAAACTTGTTTGTGGATAAAATGTGACTCCTTATAAAACCATGTGAAAACAATATTTGCTTAGAACAACAAACATTACCGTGTTTTACGAGAATTTTTATAATGAATAACTCTAATAATATAAGTCACCACAATTGTATTTTCCATGGATATGAAAAGTGAGCACGACACAACAACTCTATTTTAGAAACCAGTTGCCACCCTCACAATAACGTTTGACAAGCTTGCCTATTATTACTTGTCCCTTCTTAAGCATCACTCACACTCTAGCTCATTCATGTGATCATGTCTTTGCAGCGACAAGCAAGAGGTTTCTTTGCTCTTCGCCATTTCAGATCTTCTACACATCTGCATGTTATCTACTCCCTCTGTACTATTGACTTAGATTTAGTGTAAGTTGTACTAAATCTGAGTCAATTAATTTAAAACGGAGAGATTATAATATAAGATGCATATGTAAATCATGAAGTTTCTTCCATTATCTAAGAAATTGACCGTTCAATAGTTGCAAAATCATTTTTTTTTAGGATTTGCTACTTCCTCTGTTCATGAATGTAGGGCATTCAATAGTTGCTTTAGTTTCCAATTTCTTTTGTCTAGATACATATGAATCAACATAAAACCAAAATGTCACATCAGTGAATGGAGGGAGTACAAATGTTCAACAACTAGATGTCGTGGTTAATTCTACGGACACGAGCGCAAAAAAAAATGGCATGTCATTGCCAATGGCTTGTTGTGATCTTATAAGTAATAAATGGCCCGCCTCATCAACATCACATGTACTAATGTAAATATAGTAATGTCCGAAGCACGTCGAAAGAAACGTCATTAACGGGAAACATTACGCCGAGACATAGCATGATTACCCGAAAAACACCATAAAACGTGAGTGGAGATCTCATGCGGGAACATAACCTCTCGTAAAAGAATGCTACTCTCTCCGATCCATTATTTGGATCGTTAGGAAAGCATATACCGCGTATAAATTGGAAGGTTAGCTCACCACTTTATTCATATAGGAGAGAGTATATATGCTTTTCGTTGAGACAAATATGTGAAGGAGATATGACCTAGAGGCAATTAATAAAGTGTATTCTTTATCATATCTCGTTTGTTCATAATAAGTTTTTGTGTCATGCTATAACCGTATTAAGCGGAAACATTAATACGGGTGTGATGCGTAAACAACCAGGTCCCTAGTATCCTCTACTAAGACTAGTTTCGTTGCGTGATTGATGACCGAGGTTTCTTGATCATAGGGCATGGTGCCGGTCGGCAATGGAAGTCATATCGTTGGAGAACGGTGTGATGGACATATCCAGATTTGGAGGACGTAGTCATTGCGCCTTTGACCGTGAGACTAACTCTTATTGTTATTCCTGGAAAATACTTTGATTGCACCAAACGTCGTATCTTAATTAGTATGACAATAACGGTGATACTTTTGGGTATCGGAAAGGAGTAGTTGATGAATGGGAATCCGGCACCTAGAGGGGGGGGTGAATAGGTGCTATTACAAATTTTAGGTCTTTTCAAATTTAGGCTTAACACAAAGGTAAATTCTCTAGATATGCAACTACGGTGAATTTACCTAAATGACAATCTAAGCAATAATAACATAGACAAGGTAACAAGACAAGCAAGAGTAAGGGAGCAAAGATAAGGGGAACCAAGCGAAGCACGCAGAGACGAAGATGTAATCCCGAGTTCCACCCAAGGGTGTACGTCTCGTTTGGAGAGGTGTGCGCTACCACAACAGGTTAGCCGCAACGCCACAAAGGCTCACCTTCTTCTCCGATGAACTCAACCACAAAGGTTGCGAGTTCACCTTCCACTATTGATCCCTTTTAGGGCGGAGATCGAATCCCTTACAAACGCTTGAGGCACGCACCCACAACTTAATTGGGGGCTCTCAAGAAGACCACAAAAGGTCAAGGACCACAAAAGGTCAAAGCAACACCAAGATTACAACAATGGTGAACTAGGTTTTCCCACCGGAAACCCTAGCCACGAAATCCCCAAGTGAATGGGGAGGAAATGCAAATCCCTTCGGTGAAGATGTAGATCCGGGCCTTCTCCTCCAATCCTCCAAAGATCAACGAATTTGGGTGGAGGGATTGAGAGATCTTGTTGATTTGAGCTTTCAAGAATGGTAGGAGAGAGAATATCTGAGAGCTAGCTGTTCTTGAGTGAGTGAGGGGGTATTTATACCCCCTCTCAAAATCTGGCCGTTGGCTGCTTCGAGGACCCAGAAATTCCGGTATAAGTGACACCCGGAAATTCCGGTCACCCGGAATATCCGAGCCAATGAAATTTTCGAGTTGAATTTCCGGTTGAGATCAGAACCACTTTGACATCTTGACTTAGCCAATTTTCTGAGGGTGACTCGGAAATTCCGAGTCAGTGAAATTTCCGAGCTGAATTTCCGGTTGAAGTCAGAACCACTTTCTGAACTTGACTTAGCCAATTTTCTGAGGGTGACTCGGAATTTCCGAAATTTCCGAGCTGAATTTCCGGTTGAAGTCAGAACCACTTTCTGAACTTGACTTAGCCAATTTTCTGAGGGTGACTCGGAATATCCGAGTCAGTGAAATTTCCGAGCTGAATTTCCGGTTTAAGTCAGAAACTTGACTTAGCCAATTTTCTGAGGGTGACTCGGAATATCCGAGTCAGAGACCCGGAATATCCGATTCTGGGAAGAATTTCAGAAACTCTTTTTCTCTATATTTTGGCTTTGGGATTTGTGATATGAAATTCACCCAAACTGAAATACTTAGCACTAGGATTAGTATATCATTTGTATTGTTAACTAACACACAAAACACTAGGGATTAAGAAATGTTCTTTCAATCTCCCCCTTTTTGGTGTTAGATGACAATACCAAGATTTGCAAAGAAACAAAATGCAATGTCATGTTTTTGACGGAAAATGGCTCCCCCTAAATAAATGCATGTAAGCAACACAATATGACAAAGGATAGGAGCAATTTTATAACAACAAACACAAGAAATCACAAAGGAGAAAAGAGACAAAATGTAAGGTTATGGTAGCATTTGAGACTAGATAGATTTTCATACCTTGTGTATATAGAATATGAAGAGAATACCAACACAATAAATTTGAAGTCTCAACCATAGGATACCATAGGATAATGATAGCAGCAAAACATTGTCTCAATACATAGTTATCACACATAAAAATTAAAAGAGTTCAACAAATAACTTCAAACAAGATAAATGGACACAAGCGCAAATAAATGGTAAACGCATATGCTTGTGCCCGACCCCTTGCAAATCTCTGAAGAAGTCCTACTAGAGCAACTTCTCCCCCTTTGGCATCTAAACGCCAAAAAGGAAGAAGAGCGATGCTACGTCCCATGGAGGTCTTCAGTCCGAGGGGTCTCCTCATCATCATCCTCAGCATCATCATCCTCATCATCCTCATACTCTGCCTCCTCATCCTCATCTTCCTCCTCATCATCATAGTCATGTCCTGTGGTGTATGAGCTGTCGCCAAGGTCATTGACGTGGGGCTGCCTTGCGGGTAGCCCACGATGATGCTACCTGGGCCGCGCCAAGGATGGAAAGGCCCACAGAAGGCCCACTCGGGGTACCACGTATCCTAGTCCAACTCGGTTAGGTCTTGTAACCTGCCGTGTCTGTACCAACCACCCGAGACCTGGCTACCTATAAAGCCAGGAGGGTTTCCCGTCCTAGAGGACACGCTCATATCCACCTCGACAAACCCTAGCGAGATCGCAATCTCGCCATTGTAATCGCTACTCGCATCAATAACCAGACAAGCAGGAGTAGGGTGTTATCCTCCGGGAGCCTGAACCTGGGTAAACCTCGCTTGTCAGCCGTCGTGATCACCTTGCACTCATCTCTCTCCCCATCAATCAACCCGGGGTGCACAACCCTGGGACTTGTCGAGTTAACACCTCGTCAATTGGCGCCGTCTGTGGGAAGTTCAACTAGTGCTAGGATCATGGTCGCATCGGCCCCATCTGCAATGAAGATCGCCGCATCCGCCATCAGGGAGTCGATCCGATTCGGCTCCTTCGAGTACGTCATCCACTCGCCAACTCATCAGTTGGTGTACGCCGATCTGGACAAAGGTATACACATCACCTTCGGCTCCATATTCTGCTGCATAGATAGTCGTGGTATACTCAGGTCTACGACTACTGCGCTACGCGCGACGGCGTCACCAAAATCGCCGACCATCGCGCCCGCTGAAGCCGCCGATATCGCATCTGCTGCTCCCGCGGAGATCGCGACCGCCGGACCCGCGGAGATCGCGACCGCCGAACCCGCGAAGATCGCATCTGTCGCACCCGCAGAGGTCGCGCCAGCTGCATCCGCGAAGAGGACATCTACATCGACAATCTCGGCAACGGCCGCGCGAATCGAGTCTGCTACCCCAACCTCGGTCGTGCGGTCGATCAAGTCAAGATCCACCTCCACCGTCGCACCCGCACGGGAGACCAGGGCCCCGCGTCCGACAGCCATGTCACGCGCGCCCTCGTCTTCGTGGAGATCTCAAGTCTACCCCAAGCCAATCGCACTCGCCCCGGCGAGTGTGAGCACATGGACAATCGCGAAGAGACGCGACAACGGGTGCGCCGCGCGCCACGTTGCGGCAATTTTTGACCCCGAGCAAGAAGCGGGCGACAGAAGTAGCAGTGGCAGCACCAACTCTCCAATTCGAGTCTACCCCAAGCAAGTCTTCATGGCCGGCACAACACCGCATGACGACGAAGACGAACCCGCATATCCGCTAGAGGTGGACATGCCGGACCAGACTAAACTTTTCATCACGCGGGACATGGCGATCCAAGCCATGAAGCATGTGGACGAAGGCACGTTCCCGCCACCCAACGCACCTCGAGAAGACCACTTGGCGGTCCAGTACTTGCTACGCAAGGAAGGCAAACGAATTCGCGCCGAGAAAGCCAAACTTCTCAGGCGCAAGAGGGACGCGGATGCATCGAGTGCCAGGCGAGCCGCCCTCTCCTTCACATCCTCCACAGAGGTGAACCAGGGAGCACGGCGAACCAGAGCCCGTGTCCCCCACATGGCAGAAGCTGATCGAACAAGGCTCACCCGTAACCTCGACTCGTCCTTCGTCACCGAAGATGAAAATGGGATACCCGTCCCAAAGACGGCGAATGCCGCCCTAATATCAGTCGAGACATACCTCCGGATCACGCAGCCACCGGAGGGGGACGCGCGCTCCCTTCTCCACAAGCAACAAATTGCCTCCATAAGGGCAATCGAAGAAGCTCTGGCGGCCAAGGGGCCAAGCAACCGAGCGAATGAACCAACGACATCGGGCATCCCAGCGGTGCAGCGACAGCCAGTCAAGGACCTCCGTGACGTCCTGACACAGAAGACGGTGGACCGCAGCCGCAAGGAGCGTTCGGCTAGCGTGGCACACGCGAATGACCACGCCGACCGTGACTTCGAGCCGTGTGGCGCAGCGTGCTTTAGCTTCAACATCCGCGACACCCGCATGCCTAAAGGCTTCAAGTTGACGGCTGGCACACCAAAATACGACGGGAAGCAAGACCCAAAGCTATGGCTCGAGGACTACCTCATCGCTTGCACCTGTCAAGGTGGAACGTCGACTACAGCAATGCAGTACATCCAGCTCATGCTGACAGATTCGGCACGCGGGTGGCTCACAAGCCAACCCAAAGACTCTTTCCGAACATGGGAGGAATTCCAGGATAACTTCATCAAGAGTTTCTCAGGAACATTCGCCAGGCCGACGACCTACATCGAGTTGCAGGCCTGCAAGCAAGGGAAAGATGAGTCGCTCCGCTCTTACATCCAGAGGTGGACACTCCTCCGCAATACCATGGAACCCGTATCAGAGGATCGAGTGATGGACGCCTTAATGCATGGCGTCGCTCGCCGCGACCTCCGGGAGGAATTCGGTAGGCTTCCCAATAGAACTCATGAAGACAGCCAACCAATGGGCCGAAGGAGAGGACTATGTCCGCGAAACTTCTCCCAAAAAGGAAGGCGAAACAAGCAACTGGCGCGAGGCACGTCAAAAGAAGAAGGCACGTTACACCCACGATTCAATCGAATTAGTAGCGGCAGGGTAGGAAACCCCCCGCGAGGACAAGCGTGACAGCAGTCGACAATACGAGCAAAGTCGGCAGCCCAGCTCGAGTCAGTACAACCGTGGCAGCAGCAGCATCGACCACAATGATGGAAGTCAGAAGCGCGAGTGGAAGCGCCCGTTGACCCCAGCAGAGGAACTGATGCAACCCTGTAAGCATCACTCGTTCCGCAACCCGGCAACAGGAAAGTGGGGTTCAAACCACCTGTTGAAGGATTGCCGCAAAGCGAGAAAGATCTACCATGCCATGCAGCAAATCATCGCCCCGGTGCAGGCCATACAAGCGGCACCACAGCTAGCCATCCAGGCAGCACCCGTAAACAACAATCAAGTGCAGGCGGCAGGAGCGTTCCCCCAGCCGCAGCAGCAGCAACAAGGTCCGTCGGCAGCAGCCGACACGTACCCAGCCGCACGGGGACAGCTAAACATGATCCAGAAGGGACCCCCGTCGAACAGGAGGCAGAAAATCATCACACGCCAAGTACTTAAAGCCATCAACAGCCCGCGCGCGGTACCATACTACCTGCGCGGGTCGGAGACACGAATCACATTTTCCAGGGCAGATCACCCAGCGGAGGTAGTCCAACCCGGGCATGCCGCACTCGTGATTGAGGCCTTGATCGGCGACTACAGCCTGAAGAAGGTATTCCTGGACGGAGGCAGCGGCATCAACATCATATTCGCCGATACCCTCAGACGAATGAACAGGTCGACAGAGAAATTGCCGGAATCGGAGACCACCTTCCACGGCATAGTACCAGGGCAAGCAATCACGCCCATGGGAACAATCACACTCGACGTCATCCTCGGTACACCCGAGCACTTCAGGAAGGAATCGATAGACTTTGAGGTCGTCGACTGGAAGTCACAATACCACGCCATCCTCGGACGCCCAAGCTTTGCCAGGTTCATGGCAGTACCCCACTACGCCTACCTGATGATAAAGTTACCCGGGCCGAAAGGAGTGATCACCGTTCGCGGCGACTTCGGGCTCTCCAACAGCTGCGACCGCGAGTTCGCCAAAATCTCCGAGTTCTTCGGCGTCGAAGAGCACTTCAAGGCCATATCAGCCGACAACGACAAGACCATCTTCCCGGCTCGCAAGAAGCCTGCCAAAGACGCAGCGTTCAACACGAATGACGACACTGTCACCCACCAAGTCCATCCGACTGACAGCGGAAAGACGGTCAAGGTCTCATCGAGTCTGACCCCCGCATAGGAAGGCGCGCTCGTCGAGTTCCTGCGTGAGAACTGGAAAATCTTTGCATGGCAACCCTCTGACATGCCAGGGATACCCAGGGAACTCGCCGAGCACTCTCTAAAGGTCCACAAGGACGCAAGACCAGTCAAGCAATCCATGCGACGCTTCTCAGGACCCAAACGAGACGCGATCACCATGGAGGTCGACAGATTACTACACGCCAAGTTCATCCGAGAGATCAAGGACTCGGACTGGGTCGCCAACCCGGTTCTAGTTGAGAAAAAGAAGACGAAGAAACTGCGCATGTGCGTTGACTTCACCGCAGTCAACAAATGCTGCCCCAAGGACCACTTCCCGCTCCCGCGGATAGACCAGATCATCGACTCGACTGCAGGTTGCGAACGCCTATCTTTTCTGGATGCCTACTCAGGTTACCAGCAGATCAGGCTGAAAGTCGAGGACGAAGAGAAGACTGCCTTCATCACACCCGACGGCGTTTTTTGCTACCAGACAATGCCGTTCGGGTTAAAGAACGCATGTGCCACGTACCAGCGGACAATGCAAGCATGCCTCAAGGGGCTAATCGGGCAAATCGTCCAAGTCTATGTCGACGACATCGTCGTCACTACCCGAAAGGAGGATACCCTAGTCGACGACCTCCGCAAAGTCTTCGCCGCACTGGACGTATATCAGATCAAGCTCAATCCAGAGAAGTGCGTGTTTGGCGTACCAGCCGGAGAGCTACTAGGGTACCTTGTATCCGCAAGAGGAATCGAAGCAAACCCCGAGAAGGGGCAGAACATACTCACAATGCCAGCACCAACCAAGCTCAGGGAGGTGCAACGATTAGCTGGCCGAGTCGCAGCTCTCAGCCGGTTCATTAGTAAGTTGGGAGAGAAAGCCTTACCTTTCTACCAACTGATGAAGAAGGCAGACAAGTTCGAGTGGACACAAGAGGCGCAAGACGCGTTCGACCATCTCAAGAAAACACTGACAACTTCTCCAGTCCTCGTGGCACCACTGGAAAATGAGCCGATGTACCTATACGTCTCAGCAACGAACAGGGTAGTAAGCACGGTGCTCGTAGTCGAACGCGAAGAAGAAGGGCACAGTCACCCGGTGCAGAGGCCCGTCTACTACCTCAGCGAAGTACGCACCTTGTCCAAGCAGAACTACCCTCATTACCAGAAGCTGGCATACGGAGTCTTCATGACCTCCAGGAAGGTCGTCCACTACTTCTCCGAGCACCCGATCACGGTGGTAAGCTCCTCTGGACTAGCAGACATTCTCACAAACCAGCGCGTGACAGGACGAGTCACCAAGTGGGTTGTCGAACTAGGACCATGGGGGCTGAAGTATGCTCACCCGAAGTCCATCAAGGCCCAAGTACTCCCAGAATTCACCACCGAGTGGATAGAAGCCCAGCTACCAAATGTCCCCGACCTATCCAACGCATGGACAATGTACTTTGATGGCTCCAAGAAATTCAAGTCAGCCGGGGCAGGAGTCGTGCTCATCTCCCCCAAAGGCGACAAGCTCAAGTATGTCCTACAGATGGACTTTCCGACGCCGTCCAACAACGAAGCCGAGTACGAGGCCCTGATCCACGGTATGCGGATGGCCAAGAACTGCGGCGCCACGCACCTCATGATCTACGGCGACTCCTACCTGGTGGTACAGCAAACCATGAAGTCCTGCGACGCCATCGCTGACAACATGATCGCCTACAGAGACCTCTACAATCAGTGGGAAGGCAACTTCGACGGCTGCGAGCTGCGCCACATTGGCCGTGAAAGCAACGAGGAAGCCGACGTCCTCGCTAACATGGGCTCAGACAGGGTGCCAGTCCCACCCGGCGTCTTCCTCGAGTGCATCACGTAGAGATCCATCAAGACTCAGAGTACAACAAGCACTGCAACAACAAAAGGCGATGTCAACCCGCCAAGCCAAGACAAGGTCCCTATGGAAGTCATGCTAGTCGAAGCCACATGGACAGGACCGTACCTGGCATACATACTACATCAGAAGCTGCCAGCCGATCCAGTCGAAGCAAAGCGCATCATCAGGCGCTCCAAAAGTTTCACCGTCATCAACGGAGAACTCTACAAAAGAAGCATCTCAGGTATCCTGCAAAGGTGCATAGATCCAGTCGACGGCCAAGCCATCTTACTCGACATCCACGCGGGTATCTGCGGGCATCACGCCAGCAGTCGGGCACTGGTGGCCAAAGCGCTACGCGCCGGGTTCTACTGGCTGATAGCCATGCAGGACGCCGAGGAGCTGGTGAAGAAATGCACAGGGTGCCAGGAATTTGCCAACAAGCCGCACGCCCCAGCGTCAGAACTCAAGACAATACCACTAGCCTGGCCCTTTGCCCAATGGGGTCTGGACATGGTGGGCCCGCTGAAGAAATCCTCACCCGGAGGTCACACTCACCTCCAGGTTGCAGTCGATAAGTTCACAAAGTGGATCGAAGCCGTGCCCATCACAAGTTCGACTGCATCCACAGCGGTCAACTTCATCAGGTCAATCATCTTCAGATTTGGGGTACCAAACGGGATCATCACCGACAACGGCTCGAACTTCACAGCCGAAGAATTCAAGGACTTTTGCTCAGAGCAGGGGATCAAACTCAACTACGCGTCTGTCTCGCACCCGCAGTCCAACGGACAAGTGGAGAAAGCCAACGGCCTCGTCTGCAGCGGCATCAAGAAAAGACTGCGCGTGCCCCTAAAACGCGCAGCGGGCGCATGGGTGGAAGAACTGCCATCGGTCCTCTGGATTCTGCGAACAACACCGAATAGATCCACCCAGTACACACCATTCTTCATGGTGTACGGTGCAGAAGCGGTCCTCCCCTGCGACATCAAGTTCGACGCACCGAGAATAGTCGCCTACGACGAGTCGGAAGCAGAGGAGGCACTCGAAGACAGCAGAGACACCCTGGATGAAGCGCGCGACATCGCCCTGGCACGATCAGCCGTGTATCGAACCACTCGGGGGCTGCGCCACACAGGTTGAAATATAAGCTTAGGCCGCTACCCGAACCACTCGGGGGCTGCGCCGTACAAGCATGGCCAAAATCCTAGGTCGCCACCCGAGCTGCTCGGGGGCTGCGCCACACAGGTTGAAATAAAAGCTTAGGCCGCCACCCAACTTACTCGGGGGCTGCGCCATACAAGCATAAAGTCAAAAATCCTAGGCCGCCACTCGACCGACTCGGGAGCTGCGCCATACAGGTCAAGTTCAAAATCCTAGGGCGCCGCCCGCCACACACGGGGGCTGCGCCACACAGGTCACACTTGTAACCCTAGGCTACCACTCGACTTACTCGGGGGCTACGCCAAACAGGCCTTCTCAGAAAAATCCTCAGCCGCCACTCGAACCCACTCGGGGGCTGCGCTGCACAGGTCAAGTTCCAAATCCTAGGTCACCACCCGACGTACTCGGGGGCTGCGCCAAACAGGTAACACTTGTAATCCTAGGCCGCCACTCGACCTACTCGGGGGCTGCGCCAGACAGGTCTTAGTCAAAATCCTAGGCCACCACTCGAGCGACTCGGGGGCTGCGCCATACAGCTCAAGTTACAAAAATCCTAAGTCACCACCTGATAAAATCAGAGACTGTGGCATACAGGTTACACTTGAAAAACCTAGGCCGCTGCCTAGCATACTAGGCGACTGCGCCATACAGGTTGCAAATTAAATCAGGCACTCTCACTTTCGAGTAAAAAGATCAACTCTCATAACTCGAAAGTATTTCAATCTTTTATCATACTTACACAGGCACATTTGCCCCCTATAACTAACCCTGTACACCAGACGACAGCTACTCTAAACTGCAGGTTCAGCCTTCGGCGCATCAAGGGGCCTACAAGGCGCTCGCTCAGATCCTGAACCTGCAGGATAATCCGACGCGCAGCCGCCAAGGTCTCGTCGAAGTCGTCGTCACCCGGCAGGCCTTCAAGCACCCTCTCAAGCGGGAGATGTGGCCGGTGCATCCGGACGTATGCCAACGCCGCGTTCACACCAGCTACAAGTTGGGCGTCGACGACCTCCTTCAACCCTTCACCATCGTGGAACCTCTCCAGCAAGGCAGACAACCCGTTCGGCTGCGCATTATGCGGGAAGTACACACGATTGATGTGCCAAAGTGTCTTCCGGCAGCTCTCCAGAAGAAAAGAAGCGCGCCACGTACGATCAAGCATGGTGGCAAGGACGCGCCCCCTCGACTGGTTCACCCAGAACTGTCGAGCTTCGTAGGAGTCGCCGGACGCCTCTCGAGTGACTCGCTCCTCAACGCGAACCCGCTCGGCCTCCCAGTCGGGATTAACATCTGCGCACATAAAATGCAAGTCAGAACGAGAAGGAAAGCCACCAAGGACGGCAGCCGCCAAAAGGATACATACCTTGCAGCTGCCGACTGATCAGGTCGATCTCCCCAAACAAAAAATCCTCACGTCGCGAGAACTCAGCCGTGGGATGCGACTGAGAACGATGCAGCAGCCGCTCCGTATTCTTCAGGGTCGCCTCAAGCTCCGCCACCTTGTTCTTCAAACATGTGATTATCCGCTGATCATTTGCACTGCGTGGAGGGGCCGGCGCCGCCCGACGACGGCGAGCACCCGAAGAAGAAGCCGCGCCACTCGGCTCGGCCACTGGAGAAGGTGGAGCATCATCGCGCGCAGCACTCTGCCAGGGATACGTAGAGTCAATACAATCATGCGAGTGCGAAGCACAGATCAACTCAGAAGAAAGAAAGTCAGCAAAATCAATATTGAAGACCAAAAGACCCGACAGGGCAATATTCATTACAAGCATGAAGTTCAAAATACAGATCGCGGCGACTGCCGCATTCCTACAACTAAGCCTACTCTAAGGCCGCGGACTGCGACCGGGAACGGCCCTTCCGAGCGGCAGCCGACTCGGTCGCCTTAGCAAGGGCCCTCTCGAAGAGTGCCACAAGCTGCGTGGCCAACTGCGAGGCACGCTCCTTCACGCCACTCAGTGACGTGGTCCGGCCATCGGGTTTGTGAGGGAAACCGCTGACGACCTTCTCGAAGTCACCTGGAACTTGATGGCCTAACAGGAGCTGGAAGGTGAGCTCGGAGCCGCGTACCGTCTGCGACCGCGTGAAGTCGGCGATGGTGGTCGCGTCCTCAAACGGTGCAGCCAGGGCGTCCACGGTTGCCGGCGGCCGGTCGCTCGGGAAGATGCTTTGGTGCACCACGGCGAGAGCTCCAGTCGACTTCTGCAACGCGGCTGAAGACTTCTTCAGCGCGTCTGAAGCATTGGCGCATACCGGGTCGAGGAAGCCAACAGCGGTCGCCAAGTCAACCGTGTCACTCGACACATCTTCTGGAGGAGCTCCACCGCAAGTCTCTGCGCAAAAATTCAAAGTCAAGTTAAGAAAAAGAACAAAGACTCAGTAGGCGTCAAGCCGAAACTTACCCCCAAGAACACCGGCGAGTGAAAGGAGACGACCAACTTGAGTTTTCTCCTGGGCGACCCGCGCCAGCTCCCGCTCCCAAGACTCGTGAAGAGCCTTCTCAAGCTCATCAACCCGCCCAGTAGCCTGGTCCAGCGAGGCACGCAGTTGGTCCCTCTCTTTCTCCAGGCGAACATAAGCCGCGGCTGCGTCGAGCTGTTGGCGATAGTACGGCTGAAACAAAAGCAAGATGTCAATAAAGTTGCGGGCGACTATACTAGTCACCCACACCTTCGGGGGCTACTCCCATCGGGAGCGCTGATCGCGCACCCGATAAAAAATCAAGAACGCAAGAAAAAGCATGAAAGACTTACGTGGTCCAGGAGCTCAAGGTCCTCTGCAGTCGAAGGAGGCACGCGGCTAGACGACGCAATGCCGGCAGTCTCAGCACGCACCTTCTCCACCACCACCGGCATCCCCAACCCAGTCGAAGGGGCGGATGTGAGCTCCACGTCCCGAAGGGGGGAGCTAACATCGTCAGAGCGATGGCTGCAGCAAAACCAAGAACACCTGTCGAATCAAAACGTCGAAACTACAAAGTACAACTCGAAGGACACATTGCAAAGAAGCTCACCTGGGGGTGCCAGCGTCGTCGTAGCTCTCCAGGGAAGGCGAAGGCATCCACGCGAACGAGCGTGGCGCTATGGAGCTGACTGGAGGAACGTTCAGAGGTTCCTCCCAGCCACCCGAAGACCGAGCACCCGGAGACGTCACGACGACCTCCTCCTCAGCAACGTCCACGTCCCGGGCAGGTGACGACGCAGTGGCAGACTCGCCGCGACTCGGAAGCTACCGCTTCTTCCGCGCGGGTTCTTCCACCTCGTCTTCTTCCTCTACCTCGTCGCGAGGAGAATGCGCGGAGGGAATCTCTTCGTCCTCGTCATCCTCCTCGACAAATCTCGACTCATCGTCGGGTCCGTTCTCAGGGAGGGGAGGAACGCTGATGAACAGAGCTCGACCGTGAAGCAAGTAGACACAAGTCGAATCAAAAAGCAAAGTAGACTAAAGTCGAACAAGGACAGAAAGAAAACAAGACTAGACTTACCTCAGGAACGGGGTTCGAGGCCCCGTAAGGAGAAATCGGGCACTTGACGTTGAACGTGTCCGCGGCTCGGAGGTTGGTGATGGACCTGACGTTGGCCTCCACCCCCTCATCATCCAACGTCATGGCGCTGACGCCTTCGGCGGCCCACATCGGGTGAGGCCGGGCGCTGAGCGGCTGCTGCCGAAGACGGAAGAAGGTGGCCATCAAAAAGACGCCACCCGCCTCGCGCCCAAGGGTGTTGGTCAAATTGCGCAGCAGGCCCAGCAGGGGCCGCACGGCCTCCTTCTCCACGGCGGACAGCGGGTGCGCCCAGGCGCCGGTCTTCCGCAGTCCGCGCCCGCTGTCGAACGCGTCCAGTCCGTCTTGGTTCGACTGGACATAGAACCATCTCCTGCGCCATCCTTGGACGGAGTCGGACTTCTTCATCTGAAAGTACGCGGTGTCACCGCGTACCTGGATTCCGAAGCCGCCCACGGGGAAGGTCAACCCGCTCTTCCCCACGTTCTTGCGAACGAGGAAGAGCGACTTCAACAACGCCCAGTGGGGCGCGACGCCCAAGAAGCACTCGCAGAGCACGATAAAGTCCGCGATGCTCAAGACGCCATTGGGGGTCAGATCGTGGATCTGAACCCCATAGGCAAACAAGAGACCGCGCACGAAATCGTGCATGGGGAACCCGAAGCCCCACGGAAGGAAGTCCGCGAAGCAAACACGTTCCCCATCGCGCGGAGTGGGGAAGACTTCCTTGCCAGGAACGCGTACCTGGACCTGGTCGGCAGGTGGCAGCAGACCCTGCGCGCGGAACAGCTCCACATCGGTCTTCTTCATCGAGGACCTCTGCCAATCGCCTTCGGGTTTCTTCATCACCCCGGCATCATCGGCGGCGGCGGAGGAGCCAGCGGCGCTCTTCGGCTTGCCCATTGCCAAGGTCGAAAGGTGTGAGGACGGATTGCTCGGAGCTCGGGATGGCGGCGGAAATGGTAGAGCGCGGGAGGAAAGAAATCACGGGGCGATTGGAGAAGATGAAGTCCCAAACGTCAAGACACAGTACTTATGCCTTGAAGATCAACATCTCAACCGTCCATCGAACAAGGGCTCCGAGCGGGCACATCCAGCCGTCCACGTGTCGCACGGAGAAACCAATCGTCACCACCCACTTCTTCCACAACGCACAAAAACCGAGGCGTCGTCATCGTGCCGCGCAAATTTCGCGCCCACTTCGGAGACGTGACAACTGTGGACCGTGGTCAGCTCTGACAGCGGGGCCCACCACGTCACGTCCCATCGGGCGCAGAGGCGTGCAACAGATCGTCATCAATGACGTCATCAAGCCAACGGCTCCAAAATCAACTGAAGCAACTCGACAGAGTTGTTCGAGTGGTGAGCTTCACAGCTGAAATCAACAAGGTAGGATCAACCAATGATCCGAGCACCCGAAGAAACCATTCGAGTGGCAACGCAGTAAGCTCGAGCAGCCGAATCCATCCATAAGTTAGCCAAACAGGCTGAGTAGAAGCAAGATTCAAAAGAAGATGAAGGCAAAGTAATTCGACATCACAGATTACTCCCATCGGGAGTGTCTGGTTCGACTGAAGAAATTCGGCTTCAAGCTCAAGATCAAGCAATCCAACGGCGCGTCCAGGAGGAAGGAGTCCTTTGTCCGACTCTACGCTTCGACCAAGCACTTGGGGGCTACTGACGTGGGGCTGCCTTGCGGGTAGCCCACGATGATGCTACCTGGGCCGCGCCAAGGATGGAAAGGCCCACAGAAGGCCCACTCGGGGTACCACGTATCCTAGTCCAACTCGGTTAGGTCTTGTAACCTGCCGTGTCTGTACCAACCACCCGAGACCTGGCTACCTATAAAGCCAGGAGGGTTGCCCGTCCTAGAGGACACGCTCATATCCACCTCGACAAACCCTAGCGAGATCGCAATCTCGCCATTGTAATCGCTACTCGCATCAATAACCAGACAAGCAGGAGTAGGGTGTTATCCTCCGGAAGCCTGAACCTGGGTAAACCTCGCTTGTCAGCCGTCGTGATCACCTTGCACTCATCTCTCTCCCCATCAATCAACTCGGGGTGCACAACCCTGGGACTTGTCGAGTTAACACCTCGTCAGTCATGGTCAATCAGAGTCCACGGAGCCAAGGAACCCTGGTTCCACTGAGCAAAGGACAGGGGATCAGACAGTTCAGCAGGAGCAGGAGAGCCAGATGCATGGTGAAGGATCAAGTCTTGCTTGTAGGCCATCTGACGGCGATCCTTGTAGGCAGTGTATTGCTCCTTGCGGATGTCCACATTCATGCATAGGACATTTCGTTGGAACCAATTCAGCTTCTTGACCTTTGCATGAGTGGCTGGGACATGAGTGGGAGCAGCAGCCCTCCTAGCATCACCCATGAAGGATCCACCCTGAGCTGAGCTAGTAGAAGGCATAGGAGGGGGCTTGACCACTGTCTTCTTCTCATACAACTTCTTGAAGTCATGTGGCTCCAAATCAGCATTGCTGAAGTTATAGTCAGGGAACTTGAACTTGAGGAGCTTCATGATGTAAGGAGCATAGGGAATAGTGACCCTGGTGGTCATGGCTTCAAACATCTCATTGTAGATGTAATCCATCACATCTACACTCCAGTCTGCATCAGAACCAGTGTCCTCCACAATGCGGTTGGCAAGAAGGAGCAGGTTGCATAGAGGAGTCACCACGTTGTCGTTGTTACCACCACTTGGTGCAATGTTCTCACGCAGGATGCGCACAAGAACATCGTACAGTGGAAGCAAGTCACGAGAATTACCAGGGGTGGCTCCCTCACCATATAAGTGCGTTGTTTGCTTCTTGTTGAGCTTGTAGGGGTTGTGCATGCGAAAGCCTTGAGGGTCACCATCAAACCTGTAGCCCAACACCTTGGAAAACTCCTCAAAGTTGGACTCACAGTACGATTCCCCAGTCATCCACTTCATAGTCTTCTTCGAGTCACCCTTGATCACTAGGGTGGCAAAGAACCGCATAACAAGCTGGGCGTTGTAGGGACAACGGGTGAGCACCAGCCTCTCGAAACCCATGGTCTTGACAATATGAATAGCCTCAACAAAGGAGGCTTTCTTCTGCAGAGTTGCCAGATCAAACGGATGCATAGGTCGAATGGGTTTCGACAGAGAGAGGTATAGATCCACGAGAATGTGCTCTTGCTCTTGGCACCAAAAGCTGCGATCAACCAGAGAGTTGTCCCTTGGCCTAAGGTACCAATCCCCCTGTCTAAGCTGGAGAAAATTGCAAATAACCACCACAATTGTGCCTAGGGTTTCAAAAAACCACCATGTCTTCATTTTTTAGCAAAAAACACTCTTTTTCGGTCTGACGGTCGCAAAAAACACTAATATGTCTATCAGCGCGTTGTAATAACGAATCTGACTAGTGGACCTCGCTGTAAAGCTGACGTGGCACAACAAGAAATGGTCAAAGGACACTTGTGGAATAAATTTTTTAAATCTGGGTTATTTTGCAAAACTGCAATGGACCAGAGTTGTCAGTCCCATCTCCAAAAAAAACGAACAATCCCCAAGTCGCAAGTCTCTATGCTCGCCCCGCCGTGTGCTCGTCGTCCGCGTCGTGCAGTAAAAGCTCGCCACACCTCGAGCTCGCCGCGGCTGTGGTGACGCGAGCTCACGGCCAGGAAGACGGGCAGGTGCGGGTCTCGGCCGAGCTCGCCGACGGAAGCTGCGCGCGCGGGGATACCGGGAGGCGGCAGGGCGGGTCCGTGGTGGCGCGATGTGGCCCGGGGGAGGAAGGAGTGGCTGCGGGGCCGGGTCGAGGAGCACGGCCGGGTTGCGCTCCAGCCAGACGCTAGCGAGGACGGGGCGGCCGGGTGGGTGCCAATCCAGAGCTCGGCGCAGGGGCGGCCCTGGCCAATCTCTCCGGCGAGGCGCGCGACGAGGGAGGCGTCCTCGCGGCTGCACGGCGCGAACCGTCTCGGGCAGCCGTCCCTCTGCCTCGCGCGCCCTCCTCCAGCAGGAGTCGCACGCCCAAGCGGCACCCGCACGGTCGCCGCGAACAGCAGCGCCGGGAAGGTGAACCGGCCGCCGTCTTCGTCTTCCAGCTCCTCGTCGGCGACGGAGTGATCCGGAAATTCCAGGAGGTTCTCCGTGGGGCCGGCGTGGTTTGTCCCCCGTAGACGCTCCCACCTTCGGCGGGCCACATCGCGCCACCAGGGACCCGACCCCGCCGCCTCCCGGTCTCCCCCGTGCGCGTCTTGCCAGTGGCGGCGCCGCCGTGGAGCATGATGCCCCTCTTGTCTAGCTAATCCGTGCAGGAGGTCTGCCATGTCTTCGTCTTCCTCCGCTCCGACGCTGCTCGCTCCATCAATTCCGGACCTTCAGCATCCCCGACACCTCCATCATGTGTGTGTCTGTGGTGAGTTGCCATCGTGCGCCACCGCGGCCCTCCACATCAGGCTGGCATGCAGGAGCATGGCGGTGCGGAGCTGGCCGAGCAGGAAGAAACTCACCTCGGGGAAGGGCGGGAGGCCACCGACGCCACGGAGCACAACAAGGCCACGGCCGCCGGCGAGGTCCCACAATGAGGAATTGTTCGTTTTCTGGTCCATGTTTTGCAAAATAACCCAGATTTAAAATTTCTATTCCGCAAGTGTCCTTTGACCATTCCTTGTTGTGCCACGTCAGCTTTACAGCGAGGTCCACTAGTCAGATTCGTTATTACAACGCGCTGATAGACATATTAGTGTTTTTTGCGACCGTCAGACCGAAAAAGAGCGTTTTTTGCTAAAAAATGAAGACATGGTGGTTTTTTGAAACCCTAGGCACAATTGTGGTGGTTATTTGCAATTTTCTCGTCTAAGCTGAGAATAATCCACTGAGTTCATCTTGGTGTAGTTCTGACGTTGAGGAATAGGGGCATTCTTCCTTTTCTTGGAAGGTGGCTTGCTGACAACGGCTTTTTTCGACTTTTGAATTGCAGGACCCTTTCCCTTGTTGACTTGGCTCTTGTGAACAGGTGCCCTTGCTGAGCTCCTTGAGGCCCCAACGGACGGACTCCCACTAGAACCTGTGAATTTGAGCATAGAGGGTAGCAAAAGGTAAGTGCACACAAGTCAGGAGATTATACACACATTAGGTAGGCATTTGATGAATCAAATGTAGTTAGACATGAGTTAATCTTAAAACTGCAGTGTTTGACTCGGAAATTCCGGTTCAGACATGACCGGAAATTCCGGGGGACCGGAAATTCCGAGTCAGTCAGAGTCGGAAATTCCGAGTCAGACAGAAACTGCAGATCTGAGATTGACTCGGTCTAAAACTAGATCGATCCAACACAATGCAAAACTAATGTATGTAGATGGCAGAGAATAGTGCTAGGAACAATCTCTACCAAGCAACATTGAAACAAATAACTCCACATCAAGATCCAAGTGCAAGCACATAAGGAAGAAGAAAAGTGAAGTTACCCTCATCCATTGAGGCCATTGCTTGGAGGAGTGAGTTCCCGGGGCGGAGGAGGAGAAGATCCGTCCGAGAAACAGGTTCCCCGGCGGTCGGAGTGCTCCGGAGGGACCTTGGAGCAGCAGGGGCGGCGGCTGGGGGAGAGGGAGGTCGGGGTGGAAGAAGGGCACTAATGAGGCCTTCACCCCGAGCCTGCCCTTATATTTTTGGACAAACCGCCCGACCGGATATTCCGAGTGTAACTTACACCGGAAATTCCGAGTCACCGGATATTCCGGGTGTAACTTACACCGGAAATTCCGAGTCACCGGATATTCCGATTCATAAATAAACCGGATATTCCGACCTGCTGAACCAAAATCCCAGTTTTCAAATGGATGACTTGTGTGCAATAGAGAGAAATGTTTTCAGGGGTAAGTGGGCTTGGGATAGATTTCCAAACTGTTATTGGTACACCATACTCAACTCACAACTACCAAATCGAAACATAAAGCGCCAAGTTGAGTAGGTTTCCCACATGCATGAAAAAGGAGGGCAAATAGCAACAATAAGCTCCAAATAAAATCAACTCTTGAAAGAGAAGAGGTCGGTGGCCGAGGCCACCATGTAGGAGTGTATGGCATGTTACCGCGAAGATGTATCTTGGGTACATAACCAATACTCGTCGTTTTAGCTCATTAGTCATAAGAATGAATATAGAGATAAAAGAACACTTGCTATCGGCATAATGGGGGGAGGGATGGTCCAATGTATTAGGACCGCACTCCCCCTATTTCCATGCCTACATCTAAACAAGATAAGATGCAATTACGTCCTAGGTGAGTGTGCAAGCGATCAAGCTAAGGACTTCGAATCAATGATATTTAGCTCATTCCTCAAAAAGCAAAACCTTCCTTCCTCAAGGGGCTTCGTGAAGATATCCGCCAATTGATCCCTTGTGCCCACATATGATAAGTCAATGTCTCCTCGGGCCACATGATCTCTTATGAAATGATGGCAGATCTCAATATGCTTGGTTCTTGAATGTTGCACCGGGTTTTAAGCAATCTTGATGGCACTTTCGTTGTCACATAGAAGAGGCACTTTGTCGCAATCGACTCCGTACTCCTTTAAAGTTTGCCTCATCCATAGCAACTGATTGCAACAACTTGCGGCGGCAACATACTCGGCTTCGGCGGTGGAGAGAGATATACAATTTTGCTTCTTAGAAGACCAACTTACCAAGGACCTCCCAATAAATTGACAAGCGCCGGAGGTTGACTTCCTATCATCATGATCTCCCTCCCAATCGGAATCCGTGTACCCACATAATGAGAAATTTGCATCCTTGGGGTACCACAATCCATAGGTTGGGGTATAAGCCAAATATCTAAAGATTCTCTTGACCGTCATATCATGGCTTTCTTTAGGAGCCGCTTGATATCTTGCACACACTCCTACGGCTAGCACTATATCCGGTCTAGATGCACAAAGGTAGAGGAGAGATTCAATCATGGAGCGGTATACCTTTTGATCCACATCCTTACCCTTCGGGTTGAGCTCAAGGTGGCATTTGGTTTGCATTGGGGTAGAGGAACCCTTGAGATCAAGCAACTCGTACTTCTTGAGCATGTCTTGAATGTACTTTGCTTTGTTGATGAACGTTCCTTCCCTCAATTGTTTGATCTCAAATCCGAGGAAGAACTTCATCTCGCCCATCACAGACATCTCAAACCTGTCAGTCATAAGCTTAGAGAATTCTTCGTTAAATGCTTTGTTAGTCAATCCAAATATAATGTCATCCACATATAATTGACAAATGAAAAGCTCTCCACTAACTTTCTTAGTAAAAAGTGTGGGGTCGATTTCCCCAACTTGGAATCCACGGTCTACAAGTAGTTCTATAAGGTGCTCGTACCACACTCGTGGGGCTTGTTTAAGGCCATAGAGTGCCTTATCCAACTTGTAGACATGGTTCGGATACTTGAGGTCCTCGAACCCCGGTGGTTGCTTAACATAAACAAGTTCATTTAGTGGACTATTTAGAAAAGCGGATTTAACATCCATTTGTTGCAACTTAGAGTTATGATGGGAGGCATAGGCGAGAATAATACGGATTGACTCAAGTCGAGCCACGGGCGCGTAGGTTTCTCCAAAGTCAATGCCTTCAATTTGGGAGTAAACTTGAGCCACCAATCTTGCCTTGTTCCTCACCACCATGCCATGTTCATCTTGCTTGTTCTCGAAAATCCACTTGGTGCCGATAACATTGCGGCAATCTTTGGGTCTTTCCACCAACTTCCACACTTTGTTGCGCTCGAAGTTGTTGAGCTCTTCATGCATAGCATCAAGCCAATCTTTATCTTCAAGAGCTTCAAAGACCTTCTTGGGTTCCACCATGGAGATGTGAGCTTGATGTTCACTAAAGCTTGCAAGTTGTCTTCGGGTAGAGACCTTGCTTCTCACATCACCAAACACCTTGTCAAGAGATAGAGCTCTTAATTCTTGTGAGGTGCCAACCCTATTCAAGCGGCGGATCTCGATTTCCCTCCGAGTGGTGGGAGGAATCGCTTGATCATCTTGATCATTCATGTCTCCGCCTTGACAGATTTGATGGCCTTGATCAACCATTGGAGTGGTGTCCATCGGTGAAGGAGAGGGTTGATCTTGGCCTTGCGAGCTGCCACCGGGAATGTCAGCAGGACCGGATATTCCGGGTTCATGGACCGGAAATTCCGAACCACCGGAATTTCCGACTCCAGGTTGAACCGGATTTTCCGGTCCTCCGGAAATTCCAGGAGCAGCTGGAGAATCTTGTGCTTCTTCTTGGCTAGGCGTATTGGACACGGTGTTGTTGATGGGTGTTTCTTGTGTTGGGGTGGTCACCACTTGTGAAGAACTTGATCCTTGTTGAGCAACCTCATAATAGAGTTTAACGGGGTGGTGGACTCCTAACCCCATTCTTCGGATAGCATCTTGAGGTTGATCATCACCTGCAACGGAAACACCACTTTGCTCCACAAGGGAGTCGTCATTCTCCTCGAACACCACACTACAAGTTTCTATGATTATGCGCGAGGCCTTATCATAGACTCTATAAGTGTGGGATTCGGATCCGTAGCCCACAAATGTCCCTTCAAGAGACTTAGATTCAAACTTGCCTAAACGAACACCTTTGATGATATAAAAACACTTACAACCAAAAACTCGGAAGTAAGAGATATTGGGCTTGTTCCCGGTGAGCACTTCATAGGGGGTCTTCATGAGTCCTTTGCGGAAGAAGAGTCGGTTGGATGAATGGCAAGCGGTGTTGACGGCTTCGGCCCAAAAGTTGTGAGGGGACTTGAACTCCGCCATCATCGACCTTGCCATCTCAATAAGAGTGCGATTCTTCCTTTCGGCTACACCATTTTGTTGGGGAGTATAAGCAGCGGAATATTGATGACGAATCCCTTCTTCACTAAGGAACTCGTTTAAGGTGTAGTTCTTGAACTCGGACCCGTTGTCACTTCTTATCACCAAGATAGGAGCATTGTGTTGACGTTGAGCCTCATTGGAGAAGTCGATGATAGTTTGTTGAGTCTCCATCTTCGTCTTGAAGAAGAAAACCCATGTGTATCTTGAATAGTCATCAACAATCACCAAGCAATATTTCTTGCCACCAAGACTAGCTTCCGGAATGGGACCAAAGAGGTCAACATGGAGAAGCTCCAAAACCCTTTTTGAAGAAATGATGGTCTTGCTTGGATGGTAGATGTCATGCATTTTTCCTTCAACACACGCCCTACACATTCGATCCTTCGAGAAAGAAACATGGTCTTTTAGTCCTAGGATATGGCCACCCTTGTGGAGACTTTGCAAAGTTCTCATGTTGACATGGGCTAGTCGGCGATGCCATAGCCAACCCAAGTCCGCCTTTGCGAATAGGCACATTGTATGGGAAGTGGTGACTCCGGAGAAGTCAACCACATAGAGCCCATTCTCAATGTACCCAACGAAAGACACATTGAGAGACTTGCTCCGCAAGAGAATGACCATTTCCTTTTCGAAGACAACGGTATAACCCAAACAAGTTAAGGAATGGACGGAGATCAAGTTGAAACCTAGGGACTCGACAAGCAAGACATTCACAAGTGTGATGTCCGGTGCCACTACCACCTTGCTGAGCCCTATTACCTTAGACTTTGAATTTTCACCATATGTAACGGTCATTTGATCATCATTGGGCTTCAACTCCGTTACAATCTCCTTGCTTCCGGTCATATGACTAGTGCACCCACTATCAATTATCCATTTCGATCCTCCGGAAGCAAGGCCCTACACACAATCAATTCTTAGGTTTAGGTACCCATTTTGCAATGGGTGCCTTTTGGTTAGCAACAAGGGTCTTTGGAACCCAAATAGCATATTCAATATAACCATCAAAAGGACCAATGTATCTAGCATAGACATCCCCATAATAATCAACATATAAAGCATAGTTGGGGTTAGATATGCCCGCAAAGTCATCACGAGTGGGAGTGCCCCTTGTGGCATTTCCACTCTCAATGTCATCTTTCTTGGCGTGTGCGGTCTTGGTCTTCTTCTTGATCTTCTTCTTCTCCTTAGCAACATAACCTAGACCTTCCTTACCCTTGTGGGGCACTCGCTCATGAAGTGGAGTAGTGAGTGTCCCCTTACCTTTATCAAGGGAGGTCTTGGACTCGGTTACCATGGAGGGAACAAACAAGATCCTAGCTTTATCCTTGACAACATTTGCATTAGTATTCAAAGGAGTAGAAGTACTAGGTTTCTCAAGAAGAGTTATCCGAGTTTGGAGTTGATCACGAGACTTGAGGAGACGTTCGTGATCACTTGTCAATACCTTGTGAGTATTTTCAAGTGACTCGAGGTCTTCGCAAAGTCTAGCATGAGCAACTATAAGCTCGGACTTCTCATTTTGCACAATTTTACATTTAGCAAAGTAGAGATCACGATCCTTAGTGATCTTAGCAAGTTGCTCCTTGAGGAGAGCATGAGCTTCTTGTTCATCTTCGAGAGAGGATTGGAGGGACACCTTAGCGTGTGCATCCTCTCTCTCTCGATCTCACCTTTTAATTCAAGCTCATCCTCAAGCTCACCTATACGACTCATAATTGAGCCAAAGTGTTTCTTTCCTTCTCCTTGCAAGTTAGTCATGAATTTATCAAATGCAATAATTTCATCCTTGACTTCTAGGCTCATACCATCATCAATGTCATGGGATATGGAGGTGGGGGACAATTTTACCTCGGATGTCTTTCCCATGAGACATCTTGGATTCTTGATGATGGGGCTCTCGTTTGGTGAGGAGAAGAGTGACGGAGGTGTGAAAGAAATGGCTAGTGCGGCCACTTGCGTTGGAGTATCTTCCTTGTCACTATCTTCATCATCGGTGGGATATTGCTCTTGAGTCACCAAGACGATCTTTTGGTTCTTCTTGAAGAAGGGCTTCTTCATGGGCATGGGCCCTTTGCCCTTCGTCTTGGCCACGAGCCTCCCACCATGATCCTCTCTTCTCTCCCATGGGCAATCTGCAACAAAGTGGCTTTTGTCATCACAGTTATAGAAAAGCCTCACCTTGTTGAATGGCTTTCCTCCATTGGAGGGAAACTTCTTGTCAATCCTCGCTTTGGCCCTTCCGGGGTTCTTCCAAAACGTTCTTGCCGCAAGACCCATGTGTTGAGTAAGAGTACTTGAGAGGGTCTCACTAGATAGCTCGACTTGATCATCATACTCCTCTTCATCCTCTTCAATAGTTGCTTTAGTTTCCAATTTCTTTTGTCTAGATACATATGAATCAACATAAAACCAAAATGTCACATCAGTGAATGGAGGGAGTACAAATGTTCAACAACTAGATGTCGTGGTTAATTCTACGGACACGAGCGCAAAAAAAAATGGCATGTCATTGCCAATGGCTTGTTGTGATCTTATAAGTAATAAATGGACCGCCTCATCAAAATCACATGTACTAATGTAAATATAGTAATCTCCGAAGCACGTCGAAAGAAACGTCATTAACGGGAAACATTACGCCGAGACATAGCATGATTACCCGAAAAACACCATAAAACGTGAGTGGAGATCTCATGCGGGAACATAACCTCTCGTAAAAGAATGCTACTCTCTCCGATCCATTATTTGGATCGTTAGGAAAGCATATACCGCGTATAAATCGGAAGGTTAGCTCACCACTTTATTCATATAGGAGAGAGTATATATGCTTTTCGTTGAGACAAATATGTGAAGGAGATATGCCCTAGAGGCAATTAATAAAGTGTATTCTTTATCATATCTCGTTTGTTCATAATAAGTTTTTGTGTCATGCTATAACCGTATTAAGCGGAAACATTAATACGGGTGTGATGCGTAAACAACCAGGTCCCTAGTATCCTCTACTAAGACTAGTTTCATTGCGTGATTGATGACCGAGGTTTCCCGATCATAGGGCATGGTGCCGGTCGGCAATGGAAGTCATATCGTTGGAGAACGGTGTGATGGACATATCCAGATTTGGAGGACGTAGTCATTGCGCCTTTGACCGTGAGACCAACTCTTATTGTTATTCCTGGAAAATACTTTGATTGCACCAAACGTCGTATCTTAATTAGTATGACAATAACGGTGATACTTTTGGGTATCGGAAAGGAGTAGTTGATGAACGGGAATCCGGCACCTAGAGGGGGGGGGTGAATAGGTGCTATTACAAATTTTAGGTTTTTTCAAATTTAGGCTTAACACAAAGGTAAATTCTCTAGATATGCAACTACGGTGAATTTACCTAAATGACAATCTAAGCAATAATAAGATAGACAAGGTAACAAGACAAGCAAGAGTAAGGGAGCAAAGATAAGGGGAACCAAGCGAAGCACGCGGAGACGAAGATGTAATCCCGAGTTCCACCCAAGGGTGTACGTCTCGTTTGGAGAGGTGTGCGCTACCACAACAGGTTAGCCGCAACGCCACAAAGGCTCACCTTCTTCTCCGATGAACTCAACCACAAAGGTTGCGAGTTCACCTTCCACTATTGATCCCCTTTTAGGGCGGAGATCGAATCCCTTACAAACGCTTGAGGCACGCACCCACAACTTAATTGGGGCCTCTCAAGAAGACCACAAAAGGTCAAGGACCACAAAAGGTCAATGCAACACCAAGATTACAACAATGGTGAACTAGGTTTTCCCACCGGAAACCCTAGCCACGAAATCCACAAGTGAATGGGGAGGAAATGCAAATCCCTTCGGTGAAGATGTAGGTCCGGGCCTTCTCCTCCAATCCTCCAAAGATCAACGAATTTGGTTGGAGGGATTGAGAGATCTTGTTGATTTGAGCTTTCAAGAATGGTAGGAGAGAGAATATCTGAGAGCTAGCTGTTCTTGAGTGAGTGAGGGAGTATTTATACCCCCTCTCAAAATCTGGCCGTTGGCTGCTTCGAGGACCCGGAAATTCCGGTCACCCGGAATATCCGAGTCAATGAAATTTCCGAGTTGAATTTCCGGTTGAGATCAGAACCACTTTGACATCTTGACTTAGCCAATTTTCTGAGGGTGACTCGGAAATTCCGAGTCAGTGAAATTTCCGAGCTGAATTTCCGGTTAAAGTCAGAACCACTTTCTGAACTTGACTTAGCCAATTTTCTGAGGGTGACTCGGAATATCCGAGTCAGTGAAATTTCCGAGCTGAATTTCCGGTTGAAGTCAGAACCACTTTCTGAACTTGACTTAGCCAATTTTCTGAGGGTGACTCGGAATATCCGAGTGAGTGAAATTTCCGAGCTGAATTTCCGGTTGAAGTCAAAACCACTTTCTGAACTTGACTTAGCCAATTTTCTGAGGGTGACTCGGAATATCCGAGTCAGAGACCCGGAATATCCGATTCTGGGAAGAATTCCAGAAACTCTTTTTCTCTATATTTTGGCTTTGGGATTTGTGATATGAAATTCACCCAAACTGAAATACTTAGCAATAGGATTAGTATATCATTGGTATTGTTAACTAACACACAAAACACTAGGGATTAAGAAATGTTCTTTCAGTTGAGACGAGGGGTCAAGAGCGGGATTTGCCAGTCCGCATAGCAGGATAGATACTCTAGGGCCCACTCGGTGAGATCATGTCTAATGAGCTTGTAAGCATGTGACAAGGTCACGGAGACATGAAATCATAGACGAGTAAAAGATTATCGGTAACGAGGTCAAGCTAGGTATGGAGATATCTATGAACGATGCTCGTACACGCTAAGTATCGCCATGGCAAAAGGTTTAATACTTTACGTTCACGTTTTATAGATGAAAGTCATTCGTTATATCACAGGGATTAATTCATGGGGTCCAGGCCTACGAGTTAGTCGTTGATCATAGAGGAGTCTTGATCGTACATGTTATTATATCGAACCGGTAGGGTAACACACTTAAGGGGTTTCGACAAGACAACCGGAAAGGAAAAAGATCACCGGGAATGTCCCGGGAGAGGTCCGATGGAGATCGGGCAGCGACGAAAGAGTTTTCGGAGCTAGAATAAATTATATATAATATGTTTGATATTAATTAGTGTAATTAATGTCTAAATATGATTTTATATATTTATTTTCGAATTTAGTTAGGCTGATTTTCCTAAATGGGTCTTCTGGTCGAAAGAAGGCCCAAGAGGGGAAAATTCCCTAGGGGAATTCGGTGGGGGGCTTGGTGGCCGACCCAGGTGGGCCAAGAGGCCCACCAGAGGGCCGGCGCACCAGCAAATGCCGCACTAGGCATGTGGGGTTTAGTCCCACATTGCCTGGTGAGAAGGTTGGCTCCCCCTTGAGAGCCTATATAAGATGGGGCACCCCTGGCCTTTTAATTCACTAATTCATTCCCCATTCTCTCTCGATTTCGTGATTCCCTTTGTCGGAGTTGCGCCGAGTTGAGAGGGGGATCTCTTCCACCATAGCCCGCTGTCGCGCTGATGTTGTTCCGGTCCAAGTCTTCCGCTGCTCGTCCTGGACTGGAGCTTCGGAGGCCGTCATTTCCACCGTACGTGTGTAACGCCCTGCGAGGTGCTGCGCTCGGAGGTCTGCTTCCTCTACACGATCTTGAGGTCGGCTTCGTCGGTCTTCATCGACAATGTTTGTGCGGGAACATAATCCCCGCTTTCGGTCTACAAGGGTATGTATTCCGATCTCCGTTCATACTACTATATCTGCATAGAATAGATCTTGGCATGTTTTAGGGATATCGTTGCTAGGAATTTTTTTGTTTTCTGCACCCAATCCATTCAATATGATGTCAGACCTACTAACCTAGGATTCAATTTCTCGTGAGCTTGTGTACAACCACACAACCAATGGATTGTACTGTCTGTCCACGTGACCCTGAAATTTAATTACTCACCAAATGTTGGATTTGTGTGCCTCACAGACCTTACGAAATTTCGTTTTGTTATACTACTGTAGTACGTAAACCATAACTTTTTTTTGAAACCAAACCAAATATATTAAGCTAGCAAGCCGCCTCATTAAAAACCTTCCAGCTCCGTTAGGTACCCTGGTAAGGAAAAGAGCGCGTCTGAAACTTGCTGCTGTGATCAAACACATATTACATCGTTTACAATTTGATCAAGAAGGAAGCTAGGGGGCTCATCAACCCAAATACAATCAGAAGTAGAAAGAAAACTGTTCCTAGCTATTTCATGAGCTGCCATATTCGCTTCTCGAGGACAATGCTTAAACTCAATTCCACCTATAGTTGCAGCAAGGACAAGACAATCTGCATAAACTGCCGTAGCTTCATTCCAAAAAACATCTTGACCGGAGCAAAGATTTATTACCTCCATTGAATCAGACTCCACCTCTAGAGCATTGCACCAAATTGTATTTGCTAGCTCCAAACCTATCTTCAGTGCCATTGCTTCAGCTATTGATGCACTTCCAACATGAGATATATAAACACTCGAAGCAGCGACAAAATTCCCCATGTGATCACGAATAATAGCTCCAGCCGCACCAGAACCATTTTCAATATTGAAGGAAGCATCTACATTTAACTTTTTAAAATGTTGCCTGGGCTTAACCCATCCGTGACGAGAAGAAGTCAACACTGGAAGAGAAGCTTTCGCATGGTTTGCAACCATAGCCCGGATGGACATGGCACACCTAGCAATCGGAGGGACCTCCTCATCATGCAATTTCTTCCTTCTAACTACCAAATATACCAAGCAGTCATTGCAATTAGTTCTTTTAAATTAATATTCGACAAGTATGGCACAACTTCTTGAGGAGAGCGAAGAAGCAACTCTAACATCACAGAACCCGATCTGTCTACAACAGCAATGTCCTCCACTTTTGTTTGTAAGCCTAGATATGTCCACAACTCCTTTGCCCCTTCACACATAAACACCATATGTTTCACATCTTCTGGCCATAGATTACAAATAGAACACTGAGGATTAACCGGGATATGTCTATCAACCAGAATAGCCATTAGAGGTAGAATTCCATGCAAAACTCTCCAACCGATTTTTTTTACCTTAGCCAACATCTTTAACTTCCACAAAATTGACAGGGCTCGAAAAACTGTACCACTATACTGATGTTTCCATTCAATATGATAAGCAGACTTCACAGTAAATATGCCCGTTCTCGTTCCATGCCAAGCAACAAAATCTTCAAAAGCATTCAGATTTAATGGGATCTCCAAAATACGGTTCACATCAACTTGGTTAAATAGAGAGCGGATTAAGACTTCATCCCACTGTCCCGAGATTGGATCAATAAGATCATAGACCCTTGAGATAACCGTAGCACCTCTAGGAGTAATGATTTTTTCGGTCAGGACTAGCTGGGATCCATGGATCTTGCCAAATATCAACACCTTCACCATTACCAATCCGACATATACAACCTCTTTTAAATGTTTGAATTCCAGCAACAATGCTTTGCCAAGTAAAAGAAGATCCAGCCTTTGGCCCCGCCTTTAGTATATTGCCATCATGAAAGTATTTTTCTCGCAACACTCTTGCACATATATAAAGATTATGGTGCAGCAATGAGCCTCCAAACTAGCTTAGCTAACATAGCTAAGTTAAAGGAGTGCAAATCTCTAAAACCCATACCTCCTTGATTTTTCGGATAACATAGCTTCCACCATGAATACCAATGCATTTTTTTTACCTTGATCATCATCATCCCACCATAACTGTGATATAGCATCAGTAATTTGTTTGCAAATATTTTTAGGCAAATTGAAGACCCCCATTGCATAAACAGGAATGAACTGAATAACAGCTTTCAGGAGAATTTCCTTTCCACCAACAGACAGGAGCTTTTCTTGCCAACCTTTAATGCGTTGAATAACCCTCTCAACTAAATGTAGAAAGCAATCCCTTATGTCCGCACCCACTAGCGCAGAAAGACCCAAATATTTATCCGAAAGAGCCTCTGAAGAACCCCACAAATGTCCACTCTTGTATCCACATTTGTGTTTGGACTGAAGAAAATACTAGGTTTAGCCGCACTCACCAATTGTCCCGAGTTAGCACAATAGTCATCAAGAACTCGTTGCAATGAGGTTGCATTATGCATATCTGCCTTCAAGAGAATCAAGGAATCATCAGCAAATAAAAGATGTGAAACTGATGGTGCATTTCTGCACACCTTTATCCCTTCAATGCCACCAACCTCCTCTTCATGCCGCAGGCTACTTGATAAACCCTCTGCACATAATAAGAACAAATATGGAGAAAGAGGATCTCCCTGCCGGATACCCCTAGACGGTAAAAAACTCTCAGTCAGTTGGGAATTAAATCTCACAGAATAAGAAACCAACGTCACACAAACCATGATGAGTTCAACCCATTGTTCATAAAATCCGAGCTTGATCATCATATTTCTCAAAAAATTCCACTCCACACGATCATAGGCCTTATGCATATCCAATTTCACCGCGCATAAGCCTGTCTTTCCTTTCTTTTTATTCTTCATTTTATGAACACACTCATAAGTAACGAGGACATTATCAGTTATTAGCCTCCCAGGAACGTAAACCATAACTTTGGTCTTTGGTGGCACCGAAAGAGCCCATGCATGGCAGATGACCGCGGTTGATCAAATCATACATACCCCACACGATTTGCACGAGGCGTAAAGCCAAAAGGTCAAATGCACTGCACATATGGATCTAGTCATCTAGAGAAGACAAAAAAAAAGGCTTCATTAGTTCAACTCGACCGGGTCAACACTGGCGCATGCATGTCGTCGTCGGCGCAACAACCCAACCCATATCTGCCTGCGTACGTGATCAGGATATAGCAGTAGATAGATCATGATGAGATTTTGACGGATGGATGGAGTCTCGATCGTCTCGAGGCGAGCGCCGCTGGAGCCGGTGCACGACACCATCGCTCGCCGGTAGACTCTTCTCTCGTTTGACTAGGCATGCAGCGGTTGTTCGGTCGTCCGCGAGCTGTGCCATCGCCCATCGCCATGACATGCTGCTGCCGGCTGCCACCGATATATCACTGTACTGTACCAGGGTTTGCTGGGCCGGGGAGGGGGCATGGGAACCCTGGCGAAAAGGAGAGGACTTCTCCACCACATTGGAAACTCTCAGGGAGACGATGCACGATTCAGAATAGATTAGGCTTTGTTTCCACTCTAAATTATTTTGTGAATGGATCGGTGGGTAATATAGCTGTCATAATAAAGCTTTGTCATGATAGTGTCTTCTAAAGAAAATTACTTTTTTACTGCTTCTCTAAAAATACGAAACCAATACCAGCAGGGAAAATACTGCGACAGTTTTTTTTAAAACATATATACAAGGCGAAGTGCCTAGTATTGCATTTAGTTAGGAGGTGCTACATAAGATTACATAAACGACCTGAAAGAAAAAACAAAATCACATCTCAATACTTGAGTTTTACAAGCTGGACCCTTGTATTGAAAGTTGTACTGAAACACGATGATCGAGTCCATCATCACCGCCACCAACATGCCTTGAGGTCGTGGCGCCACAACCACTTGGGGCGACACCAGCGAGAAGTCTCCAAACGAGATTGACGATCGTGCGTTCAAGGAGGAAGAAGAAGCTCATGTGACATCTGCTACCGGGCGGGGAGAGGCCGCTTGGCCTAGATAGTGGCCTCATCACTTAACCGTCGTTGATGAACTCTGTATGTCGTCTTTGCATCATCAAACATGCACCAGATGCGCAACACACCATCCTAGATGTCGTGCCCAACAGAAAAACCCTTTCATGCTCACCTTTGTCCTCCCTAGCAACACACCACACCCAGGAAGAAAAGGAGGAGCTAACGACAGATCTGCCCACAAACACACTTCAACAAGCTTATTCAAGCACACACCTTTAGGTCGGCTCATTCACGCCACCATCCACCATGGACACACGCCAAACAGGCACCTGTGGTCGCCGCCTGATAGCAACCACGCTAGGCGCCTAAGAAATTAACACGGCATCTCGATGTTTGCCACAAAGGACCACTCCCCGAACCCTAACCCTCAACGAAGGCGAGAAAAAAATACTAAAAATAGTTTCGGATCACAGAAGGGGTTGTCTTACATGCACATCGAGCACATTTGTCACACACATGAGGGCCCCCGCATCTTCCCTTCCTGTCTTTGTCGGCCTCTTTCAACCCCTGCTCATATTTATTGGGTAGATTTATTCCTCCACCCATGCATGCCATTGTAGCATGTGGTGATTGTTCTTCAAGTCTTCACTTACATTTTTTTTGGGGATTTGGAAAACCGCCTAAGGGCCTATTTGGATTGTAGGAATTTTAAATGATTTTCATAGGATTTCAATCCTTATGGGTTGCGTTTAGTTTAAAGGAATTGTGTTACCAACATTCTATGGATTGGATTCCTATGCCTGAATTCCATAGGAATTTAAACATCCACTCTAAGCTAGTTTTTTAGATTCAAAGGCGTCGGGAGACACTTTTACTACATTTTTCATGTGTTTCATCCAAATGACTACTCATATAGGTTTATGCGTTTTACAATTGGTATACACTAGCAAACCGGTGAGATTTCTACTATCCCTATGTTTTTCAACCCTGTGATCCAAAGAAACCCTTTTACGATAAGCCCTAATTAAAGTATTGCAAAACGACAAACATATTTTGAAGAGAGAACAAGAAGCCCACAAAATATCAAAAAATGAATTCTTCAATGAAGAAAAAAGAAAAACTCAGCGAGAGAAGCCAAGAGACCCCGTCTTCCTGCGACAGCGACTCCAGTGTGCACGACAGCAACAGATATCCATCCATCCCTCTCCCGGAGAAGAGAGAAAAAAAGAAGCGCCATAAACAAATCCCCAATCTCCAACGAGACCAGTACGCACTCCTACAGTAGTAAATTGCAATCTATCCATCCATTCACACCGGTCGAATTTTTTTATCCGCGCAATTATCTATCTATCCATCTCCTTCCCATGCGGCCATGCGTTTGTTGCTTTGCCATTGATCCCTGTCTGTCTGTTCGTGGGGTCTGCTGCCTCTGCCTGCGAGGCTGCGACTGCGAGCGAACAAGGAAGGAGCGCTGCCCTGCCTGCCACCATCTTTATCGGCTCGATTCCTTCCCTTCCCTTCTCCTCGCCTTCCTCTCGGGCTTCTCCACCTCGAACCCCTCCCTCCTCCTCCTCCCATGGTCCCCGGGCGGCGGCAAGCCTTTTAGCGCAGCAAGATTCAATCTTGCTCCTGCTCCCCCCTGCCGCTGTGTTCTCGGCGCGCAGATTTGTTGTTCCTCTTTTCTCGGCCAAAGGCGCTTGCTTTGGGTTGGTTGGGTAGGCGGTTCCGAGGTTTTCTTGATCCAGTTCCGCTTCTGCTGTGCTGTGCTGTGCTGGCGGGCGGGGCGCTGCTCGGGGGCCAAGCCGCCGCATTCCTGGGCCGCCGCAGCCTCGATCTGCGCAGGCGCCGGGGCCAGATTTGATTGGCGTGGCGTCTTCTTGGAGACCGGGGCTCCGATTCGGCGGCGGCGCGTCCCGGCGACGCGCTCCGGCTCCCCCACTTTGATGAGGCTCTCGCACTGTGAGAGCAACTGCGCCGACCCCCTCTGCTACATCCCCTGCCTCCCCAAGTCCAAGGATGCTCCGGCGGCCGGCGCTCTCTCCTCCGCGGCGCCCTGCCCGGTCGCCGCCGAGGACAAGCCGCCACCCGTCCAGAAGATCGACAAGTTGGAGGCGGAGAAGGACGACGACGGCGGCGAGGGCGGGAAGGACGGGGACGGAGAGAAGACCCTGGCGCCGGCGGCGCCACCGCCGAAGAGCAACCTTAAGAAGCCCAATTGCGCCGACGGCGACGCGTGTGCTCCCAAAGGCAATGTGAAGTGGCTTGATTTGCTGGGGAAGGATCTTACCGAGGTCAAGGAGTTCGAGCCAAGGTATAATCATTCTCATCTTCCTCCCTATAGCTCCATGAACTTCCTGCAACCTTGGATGGTTAATCCGGCTGTGAGACCTGGATTTTTTCCCCCTAGTTGCCGATTCGTGGGTGAATTATTGTCTTGTGACGTGTATGATGCTCCATTTCATTTCAATTAACTAGGCGAATGTTTTGCATGCCCTTAGTTTAGTAAGCCGATCTTTCTACCGGACCTGATCTTCCTGAATATTAAATCGCGGTGTGTTGTGTGGAGGGTTGACATACGAGAAAACCATTCCCCAATGCGAGAGGTGTCCTTTTTAATCTATTGCCCCCCTTGAATGATGTCCGACATTGTTTTGTTCTTCCGAGAAATCACCTTCTTGAGCGTAGGAGGGGACAGGTCACCCAGGGTTATACTTCAACTTGAAATACTCAATGATAATAATTACTTAACACATCTAAAGGTCTTACAGTCCCTGCAGTTTGAGAGACATTGTTGTGCTGTGCTGTACTGCAGTTCTATATGCAAGGACTTGGTGGGGAGTAAATTTAATCTTTCTCTTGCATATATGACCAGATCAATTTTATACATGTGTTGAACTGGTAGTCGATGGCGAGATCAGTTTGAATTGGTACGTGTCTTGGTGGAGAGTAAATTTTTGTTTGCTGGTAGATGACGTGATCGATAATATACATAAATGTTGGACTTGACTTTCTAACGAGTTTGTTTTATTACTAAAATTTAGCTTTGACCTCGTAAACATATCGTCATCAAGTTTTGTATATTGTGATCAGTGATCTTCTAGGCTCTAAAGGCCGTCATCCAAACTTTAACAAAGTACTTTGCGTGCTTATGTTTTCAACCTGAGTATAATTACATAAATAATTGATAGTTTGGGGCTATACCTGGTCTATTTGTTCTCTTAAATTCAGACCTTTTTTCATTAGTGCTTTTCTGTGTCAAAAGCATTGAAATGACTTCGCAGGTCTTTGCATAAACATGTAATAGCCTCGTCAGTAGGAGGATCCTTGTCCCGTCAGTAGTAGTGTACCAATCAAACTGTAAAGTGACCCATTGTCACTATGTCCCAACAAGAAAATTCCTGACCGCCTCATTATTGCGCTTTCACCTTTGATAAGTGACACATTAGTTGCGGTTCAGTTCAGGAAATGCTTTCTAGGTCTGTATCATGATTTCCAAAATGAGTGTCTTGTTCCTATCCACCACTTATATAACCTTAAGGAAGCAACAAAACAACAAAGTGAACTCCATTTCTGGTCCTCATCACCTCAAAATAGGGATGGCATATACAGAAATAAACCCTCGAGCAACGTTACTACCCTCTAGAGATGATGCTTCTTCTCACGGCTGACTAAACTCACAGTGTCTCTTCTCTTATGATTACAGCGAATCTGGAGACTCAATGGATGATGGGGACGGCATGTCAGGATGTGTTTGCGTCATCCAATGAACCCAAGAAGGATCTTTCCGGAGGCTCGTGTAAATTCTGTGAAAAATTATGGGGTACCCAACATTTGTTGCCTGTACCAAGTTTCATCAGTACATGCACCGTAGCTGCGTAGATGTAGAGGGTTTTTCTGCCATATTTATGAGTCCCAGATCTGTGCGTTCGTGCGTGTACTTGGGTCGATCGTCGTGGAGCTTTGTGTGCCGGGGCGAGAGTGATACATTTGACGCTCTCCCGGTGATGTAGTTCAGAGTATTGCTGCTGCTGTAAAGTTTTCCATACAAAGATATTCAGACACAGATCATGTGTTGTTCACTTGGAGGAAGAAGAAGATGATGAAAAGAAGATGATCCACATGCGTATATGTTGGAGGACTTTTTTGCACAGGGGTGCGCCCACTATCTTTTGCCAAAGAAAAGTGTACTATGCACATTTTGGAAAATTGATAAGATTCGTAGACGTACAACACGCTGGTGGATCATGTGCACTGGAAAATAGTTTGTTTGTGGAAAAAGTAGGATTTATTGTGGCTGAAATTTGGCCAGCCAACTTTTCGGCAAGCCTAATAATTAATCAAATTGGGAGTGGACTGGTTGGTGCCCTATCAATGTGTAGCCACAGTTGCTTTGCCGGAAACTGGCACCCAACAAATTGTTAGTGCAAGTTGATTTGCCATTATTTAGCGTGTGAATTTAATGCCAGCCATACTAGCCAAATTTGTTTAAATGTTGGCAAAGTTTGGTGTTGCCGATGTCGGGTTTGCCGAAAAACTGGCATTTCGCAACCTGATGCTGAAAACGAAACTGTAAAATGGGGATTCTGGTTCTGGAGCATCTTTTGTTTTTGTTTTCTGGAGTTCGCAAATGGTGATATTCTTCTGTTTTTTCGCAAAGGGATATTTTTTTGTTTTCCCATTTTTGAGGCTTTGTATGGCCCATTGAAAGCCCACGGGCTGGGCCGAGAGAGAGAGAAGGTGTGACTTGTGAGCTTGGCGCGGTGGAACCACGGGAGGAGACAGAGGAGACACCATGCAGATGGCTTTGAGCTTCCTGCTCGCACCGCCGTCCCCCAACCGCGCGCCGGCGGCCGCCTCCACATCCACCTCGTGCCTAGTGTCCGCGCACCACGTACGCCGTCGCCGCCGCCCGCCGGAACCTCGCTGCCGCTGCGGCCGCTCGCCGGAGATAACATCCGCCACCAGCAGCAGCAGCTCAGGCGACCGAGGCTCCTGCGCAGAGGAGGAAGCATCCTCCACCGCCGGTATCCGCCCCCTCGAACTCGACGGAGGCGCCTCCCCTGCGGACAGCCAAACCGGTGAGCCACGCGAACCTGCTTTGCTTAACTGACGACGACTGTCATTTTCTGTGAAGACATTTCGCGCGTGTTCCTATGGGTCAGGAAATTTTGGAGGAGAGGGGTTGTATATATTGCAGTAATATGGTAGAGGAAAACAATGCGATTTCAAGTACCCGAGTCAATGCCACAACCATGAAATTCGACTGATTACCTTGATGAATGCAATGTTTGTGCATTATGAATAGATCCCTATGAAGTTATGATGATGTTATAAGACCCATGCTCATTCCTGTCATGTTTCCGTACTGTAGGAGATCAGACAACTTCGACTGAAGGGGACAGTAGGAACGGGGAATTTGGAAGCAGGCAAAAGAATCAGCGAGGCACAGATGGTTCCTCCAATAGCATGTCCGAGTCAGGTTACTCCAAAGCATTCGGGGTGGATCTCTCCCCTGATAACGTGGCTGTTGCCACTGTTTATTTCGTGCAAGGAGTTCTAGGCCTTTCCAGACTTGCTGTCAGCTTTTACTTGAAAGATGATCTCCAGCTTGATCCAGCAGAGGTATGACGGTCAGCATCTTTGATTTCTTTCTGTAGTTATAAATTTTTCATAAGTTTCTTCAGTTGAGCATGACCACAATATGAGTGCATCCAGTGAATTACTCTGTTAGGGGCTTTTTTTTTCTCTCTTTCTGCTAGCGTTTTAAGCCTTGGGCAATATGTATTGGCACGGAGATTAAATTGGTTCATGTTGTCTAGACTGCAGTTATAACTGGTTTCTCAGCCTTGCCATGGTTGGTCAAGCCTCTCTATGGTTTTATCAGGTCTCAACGCAATACCAAATCTCATTCCTGCTGCTCTGTTATGTTGCTCGTACTTAAATTGTGACCCTATATTGTTTTCATATATGAATATGATGCAGTGATTCCATCCCTCTCTTTGGGTATCGAAGAAGGTCGTACCTCATCCTGTCAGGAATCCTTGGAGCCATTTCATGGAGTTTTATGGCAACAATTGTGGATGATAAGTACAGTGCAGCGCTCTCTATTATTCTTGGATCTCTTGCAGTCGCCTTCTCTGATGTTGTAAGTGAGAGCACAAAGTATGTTGAAAATTTTGTTATTATTCCTGATCATGATTCATGAATGATGGGGGTGCAGTAGTTAGTTATTTAGTTGGCTGCAGTAGTTAGTTATTTAGTTTTTTTAATCCTTGACATTCAGAAAGCTGATAGTCTGTTTTAGGGGTTCAGCCTACAACATGAGCTGGCCCACAAAGGACAGTCTGATCCAATGATTTTTCTGTTCCAAATGAAAGTAGGCCATCCTTTCTTTTGGTAATAATGTGTCTTTATATGTAAGCACTTCTTGTTTACCAAACTTTGGGCTATAGTTGCTAGCATTTTTAATTCAGTTTTGCCCATTCCCTGGAGCAGCAGTCATTGGACAAGGTTTGAACAGTATCTTGCACGTACATGCTATCCTGGCACATAGCTTGATCATAGGAGCATTGCTATGTAATTCATGATGCTCCAAATATATGTTGAACTGGTCTCTAAATTTTAAAACTCAAACGTAGACCGTAGTTTCATTTCCTTCATTTTTATTGTTGTTCTCAAAACCCAACTCTCTTGTAAAAAAACCATATCTGAAATGTATGCCTAAAACAGAAAATCTCGACCTGTACCCAATGTACTCATCTTTTTTATTTTTTTTAGAATATAAGGGTCTCCCACGATTTCCATTAATAGAAATCACAGGCTACAAAAACCACCAAAACACAGCCACCACCATCGCTTTTCCAGCGTTTTTACTCATCTTTGTGTTTGATACTAGTGTTGGTACTTATGGTCCATTTTGTGTGTAACTGATACTGCAGGTGGTTGATTCCATGGTTGTTGAGAGAGCTCGAGGCGAGTCACAGAGTACATCTGGATCTCTCCAGTCACTATGTTGGGGATCCTCAGCCGTTGGAGGAGTTGTGAGTGCATACTTCAGTGGTTTACTAGTTGATACTTATGGTGTAAGGTTTGCTCCTTAGCAAAGGGACATAGTAACAGCTATTGAAACCTCTGCATATAACAGCTCACTGATCAGGACTATCCCTATATGCAGATTTGTCTTTGGTGTTACGGCTTTTTTACCCCTGATGACATCTGCTGTCGCAGTTCTTGTAAATGAACATCGTTTGCCTTCAAGGGAGCGTTCCATCTCATTTTCAGGTTCAGGATTAATTGAAAGCTCTAGGCAGCAGATCAGGCAGATTTGGACTGCAGTAAAGCAGCCGAACATTTTCTTGCCCACATTGTTCATATTCCTTTGGCAAGCAACACCTCAGTCAGATTCTGCCATGTTTTATTTTGTGTATGTTCCATGAACTCAAGATTTGATAATTTTGGTTGCTATTAATTGTTGTGCTAGACATAATTTTTTACATTCTCTAAACACAATTTTGGATTCCTAAGGAAAACACAAAGTTTAAGATACTAAAATAATATATATACTATAGCTGGTCGCTTCAAGTTGCATGTACTTTTTGCTTATCCTGCATCCTCAATTTGAATCGAAGAGATTGCATGCGATGCTACAGTTCAGTAGTCAAGACTTATGAGCTGGTCCATATGGTATAGGAACCACTGTTAGTAGCCAATTCCAGTTTCCATGGGGTATATTGATTATGACCTCTCAAAGTAATTAAGTTTTCTGTATGCTGTTCTCTGAAGTAATATATTCTTACATAGTTTAGTACATTATGAATTATGGCGCTGAAGCTGTTTTTGTTCAGTGAATACGTTGCATTGTTTTGCATATACCTCGACGATTAAATGGTCTAAAAATCTAAATACAAAAGGGAAAACATGAATGGAATTGCTATTTACTTGTATGCACGTACATTATAATTTTGTGTGGTTGGCACCTCTTTAAAACGGCTGTTTTTTATATGCTACTTCTGATGAATTTCAGCACAAACAAGATTGGTTTCACTCCAGAGTTCCTAGGGCGTGTCACACTCGTTACATCTGTTGCATCCTTACTAGGCGTCGGAATATACAATTCACTCTTGAAGGCAGTTCCACTGAGAAAAATCTTTCTCGTGACGACGATTTTAGGTTCTGCCCTTGGAATGACACAGGTCCTCTTCCGTGCTTATTCTGGTAGTGCTGCTATAATCATTGTTGTCAAACATGCTTATTGGTTAGTTGTGTTGTTCCAGGTTCTTCTTGTCACTGGGCTTAATAGGAAGCTTGGGATAAGTGATGAGTGGTTCTCTATTGGGGATTCCTTGATTCTCACAGTCCTTGGTCAGGTGTGAAAAAATGTCGCAATAACTATTTTGTTCTAGGGTTAACCATTTGCTTGTTGGTGGTACTTGGTGTTCTGCTCCTGATCTTGGACCCGTTTGCTCCTCCTTTAAACATTACGATGTTTACTGTGCAGGCTTCCTTCATGCCGGTACTGGTGCTGGCGGCGAGATTATGCCCTCTGGGAGTGGAAGCGACGCTGTTCGCTACTCTGATGTCCATTTCCAATGCAGGAAGTGTCGCGGGTGGTCTGGTCGGCGCGGGCCTAACTCAGTTTCTGGGAGTCACCAGGGACAACTTTGAAAATCTGGCTCTTCTGATTGCTGTATGTAACCTTAGTTCTCTACTCCCTCTGCCTCTCCTGGGCCTCCTTCCAGATGAATCACCGGATGCCAGTAATGAGCAAACGTAAGTCGATTGACTACTCTAGCTTCTCTGAATGGTTAGACTCAGAGACAGTCAAATCCTGAATCGCCAACGAGAGATGAGGTACAGACTAGAGCTGACTTTGGGCATTGGCGCAGTGCAGTTATGAGCTGCGCTCCCAGTAGAACATGAAGTTCTAGATTACCTCACACCACACAGCCCTCTCCTGTAAATAAACTCGGACCATCACGGTCAAGTTTAATGGTAGTCTACGTGCATTTGATGAGTTATCTGCATTGTTTACAGACAAACGTTCTCTCTGGAGAGAGGCGTTTGCCTCCTTGTTGCATATTCATTTTGAGATGTCAAAATAAATTACAAAAAAAAACGTGCATAGATCTTAACATAATATTGTGTTCAGAGTCGTTTAAAAGCAAACTGACATCTTTTGTGGTCTATATAAAAAGATAAATTTGGTGTTAAAATAAGGCCTTCCAAGAGACATTTATTTATATCTTTCTTACACAGTAAAAAATATCTTTTTTTTTCGTGAAGCGAATTTGTGGACATATAGAATGTGAAGATATATCAGCCACATTTTATTTCCAAAATTTGCGACATTTAAAAATATGTTTTTTCTAAATACCGGTGCATATGGTCTTGGGAGAAATGTGGATTTCACGTTTGTTAATCTATCTGTGAATTACGTTGGTTGTTCACAACAAAACAAAAAGACGCAACCGCCGCTGAAACTGACGAGACAAGAATCGCAGACTCAACTCCACCCTAGTTCCTGGCCACGCCTCGCGAGCCGATTCGAGACAGCTCCGTCCCCAGGAAATCAGCGACTGGAACCGCCGGCTGTTTCACACGATCGAGGTGTATATAATGTGCAGGCTCCGGCCGCCACTAAGCATATCGACGAACTAAGCTACCCATCCCCTGTTCTTTCGCTTTGATCACCATGAAGCTAAGTGCAGCGACCGCCTTCATGGGCTTCGCCCTCCTGCTGCTCAACAGCGTCGAGTCTCGTCTGGAGCCCGGACACGGACAGGGGCACCACCCGCCAGGGCAGAGGCACCACCACCACCGGCACTTCCCCTTCTTCATCTTCGGCGACTCCTTCGCCGACACCGGCAACCTCCCCCGGCAGGACGAGAGCTGGCCAGTGCTGTCGCGCCAATGGCACTACCCCTACGGCGGCAACGGCCGCTTCTCCAACGGGATAGTGGAGTCCGACTTGATCGGTACGTACGCTCGTCGCTACCCAGTTCATCTCTCTTCTCTTCTGCCGTCCTCTGCGATCTGGTGCATGCATTTTAAATTTTTAATCGACGCTCCTTTGATTTCTGTTGCAGCCAAGATGCTGGGGCACTCGGAATCCCCTCCGGCGCACGCGCTCGGAGCTCACGCCGGCAGGGCCGGCATGAACTTCGCCGTCGGGGGCTCAGGGGTGTTCGAGGTGCCACAAGGCAAGCCGACCCTCCGCATGCAGGTCGACTCCTTCTCGTCGCTCGTCGATGCCGGAACCATCAAGAGAAAGCGTCTTGCACGCCGATCCGTCGCGCTCGTCGCCGTCTCCGGCAACGATTATGACCGTGTCGGCGCCAGGGGATTCAGGGAAGTAAGTAGATTACAACGATTACAACGATTATCTCCAGCACACATATTGGAATACTTATCACTGAAGACCAACTCGTCCATTAAAACTGTGTGCGCGCGCATGCATGCATCCAGATCACGGCTTGGGTCGACAGGGTGACGGAGGAGATCGTGGCGAACGTGGCGCGCCTTCAACACATCGGCGTGCACAAGGTGCTCGTCAACAACCTGTACCCGCTCGGATGCGCGCCGTCGGAGTCAAGACGGACTAACTACACGAGCTGCGACGAGATAGGCAACCAAGCCGCCTCGCTCCACAACCGTCGCCTCGCCGACAAGCTCGCGGGGATGGACGGCGTCCTCGTCGTCGATCTCAGTGACGCCTTCACCGGTATCTTGGAGCATCACGCCGACGGCGGCGGCGGCGAGGTGGCGCGTCACTTCGCCCACAAACTCACGCCGTGCTGCAAGAGCGTGAACGCCGGCGGATACTGCGGGCAGCGCAAGGAGGACCCGAGCAACAAGGTCGTTGATATGTACACGGTGTGCGACGACCCCGACGAGTACTTCTACTGGGATGACATGAACCCGACGCAGGCCGGGTGGGCGGCCGTCATGGCGCAGCTGCAGAGCCCCATCGTGGAGTTTCTCAAGATGTAGTGGCTCTCTGGACACTGGACTACACGAGCTACAACATTATCTGTAGTCGCCTTGATTATTTACCGTTTTAGCTTAACCTGCCATGTATGTAAGCAGGGCTATTTATATCCTAATCTTAAGATCTACTGTATGATCTTACAGTGATCAAACTTGTCAGTGCTAATGAATGACCGGTTACCAGTTACCGACTTATGGTACGATCATGTCTAGCTCTTGCACAACGTATCATTGATCCTTCCAATTCTGTTAAAGTGTAGTGTACTCTCTCCGTTTCATACTAGATGACTCTTTTTTATCAAAAAGTGGATGTATCTAGACTCACAACATGTTTAGATACATCCACTTTTTGAAAAAAAAAAGAGTCATCTAATTTAGAACGGAGGGAGTAATTCATTAGAATTTGACAGAGCAGCAGAGCTTTGATGAACTTGAAGCAACCCACATATTTATTTTCCTAGAGCTGGAGGCATAACTAATGACCATTGCCGATGAACTTCCAGATTGGCTCCCACACTAGAGCAGAACAGGCCACTCGTCCCGGTTCGTGTGGGCTATTTGTCCCGGGCACGCTCCCGGGACAACGTGACCGGGACAAATAGGGGTGTCTTTTTGTCCCGGGCACGCCACGACCCGAGGCATAGCTACTATTTGTCCCGGTTCGTATTACGACCCCGGACAATAGTATTTTTCTTTTTTTCTATTTTCTGTTTTTATTCTCATTAAAGTTTTTGTTTTCTGTTTTTTTTTCATGTTTTCTGTCGTACTTTTTTATTTCTCACTTAAACACACACTTAATTATCCACTAACCCATACACTTTATCACTAACTACACAATTAATCTCAAGTCTAACTCCCCGTTCGGTCACCCATCCTCAAACTACTCCGACCCAAGCACGCTTAACATTTAGGTTCCTTTCAAATTAATTACTAAGAGAGAACTATCTTATGAATCATATTAACCACTCGGTCATCATGTTATAATTTTTCATTACTTGCATTATAAAAAATAAGTTGAATAAACAACAATGACTATAGAATAATAATATTGTAATAAATAATGATAAAATAAATATTTCTTTATTTTTTCCTTTTTCATTTAGTATGGAATAATTCGTATCTTTAAAATCTTAAGTCAGAATTCAATAAATAAAATGTCTAAATTGATCAAAAAATTAGAGGATTTCAAATATGAAATCCAAATCATCTTTTGCATTACACAAACATAGATATCCATGGTGACCATTTTGATCGTTTTATGGAAAAATGAAATAAAATGATAAACATCTCAAAAAAGGATATCCTTTGGCATGGGGTCCTTATATGTGTAATAGTTGCCATGAAAAATGATAAACTTCATTTTTGACAAAATTTGCAAAAAAAATGTTCACAAAAAGGTCTATCATTTATAAACATCTAGAAGTTTCAAGCCACATGATCAAGTTATGGTCATCTCCACGACATAGTTTGTGATAAAGATCTCATATTCTACAAATAGGTTCATATTGGTATAAGAAACAATCATGCCAAAAGAATTGTTCAAATTATTTTCATAAATATCATTTCCATTTTTTAAGTACGAAAAATGACTTTTTTGTGAACATAGTATAAAACATATGATGAAAAATGACACCCATTTAGTTTTTATGGAAACTAGTACACATATGAAGGATAATCCCCTAGTATTAGGTTTTTTCTTGATTTCTACCTAATTTCGCCTAGTTAAATGAGTTTATGTCGATTATTCAAAATTAATTCAATTTTGAACTACAACTATTTGATAGTTTGGTCTTAATCTTTTGGAAAAAAACATTTTAAGATACACAAGTATGGGTTATATCACAGAAACATTGATAATTCTAGAAAATCTTAACTCTTTTGATGAATAGTCATCGCGACCATTTTGATCGTTTTAACGAAAAAATGAAACAAAACGATAAACATCTCAAAAAGGATATCATTTGGCATGGGGTCCTTATATGTGTAATAGTTGCCATGAAAAATGATAAACTTCATTTTTGATAAAATTTGCAAAAAAAGTGTTCACAAAAAGGTCTATCATCTATAAACATCTAAAAGTTTCAAGCCAAATGATCAAGTTATGGTCATCTCCACGACATAGTTTGTGATACAGATCTCGTATTCCACAAATAGGTTCATATTGGTATAATAAACAATCATGCCAAAGGAATTGTTTAAATTATTTTCATCAATATCATTTTCCATTTTTTTAGTGCGAAAAATAACTTTTTTGTGAACAAAGTACAACAAATATGATGAAAAATGGCAGCCATTTAATTTTCATGGAAACTAGTACACATATGATGAATAATTACCAAATATTAGGTTTTTTTTCTTGATTTCTACCTAATTTCGCCTAGTTAAATGAGTTTATGTTGATTATTTGAAACTAATTCAAATTTGAACTATTTGATAGTTTGGTCTTAATCTTTTGGAAAAATTATTTTAAGGTATACAACTATTGATTATATCACTGAAACATTGAGAATTCTAGAAAAGCTTAACTCTTTTGATAAATAGCCATCGCGACCATTTTAATCGTTTTAACAAAAAAAATGAAATAAAACGATAAACATCTAAAAAAGGATATCATTTGGCATGGTGTACTTATATGTGTACTAGTTGCCATGAAAAATGATAAACTTCATTTTTGACAATTTTTTTTAAATTGTTTTCACAAAAAGGTCTATCATCTATAAGCATCTAGAAATTTCAAGCCAAATGATTAAATTATGGTCATTTACACGACATATTTTATGATACAGATCTCATATTCCACAAATAGGTTCATATTGGTATAATAAACAATCATGCCAAATGAATTGTTCAATTTAGTTTCATAAATATTATTTTCCATTTTTAAGTGCAAAAAATGACTTTTTTGTGAACAAAGTACAAAAAATACGATGAAAAATGGCACCCATTTATTTTTCATGGAAACAAGTACACACATGATGAATAATCCCCAAGTATTAGGCTTTTTCTTGATTTCTACCTAATTTCGCCTATTAAAATGAGTTTATGCGGATTATTTGAATCTAATTCATATTCTTCGAATTATTTGTGAAAAGGTCTCGTATTTCACAAATGAGTGCATCTTGATATAGTAAACAATCGCGCGGAAGGGATTTTTCAAATTATTTTGATAAATATTATTTTCTATTTTTAAGTGTCAAAAATGATTTTTTTAGTGTCAAACCATTTTTTAAATATATATGCACCTAACTTTTGTCCCGGTTCGTGTCTGGAACCGGGACAAATGAGGTCCGGTGACCTTTTATCCCGGTTCGTGATTGGAACCGGGTCAAAAGGTTCGATTTTGAAACGCGTGGAGGATGAGACCAACTATTTGACCCCATTTATCCCAGTTTGTAATACAACCGGGACAAATGGGGTATTTCTCTTTGGTCTTATGGCATGTTTTCTACTAGTTGGATTTATGTGGCTAATTCCAAAGTCGGACGACTCCTGTACAAAACAAATTCATAATGTGACTTGGATTTCGAAGTACTTAAACAGGAACTAGAAAACAAAACATGAATTGCTCCATATGATACTGTAGCTGTAATATTTGGATTCATGTTGATGGTACTAAATATGTTCTCTGTGCCAAATAATTGGTAATATGATTTGAATGTTGAAGTACTTATTAGAAACAGAGAGATGCTACAAAAGATGATACATGTATTGCTTTGAAATCTACGAAGAAAACACGATAGCATAAAGGATTTCACATGAACTGCCTTTTAGGGCTACATACAAGTGCCACATTGATATGACATCTAGGATCTATCGCATGACTTGATCATTTACTGATATAGTTATAGACCATGTTTGCTCACAAGTTAGCTCGCCGTGCCGCGTTGCAGGATCTCCCTGCCGGCGCTGCGCCGCCGCCGAACTGCATGAAATGGGGTGCCATAAACTTGTCTTCACCAGCGCCTTGTTGGAGAGCATGATCATCGGGCTCACCAAGGAGATACGTTCGATCTGTGATCAGCGACGACTTCTTTTCTTTTCGTCAATGGTTAGACCACCGGCGGCTCGTACAGTTCAACGACATGAGGGGCGAGGTCCTTCCAGGCGGCATGAACGACCATGTCGAGCGTCCTTGTGGTGGCTTGGAACGGTTATTCCAATGCGCCACGGAACAGCGGCAAGCGGCAGGCTCGCCGGTCGGACAGAAACCAGGGCTGCCATCGTACTTTCAGTTTTTTCCATTGATTTGGGCCCTTAATTTCGGCTTATTTATTGCTTTACTAATTGTACGTTCCAGCATGACTACAGGTCAGCGCGTAGCTTTTCTCCCGTAGGAAATTCACGTGGGTGTAGCATTACCGATGGGGTGTAGCATGTTAAATCCTAGTCTCCGCGTACTGCGAAGATAAGATAGCTACGCGCACCCCTGTCGCGAGCATTTTTGTGTTCTTTTTTTCCTATTTGTTTTTCTTTTTCGTTTTTCCTTTTTTGGTAGTTTCTTTTTTAGTTAATGTTTATTTTTTGTTTTACTTATATTGTACTATATTTTCTCATTTTGACACATTCCTTTCTCTTTTCATTTTTCTCCTATTTTACATTTTCTATTTTTTTGGCTTTTCCTTTTTAGATAGTTTTTTCTTTTTTGATTTTTTTGTTCTTTCTTATTTTTAGATACTATTTTATATATTTGTTTAAATATAGTTTTTTGAAAAAAGTTCAAATTTAGAAGAAATCATATTTGAAAAGTGTTTATTATTTAAAAGTCATTCAAATATAAATTTTTTCATAGATTTTTTCTGTTCAGTTTTTAAAAAATATATTTTGTTCATAGACTTTTTTGTTCACTTTTCTAAAACCGATTTCATTCATCGACATTTTCTGTTCATATTTAAAATTGTGTAAGACCAAATTACTTTCAACCAAATCTTGTTCAACATGTTTTCAAAAACCATTGCAAAATCCGTTTAAACCAAGTTTCTATTTAGTAGAGTGTTACAAAATCGTTCAACACCAAATTTTGTTCAACGGGTTTTTCCAAAATCGTTCAAGACCAAATTATGTTCACTGTGTTTTTCACAAATCGTTCAACATGTTTTTCGGAAGTCGGTCCAAAATACATCAAACCAAAGTTTCTATTCAAATTGTGTTCAATGGGATTTTTCTGTTCAAAGTGAGTTTTCAAATATCGATCGACACCAAATTTTATTAAATTCCGTTCAATGGGCTTTTTCTGTACACGGGGGTTTTCAGAACCCATTCTACACCCATTTTTGTTTGAATCCTGTTCAACACCAAATTACGTTCAACTGGCTTTTGGTAATCTTCGTAACTTTGTTCGTATGCCTAATTTTTGAATGAAATCAAACAAGTTTTCGTAGATGCATGCTTCCCCAATTCCATATTAAAGTTACAGAGAAAGTAAAACATGAAGGTACACTTTTGAACAAACCAACTACTCCACGAAACAATGATGACACATTACACATTCATCTAAAAAACTTACAAGCATCGATTCAAAATCGAGAGGTTACAACGAATGAAACTCGAAACCGAGTACGGGAATGGAATCTATCCGTGGACGCGCATAAATTTCGTGTACATTTTTCTAAATTGAAATATATTTTTGTAAATACATATGCAACTTTAAAAGTATTTGGAAAAGCAGCGATTCTGTAAATGTGTGCAGCTAATCAACGAATCAGGAAACGTGAGCAGCGAATAGAGGCAATGAGCGAAGTGGGCCGGGCCCATTTGCGTCAGCTCCCGTGTAGCAGTTCCGATATTGAAAACAATAATATCCGAACCGACAAATAAAAACAGCGCGCGCGGGCGCAACTAACAGCAGAAAGGGCGGGAGTTCCACGCCGCGCGCCGCCGCCGCACAGAGGAACAAATTCGCGCGGAGATTTTCATGCATGCATGTGCCGTTGGCTCCCTATAAATACCGACTAACCCCGCACCTCCCTCTCGCACTCACCTCTCCTCTTCCTCGATCGATCTCAAAGCCATCCACCGTACCGCGCAGCGCAGGATGAAGCTCACAGCGATCGTTCTCGTCGGCTTCGCCGTCCTGCTCCTCGTCAATCTCAATGGTTCGTTAGCCCTGCCTGTGCCTAGCTATAGATCGTTCATTCCCAAGAAAGGGCCCCCCCTTACTCTAATAATCGCTGCATGCTGTGTCTTCTCGTCTTGATTGATTGATCTCTCGTGCAGGTTTGTCGTCCGTGGAGTCTCGGGAAATAGGGCACCACCCCCCCGGACAGGGCCACCACCACCACCCGCCGCCTCCCCAGAGGAACCACCACGATCACGACGGGGATGGCGACGGCGATAGCGACGAGGATGGCGACGGCGATAGCGACGGGGACTGGGATGGCGACGGCGGTAGCGACGGGGACTGGGATGGCGATGACGATGGCGATAGCGACGGGGATGGCGATGGCGATGGCGATTACGATGGCGGGCACAAGCATGGCAGGAAGCATAAGCACCATCACCACCATGCCTACGACGACAAGTTCAGCCTCTACGTCTTCGGAGACTCCTTCGCCGACAACGGCAACCTCCCCGAATGGGACGAAACCTGGCCGGTGCTGTCGCGCCAGTGGTACAGACCCTACGGTGGCGACGGCCGCTTCTCCAACAAGATGGTTCAGTCCGACTTCATCGGTGCGTCCCTCCACTCCATCCGTGGCTAACTAGCTAGTTCATTATCTCTATCCATCTCCTACGTACGATCTAGCTCATGCATTTTAATCCACGTACGCACGTGATACATATGATCTTGATCTCCCTTCTTTGTTGTATATATGCAGCCAAGATACTAGGACAGTCCGCTCCACCAGCACACGCGCTCGAAGACGAACCCACCAAGATCGGGGTCAACTTCGCCGTCGGCGGCTCCGGCGTCTTCGAGGTGCCACAACAGAAGCCCACCCTCGAAGGGCAGATCGACAGCTTCCAGAAGCTCATCAGGGGTAGAAAGATCAAGAAGGCGCATCTTAAAGGCAAATCCGTTGCGTTCGTCGCCATCTCCGGCAACGACTACAACCGTGTCGGCGTCGGTACCAGCGGCTTGGGCGATGTGAGTATCTACCTTACCACCATCACCTCATTAACTAACTTATCGAGAAATGCTACTGCGCTCATCTCGATCGATCTTCCTATATATATCCTCATGAATTTACCTTTTTTTTTTCATATACCTCAACAGCTCACTACCTTCATCGACAAGGTGACGACAGAGATCGTCGATAACGTGGTGCGGCTACAAGACATCGGCGTGCGGAAGGTCATCGTCAACAACCTCTACCCTCTCGGCTGCGCGCCGTCGCAGTCCAAGCAGCTCAACTACAGCGCTTGCGAGCCCATGGGCAACCAGAGCACCGCCCTCCATAACAGCTACCTCAGCAAAAAGCTCGCCAAGATAGACGGCGCCGACGCCGTGCTCCTCCTCGACCTTCACACCGCCTTCTCCAACATCCTCCTCGGCGCCACCGACGATCAAGACAGCGACGACACGTACAGCCAATTCGCGTACAAGCTGAAGCCGTGCTGCTATGGCTACGAAGCCGATGGTTACTGCGGGCAAATGACAGAGGTCGGCGCGACCAAGATACACGTCTACAAGTTCAAGGTGTGCAAAGACCCTGAAGCGTACTTCTTCTTTGACGACATGCACCCGACCCAGGAAGGATGGACCGCCGTCATGGGGCAGCTCGAGGGCGACATTAAGGAGTTTCTACAAATCGACGATCAGGAGTAGATCGAGCTGCAGTATTTTTAGCTAGCTAGTCGCTTATTTATCATTTCAACTTTAATTTCTCTGTGTCATGCCCATGCATGTAAGCAGGATTTTTGGATTCCAGAGTGATCGAACGTCTTGTTCGATGGTAATGAATTGAATTTATTTCATGATCATTTTTTCTGCTTGTCATTTTTTGTTCTTTAATTTGTTATCAGAGATCAGAGATATGAAGTAAAAGCGGAACATGATATTAATTTAGTTATGTTTGTTGTGAATAAAATCGGAACAAAAACCAGCTACAAACGGAGGACGTACCTAGGTTTGGTGTACGTGTGCAACCAGAAAATATCCTTAACTACAGTTTATTCTGACAGAAAACACTGATCGGGACGCCTTTGATTATTTCGTGCTTCATGCATTGGTGTGCCAACAATCTATGCACCTGAAAGATATCGGGAACGCCTTCTTCGATGATAATGAATTAAGGGCGTGTCTAGAGCTCAGTCGACTTAGAACTCGTGAGTTCTAATTCGGGTGACGTAAGCATGACGTACGCATGAGTTTTGGCTTAAAAATGTACAAATTTAAAAAATTGTCCCGAAAAAATTCAGTTGCAACCCACTTGCAACCGAAAAATCCAGTTACAACCCACTTGTAACTAAAAAAATATATAGTTTCGAACAACTTGCAACTGAAAAAATTTCAGTTGCAAACGACTTGTAACTGGAAAAACGTGAAAAAGAAAAGAAAAAAAGAAAAACACACGCATCTTGACGCATGATCGAACGGTAGTGGACACGACTTAGAACTCGTGAATTCTCAGACGACTTAGAACTAGCAAAACCGATGAATTAAGTTATCTTTAGCTAGCTAGTCGGGAAAAGTTATATCTTCCTTTTTTTATGGTTGTGTTGTCATTTCTTCTTCTTTAGAGGACTTATAAAAGGGAGTATCAGGGATATGCATGACTCTATATTGCGGCCGGTTGTGGAACATGATATTCAGTTTTTTAAGATGGATATTTTGTTTTTTTGTTGTGAATAATTAAAATCGGAACAAAAACCAGCTACAAACCGAGTACCTAGGTTTGGTGTACGCGTGCAACCTGAAAATATCCTTAACTACAGTTTATTCTGTAACAGAAAACACGATCGAGACGGCTTTGACCTTCGTGCTTCATGCATTGGTGTGCCAACAATCAATGCGCCTGAACGCTATCCGACTAGTCACGTTCATAACGAACTTGAAAATCTACCATACACCAGGTCCAGGGTGTGCAGCTGCCGGCGAAAAGGTAATGGGGTTCATGCATGTATCGGTAAAATATGCGTGGGGTGCCATCAAGAAACGCAATCTTACGGTGTTAAGAAAAGGTAATCTAATCCAGACTTGCCGACTGTGCGGAAGAGTGTGAGGTTTGTCAAAAAGCACCCGAATGGCGTCAGCATGGAGCAGTTAGCCAAGGAGGCTGTGGCGCGCCGTCTCGGCTCACAGCTTGAGGGGAATGCCCCTCGGAGCGCCTGCGACATGACTACATGGGCCTGCTTGATGGTCCTCTCACGGATCAGGCGGCAGCTGCCATCGACGACCTCGTCCTCTCTGTGATGAAGACCAAAAAGAATAAGAAGACGAAGTCAGGGACTAGGATTGAGCGGCAAATGCCGCTCGTGGTGGTCTAGATACTGGTTTTGATGCCCGGGCTCTCGATGCACCGTGCATTTGCTATGGTGTGTCAGTGTGTCGTCGAGAGAAGGCTGCTGACTTGGTGGTCTATTGTAGACTTTCCACCCAAATCTCAGAGGATGGCTTGGTGGAAGAGAAACGGAAGAACCTTCCGTAATGTGACGAGCTCGCCTATGATGGTGGCGGATTTGGTGTGGGAAGAGGTGGCACAGCGGGCTTTCGTCCACATGCACGATCCAGAGACTCTTAGTTGTTTTTTTTCTTTATAGGGATTTTCCCGAGTCTTAAACTCTGTAAATAACATTCTATTCTATCTAATCGGAGAAATATTCTAAAAAAAGAGAGGCATTGGACCATTTTAGACAGACTAACAAGGGAAGTGGAACACAGTTTAAGATTCTAGTTAAACATAACCAACACCAACACCAACACCACCACCACCACCACCACCACCACCACCACCACCACCACCAACAACAACAACAACAACAACAACAACAACAACAACAACAACAACAACAACAATAACAACGACTGTTTTCACCGAAACAGATTTCTTTATCAGGATAAACAATTGTATTGCATACAGATCACGTTAACAGGTGAGCAACTTTATCAGGATAAACAGACATTCTGTAACCGCGTGCTATTTCAATCTTTGCAACTTTAAATGTCCTGATGCTCTCGCGACTCCGCGCCTGCGCCCGCGGCCCAATGCCGCCGCCCCGGCCGCCGCCTCCGTGCCTTCCCCGTGGTTTCGCGCCCAGGTAATCCTCCTCGCGCCCTCCCCGACAAGGTGTCCCAGATCGGGTGAGGATCTCGGATCGCCGGCGCCGCCCCTGCGCTCTGCTCTTCCCACGCCCTCCTCACATTAATGGCGGTGGGTGGCGCTGCGACCCCGCGGGTGGCTCTGGGCCTTCAATGCCCAGGGCTGGCTGCTGGGAGATGGTGTTCCCGCCCTCAATGAAGCGCCAAGAAAGTCAAGATGAGGACACCGACGCGACGGGCCGATGGGAGATGATGTTGTCTCGCTCGCCGCGCCGCCCGGCTTTGCCTTCAAGTCCGGCATTCAAGACGAGCCACCGGCCACCGCCTCTCCCCGTTTGGCTGCATGGGCGCTGCTTCCGCTGCCCACGTAAGGGGCACCGCCTTGGTGTGGGCCGTGAGCCCCTCAAGTGCAGGCGCTGCTTCATCAACGGCCACGCCTCACGCTCCTGCCACCGTCCGCAACAACCACCGCCAGGGCCGGAGGTGTGCTACCCCAATCCAAGGCCTCTACCTCCCGATCCCCTGCCTCATCTGCGTCCTCTACAACAAGTTGCAGCGGTGCCCCCGGTGGTGCCTGTCTGGGCCGCTGAAGCCCGCTGCTGCAGCCACTCCCGTCGTGCCTGTCGACACCATGCCGCGCCCTGGGGACCCCGTGCTGCGCCCGGAGGAGGGCTTCGTCGTCATCGCCAACACGTCGCAGATGCAGCAGGAGGCGGTGCACCTCTCAGCGAGTTGTGCCGTGGCCTAGGTTGACGGGCTCCACCCCAACATCTCCACGGCCGCCATCACCTCTGCATTCAACACCCGCTTTAGCATCGTGCCTGGAGACATCACGGTGGTCCGCCACTTCCCCGACCAGTTCCTCGTCATGTTCACTCATCCGCACCACTTCGCCGCGGCTGTCGCACACGGAAGTGAAGGGGTTACGGTGCAGAAAACAATAATTTTCTAGCATATGAAACCCTAACTTAGCCAGGATCTATCTATCTAGTACATGTGCTAACGGTGGCGGAACGGGTTACATTACCTCCATGTAGACCGATAGCGGGGATTACGCTCCCGCACAAGCGTTGACGATGAAGTCGTGCGTAGCCGACCTCGAGGTCGCGAAGAACTTGCCGCGATGACGCCGGGGTATCGACGATGACCTGCGTCGACGGGCGTCGGGCGTCGGGCGGAAGATGGCGGGGGCGCCGACACCAAGGAGGGGGTGCGCCGGCGGTAGAGGGGGGTGGCGCGGCGGCTGCAGGGGCGAGACGACGTCGCCCAGGCTCCTCAAAAAGAGTTACCTCCGAGCACTCGCAAACATACGGAGCTTAACGACAACCCCCGGTCATTCAGATCCAGCTGAAATCGCAGGGGTAGATCTTATCTGGAATCCTGCAGGGCAACAACGCCCGATGGAATAGCTTAGTGGAGAGAGGGGGCAAAACGGGCGGAGAAGCAACTCGGCCGACCTTCTATACAATTAATTGTATTTTCCAATGAATTAATCCAATTAATATGCCTTGCTATATAAAGGGGGGAGGGTGTGTGCAAACTCCCTAGCTCCCCCATGTGGGACTAAAGGAGGAGAGGGAAGGGGGGGGGGGGGGGGTCGGCCGAACCCCCCATGGGCTGGCCCCCTCCTAGTCCAACTCGGACTAGGGGGCCCAAGCCCCCCCCCCCTTTCCTTGGTGGTGCGGCTCCCCCCTCTTGGGCCCTCTTAGGGCCCATGTAGGTGGGAGCCCCCTTTTTCCTTTATTTAATTAATATTAAATTAATATAAAATATATTTAATTCATAATTAATATATTTAAATACTATTTAATATCCTGTGACTCCGATTTTTTTTTCGAACCACCCGAACAACTTTCGGACATCCCTGGAACCATTCCAAACCTTCCCGGAACTCCTTCCGGACCACCGGAACTCTTTACGGATCATTTCTCTCTCTCCACAAATCCTATAATATTCCAGAACCTATCTCCTGGCGTCGCTAAGACCTTAAGTTTGTTACGCTACGGTTCGAGAACACTACAGACATGGTCGAGACACTCCGCTCACCAATGACCGTCAGGGATACCTGGATGTATATGACGGTCCCTGTGCATTCTACGAATATCATCGTTGAACCATGAATATGATATTCATTCCCTTTGTTTCTGCGATACTACCTTGTCCGAGATATGATCGTAGACACACCGATGTCTTTGTTCTATCTCGTTACCGACAAAGGTCATTAACTCGTCCGTGATATTACATCTCCATGACCTAGTCATAAGCTGCGCAGCTATATAGATGTAATCTCACCAAGTGGTCCCAGAGTATCTTTCCATTACAAGAATGAACAAATCCCGCTCTTGATCCTTACGTCTCGATGCTCTTTCGGAATACCCAAGATGGACACCGTTATTGTCATGCTATATAAGACACAACGTTTGATGCTCTCAAAGCACCCCTACGAAGCATCAATAAGTACGGTCTCACGGTCTAAGGAATAAGCTATCATATTCTTATCTATTGTAAATGACAAACATCGTAATACGATCTTATTGCAATACTTTGCGTATGTCCATCATCTTATTCAGCTAACAAGATGACCCCACTGTCAACCGACGTCATTGTCCTTGATCGGTAATCTCGATCAACTGTTGCCCAATGGACTAGTTCATATAGAGGCTCACTAGGGACCTTTTTGTCTATGTATCACACGTGTATTAATATTCCGATTAATACAGTTATAGCATAATACACAAACCTATTATAAACTTATGAGATAACGCAATAAATACTACTTATTTATTTGCCTCTAGGGCATATCTGCTTCAGTCTCCCACTTGCACTAGAGTACAAATAAACTAGCTGCATTTTACTTTATCAAAATCCCTTATCAAGTAAGAATCATTTGATAATACTTGCTTGTGGAAGAGTGTTACTCTGACAATCTGCACAATACATGATTGTGCATACTTTTGCGATTCATTGATATCAACTTCCTTGATATCACCATGTTATCCAATAACATACATGCAAATACCATAACTAAGTGAGACTTCTGTTTCCTAGCGCTTACTCTGATTATACCAACTAGATAACTGCCTAGAAAAACACACTCAGTCACAATGAGCCCCTTGTAACAATTACAAACTCGCGATATCTACATACTTTCACACCAACTAGAAAACTTGACATTCTAATGTCAATCCATCAACTAACGCACTTCTACTTCCAGTAAATTCTAAATTTACTTTTATAACTGCTCTTCTTCTAAGAACATCGGTTATATTTCATCGAGCAGATAACATGGTTTCTGTATGATGTCTAATATTACATAATAGACCAACATGTCATACAACCATTACTACCTTGTATCATTACTCTTAATGATCAATTGGATTTCCAAGGACCATCCTTTTGATTCTATTCTGACTCCTCAGATATAATCCAAAACAACTCGACTAACTATTTAAAATTCCCGTTCTATTTCAAAATTCACTTTATGTAGAAGCTTCTTTTATGAAAATATTATGATCTTTATGAAGAGGATTGCAAGCAGAAAACAATTTTCTAGTCTCCCTCACTCTTAATCACCAAATTTTCATCTGTAGAAATATACTCTTTGGAACACATTCCAATATTCTACTTTTATGAATATAGGTTTGACACCTTATTTCAAGCTCCTAATTCCAATCCATAAACCATAATTCGAAAAATCATATTTTCCTCGGAATTACATAGACAACAAACCAAGTTTTGTTTCTATTTGGTTTTGGAATACACTCCCATCCAATGCGAGTAATCTACAAAGAACTATTCATGTATATTCCGAATTATCATATAATCATATACATTACGACACTATTGTCGATCACACGAATTCTCGTTGAGAGAAATATCTATTTTCTAAGACATCGACTATAATGTTTCGAAATATTAAGAGATTCTAAGACGGATTCTGACAGACCACACTCTATTAAAAATAGAGCATGATTATAATACCCCACATATCACCATATATGACATTATAATATTGTGAAACGAATTTCCACAAGTCTTTTGTGTTGAAACCATAATTCAAATATATTGTCCTTTGATCGAATCTTGTGAATACAATATTCACTAATCTTTCTTCTGAAAAACCCCATTTGATCTCTTATCAAATTAATTTCAGACTCATGATTTATCGGGCAAATACTCTTATTCACCAATAATCATAGAAGAATTCGAATCAAGCAAAACACCATTAATTAATCATTAAAAAATGACTCTCAATTAATTTCCTCTTGTATTGCTACTTCAATACTTCATTTCAAACTTAATCAATTCAGCACTCGAAATACTTAAATGGACCAAAATTATCCATTACTTCTTTCATTGCCTTTATGACTAAATTCGATGGTGTTTGTTCTTTGGACACATAATTTTATCATTCCTTCTATTATAAATGTATATCATACGCATAATGTAATTGAGATGTTATACAAATTACTCATAATATGAAACAACTGCTTTGTTTCATAACCTAAAACAACTGGTTTGTTCTACATGAATAATTATGTCTTATAACATTCAAGACACCAAACTACATCACACTCTCACTATTACAAAATGTCTTATAAAAAACTATTGATGATAACTAATATGATATCTCGAGGGCGTGAGCACTGCTGGCCATGAACTTGCCATCACTTGTGCATTGTCACGTTACCCTTCGCTGCATACTTGTGATAGTCAGGGACTGTTTCATAAACAGAACAAGTATCAAATACTTTTCATCAAGTATGAGAAGAATACATTTATATCTTCGTATATCAAATATACCCGTAGCGTCGAAGAACTCTTCTTCGATGGAATCAACTTTTCGAGATTTGAACTTGTTCACCAACGTGAAGAAGCTCATCGTGTCTCTATAGCATATTCACGCACATGCTATTCACAGCTAGGAGGCAAAGCGCAATCTCTATTGCACTGGAGTTCGCTATCTAGAAATCGTAGATATTCGTAAGCCTGAAGTAGATGTCATACAACTTCTTCAATTGAGTCTCCAGACAGGTATGCTCCCCATGTGAATGGTCCGGAACTTTCTAAGTTGTCTGAACTGCTCAAGACTCAATTCGTCTTTGAAGTGACCTTTGATCGTATCAATCACGACATATGGCTCCATGTGTTGAAACAACTTTCAACTCTGGTGCTAGGCATATGCTCATGACGACCTTCACTTCCATGAAAATATCATGATGCTTACGGAACTCATCATCTTCCTCCTTGCTAGCAGAATCATCTGGTCTAACTCCTAACTAATGTTCTAGGACATATAGGATGTTTGTTGTGTTTGGAGAATGTTTCTAAAACCAATGTACAAGCTGATGAAGTTGGACCCGTCGGCTTCTAAGGTAGAATCCGGGCTCTTGAGGAAGTAACTGAAGTATAGTTGCGTAGTCTACAGATGTGATCGCAAAAGAGGTAAGGCAAAGTTTATAATATATAGGTGAGTTTTAGTTTTATAATCACATTATCAAAACACACCACACCAAGATTATTATCCCTAAAAATAATAATGGCGATTACACGACCCTCATCCACCACACCACCCCCGATCATCACGGCCGGCAGCACAACTTCAAAGGTGGACATAAAATGTCGATCACAACAACTCTGTGACTCGTGCTCGATCTTTCGATCTTCCCGTGTTCCGAGGCCATATTTCTGAATATGCTAGGCTCGCCAATCAAAACTCGAAGACCCTGCGCGTGCAACATGGCTTACACCCACTGTATGCGAACGACGGGATGTGTGACACCCGATCATCATGACCTGCCTCATAACGTAGAACTTTCTTGGTGGTGTGCAACGAGGGAGAACATAATTTTGGTATTTGTTAGGGATCATCCTATTCAAGATGCTACCGTTGTATATCTAGCATATAAGCAATCAATAGGATGCACGCACAACAGCACACAATAATGATGCAATGAAGTGCGATGTGACATGGTCGATGCGCCTGGACCTTCATGGCGCCATGTGCCTGGCCCCCCCCGGCGCCCCGGCATGGCTCCGAGTCTACGGAGCCCTCCGTTGCCTCCGACAGTACGAGTAATATCAAAACTTACCGTAACCATGTCACATAAAATAACGCCTCTGCAAAACAAAGTTAGACGCTTCTAGCTTTATTTAGTTTTGCAAGTTTTACGTGGCATATAGGCTTATTCATAAGAGAATCGCTTCCCTACCTACGAACTTTGTACCACAACGTCGATCGTATAATTGAATGTTTAAGCATCCCTTTCGGGCCCTCCATTGAAAATGCTTTGCCGACTAGAGAGAGAGAAACAGAAACCCGCCAGCCACAGATACGGTGCAAGCCGTATGTCAGTAGTGGAACCACGCGTAAGCCTACGCGTAAAGTCGGTCCGGGCCGCTTCATCAACTCAATATCGAAGGCATCGCAAGTGCACGCTAGAGGGTAGCAAATATAAGAAAGACGTCCTCATTCAACATGAGTTCTAACCGTACCAGCAGTACTACGCATAGATCGGCTCTGATACCACTGAAGGGGTTACGGTGCAGAAAAAAATAATTTTCTAGCGTATGAAACCCTAACTTAGCCAGGATCTATCTATCTAGTACATGTGATAACGGTGGCGGAACGGGTTACATTACCTCCATGTAGACCGATAGCGGGGATTACGCTCCCGCACAAGCGTTGACGATGAAGTCGTGCGTAGCCGACCTCGAGGTCGCGGAGAACTTGCTGCGATGACGAAGGCGATGATGCCGGGGTGTCGACGATGACCTGCGTCGACGGGCGTCGGGCGTTGGGCGTTGGGCGGAAGATGGCGGGGGCGCCGGCACCAAGGGGGGGGGGGGGTGCGCGGCTGCAGAGGTGGGTGGCGCGGCGGCTGCAGGGGCGAGACGACGTCACCCAGGCTCCTCAAAAAGAGTTACCTCCGAGCACTCGCAAACATACGGAGCTTAACGACAACCCCCGGTCATTCAGATCCAGCTGAAATCGCAGGGGTAGATCTTATCTGGAATCCCGCAGGGCAATGGCGCCCGGCGGTATAGCTTAGGTGGAGAGAGGGGGCAAAACGGGCGGAGAAGAAACTCAGCCGGCCTGCTATACAATTAAATGTATTTTCCAATGAATTAATCCAATTAATATGCCTTGCTATATAAAGGGGGGAGGGGGTGTGCAAACTCCCTAGCTCCCCCATGTGGGACTAAAGGAGGAGAGGGAAGGGGGGGGGTTCCGCCGAACCCCCCATGGGCTGGCCCCCTCCTAGTCCAACTCGGACTAGGGGTCCCGAGCCCCCCCCCCCCTTTCCTTGGTGGTGCGGCTCCCCCCTCTTGGGCCCTCTTAGGGCCCATGTAGGTGGGAGCCCCCTTTTTTCTTTATTTAATTAATATTAAATTAATATAAAATATAATTAATTCATAATTAATATATTTAAATACTATTTAATATCCCGTGACTCCGAAACATTTTCCAAACCACCCGAACAACTTTCGTACATCCCTGGAACCATTCCAAACCTTCCCGGAACTCCTTCCGGACCACCGGAACTCTTTCCGGATCATTTCTCTCTCTCCACAAAATCCTATAATATTCCAGAACCTATCTCCTGGCGTCGCTAAGACCTTAAGTTTGTTACGCTACGGTTCGAGAACACTCCAGACATGGTCGAGACACTCCGCTCACCAATGACCGTCAGGGATACCTGGATGTATATGACGGTCCCTGTGCATTCTACAAATATCGTCGTTGAACCATAAATATGATATTCATTCCCTTTGTTTCTGAGATACTACCTTGTCCGAGATATGATCGTAGACACACCGATGTCTTTGTTGTATCTCGTTACCGACAAAGGTCATTAACTCGTCCGTGATATTACATCTCCATGACCTAGTCATAAGCTGCGCAGCTATATAGATGTAATCTCACCGAGTGGGCCCAGAGTATCTGTAACGCCCCGGGATTTATCCCCTTTTAGTTTTGTGTGTTTTTCTTTTTGCATCGACATGGCATCGCATCGCATCGCATTAATTTAATTTGTTGCATTTAAATTAAATTTCCATAATTAAATTCAAATGCATTCAATTTAATTAAAAATGTGTTATTTTTAAATCTTTTAAAAATGTTAAAAAACTAGTTTATTAAATTGTCTATTCAAAACTAAAAATATTTTGTATAGGTTTTGTATTCAAATTCCTTTTCTATTTTGTTTTTAAAAAATATAAACTTAAAAGAATAAAAATGGAGAGAAATAAAGACCAAGCCCATCTAACCCCAAACCCTAGGTTTTGTCTCCTGAAAACTTTTCCCACCCCCGGCCTTTTGCAGCCACCCTCCTCCATTTTGTTGTTTTTGCAAAAGAGTGCTCCCACCCCTTCTTTTTCCTTTCCCCCCTTCCTTTTCTTTTCTTTCCTTTTCTTTTTTTTCTTTTTTTTTCCTTCTCTTCCTTTCTCTCCTTTCTGCCCGAGCCCGCACCAGCCGTGCTCCCCGTGCTCCCGCGTCGCGTCCTCCACCGCCGCCGCATCCCCGGCCGCTGCCGCCGCCGCACCGCGCGCCGCCGCGCTCCCGCCGCCTCGCCTCAACGCTCGCGCGCCGCGCCGCCGGCCGCGCCTCCTCCGCCGCGCCTCCCGCGCTGCACGCTGCGCCGCCGGCCGCGCCTCCTCCGCCCCCGCGCCGCCGCCGCTAGCCGCCGGTGCCCCGTCTCCTCTGCTTCGGTTGCTCCGGCCGCCCCGGCCTGCTCCACTGCCGGCCGCGCGCCCGCCGCACCGCCGCCGCCGGCCCGAGCTCCGCCGCGCCGCCCGCTCCCCGGCCCGCGCCCTCGCCCCGCACGCCGGCCGCCCCACGCGCGCTGCGGCGCCCGCCGCCGCCGCCCCCCATGGAATCGCGCGCCGTCCCTGCCACCCCTTGCGCCGCCGCCCGGCCGCCTCCCGCGCCCGCGCTGCACGCCGCGCCCGGCCGGCCCCCGGCGCCCCTCGCCTCCGGCCTCCTCCACGCCCTGCGCCCCTGCCCCGGCGCCGCCACCTCCGCCTCGCCCCGGCCGAGCTCCTCATGGCCGCCCGCGCCCGGCTGCTCCTCCCTCGCCTCCGGCTCCTCCCGACGGCCCTCCTCCCTCGCCTCTGCGCCGTCCAGCTCGCCCCAGCACCTTGCGCCGCGCCAGCACGCATCCGCCGCGCCCTGCTCCGGCCGGCGCCCGCGCCCTCCGGCCACCTCCACGCCACGTCGCCGCCGTCGCGCGCTGCGCGCCACGCCGCCGCTCTCCGCCCTGCCGCGCCCGTGTGCCGCCCGTGCGTGCAGCCGCGCTCCCGAGCCGTGCTCGCCGCCCGCCTCGGCCGCCGCCGTGCTCCTCCCGCCGTCGCCCTCGCTCCACGCCGCCCGCGTGCGCGCCCGCCGCCGTGCGCGTGCTCGCAGTCCGCTCCGTGGCTCCGCTCCGCGCCGGCCGCTTTTCTCCGTCCGGTGGTGTCCTCGCGTCCGTCACCCGCAAGGTGCTCGGTGGAATTCCCGCACGAACCCGGCGTCACTTTTGTTGCCCGTTTTGTCCACCCTTCGAGGTGCTGCCAGTGCGCGTGCGTGTGCTCCCTCCGGTGTCGCGTCGCCGTCACCGTCCGTGTCCATGTCGCGGTGCCTGCCCATGCGCGCTTTCTTTCTGGTGTCCGCTTGCCGACCTCCTACGTGCCACGACTACCCGACCACTTCCACGACACCGACAAACGACGATGCCCCGGTTCCGCGACGACTACTTCCCCGACGACGAGTACTTCCTCTACGTTCCGAAGACGTCGGTTTCGAACCCTATCTCTCCCGGCCCGACGTACGGACCCAAACCCTAAACCTAAACCTATTTTATTAAATGTCTTCTATCTTGTGCATATCGCATCATAATTGCATGTGTTGCATCTCTTGGGTTTGCGGGTGTAGTAAATCACCTAATTAATAAATATGGAATGTGTGGGGCAAATCAATATATGTATTGCCCCATTCCATTTAATTTGACTAGATCATCTTTGCCATGTCTTGCCATGTTAATGAACATTTAATTTGTGGAGTAGATAAATAACTTGCACCTAAGTATTAATTGTCGGAACCCCGGTTCCGCTTAATTTGAGTTAAGTGCATCTCAAATTGCATCTCGCCATGCCATGCATCATGCTCATATGATCATGCTGGATCTTTTGCCGTAGTTGTAAAATGCATCTTTTACGCTTTCCAGTGTTTGCTGCTTCTTCGCGGATACGACGTTGAGATGTGTGAGCAACGACAAGATCTGCTTCCATGCGGGATTCCAGGCAAGCAAAGTTTGCTTGTTTACCTATACATTGTCTTTCATTCCTGCCGTTGATCTCTGCTACCCTAGTTATCGATTCTTGAACTGCGATCCCATCACATGTTTATCCTGCAGCCCATACAGCTTTATCCCCACAACCTAATACCCGTTGCATGTTTATCTGTTGGCCTTGCGAGTCGTAGCGCATGCTTAGAGTTGTTTGTGCGAGTCGTCTGTTGGTCTTATGTTTCATCTGCTTAGTATGATATATTATTCTACCTTAATAAAATGTTGTATTATATTGGGGTATTATAATTAAAATATAAGGCACCAGGCGGAAGGCCTTGCGAGGTGTTTTGTTCTGCTCAGTGTCGACCTAGGAACTGAGATTTTGTCGTCGGATCCAATTTTGAGCGCACTAACCACTTGTGGGTGGCCCAATGGAGCCCCCCTCGACTTTGAACGGATCCGCAGCTCGTCCATGTGCCGCAAGTAGTTCGGGTTTTCCATTCCCTCATATGCATGTGCATGATGATGATGATGATGATGAGAGGTTACATGATACGGGGGGTCATATAGGGGTGGTGCGTACGTAGCGGACAGTTCCTATTGTGGTTTGAGCCGCATGGTGCGTAGGCACAAACTAATGAGTCCGCAATTGAGATTCGGCCGGACTCCTGACGCGGGTAACAACTCATATGGGTGGCACTTGGACTTGCTGTAGTGAAGGAATAAGTCGTGTTGAGAAGCCCTGATGCTTGCTTGGGTTGATCATGCGAGTATGGGTACAGTAGTGCACCCCTGCAGGGTATAATCTTATCGATGAGCCGTGTCCACGGTTATTGACGACTTTGGTGATGATGCTGGCTAACAAGATCTAGACAACTTACACTTAATTAATGTTAATTAAATTGACTAGTAATATAGAATTACTTTCACCATAAATTACAACTAAAACTGTTCAATGTGTGAGTTTCCCGAATTGCTTCCTCATATTTGGTTGAGGGGGTTAATTCGAGAATGGGTTATGTTTGGTGTTAGTTGTAGATGTTTACTTTATGCGCTCTCTTATCCCTCTCTGATTAGACGGAAGTTGTAGCGTGTCTCTTTAGGTTGCTAGTGCTGCTGCCGCTAGTGCAATGCTCTGCTTATCACAAAAGGTCCCTCCCATGGAGGTGACAAAACTGTCGTGGTGGTGTCACGGCAGATGCCATAGGATGGCTAATTTGTGGGGCCGATGGACGTTGGTGGATCCGGGGAGGGATAGCGAGCTGAAGAGCTCACACGGGGAGGATCCCGGTAAAACCGAGATCTCCCAGGAACAGGAAATGATAGCAGAGTGCAAAGGGGAAGATCTAACAAACACAAACAAATGCACGAAGGCACATAGCACACACACGATATACCCAGGTTCAGGGCCCTCGTGAGGAGGTAACACCCCTACTCCTGCCTTTCCTCTCTATATACTTGTGGTACAAGAACTACAACCTGCTACTAGATCTCTCAAAGGGAGGAGTACAAAGAACTAGATGAACTCAAGGTGAGAAGGAGTAAATGCTCTAAGAGTAAATGTGACTATAGCTTTGGCTCCCAAGTTGGTCTCTTGCTCTCAGGAGCAGTTATGGCGCCTTTTATAGAGCTCCGGCCAGGAGGGCCGGAAACCCTAAATCGGCTTGGCCCCACCGGACAGGCCTAGCCGACATGCCGTCACCGGCTAGTGCGACCTAGTCGCCGGGCTATCCGGCGTAGACCCTTCGTCATCATCTCGATAAGGACGGCAGGCGCCGTCCTGCATCATCATTGTCCCCTTGTCAGAGACAAGACATGTCTTTGCCCATCCCGGATAGCCTTTTCCGGATTGCCGGGCTAGGCATGTCAGGTCTTGTCGTACCACGATCGTACCGGCTGACGCGCTCCCGTGTCAGGCGGGAAGTAACCATGCTTCCGTGTCAGGTGGGAGGTGACCATGCTTCCGTGTCAGGCGGAATGGTACTTCCCCCCGCAATAGACGGGAAAGCCTGCTACGGACCGTTGACGGCCTACCGGAAGCCCTTACGCCGGCTACCTCCTCGCTTGCCATGGTGAGCCTTTTCTGCATAAGGTCAAGACCGAGACATACATTCCGGTTAGTTCACACCCGGATAACCTATCCGGTAAAACCGAGTACACCTCCTTCCGGGAGTCTCCTCGGACCACGAGACTCGGGACCCTTTCCGGATACGTCCGAGCTCGTCTCAGGATGAGTATCTCTAGGCCTAGCCTCCCGAAGATGTCTTAGCCTATCAGCAAAGACATCTTCGAGAAGCTAGTTCTTAGAGGAACCATCCGCTCATGCTTGTGCTGCGATTGTGAGGGCCGGGGGTGTCTATTTATAGCTGCTAGAGCTGACCCTTGTGGCTGCCAGGAGGCACTTTGCCCTCTACCAGTGCCCAAGGGTCAAGTTGCCCTTTCAGCACACCAGGAGGTGTCCCTTGCTTTCGCCAAAGGTCACGTACTGTTGGTACTTACTGAATTATACCGGGATCTGCCCCTACCCGGGGGGCACCCCCCCGACACTAGTCCCCGAAGCTGGTGCTGCACAGCGACTCCGGATGATGTGCGGGATCAGCTTTAAACAACAACTATCTTCCGAGAACACATGACCACAGCCTTTCCCCATCTGCCGAAGTCGGTTCTACCCGAGATCTTCTTACCGAGACTATTTTTACCGGGAGGCGAAGCCTGCAACCGGATAACACAGCCTCAGTGAATCTTGACCGTTGGCTTCCTGATGAACTCGAGAGTGTGTGCTGGGGCCCACTCGACGTCTTGTCTGAGCAAAGATGCACTCGAGTGCTCCTGCGCGAGCACGCTGCCGCTTGGGTTCCCGCGCCGGGAGCAGCAGCCGATCCGGAATCCAACCCGGGACTCGTACTCCCAGCCCGGCCCGGGCTTCTCCTTCACCTCCTCGCCCTTCTACTCGAGGAAGTGAGCCTGCCGCCTCCGGTGCCGCACCGGCTACCGTTGTGACCCCGGATGCACATCCGGTGATCGACGAGACCCCGGTGCAGGCCACGACCACCTCGGGAGAAATTCTTCTTCCGGAGAGTCCGTGCCGGGTGCCCGGGCTTGAGGCAGAGATCCTTAGCCCTCGCCGGCAACCCGCGGCAAGCGGCCCCTCTCGGCCAGCCGCGACCAAGACCATCTCGGAGAAACAGCCCACAGCTTCCTCCCGGCCAGCTGATCAACCTCCCTTGAAGTCTCGCGCCAAGGTTGCTGGACAGAAAATACCTTCTGCCCCGCCTGCAGCTGCCCCGACATCCTCGGCCCGCGACTTGGTGATGCGCACGGGTACGTTTTCATCGTTACCACCGCCTCCCGCCGAGATCCCTACTGCTGCCTTGCGGATGTTGCGAGCAACCGTCAGTTCCTTTGTACCTTCAGGATCCCGGGACACTGTTGCCACTCGCGCTGCCGGCGGCACCGGCATACAGGTTGTTGACGAATACAACCAGGCCTGGCTTGCCGCCGACGCCTCCGAGATTGCAGGAGACTTGCACGCTGTAGGCCCAAGCCGCAACGCTCAAGCCCTGCACGCTCTCCAGGTGGCCGCGTTGGATGTTACTCGGGTGACCGAGGTAAGCTTGTTCTCTTTCTTTTATCAAAAAATACTTGTTCCTTCCACCACCACTAGTCCCCGAGATTGGTGCTTAGTGCTCTAGATTCCACCGAATAGCAGATCACTAGGATCCAATCTTAGAGAAAGTTGCAGGACTCGGACACCGAGTCCCCGAGATCTTCCCAACCGGGTAGGTTGCTTCAAAATTTGCTCCATCACCACTAGTCCCCGAGATTGGTGCTTAGTGCTCTAGATTCCACCGAATAGCATATCACTAGGCTCCAATCTTAGAGAAAATTGCAGGACTTGGACACCGAGTCCCCGAGATCCTCCCAACAGGGTAGGTTGCTTCAAAATTTGCTCCATCACCACTAGTCCCCGAGATTGGTGCTTAGTGCTCTAGATTCCACCGAATAGCAGATCACTAGGCTCCAATCTTAGAGAAAATTGCAGGACTTGGACACCCAGTCCCCGAGATCCTCCCAACCGGGTAGGTTGCTTCAAAATTTGCTCCATCACCACTAGTCCCCGAGATTGGTGCCTAGTGCTCTAGATTCCACCGAATAGCAGATCACTAGGCTCCAATCTTAGAGAAAATTGCAGGACTCGGACACCGAGTCCCCGAGATCCTCCCAACCGGGTTCCTTACATCTTTTCAGACTAATTCCTCCTTCTTTGTCTCGATTTCAGGAGTGCAGACAGAAACACCGCAACATCTTCAACCGGGTTCTTGCTGACCTCGGTCAGTCCAAGAAGTGCGAGGAGCGCCTCCGGGAGGAGCGAGACGCCGCGCGCAAGATCTCGGTAGACCAGAAGGCTGCACTTGCCACCGCGCAAGCCGAGATCGCGCGACTCAACGGCGAGCTCGACAAAGCCAAGGCTGTCGCGACCGAGATGAAGACGCACTTCATCGAGGCGAGCAAGAAGCAGAAGGAAACCTTGGACCAGTCCGAGGAGCGCGCGCATAATGCCGAGACCGAGCTGGCTCTCCTCCGGTCACGGTCTGATACTTGGCTCTCCGAGCTCACCGTATTGAACCGGGATCTGAACAGTAAGTGGACCGACATCCTTCTTCCCTTGCTGCTTCCTTTCTTTGTTGTTGCTTTTCTTATGACCTAGCTGTTTGACAGTTCTTCTTTTTAAAGGGGAATTTGAGCACTCCCGAGAGGCTGCAGTTCTCGCCGTTGCTGCCGCCCGAGAGAAGCGCGCCGGGAAGGGCCCTGTCTCGGAAGCCTGGGACATCGAGGACCATCTCACCGCACTGAAGGCCCGGATAGTGCCTCTCCGGTCTATCGGGACGGAGCTGCTCAGCGCTGCGGTCCACGTCCACGGCGCACTGTGGCCGAGTATCCGTGGGACGCTCTCGATTCCCGAGCTCGCGAGCGCACTTCGGGGTGCCGGGAGGCGCATCCACGCCTGGAAGCGCTCCGGTGCGCGGGCTGGTGCCGACCAGGTCTTGACCCAAGTACTCAGCTGGTACGAAGGTCTTGATCTGGAGGCGATCCAGCGGCTGCGGACGACCTCGGCGTGGGTGAGTGACCCGGCGAAGATTCAGCGTCGACAGGAGGTGGCACACCGGATTGCTTCGTGGTCAAGCATCCGTGCCTTCACCGCCAGCGTCCTTCCTTCCGACTCGGAATCTGATTACGAGGACGACGAAGAAAGCGGCGCGACCGGTGACGCGGAAGACGAGGCCCCGGAAGAAGATGACGCTGCTTCCGGTGCCGCGCCCGAGAACATGGTTCCCCGGGACGCAGCGACTTCGCCAAGACCCGAGGTCTCCCAGACCGAGGTGCACCCCGACGCCCCGAGTAGTGCTGCCGGAACTGAAGCCGAAGTCGCTCCCGCTGCTGCTCCTGCTGCTGCTGCTCCCGAGGCTGCTGCTCCCGAGGTCTCCGTCGAGAAGCCGACTTCCCCTACCGCTTGAAAAACTTAAGAGTAGATTCGTTAAATCCCCGGGATGTCGGGTGCCATATGTAATATACACTTATACTATTTTCGTTTCGTACTGAACTATTTATCCGAGTAACTTATGTCAATTTATTCTGTTTTGAGTTCCCGACTTGTCTTTCATGTTCTACCGTACTTAGGTAATTTCTGCTCTTGTTTACCATTTCGGCGTTCGACAGTCGAGTCACAAAACTCCACATACGGCATACATTACTTAGAACAATCCGAGTTCCTACTAACCGAATTCCCGACATAAACAATAACAGAGTTAGTAAAAAATAGGTATGCCGGATAAGTTCCTGCTCCGAGTCCCCGAGACCGTTTTCGTGTTTCCCACCTTCCCTCTCTTTGCTCTTGACTACCATTTCGGCGTGCGTCAGTCGAGTCACAAGATGATTTCACATGCCATACATTACTTTGACTTTGAGAATCGAACTCGGAACTTTCCCGGCATACAAAATAAAAGTAGAGAACAGTTATCCGGCAGTCCCCGGGTTCCTTCCCGAGATGCCGGTGAAAAACAGTAAATGAATTTGACAAAAATAACAAAGACATGCTCATAACCAGGCAGTCCCTGGGTTCCTCCCGGGGTGCCTTACTTCCATTAATACTGAAAATTGAGATACAACATACACTGAACCTTTTACGTGTAAAAGGGGCGAAGTAGAGCTACATTCCATGGACGCTTGGTTTCCTCACCGGATTTGTCCATTACACCTTTCCTAGCCTCCTGTGCATCTACAAGGTAATAAGAATCATTGTGCAATGCTCTGCTTATCACAAAAGGTCCCTCCCATGGAGGTGACAATTTATGCATTCTGGTCGTGCGTTGGATGAGCCTCAGCACCAGATCCCCCTCTCGGAACACCCTCGGGTGTACTTTTCGGCTATGATAGCGACGGAGATTCTGTTGATAAATTGCAGACCGAGATAGTGCCAACTCTCTTGCCTCCTCGAGTAAATCTACATCATCTTCTCGGGCCTCCTTTGCCTCGGTCTCGGTGAACATTGTCACTCTCGGGGAGTCATACTGTATGTCGGTTGGGAGTACTGCCTCAGCACCGTATACCATGAAGAATGGCGTGTAGCCGGTAGATCTATTCGGTGTAGTCCGGAGACCCCATAGCACTGCCGGTAACTCCTCTATCCAGCATCCCGGAGTTCTCAATAGTGGTTCGATCAAACGAGCTTTGATGCCGGCCAAGACTAAGGCGTTTGCTCTTTCGACTTGCCCATTTTCTTCCGGGTGTGCAACTGATGCTACATCCAGCCGGATTCCCTTCTCAGCACAAAATCGAGCGAATTCCCCCACATCAAAGTTGGTTCCATTATCTGTGATAATGCTGTGCGGGTATCCGTATCTCAAGATGATGTCTTTAAGGAATTGCACAGCGGTGTGTCCATCGCACTTCCGGATTGGCTTGACCTCTATCCATTTAGTGAACTTGTCCACCATAACCAGTATGTGTGTCATATTGCCTCTCGCTGGCTTGAACTGACCGACCATATCCAAACACCAAACTGCGAATGGCCAAGTGATGGGGATTGTTTTCAGTGCTGACGCCGGCATGTGTATCCGGTGAGCGAATCTCTGGCATCCTCCACACTTCCGGACAATATCTTCTGCTTGCTGTAATGCAGTGGGCCAGTAGAACCCATGCCGGAACACCTTTGCCACTAGGGCCCGGGATGATGCATGATGCCCACATTCTCCCTGATGTATTTCCAGTAGCATCTCTTGTCCTTCTGCCGGTTCTACACACCTCTGGAGTACCTCAGTGACACTCCTTTTGTACAGTTCTTGATTGATGACAGTGTATGCTTTTGATCTTCGCATTATCTGCCGGGCTTCCACTTCATTCTCCGGGAGGGTTCCTTCCAAGATATAAGCCATAATGGGTTGTGCCCATCCCGGGACAGGTCTAACCGGGAACGCGGGAGCGTCTATGTCCATTGGCTCTGCCGACATCACCTCTATCATCATCTTTCTTTGCCTCTCTGAGCACTGGGACGCAGTCCCCGGGTTCGATGTTATGCTCCCGACATCTACTTCCATGGGTACTGCATCTGAACCAGGCTCCTTGGGGATAAAGATAGAATCTGATTCGGGTGATGGTTGAATAGATGGCTTCCTCAAATGCTCCAGGGCTATTCTGGGTGGGATAGCATCCCGAGATGATCCTAGCTTGGACAAGACATCTGCTGCCTCGTTTTCTCCTCTAGGTATATGTTTGAACTCGCATCCTTCAAAAAATCCGGATATTTTCTGCACATGAAACCTGTATAAGGCCATGTTTGCATCGAGGGCATCCCAATTCCCCGACACCTGTTGCACCACGAGGTCGGAGTCACCGAAACACTCTATCCGGCGGATGCCGATTTCCTTGGCGACGTTTAGTCCATGAACCAAAGCCTCATATTCTGTGACATTGTTGGATGCCCGAAAATGAATTTGCAGCACATACTTCAGTACATCTTGCTTTGGGGAAGTGAGGACCACTCCGGCACCCAATCCGATCTTAGCCTTTGAGCCATCGAAATGCATCCTCCAGAAATTGTAATCCGGCATCGGAGGTTCATACTGCATCTCGGCCCAGTCCACCAAAAAGTCCGGCAGCGCCTGCGACTTGATGGCATCTCGTCTCTCATACGCCGGAGCGTATGGAGACAACTGGATGGCCCATTTGGCTACCCGGCCGCTAGCGTCCTTGAAACCGATGATCTCGGCGAGAGGAGCTTCGCATACCACTGTGATCGGGTGTTCCTGAAAGTAGTGCTTGAGCTTTGTCACTGCCATGTACACCCCATACGCCATCTTCTGGTAGTGCGGGTAATTTTGCTTGGACTCCGAGATCACCTCACTGAGGTAATACACCGGCCTCTGTATCAGCTTGCCCCCTTCTTCCCTTTCTACTACCATTGCCACACTGACTACCCGGTTAGTTGCAGCAATATACAACAGCATAGGTTCCTTGGGTAATGGGGATGCCAACACAGGTGCTGTTGAGAGCATTCTTTTCAAATCGTTGAACGCCGCGTCAGCCTGCGGGGTCCAAACAAATGTTTTGCTCTTCTTCATCAACTGGTACAGAGGCAAAGCCTTCTCCCCAAGTCGGCTCACAAACCGACTTAGGGACGCCAGACACCCGGTAAACTTCTGCACATCCTTGAGACGTACGGGCAACTTCATGCTCTCAATAGCACAAATTTTACCCGGGTTGACTTCGATTCCCCGGCTTGAGATGAGGAAACCGAGTAACTTTCCTGCCGGAACACCAAATGTGCACTTATCCGGGTTCAACTTCATCCGGAATCTTCTTAAGTTCTTAAATGTTTACCTCAGATCATCTATTAGTGAGGTTTTTTCTTTTGTTTTTATGACTATGTCATCGACATAGACCTCGGCATTTCGGCCTATTTGGTCATGCAAACATTTATGCATGCATCTCTGGTATGTAGCACCAGCATTCCTCAAACCGAAAGTCATGACACGATAGCAATAAGCCCCATAAGGGGTAATGAAAGCAATTTTCAATTGATCATCCGGATTCAAAGGTATCTGGTGAAAACCAGAATAAGCATCTAAAAAAGTCAAAAGTTCACTCCCGGCAGTGGAGTCTATTACTTGATCTATCCAGGGCAGTGGAAAGGGGTCTTTCGGGCATGCTTTGTTGAGGTTGGTGAAGTCGATGCACATGCGCCACACCTTAAGCAGGAGGGGATCATCCTTCTTTTTCTCTACCAGAACCGGATTCGATATCCAATCCGGGTGCAGCATCTCCATTATGAATCCAGCGGCCAGCAGTATAGCCAGATGCTCCATGACCGCGGCTCTTCTTTCATCCGAGAGGCGCCTAGTCGGTTGCTTCACTGGCTTCGCATCCGGTCTAACAAACAGAGAGTGCTCAGCCAACTCCCTCGGGACGCCTTGCAGATCGTCACTCGAACACGCAAAGGCATCCCGATTCTCACGGAGGAAGTCGACGAGCTCGCCTTCCTATTTGCTGTCCAGGTTGCTGCCAATGATAACTTGGCGCTCCGGGTTGCTGGGGTCCACACACACCTTCTCGGTCTCCTTGGGGGGCTGAAATGATGCACCCTGCTCCGGGTTCACCATCCCGGGCATTCCGAGTTGGGAGGTCTTGGCCATTGCCACCACCTGCTGGATCCTCTTCTTTTCTTCCGCGATCACCAGAGACTCACCGCGAGTTGGGAGGTCGAGGCACATTCCATGGAGCGCTTGTGGTCTCCCGAGATGGTGATTACACCGTTAGGTCCCGGCATATTCATCTTGAGGTAGCCCACGTGAGTCGAGATCATGAACTTGGCGAGGGCAGGCCTGCCGATCAGTGCGTGATACGGGCTCTCGAGGTCCACGACCTCGAACTCCAAGCTCTCGGTTCGGCAGTTCTCCCGAGTTCCGAATAACACCTCAACCCAAATCTTTCCCATGGGCGAGCAGGAGACTCCGGGCACAATGCCGTGGAAGGTTGTCTCGGTAGGCAGCAGGGTGTTCATAGACACTCCCAGCTTCAGCATCGTGTCCTTGTACATGATGTTAATGGCACTGCCATTGTCAATTAGAACCCGGCTGAAGCGGACATTGAGGTTGGGTCCGACAAAAGTTGGGTCCACCACCAAGGCATACGCACCCGGTTTAGGCTTCGTGGTCAAGCATCCGGCTCCAGGTGATCTCCATCTCGGACCAGTGCAAGAACTTGGGCACCGCCGGGATCACAGCATTCACCTCCAGGGCACGCTGCCGCACACTCTTTCGGTCAGTGGGTTCAGTTACGAAGACCACATAGCTCTGATGTGCCTCCCGGTAGTTGCTCTGCTGGTGTCCGGCTTGGTTACCGTTGTCGTTCCGGGTATGCACCACATTCACTGGGCGAGGTGGGGGTCCTCTCGGAGGAGGGGGAAGTCGAACAGCGTTGGCCCCCGATGTCGGAGGAGGGGGTCTCGGGATATTGGGCCGAGATGCCGGAGCACTCTGCCGAATAGCTCCCGAGCTGCCTTCCTGCAACGTGCGTTGATACCAGCTGCACTGCCGAGTAGAATGGTTTGCGGGCTTGTTGGCCTCCAGAGTGTGGTAGCAGCACGGCTTGTTCAGCATTTCCTCATATGTCAGGGGCTTCTTTTGCTCCACCCAGGTCTTTTGCACCTCCTGACTCTGACCCCAAGCCGGGCCACTTGTCTTTTGACGCTGGCTAATGCCGGCATCCTCCTTCTCCCGGGTCACTGCTGCGACATGCTGCGCGGCATGGTGGTACTCGGGCTGATTCCTCTTCTGGCCGAACTCCTGGCGATCATGGCTCCTGCTCGGTCCTGAACGCTGAGGTCCCGCATTCCTCCTGTTGAAGTCACCGACATCCACCAGGGGTTGCATGGGATCTCCAAGCGTATAGGTATCGGCGATGCGCATGGTCTCTGCCAAGGTTGTTGGCATCTTTCTTTGCAACTTCTGCCACAGCATTGAGCCATGCCGGCAGCCTTGTGCAAACCAGGAGATGGCCTGTGCCTCTACCACTCCTTCGCAAGAGTTGCGAATATTGCTCCACCGGGTAAGGTATTCCCGGTCGGTCTTGTTACTTCTCTGCCTACAGATGGCGAGTTGCTGAGGCCTGTTGGGCCTTTCGTACGTGCTGGTGAAGTTGCTGATGAATGCCTCCTCGAAATCTAACCAGCAGTCTATACTGCCAGTTCTCAGATTGTTCAACCAGATCTGGGCTGGTCCTTCCAACATCTGCGGTACATAGCGTACCGCCCATCGTCTGTTTCCACCGGCTATGCTTACTGCAGTTACATAGTCGGTTAGCCAGTCCTCCGGCTTCTTGCTACCGTCATAGGTCTTGGCACCTTGGTTGAGCTGAAAGTTCCGAACAGGAGGTTCCCGCATGATCCGAGGTCCGAAGCAGGCAGGTCCCGGACGTCCTTGCTCTTCTACCAACTCGGATTGATGAATCCGGTCGAGCCGGAATCTGGCATCTGCCGGGTTCAGCTGCCTGGTTCCTATCCGAGATCCCAAAGGGTTCTCGTCTGGCTGATACCCGAGCTGCTGCAACCTCGAGTTGCCATCGTTGAGCCTGTCTTGCGCAGGGACCAGGGCCTGCTGGGGAACGGAGGCGACCTCCCGCTGTGGGTTTCCCTGAACATGAGGAGGGTTCCGGGGTGGATTACCACGGCCAGCCGGGTTATTGTTTCCTATACCCAGATTACCATCCCCACGGGTACTTCCCGCCTGTCCCGAGTTACGCTGTCCGGCTTGCCCGGCTTGCTGGATACCGGCGAAGGCCGGATCATAGGTCTGTAGTTGCTTGTTCTTCCCGGAACCTCGACTCCGGCTCCGGCTCTTGCTCTTGCTCTTGCTTCTGCTCGGATGCGGGGAAGAGGCCTCCCCATCCGATTTCTGGCTATTGGGTCTGGCTGAGTGCACCTGGGACCCTGCCCCGGGGTTCTTCTTCTTGAAGGCCAGATTCTGACGGTTGGCCTCAATCACCAACTCGTTTACCCGCTCCTGCTGCTTGCGCAGAGCCTCACCGGATAACCCTACCAACTCGGCCATGGCAGCTTCGGCGGCCCTAAGAGTTTTCGCCGGTGAGCTGTACACCGGCTTCCCCGCTGAAATCCGACTTCCTGTGTGACTGGTGGTGGCTCCACCAGCCAGCTCATCATTCACCATTCTTCCTTTCTTGCGCAGATCCGCAATGCGCTTGTCCCGGGTGTCTATCTTAGGGAATCCGTGAGCGGCATTGTACTCCCGGAGGCTAGCATTCAGCTCGCGACGGATCTCGGCGATCTCCTGTGCTTCGGCGAGTAGCAACCTCCGCTGCTCCTCCAACTCAGCCGAGGTGGCCTGGGTATCCGCTTCAGCAGCCACAGGTACCGCCAACTTGGCCACCAACCCCGAGAGGGGATCCGGGCGACGCCGCGGCTGGGACGGCTGTGGATCACCATCTCGGGCCGCAGGTCTTTCCTGCGGGGGTTTGGCCAAACGGGGGTGGCCGTCGGTATCGCCGTCAGCGTCCTGGTACTCCTCCTCAGTTGCTCCGACCATCATTACTGCGACCGAACTCGGGGGACGACCGGCACGCAGACCCCGAGCAGCGCAGAGCATGGGAGGGTCTTCAGCTTCCAGGACTACGTCCGGGTAGCTACAGACAACCTCTGTGGCGACATAGGTGGTGAAACCACCAAAGTCAATGAGACATCCGTTCCCCGGAAACGGTCTGTTCCGGAAGCACCCTGCGTTGTCGCAGACGAAGTCCATCTCCCCTAGCCTTACGACCAGGCCAGAGAGAACCCGAACGTCGAAATGAACGGGGGAGCCCGTCCGGATGTGTACACCAGCCAACGCCTCTGTCAGCCCCACGGTGGGCGCCAACTGTCGTGGTGGTGTCACGGCAGATGCCATAGGATGGCTAATTTGTGGGGCCGATGGACGTTGGTGGATCCGGGGAGGGATAGCGAGCTGAAGAGCTCACACGGGGAGGATCCCGGTAAAACCGAGATCTCCCAGGAACAGGAAATGATAGCAGAGTGCAAAGGGGAAGATCTAACAAACACAAACAAATGCACGAAGGCACATAGCACACACACGATATACCCAGGTTCAGGGCCCTCGTGAGGAGGTAACACCCCTACTCCTGCCTTTCCTCTCTATATACTTGTGGTACAAGAACTACAACCTGCTACTAGATCTCTCAAAGGGAGGAGTACAAAGAACTAGATGAACTCAAGGTGAGAAGGAGTAAATGCTCTAAGAGTAAATGTGACTATAGCTTTGGCTCCCAAGTTGGTCTCTTGCTCTCAGGAGCAGTTATGGCGCCTTTTATAGAGCTCCGGCCAGGAGGGCCGGAAACCCTAAATCGGCTTGGCCCCACCGGACAGGCCAAGCCGGCATGCCGTCACCGGCTAGTGCGACCTAGTCGCCGGGCTATCCGGCGTAGCCCCTTCGTCATCATCTCGATAAGGACGGCAGGCGCCGTCCTGCATCATCATTGTCCCCTTGTCAGAGATAAGACATGTCTTTGCCCATCCCGGATAGCCTTTTCCGGATTGCCGGGCTAGGCATGTCAGGTCTTGTCGTACCACGATCGTACCGGCTGACGCGCTCCCGTGTCAGGCGGGAAGTGACCATGCTTCCGTGTCAGGCGGGAGGTGACCATGCTTCCGTGTCAGGCGGAATGGTACTTCCCCCCGCAATAGACGGGAAAGCCTGCTACGGACCGTTGGCGGCCTACCGGAAGCCCTTACGCCGGCTACCTCCTCGCTTGCCATGGTGAGCCTTTTCTGCATAAGGTCAAGACCGAGACATACATTCCGGTTAGTTCACACCCGGATAACCTATCCGGTAAAACCAAGTACACCTCCTTCCGGGAGTCTCCTCGGACCACGAGACTCGGGACCCTTTCCGGATACGTCCGAGCTCGTCTCAGGATGAGTATCTCTAGGCCTAGCCTCCCGAAGATGTCTTAGCCTATCAGCAAAGACATCTTCGAGAAGCTAGTTCTTAGAGGAACCATCCGCTCATGCTTGTGCTGCGATTGTGAATGCCGGGGGTGTCTATTTATAGCTGCTAGAGCTGACCCTTGTGGCTGCCAGGAGGCACTTTGCCCTCTACCAGTGCCCAAGGGTCAAGTTGCCCTTTCAGCACACCAGGAGGTGTCCCTTGCTTTCGCCAAAGGTCACGTACTGTTGGCACTTACTGAATTATACCGGGATCTGCCCCTACCCGGGGGGCACCCCCCGACATAGAGGCTCACTAGGGACCTGGTTGTCTATGTATCACACGTGTATTAATAATTCCGATTAATACAGTTATAGCATAATACACAAACATATTATAAACTTATGAGATAACACAATAAATACTACTTATTTATTTGCCTCTAGGGCATATCTCCTTCAGGAAGGTTCCCTTCCGGCAACATCAACATCCAGGTGAGGCTCTAGAGGCTTGAGGCCCATGCCGATCACGTGGACATGCGCTACCACGTCCATGTCTCCATCGAGAAGCTGCCGCTGTATGCGTGGAATGAAGATGATGTGGCCAAGGCGCTGGGCCGTACGTGCTCCTTCGACTACATCGACGACCGGTCCAAGCGCAAGGAGAACACGGAGTGGCTAGGTGCATGGGCATGGACGGACAACCCGAGCGCGCTCCCGAAGATCATGTGGGTCACCCTGCCTGCCCGCAACGTAGTGCCGGACGAATCCCAAGCCCACGGTAGGCGTGGGATGCGACACCGCGTCCTCATCCACCTCGACATCGTGGAGGACCACAACAGCCTCGACGCGTAGGGCAACCTGCCTCCTCCCCGTTCTCTCTCCTGGCAAAAGAACGACGTGGACGGGTGTGGGCCGCAGCCGCGCCGTGAGCCGGAGAGGAGGCATGATGACCGCCGTGACCGTCGCCGCGACGACGACCGCGACCAGCGGCGCGGACGACCGCGGCAAGGGCAAGGAGACATGGGGCGCTAAGCTGAGACGTAGCCTCTCAAGGACGCCGAGGGAGGATGACCGCACTGGAAGCAGTCGCCGCCACGGCAATGGCGAGGAGCGCCACCACGTCGCGTCGCCGCCAACGCTGCTCCGGGCCGGTCCAGGGGCCCAGACGGTGCTGCGCCGAGCCACCTCGCCACATGCGCCTGCTGCTACACCTGCGGACGGCGCCCTCACGGAAGTGGACTCCTCCGACGAGGACGCCGCGGGTTTCGGCTCCGGCCTTTTGGGGCGGACGGTGGCGCGCCCGGACTCCCCGCGCTCTGTGAGGAGCTCCTCCCATGCCGCGCTCACGCCTCCCACGTCGCCCAATTCGGTCCTGCCGTCTTCATCCATCGCCAGCAAGCAAAGGGCGTCCCCAGTGCTGCAGCTCCGCTCCTCCCACAGCACGGCTATGCTTCTTTGTCGGGGATGTGATCCCCAGGACCCCTAAAAAACGTTACATTCAGTATGGAGGTTTCTTGTTGGCTATTTATCTTTTAAGTCTATGCGCGATTCTAACAAATCCCCCATAGACTCGGGGACTAGTGTCGGGGATATACTTCCCCGGTACCCTGAGAGTACGGGGTTGTTGTATTGACATTGCAGGTAAAGTTACATTCAAATGAATAAGAGATAAAGAAAAAGAAGAAGAAGGCATCTCGGGCCGAAATGAGCAGAACTGGGCCGAGTTCTCGGTTAACCCGGTAAAAATAAGGCTACTGGGCTCGAATGGGCCAGTATCGCTCCTACTCGGTCAACCGAGGAAACCCAGCCAGGAATCGATCGTCTTCACCACTCATCCACGACCAAGTCCTCACTTCGCCCACGACCTCGGCATCGTCCGCCTCACCCCGACCCCGGCATCCTCCGCCCCGACATCGGGACCTCGGGCGCGACTGGAGGAGGCCGTGGCGTCCGGCATCGCATCGTCCCCGACCTCCCGCGCCCCGGCAACCTCGGGTCCCCCGACCTCCCGCGCCCCGGCGACCCCAGCTCATCCCCGACCTCCCGCGCCCCGGCGACCCCAGCTCTCCCCCGACATCCCCGCGCTCCGCCCGAGTCCCCGACCTGCCCGGCAGCACCGGCGTCCTCCTCGACCTCGCCCGGATGCGCCGAGGCAGCTCCGCCTCCGGCATCCTCATCGCGGTGTCGCGACCCGGCCGCCCGAGCCCCGCCTCCGGCGTCCTCCAGTCGCTTTCCCCCTCCTCGACCGCGCCTCCTCCGTCACGCCCCGCACCACTCCGGGCGCCCCCCCCCCCCCATCCGACATCGACGCCCAACCTCCGCGCCTCCCCGGCGTGCCTCCCGGCAGCGGCTCCGCCTCTATGCCTCGGCCACGTCTCGGGCGCCCGACGCCGGAGAGCCGATCTTCCTGCCCCCGGCCTTCACCGACAGCGGCGTGCGCCCCCGACCTCCGTCCGGCGCTGGCGTGCTCCTACGGCTCCCTCCGCATCTTGGTGTGGTGGGCAGCTCTGGCACCTCGGCCCCATCTCCGAGGTCGGCCGTGACGGGCAGGGCCGGTGCCCGCGACTTCCCGGCGCCGGAGTGCCCGGCCTCGTCGCCCTGGCGCGTGCCCGCGTCATCTCCTGCACACCCGGATACCCCCATCTCGGGTTGACCGAGATTGCTCCAAGCTGTCTGGCACGGGTCTTCTCCAAACGCGATTGACCAGCATTTCACCATCTCGGGAGCACAGTCAGCAAAGAAGATAAGAAGACGAGGTGGAAAGTGTGGAGGACGGACGCTAGAAGACAAAATCATGTACATGTCCAGCAGGGCTACAGTACCGCTACAGTGCGCCGGATGTGACAACAGTACACTGCCACTGACATCGTGAACAGTGCCGACAAGACCCCATCAGTCAAATCGTGAACAGTGTACCGCGCATAGTGTTTTCTGTTTTCTTGTTCCCGGCTTGTCCCCTGGGCTCTCCTATATAAAGGGCACCAGGGGGAGGGGGAGAAGAGAGACCACCACCCCACTACTTCATTTCCCCCCTTCACATTTGCTCCCAAAACCTCATGGAGGCATACTTAGCAGCTCGCGGAGCATACTGTAGCCCGAATATAAAGAGCAGTAATATACCGAGTAGGCTAGATGCTGCAGTAGGGGTTTTATCTCCTCACGAGAGCCCCGAAGCAGGGTAAATCCTCGTGTCACCACGTCGGTTGTGTTACCTGCGCGCGAGTTCATCGCGCAATCCCTCCCCGAGATCCCCTAGCGTCCATCGGCCCCACAAATTAGCCTACCCGTAGGCATCTGTCTGTTCGCCACGACGACATTCTTTGATCACCGGATATGTTGCAGGTGCCGCTCGCCACCCCCTCGCCCGTGCGCCCTCCTGGCTTTGAGGTCTCGCCCGAGCCGTCCACGCCGCCTTTCTTCCCCTACACGGCTCCGGACGCCCAGCGCCCTGCTCAGCACGGCAGGCCGCTGTTTGTGCCCTGCACGGCACCTCTGCTCTCCCCGTCGATGTCCTCGCCGCCTCTGCGCTGTGCCAACCGGAGGAAGGCTATCGCCGGCATGGAGATCACCAGCACCCGCAGCGGCGGTTTCTCCCTGCGTCGCGTCAGCCAGCGCGCCAAGGACAAGTGCAAGGAGGCCCCTGTGGCCAAGGAGGCAGAGGCGTTCGTCTGTCGGGCCTGGGCATCATAAAGGATGGCAACGTCGTCACCGCCGAGGCCCTCGCACACTTTGCTGCCATGTTCGAGGACATGGCTATGCCGGAGGCCATCGTCGCACTGCGTGCTCTTTTCAAGCTGGGCTCGCCGGAGGACGCCGCCATAGAGGAAGCCCTGGTGGGGCATGGAGGTGCCAGGGCCTGGACTTTGATGCCACGGCCGAAGCAGCTGCTTTGTCTGATGTTTAGCTCCTGCTGTTGCTTGCCTTCCGTGGGTCAATTTAGTTTATCATGTTAGGTTTCCTTATCAATCTGTTGTGTTGGAATGTTCGTGGATTGAATGACGATGACCAGAAAGGTGATGTGCACGAGACAATTGCTTCCTCCTCCTGTGAAGTTGTGTGTCTACAGGAAACAAAGCTACAAAATGTCACGGCTGCTGATGCTTTCTTCATTGGGAGAAATAGATTGCGTGGCTTCGCTGAGAGGCCTGCTGTGGGCACCAGGGGGGCATCCTTATGCTTTGGGATGACTCAGTCATTCAGGTTTCTGATGTGGTCGCCACCGAGTTTTGCTTGTCGGCCTCCATCCATGTGGTTAACTTTGACGCCGACTTCCGGGTCACCACCGTTTACGGACCAAAGGCCTCCAACAGAAAGGACGACTTCTTCGCGGAGCTCCTTGCACAAAAGCCCGCCGCGGGATGTCGTTGGCTTGTCCTTGGCGACTTCAACCAAATACATCGTGCAAGAAATAAGAATAATATGAATGTCAACTGTGCTCGTATCTCGCGTTTCCGCAAAGCCCTCAACGGTTGTGAGCTCAATGAAATCCATCTTCAAAATAGGAGGTTCACTTGGAGCAATGGGAGAAGAAACCCCACCCTCTCCAAGCTCGACGCCATGTTTTGCAACCCGGAATGGGACCTCCGCTTTGGCACGCATGTACTTCATGCCCTTTCCTTGTCCTTATCCGACCATTGCCCTCTACTTCTTGCCGATGATAGTGGGCCGTACAAGCCTAGAACCTTCCGCTTTGAGAACTTTTGGCTACGCTTACCGGACTTCGACGACCTCGTCAAGACTTCTTGGGACGCCCCCATCGCTCACACCGAACCTTGCCATGTTCTCTTCCACAAGCTCAAGCGGCTCGGTGTCTTCCTCTCAAAGGTGGGACGAACCTTGATCTCCAAGCCAAAGGTCCTCCTTCATGCGGGTCTACTTGTCATACTACAACTTGACATTGCACAAGAATCACGGCAACTTTCCTGTGAGGAACATGAGCTTCACTCGCTTCTCAAACAGAAGGTTCTTTGCCTTTCCATCGTCGAGAGGGCTAGGAAGAAACAATGCTCTAGGGTACGAAACCTAAAAGAGGGCGACGCGAACACGAAGTTTTTCCACCTAAAGATCAATTGGAAGAGGCGCAAAAATCACATCCACCGCCTCAAGCATAACAATGGTTGGGTCACGGAGCATGAGCAAAACGAGAATATCATTCATAACCTTTTTGAGGCGGCTCTTGGGAGAGGTGTGGGTAGAAGCCGTGATTTCAATTGGGACGAGTTACATTTCGACAACCCGGACTTGGAGGGGTTGGCAAGACCCATCACCGAGGAGGAGGTGAAGCTTGCTATTCATGCCTTGCCTAGCGACAAGGCGCCGGGTCCGGACGGCTTCACCGGGGCGTTCTTTAAAAGATGTTGGGACATCGTCAAGGTGGATATCATGAGGGTATTCTAGGACTTTGGCTCCCTTCACACTTCCAACCTTCATTGGTTGAACTCGGCGAACATTGTGCTCCTTCCCAAGAGCGAAGGGGCGGAGGAGATTACCGATTACCGCCCCATAAGCCTCATTCACGCGATTTCGAAGATCATGGCCAAAGTTCTTGCTCTACGCCTCACGCCTCTTATGAATGAGCTTGTGTCCAATGCCCAAAGCGCCTTCATTAAGAAACAGAGCATTCATGACAACTTCCTCTACGTCAAGAACTTGGCTACGAGGCTCCACAAGGGCAAGATACCATCCCTACTCTTCAAGCTTGATATTCGGAAGGCCTTCGACTCCGTTCGGTGGGACTACATCCTTGACCTCCTTCAACGCCGAGGCTTCCCATCTAGGTTTCGCAATTGGCTTGCCGCCTTTTTCTCCTCCTCTTCATCGCGCGTCCTCCTCAATGGTGTGGCGGCCTCCCCATCCTCCATGGGCAGGGACTCCGGCAAGGCGACCCCTTGTATCCTTTACTATTTGTCATCGCCATCGACCCCCTCCAACAAATCCTTGAGGTGTCCACCCGGCTCGGCCGCCTCCATAAGATTCGTGGGAGGGGCACAATCTTGCGCACTTCACTATACATGGACGACGCGGCGGTGTTTGTGGCTCCTTTTCGTGATGATATTTTGACCCTTGCGAGTATCCTCGATGACTTCGGGAGGGTTACGGGGCTTTGCACCAACTTCCAAAAGAGCTCCGTGGTTCCTATCCGTTGCGGCGCCCTTGACCTCGACACCATCCTTAATGGTCTCCCAGTGGTGAGGGCCACCTTCCCGATGAGATACCTCGGACTTCCGCTTTCGGTATGGCAATTGCAGAAGGTTGACTTCCAACATCTCGAAGACAAATGCGCGGGAAAGGTCCCCACATGGTTTGGAAGATTCATCACCATGGCCGTACGGGTCATCATCATCAAGTCCATCCTCTCCTCTCAAGCCATCTACCATTTGACTCCTCTCATCGTCCATCCGGGCCTCATCCAAAAACTCAACAAGATCTACCGTGCGTTTTTTTGGGCGGCCGCCGAGAAGGTTTCCGATGGCCAATGCAAGGTGAATTGGGAGGCGGTTTGCCGTCCAACAAGCCTTGGAGGTCTCGGCATTTTGCACACCGACAAGTTCGCGCGTGCTCTTTGCTTGCGGTGGCCTTGGCTCCTTTGGAAGGACCCGACGAAGATTTGGGCGGGTTCGGAAACGCCGTGCACCAAGGAGGACATGTACCTATTCTACGCCTCCACCACCATCACCGTGGGTGACGGCGCAAAAACTTCCTTTTGGGAGGCCCCTTGGCTTGGGGGCGAGAAGCCTAGGAACATCGCACCGCTTCTCCATAGCATCTCCTCCGGGAAGAAAGGGTGCATCAAAAAAGCCTTGCTCAACAACGCTTGGGTCCACAACATCAAAATGGTTGAAGATTTCTCCATGCAACACATGTTCGAGTTCCTTGACATTTGGAACAAGTTGAGGCATTTCCACTTGAGTGGTGAAGGTGAAGATACCATCTCTTGGAACCTCACCGCGGATGGTGCCTACTCGGCCAAGTCGGCATACAAGGCACAATTCTTTGGGGCCTCCTCCTCGGACTTCAAGCGCGTCATTTGGAAGACTTGCCCCCCCTCCCCCCAAGACCAAGATCTTCGCGTGACTTGTTCTCCAAAACCGTCTTTGGACCGCCGACCGTTTGGCTAAGCGTGGTTGGCTAAATTGTGGTTCTTGCCCTCTTTGCAAGAGGACCGTAGAGACCGCCGCACATCTTTTTGTACATTGCCGCTTCACTCTTCGGGTTTGGACCGCCGTGAAGGCATGGCTCGGGCTTCACACCTTGGACATCGCCCCGTGGCCTAACCTCTCCCTCCCAGAGTGGTGGTGTCACATGTCGAGTGCGGGCACGCTTCAACGGAAGGCTATGGCTTCTCTTGTCCTTTTGACCTCTTGAGAGATTTGGAACGAGAGGAATGCGAGAGTCTTCCGCAACAAGCACGCGCCGCCCACCTCAATCCTCGCCAAGATCAAGCATGAAGCGCGCCTTTGGTCTCTTGCGGGTGCAAAGCATTTGTGAGCTATTTTACCGGGCGAGTAGTCCGTTGTATTTCTTTGTGTTGCTTTGAGTCAAATTTGTTTTTATCCCACTTTCCCTTATTTAATATAATGGGGCAAAGGCTTTGCCCGCAGTTTCTAAAAACAGGTGAGCAAACTTAACTTACATTACGGAAAACAATTTCCAGTGTGCTCTACTGCAACAACCTTTTTCCGCCATACATACCATGATGTCAATGTGCTCACCTTTTAGGCCGACCCTCCTAAACGATGCACTATTGCTAAGATGAGGTCCAATCCTGATTAATCCCTAACCATTAGCACACACATACACGTAGGGACTGTTTGGTTGGCATTTATTTTGGGCCTTTTTGCACTTTGACTTTGGGCATGCATGGCTAACACTCAAGCATGGACCTCATGCGCATAAGGGGTCCTCGAAACATCAGACCAGTGTGCCACGGCTACCGGCTAGGTGACTGACATGACCGGCGAAAATGTGGTTGCCGCGCGTAGGTACGAATTTGATTGGTTGATTGCCACACTCTCGACTCGACCTCTCTGGTTTCGTCACACATCTTACAGTTCAGTAATGTATGGCAGATACCCGGAAATTTTGTACCAAAAAACCAGATTTAAATTTCAAAACGATATTGAGTAATAAGCACAAATCAAACTACTTCGGAATTGATCTGCTAAATATTGAGGCATGATCACTTCATCTAAATACGAGGAAGGAAGTACAAGAGCAACTATGTTCTATAACGGTGCCATTTATCAATAATTTTTTGGGTGTCATTGATCGGCAACTTTAAGAGCTTAAGAACAAATTTGATGAAAGTGAACAGTGTACCGATGGCAACGGATACCCATTACCTACATACCCAATGGATTTTTACCCATTAGGGTGAGGGTCTTGAGCAAAAATCGTTAACATGGGTAAGTAAATAGTAAGGGTGCGGGCATGGTACATCAAAACCCATACCCACATACCCACATACCTGATATATATGACATGTGGTTCCATGAAGCATGGTAATTCTGGAAAAAAATCCCAAATAAATATAGTAGCTAGTCCCACTTATTCCATCCCAGCAATTATCCTCCTGAATCTCCTTTTCTCTGGCGGCGGCTGAACTGCTCGCATACGTAGCAATTATCAAGTCCCACACCATCGTTTCCTCTCCCATTCTATTCTCCTCAAATTGTAGATCGTGGTTGTTTTGCACTTGTGTTGACTGCAAAGTTTGAACTATATATTGCTTTGCTTTTATGCAACCTATTGGGATGTAATGATGTTATTGTCATATAAATACTATGTTATTTTGAAATCTATAGTATATTGTTATTTGAGCATTGCTATACGTACGACGCTTAGCGTCCGAAGTTTGTACGACGAAAACGATGGACACTTCGATGGATCAGAGAAACAGCTTGAGACCGATAGATGGTGCGTTAGACAGAAATCATTCATCTAACTGTCGTACGCAAAGCAAAATCCTTTTTATTTTGATGGTTTGTTGGGTTTACCATGGGTTTTTAATACCCAACCGGGTGCGGTTATAGTAGAACTTTTATATTTAGACGTGGGTGTGTGTGCGGATGTGGATGTGGTTAAGATACGAGAACACGAGTGTGAGACTGGTTAAGGTTTACCCACAATGGGTGTGGGTGCCATCATTAGTAAACACATAACTACTTAGATGTGTGGCATCATTCAGCCCAACCAAGTCAATTATGCTTTTAATATTGAGAGGTTGATTAAGCTTTCTCTGTTGTATCACCACGTTTCTGAATCTGAAGTATTGATCGAACTTCCTTTCCAACTGAACCGCTATATTAATGACGTGAGTAAAGATGAAACTTCACGAATTTGAAAAGTCTAGCAGAGCCTCTTAATGCTGGTTAATTAAGACAAACATGGTAATGTTTTCTCGAAAGAAATAGTGTTCACTCTCTTGATGAGAAAATGGCTTGGGAAAGGAAAATTATTAGGAACCGTTTATATTCTAAAATGAAAAGTGCAGACTTTTTTAATATTTGATTGTTGTGTTCTGTAAGGGCATGTACAGTAGTCCAGACGGCTGGTACAGTAGTCTAGACGGCTGGTGTCTATAAACACGTCAACACGTCACCTATAGTCACACTTGTAGACAGCTTATACAATACAGTGTCTGTATGTATGGCTGTCTGTAATTTCTCAACCGCATGTGAGGTTTGCTAATCCCCTGAATTTCTATCTTTGTGGTCTGCCGTGCGTTTACACTCACACTTGAATAACTAAAACATACTTATTGCTTGAGATGGTGCAATATTATTACAGATAAACATGAGTATGCCACATGCCTGATGAAGAACGTGAACTATAAAATATAAAGTTCTTGGAAATACATATAAACTTGCTTGGTATGAAATTATTACATATGGAAATATTAAATGGAAAACCTAAAACATAAAATTTATTCAAACAAATTGCAACGATTCAACTCATACTGAAAATTCTGCCTGATATTCTCAACCAAATCTTGTTTCAGCTTCTGATGTGTTGGTCGTGCACGAATACTTTGTAGCACATCCGCAAAGCAGATATTAGGTCCACAGTTAACCTCTGGCGGTAAAGCAAAATATGTTTTTGCATTCTCGTTTAAGTCCAAAGGAGTGTTAATCATTTCGCCCTCGTCTTCAACAATCATGTTATGTAAAATGACACATGCTTCCATAATTTTACCCTGCAACAACTAACCAATCTTTCATCCTCCATGCAAGTCGCTTCTCAGTCCTAGTACATCCATTCTCCTCACCAGTTTCAACATTCAATGATCGTTGTGGACCAGATGATGTAGGTGGAATGCTTGCCTTGGGAAGTGATGATGATGAATTCCCTGCGACCATCGATGGCCGTGGTGCAGCAAATGAAGCATAGTGTGAATGACCACCCGAGTAATGGACAAAATTTGCACCATTGGGTGCTGATTAGGCACCTGATGCGGAAGAGGAAAATCAGGCTGGTAAAAGTCAGATGGCCGGTATCGAAAGGGGATGAGCAGGTAAGCTCGCGCTCGCGCAGGGAGCTTCGCCGCCCGCGCTCGATCTCCAAGCCATGTCCACCTCGTCACGCTTCGAGTGTAGATCCGGGACCTCCACCGCGCCCTCTCTCCGCCCATCCGGAAGACCTGTGCCGCCGCTGCCGGGGCCGCAGTTTCCGGCTTCGTCCCCGTCCGCTGTCGTCCTCAAGTGGAGCTCGCTCACGTACTGACCAGCTGCTCGTCTCCCCTGCCTCGCCTCAGGTATGTAGGCGTGGGAGATGTGCTCAGCTCCGTCGTCCCGCCACCCGCCGCACAGGCTGCGGCCGACCTCGGCAGTCCCGTCCGCTCTGCTGACCGCTGGCAGCGGCGGTTCGCTCAAGGCCGCGACCACGACCACGGCGGCTCCAGCACCGGCGCCCGCTAGCGTGCTCACTGAAGCCGCCCTAGCTCTCTGCAAGTCAAACCCTTCTGTTGCTGGTCGGATGCATCGTCGACGTCACTCCCTCAAGCCTGCTTCGGTGCTTTCCGTCGCTCCACCGCCGGTACACCCTCCTGTCGGGCAGGTGTGTGCCCATGGCCTGTTGGACGGGGAGTTTGGTTCCGACCCTGCAGTGTTGGTCGAGGGCCTCGGCTCCTTGTCTCTGCCGCCGGCTGCCTCGGGCGGTCCGGAGGTGCCGTTTCCGAGCCTGCTTTGGGATGCTTCCTTGAGCCCTGTCGAGGATGATGACGATGAAGAGTTGGCTCCGTAGACACAGATGGATTATGTGTTGATCCACGGAAAGGCTGATGTGCGCCATGTTGAGGAGACTCTAGCAGAGTCCAGCGACGACTTCTCTGCTGCTCCTACCACTCTTGGAGATGAGGAAGGCTGGGTGCTGGTGGGTCGGGGTGGCCGTCCCGATCGCGCCCGGTCGCTGGGGGTTGTTGTCGACGATGCGGAGCCCTGCAATGGCCTCTCTACTACGGCTACCGCTCTTGGAAATGAGGAAGACTGGGTCCAGTTGGGTCGGGGCGGCCGTCCTTCGCTTCAGGAGGATGGTCTCGAGCGTTGCCTCGCCTTCAAGCGCTGGGCTCGAGGGAGGTGTTTTCGGTGCCTTGACCGTGGCCACCAAGTCAGCTCTTGTCGGGGGCCCTTCAGATGCATCCGATGTCGTCGTCCTGGCCATCGGGAGCGTTTCTGCCATGCACGCTCTCCAGCTGCTCGTTCTTGCTCTCCAGATGCTCGGGCTTGTTCACTCGACACTAGCGCTCCTTGCATGCGTAGTGCTCCGGTGGAGCCAAGGCCCTCTCCTAGGTGTTGCGAGGAGTTCGATGACTCTGTTTTTCAGTCGCACTTTGCCTTGCTGCGTATGGAGCTTCGTCAGCTGGTAGCTGACCGTGTTGAAGAGGCGGCTCGCCCCCTTCGTGAAGAGATTGAAACTCTCAAACTGTTGTTGGCACGTGATGGTGATTCTTTGCGGCCCTTGGAGACATGTACCTCTAGTGGACTAGGGCTCGCCCTTGTGCAGACTTCGGTTCCATTTGACTCTACTATGCAGTCGTATGTGGTTGAGGAAGCTCTTCAATTTGGTTGTTTCTCTCCTCGTGGTAGTCCTTGCCTGTCACCGCAGATTGTAGCCACGTCCGCACGTGAGAGCGAGGACATAGGCGAGATCTTGGCTCCAGTGCTTCATGAGTCATGTGAGGTTTCATCTATTATGTCTCCGACGGAGTTCAGCTCGGTGGAGGATTTGACGATGGCCTCGACGCCCTGTGTGGGTGTTGCTCCCTCATCCATAGTTGTTGGCCAGGTGACATCTATGGAGTCTATGGAGGATGAGGTTGATGAGGTAGGTGATCTGGCACCTAATTCTGAGGTGTTGAAGTCCATTCAGGTACCCTTCTTTGATTGTGATGGTATGTTGGCACGTATTGCTGAGGCGGTCTTTGTGGACAAACTTGGTGGTTTGCTCGCTTCCTTGGATGCAGCTAGCCCTGGGGCTGGCAAGGCGATTATTTGCCTCCTAGCAGAGGAGGCTCCTACTGGCAAGATCAATAAGGTGTTGAAAGCTCTTAGGAGCATAGGCAAGAAGAGTGGCGTCTTTGGCAAGGCGCCCAGTTGATTGTTGAGACCTTTTGAGGTAGTCGGTTCGTGGTTGAGTTATGTTAGGCGAGTTGTGAGCGGTCGGGCTGGTTCTGGATGTTGCCATAAGTGTTGGTCTTTGTGGTTGTGTGGGTTGGTTCTTGGTGTTGATGTTCGTTGTATGATTTTTGACCGGTTTCTTCCATTAATAAACCGGGCACCTTCTTCTTAATAAATATAAGACAAAGCTTTTGCCTTCGTTTAAAAAAAAAATCTGCCTGGTTACGCAGGTAGCTTACGAAACCACCTTGTGGACGAGGATCCATCCCCCTGGACAAAAGAGATGCATCATGTGAAAGGCAGTACAAATTACTGCATGTGCGCTGAGCTAAACAAGCAGTAAAGCTCATTGTCTACTTGGTCCATTGTACAGGCCCCCCATGCGCTGAGCAAAATGAGAAAGAGAAATCAACGATGCAGGACAAAATAGAGGCATCCTTCCGATCTGGACATGCGGAAAATTAAAAAGATCTGGACATGCAGAAAATTAAAAAAATCTGGACGCAAGCACTACACGATCTTGCTATTGTCCAAATTAGGGAGCTGAGAAGAATAGATCGTACCAATCCACGTTTGGGGAGAAGAACTTGTAGGGGTTAGCCGCAGGATTCCATGGCTGCTTGTCCGTCCTCGGAGCTTGACTCGGCGAAACGCCTGTCCCGGGGCGGGGAACGGCGCCAGCATGCTCGGCGGCAGTCAGCTGTGGAGGCTCCCTTGACAGCAGTGCAGGGACGCGCGTCGATTTGTGCCCCATCTCTACAAGAAAGCAAGCACAAGATACAGGGCAACAAGTGCATCTGGGGGTATTCTGGTTTTGTGGAAAGCGGTGGTGAAGAAGAGGTGGAGAATGAGCATGTCGTGGAGATTTCCTTCGTGCACGAGGCAAAATTTCGCGGGAAAGGATAGAGGAGGAAGACGGGATCCCATCTCTCGCCCACGATTAGCGACGACCTCGGTACAATGAGGAACAACCCGTCGGTAAGCAGTGATTTTTACGGCAATCGACCGTCTTTATTTCTACCGACGGACTGCCCCGTTTCTGCTTTTCTCTCTCCCCACGTCGTCCAATTTTCCTACGTGGCTTACGTTGCAGACATCTGACTAGACACTACTCTACATGCCCTAACTAGCAGCTAACAAAAACCGGCGGACTAGTTCGCACATGTCGATGGTCAGTCTCAAAAGTGCTCCTTGTTTCCCGCATGAAAAGAAAAATACCCATTCCACTCACATGAACATATATGACTGGACGATCTATATACCGTCTTTTGTTCTGAAACATTCGTGCAAACATAGAGGAGGGTAGCACACCGATTAGTACTGGTATTGGATGACAAATATAATAACGGTACTTTGCGCACTACTACTGCCAAATTTTCATGATAAGATTCTTTGCCGCGTTTAGTTCAACCGGCAGGATTCTGGCAATCAGCTCCTTGAGAACAGAAGGGCAGCTAGATTTGAGATGCTCAAAACCATCGCTGGCCATCATGGCCTCCAGATTGGAAGGAGAATCCAGGAACTTGAAACAGGCTTCTTTGAGACCATGGAAACCATGCTGCTCGGCTAAAGCCAAGCTGGTGGCCACCATGTCGGAATCCATGTGATTGCCCAGCTTCTCCTCGCATATCGTCTTCAGCCTCCCGATGTTGTACCTGTCGGCTGCTACAAGCAGATGACCGGCCATCACCAGGGCTGCGCCTGATTCACCTTTGTCTTTGTGGCTAGCAGCGCTGTGGAGCATGGGAGGAGCTCTGTCGGTGTATATAAAGTGGAGCAAGGACTCGAACACATCAGCTTCCATGTCATCAATCTCGATAACGCTGCTGGATTTCTCCTTCATCGTGCCCAGGAGCTCCGCCTGGAAGACGGATGACCGAGCAGCAAGAACACACCTGTGAGCGGAGAATCTCCGTGCACCGACTTTGAAGGTGAGGTCGGCCGCATCCTTGTTCTTGAGGAGGCCGCCGAGATGCCGGTGCAAGTCGCTTGGAGGAACGTTAATCGTCTCCACGTTGTGGATCTCCTTTACGACGGTGACGTCGCACCTGATGGTGAAACAATCGCCTCTCAGATGCGTGGATCCCTCCAGATCAGCCCTCTTGATGAAGTCATGGAATCCCCAGTTCGAAACCTCCCTTGTGTACAAGGTGTGCGTAGGGCAGGTAAAGCTGAACGGAGACACCGGTTCTCCATCCTCGTCTAGTAGGCTGAACCCGAACTTGGCCTTCACATGGTCATCGGGATCGGCGGATTCGAGATGCAGAGACAGTGACACGAAATCTTGAGAATCGTCGTCGATGCCGTTTGGGTAGCATCTCACGGCCCAGCTATGACCTCCAACGTTGAAAGGCGCGGAAACCACGAACTCGCCGTTCTCGAGTAGCCTCTTGCTTCTTGAGTATCCATCTACCTTGAGCGCGTATGATCTTTCCTCGTGTGCATCTACAAGGGCAGCAGAAATCTTGCAACGCTCTGTCATCGATCGGCACCTCCCCGTCTCTCGATCGTACCTTGTTTTCTGTATGTCTTCTCAGGTTACAAAAAACTTACAATGTGCCGTGCTGCTTCACGTTTATATATATATACTACACGACTTGCTGTTTCCTAACACACCAGGAGTCTAGGACACATGGACATGCAGTCTAACTCTAACTCCACAACGTACCCTGACGGAAAATCAGGTATATGCTCCTATACCTATACGACTAAGCGATTGCTTGCTAGCTCGTTGAATCTTAGCCCGACTAGTACTCCTAGATTAGACAACACGTATACAACTACTCCAAGTCTACTGCCACATGGAAACTAGCCAAAGACTCCATGGCAAGTACATGCATGGTTTCTTGCCTAATTAAAGAAAAAACTAACCTAGTACAGATTACTCCAACAGCCACCATCGCACCAGAAAAGAGGAGGGGTGACCCCGCCGTCGTCCAAGAAGGGTTTAATCCGCCAATGTCATCTAGCGGCGGGGAGAAGAGAGAGAGGAGAAAATCGGGGGTGGTGGCTACGGTTTTTGCGCATACAGACATGTGAAAACGACGTCAATGAACGAAATTGTGTGTGACGATTGCCTAAGTCGATAGTGATTTACTATGAACAAAAAAGAAATAGTCCAACTGTGGTACTCGAGCGGCCAAAAGTATGGTGGATATTGTAGATCCACTTAGTTACTTGTGCACTACACGCCATTGTTAAGACCAACATTAATATGATATATTATGCAATTATAATAAGCATACAAACGTTTTTTATTTTATAATTTTGGTTTTAAAATAAATTACATCCCTCTAAAATCTCTCTAAAATAGTTTTTGTTAGGTTGAATCCAAAATTCCAAAAAAGAAACTTGACATCATTTAATTGAATCTGGCTGTCATCAAGTGAGCACTTCGCTCGATCATATTCCTAATATGTTCCTCAGGTTTAGTCCAGTCTTCATCGGTTCCTGTCATTTGGTCAGTTTCTGACTGATTTTCCCGTTAATAAGCATGGTGAAAGGGTAGTACCGTGAAAGGTGAGTTTAAATGGAACATAAATATTACAGAATGTTTTTCTGTAAGTCGTATCTATTCAGTTTCAGCTGACTCGTTCCAGAACATTATAGAAGCATAAAGTGCAACTCAAGACTATTTGGTTTTATGTCAAAGTGTTATGCCCACCAAAGAAAATGTATCTAAAATAATTTGGCAGGGAATTACACGCTGCAGCATTTGTTATCAGCATGAGCCTATTCAGCATCAATACTGAGGTTTGGGGGACAAAAGTTTCTATTTTCAAGAAAACAAAAATAGACTAGGGATCAAACAAACATTATATAGGTAAAAGCGGGTGGCTCAAAAAAAAAATTAAAAGTGGGTGGCTCAAAATAGGATCATGATAATCAACTCAATTATCAAACTCATACAGTACTGGCCTATAAAGATAAAAAGCGAGGTAGATTGGCAGTCTCAACAGTACTCCTTTTTTCTCGCGAGAAAAGAACATACCCATTCTACTCGCATGGACATTACTGACTGAAAGATTAATACTAGCATGTTCTGTTATGAACCATAAACAACTATAAATGGCCAGGTAGCACAATGATTAGTAGTACTACTAAATTGGGATAATATATACGATCATTGTACCATACGGTTTACCACTAAATTGTCATGACAAGATCCTTCGCCGCCTTCATTTCAGCCGGCAGGATTCTAGCTATCAGCTCCTTGAGAACAGAAGGGCAGCTGGATTTCAGATGCTTAAAACCATCGCTCGCCATCATGGCCTCCAGGTTGGAATGAGAAGTCAGGAAATTCAAACAAGCCTCTTTCAGACCTTGGAAACCATGCTGCTCAGCCAGAGCCAAAGTGGTTGCCACCATGTCAGAACCGATGTGATTGCACAGTTTCTCCTCACATATCAGCTTCAGCCTCCCGATATCATACCTGTCGGCCGCTACGAGCAGATGGCCAGCCATCACTAAGTCTCCGCGTGGTTCCGCACCTTTGTTGCTAGCACTGTCAAGCACGGGAGGAACTGAGTCTGTGTATATATAATGGAGCAAGGACTTGAACACATCAGCTTTCATGTCGCAGATCTTGATGGGACTACTAGAGTTCTCCTTCATGGCACCAAGGAGCTCCGCCTTGAAGACGGATGACCGAGCAGCAAGGACACACCTGTGAGCGGAGAATCTCTGTCTACCGACTTGGAAGGTTACGTCGGCTGCATCCTTGTTCTTGAGGAGGTCACCAAGCTGCTGGTGCAAGTCACTTGCAGGAACCCTTGTTTGTTCGCTCTGAATCTCCTTCATGACAGTGACATCACACCTGATGGTCAAACAGTCGTCTATCAGATGCTCTGATCCCTCCAGAACAGCCCTCTTCAAAAATCCACTAGAGCCCCAGTTTGAATTTTCCCTTGGGAAGATATGAAAAGGGTAGCTATGACTGAATGAAGTAACCGGTTCTCCATCCTTGTCAAGCACACAGATCGTGAATTTTGCCATCACATCTTTGGCATCGGCAGATTCAAGACGCAGAAATAGAGATATGAAATTGGCATAATCCTCTCGGTTAGCGTTTGGGTAATAGCTCACGGCCCAGCTATGGCCTCCAACACTGAAAGGAGTAGATGCCAGGCACTTGCCGGTTTCCATTAGCGCCTTTGTTCTTGAGTATCCATCTACCTTGAGCACAAATGACCTTTCCTCAGACACAAGGGCAGCAGAAATCTTGCGATGATCTTCCATATTCTGGAGGAGAGGAGGGGCTTCCGGCTTGGCGCCTTGGAGCTGGATGCAATAGGATGGAAGATCTGCGAGTCGAAGAACTATGATGCGCCGTCCCGCCACACCACCACGTACTACTACCACCAGGAAGCCGAGTGGGAGAGGTGACCGAGAACAGCGGGTCAGAGGAAGAACTCGAGTTGAAACGTGCGGGTGTGACAAGAGGCGACCACGCGGGGAGTTTGCTTAGGAGATTGAGCCGGAGCAGCGGCGAACGGTGGAGACGAGCTAGGTCTAGGGTTTGACGACGGGGCCGATGCGGGAGACGAAAGAGACGAACTTGCGATGGATTAGGCGCAGGGGAGTGCGGTGGAGCAGCGCCATGGAGTAGCCGTGCCGGAGCGAAAGGGCAGCCAGTCGGGAGCAGCGGCGGCGGCGGCGGCGGTGGCGCTCGTGTGTGAGAAGCAGGGGAGACGAGTCGAGCGACAGAGGAACTGGGGTTTTTTACCTGGAGTCCATTTCGGCCGGTCCAAACATGGTCGTAGCCCATTAACTCATTGGGTGAAATATTAGCCAATTTTTTTAGTTTATTCAATTTCTGTTAAATACAAATGAAAGAGGCTGATAAATATTTTACAAATGTCAGTATAATAATTTAAATTAATAAAGTCAACATTAAACATAATATACGTGAGGAGTCTTCGACAATGGTAATGTCACGATCAAGATGATCATGGATATAGCTGGCCAACCGTGCCGCACGGCACAACACGTCGCGTGCCGAGCTCGGCACGGCCCGCTGACGGCATGGCACACGAGCGGCACGCTTCTAATCGTGCCGGCACGCGGGCTCCAACTCCGGCGGAGGCACGACACGAAGAGCATGGCAGCGGCACGGCGGCCCGTCAGGTGTGGGGCAGCGGCGGTTGGCGTCCGACGGCGAGGGGCGGCCCGCGATCTGGCGGCGAGGAGGATGACTGGGGTCGCGGGAGGAGAAGGAGCACAGCAGAAGGAGAAGGAGCACGGTGGAGGCCAGGGGTGGCGGTTGGCAGCCGCCGGCGGCGACACGATTGCGGCACGCTTGTAATCGTGTCGTGCCGTGCCGTCTGCCGTGCTTCAGATGGAAGACGAGCACGAGCACGGCTGGGACTCGTACCGGCACGGCACGTTGACTCACGGGCCGGGTCGTGCTTGGGCCGTGCCAAAATGAGCGTGCCTCGGGCCAGCCCATTTAGCACGGCCCGTTTGGCCAGCTATAATCATGGAACACCTCGCTTAGCACACGACCAACTCTAGCCATGCGATCTGCGGCACGATGCATCATGTGGCTGGGTCCATTCAGGAGCACATCGAGGAGAAGTGAGGCTGCTTGTTTTGGGCTTTTCTTATCGTCGATGTGTAGCTACGACCGATGATTTCACTTAATTTATATGTGTAGGTGTGGGTTAGCCCTAGAAAATTTTTTGCGGGTAAAACTAGAACTTTGATGCTCTGTTCTCGCCCGGGTAAAACTAGAACTTTGATGCTCTGTTCTCGCCCAATTGACGAGTCAGTGGCTAACCCTAACTTGCCCTCAATCACCCAATTAGCGAGACATTGGCTAACCCTAACTTGCCCTCAATCACCCAATTAGCGAGACATTGGCTAACCCTAACTTGCCCTCAATCACCCAATTGGCGAGACATTGGCTAACCCTAACTTGCCCTCAATCTACTTTTACAAAGGAACATACTCTACTAGAACTAGCTAGCCTCTTGATATCATAGAGAGTATGTAAATACGGTGATCGATTTGTTGTGGGCAGTCTGAGTCAATGATGATAGGGAGGGCACTATGCCCAGGTCCAAGCCTTCAGAACATGCTAACAATTCAGCCTACAGCGCCTCTTCACATCACATGTCAACATGAATCTACAATCCGAGATGGGTTAGCCCTACTAGATGATGATGATTATGTTGGGGACTGCATGTTTCAACATGTTATAGGCACATATTTTGTTAACATTGGGAGATAGTTAGCTTGAGCGAATTCATGACATACTATATGCATAACTACATATTGTCAATCTTATAAACATTGATTATGGGGTGGGGGGGAGGGGGGGGGGGGGGGGGGGGGGGGAATTACGTCTATAAAAGAGTGTATAAAAGTGTAGCTTTTGTCGGAAATAACTGCAATCGCTGAGGGAAACAAACTAACATAAGGTTCTAACAACATCTGGAGTCGCACAGACATAGTATTTCTAACTAAAATAAAATAAGTCTAGAAAGGAAAGGACGGGAGAGAAACGAGATATTTTCGTGGAGAATTAATACCCATACCTGGCCGATGGGAGTATGTAAAAAAGCATGTGCATTGGATCGGCAAAGAGTATAACATTTATTAGCAAATAGTTGGGGAAAAGGTAACCTAATTCAGACGCAGCTTTAATATTTATTGGCAGAATAATAGTCCGAGGTAACACCCATGGCAGCTCTAGAATCTTGTTTCCCCCTTCAATCTCTTATAACCGAATTTTCTAAAACTGAATCCAGACCAGTAAGGGTATAACAAGTACACATATGCACTACCAGCAATGATCAGATGCAACCAATGGCTCGTCACATCTATATCTAACACAAGATATTAATGGGCATTGCTTGAGGATAACATGCAGATTTTGTTTCCTTTGTACTTTGAACTGAATTACAACACATAGTCCATATTCAGTTTTTCAGTGCGAAAGTAGACATGACTGCTAATAACAAGATAGAACGAATTAACAACATATAATACTGATGTATTCAACCTAGCATTGTAGTCCGTCGCTACAAAACAGGGGAACGGTGATGAGCCAGCAATACAGTATCATCGGCTCTTGTTATTTCGTCATTTTCGAGTGATCTACCGGCAAAGCCTGGTTGATGGGTCCAACCATTGATTTTACCGGTAAACTTGAGTGTAGATGATACATAAATACTATAATATTTTAAAGTTAGTTGTATCAATATATTATGTTTTATTTGATTCGTGGGTACTGGTTTGTTCCAAAAGATTATAGAAGCATAAAAAGTGCCACTCAAGATTATTTGGTTTTATGCCAAAGTGTTGTGCTCACTAAAGATAATTTTCTAAAAGAAATTTGCAGGGAAATACACGGTGTAACTTTTGTTACCAGCATGAGTCTATTCAACATTGATGCTGAGATTGGGGACTTGGGGTAAACAAGTTTCTATTTTCCAGAAAAGAAACATAGACATGAGGGGGATCGAACAAACATTAATTATACAGGTAAAATCGGGTGGGTCAAATAGGATTATGATAATTGACTCAATTATCAAACTCTTACATATATTTGATAAGCAAGGTAATATTGGCAGTCTCAGCAGTACACCTTTTTTTTCTCGCAAGAAAAAATAAAATACCCATTCTACTCGCATGAAAATATGAAAGATTTGTAGCATCTTTTGTTCTGAACCATAAATTCAACCATGCATGGAGAAGTAGCAAAAGGATTACTAGTTTTCAATTTGGATGATATATATGATAATTGTACCATAAGGATTACTACTAAATTGCCATGACAAGATCCTTCATCGCCTTCTGTTCAGCCGGCAGGTTTCTGGCAATCAGCTCCTTGAGAACAGACGGGCAGCTGGATTTCAGATGCACAAAACCATCGGTCGCCATCATAGCCTCTAGATTGGAAGGAGAAGACAGGAATTTCAAACAAGCTTCTTTGAGATCAGCGAAACCATGCTGCTCGGCCAAAGCCAAACTGTTCGCCACCATATCTGAATCAATGCTATTGCACAACTTCTCCTTGCATATCAGCTTCAGCCTCGTGATATTGTATCTGTCGGCGGCTACGAGCAGATGACCAGCCATCACCACATCTCCAAGTGCTTCAGCGCCTTTGTTGCTCTCAGGTGCTGGAGGAAGTGTATCGGTGTATATGAAGTGGAGCAAGGAGTTGAATACATCAGCTTCCATGTCACATATCTCGATAGGACTTTCGGGGTTCTCCTTCATGGCGCCGAGGAGCTCAGCCTTGAAGACGGGTGACCGAGCAGCAAGGACACACCTATGAGCGGAGAATCTCTGTCCACCGACTTGGAAGTTTACGTCGGCGGCATCCTTGTTCTTCAAGAGGTCGCCGAGATGTTGGTTTAAGTCACTAGAAGGAACCATTGTCTCTTCGCTGTGGATCTCCTTCATGACGGTGACATCGCACCTGATGGTCAAACTGTCGTCTATCAGATATTTCTCCAGGTCGGCCTTTTTGAAGAACTCATAATACCAGTCTGGATCTTCGTTTGTGAAGATATGTAGAGGGACGGTACGGCTGAATGAAGGCACCAGTTCCCCTTTCTTGTCAAGTACACTGATCATGAATTTCGCCTTCACATCTTCGTCGTCGGCAGATTTAAGAGAGAGAGATATGAAATCGGGAGAAAACTTACTCAGACGGTTACCGTATGAGTAATATTTCATGGCCCAGCTATGACCTCCAACGCTGAGAGGAGTCGAAACCACGCGCTTGCCGGTTTTCAGAAAACCCTTGGTTCTCGAGTATCCACCTATCCTGAGCACATATGACCTTTCATCAGACACAAGGGCAGGAGAAATCTTGCAATGCTCTGCCATTCTGGAGGTCGGCTTGGTAGCTTTGAGCAGGATGTAAGATCTGCGAGACGAAGAATTTGGATGCGTCATATATACAGATTCACTTGCGATGTTAGATCCATTTTCAGACGCAGTAAGACGAAAACAGAGGCCTGCTTGTAACATTAACCAATAGGAGTATGTAAATAGTGCGTGCACTGCATCGGCGAAGAAAGAAAAGAGGTGCTGGCTCTTCTTTTTTTCGAAAACGAGCAATACTTTTGTGTGGATACATTAGCTTGTTACTACATTCTGGAACCGGATAACCAGTGATAAAGTGACGAAACAAAAGATTGCAACTAAGAACCAACTAATCAAACAAAAAGCAGACATATGGATGCGTAAATTTCATAGTTTGTGGGACGCAGATAGTTGGGGAAATGGTAAGCTAATTCAGAAGCAGCTTGAACATTTTTGGGCAGAATAACAGGCAGGGGTAACACCCAGGCTGCTCTAGAATCCAGTTTCCCCCCTGCAATTCCTAATAACCGAATTTTCTAAAACTGAATTCAAACCATCTAGGGCATAACAAATCCAGAGCAGCAATAATCGGATGGAATCAGTAACAAATCTGCAGAATTGTATGCAGATTTTTTTCTTACTACTTTGAACTGAATCGTAACCCAAGCTGAAGGCCCACATACACTTAGACATTCAGGTTTTAGTGCGAATGTACACATGACTTCTAACATCCAGACAGCATCTAGTAGACTACGCGCGAGGCTAAGTAATTAGACAGCATCTAGTAGACTACGCATCCAGCCGAAAAGGCTATACTATCACAAACCAGCGAATTACTAACACTAGACAGGGTATGTTACACGTAAAAAACGGAAAACCGACAGCATGGGAAAATCGATTGATCTACAATACCGATTAGCGTCGGCGTTGAGCCGTTGAACACGTACCTGACGGCAGAGTTCCTTTGTAGCAGCTCCCTCCTTATGCTGCAGATCCCTCAATGTGCGAACCCAAGTAGCAGTTTCACCGTGAAACCCTAGGCGGTGATGGAGATTAGAGTTTGCGCTGCAAGCTTATCCCTGAGCTGATGAGCGCGCATACTGCGGCGGTGGAAGCAAGAGATGGTTGTTGGAGATCAAGCGTGGAGATCTTTCTTTAGAAAATCCCAACGACCGGCACCAGTTTGTAGCTAGCAGCTGGGCCGGGCCTATATAGAGAGGGGTACACGAGCCGGTTCAAGAAAAAAAAGAATAAGACGTAGTGAAAAAGTACCAAAACAACTGAAGCCTACATCCCACTACGTCTGGGTTCCCCCTTCTAGAAGGATAGGCGCGCTTCGCCGCGCCCTGCTTGTCCCACGTTGCCGCATGGCCTGGCATACATGTGTATCAACGGGTGTTGTCAATTTTGAAGCGGATCTATGGTTGCTCATTTTATTCACTCTCGGTACAGCAACAAAGCACTTAGCAAACAACTGCTAGCAAGTTCCCTCTTTCACTTCCCTCCATACATGAAGTCACTTTATTCTTGAGCTTAGTGTGTCAGCTGGAAAATTATCAAAACAACTCATTTATCCGTCTATTCTACTACTCGAATAAACTTTGGTTATGCGAAATTGACTTCAGAATTTGCATCGAGATTGACAGCACGATAAATTATAAATAACTAGGAAGTAGTATATGCCTAAAATAAAGGACGCAGAGATTCCGCAACTATATGCGCACCCACCATCCATCTACATCATGCATTCTGCTTTACGATTCGTGTTGGTTAGAAGTATCTTTGACCGTGGCTTAGCACTTAACTTAAGACAAGTGTTTTTTCACACCGATCCCAACTAGTATAATGTAAATATACCCGAAATACCCTTGGCCGAAAACTACATATATTTACAATATATTATTGGATAATGCATTAACATATTTTCAGATATTTTTTGTATCAACATAAACTCATGAATAAACACATTTGTTGAATATATTGTATTAACAATTTTATGCATAACCAAAAAAAATTCTAATTTTTTTTGTATCAACACACTCATGAATAAACACATTTGTTAAATATATTGTATTAACAAATTTATGCATAACCAAAAAATTCTGATTTTTTTGTATCAATAAAACTCATGAATAAACACATTTTTTTGGATATACAAATTTATGCATTACGAATATTTTCCTGAAAAAAGATCCTATTTTTTTGTATTAACACAAACTCATGAATAAGCACATTTCTGGAAATGATTTCATTTTTAGATTTTATGCATTACCAATATTTTTCTGAAATTATAGAAACAAGATTTATTTTACTGGATTCATACAAGGAAATTTCGGATTTTATGAATTACCAATATTTTCCTGAACTTTTTTGTATTAACATGGATCACTAAGCGACGTAGAGTTGATTGAGTCAACATCTAGGCACGGATCTCCAACAACTTTTGACGGTGTAGATAGTTGGTGGGTTCGCATATAGTTGCGTAGTTAAATTTTCGTAAAATAAACCAATCTTTTGTTTTAACTGTAAGAAAGGAGAGAAATATATCATCAAGTTAGTTTTCTAGAAGGCCACATGCCCACATCAACCTACAAAGACATGTATCATGTATTTTCTCTTCCATATTAAATCATGAACATACCATAACTGCATAAAAAATAATGTACTGGTTAGAATATAGTTTGGCATATCCATAATTCCTTACACAATAATTACATGCGCATACAGTTTACTACAGGGGTGCAAGGCGGCAGCTCATATCCATAAGCATCACAACGCTCACTGTCGTGGATGACTGACATGCGATGGGTCGTCAGAGCCGGCGTGGTCGGAGACGGCGCACATAGGACCTCTGTGAATGCTTGCTTCAGCATGCTTTAGTTTAACATATGCAATACATTTGTGCTCACCAAAAATAATGAACAAATTGTGTATTACTGTTTTTCATCATTCTAGGAATTCGTCTAAAAGCAGGGCCTCGCTACGCCTAGTTGTTTCCTTTCAGGAGCAAATGATGGTACTATAATCCAATCCAAGAGCAGGCAATATGGTTCATAAAACGTATGTATCTGGCACTCGAATGACACATACACGTTGAAAACCCTTCAAGTGGCATCAGGAAAAACTACTGAAAATCCCACAAAATGCAATATGTGGCAAGGCTAGGCCTTTGGATGCTAAAACTGATAAGAGCCTAAGATGCTAAATCTGTTAAGAGCCTAATATAAAATCCCACACAATGCAACATGCCATGGATCTTAACTGAAACATAATAAAGAATGCAAACCTATAATTATGCAGTCTATTTTATAAGGTTCTACCAATTGGCTGTGAATTTCCAATAAAAATAAAAAACAGGGTTGCTAAACAATAAGGCATCAATTGCATGTCCCCAAAACATTATAAATCCATAACAATAAGAAAGTAATCACATGTCCCCAAAACATTATACGGCCTTCTTTTGGAAGTCAAAGCTTGCACCTAAAACAATTGACTGGACTTCAATCAGACTATTAAAAACTACTCCGGAAACAAAACATGAGATCGAGATACTACAGATTGCCAAAATTAGTATGCTAGAAAGAACAACTTGAATATGTTGATCCTATGTGCTAATCCAAAATGCGTTTTGAACAACGCCTACAAACAAGCGCACACTCATATGACCAGCAGAACATGACACAGAGGCAGTACGAAAAAAACACAACAAGCTAAGCACGAAAATAGAAGAGGAAACATACGACAGCTGACCTACAACGAAGAAGAACCCCAATGACGACAGGCCACCGCCCACAGAGAAGGCGAAAGAGAAGTAGAGCAATGAACGGCGCACTGCAGCGCCTAGACGGACGATCCACCAAACACAAGAGTCTTAGAAAGGAACACGCAAAACCACCATCACGCACCACAATCACACATCCAGATCCAACAGACCATCTAAAGAAACCTGCACAAAAAGAGAAACAATGAATCTAGAACTTAAAGAAGGCAAAGAGCATACGAAGTAGGGAAAACCACGAGAAGGAAGCAAAGCCAAAAACATCAGCACACAACGAGCGTTCCTCCAGATCCACACACCAGGAGCCCTCCTCCAGTTCAAGCAACCAGTTCGCAAGAACTACATGGAAAGAAAAAGAGCGCATGTAAGATCAAGAGGAAACAAAGACCAAAAAGAACAAAAATGAACGAAACGAGGGAGACCCAGGCACAGATCCACCCACGGCAGAAGCACAAGATCGAACGCCGAGGACACTGATTCAGCAAGTATGAAAAGAAAAGTTCAAACAGCTTACTCGGATGGAAAGCACAAACATGGTTTGTAAGGCGCCATCCAGAAGCATAGATGCTTCATTGACAGGTTATTAAAGACGATTGGAACACTAATGACACTACAACTCAGGCATCCAGATGAACTTAGCCACGAACTTGCCGAACTAACCATCATCCACACAACCAAGTTGATTCTCGTGATCACTTCCAACAGCCCAACAAAACACACCAATGCCCCTGGATGCCAGCATTGGATCTTTCTCCAGGGATTCGGAAGATTGGCAGTCTCAACAGTACTACTAAGAAAGAAAAATACATGGAGAAGTAATAGCATGTTTTGTTGTGAACCATAAGCGAAACCATACATGGAGTAGTAGCTTAATGATTTAGTACTAAATTTGGATGATAGTATATATGATACTGGCACCATGAGCATTACTACTACGTACTACCACATTGCCATGATAAGATCTTTCGTCGCTTTCAGTTCAGCCGACAGGGTTCTCGCAATCAGCTCCTTGAGAACAGACGGACAACTGGATTTCAGATGCTCAAAACCATCGCTGGCCATCATGGCCTCCAGATTGGTTGGACAGGAGAGGAACTTCAAACAAGCTTCTTTGAGACCATGGCAACCATGCTGCTCAGCCAGAGCCAAACTGGTTGCCACCGTGTCAGAATCAATATGATTGAACAGTTTCTCCTCACATATCAGCTTCAGCCTTCTGATGTCGTACCTATCCGCGGCTACGAGTAGATGTCCAGCCATCACCAAGTCTCCACGTGTTTCGGCACCTTTGTCGCTCTCAGGCGCAGAAGGAACAGTGTCGGTGTAAATGAAGTGGAGCAAGGACTTGAATACATCAGCTTCCATGTCACGAATCTCGATAAGACTGCCAGAGCTCTCCTTCAAGGCGCCGGTGAGCTCCGCCTTGAAGACCGGTGACCGAGCAGCAAGGACACATCTATGAGCGGAGAATCCCTGTCCACCAACTTGGAAGCTTACATCGGCTGCATCCTCATTCTTCAGGAGATCACCGAGATGCCGGTGCAAGTCGCTTGGAGGAACCCTCGTTTCCTCGTTCCCTATCTCCTTTATTACGACATCGCACCTGATAGTCAAACAGTCGTCTATCAGATGCCCCGATCCCTCAACATCAGCCCTCTTGATGTAGTCATGGTAGCCCCAGCTTGAAGCCTCCCTTGAGAAGGTATGCATATCGACGGTACGGCTTAATGAAGGCGCAGGTACTCCATTCTTGTCGAGTACACTGAACGTGAATTTCGTTTTCACATCTCGGGCATCTTCAGAATTAAGATGGAGATACAGAGATATGAAACTGGCATAATCCTTACTATTACCGTTAGGGTAGTACAACACAGCCCAGCTGTGACCTCCGACACTGAAAGGTGTAGAAGCCACGCGCTCGCCGGTCTTGAGTAGACCTTTGGCTTTGGAGTATCCATCTACTTTGAGCACAAATGACCCTTCCTTGGACACAAGAAGCGCAGAAATCTTGCAATGCTCTGTCATTCTGGAGGTGGCCTCCGTATCTTGGTGCAGGATTGAAGATCGGCGAGTCGAAGATTTTTTATGTGCACGGAATAGAGATAGTCGAGGGAGACCACGGACACCAACCCCAACACCACACCAACACGTACTAGACTAGCGGCACTACCAGAACACTATCACCAGGAAGCAGAGCATCAACGGAGACCGGGAGGTGACCGAGAACGGCTGGAGTTTGCCTAGGAGATCGAGCCGGAGCAGAATCAAGCAGGAAGCAGAGCACTCGAGACCGGGAGGTGAACGAGAACGACGGGCCAGGAACAACTCGAGGCGACCGTGCGGGGAAAGAAGCCACAAGAGGTGGTGGTGGTGATGAGGAGATCGAGCCGGAGCAGAATCAAGCACAGGGGGCTCGGCTCGAGGAGGCCGGCGAGCTGGGTTTAGGGTTTGACGTCGGGGTCAATGCGGGAGAAAAAAAAGAACGACCTTGCGACCGTGGTTGGATTTTGAGCGGAGCACATCGGCCATAGCCCATTGGGTGAAATATTAGCCCATCATATATAATTATATATATAAGGATTTTCCTGATAATCCAGAGAAGAACGGAGAATATAATTAGTGTGGCCCATCCCCATAACAATCACTGAGGCACCACTAACCCGATTGCGACATGACTTGATTGGGTGGAATGCGTTGGACTGAGGCGCGGATGACCGCCGCGGGCAAGCCTCGCCTCTCCGCCTTCGCCGACGGCGGCGGCGCGTACTGGCCGTCCAGCTCAGGCCCGCTCCCCGCAGCGGGCGGCGGCGGCGGGCGCGCATCCGGGGATTCTGGAGAGGGGATCATGAGGGCGAATAGGTTTTGGGCGCTGCCTGCGGAGGGTGATGACGAGGGTGGCGACGGCGGTGATGGGGGAGGCGCCCAACTCGGGAGGGGGCTCCCTACACCATCGTTGGAGGATGAAGATGGAGAAGCTAGACGGAGATACTTGCTGTCTCCGTCGATGTCTCCTCCCTCATCGAGGCGAAGCAAAGGATCGGAGCTTCGAAGATCTGGGGGTAAGGCCAAACCCTCCCCTCGGATTTTCCCCTGCGTTTTGGATTTTTCCGCCATGGATTCTCCTAATGGGGAGGGACTTGGTTTGGAGCTGATGATTGGGAAGGAGGGGTCTGGTTTAACGATCATGGAATCGCTGAGATTGGATCATTTTCCTGCGATACCTTCCTTTTTTGATCACTGTGATTTCGATTTTGGGGGAACCGCTATTGATGGACCTTGGCGGGAACCTGCGTTTCGATCTGTGGAGTTAGGAAATGGCGATGGGCCGTTTTTGGGCCACGTCCTGGACCGCTCCCCATTATTGGGCTCGGAGATCCCACCATTCTGGGACACGGGCATTGTGGATACGTGTTCGACGCCATTTGCGCATCTGGGTGAAGTCTTCTGTCTAACAGAGGAAGCTCCGATTGGGGATTCTGTTCCGCTAGGATTAGCCTCCGACTCAGAAAGCGACGATTCCTGGCGGCTGGCGGCGGAGGGGGCAGCCATGATTGGCGATCAAGGAAGGGGCGGTGGCTATGGCCGCTTTGGTCGGGGCGGCTACAACTACCAGCCAGGGCGGGGGAATTACCAGCGGAGGAATTTTGCTCCTCCAATCAACAACAACAATCGTGATGCCGGGGCTTACAACAATGGACAAGGTATGATCTCCAACCAAGCCCAGAGCTCTAGCACTGGTGGAGAGCAGGGAGTGGCTCCTGCCTTGACTCAAGCCGATTCTGGTAGAGGGAGTGGCGTTGGATCTGCAGGAGGTGGAGCGGCGCAGATGATTGGCTCAGTTCCTGTGACGATCCAAGCACAGTGTGAAGGACAGGGTGGGTCATCTCAGATCCAGTCCAATATTATCCCAGGGATGCCTAATCAGCAGACAATTGTGGAGAAAGTAGGAATTGGTTCTACTCTGGTAAAGCAAACCGTGAATACACCAATTGTTCAACAACAATACCTTATCAGCTTGGATCAAAATGGGAATATTGTGCAAGTTAATCCTCAGAATGGAATTGCACAAGCTATCAACAATGGAAAAAGGTTAGGACAGGTGACACAGATGGGGCAATCTGGTGGCGGCACGGCCAACCTTGTGCAACAGCAAAATCAGAACCAGCAACAACAAAATCAGAATCTGCACCAACAAAATCAGCGAGCTGATATTTCTGTTCCGGGGCAGAAAATTCAGTGTGGCAAGTGTAAGCTGTTTGGGCATGTTACCAAGGAATGCAGGGTCTCAGTTCATTGTATTGTTTGTGGTAAGGAGTCGCACAAGTCTGGGGATTGCTCTTGGCTGAAGCAAATCAAACCGGTGGCTAAGTATGTTGGGTATGCTGCAAAAGGGCTGGGGTGTTTGATGGTTCAGAATATTAAAGAGGTAGCTGCTACAGAACATGCTAACCCTATGGCTCAGATTGAGGTGTTGTCTGGGGATCTTAATGAGACGCAGTTGTTACATGCGTTTAGTTACATGTTTAGCTAGAATTGGCAGTGGAGGACCAAACCACAAGGGAAGGGAATATATTTGATGAGGTTCCCAAACAAGGCAAAGTTGTTAGAGCTGATTAAATTCAAGAGTTTCAATCTGTTGGGCACTAATGCTGTGATCTGTGTCTCCAGTTGGACACTAGAGAGCCAGGCTAAGGGGAAGCTTCATACTGTTTGGGTTAAGGTAGGGGGAGTGCCAGACTGTATGAGACACTTCTTTGGCATGTGTGAGATTGGATCGGCTCTTGGTCCTGTCCTGGAGATAGACATGGATACCATTCAGCATGAAGAGATTCATATCAAAGTTGGGGTTCGAGATGTCAATAAGATCCCTAATTACACTGAGATAACAACTAGAGAGCTGTTCTTCTTTGATGTCATCTTTGTTGTGGATAAAGTGGTAGAACAAGGGTGGTATAATTGCAACTACAAGAGACATGGCGCAGGTAGTGTAATGGATGAAGGAGGAGATGTTAAACAAGAGGAGGCAAGTAAAAAAGCAAAAACTGATGGGATGCAACAAAGCAAAATCACATTGGGAAGCATGTCTTTGGCTCAGTTTGAAGAAATGCAAAACAATAAGGACCCTGTGACTGTGGAATCGATGCTAATTAAAGAGGTAAACAATGTGCCGCTAGATATGCAGAAAAAAATTGCTGCTGAGAATGAGGAAATGCTCAAAAAACTCAGACAGATGGAAGAGGAGTTTGCAAGGCAGGCAGCTAGGATAGCTTTTGAGGAAAAGAAAAGGGGGGAGGCTGAGAAAATTAAAGAAGATCTAGAGAAAGAAATAGCCATACAAGGGAAACTGCTGCAACAAGCAATGGAGAAGCTGGAACAGGAGAAGCTGGAGCAGAATAATGATGAGGATGTGGAGCATGTGTCAAATAACTTAGAAGATGATGTTGAAAAAGAAGATGCAGAGCTGCTGGACTATACAGCTAGTCAGGAGTCTGCTGATTCTTTCAGATCCAAGATGGAGAAGATCACTGGTTATAGAAATGATGACACAAGTGAGAAGGAGACCGAGGAAAACCCGAGGAGGAGTGATAGGTTCAAGAACAAGGATGATACAAGGGTCGAAGAATTAGCGAAGGAACGTGTGGCTGCCAAAAATGACTATGGTAATTACAATAAACTTGATATCTTTGAATGTTCCAATATCTCTCTTGCAAATATGGCACAATGTGTGGGAATTGATTTAGGATGCTCCTTAGATATGATTGATGTCAATTTAGAAATTATGAGGAATTTGGAAAATGCTAGACATGATTTGATGCAACAAAATTTAAAGAAAAATGATGATGATATGGAGCCGAGCTCCCCTGTTCACATTGAGACAGGGGATGCTGATGTGGAAGAATTGTTCTCGGATCATGAAAGAATTGAGGAGGATAATGAAAGTTTGGATTTTGGTGAATTAAAGCATCTCTTTTCGGGCAAGAAAAAATGGACTAGCAATGCTGCAGCAATGGGCTGTATGAAAGTTGCTGGTATGGCTTCGGCCAAAAAAGGAAAAAAAAGCCCACGAATAAGTAAAAAAAATTTAAAAAGATGATAGGTTTTATCTGGAATTTGAGAGGGATTGGAGATGATAGGAAGCAGTTATTAGTAAGAGAAACAGTAATGGAAAAAAGGGTTGATTTCCTGGGATTACAGGAAACAATCAAGCAAGATTTTTCAAAGAATGAATTACATAAGCTGGGTGGAGGCAGAAATTTCCTTTGGAAATGGGCTGCGGCTAAAGGAAGATCAGGAGGTATTTTGGTAGGTATTAATCAGGATACGCTAGAGTATATTGAGCATGCAATTGGCGACTATTTTGTGAGAGTCCTGGTACATGATAAAAATGAAGATTTTAAGTGGAATCTGGTTATTATTTATGGAGATGCACAACCTTCTGGAAAAGCTAAATTCCTTGCTGAATTGGCGAGGGTGTGTCATGATAATTCCTATCCTTGTCTCATTGGGGGGGATTTTAATTTAATCCGCAGACCTAATGAAAAGAATAAACCTGGCAATATGTCTCACTGGAGCTTTATCTTTAATATCATAGTCGAAAATGCTGGCTTGCTTGACCTACCTCTAAATGGTAGGAAGTACACTTGGGGGAATAATCGTTTAAATCCAACTTATGAGAGATTGGATAGAGTGTTAATCTGCCCAGATTGGGAAGATAAATACCCTCTAACAATTCTATCTACGTTGGAAAGGGAGATCTCTGATCACACTCCTTTGATAATTGATACGGGTACTCCTAGCAAAAGTACACCAATTTTTAGATTTGAGAATGCATGGTTTGAGAGAAAGGATTTAAGAGAAAATGTGGAGAGAATCTGGAATGATCATCAAGTGTCGGGTGATAATGTAGATAAATTACAACAACGATTACGTGCCCTTAGGAAATTTTTGAAAGGCTGGAATAGAAATTTGGACGCTGAATATAAGAAATGTAAGCGCAATATCTTACAAAGGTTGGATGAGATTGATAAACTTAGTGAAAATATTGGCATTACTTCTTCTATGAGACAGGAGCAATTGCAGTTGAGATCTAGTTTGAATTTTCTTTTACGTCAAGAGGAATTAAAATGGAAACAAAGATATAAAGAGAGGGAAGTCAAAGAAGGGGATCTAAATACGAGATATTTTCATGCCAAGGCTAATGGGAGGCATAGGAAAAATCGAATTCTATCCCTAGAACAGGAAGAAGGCACTATTAAAGGGGAACAACAACTAAAGGGGTACATAACTAACTTTTATAAAAATCTTTTTGGTCAGCCTGAGGTGTCTACCATTAATATAAATATTGAGAGTAATGTGAAAATTAGTAGTTTGGAAGCTCAGGAGCTGATCAAATCCTTCTCTTTGGAGGAGATTAAAGAGGTGGTTTTTTCTATGAAACACAATAAATCGCCAGGCCCGGACGGCTTCACTGCAGAGTTTTATCAATACTTTTGGGATATGATTAAGTGGGATCTGATGGCATTGCTAGATGATTTCCATAGAGGACATCTTAATTTAGCTAGGTTGAATTATGGTATCATTACTTTGGTGCCAAAGAGCAAGGATGCAAAACAAATCCAAAAGTTTAGACCTATTTGTTTACTAAATGTAATCTTCAAAATATTTACAAAAACTTTGATGAATAGAATGGAGAAAACTGTGGACAAAGTCATTTCACCGGTCCAAACTGCCTTTATTAAAGGCAGATATATCATGGAAGGGGTACTGGTTTTACATGAGGCCTTAAACAGCATCCATATGGCTAAACTTGATGCTATGCTTTTTAAGGTAGACTTTGAAAAAGCGTACGACAAAATCAAATGGCCTTTTGTTTGTAAAATCCTGAAAATGAAGGGATATCCTGATGTTTGGATTGATTGGATCATGAAAACAATGAGAGGGGGACATGTGGCTGTGAGGGTCAATGATTCCCTTGGAAAATATTTTACCACTCATAAAGGATTGCGGCAAGGTGATGCTTTGTCGCCTTTGTTATTTGATCTGGCGGCAGATGCACTAGCCATCGTGCTTCTTAATGCTAAGAATAATGGGATTGTGAAAGGAATGCTAGTGGATGAAAGTAATGGAGGAGTAAATATGTTACAATATGCAGATGACACAATTTTTTTGTTGCCAGATGACATAGAGAGTGCAAAAAACTTAAAGTTTATCCTATGCGCTTTTGAACAAATGTCGGGGTTGAAAATTAATTTTCATAAAAGCGAACTTTTCCTTTTTGGAAAGGCAATTGGTAAGAGCGAGGAATACAAAACAATTTTTACTTGCCCTAATGGATTGTTACCTATGAAATATCTAGGGGTACCTGTGCATAAAGTGAGAATTAGGAACAGTGATTGGAATTTTGTAGAAAGAAAAATTGAGAATAAATGTGCTGGTTGGTATGGAAGGATATTAAATATTGCAGGAAGGGCTACTTTGGTCCAATATAGCCTTTCCAATGTGGTTCTATACATGTTGTCCTTTTATAAAGTGCCTGTTGGTGTAAGAAAAAGATGTGACTATTTTCGAGCTAGGATGGTTTGGCAGGAGGAACAAGATAAAAGAAAATATCATCTGGTTAGGTGGGATGTGGTATGCCAACCGAAGGATCAAGGGGGTCTGGGCATCCTTAATATTGACTTAATGAATCAAGCCCTGCTAGCCAAATGGCTTTGGAAACTGGAAACAGAGAAGGGGCTTTGGCAGACAATTATTAGGAATAAGTATATTGGTAATAAATGCATCTCGGGGATTAAGCATAAACCAGGAGATTCACAGTTCTGGTATGGAGTTCTTGGGGTCAAAGACACCTTTTACAGCTATTGTAAGAAGGTTGTCGGCAATGGTGAAAATACTAGGTTTTGGGAAGATTGGTGGGTAGATGATAAACCACTTAAATTACGCTGCCCCAGATTATATGGCCTTTGCAGAGAGAAGAACATCACTGTAGCCTTTGTTATGAGCAATGGTTCGGGATGTATAACTTTTAGGAGAACGTTGTTTGGTGATACCATGCATTTGTGGGAGAATATTAAGCAATCCTGTCATGAGGTAATTCTACGACAGGGTCCTGATCAGGTTAGGTGGTCGCTTACAAAAAATGGGATTTTCTCTGTAAGATCTCTGTATAGAAAGCTGAGCCAAAATGAGATAGGATTCCCACATGCTTTTATGTGGAAGATCAAAATCCCAGAAAAAATAAAGATCTTTCTTTGGCTGGTGTTAAAGAATAGTATACTCACAAAAGATAATCTCTTGAGAAGAGGCTGGGTTGGGAGCCCAGATTGCTATTTCTGTGGTAAACCCGAAACTGTAGAACATCTGTTTTTATCTTGTTCAATGGCTAGGCTAATCTGGAGTATTGTCCGGTGTGCCTTTAATTTTGGAACAATCCCTGATAGTATCAATGGTGTATATGGCCCTTGGCTTCGTAATTTTGATAAAGAGGGGAAGAAAATGATGTTGGTGGGGATTGCATCCATTCTTTGGACTATATGGAACGCAAGGAATGCAATCTGTTTTGAGAAAAAGAAGCTGCAAAATCCTTTATCACTGATTCATTTGATGACAAGTTCGATTAAATCTTGGGCTGTGTTACAGATAAAACAAGCAAACCAAGAGGCGCTGATGTGGGGGGCAAGACTAATAGAGCAGGTGGCAAATGAATCTTTTCGCTCTTCGAATGGATGGAGACCAGGGATACTCAGAATTGCGGGATGACGTTACATAGCTGGTGGAAGATGTGGCCCTGTAGGATGTGTTCTCAGGAAGCTTTGTGTTGCTGCTTAGTGGTGTTGTAGGCCTCTGTTCGAACTCCCTGTCTTGGTTTTGTTTCGTCTTCGTTTTCGTCTCTGGATGTAATTTCCTGCTTTTCAGCTCTCTACTTTACCTGTTGTAATGCTACTTCTAGCTACCCTGGTTTCTGGTAATAGAAATCGGAGGGGAGACTCTCTTTTTTTCAAAAAAAAACCCGATTGCAATAGCCAGAGTGGTCCATGGTGCCGTCCATACTGACCATGAAGGACACTTGTCTACGATAGTGACAAACTGGCAATTCATACAGGTAGAGGACACACATATCGTAGCTATGCATACGCGAATTGTATTCACCACGATAGCACAGGCATTGCTACACTACACCACAGCAATCCACTTGTTTGCCATTTACTAGGACTTGGTTAAAGAATCTAAATCCACTCCACTGATCTAATCCCTGAGCAAACTATAGCTCTGCATCTACTAACAGCTAGTTCGTCATTTCAGTATTTGGTCTAGAGAACATCTGCAGAAAAAAAGCTGAAACGAAATACCTTCCATCTAATCTTCGAGGCCAAGCGGGAAAGCAAGGTGCGGCATCTGCCTGCGCAAGGAGAAGCTCACAACAATCCTCTTGTACAGCTCCATGTCCTCCTCCTCCGCCACGGCGAAGGTGGCGACATGCTGCAGGAAAGTGTGGGCGCCCGGCGGTTTGGCGCCCTCCATGGCTCCATCCACTCCGCTTCCACTTTCGCCCTCCATCCACTCCGCCCTCCGCCCTTCCGCTCGGTGGCCTCCTTCCACTCCGCCACCGCCAGCTCTCAGTTGACTACTCCGTCTTGGCGGTGCCACCATGCAATTTTTTTATTTCAGCCATGTAAATCATACACGGTTTACTTGCCCTACATGTGCATAGTAAGCCCCATCTCCCACAGTCCCACGGTATGAAAACCATGTGTGATTGATCCCCCAATCGGCAACCCCTCGAGGAACACGGATGGAAAAACCATGTGTAAAGTTGAATTGTAGCCTTGTGGGAAAGCTAGTACTGTGCTAGTGTATGCCTTTGAATACTTATTTGTTGCTTAGTTTTGATAGTGTCATGTGTGGCATGTTACATTTATGGATGCATCTATGGATGCAGAGTTTGGGGTGACAAAAGTTTCTATTTTGCAGAAAACAAAATTAGTCAAATACAGGCCAGGCAAACATATATTTGATAAGCAAGGTAACTGAGTTATAAAACTAATACATATATTTGACCGTCGACTGAGTCATAAAACTAATACATATATTTGATAAGCAAGGTAGTTGGGCAGTCTCAACAGTACTGTTTTTTCTCACAAGCAAAATAGCATACAAATTTCTACTTGTCTATTCATATATGACAGAAAGATCAATACATATTTTGTTCTTAACCATAAACACAACCATAAGTGGAGTAGCACAACGACTTCGTACTAAATTTGGATGATGTATAAGATAATGGTACACTCTGCAGTACTACAAAATTGCCATGAGAAGATCCTTCGCCACTTTCAGTTCAGCCGGCATGATTCTGGCAATAAGCTCCTTGAGAACAGACGGACAGCTGGATTTCAGATGCTCGAATCCATCGCTCGCCATCATCGCCTCCAGATTGGAAGGAGAATCCAGGAATTTCAAACAAGCTTCTTTGAGACCATGGAAACCATGCTGGTCAGCCAACACCAAATTTGTCGCCACCATTTCAGAATCAATGTGATTGCACAGCTTCTCCTCACATATCAGCTTCAGCCTCTCGATATTGTACCTGTCGGCTGCTACGAGTAAATGACCAGCCATCACCACATCTCCACCTTGGTTGCCAGCACTCTCAAGCGCAGGAGGAAGTGAGTCGGTGTATATGAAATGGAGCAAGTACTTGAACACATCAGCTTCCATCTCACGGATTTCAATAGTACTACCAGGAGAATTCTCTGTCATGGCGCCCAGGAGTTCTGCTTTAAAGACGGTTGACCGAGCTGCAAGGAGGCACCTGTGAGCGTAGAATCTCTGTCCACCGACTTGAAAGGTTAGATCAGCTGCATCCTTGCTTTTCAAAAGGTCGCTGAGATGCCGGTGCAAGTCACTTGGAGGAGCTACCAGAAAGTGTTCTCCGCTGTCTTTGTCCTTCATGACGGTGACATCACACCTGATGGTGAAACAATCGTCTCTCATATGGACCAAACGCTCCAGATTATTTCTGTCGAAGCATACAGGGTAGCTTGAATCTTTGCTTGTGAATGTACGTGTATCGGCGCGGATGAATGAAGGTGCAGGTACTCCATTCTTGTCTAGTACACTAAACGTGAATTTTGTTTTCACATCTTTGGCATCAGCCGAATTAAGTTGCAGATAAAGAAATATTAAACCGCAATAATCCTTACTGTAACCATTAGGGTAATACCACACAACCCAGCTGTGACCTCCGACACTGAAAGGAGGAGAAACCAGGCGCTCACCGGCCTTGAATAGCCCCTTGGTTCTCGAGTAACCATCTACCTTGAGCACATATGACCTTTCCTCAGACACGAGGGCAGCAGAAATCTTGCAATGCTGTGCCATTCTAGAGGTGGGCTTGGTAGCTCGGAGCAGGATGGAAGATCTGCGAGTCGAAGATTTCTGATGTGCGGTCCCGCCGGAGCCAGAATGGAGGTAGTCGAGGGAGACAACACCAACCACAGGAGTCAGGACCACACCAACTAGCAGCACCACCAGAACACCGTCACCAGAAAGCCGAACAACGACGGAGACCGGGAGGTGACCGAGAACGGCTGGAGTTTGCCTAGGAGATCGTGCTAGGTTTAGGGTTTGAAGTCGGGGTCAATGCGGGAGATGAAAGAAACGAACTTGCGATGGACTAGGTGGAAGGGAGTGCGCCGGAGCAGCGCCATGGAGTCGCGGTGCCGGAGCGAGAGGGCAGCCGGTCGGTGCCGCGGCGGCGGCGGCGCTCGTGCGTGAGAAACAGGGGAACGAACGGTGGATTTTGACCGACCTAGTTGAGCCGAGTACAAACTATAGCTGGCCAAATGGGACGGGCCAAATGGCCCAGCACGAGGCATGCCTTTTTTGGCCCGGCTCAAACACGGCACGGCAGGACTTAAATGGGTCGCGGCACGGCACGGTCCCGTTAGTGCTTGGGCCTCTATTCGAATTGAAGCACGCGGGCCGGCACGGCACGGCACGATTAACTATTTATATATATTTTTAAAGATTTTATACATATTTTTACTTATTTTTATTAAATTTTATAGCTATATTTAATTTTTTTTAAAATTTTACAGCTATTTTTATCGTGCCGGCGTGCCTTATTCGTGCCGGCGTGCTCGTACCTAATTTCAAACCACGGCCCACGTGCCGGCCCGGCACGGCACGAATAGAATCGTGCCGCTATTGTGTCGTGCCGTTAGCGTGCCGTGCCTAGCGTGCCAGTGTCGTGCCGTGCCGGCCCATTTGACCAGCTATAGTACAAACATCGGCCATAGCCCATTAGCCCATTTCGGCCGGTACAAACATCGGCCATAGCCCATTAGCCCATTGGGTGAAGTATTAGCCCATTATATATAATCATTTAGTTTATTCAGTTCCTGTTAAATACAAATAAATGAGCTTGTCGATCAAATGTGTGCACTTAAGTTAAATTTTGTTTTCTTTCCTCGTAACAAGCAGTGGCGGAGCTAGCCAGATTACAGAGCTACCTCAGCTTGCCAGGAGGTAGCTCCTCCACTGATAACAAGGAAAACATATATAACTCACATACTACAATACAATGCAACCACAATGCAAGTAAACACAAGTGTCAGGCTAATCTATCTATATCAGAACGAGAGCATCTCCAATCGGACAATAAAAGATACTAGTGGAATTGGCGCGGCGACACGCCGCACCCTTAATGTTAAATCCGGTGTAAAATTTATTTTGTCATCATAGTGTGTGTTAACCTGTTTTGTTAACTTGTTTGGAAGGATTTACGAATAAGTGGTAAGGGATATCACCTTGGTGAAAAAATATGTTAACAAATAGTAGCATAAAATATTGATTCTAAATAGGGACTATGATGTAGCAAGAGTTTGGTGCATAGCGATACATATATCGAAATGACTATGTTTGCGTACTGTCTTTTAGTTAGTTTGTTTTTTTTGTTTCAAACAGGTGATGTGTATGGTGAATGATATGTTGTTTCTGTCGAGATGTGTGCATGAGTGGTAGGTGTAGACACGTAATTTTGTTGCATAGAATACGTGTCTGAATGCATGTTTTACATGTAGGAGTGTTTTGCTGCAGCCACGTAGCTTTTTTGTCTAGGATACGCGTGTGAGTGCATGTCTTGCATGTATGAGTGTTTTGCTGCAGGCACGTAGTTTTTTTGTCAAAAATACGTGTCTGAGTGCAATGTCTTGCATGTATGAGTGTTAGGTGCAGATAAGGATGTTGTGCATGATGCTATATAAGGTGTGCGGTAGTGTAAGGCAACAATATACAAAATACGAATTCTCTATATAAGCGGGATATACAGTGTGATCGTTTAGAAGTTGACAGCAAGCTTTTCATTAAAATGATGCATGATTGATCAACTAAAGTCTTGAGCCGGTTGCCACGTACTCCCAGAAAATACCCTTCTCTTTAGCCTTTAGAAGTTTAGATATCAAAAAATAATGAGTTGTGGTCAGATCTATCGGGATGCGCGAAGGATCGGCAGTTCTGGGCGGATCTGCCGGTATGCTCGAGGAAGGATGTTCATGAGCTGCCGCTTCCAGAAGATGTTATTCAGTTTCGGTTAAAAGAAGGTGATGTGGATTTGGAGCAGGCTGTTCGTCGTGTTCTATCACAATATTTTGTTTTCAGAAATTTGTTTGATGTTAGGAAGGGTCGCAACGGTGTTTCTGTGTTCGCGATAGCACGGATTCAAGAGCATGCCTCGATTCTTCATGGGAGAATATTTTGTTTAGAAGAAACATGATGGTTATATAGTGTGAAGGTTCAACTTTCTCGGATGGATGATAAAGATATAGCTGAAGACGATATACCAGACATAGAGTTTGAGTATTGGGTTTAGTTATGTAATAATATGTCCGCGACTAAGTAAATGAGGTATGTTGTGTATAGGTGTGTAAGTTGTAAGTCAGGTTAAGTTTTTAGTGGGTAAGGTGAAAGAGCATTTTCCCTCATGTGTGGTTTTGGTAATTGAATGACAATCTCTATGGACTAATGTTTGCATTGAGATATCATTATAGATCATGTCCATGGAATAGTGGAATTCATGTGTTGGACTCTTGGAGCTTATGTGTTGAGTGGAGCATATTGCAAGTATGTATTGAAGGATTTAAGACATCATATTAGTGAAGAAATGTTGGAAGATACAAGGTTGATCAAGATGTTGATCAACACACAAAGCTACAAGATGTACCAAGAGCGATCATGTATCTCTTGGGATGGTAAACACTTGTCCGCATAGCTTTGTGAACTAACCCATGATATATGTGTGTGGTATCATTATATGAGGTTAGGTATCTTCCCATGGCCTTGCATCAAATGAAGATTTCATATAGCTCATGGAGGATGATGTCATGTGGTGATCGTCATCAAGGTGAGATGTGCAAGACCAAGACCAAGAGAAGCTTCTTGAAGAAATCCTATGCTTGGTGCTTGCAATGGATACATGAAGATGGAGCTAAGCGAGACTCTCCCATTGTGAGCATGGGGGAGTATTTGGAGAAGTCTTCATCAAGCATGTGCTTGGACGCGCAATCAAGGAAAGATGAACCACTTGAAGAGATCAAGATAGTCATCATCCAACTCAAGTGGAATGCTCAAGGCAAATGTATGATCTTGATAGGGCTATAGGATAGATAGGCGTACTATCAAGAGGGGCTCTCAAGTTAGTAACTTGATCGCATCGTTGTGGAGAGATCAAACCTTTGCATACTTGGAATATCATATTTCTTGGTTCTTATTTAGCTTTTATGGTGGTGAGGAGTTAGAGCTTGGTTCATCTCCATGTCAAGCTCTTGTTCATCAAAATCGGTTTTACTTTGGGCAACTTGTTGCGTTTTCGGTGGCGGAAATATTGTCGGTTCTACCATGAGGAAAGTCCCACACCTTGCCATGTGTGGTGATTTTACTCTATTTATGGGATGCAATATTTGTTGGGTGCTCATCGTCGCTATCTTTTCAACAAAATTGGTCTCACCTCATTTGGAGTTCATTTGCAAAAGTTATATAAGTTTTCGTTTCGGTGTTTTGCTGATTCGGATTATTGGGGCCGGATATTTCGTTCTACCGGAATTTCCGGTTCCCCAGCTCATCCAAGAAAACGGCTAAGGAAAGGACAAAAAGGGTTCTGACTCCAGTCGGAAATTGTGCTCGGAAATTTCCGTCTACCGGAATTTCCGAGTGCACCCAGAAAGCCTTCCAGTTTTGGCTAAGGAAACAAGGACTTTTGGTTCTGACTCGAACCGGAAATTGTGCTCGGAAATTTCCGTCTACCGGAATTTCCGAGTGCACCCAGAAAAGTCCTCCAGAAATGGCTAAGGAAAAGTTTGATTTTGCTTCTGACTCCAGCCGGATTTTCAGCTCGGAAATTTTATGGACTCAGAATTTCCGGTTGACCGGAATTTCCGAGTCTCACTTATACCGGAATTTCCTAGTGTCGAAACAGCCAACGGCTATATTTCCTGCAAATCTAAGGCAGCACAATTTTCCCCTCTCTCCTACTCCATTGTTGACCTTGGAAAGCTCACTTCCCTCTCAATCCCTTCATTGAATCTTCCATATTCTTTAGGGAAAGTAGAGAGGAGATCTAGATCTACAATCCTACCAATCCATTTCTCCTCTAAGTGAGGGGAACTTAGTGGATCTAGTTCTTGGAGTTCCTTTGTGGTTCTTCTTCTTTGTTCTTCCTCTCTTCTCCCCCCATAAGCATTAGTTGCTTTTGGTGGGATTTGGGAGTGAAGGATTTGACTCATTTGTGGTTTCCTTTGTTCTTCCTCTCTTATTCCCCCATAAACATTTGTTCTTGTGTTGAAATTTGATAGTGAAGGACTTGAGCACTTCGTGTGCTCTTGCCATTGCATTTGCATCGGTTTGAGCCCTCCACGAGGATTCGTGGTGGTGATACTTGTGAGCTTGTTACTCTTGGGTCTTTCGACCCTAGACGCCTTTTGTGGCCGGCCTTTTGTGGCCAAGACCTTTTGTGGTCAAGACCTTTTATGGTCACTTGAGAGCCCCCAATTAAGTTGTGGGTGTGTGACTCAAGACTTGGGAGCCCCCAATTAAGTTGTGGGTGTGTGCCTCAAGAGTTGTACGGGATTCGATCTCCGCCCCAAAGGAGATCAATAGTGGAAGGTGAACTCGAACCTTTTGTGGTTGAGTTCATCAGGAGAAGAAGGTGAGCCTTTGTGGCGTTGCGGCTAACCTGTTGTGGTTGCGCACACCTCTCCAAACGAGACGTACACCTTTGGGTGGAACTCGGGAATACATCCTCGTCTCCGCGTGCCTCGATTATTTCTATACTCGAGCTCTTTACTTATGCACTTTACATTGTGATAGCCTTCGTGCTTGAAGTCATATATCTTGCTATCACCTTGTTACTTGTATTGCTTAGCATAAGTTGTTGGTGCACATAGGTGAGCCTAGTATTTTATCTAGGTTGTATGCTTGTTAAAGTAAACTTCTGTTTTATTCCGCCTTTATCAAGCATACCGGAATTTCCGGGTCACTCTTGGACCGGATATTCCGGCTCCTCGGAAAAAGTTTTAAATCGCCTATTCACCCCCCCCTCTAGGCGACGTCTATCCGTTCATAAGGTTGTTGTCAAATAAAAATGCATGTCATAAATAATGTGGATGTTGTTGTAAGTTATGATATATCTAGCTGAGAACGATATGGTACACATAAAGTTCAAGTATTGAATTGGACCAAACGACTTTTTAAAATTCTTGTAAGATGCACATTCAATAACTATTTGTTTTCTGCATAGAAAAATTGATAAATAGTCGTACAGTTCGACTATTTGCTTTTGACCATACTGGAAAATTTGTTTTCTGTTCGTCTGAACATCGAACAATTCTTAATTGTTTCTCTGTACGTCATATAGTTAACTAAAAAATGTAGGATGTCTGGTAAGCATATTTTTTTTAAAGTAGTTTAAACGTGCATTGCGAGTATTAGTTACCTCCATATTTTATGGTTTACATTTAGAAGGAATATACGTCAAATTTAGCTAAATTTGAAAGGTTTATAAACCTTAAAATGTTTTGCTTTCTTGCTGTAGGTAATTAGGTTTATTTATTTTGCTTGTCTCGGTATTTTTTACCGAATCGAAAGTAGTTAGCATCCGAAAATGTCTTAGTTTGTGGAAATTTTTCAAGTTGGATTTGAACTGAATTAAAATTTGATGATTATATATTTTCATGAATCATGATATGGAAGCTAGGAATCTGACGTGTATACAAATTTATGTGGATACTGGAATCAGAAAATAAGTTGTAACACGTAGTCATATCAGTTGCTGTAATCGTTTTTTAGTTGACATAGATTTTGTTGAGCAATATTGAAGATGAATTTATAAAATTTGCATTAAATATGTAAACACTATGACGGGTAGTATTAATTATTAATTTTAAAAAAAACTAAACATGCATGGGGTTGGGTTGGATGTAAAGACATTTGTGTGCTGTGAATTTTGATATTTTTTTGCCTTATTGTGAGTTCTATGTATCGTTTTTTAGTTGACATAGATTTTGTTGAGCAATATTGAAAATGAATTTATAAAAGCTGCATAATATGGAAACACTATGACGGGTAGTATTAATTATTATTTTAAAAAAATTGTCTAAACATGCATGGGGTTGGGTTGGATGTAAAGACATTTTTGTGCTGTGAATTTTGATTTTTTTTTTGCATTTTTGTGAGTTCTATGTAGAAGATATGTTTTTTTTATTTTGTCCGAAAATGGAAAAAAACCTGACGTGTGGGACCCGCGTGTCAGCCAAATTTCATTTTTTTTCCTGCCTAAAAATAAAAAAATCCTGACTTGTGGGACCCATGCGTCAGCCACCACGTGCTGACGTCAGCCCTCGACGTCAGCACGGGGTGGACGCCGGCGGCGGCGCCGAGCCCACGTGGTGCGGCGGCGCACGCGCCCGGCCACGATTTTGCGCGGGGACGCAACAGGAGGAGCGGGGGCGCCGAATGGGCCGCGCGCCGTACCGTTTGGTTGCCGGAGTCACCGACGGTGACCATTTCGGCGGCGGCGGACGCCCGTCCGCGCCGGTGACGAAATCCGATGGATTGGCGGCGATTCCGGCCGTCCCAGGGCGCAATAATCGTCCAGGCGAAGGAGGAGTAGACGGGCGAGCTTGCAGGGTTCGTGGATTCGGGCGGAGAGCTGCGGAGAGGCGGCAGCGCGCATAGGCGGCGGCGACGACCTCCGGGGGCGCGGGAGGAGGAAGAGGAATGAGGATGGTTTTGTGAAAAAGTCCCTGAAGTTTACGGTATTTGCGTCTAGGTCCTTGGGGGTGTAATTGTAAAAGCGTCTGACACTGTTCATAACTGTTCACCGGTGGGATTGGGCAAATTCGGCCGTCCGATCTGCATCGGACGGCCCAATTTGCGAGCAAGGAGAGGGCGTGAAAAACTTCCCCCTTAATATATAGGGTAATATTTAAAATTGAATGTGTAACTAATAAAGTTGTAATCAATAGTATTTAGTTATTGAATTTGATTATTTGATATAGAACTAAAACTCTTGAAATAAAAAATGGAAAATGAAAATTTCCATATAAATCCAGAATAAACATAAATCTTGTATTATCATTTTTTGAATGTTTTATGATTTCATAATTAATATTATAAGTAACTGTACGTGGTAAAATAAATCCAATACCCAATAAATAAGAAAAAATCTTCAAAAAAAAATGCCCTTCCATAAAGATGCCTACCAACAATAAGAAGTGGGAAGTAGTAACCAATGCCCTTCCATACGGATATTGATAGTCAATGCTTGAGGACATAATATTTTTTTTCTAATTAGTGCTTTTAACTGAATTACAACACAAGATCCCAATGTACACACCATCTATACTTTACCCGTAATAAGCTTGGTGAAAGGGTGGGGCCATTCGTTCTACTGGTAAAAGTGAGTTTAGATGGAACATTGATACTACAGGATGTTTTACTATTAGTCATATACTCATCTATTAGCTTTCATTTGATTCGTGGGCAATGTTTCGTCCCAAAAGATTATAGAAGCATAAAGGGTCATTCAAGACTATTTGGTTTTATAACGAAGTGTTATGCTCGTTAAAGATAATTTATATTAAACAAATTGGGAGTGCAATACATAGTGTAGCTTTTGTTATCATCATGCGTCTATTCAACATCGATGTTGAGGTTGGAGTAACAGAAGTTTCTGTTGTGCAGAAAAAAATAGCGAAAGGGATCGAATAAACATTTAATAGGTAAGAGAGGTGGCTCAAATAGGATTATGATAATCGAATCAATAACCAAACTCATAAATCTTTCCTAAACCTAAACTCCCGTGAAATAGAGAGCTATGGAACCTGCCACGTGGTGAAACGTCTATGGATGGTTGACCATGTTGTGGGTCCCCCTGTCAGCGCCACACGGATTCAGTTCCTTCTCGTGCGTCCGCTCGTGTCATTGCTTGTTGCATCAGACATACCGCCCTTGACCGCGCGTCTTCCTCCGCCTGCTCTCCAGCTCGCGTCGTCGCTGCCCCTCCCCCTCCAGCTCGCCCACCGTCGCCGCCACTGCCCAGCCCTCCCCTGACCTTCCTCCTCCACCCTCCAGCTCGTTCCGCTGCCGTCCCTCCTCCTCCAGCTCGCTCATCACCGCCGCCCCTGCTCAGCTCGTCCGTCCCTCCTCCGACGACGATCGTCCTTTTCCCCCATCGACACCGGGCTCCATCGTGCTCCTCCGCCAAACTCGTCCTCGAGGACGGCTACACCATCTCCACTGCTTCTGAATCAACAACCCACGCCCGCATGAGAAGGAAAACGGATAAGGGTGTGTGGCTATGGCTCGTCGACATATCTGGTCTCTCTCTCTCTCTCTCGAGCACTAGCAGCACCATCACCGGCCCGCCGATGGGCTTGGGTGGCACTGGCCTGATCCGTCCGCCTCCCGTTCGTGTCATTGTGTTGGCGTTTCCCTGGCATTCTGGCAAGGCTTCTCTCCACCGGCCACTCCCGTGACGTGCTGACACTCTGTGGGACGAAACCCTAGCAGTAGGGTGGCTTGATGGGGTCTCGATGACATCATGACATTAGTTTGCCTCAATGGACCATGACGGTCTGTACCTTCCTCGTATAATTGGTTCAGGTAAGGATATCTGGACCCCTCCTCTTATTTTGTCTGCCCTTATGTGAAATTCCTTCTGATACAGTCAATGATCTTATTGATGGACTCTGTAAGGCCGGTAGCCTGGAAGATGCATATGCATTGTGGATGAAGGTGATAGTTTCTTGATTCATGGCGTTTGATTGTCGATACTGCAATTTTTCTCATTGCACTGCTATGCCAGAGCCGGGGATCAATGCATTTGTTTTGCCATGATTGCTGATACTACAAATTTTTCTCATTGAACCGCTATGATTAAAGTATAATACGGTTTAGCTATATTTGGTAGTATTAGGATTGTAATCCAAGTCTATCTCTATTAGGTTTCGTAGTCTCCAAGTTTTGTACCTCTTTATATAGAGCCCACCGTGTCTCATTGTAATCAATCTAATACCAATACAGTACAACATATTCCGCAATCTTACATGGTATCAGAATGGTTCGTTCCGCAGCCTAGGTTTTAGCCACCACATTGTCTGCCGCGCCGTCCCCGGCGAGATCGATCTACATGATCTCCGCTGGGAGCATCGCATCTTGTAGCTAGTTTTTTTTCCGGCATGGCATGCTTGACTCCCGAGTACATGCCTTGTCGTCAAACATCGGGCCGCACCTTCATCGCCTGTGGTCTTCATCACCGACAAATTCTACGCCAACAACACCTCGACATCTTCTACCTCTACATCATCGACAACTATCTACTTCAACAAACGTCTTCAACAACCACCACGCCATCTTCGTCCACCACAACCACGGCCGCCAGAGTTGTAGCCTATTTTTATTTTACAAATTTACTAGTTGCAACTTCTTCTTTTTTTTGTCTACTCCGGCAACAAACGGCGGAAATCTGCACTAAGCGCCGCCGACCACGGAGATCTCCTCTGCTTCATCATCCGGCTCTGGCTCGCATGGTTAATGGTGGTCCCTTTCTTCGCATGCCCCGTACTGGCAACATCGACGCGTGCCTTCGTCCCCGACGCGCTCCCGAGTCTGGCAAGCTCGGCAAGGCGTGTCGCCTACCTCAACTACATCGACTCCAACAAAATTCTACCCCAACTTCCTCAACAAACGGCAACATCGACCACAACTACATCGCCCACAACTTGGCTACATCGACATCGGCATCAAGGGCTATCAACTTGGCTCCTCTTCAGTTCGCGACTTTGGATTATGCTCCAGTCAGACCGTCTGCAACGCTCCAGTTGTTCGCGTCACTACCGATCTGACTGCGGGGGATATTAGAGTATAATATGGTTTAGCTATATTTGGTGGTATTAGGATTGTAATCCAAGTCTATCTCTATTAGATTTCGTAGTCTCCAAGTTTTGTACCTCTTTATATAGAGCCCACCGTAGCTCATTGTAATCAATCTAGTATCAATACAATACAACATATTCCGCAATCTTACAGATGCCCCGGGATCAGTGCATTTGTTTTTTCATGAAATATGGTCTCGCCATTATTACTTCAGTAGATGTTCTCAATAGCTTGATAGTTTCAGCACCATGTAGTTGTATTTTATCTTAAATGAGTTCTGAACTTCTGATTGGTTTTGTCTCGGAACCAAGTAACCAACACAACTGATGAAGGTTGAAATTACTTTAGAGCTATTGCAACACGGGCTTTGTCCGGGCGGATGACCAAATTGAGAGTTAGCATTCAGCAGAAAAAAGTTTTCTGGAAGGAAGGACTGGGTATGCAACCATCGGTTTAGACATCACATTTTCCCATTTTTGATAGACTTTTTTTGTGTTCTTGTATCAAAAGTAACGACATAATATTATTGCCTCGCCATCCGTCCAACAATGTATGTATATTGTTTCCGTCCATGCTTGCCCTTCTATACTACTATCACTGCAGTCAAATCAACAATTGCTTGTAATTATACGCTCTTTAAATAATTTGCTCCTTAGATAATTTGTTGCCTTCAAGTAATCTTAGGATCAAGGTTTATTCTATGTCCTAGCTATATATTATTTTACCCGATGAGATTAAGAAAGGAAAATGGAAGATATAAGTGGATTTGTGTTTTTAGAGAGCCCTCAAAGTTGCATGTATATTTCCTTTATCAAACCCTCATCGACATGTTTTCAGTGCTTTTACAGGAGAATGAGAAAACACATTGTCGCCTTCGAGGATGTCGATAACGTCTACCTTGGCTACCGCACCCACGGCGCCATCCGCAAGGTTGTGCCCTCTGGTGAGTGCGGTTGGGCTGCCCACTCCTTTGTTCCGTCGTTCGCTAGGGTCTGGTCGATGTGGACCATTCCTGTTAATATTGGTGATCACCAAGCATTAATGCACATATATTGAAACGGTGTGCTTGTCGTTTTCGTGGCTATCAGATTGGGTTAGCTATGGTACATGTTGTGGATTGAAATTTATCTCACGGTTTCGCTCCTAGAGTGGATTCGTTTCTAAGTTACTTTTATCTTTTCCAATATTAATGTACAGTAGTCGAGTGACCTTCTATGGGATGGTTTTTATTGTTGTTTCCTCCTTGCATTGATGGCTGATGAGTATTCTTCTGCATGTATGAAAGAATTTCAATTCTAAGTAGGATGATATTTCTTCTGTAAATTGATGGCTAGGATGAACTGCTTCAGTTTGGTGAGCGGGAGTGCAACTGAACTGTTAGTTTCTCTACCACAGTTTGTTTACAGTTACGATTGTTTAGGGTTTAATGATATTTTTTAGAATTGATGTTTACTGCAAATTCGCTCTGTAGAATGTTTGGGGTTGTATACAACAAGACCGAGGGGGTGTATATGATGGTTTAACAAAATCACAAAATCATTTGTGTTGTTTACCATTAATTTATGGTTTCCTCTTAATCTCTAGAAATAAAACTGTTGATCCAGTTGAAGTAAAATGTCACGTTTCTTTTTCGTATACTACTATGTAATGCCATTAGTCCAACTTTCCTTCCATATTCTGTAGAAGAATCGAGATAGACCATTTATATTGGGCCGCCACTGAACGGCGATGAGGTGTTGTCATAATGTCTTTGATATTGCAATTTTTCGCATGTTCGCTTGATTTATACAATTGAAGTTATATTGTTCTTTTGAGGTGTGTTCCAATTCTATGTTTTTCACAATGAGTATAAGTGCAGGTCTGCGGTGAAGGCTTGAATGACTTTGTTGGCTTTGTTGCCCTGAATTCAATTTTTTTTCATATCCCTGAATTCAATTCCTTGCTCGCCTCCAGCCGCTTCGATTTGGTGTAACCTGTCTGATTTGGCTTCGATGTGGTGTTGATATAGTACAATGTATTGAAGGATCTACAAATCTTTGTCAGTTTAAGTGTTGAAGGTCTTCACCACTGTTCAACTTTTCTAAAAAAAAATGTTACTACTTACCAGATATGTTGTAAAATGTAAACATTGACATATTCTTTTGTTATACATTCTGGCTGTTTCACGCTCCATAGTTTCATTGTATGTCTTTGTTCCCGAGTTTATTTTGTGAGTTCTTGTGTGTAAGTAAGCAAAGCAAGGGTTCAAACTTCAGCAACAAGAGTGGTAGTATTAATTGATTGATTTTTGATGTGCTAAGCTAAAAAATATATAATGTGAGGAGCTGATCATCAATCCCTGTAACGCGTCATTATTTGTGCATGGGCAATGGGATTTGATCGCACAGAACCAACGAGGAGGCGCCCCAAGGCCGCAGTGGCGGAGCTTGAAAACAAAATCATGGGCGGGCCAGACTATAAGAAAGCACAAATTTTTCTCTAAGCCATGATGGAAAAAAGACCAAACCAGTTAGCTTCTTCACCCGAAAATCTGTAAGCAATCAACCGTGTACTGGTACCGTGCCACCAAATTGCTAAAAAAATTTGGGGAAACGAGAAGTATCTGACCAAGGAAATTGAAGATTGAGGCTCGATTTTGATTCAATTGTAGCTTCGTCTGCTGGCTACTGGACCTCCGGCGGTCCGGCCGGTGCGCCGTTCCCATGCGGCCATTCCTGTGCGGCCTTAGTGGCCACCCCCACGATGCGGGCGTCGCGGTGTTGCTGCTACTTCGCTCCACCGATTCCCCCCTTTATTCTCCTTCTTTTCTTGTGTAATTTGTGTTCAAATCGCTAGACCTAGCCGCCATTTTCTTCCATCCATGGTTGTGGTTTTGTTCGTGAACAGGATAAGGATCGATCGTGGACTCGTGGCTAGTGAGGTGAGCAAAACTGAGACATAGAGGAAAGGAAACTGGCCCATGTATATGCTGATGGGCTGGGCCGGTGCTTCTTACTACTAGTTAATATTTTTTTGGCAAAAAACCTGGGCGGGCCGTGGCCCAGGTTGGCCTTCACTGAGCTCCGCCAGTGCCCAAGGGGCGTGCCACAGCCTAATACGTTTCGTATACCATCATTTGCTAACACCTTCTAAAATAGACACCCCAATCAGATGATAGTCCGTCAATAAAAAGCAAGCGAAATAATGTAATAGATACAATAGAAAACGGGCGCAGCCTATCCTTCTAGTATGGAGAACGCTAGGCGTAGGTCGACCTACAGAGCCCCTTTTTAGGTCCCCTCCCACACCGTTAGATCATCATCCTACGCACAAAATTAGTTGTACCATTTTTTGCATTTTAACCCCTGATAAAATGAAATATCAACCCGCCCTCCACCTAAGCCCCACTTAAAACGAAGCGGTGTATCTCGTTACCCCTCCACTTCCCAATATTTACAGATGAAATGCCATCCTGATGATTTATCCCCTCGCCGTAACAAAAATCACGCGTATTGAAACAAAAATCTCTCACCTCGTGTACAAAAAAAATATTATCGCAACAAATCATCGTAACTTTTCAAAAGAAAATAATTTTACGTAAAAATTGTAAATAACAACATTTTTAGTGCAGACTGTTTCGCAACAAAAGTCACCTATAATTACAACAACAAATAATCTACAAATCAACAAAAATCACAACATATTACAAAAAAACTCATTTCTTCGTATCAATTAAAAATGTGGGCAACTGTTGTTGAAGATTCATTTACAACAAAAACCATCAACTATTTTAACAAAACTTACAGACTATTACAATAAATAAAAATGTTTATATAAATTAAATATTCGTAAGCAAAACAATTTTTTTGCCAGAAAATATTTGTAACAAAAATCACCACATATTGCAACAAAAAAATAAGTGCGCGGTATAAAACTTAGCAAAACACAAGGAGCAGCCCACCGATGATTGGTAGTCTCGGTAGTACTCCTTTTTTCTCGCGAGAAAAAATACCCAACCTACATGATCTGGATAAAACCATAAAACAAACACACATAGCAACCGTGCAACACCCGACCACCAACTAATTCACCCAACCTACGACAACCACGATCGACAACCTCAGACTGACTCAATAATCAACCAAAAACAGAAACTTTCCTCGCGACATGATTCTTATTTCTCGTCATTCTGAGAAACTTCTCCATCTTTAAGATCACACCATCTGAAGTCGTCCCCTCCAAGACGCAAGCAATCTTCTTAGCATATCCAGGGAAAGCCACATTCAAATTGTACCATACGAACGACTACATCTCCATGACAAGATGCTTCACCAGCTTCATTTCAGCCGGCAGGTTTCTGGCTATTAGTTCCTTGAGAACAGACGGGCGGCTGGATTTCAGATGCTCAAAACCAGGGCTCACAACCATTGCCTCCAGATTGGACGGAGAATCGAGGAATTTCAAACAAGCTTCTTTTAGACCTTGGAAACCATGCTTGTGAGCCAACGCCAAACTGGTCGCCACCGCTTCAGAATCAATGCGACTGTACAGTTTCTCCTCACATATCAGCTTCAGCCTCCCGATGTTGTACTTGTCGGCTGCTACGAGTAGATGACCAGCCATCACCACATCTCCACCTTTGTTGCTAGCACTCTCAAGCGCAGGAGGAAGTGAGTCGGTGTATATGAAATGGAGCAACGACTTGAACACATCAGGTTCCATGTCAAGGATTTCGACTGGACTTGCGGAGGAATTCTTCATCATGGAGCCGAGGAGTTCTGCCTTGAAGACAGATGACCGAGCTGCAAGGACACACCTGTGTGCGGAGAACCTCTCTCCACCGACCTGAAAGGTTACGTCCGCTGCATCCTTGTTCTGCAGGAGGTCGCCGAGAAGCCGGCGCGGGTTGCTTGGAGGAACCCTTGTACTTTCTTTGCCGTTGATCTCCTTCGTGACGATGCCATCGCACCTGATGGTCAAACAGTCATCTATGAGATGCTCCGACCCCTCCAGATCAGCCTTCTTAAAGAATTTCGATCTGCCCCAGGTGTTTTCTACGCTTGAGAAGGTATGTTGTTGTAAGGTACGGCTGAATGAAGGCACCAGCCTCCCGTTCTTGTCAAGTACGCTGATAGTGAACTTGGCCTTCACATCTTGGGCATCGGCAGATTTAAGAACCACAAACAGAGTTACGAAATTGGGACAATCCTTATCGCCGTTTGGGTAATATTCCACGGCCCAGCTATGACCTCCAACTTTGAACGGAGAAGAAACCACGGACTTGCCGGTTTCTAGTAGACCCTTGGCTCTCGAGTATCCATCTAGCTTCAGCACATATGACCTTTCCTGGGATTCAGCTACGATGGCGGCAGAAAACTTGTAGTGGTCTGCCATTCTGCAGGTGGGCTTAGCAGGATGGAAGATCTCTGCGAGTGGAAGAATTCGTGGGTCAGAAGAACAAGTCGATCGAGTTGAACTGTGTGGGTGTGACTAGAGGCGACCACAAAGCGAGCAGAGGTCGGGAACAGCGACGGGCGACGGCGGCGCTCGTGCGCGTGAGAAGGCCTGACCGGAACGGTAGAGACGAGTGGAGAGACAGAGGAACTGAGACTGGGAGGTGGGAGGGATAATTTGGTGGCAAGAGCATCTCCTTTTTAAGGGCTCGTTTGGGTTGGCAAAAGCTTGAAAGTGCAGCTGCGCTATTTCGCAGCAACGAGCCTCGCGACTTCACAACGTGCGCTCACAGCCATGCACATGCTCCCTTCAGTCTTCAGAGAGCACCGAGTGCGCCTCCACTACTCGTCCGATCGAATTGTGTGTGTGTGGGTTCCTAAACAAAAAGGAATTACTCCGTACAGCACAAGGTCCAAATAGTACACGGCATCCGTACTTCACATTCAGTTTTTCTCTTTAGAGGGTACGTGATTTGGGTGGCAAAAGACTGAAAGTGCAGCTGCGCCCATTTCGCAGCAACGAGCGCTCACACCCACGCACATCTCGTTTCCCGTTTGCATCTCACTCTCACGCACATGCTCCGTTCCCGTTCCGTTCGGCGAGCACCGAGCCTCCGCTACTCGCTGATCGAGTTGTGTGTGGGTTCCTCAAAAAAGAAAGAATTACAGCACGAAGATCCACATCGTACACGACATCCATACTTTACATTCACTCTCTTTCAGCGCGAAAGTAGACATGAATCCTACTTCCTCTGTATTGTCATTCGCTACGAAACAGTGATTAGCCAGCATCAGCTGCTACTGTCATTCGCTCGTTTTCGACTGATTCCACCAGTATTAAGCTTGGTGAATGGGTAGGTCCATAGATTCTACCGGGGCATAAATACTACAGGTGTTGTTGTAAGATGTCTTGTTGTAAGTAAGATTGATGGCTTTTCTTGGAACCTAGTTGTGGTGTATGGAGATGCTCAGGCTGAAGGTAAAGCCAAATTCTTGATTGAATTGGTAAATATCATCAGGACATCTCCATTGTCGATTATGGTTACAGGTGATTTTAATATTACAAGAAGTGAGGGTGACAAAAATAAACCTGGGGGTTACAACAGGTGGAGTCTACTTTTTAACGCTGTTATAGACCAAGGCGGATTGATGGAAATAAAAATGACAGATAGAAAATATACTTGGTGTAATAATCATGAAGATTCACTGATTCTACCAGTAAAAATGAGTCCAGTTGGAACATAAATACTACAGGTTGTTTTACTGTTAATCTTATGTATTCTGTAATATTTGATTCATGGGTACTGTTTGTTTTGTTCCATAAGATTACACAAGCATAAAGAGGCACTCAAGCCTATTTGGTTTTATGCCAAAGTGCTATGCCGACTTAAGATAATTTATCTCAAAGAATTTGGCAGGGAAATGCACGGCGTAGCCTTCGTTATCAACACGAGTATATTCAACATCCATGATAGCTGAGGTCTGGGTAACAAAAGTTTCTGTTTTACAGTAAACAAAATAAATAAAAGGTCGAACAAACATTATACAGGTAAAAAGCGGGTGACTAAAATAGGATTTTGATAATCGACTCAATGATCAAACTCATACATATACTATTTGATAAGCAGGGTAGGTTGGCAGTCTCGGTAGTACTCCTTTTTTCTCGCACAAAAAAATTAAATGCACATTCTATTCGCATGGAAATACGACTCAAAAGATTTGTACTATCTTTTGTTTTGAACCAAGAAGGTATATGAAATACTACTAAATTAAATTGCCATGACAAGATCCTTCGCCGCCTTCATTTCTGCCGGCAGGATTCTGGCTAGTAGTTCCTGAGAACAGAGGGGCAGCTTGATTTCAGATGCTTAAACCCATCGCTCGCCATCATCGCCTCCAAGTTGGAAGGACAAGCCAGGAATCTGAAACAAGCCTCTTTCAGACCTTGGAAACCATGCTGCTCAGCGAGAGCCAAACTAGTCGCCACCATTTCAGAGTCAATGTGATTGCACAGTTTCTTTTCACACATCAGCTTCAGCCTCCCCAGATCATACCTGTCAGCCGCTACGAGTAGATGGCCAGCCATCGCCGCACCTCCTCTTCCGTTGCTAGCACTCTCAAGCGCAGGAGGAAGTGAGTCGGTGTATATGAAATGGAGTTTGAACACATCAGCTTCCATCTCACGAATCTCGATAGGAATACCGGGAGAGTTCTCCTTCATGGCCCCGAGGAGCTCTGCCTTGAAGACTGATGACCTAGCAGCGAGGACACACCTATGAGCAGAGAACCGCTGTCCACCGACTTGGAAGGTCAGGTCTGCTACATCCTCGTTATTCAGGAGGTCGCCGAGATGCCGGTGCAGGTCGCTTGGAGGAACCTCCACAAGCTGATCAACCTCTGTTTCTTCGCTCTGGACCTTCTTCACGACGGTGACATCGCACTTGATGGTCAAACAATCGTCTATCAGATGTACTGATTCCTCGAGATCAGACCTGTTGAAGAATGCAGGGTAGCCATATCGGGATTCTACGCTTGAGAAGGTACTTAGAGGGACGGTACAGCTGAATGAAGGCACCGTCGCCCCAATCTTGTCGAGTACACTGATTGTGAATTTCGCCTTCACATCTTTGGCATCGGCAGATTTAAGAACCACAAACAGAGTTACGAAATTGGGACAATCCTTACGGTGACCGTTAGGGTAATACCTCACGGCCCAGCTATGACCTCCAACAATGAAAGGACTAGAAACCACGCACTTGCCGGTTTTCAGTAGACCCTTGGCTCTCGAGTATCCATCTACCTTTAGCACATATGACCTTTCCTGGGATTCAGCTACAATGGCAGTAGAAAACTTGCAGTGCTCTGCCATTCTGGAGGTGGGCTAGGTAGCCAGCAGCAGGATGGAATAGGATGCAAGACGAAGGATTTTGATGCAGTTATATATACAGGTGCATTTGGGAAGTTAGATCCTTTTGTTCCACACGCTGTCAGACGAAAACAGAGGACTGTTCACGTCTTGATCTAAATGTTCGCGTCGGCTCAAATTCGCAGCCATTTACTCGTTTACCCTCACGAGGAGTCGCCGTTGCATTGCAGCGCTTCGCTATTCGTGGGAGGCGAAACGAGGCCAATAATGGAGCATTGGCAGATGAGAGGTTTTGTTTGTGCCAGGGGTTAAATTGTCGGTTTGGGTCATATGAACCGATGGGAATACGTGTATGTACATAGTGCTTGCATTGCATCCGCAAAGAAAGAAAAGAGGTACTGGCAAATAAACGAGGACTACTTTGGTTTTCCGAAAACGAGGCGTACTCTTGTTTGGAACCAGAAATCTCAACAAAATCTGCAACAAAGAACCAACTAATCAGGTTGGTCTTTGCGCCACCAGAAAATATGAGTCACTTAAATAGGGAGAGCAAAATATGGCGGGCAAATCTCAATGTTTGCAGTGCGGGGCACAGATCGTTCAGAAAAAAAGGTCGTCTAATTCTGAAACCGCTTGATCATCTACATTACTGTTTTCTCATGCAATTCCTTTCAACACAGAATTTATAAACTAAATACAAACAGAGCGGCGAGCTCTGTAAGAGCATCTCTAACGGCTGCCCAATCTTATATGGTGTTTTGACGCATATACGGCACATGTTTTAGCATATATAGCGCACCGAGCAATTTTCTACTTTTTCAGCTGCCCTATTTTAGGGCACTACCCCTCCAACAGCTGCCCTATTTTAGACATATTTCGTGAACATTTGAACATAATTTAAACTACGAACCATAATTTGAACATGATTTAAACTAGAAACCATAGTTTCATCACAAATTTAAACTACGAACAATATTTTGGAACCACATTCAACTACTAGAGATTATGATACTACTCTAATCGTCCCAGTCGAAGGAGGAGGAGGAGCAATCGTCCCAGTCGAAGGAAGAGGAGGAGCTCAACTCGATCACCTTCATCGTCGACCTTCTTCTTCTCCATATTCTGCTCGCGCTTCCAGAAGAACTCCTGCTCGTACTGCACGTACTCGGGATGCTCCCGTGCGAATCGAGCCATCGACTCCTCGTCGGTCTCGAGCACCCGAGCCGGCTCCTCCTTCACCAGCCAGGTCTTCATCTTTGACTGCATCGGAGGCGCAAGAAATATGGCGTCCTGCAGGGAGGTGATGCTCGGGTCGTTGAGCTGCTCCCGGGGACGCCGAGACGCCACCCGGCGGCGTCGTACGCCCGAGCCGCCAAATCGGGGTTGTCGTAGGTGCCGAGGAAGTACCTCATGCCCTCGTGCTGCAGCTTTGCGCTCCAGCGGCCGCTCGGCCTCGCCCGCACGCCCTTGAAGCCGGAGGCGGCCTTCGTCTTCTTCGGCGGCATGGCGGCGTGGCTCGGGTGCAAACGGCGGCGCGAGCTCGAGGACGGAGGCGGCCGAGCTCGGGGACGGAGAGGCGGCGTGAATCGGGGACGGAGAGGCGGCCGAGCTCGAGGACGGAGGCGGCGCAAATCGGGGACGGAGAGGCGGCCAGAGACGGAGGCGGCACGAATCGGGGACGGAGAGGCGGCCGAGCTCGAGGACGGAGGCGGCGCGAATCGGGGACGGCGGCGACGCGGGCTAGGGTTCGCGGCGGCGGTCGCGTGCGCTGCGATTGGCGGCGGTGGGTGCGGTGGTCGGCGGCGGAGCGATTTCGGGCGGCGGCGGGGACGGATTTGGCCGGACACGCGGTATCGGCTGCGGCGGAGCGGCAGTGGCGTGAGGATTTGAGACGGCGCGGGATTTAAGCATGGCGGTTAGTGGTGCACGGCTGAAAAAGAAAGGATAGGACACGCCTCCACGCGGCTCTTGGTGCCCCAAATATGGGGCAGAGAGGACCAAAATTTAGGGCTACCCCAAAATAGGGCACGTGATAGAGGCCGAATAGCCCATGGTGTCCTTTTCCTGATAGGGCAGCTTGTTAGAGAACGTTTTTTGCCCTCTCGTGGTTTTTAGGGCACGGAGGCTAAAATAGGGTTGATGTTAGAGATGCTCTAAGCACACCCAAACTTCTTATAAACAAAATACAAGCCCTGAGGAGCACAACAAGTACAGTAAAAAGATGCATTGCCAGCAATAATCAGAGGGAAATAATAACCAATGCCTCATCACAGAGCTACAGCTAACATAAGATATTAATTTATCAATGCTTGACGATTACATGCAGATTTTTTTGTTGCTTAGTGCTTCGAACTGAATTACAACACAAGATTACAAGGTCCCACATACACGGCATCCATACTTTACATAAAGTTTTTCAGTGCGAAAGTAGACATGACTCCTAATAACCAGACAGAACGAGTAACAGCGTCTAGTAGTGATGTACTATTAAGGGACAAACGCAACCTACCATTGTAGTCAGTCGCTACAAAACAGGGCAACAGTGACGAGTGGCAAGTCATCGGCTCTTGTCATTCGGTCATTTTCGACTGATCTACCGGTAGTAAGCCTGGTGAAAGGGTGGTGCCATTGAGTTGCCGTAGGCTCCCAAGCCACTGCTGTATCCGGCATAGACAGGGTAGGTCATTGGAGGGGGTGGGTATGGCATTGCAAGGCCGACATTAGGCACTGCAGGTGGGTATGCATATGCTTCCCTCATTGGCAGTGAGCTTTGGCCACAGTAGAAAGTGTGTCCACTCGGCCTATCATAAGAGTAAGGAGATCCGGTACCGTAGGAGGCATGGGAGGATGGAGAGCCAATGAATGTGGTGGTGGTGGCAGGCGAAGATGGTGCACCGGTGTTTTCGCTTAGACAACCAGCCTTAGCAGGGGACATAGCTCCTCCATTGCTTGCTCGTATGCGCTTGCTGGCTGGACCAGAGCTACCTCCGCTGGAACTTGATGTTGCCGTTTTCTTTTCTGTCTTGGCCTTATCCAATTCTTCCAGTCGATTCCGAAGATCCTCCAATTGGAACTCAGCTTCGAGTTTGTGGTCTTCAACACATTTTATAACAGCCCGAAGCGCAGATTGCTCCTTCTTACTTGCATTGACCTGCAGGAGAAGTAATATTAAACCAAATTCGGTAGAGAAACATAGTGGGCAGAAATCCTCGCCAAAAGCAAACACGTAGAATTAAAATACAGTGCAAGCTAGCAAACAGAGTAAATCAGTATAGCTGCACCAAGCAAACATCTATGCACAAAGCAAGAATATATATCTTTCAGAATGCCCTGCCGACATACTACATATAGATTTTCAGGCATGTGACGCTTACTTCAGAATGATTATTTCAATATTACTACTAATCTTACCCCAGACTGGCCACTGCTCGTGCTCAGGTTGTCTGAATTAGAGGATATCTTCTTAGAATCCTCAAGGTAGGATTTCAAAAGAGGGACTGGGGGGAATTTTTCCAGAAGACCAGTCTCATATGCGAAGTTCACAGCATCAAGTTGTTGCCCCTTTGTCACAAGTTCTTCAATGATATCTGCAAACATGATTCAGGTCAGCTAGGACAGCTTGATTCTCAAAAAATCAATAGAAAAGAATGACTTGCAAAGCGAAGGTACAAAGCGTCAACAGCATACGTACATGATCAGGCCAACCAAAACTATCAAACCTAATAATGACAACTTTTGAAGCAAAAGAAAATACGAAATAACTAGTTTTCTTGCAAAATGGTGTTAAGTAAGTACTCCTAAAGAGGATGCTGATACATAGGAGAAGTATTACATGGTTTGACAATAAAAGTGCCACTCAGTGATGCAGACCAAAGAGGAACTCGTCATTTGATCCGAAAAGAGACTAAAACTAATCATTAAACGACTACAAAATAGAAGAAAAAGATGCACATTTCAAGTAATTGAAACCTCATGCATGAAAAAGCAGGGAATCCTCATGACATTGTACTAAAGTTATAAAGCTCATCCAGTGATATCATATAACCAAAGTTCAAGAAGGCGCTAGGCGGTAATTATGTGTGTTGCCACCGCCTTGTGCTTTTCTGACCAGAGCACACGCTTATGCACAATTATGTGTGGTTAAGCGCTAGGCGTTTTGCTATCGCCTAGAGCTTAGGCGCGCCTTTTTGAGCCTTGCATACAACTATAAGGATAAGCCTAATAATCCAGAGAAGATACAGAGAACACCACTTAGTGGCCCATCCACATGACAGTCGCTGAGGCACCACTAACCCAATTGCAGTAGCCAGAGTGAGAGGTCCATGGTGTTGTCCATACCGACCATGAAAGATCCAATGTTTCCTAGCACTTGCCTAGGACGGTGACAAGTTATCCAGGTAGAGGACACATATATCACAGCAATGCATATGCCAATTGCATTCCCCACAATAACACAAACATCACTACACCACATCAACCCACTTGTGGCTTGTCCGTTACCAGTTCAACAAGACATGCTCAAAGAATCTAAATCCACTGCACTGCTTTAACCCACAATTCCCCAAGCAAACTAACCGCACCTTTGTTATAGCAACTAAACGCCGGATCTAGGCAGCTCAAACAATAACATGATCTGCGTCCACTAAGAACTACTAGTTCGTTTTCATTATTTGGTCTACTAAGAATCTAGAGAACATCTGGAGAGAAGAAAAGAGCTGAAACGAATTACCTTCCATCTCATCCTCGAGGCCGAGCGCGAGAGCGAGGCGCGGCATCTGCCTGCGCCAGGAGAAGCTCAGGACAATCCTCTTATACAGCTCCCTGTCCTCCCTCTCCGCCACGCCGAAAGTGGCGACGTGCTGCAGGAACGCGTGCGCGTCGGGCGGCTTGGCGCCCTCCACCCCGCCCTTCCGCTCGGCGGCCTCCTTCCACTCCGCGGCCATCCCCCGCGCCCTCTCGCGGGCGGCCCTGGGGACCATGGGCCGCGCGGCCCCGATCTCCGGGTCCGGATCGGCCAGCGCGGGCGCCACGGCCTCCAGTATGAGCACGCACGCCCAGGCCAGGTCGGCGGGGGAGCGCACGGCGCGGCGGTCCACGGGGAAGACCTCGGAGACGGCGTCCATGGCGAACCTTGCCGGGTCGACGCAGCGGGCGAGCGCGGCGGGGAGGTGGGTGCGGAGCGCGTCGACCTCCTTGCGGCGGTCGACGACGAAGGCGAGGAGGCCCGCGGAGTCCATGGCGTCGCAGAGCGCCGCGAGGGGCGAGGCGATGTCGCCGGCGGTGGGGGAGAGGGGGGAGTCGGCGGCGGAGGCGGAGCTGGAGGAGTCCCGGCCGCGCTTGTTGGTGCTGGTGAGGGATTCGAGGCGGGCGAGCGCGAGGGAGACGGAGGCGTCGAGGGCGGCCTCGCGGCGGCGGAGTGCGTCGAGCCTGCGGGAGGCGCGGAGGTGGACGAGGCGGCGCCTGGCGCGGAGCGAGTCGGAGCGGGCGGTGATGCCGCGGTCGAGGGCGCCGAAGTGGTCGGTCAGCTGCTGGTAGAGCCGCGTGCAGGTGGCCAGCAGCTCCTGCTGCCGCTCCAGCTCCGCGAAGCCGTCCCTGATCGCATCCGCGCCCGGCACCGCCGCCACGGCGGCCATGGTTGCGTCGGCGGGCAACCCTAGGCTTCGGATTCGCGGACGAAACCCTAGGTAGGTAGAGGCAGTGGGGAGGTTTGAGAATGGGGAAAGGGAAAGCGAGGGAGGGAGGGGAGAGCGACGGGGGGTGGTGGGGGGAATAAAGGCGGGGACGACGAGCGTGAGGGAGAGATCGTGTCGGGTTTGCTACAGCTACTGGTAGAGTGACGCTGAGATCTGGGACCGGGTTGGTGCGGGCCCGTCTGTCGGGGAGGTAGAGCGAGAGAGGAAGAAGTGGGCGTGGTGTCGGAGGAGGGAGAAAAGGGTGGATGGAGGCATGGCGTGGCGTGAGATGCAGAGTGGAACAGTAGGAGTGGTCGGGTCGGGTGCGCGCGGCTTTCAGGAGCGAGCACGCGAGGTGATTCAGGCATGTCTGCTCCGGACAGCACGAGTATGCAAAGCTGTATTAGGTTGAAGAACACCCATCAGCAGCTAATTATGGATATGTTTAATTCCTATGATTCTGTCTCGGTTGAGCTTTTCTGTATTGATGAAATCGTGCTCCAGGTGGTACACTGGTATGTACCCGCCCACTCTCCCTCTGCGATCACCGTCTCCACTCTGAACTGTCTGCAGCTGAAAACTCATGGTTCCACGTTCCCTTCTTGCCTATTGGTAAAGTAAATCAAGAAATGCTCATGTGCTTTCGGGAAAAAAAAATTGCACGAATTTTAAAACACATCGACATCTGTGATTAGTTCTCTGTTTAAGTCACTTCTAAATATAAACCCAACAATGTGGAAGGGTTCAAACTCATGTCAATCACAGTCGTCGGTGTGATTTAAAATTCGTGCAAAAAAAGTTTAGGGAAAGCACAGAAGCACTTCTCAAATACAGGAGCACTAAAGTAAATCATTGGCCTCAGTTTTGCTTCAAGACTTTGTCAATATGGTAAAAACAAACACTGAGCCAGCACAACTTGTCACAAGACAAAACAGGAGTGATGGTTCAGTCCATGGAAACTACCAGCAATTGTAACAATTCAGCACAAAAACAGCTTCAGGGTTACAGATTTACAAATGGCAGTGGTTGCCTTTCTGCTCACTCTGTCCTAACAACTATCAAGGCTTTATCTAAATCGTTGTTCTAAAATATTTTACCAAATCCGCTCTAAGTTATATGACAGTTAAACCACGTTCAAATCCATTTGACATGATACAACACAGTTCAGGAGCGGGATATGAATCAACAGGGGCCACGAAGAAGCAATCCCCTATGGCTGCTTTCAACAGGAGTATGTTGAGTTGAATAAATATCCTGATAGCAGCACGCCCGTGCCACATGGAACACCCAAATCATTTTTGCAGCATGGAACACCCACATCATTTTGCAGCATGGAGCATGACACATCATTTGCAGCAACTCGGTATGTCACTTGGGCTGTGGATTCTTCATGGTCACTCTGGCAAGCCATTAGGAGCTTGACCTTTGACGCGGTACACTACCTTGGCAGCCTGCTGCCTGCTCTCATGCTGTGACCTTGCGTTATCCTGCTTAGGTTGTCTATTCGTCCTTGGATCCTGCTTGGCAGGTGTACCCTTCTGACCTCCTCCGCTTGGTTGCTTGCCAATCCAGGTACTGGGAGGTAATGGTGGAGGAACGCCATTTAATGGCTGCTGGTGCATGAATCCTGCATTCTGAACAGGCCGCTGCTGCGGGAATCCTGCATTTTGCAAAGGCCGCTGCTGCGAGAATCCTGCATTTTGGACAGGCCGCTGCTGCTGGAATCCGGCATTTTGGACAGGCCGCTGCTGCTGAAAATTGGCATTCTGCATGGGCCGCTGAGGTGGGAACCCAGCATACTGGTTCGGATAAGGCTGATTTGGAATATATCCTGGATTCTGCATCCTGTTGTTTTGATGCATCCTTGGCCCGTCTTGGATTGTCAGTTTTGACATGCCTGAATGGATGCCACCATCGTTACTTCGAGAGTTTGGCCGTTCTAGTATCCTCATATTCTGTCTGTTGGCTTGAGCTTCACCAAGGAACTGAGGCCGAGGATTTGGAGCGCTTCTGGACATGTGTGGAGGGTATGGGTTATCCACAAAACCCCTCTCATGTCCGTATCCAGAGGGCCTTGGTCTGTTCCCAGGGCCATATGGTGCGCCCCTGTATGGCATATCAAGCAAACCAGCAGAACTGCCAGATTTGATCTGCAGGGAGTTTTTCAGTAGACGATGTGCAGCCTCTCCTAAGACAGAACCTGACAGAGCTCCATGCACCTGAGGCCTGGAATCATCAAATGATTCAGTGAGAGGAAAAAAACAATTAGTCAAAGTACAACTCAAGAGGAAATGTGCTACTCAGTACGTATTGTTCCCATGAAAAAAATGTATTGATCCTGCATCTGAGAGAATATCATGTAGTAATCCATATACAGTATTTCATGCAAGGGTGGTATCAGCAGTTTCTGGTAAGAACATATGAATGTAACTGTACCTGTCTCTTGTTTGTCGACGACTATTATCTTCATGCCACAGCACGGGGAAAGGTTTGAAATCATATGGTTTCAATATCTACACAATGGAAAATTATGTTGGCCCATGAATTTGTCTCATGAAAAGAAACAGCATTTATCTGAACTGGGAATGAACTGTGGTTAACCAATCAAAATAATTACATAGACAGTAAACTTTTTTCCAGTAAACAAGAATATGTACTTCTTTTGTTTCACATAGTCACCGCACTGTGGCTTGCATAAAGTCAACTTTTTCCCAAAAAATGATATAGTATACAAAAGTATTTCATGGCTGCATTAAGATAATATCATAGATCGGCAAGATTTCTTTTTTGAAACATCATCATATTATAGAGAAATAATGGTCAAACTTTATCTCGGCAATTAAAAGTGAAGAAAAACACCAAATAGAATGAAACTGATGAGGCAGCAGAGCACCAAGAAAACTAAGAGTAACATCACACATTAATTTCACTTATTAGCTTAGTCAAGTCAACTATTCCTTCCACCAAGGGCAGAGCTTAAAAATGCCAAACTAGAAATGATTTATCTCCAGTAGCAATAAAAACAAATATGCTAATGTTTAAGTATCCCCAATAAGCATTTGATTATCCAGATAAATGGGATAAGGTAAGAAAATACCTTTGGAGGTATAAGAACACCTTCTGGAGGCTCCGGGACGTGTTTGTGATACTGAGGGTTAAGATAGGTACCATTCCTGGAAAACAATACAAGAACAATATTGAGAAAGATTTGATGATAACTTTGGGCTTACAATTTGCGTTTTCATCTTAGAGTACTTACAAAACTCTGTTATTAGTGATGCCATGGAACCCCTTAACTGGAGATCCTACAGAGATGCTGTACCAATTTCTTTGAGATAAACAAAGAAATCCATTCATTCCTCCGCTGAAACGACGCCACAGGAATAACGTAAGTAATTGTTGAGGGCAACCGTATCACCAAGAGAAAGACAATCCAGATAAATCTAGTATATATGCCAACCTGGCAGCAGGGTCGATAGGGATGAGATAGGAAGGATCTGTTATTGCATGCTGAGAGTACATCTGATACAGGAAGCCAATCTGAGCAGCCAATGGATGAGTTTCCCGCACATAAATTATGTCAAACATTGTCGTATTCCTGAATCTCTCTTCTTCCTGGAAAAGCCAGCAATAACCAAAGCACACTGAACGACTGAAAATAAATCAAGACTGGTACGTTCGTGGAAAAGGACTCTGAAATAAAAGTCAAAGATAATAAAAAAGCCTAGAGCATTGTACAGAAGGATCCTAGAGTAATGGTACAGAAGGATCGTAGAATCTGCATACTGTTAATGACTCTTCAAGTTTATGTGTCTCCGCAAGCAGCCGTATTTCATCAATAAAAGGTAATTTTGCAATACCCTGGACAAGAACAGAAACGAAGCTTCAAGCAACAACTAATCAGTAACCTAAAGCAAATTGATCCATCCAATCACTGATTACCTGCCATGCAAATCGTTTCCCATTCATGTCTATCTCAAAATCTGCAGTTTCAAAAGGAAGATAGTAGAGTGAGAGCTTATAAATATGAACTACCATACTATGCATGGTGAGTCCTCAGGAAAAGAGCATACACTATATCCTTAGTTCTATACTGTTGAGATATCTTGTGTTGGTACCTTTAGGATAGAAATCCTTCAAAGGGGAATTTGGATCACCCATCAAATCCCCATAGTGTTTTGGCAATGCATTAGAGCTACAGAGAAAATGAAAGAATATATGGTGATTTTCATTTTACCATTCATCTTATGTATATGGATAGACTCGTTAGCACAGATAAATGACAAACCTAGCAGCTGGCAGTGTTCCCATAAGTTGATCAAACGGCTTGAAAGGTTGACCCAAGAAAAAGGTTATCTCAAACTCAGTCAAGCCTTTAAGGTCAGATGCAAAAGGCGCATAATGGTATGGATAGAACCTGTTTTAAGTGAAGACAAGTAAAAAACAGGAGTTCATACTTGATACCAACAAAAGGGTTATGTATGAGCTTTGTCACCAAACTGCATAACTGCTATGTGCCTACGTCCAGCTGATCAGCTATGCAGGTGAAAATGACAGGGGTTTGAAAGGTTTCTGACAAGATAACTGGTTTAATATTCAGACAAGTCCAATTTTCAACCCTGAATTCTAGGGAAATTCCACTTCTCAACCTCCGATGTGGATTCTACAGCTGCAGCAATATTGCACCGGACGAACATAAGTTGTTCGTGACATCATCACAAAGAAGTATCACTTTCGATTTCATGGTTGGCAGTTGAACAAGAACTAAATGTTTCATTACCAGGTTACAATGCATGATAGTGCAATAAATGGCAGCATATGGATTCTAGTAAGATTTAGAATTATGATCATGGGGCTGCTATAAATATAAGACAACTGAGAATCACAAGCATAAAATAGGTCCCTCAAGTATGATCACGGAGTTGACAATCTTTAACAAGATGTATTGACATGATTAGTGGAAATGCTTGCGGAAAGATCAGGTGATGTTTTCGCTACCCAGAAAGAAATTACCTACCACTGCCATGAACAAACACCTTGGTAGTAGTATCTCATAACCCAGCAAAGACCTTCCACATATTTCTGAACCTGAAAACGTGGATTGTAGAGAGAGATAACATCAGTTTTCAAAGAGTGTGGTACCGAGTAGGCAGATATGTATTGCATACTCTACAAAATTTGCTTCGCACCGTAAGCTAGTAAAAATAGAACATGACATGAATTGAGCTCATGAAAACAACAGATCAGAACATTTTCAACTGATCCAGCACCAAATTCTCAAAGATTAATATGTCATGTAAATATGTAGGATGGAGAGTGCCTATAGGCTTTACATGTAGATTTAGACGTCAAAAATCACTTCGGTTCCTATAGGCATAATTATTGAAAGCCCAATCTGGGAACACTTTATCTCAAGTTTAGTTTTGATTCTAGAAGAAAGTTTGAGCCATTCTTAATTAATCTGTTCAGAAATATGGCAGTCACCATTGCGAATACAGCATGAGTTTTAAGATAATGCTGCTAGTTTTGAAGACTAACAATGGCATCTTAATGACAACAATGTGGCGTAAATACTGCTGAGTACAAAAATCATCCATAATGTCGCTTACAGAAATGCATCATGGTTAGATTCCATTTTTCTGCAGTTATCATGGAGAGCTACACATTCATGGTGTTGCTTTAGATAATAAAAGATTACTCTGGACAACTCATTTTCTAGCATGTGAGGTACACAGTCATATTCCGCATTTCAAACTAAAATAAAGAAGCAGACTAGGCCTGATAGCCTATGGTAGTTCTTCAGATTAGTTTGGGAACTTGTGCCTTCAGAAAATTAATAGTGAATACTGAATAGAAAGACTTACAACATCTCTCTGAACTTGATCAATTGGTTTTGCTTCTGCCTCTTCCTTAAACTTCTCAGCATAATACCTTTTCTTGAATCCTGGCTCTCCTAGTTTTACCTGAAGGGCAGTCAGTGCAAAATAAAAGATAGGCAAAAGTTACATAACAGTATAACACAAACTACCACACTCCCTACTTATTATCAGCAGAGAACTAAAACACTAGAAATTACTATATGAACATATCCTTTGGATTTTAAGCATATGTGAATTGCCAAATGCTACTATTCTCGACTTTAGGGCTACGAAGATGATATAATCTGAACTACTGTAGGACTGTTACTCCTACAAAAGAGGAAATGGAAATGAAGCATACAAAGACAACCTACAGTACCGACTAGGGGAAGCAATCACCAGAAGGCATTGTTTCACATAAACTTCTAGTCACTTTCAAACACTTGACAGTGACAGACGAAGGTGCTCTGAAATCATCCAATATATCATTTGCTAACACATCCCAAGTGTGTCAAAGAAACCAAAAAGGAGATTTGAAGTATTAATGGGGGTTGCAAATTAGATAAGTGCACACTAGAAATTCATTTGTAAAGATTGTCTGGCCATATCATCTAATTGTATAAATAGTACACCAGTTTACCACTCTCCCACTACAAGAGGAGAAACAAACCATGTCAACATATTTATTATCCTCGGAGATCTCTCCCTGCGCTCTACGTCTATCGTCATTGTTATCGTACGCCTGCAATACAACAATCATAAAAAATCTGTGTTATTTGGGATGATAATCACAACAAACTTAGTTCACATGTTTTTGCGCATTTCTTTCATTTGTAAAAACTAACGTAACCATAAATCAACCATGGAGGTTGAGCTGCACTCCATGTGTAGGCGTTCAGCACGAAGTACCAGCGAGTAAGAATTGTATATCAAAAGCAGCAGCCTATTGCAGTCCACTTTCACTATATTAATGCAACTTAACTCTGAGTTCCGAATCACACCATAGGGATACAAATACATTGCACCACAAGCATGTAATTACATCTTAGAACTGGACCAAGTAACTTGATGTCATTAACATAAAATGGACCTCAGCATCTTCATACCAGACATATATTTGTATTATAAAATAGTTATTACAGGAAATAAGATACATAAGCTTCTATACATTTACATGCATAAACAGTATATAGGATTACAGAGGTAAAGAAGAGTTGCTAGAAGGCACCTTCTGAATACGTGTACGCTTCCGGAAAATTTGATCTTCGTGGATAGCAACAGCCTGAATGAAATGCTCCACTCGTTCTAATAAAACCTTTCATCAAAAAAGAGAAAATGTGACGCTATGAGACATCTGTAAATGTCAGCACAATATCACGAGGACAAACAATAGGTTTGTACCGCCAAGCCAATATATCAGGTTTGAAGTGAAGCACATCTATTTATTTTATTTTGTTCTGATTACAGAGGAGACATCACACCGCCTCGCACATTAAGGCAGATAAACTAAACAAGAGGAGCTTTAATGACTGTTACATATTGGCCAAGCACAGTAAAGCCAAAACCTCGTAGCTTATTCAATAATAACAGATTTATGTTGCTAACTTCTGAAGTCTACATCATTCTTCTTTTAGCGGCAATCCGCGACAAGGTATGTGACCCTCATAAAAAAAATCTGAATGTTCGAAAAAACATGCGCTAAAGCGCGACGTGCAGACCCTTGGCAAGTGCTTATTATGCTACTAGAGACACACCGGACGCGGGAAACTTGGGCGTGGGAGGGAAAATTTGAGCGCGCGGGTTGGCTTAACGCATAGGGATTTCGGAAGCAATCAAACACATCTACTTCTCCTTCCGTCCTCACTCAAGCTTCAGACGGCACCAGCAATGCGCAGGTCAAGCGCTCCTCCGCCGGAACACCAGTTCTCGAGGCGCTGTTCTAGAGCCACGGTGCCAAAAGGGAAGAAGCAGCATGCATGCAAGGAGAAATTTGCAGGGGGGGGGGGGGGGGGGGGGAGAGTAAACTAAAAGTGTGAAAAAGGATGACATCAGGGCAAGAGCTCGATATTTTTGCTTACAGACCTATTGGTACAAGGCTCCCTTAATGGACAAGCTAGCCAGCTAATCAAAGCAAAATTTAACTCAGATATAATTGGCCAGACCGATCATAACAGATTGAAGCAAAAAGTTATCGGTATGAAATTAATTAATGATTCAGTTGGGAATTTGGCACTGCTGTGCACGCTGTCATGTTGGGATGCTGTGGTCTGTACTCCGTAGCAATAATTGTTATTAATGTGTCACGAAAATTGGGCTTTGATGCAGTCAGTTAATCATGCTCAAGAGTGAATCCAAAAAGAATTTAGATATGATGGACTTAAGGAAATAAGGATCAATCTAGAGTGCATTCACCTTAGTAAGCTTGCTATGATCTCTAGTTCACCTTATTCTACCATTACAAGTTAGTTGATACGACTGGTATCATTCATCTTCAGGAATCAGGAGTGTTTACATTGTAACTCACAAAGTAATGTTACAATATATGATAACATGTGCAGGGATGTCCTCTCTCGGTTGGTTTCCCTATAGGATCTTAGTCATACCACATGGGAACACCTCAATGTTTATATGTTTATTAAATTACGAGTTTACGACGTTGCAGCTAAGGTGGTAATGATCCAGTATTACTCTGTTATACATTCTAATATTCTATACGAAATTTGTACAGCAAAGTGATGCGATGGTATTGCTTTCAGCCATAAGAGAATATGAGCACAAAGAATCTGTACCTCGCCCCCATCAGTGAGGTAACCACCCATTGGTTTGAACTCCGCTCTATAAATATTCATCAGAAGATTAATGGCACCCTACAGTGTACAATAGGAAAATAATCACTCCATAGATACACAGAAATTATCCGATGAGACAATATGAAACCTGTTAAAATATAGGGAATAGGGAAGCCTGTAAATCAACAGACCTCGCGAATTTCCAAAGTGGGCATGTGAGGCAAGAAGTCATTCCCAACAAAGAAGCACATAAACACAAAATCATCCACGATGCGTTCGAAGTTTATCTTGAAGGGAGGGTTTACAATTTCCAAATCTTTCTCCAGGTATTCGCGCAGCACCCAGATGTTGAGAAACTGTTAACAGGTCAATAGTTACACGGTGACTAAGCAGTAGAAGATATGGAGTTGCAAATTGCATGTCATATGCCTACCCCAAAAGATATGAGAAGTACTAGAGCAAAAGATAGCATGTTTCTGAGTACCTGGTACTTTTTTTTATGGATCGGAGGGCGCTCCACCACATTATCAGACGGACCAGGACCTGTGCATTCGGCAGCCAAATGCCCAGCTTGACCACACAAAAAGCAATTTTCATGTTTCCCTGGCATGGTGATCACCTGTAAAGTCAGTTGAATTCTGCAGTTACAGAAGTACTCCTAATTTACCACGAAGAACATGAAATTTGACTTTGCGGAATAGCCGGAGTCAGATGCATGCGTGCACTTCTGAACAAAGAAGTTTTACGAATTTACCTCTCTTAAAATCGAGAAGTGGACCTCATGAGTTGCCAGAGAAAGCATGATCAAATCAGCATCCTGAAGAATGTGGCGATCAATGAGTCAAAAGGTGCACGCACAAATGACAAGCTACTTGTAAAACTTGCAAGTAAACTTACAAGGCCATATAAGACATGGCGTGTATTTGGGTCAAACCCTGGAAGATTGCGCTGCAGACGGATATATGACATGATCTTGTGTTCCCCCTCTCCAGGAACATTCGAGTCAGACAATAATACCTAGCAAAATGCACCCAATAATGCAGTCTCTTTAATAAAATACAACACAAAAACAGGTTATTAGTTAACCGAACATGCAGCAGTAGTATCGACACCTTGACCGACTGCCACCCAGGGGAGTGATTCAATCTCAACTGTATGTAGTACTGCAGCGCCGAAGAGAGTACAAACATGAAGGGCGTGCCGGGGGTGATGACATTGGAGTCGATCGTTTCCGACTTCTCCTTGTGGGCCAAAGCCCTCCCCTCCGCCTCAAACTTCATCCTCGCCACTTCTTCTTCGGCCGCCTGAACAAAGCAAGCAACAATATGAGAACAGACACAGCGAGCTACCCAACACAGCGGCAGGCATCATGCATGCCCCAGCTGTAAGTAACCTTACCGCGTCAGCAGCATCCTTGGCAGCCCGGAACCGCCTGGAGCGCTGCTGGTTCATCTTCGCCCTAGGCGCCACACCGTCTGCGAATTCAGCAGGTGAAAGCTGACTTAGCATGGAGCAGCATTAGCGGATAGCGAGTAGCAGGCGAGCAGGGAGAGGAGCTGACCGATCGCCATGTAGAGGATCTTCCTGGGGCGGACGAGGCAGAAGAGGTGGTCGATGTAGTCAAAAATCGACCTGAAGACCTCGTCGTAGGTGGTCGGGGCGGGCTGCAGGGGGAGGAGCCGTGAGTGAGACCAACAACGTAACAGCGTAACAGCAGCAGCAGCGGCAGGGGGGCAGTAACGCTAAGCTTAGGGTGGGGGGGAGGGATGCGTACGCGGCCCTCGGGGTGGAAGCAGGGGTGGATGATGCCGTTCATGTCGAGGTAGAGGTTGTCGAACTCGAGGCCGTTGGGGTTGGGGCGGCGCGGGTCGACGGGGACGAAGGCCCCGGGCTCGACCTCCACGGGCTCCTCCTCCTCCGCGTCGGAGATCGTCTGCGGGTACCGGTCCGCCAGCCACCTGTAGAACGCCGGGACTCCCATCTCTTCGAACGGAGCGGCCGGATCCCTCTTGTATCGCCTCGCCTCCTCCTACGGGGCGGCGCTTCCGGGACGGCGACGGCGACGGCGGCGGTGGCGTGGGCGGCCCTCTTCTCGGTTCGATCTGGATACGAAGGTGGGGCGAGGGGCGAGACGAGGCTGCGGCGTGGGGAAGATGGGCAATGGGGCTCGATGCGGGGCGTGCGTGCCGGAGCTGGTGGTTGGGTTGGGTTCGGCTCGGGCGCTCGGCCGCTGCGGGTTGTAGTTGTTGCGCGATATCGGACCAGTGATTGCCAAACTGCGAGAGAGGACCGGAAGGGTACGATACGTATCTTCGACGGTCAGGATCAGAACGTGCCGTCGCCATAAATAAAATTTGTTATTTCTTCTTATCGTTTTATTTACAAACGGGATAAAATTCAGGGGTACTTCATCGTGCTGTTTTGTTTTAGCAGAACACCGTGTTCCTTCGATTCAACTGGTGCGGGATACAAAACCTCAAGGAGGTGGAGTCAACAGCAAAATATGGTGACCTACTCCGAACGGACATTTCCGATCTTTTGTATTAGATCTGGATGTGTTCTCAATACGCTAACCGCCCAAAGGACGAGGAAGAAGGAAAAGTTTGCTGCCAGGCGGTGACAATTGAGCTTGTTCTTTCGCAAATTGAGTGTTACCTCCTACCTGGAAATCATCGCTTATGTTTTCTTTCTTGATTGAGTAGTGCTCACCCCATCCCCGTGGTAAAAAAGATTTTTGTACCTTGAACAGGTGAACTACCATGTACCGGTATTTAAACATATCTATTTGGATCCATAATACCATTCTCGTTACAAAAGTGTTGGAAAGTTGGAACTCATCAAACAAGTCATCGCAACCACTTTCTCTCGTAGAGGCCAAATGACTTTTCACATCACTCACTGATTTCATTGCATGCAAAAAAATGTAGATCTTTCTTTTTCAAAACATGTGGAAGCTCATTGCGAACAACTCAATCATTAGCTTTAAAATGAAAACAATTTTGTCGTCCTCCATTTTCTCTATCCAACCCGTCACTTGAGGCAATCCACGGCTCTCATCATTAAACCTTACGGAGAACAAACAATGCTCTCAACCACATTTGGTGCACAAGAAGCAAAGTTGTATAATGTGAACCCCATCTAGTATCCCCGGGCCTGAAGGGGATCGAGTGCAGAAAACAAAAAAATTCCTAACAACGATATCCTTAAAACATGACAAGATCTATTATATGCAGATATAGTAGTACGAACGGAGATCGGAATACATACCCTTGTAGACCGAAAGCGGGGATTACGTTCCCGCACGAACGTTGACGATGAAGACCGACGTAGCCGACCTCAAGGTGTAGGGGAAGAAGACCTCCCAGCACCGCTAGCGCAGCACCTCGCAGGGCGTTACACACGTACGGTGGAGACGACGGCCTCCGAAGCTCCAGTCCAGGACGAGCAGCGGAAGACTTGGACCGGAACACCAGCAGCGCGGCAACAGGCTATGGTGGAAGATATCCCCCTCTCAACTTGGCGCAACTCCGACAAAGGAATCACGAAATCGAGAGAGAATTGGGGAATTAATTGGTGAATTAAAAGGTCAGGAGTGCCCCTTCTTGTATTGGCTCCCAGGGGGAGCCAACCTCCTCACCAGGCAATGTGGGACTATCCCCACATGCCTCGTGCGGCTGCACATCGTGCGCCGGCCCATGGTGGGCCCCCTTTGGCCCACCTCGGTTGGCCTCCAAGCCCCCACTGAATTCCCCTAGCAAATTTCCCTCTCCTGGGCCTTCTTTCGACCAGAAGGCCCATTTAGGGAAATTATTCTAAATAAATTCGAAAATAAATATATAAAATCATATTTGAACATTAATTACACTAATTAATATCAAACATATTATATATAATTTATTTTATCTCTGAAAACTCTTTCGTCGCTGCCCGATCTCCATCGGACCTCTCCCGGGACGTTCCCGGTGATCTCTTTCCTTTCCGGTTGTCTTGTCGAAACCCCTTAAGTGTGTTACCCTAGCGGTTCGATATAATAACAGGTACAATCGAGACTCATCTACGATCAACGACTAACTCGTAGGCCTGGATCCCATGAATTAATCCTTGTGATATAACGAATGACTCTCATCTATCAAACCTGGATGTAAAGTGTTAAACCTTTTGCCATGGCGATACTTAGTGTGTCTGAGCGTCATTCATAGATATCTCCATACATAGCTTGACCTCGTTACCGACAACGCTATCTTCTACTTGTCTATGATTTCATATCTCCGTGACTAGTCACATGCTTGTAAACTCATTAGACATAATCTCACCGAGTGAGCCATAGAGTATCTATCTTGCTATGTGGACTGGCAAATCCCGCTCTTGACCCTTCGTCTCAACTACTCCTTTCCGATACCCAAAAGTATCACCGTTATTGTCATACTAAATAAGATACGACGTTTGGTGCAATTAAAGTATCGTCCAGGAATAACAATAAGAGTTGGTCTCACGGTTAAAGGCGTAACGACTACGTCATACAAATATGGGTATGTCCATCACATCGTTCTCGAACGATATGAATTCCATTGCCGACCGGCATCATGCCCTATGATCGGAAAACCTCGATCATTGATCGCGCAACGAAACTAGTCTTAGTAGAGGCTACTAAGGACCTAATTGTTTACGCATCACACCCGTATTAATGTTTTCGCTTAATCGGTTATAGCATAACACAAAAACACATTATGAACAAACGAGATATGACAAAGAAATACACTTTTTTATTTGCCTCTTGGGCATATCTCCTTCAGGGCCTAGCGAGACTTGTTTCTTGATTCAAGCCTCTTCCACAAGCTATCTCACCCCTCTCAAGCATATCCACAATATGTTGATGATGTTCTTCCCTAAGCACATCTCTTATTTTGCAAGATGCACTGGATGTGTTCGCAATCCCGGAGATGGACTCAAAGAAATTATAAATGAAGAAACAAGAACTACGAACAGAGACAACTACCAATTGCAAATGATTGGCAAAACAATGAACATAAAGGGCATAAGGGCGTCCATAATGCTTATTGCTCAACCATACCATAAGGTGGGACCCACTATCCAAACTTCTAACTATTCTATTTTGCCACAATGTATAAGGTGAACTTTAGCCATAAGCTGGGACCCACACGTACTCTTTTCATACACACATATGTGAGAGAGAGGAGAGAGAGATAATTTTCTATTGCTTATGGATGACCTATAAGCTTAAGGTGCACCTTAGCCTTATGGATACCTTTGTATTTCTCCACAATGTATATGAACACCATAATGAATGCCACCTAGGACTTAAGGATAGCTTTTTCGCACATTGCGGCTGTCCTAAGGGTTTTCATCGACGAACTTTTTTGCAAGCCATTGAGTTCACCTCTCATATTGGAACCCCATCATATTCTTGACCTCGTAGCCTGTGAATAGATGCAATTATATGTTTGATTGGGAACTGTCAATCTCACACTAGAAAATTGTCTACAAACTCACATCATTTATAGGCATATCATTATCCTTAGTAACACATAATTATGAACGTCCATTACAATGTACCCTAGTCGCCACACAACCACATAGCTCACACTTTGTACTTTTTAGTGGAAGCTATTAAAAAAGCATGTACAAGGCATATCATTATCCTTAGTAACACATAATTATGAACGTCCATTACAATGTACCATAGTTGCCACACAACCACAGAGCTCGCACTTCGTACTTATTAGTGGAAGCTATTAAAGAAGCATGTCTAAGCGCACGCATAAACTCGATTAGGTGATGAGTGGAGGCAAAAAGCCATAAACAAATGCTTAATTGCACACAATCCTTCAGCAAATGAAAAAGCACGCTCAATCAACGCCTAGTGTTTTAATCGAACCTTGGAAAGCTATATAATATACCATATTTATCGTCTCAAAAAATATATGACAGTGAATTTTGCAAGAAACACAACAACGAATGATGGCTTGCCTTTCGAAGAACCGACACCGTTTTCTCTTTGCAGATTTTGCCAGAACAGATTTCGTAAAACACAAATATGTTTTATGGGTATGTTCTGTCCGTACGGGTTTCGCCACTTATAATCGTTTTACAATTTTACGGTTTACTTTATACATGGTTTAAGTATTAGTAGTTCTTTTACTAAATCGATTTTGATAAACAATAGATTCGGTCTTATACATATGCGAGGAAGGTAATCGAGAAAGAAAGATGCTAGAGATGCTCTTAGAGTTGAGTGAAGTACTCATGTAAGATTTTTCTTTTGAGGGAAATGTAAGTTGTGAATCTTGTGATGGTGCTATTATCTCCGAGAGAAAATAAGAGCAAGCCCCGCAGCTAGGCCGAGCTCCTCCTCAAACGGTCCATCTGAGGCCCACTAAAGCCATCCACTTACAGAGCTCGCAGAGATCGGCACCAACAGATCACAGCCGTCCGATGAAGCACTAGGGTTTCACCGCCGGTATATTATCCTCCCCGCAAACCGGCTTCAAAAAACTTAGCCGCGCGAACCCCACCTCCTTGCTCCTGCCTCCGCCGCCGCCGTCGCCGCCGCCGACTGTCGCCATGGTAAGCATCCTCGCCCCGCTTCTCCAGCTCCCCCGCTCCTCACCCGCATTCATTCCCTCTCGCTTACTAACGCCCGCGACGATCTTGTTTCCTCGCAGTCGCTGATCGCGGGCGAGGAGTTCCAGCACATCCTGCGTGTGCTCAACACCAACGTCGATGGGAAGCAGAAGATCATGTTCGCCATGACCTCCATCAAGGGTATCGGGCGCCGCTTCTCCAACATCGTCTGCAAGAAGGCCGACATCGACATGAACAAGAGGTAAAGGGAAACCTCCCCTCCTCTCCCTCCCCCTCTCCGCTTGTCGGATCTCGTCATGGCCGCTGAGCTGCGCCGTGCGCGTCTTATGGTGGTTGCAGGGCCGGAGAGCTTTCTTCGGAGGAGATGGACCGGCTGATGGCCGTGGTGCAGAACCCGCGGCAGTTCAAGGTGCCCGACTGGTTCCTTAACAGGAAGAAGGATTACAAGGACGGCAGGTTCTCCCAGGTCGTCTCCAACCAGGTCGACATGAAGCTCAGGGATGACCTCGAGAGGCTCAAGAAGATCCGGTATGAACTTTTCTCTACTCTTGTTGCTCATATTGGTTGATGAACAATGATGATTTATTAGATGCTACAACTGTTGTTGCTTGCAGTTCACATTTTGGACATGCTTATCAGTACTGTGTCTACCTAGTAGCAGTTGACATTTCGTAATGGTTTGTTCAACATATTAGTGGATTGACGCTGTATTCTATTGGAAACCAGTATAGTCAACATTATAATGCCTGTACTATCTGTAACAATTATGGGTTACACTGTATGTATTGTGAGTTTATGCTTATGTCTAGTAAACTACATATTGGTCGTTTAAGTCTTGTAGGCTGCTAAGTGCAGATATGGCTTGTTTAGGGTGAGCTGATCTAGTTTTTTGAGGGCTGGCTAGTCTTCTGTTTACTGATGTAAATTATTCCGCAAATGTATTTACTGCAACTTTAGAACGGTGATATAAAATGTTCAATAGATCATTTATCAGAATCAGTTTGTGAGCATCACTTGTGGGTGTAAATTTTCTCAACCTTATAAAAGGTGAGCTTATGCGCACACTTAAGCTCGCTTAGGTGATGAGCAGAACTAGACTCAACTGCGCTTAAACGTGCTCTTAGCGCCATAATCCTTCAGAAAAAGAGAAAGGCGGAAACAAAACACTCAATTAGCGCCTAACGCTTAATAGAACCTTGGATTTTCTTGTCTGCCCTTTGCTTTAGTTAACTTGTCTGCCCTTCGCTTTAGTTGACTTGTTATGTTCCCTTCACATATATCCTATTTGTTTTGGATAGTAATGCCTTATTTCCTATAGTTGTATGATACCGGTAGAAAGTTTGAACTTTATAATGGATTATTACCCAGTTAGTAATGATCTTCTAGCTGACGTCTCACCCTTCTTTTTCCAGTAACCATCGTGGTCTGCGTCACTACTGGGGCGTCCGTGTCCGTGGTCAGCACACCAAGACTACCGGCAGAAGAGGAAAGACTGTCGGTGTCTCCAAGAAGCGATAAGCTTTATGTTGACACACATAGCTTGCCACTACTTCTTTGGTGGTCCATGTCGAGAGACTTAAGGAGGTTTTTCTGTTTAGACAGTTACCTCAGATAATGTTTTGCCCTAGTTTGCAGTCTGGAACTTAACTATATTGTATCCTGAATTCCTTTTTGAACGCCTAAGAGTACTTTGCTTCATATGTTCCTGGTGTGAGACTACTTCACTGTTTCTTCACAGCCGGTTGAATTAAAGATTACTTGACAGATCTTCTGTATTTCTGTATTTGGCTGGATTATCATTCTTATTCTGAGTAACTCAAATCTTAGGGAAGCAGTGTGATTCACCAGCTGTTATTCTAGTAGTGGCGTGCGGTACTATTTATTCTGTTTTTTGGGTTTAATGGTCTGGTTTAGTGTGTGTTTGTTTTCATACAACGCCCACCTTAAGTATGCATAGTATGGTAGTGGTATCTTTTGTCACTCTAGAAATTTTCTGAACAAATGCGCTGTTCTGTACATATCCTAGTTGTCACTGTGGATACACTTTATGAATATTTGTAGTATGCTGTGCAGAAACAACTACCATATGGTCCATATCCCCCTATGTATAAACTGGATATAAGTTTGCAGAAGAGTCAGTCCATGGTGACATGGTAACTGAAAGCTGGAGGAGTCACATAGACACCATCTTTTTCTTGACTCGAGGGGTCATTTTGCAAACTCCTGTTGTCACACGACTTCAACTTTGATTATGATTTCTGCCAATTGCTGCAGCTTAAGCGGGATGCTTAAGTTTTAAATAGCACCACCAACTAAATTACTCGAATGGATCTTAACTGAAAGGTGCTCAGGGTTATTTTTTCTTCTAAGTGGTAGTCCTGATCATCATCCAGATTGGGAAATGACTAGCTCTGGCTTTTCCTTCGCACCATATGGTAGGCATTGACTTCAACACACCATCTTCGCAAGTCCATGATCCCATGGTCTAAAAGAAAGTGATTGTTAGTATACATTTTCTCCATAAGGATGTTAAGAACTAAAGTACGAATTTCGCATGGATCTGATAGGCTCAAGCCTCTTTTGACATCTGGAGGCGTTCTGACTGAATCAAATATATGCATTTCCCATCTTCCAAATAAATCATCATTTCCTTGTCCTGAAAGACTACATGAATTTGATTGTTCCTCTAAATTTCTTGAAACAATAAACCAAAAATTCCCGATCAGCTTCCTTAGTAGTCTGAATAACCGAAAGGAGACACATGGCTTGCCCAATGCTAGCTGTTGAATGATACAGAAGTCTCATAACAAGTTAGTGTATGCTGTTAGATGTGTAGATGTATATAGTGTTACTGTTCATCACTCTTGTATATGTACTGGCCTTTGGCCCCCTTTGGAATATAGTTGCTCATTCACAACATGGTATCAGAGCACAGGTTCTCTCCTCCTCCCCAACCGTAGCAACTCCGGGCCGCCACCGTCGCCGGCTTGCCGCACCGCCGCCGTCCCCGGCCTGCCGCGCCGCCGTCGCTGCTGTCCGCCCGGCTGCTGCTCTCCCAGGACGCTGCGGCCGCTCGAGCTGGTGCGCGCTCGTGCTGGTGAGCTCGCCTGTGCCCGGCCTACCGCGACTCCGTCCGGCCGCTGCCCGTCGTCCCCGGCTTGCCGCTCCGCCGCCGTCCCCGGCCTGCCGCGCCGCCGCCGCTGCTGTCCGCCCGGCTGCTGCTCTACCAGGCCGCTGCGGCCCAGCTCGTGTGAATCGAGCCGCCGCGCCCACGCGTGCTAGCTGCTAGCTGCTCCCGTCCGTGCCCGCGCGTGCTAGCTGCTAGCTCCTCCCGTCCGTGCTCGCGCGTGCTAGCTGCTCCCGTGCGTGCTTGCTTCGAGCTGGTGCTGCACCGATTCAAGATTCATATTCTCTCTCCTGTGACTTTGCAAAAAAAAAAAAAAAAACAGAGAGCCCGCGATGTCTTCTTCGGGCTATGTTGTTGTTCCTCGATGCAGTGTGATCTTTGATGGCACCAACTATGCCGAGTTTGTGGGCTTTATGCGTATCCACACGCGCGGCCTTCTGCTTTGGGGTGTTCTCTCTGGCGAGGTCTCTTGTCCGCCGTGCCCCGTTGCTCCTGTGGCTCCTACTCCACCGGTGCCACCCACTCTTGCCGCTGATGCTTCTGAGGCTGATCGTGCTGCCGCCAAAGATGCTGATGATGTTGCAGTTGAAGCCTATGACCAGCAGGTATCGGATTACTCGGAGTCTCTCTCTGTTTATCGGGATGCTCTGTCTGTTTATACTCAGTGGTGCAATGATGATGCTCGTGCTGCTGCTGTCCTCACTGCTAGTGTTTTACCTCAGTTTGCTTCTGAGTTTATGGGCTTGGGCACTACTGCTGCGATGTGGACTTATCTTTGTCAGCGCTATCAGCCCTCTGGTGATGCTCTCTACTTGTCTGTGGTGCGTCAGGAGCATGCTCTTCAGCAGGGTGACTCTACTGTTGATGAGTTCTACACACATTGCTCTGCCATCTGGCGTCAGCTTGACTCTCTGAGAACTGTTGTTTGCGGTACTTGTCGATGCTGTCAGACAGTGAGGTCAGACTTGGAGTTTCAGCGTGTCCATGAGTTCTTGTCTCGCCTGCGTTCTGAGTTTGAGCCTCGGCGTGCACACTTGCTTGCCCGTGGTCGACGTGTTCCCATCTCAGAGGTACTTGCTGAGCTTCGCGCTGAGGAGACTCGACTCCGTTCTGCTGGCCTGCTTGTGGTTCCCACGGTGCTTGCTGCCCGTGCTCCGCTGTCGTCTGTTCCACCGCTGCTACCCACTCCTTCACGGGGGGTGGGCGGACGGCCCTCTGGAGGGGGTGGTCGGCCTCGCTCTCACATGTTCTGCGACTACTGCAAAAAGCCCGGCCACCCAGAGTCTGATTGTTTCAAGAAGCAGCGTGACATGGGTCGCTCCTCTCCTGCAGTTCGTGCGCCTCCGTCTGCACAGTCATTTACTGCCCAGGATATTGCCCAGCTCAAGCGTATGTTGGCTTCCTCTGGCTCTTCTTCGACGGGCACCGTTGCTTCGCTGACTGCTTCCACTACTGCTACTCCGCCACCGCCGCCTACACAGTCAGGTACATCTCCGTGGGTTCTGGATTCTGGAGCTTCTTTTCACATGTCTTCTGATGCTTCTGCTCTGTCTTCTCTTCGCCCTCTTGATTCTCCCGTCAATGTTCTTACTGCCGATGGCACACCTCTTCCTGTTGCTAGTCGTGGCATTCTTTCTACTCCATCCTTCTCTGTTCCCGGTGTTTCTCATGTTCCCTGTCTTACCATGAATCTCTTTTCCACTGCTCAACTTACTGATTCTGGCTGTCGTGTTATTCTTGATACCGACTCTTGCTCTGTTCAGGATCGTCGCACCCAGGTTCTAGTTGGAGCTGGCCCTCGGCGCCGTGAGGCTCAGGGCCTTTGGGAGGTTGAGTGGCTTTGTGTTCCTTCCTCTGCCACCACATCCGCCAGCTCGCATGCTCTTGCTGCCTCCTCCTCTGCATCCTTCCAACAGTGGCATCATCGACTTGGTCATATATGTGGCTCTCGCCTGTCCTCGCTAGTGCATCAAGGTGTCTTAGGATCTGTCTCTGGCGATGTATCTTTACATTGTAATGGTTGTAGACTTGGCAAACATACTCAATTACCTTATCCTACGAGTGAGTCAGTCTCTCAGCGTCCTTTCGACTTAGTTCATTCTGATGTATGGGGTCCTGCTCCCTTTGATTCGAAAGGTGGTCATCGCTACTATGTTTTATTTATTGATGACTTATCTCGCTACACTTGGCTCTATTGTATGAAATCTCGCAGCGAGGTCCTCCCTATATATAAGCGATTTGCTGCCATGGTGCACACCCAGTTCGCCACGCCCATTCGTGTCTTTCGTGCTGACTCGGCTGGTGAGTATATCTCTCAGATGTTGCGTAGTTTTCTTTCCGAACAGGGTACTCTCGCCCAGTTCTCTTGTCCTGGTGCTCACGCTCAAAATGACGTTGCTGAGCGCAAGCATCGTCACCTTCTTGAGACGGCTCGTGCGATGATGATCGCCGCCTCTCTTCCACCCCACTTTTAGGCTGAGGCTATCTCCGCATCCACCTATCTCATCAATATCCAGCCTTCGGCTGCTTTGCAGGGTGGTATTCCTATGGAGCGTCTCTCTGGTCGTTCTCCTGACTACTCTGCTCTTCGAATGTTTGGGTGTGTGTGCTATGTTCTCCTTGCTCCCCGCGAACGCACCAAACTGACCGCTCAGTCGGTGGAGTGTGTTTTTCTTGGCTACAGTGATGAGCACAAGGGCTATCGATGTTGGGATCCTGTTAGTCGTCGGCTACGTATTTCCCGTGATGTGACTTTTGATGAGTCTCGTTCGTACTATCCGCGTCCTACTGCCTCGCCCTTCTCGGTTGAGGATATCTCCTTCCTTATTCTTCCCGACACCTATCCCTCTTTGCCTCGTGTTCCTCCTCCTCCACCTCCTCCTATGATGAGTCCCACTCTTCCTGATACACCACCGACGCCACCCTCTCCACCTTCCTCCACTCCTTCCTCGTCATCCACCTCTCCACCTTCCTCTCCGATACACCATCCCCTCTCTCCTTTTCCTCTCCACTACACTCGTCGCCCTCGTGCTGTGGATGATCCTTCTGCCATGCCCTCCACTTCCAGTGCGCCTCCTTCCCCATGTACATCGGTTCATAACCTTCGTTCTCGAACCTCTTTACGGTCTCCTGATCGCTATTCTCCTTCCCAGTACAGTCTTTCTGTTGTTGCCGAGCCCACTTCCTATGGGGATGCCATGGCTCAGTCTGAATGGCAGCTTGCGATGGCTGAGGAGATTGCTGCACTTGAGCGCACTGGCACATGGGATCTTGTTTCCCCTCCTCCCGGTGTTCGTCCCATCACTTGCAAGTGGGTCTATAAGATCAAGACTCGCTCCGATGGTTCTCTTGAGCGTTACAAAGCTCGTCTTGTGGCTCGTGGCTTTCAGCAGGAGCAGGGACGTGATTATGATGAGACATTTGCTCCTGTTGCCCACATGACCACTGTTCGCACTCTTCTCGCTGTGGCTTCTGTTCGTCATTGGTCTGTGTCTCAGCTTGACGTCCAGAATGCCTTTCTCAATGGTGAGTTGCGTGAGGAGGTTTATATGCAACCACCACCGGGGTACTCTGTTCCTGATGGTATGGTTTGTCGTCTTCGGCGCTCTCTCTATGGCCTTAAACAAGCCCCTCGCGCCTGGTTTGAGCGTTTCGCATCTGTGGTGACTGCCGCCGGTTTTGTGCCTAGCGACCATGACCCTGCGTTGTTTGTCCACACCTCACCTCGTGGTCGGACGCTCCTCCTCTTATATGTTGATGACATGATCATTACGGGCGATGACTCTGAGTATATTGCGTTTGTTAAGGCCCGCCTCCGTGAGCAGTTCCTGATGTCCGATCTTGGTCCTCTTCGCTATTTTCTTGGGATTGAGGTTTCTTCGACTTCTGATGGTTTCTACATCTCCCAAGAAAAATATATTCAGGATCTTCTTGCTCGCGCTGCTCTTGGTGATGAGTGCACTGCTGAGACTCCTATGGAGCTCAATGTTCAGCTTCGTGCTACCGATGGTGATCCCCTCACAGATCCGACACGCTATCGCCATCTTGTTGGGAGTCTTGTCTATCTGGCTGTCACTCGTCCAGACATATCATATTCTGTCCACATTCTGAGTCAGTTCGTGTCTGCTCCCAGTTCTGTCCACTATAGTCACCTTCTCCGTGTTCTACGATATCTTCGTGGCACAATCTCTCGCCGCCTTTTCTTTCCTCGCTCCAGCTCTCTCCAGCTCCAGGCCTACTCTGATGCTACGTGGGCCAGTGATCCCTCTGATCGCCGCTCGCTGTCTGCCTATTGTGTTTTTCTTGGAGGATCTCTCATTGCCTGGAAGACGAAGAAACAGAAGGCAGTTTCCCGCTCCAGTGCAGAGGCTGAGTTGCGAGCGATGGCTATGTTGACGGCTGAGGTGACCTGGTTGCGATGGTTGCTAGCAGACTTTGGTGTTTCTGCTGCTGCACCGACTTCTCTATTATCAGACAGTACAGGTGCCATCAGCATTGCGCGTGACCCGGTGAAGCATGAGCTCACCAAGCACATCGGCGTGGATGCCTCCTTTGTGCGTGCTGCTGTGCAGGATCAGATTCTTGCTCTTCACTATGTGCCCTCCGAGTTACAGCTAGCGGATTTCTTCACGAAGGCACAGACTCGCGCGCAGCATGGCTTCTTCCTCTCCAAACTCAGTGTCGTTGACCCATCATGAGTTTGAGGGGGGGTGTTAGATGTGTAGATGTGTATAATGTTACTGTTCAACACTCCTGTATATGTACTGGCCTTTGGCCCCCTTTGGAATATAGTTGCTCATTCACAACATATGCCACGGCTGGAATCGAGTTAGTGTATGAAGTTAGTGTATGCCACGGTTGGAATCTTCACATTCTTAATATATGTCTACTTTCTGCTCAGAGAACATTCCTTTTAATCTTTTTTGGGTGTGCTTTCTTGGCCTAATGCAGCATGATGCTTCATCCATGACAGCAGCAATAATGGTCCAGTAGTAATCTATGCATTGCCCACCAAAGGTAACAGGTAATCCGTCTACTGGAATTCTAAAGCAACTTGGCTCCGGGGGTGGCAATCCTGTTGGACTCCAATTGCGCCAATTTGCACCACACATCACAGTTTTTCCCTTATGCATCATAATTCATGACCAGTTGCTATCAGTGTTGGGCACATTTAATTTTGGATTTTCGAACGCCAGTTACGTCATAATATTGCATGGACCGCCCTTTCACTTGGACCGTGTGATTCACGTATGGCAAACTTCTTTTGATGCAGCAAGTCTTCTTATTCTGCTATATTTGTTACGTGGGTGGAAGTCTTTTTTGAAATAAGACAGGACGAAAGTCTTGACACCACAATTTCCAATCATCTGTTTGATGCACTATCATGTGGCAAGTTTGTGATAGCCGACAAGAATAGGCTCTGTTTGCAATTGTGGTGCGATTAAGATGGGTTTATGTCCTAGGAACCTTGATACAATGTGCACTTGACCAGCGAAGGATATCGGGAATTTGGGGTCCGAGTCATTTCTAAAGATTATACTAGAGCATAAGAGTTTGCAAAGGAAGCAAGATGGGACTGGACCCTCTGCCAATTTGGTCTGGGAATAGCATAGAAGTGAACAGAATGGGATGCAATTCAACTCAAGCTGCTGGAATCATTTGTGTATTCCAATCGCCGGAGTCTTTGGAGGAATCTCGATTCAAATGCCTCCATATCTCCGAGCAAATTTTCTGTTATATTCTAGAGCGTTTCTCCCTATAAAACCCCCTATAATCCTCTGCCTGAATACTACAACAGCGTGGGCGGCATTCCAACTTAAAACCGGCTACACTCCTCTCAGGTGTGAGAAGTATTATTTTGCCCTCTCCTTTTGTGTTTGCAGTGTAAGTTTGGGTGGTGATGTGCTTTTGTTAGCATTAGTTAAAATATCAGGACAGTATTAATGATCGATTTATGTGTGCTCATCAGATCAGCTGATATCATAATCTGGGATATGATTCGGGAATATTGGCTTCATTATCTCCCTATCTGTGTTGATAGTGGGGTGCTGATTTTATCAATTTTGTAGAGCATTGTCAAACGCAAGCAAAAAATAGGAGAATAATGCAAGAATTCTAAAATTTGGAATCAGCAGGCTGTTGGATGTAAGCAGCCAAACCACCTGCACCCATTTTTAAAATAATCAACATGATTTTGCTGCCTGTTTTACGATTGCCTCTACTCTCAAGTCTCCTCCACCTTTTCTTCAAATGCACCCGGCTTGTTCTTCGAACTTATGCCTCCTTATCCTATAGCCGACATACCATACGAATCAGTTCATTTGATTATCACCTAGAGCATAATTGTCCCTACAAGACAAAAAATAAATACACGTGACATGTTTTTTTTAGAAGAATATATATAAAATATGTGACATGATTTCTTCTGAAAGAATATATGTGGCATATGCTTCACATGCTGCAGCACCTAAGTAGTCTTGATCCGAGTTTGGCAACAACCGTTTGATCCACGGGATGCATGTGTTGCATTTAGGTGTTTCGTTTGTGTTGCGTACTGGCCAATGCAAATCCGCATGGTGAGCTAAACAATTCCAGAGCATATCACAGCTGAGTCAGCCTCGTGCTCTCCAACTTGCGCAGCGCCAAGTCGCAAACAGTAACATTGACTCAAGGAACTCAACCGTGTTAAACAAAGTTGTCAAGTGTAGCTGTAAGCCTGTATGTAAGCCTGTAAGTACACAATACAGATGCGTATGTAGCCATGAAATGTCAGCAATCACATGTGCATGCTCACCGTCAGCGTACCAGCAACTCCCTGCCTGTCAGTACAATCGATCAGGATGAATAGTTTGTTGTTTCTGCATGCAGAAGATTTCCTGAACACTCCTTTCACTGGTTTGTTTCTGAAATTCTGGAGCAGCCTCCTGAATCTCGATCAGACCTTCCAAACATAGCAGTTCTGGAAGAGTGTTTTCTCCATGGAATCAAGTTCCTAAAACTTCTCACAGGAAGAAGGTGGAAACGATTTCATTCCATTGCATAGATTGACACGCCTTTCTCTGGTAGCTAGTGCCTAGTCATCCATAGTTAATTGCAGACATGACCCGGATTTCGAGGACAGTTAATTGCAAAATAGGGCAAGAACCAGATCTTGTATTTTTTTTGAACTCTAAACCAGATCCTGTATTTCGCCAGAGACAAAAGAAAAAACGCCTATGCTTTTTGAACTGATCCCAGCTCCTATATATACGCACCACCAACCTGTAACGCCTACACAGTCTTTGTCCTCCCTGCCCAGTCGCCACTAACATTTCGCTACCGCTCCTGCTCCTGCTCGGTAATATAAAGTAGATTATCCTCTGGTTCCTTGCGCCGAGTCCGATTGTGTTGTTTGATCTTTCTATCTCGCGTGATTAGGTTCCTCGGATTCTAACTCGATCCGTTTTTCAGGTGCCGCTCCGGAGGGGAATTCCGTCGAACAGGATGAATGCATTGGCGGCGACCAGCAGGAACTTCAAGCAGGCGGCCAAGCTGCTGGGCCTGGACTCCAAGCTGGAGAAGAGCCTGCTCATTCCGTTCAGGGAGATCAAGGTGACGATCCCATCTTCTCAACTCAGAAAAATGATCCGAGTCTTTTTTTTTTTGCTTAGAAGGAGTAAATCTGGACAGCTACCGAACCAGGCTTACTGTTTGTTTGTTTGTTTGTTCTATTAAAACTTGTGAGGGTGATTGGTTGATGGAGCCCAGTTGTTACTGAAAATATCACCTTGTTCCTTGGGGTGGTTTGACTGGTTGAAGGATTACGGTTACTTTTCAACTGGACCATAGATATATGAGTTTTTGGTTAGGTTACTAGACAACTGGATTATAATGCTTTTTGTTAGGACTTCACTTGATTTTTTACTGCCGGACATTCTTGCTTGCTGTGACCATGTCAAGTTATTTTACTGCTAAATTTGGCAAACAGAGTGGTTGAACTCTCCTCTTAGTCACTTACTCTGTCTATGCAAGTTGAAGTGTTTTGCTTTGCATACATTCTTCGGTAACATGCTGCTTGTGTGGTTGCAGGTTGAATGCACTATTCCAAAAGATGATGGGACATTAGCGTCCTATGTTGGGTTTAGGGTGCAACATGACAATGCCAGGGGCCCTATGAAGGGTGGAATCAGATACCACCATGAGGTGAGCACAGACATATATTCCTCGGTTCTTCTGTTCTTCGGTGATATAACCAGCCAGTACTTGATTCTTGCCGCACTGTCGCCGACTTGAAATGGTCCTTTCAGAATATATTCTACTTTGTTCAGGAATCTGTCGTACTGCTTAGTGAAATCCTTTACAGATAGTTGAGACTTGAGAACTTGAGAATTGAGATGACTAGTTGTTCGGTTCTGCATTTGAAATATCTACCTGCACTAATATAGAACAAAACTATGTTGTAGCCTGGACACTGGTAACATCTCACTAAAGGTCTAAATCTGCCATTGTCTATATAGAAGTTGCTTTCTGTAGAAGCCAGTAACATGTACTGGATTTTGTGTGAACAAATCAAGTCCTTGCACTGAAAGTTCATCTTAAAATTCAGGTCGAACCTGACGAGGTCAATGCCTTGGCACAACTGATGACATGGAAGACAGCCGTGGCTAATATCCCATATGGAGGGGCTAAAGGTGGTATAGGATGCAGCCCTGGAGACCTGAGCATATCAGAGCTCGAAAGACTTACCCGTGTTTTCACCCAAAAAATCCATGACTTGATTGGCATCCACACTGATGTTCCAGCTCCAGATATGGGCACCAACGGACAGGTTATTTCCCTTTGTATATCTATCTTTCCGTGCAAGAATATTGTGAGAATTAATCATCTGTTTCCTCATATGGATTATTTTGCTTCTTGCATGTATGAAGACGATGGCGTGGATATTAGACGAGTACTCCAAGTTTCATGGTTACTCACCTGCTGTGGTGACAGGAAAGCCTGTGGTAAGTATCTATCCTGCAGCGCAAATGATGTTTTTGCAGATAAAATTTGGAAGATACCTTGGAGAATTCTACCAAAAAACTGCCAAGACTATGATGCTTAGCATAATATATGAATTCTCAGATGGAAGCACTAGGCTTTGATTGTTCAGAGGAATGTGGTTTCTGGTTGTCCCTACACACAGTCATGACTTTCTGTTGCTCAATGCAGGACCTTGGAGGATCACTGGGAAGAGATGCAGCTACCGGAAGGGGAGTCCTGTTTGCTACTGAAGCTTTACTTGCAGAGCATGGAAAAACCATTGCAGGCCAGCGTTTTGTAATACAGGTAAACAATGTGTAGGTCAAGCTCTATGAATTTAATGATGGAAAGAAATCAAAGGTCAGTGTGGTATGAGTCATGAAGCTTCACTCTATTTATACAACACAGATTAAGAAATACTACTAGGCAAAAAGTAACAGTAAAGAAACTACCCAGCGTCAGTGGATCGCATGATATATGTGCCTCTGAACTTTATGGTTAGAAAAAGGAATCAATTAGTAAGGCCACCAACATCTTCCTTTGCCTACATTGATATCTGATTATAGATGTGATACCATTGCCTTGCTTGCCCTTTCAGGGATTTGGTAATGTTGGCTCCTGGGCTGCTCAACTGATCACTGAAGCTGGCGGTAAGGTGATCGCCATCAGCGACGTCACGGGGGCTGTCAAGAACATCAATGGCCTTGACATCCCCAAGCTAGTGAAGCATGCAGCAGAGAACCGTGGGATCAAGGGCTTCGATGGGGGTGACGCGGTCGACTCGAACTCTCTTCTCACCGAGGACTGCGACGTCCTCATCCCGGCGGCGCTGGGTGGAGTCATAAACAAGTAATCTTCTTCTTCCTCATCCTTGAATCCTGAATGCTTCCCAAGTATTGTTCATATTATTGCTTGCCAAATCTGTCTGATAGTGATGTATGTTCAGCTAGAATGTCCTACTAGCTGTTGTTTCTGCATCTGCAAATATTTATCCAGATGAAAAGACTATTCTTGACCATGATTTTTCTTTACAGGGACAATGCTAATGACATCAAAGCAAAGTACATCATTGAGGCTGCCAATCACCCCACAGACCCCGAGGCAGACGAGGTAAGAACATCACTTCAATTTCCAAGTACCTAACAGACTTCACATACTGACAAGTAGACATATGAATCTGAAATTGGCTCTGTGCAGATCTTGGCGAAGAAGGGGGTGCTGATCCTGCCGGACATCCTGGCCAACTCTGGTGGCGTGACGGTTAGCTACTTCGAGTGGGTTCAGAACATCCAGGGGTTCATGTGGGACGAGGAGAAGGTGAACCGGGAGCTCAGGAATTACATGACCCGCGCCTTCAGGGACACCAAGGAGATGTGCGCCAGCCACCACTGCGACCTCCGCATGGGCGCCTTCACCCTCGGCGTCAACCGCGTCGCCCGCGCCACCGTCCTCCGCGGCTGGGAGGCCTGACCTCCTCGCCGCCCGCCGGTGACCGTCCTCCTCCTCCATCTGCCTGCGAACTCAATAAGCCCGTGTGTTCTGTCACTCTCTGACCTCGCGGAGGCTGGCATAACAGTCGTAGCTGTATCGTCGCGTCTCGTCTCGTTGGAATTCGTAGCTGAGACGCGGCAATGTAATTCAGTTTCTTGGAAACTTTGATCACGAGTTCATGTGATGAAATTTACAAATTTGTTGCCTTCGACCATGTGTTCATCTGATCTGATGTTGCATTCTACGGGAACAATACATCACGTGTATCAGTCGAGGAGAGGATCGGTGGAGATGATGCTGTAAACGGCCACGTCCCTGAGCCGGCCCTCGACGGCGCGATAGCTCCGTAGCACGGCCTCGAGCAGGAATCCGGCGTCCTCCAGTGCGCGCCGGGCCGGGGCGTCGTCGGCGTCCACGAGCGCCTCCACGCGCTCCACGCCTTCCAGGTCGCCGAACGCCGCGACAGCCGCGCGCCTTAGTGCCGCGCCGGCCGTCGCGTCCCAGTGCGCCCGCGCCACAGCGATCGCGATCTCCGCGCGGCACCGGTCGTCCGTCGTCGTCACGGAAACCGCGCCCACGACGGTGCCGCCGGGGAGGCAGATGGCGCGGAGCCACGGGTGCGGCAGCGCGGTGTCCCGGGACGGGTTGGGGTTGGGGGGGCACCAGGCCATGGTGGCCGTGGGCAGTAGTACAGTGTCCGACGCCCAGGCCGCCATGGCGTCGGCGATCTCGAACGGCCGGAGGTTCACCTCGCCCGCGCGATCCGGCGCCCGCGCAGTCGCTTCTAGCTCCATCTCGCTCCGAGCCAACTAAAACTGTTTACCGTCTTTGGACAGAGTGACCGGATTAAACGACGAAGTGGTCGCTCCGAGAGCGTGTCCATGTCGTCACCGTGATTCCGTGAACGATGCTGGCGAGCCACGTCTCCACCAAACACGGCCATCTGGCTATCGAGTTGTTGCGTGTAAAAATGTACGAGTCCACCGTCGTCATCGCCAAACGTCGGCTGGTATGGTAAGCGGTAGCTCCATCGAATCATCGATCGAGCACGCAACATCTCCTTGACGATTTCATACAAGAATCTAATCACGAACATAACTTTATTGCACACGGCTACAGTTTTCACAGGGGCAAGGGGTCGCCGGAGACGAAGCTGTACATGACGAGGTCCCGGGCGCGGCCCTTGTGCCAGTAGTGCCGCCGGAGCACGCCCTCGAGCCGGAACCCGGCCTTCTCCACCACGCGGTGCGACGCCGCGTTGTCAACGTCCACGAGCGCCTCCACGCGAGCCAGCCCCTCCACCTCGCCGCTGAAGACCGCGGCGAGCGCGCGCCTCACGGCGGCCGTGGCCACGCCCCTGCCCCAGTGCGCGCGGGCCACCACGTACCCGAGCTCCCCGCGGCACGCGTCCGACGTGGGTTCCAGGGACACAGCGCCCACGGGACAGCGGCCGTCGCCGGCGAGGCAGATGGCGCGGAACCAGGGGTGCGGGAGCACGGTGTCGCGGAGGTAGGCGAGGAGGGATTCCGTGGAGGCGTAGGGCTCCCAGCGGCAGAAGGCGGCCACCTCGGCGTCCGACGCCCAGGCCATCATGGCGTCAACGTCTGAGACGTCGAAGCGGCGGAGTGTCACTTCCATCGCCGTGGTCACTCACAGCGCGAGCGGCTATCGCGGCTTTGCTCGTGGGTTGGTTTGGGGGCAGGTAAAGTGGGTGGCAAAATGGACAAAAATAGTAACAATAGCATCCAACAACAAGGCACCATCGAGCGGGCATGTATAATGGGGTAAAGTCAGTCTTATTTTAATTTTAGATCAGCCACATCGTGTATTGGGTTCAAATTAAAGATGTCAGATTTGTGAATTTGCTACATTCACGTTGCAATGTATAGAACCGCTTCAAAATCAAGGAGGGGCCACAACCCACAAAACCATAAACAAACTCAATTCTCTCTTACACGTGCATATGTTTCACCTCACTAGCAGCAATCTTCTTTTACTGATAAATGAAAAATGATGTCCACACTGTGTAGAACCGGATAAAAAATGACTTTGAACCGGTTTTCAACCACCATGTGGATCTCGAGGTTCTTTGATGGGCATGAAGAAATCGTCTTGGTAGCAACCACTTGCTTCTCCTTTACTATGCTCGTAGAGTTCCCATGACGGGTGAAGTTCCGTAGGGACTAGTTATCAGGCCCTTTCAGTTTGCTTGTTTGAATCTTCTTCTCTTTAATTGCGTCCTGATCTTTTAAAATCCTACTTTATTTAGAGAATCGAGCCTCTAGCGGCCTTTAATCACCTGTTGTTGGTAATCTATTGTTCAAGTCCTAAAATGTGAGTACAAGACATCTATCTATTATATACTAAAAGCAATATAAGAGAATATTTAGAGGCACCAGGTTAAGCCAAATCATCTAAATTAATTATAGCGGTTAGATCTACGATATATGGTTAGGATTTTATAAAAAGTTAGTAGTTACGTAACCAATTGAACACATTTTCTGTTGTGTTAACACGTATGCTAGATGTGTCTATTTAAAAAACTTACCGTGTAAGATAGGTAGACCTCGCTGGAACATGATGCTGCAAAACACCTTGGCTGGAACGTGATGGCAGGCATTTTTTTTGCTCAAACGTGATGAAAGCTGGATCAGACTAGCTACCGGATGCTACGTGATAGGTGCAAGCAACAAAAAATATTCCTGAAACGTACGGTCTAAGGATTAGAGCTGTGGATAAACGTTCTTCCTTTCCTCTGGGGATTACTTAGCCGCATTATGAATTTAATCAAAATAAAAAATTATAAACCAATCTGGATAGGATCTACCGGGATATGGACAGTTTACAAAGAAAAATAAACTGATCAATATAATATGTACATCCTCTCAGTTTTATTTAGCCTGCGTTATAAATTTTGTCAAAATCAAATTTTGTAAAGATGTAGCAATACACATCAACATTCATTATACTATATTCGTATAATGTGAAACTATTTTTTATGATGACTCTAAATAAAGATTAATATTTAGATGTTGTATCTTTCTACATGGTGAAAGTTTATAAAGTTTGATTTTGACTAAACCGCCAATGCGGGGTAATTGTGAATGGAAAAGAGTTGTATGTATGACTGACTAAACATAAATTATAAATTTATTGATCTGCCATCATACCAACACATTCACAAAACTCTTGCATAAGTTCGGAGTCGTGGAACTTTAAAATTATTGAATGACATTAGTCGCACTACCTACATTGTTTCTATAATGGAGTATAGATGAATAGAAATTTTATTTGACTAGCATGAGATCAACCCTCTTGCAAAATGCCTACGGAGGTTTAGAGTCGTAATTTTTTAATATTAATAAAATCACAACATTAGTTTGAAGTCCCTCGCACTAAGAAACTTGACGGTTTAAGCATAACTCATAGATGAATCTACATATATTCTCATGAGGATGATAATGTCTTTCCACTGAAGAAATATTATGATTTAATGAGACACAAAGAATGAACATGTACAAAATTGAAAAAGATGCAACATTAGTTGACATACTATGGATGAGAATGACCATTACACTATTAAATATGTTGGCTTAATAATGCAAACAAGGCTAAGTCACCACAATTTTCTCTTGATATCTTTCATTTCATATCCATGCGGCGTGTCCGTACTATTTTTAATCTTAGGTCCTAAAAAGCATACACTTAACTCTGATGAATTGTTTGGCAGATATTGCTTGGTTTTTATAGTAGATGTATTTGGACTATTGTATATGTCTTTATCTCATGTAACCAAATCAATATAATACCACATGACATTCCAGAGTAATGAACTATGATATACATGCCGCATAGTCATTTGCATAACATAAAAAATACATCCGACCGGATGTGTGAAACGATCGAACAAAGATCATGATAACATAAGAGTCTGGAAAACTTAAACTCTTGCTTATTACTTTATAAACATGTTAAAGATAGACTTAGAAGAAAATAATTTATGTTTGCCAGTATATTCAAGAAAAAACAATGGCCAAAGTTTAGCACATCATGATTCTAGAATGTTGCACCTTGTGACATGGAGTGTGTAAATGAGAGGAAGAAACATTGGACCACATCAATAGGTGACCTACGTATTAAGCATGATAGAGTGTTTTATCTCTTAATTCTTATGAATTGTTTGGTGGATATTGCTTGGTATATACGGTGGACACATTTAGACTGTTGTATGTGTCTTAATCATATGTAATAAAATGAACATAAGAGCACATGTCATTCCAGTTTCATGGTAAAATTGACGACTAATTAAGAGTCTTGAAGTATAATATCAAAATCGGGTAATCATTTTGCATAACACCGAAAATAAATGTAACAACGTGTTTAGAACTATTAAACGAAGATCAAGATAGTTATAAGTTAGAAAACGAAGTGTTTAACTTCAGTAATTTTGACTATATAGATGCATAAACATGTTAACGGATATGCCTAGAAAAAAATGATGTATCCATACCATTATATTCATACAAAAATAATGACCAAAGTTTCGCCACGATTTGTGTTTCTAAAACGTCGCACATTGTCAGATGAAGTGCGTAAACGAGATGAAAAAAATCGGACCAAGTCGACTCGCACTTTTTAATTTGACAGACCTATAAAGGAGTATAAACCATTTTATCTTAATTCAATGATTTCTCTTATCAAAGATAACAAACCTTGCGCACACTATCCTAACAGAATGCAAAAATATAGTTAAATTTATGGATTCAATATCACTAACATGCAACGTATGGGATGATAATGACTTTCCCTCAAATTTATCTTGCCCAAGATGTTACTCACACACATCACATTCTCCTTACCACACAATTGTCATAGTTGTAGACAGACCATATATTAACACATACTGGAAAAATAGTGTGATATCGAAGAAAACATATTTTTGTTTTGCTTTCAGCCAACTACAGATGATGCCCTCGCATTTGCGAGGGCCATCTTGCTTGTTTTGATCAACAAGAAGTTGACATTTTCAATCGTGTCGCCAGCCTGTGCACGTCTGGTATGAAGAAAGGGTAGACTGTCTTCCGTTAGCTAAGAGACAGATTCCTTACGAAATAAGAGAAGGCTGGTTTCACCATTATGCCATTTGTCTTCCCTTATAAATTTAATTTCTAACTAAAATATATTTAATTATTATTAATTGCTAGGGATAGTAATAAGAGATAATGTATTGTATAATATCTAATTTTATCTTCATTAAATAACGTGGATGGATGCATATAGCGCCTTGATGTATGGCGCTATGATCTAATATTTTAAGTTGCGCTAGACTTTCCTAAAGCCGCTACTTTGTTCACTTCAACTCGATACAAATGGTTGATGGTTAGTGGCTGGCGGCCCCTTTATCCTCATCTCAAATCCTCTCTCAAATTCATCAAATATGAAGAATTCTTTCGTGGATCTTCATTCCTCTATTTTTTAGAGTTAATCTATATCATCCCCCAATGTTTTAACACATTGAGATTGTATTTAATGGATTTATATCCAAATCTTAAAAACCCTACAAAATTAAATTTACCAAAAATACATGCTTGGTTTTGGTGCATTTGCCAAATGGTCGCTTGTTAGAGTTAGGATTCTTAATTCTTATGTTGGGGGTTAGAGCTTTTGTTATGTTGGGGTCAGGTTTTTGTTATGTAAGGGTTAAAGTGTTTGTTAGTTTATGGTTATGGTTTTTGTTTGGTTCGTATGTTTGGGTTAGTGTGTTAATCTTGGCATAAGTAGTGGCTGATTTACTCCATAATGTTGTTGTCACTATGTTAGGGACGACTGTCGTGGTGGGGTCACGGCAGATGCCATAGGATGGCTAAAGTGTGGGGCCGATGGACGCTGGTGGATCCGGTGAGGGCTAGCGAACTAAAGAGCTCACACGGAGGAGGATGTCGGTTTGATCGGGATCTCCGAAGAACAACAAACACAACCGAGGGGAAGGAAAGAAGATCTAGCAATACAAATAACTGCACGAAGGCAGAGAACACACACACGATGCACCCAGGTTCGGGCCCTCGTGGGGAGGTAACACCCCTACTCCTGCCTTCCTTCTCAATATAAGTGTGGGATAAGATCTACAACACGCTCTTGGAGCTCTTGCGGTGATGAACACGAAGAACAAGATGAACTAGAGAAAGGGAAGAGTAAATTCCCTAGGAGTAAATGAGACTAAGGTCTTGGCTCCCAAGTTGGTCTCTCTTCACTTGAGCAGTTATGACGGCTTTTATAGAGTTCTGGCCGGGAGGGCCGGAAACCCTAATCCGAGATGGCCCCACCCGACAGGCCTAACGGTTATGTCGACACCGGCTAGTGCGACCTAGCCGCCTACCTATCCGGCCTAGCCCTGCCGTCATCATTCCGGCAAGGACATCAGGCGCCGTCCTGGAACATCATTGTCCCCCTGTCAGAGACAAGACATGTCTTTGCCCATCCCGAGTAGCCTTTTCCGGATTGCCGGGCTAGGCATGTCCGATCTTGTCGTACTGTTATCGTACCGGCTGGCACGCTCCCGTGTCAGGCGGGAGGTGACCATGCTTCCGTGTCAGCCGGGATGATACTTCCCCCCGCGCCAGGCGGGAAAGCCTGCTCCGGACCGTTGACGATCTACCGGCATCCCCCATGCCGGCTACCTCCTTGCTCCATCCTGCAAGTCTTTCCTGCACACACCGGACAACTTGCTAGGGCCGAGGTCTACATACCGGTTAGCTTGTACCCGGGGAGCAAGCTTGTACCTTTCTCACCTACCCGGGGAGTCTATCCGGTTCCCTCGGGATCTTCTCCACCGGGAAGTGTACCCGGAGCCTCCGAGATCCTTTCCGGATGTATCCGAGTAGAACATCTAGGATGAGCATCTCTAGGCCTAGCCTCCCGAAGATGTCTTGGGCTGTCACCAAAGACATCTTCGAGAAGCTAGTTCTTAGAGGAACCATCCGCTTGCTTATGCTGTGGTGCAGGCCTGGGGGGCTATTTATAGTTGCCAGGGACGACCCTTGCGCCCGCCAGGAGACACCTTGCACTCTTCCAGCTCCGAAAGGTCAAATTACCCCTTCAGCGTACTAGGGGGTGGCCCTTGCACTCGCCAAAGGTCAAATACTGTTGCCACACTGCAGAGTAGTGCCGAGATTTGCCCTACCCGGAGGGTAGCCCCCCGACACTAGTCCCCGAAGCTGGTGCTGTGCAACGACCCAAGACGATGTGCGGGATCAGCTTTAAGAAAAAAGAAGAGCACTTAAGCAAGCCAGGATCGACCTTCAGTTTTGGTACCGAGATGTATTTCACCGACATCCCTATCCGGAGGTCGCGCTCGTGTAATTGAGATAGCACCCTTAGCAGGTCATCCGGATAAGGCCGCGCCGATCAGAACTTCGCGTTCCGTGTCGGGGAAGGTACCGTTTTATGGGGGGAGGGTCCCACCCGAGGTCTTGTCAATGCAGAGAGGTACTCGAGTGCTTTTGACTAAGCATATCGCCGCTCGGGTTCGCGCGCCGGGAGCCGCAGCCGATCCGAAGTCCAACCGTTGGGGCTCTGTGGCCCGCGGTGTGGCCGTATCGGGCGCTCCGGGCGACGCCACGTGCCGCGCGGCGCAAAACTGATCCCACCCACGATTTGGGAGATCGTGGGCGGGAAAAAACGGAAACCGCTCCGGGGCTTCCCATAAATAGGGGAGCAGAGGAGTTATTTCCTTTCTTCCCCGATTCTTCCTTCCTCTCCGCAACTGTCCCGAGCGCTCTGCCGCCGCGCCCGCAGCTCAAGCGTCTCCGTCGCCGTGCCCAGAGCTCGAGCGACGCCGTCGCCGTCCGTCGCTGAAGGCGTTCGTCTCCTCAAGATCGGGCATCGGATCTCTCGCGCCCCGGTGCCAACTTCTCCGGTGAGTTTCTTTCTCCGGTGAATTTTCTCACGGTGACGAACCACCGCATTAGCCCGTGATTTCACGCGTCCACGAACCATGCTGCCGCCGGCGAGCGCGGCGCGCTCGCGTCGCCGGTGGCCTACACCATGCCTTCGTTTCGATCCGCGCTAGCCCACCCTTATGCACGGCTCGGGTATTATTGTGCCGATTAAATTTATTTGTTCGAGCACGCTAGATCTTTTTAACAGGAACCCGGTTGTTGCTAGAAGTTTCCGCTCCGGGATCTTCCGTTACCGGCATACTAAACCGACTAACTGCCACTCCGCCTGCAGAGTAGCTCTGGTATGTCCTCCGTGCCATCCGAGATGGGCGACGAGAGTGTCCGAGGTTGCTGGGCCGGTTCCGAGACCAATCAGGGGGACCTTGATTGGCTGTACCGAACACACCGGATCCCTCCACAGGTTGAGAGTCGACTTCCGGGGAACGAAGTTCAGCCGGAACCTCAACCCGGCGAATATGTAGTGTTCCTCACGCACTTTGAGCGGGGGTTTGGGCTTCCGGCCAGCCCCTTCTTCCGCGACTTCCTCGACACCTACAACCTCCAACCTCATCACCTTCCGGCCAACGCAATCATGATGCTCTCCGCCTTCGCCACTTACACAGAAGGGTATCTCGGTATTTGGCCGTTTGTGGATCTCTGGGCCAAGTACTTCATCCTTCGCCGACAAGTCATCCCGAACCCGGACAAGAAGGTCAAAGATCTTGTTGACTGCGGGGCAGCAACGATCATCCCTCGCCCCGATTCCGGATTCCCTAAGGTCCAGGGGCTGGAATCATGCCGGAAGTGGCAACGGAGCTTCTTCTACGTGAAGAACCGGGCGACCTCGGGAGACTCTCCGGGATCCTCCTCTCCGGATTTCATCAACTTGCCCGAGTTTGCCATGGGTCCCCCCCCGCGTGTTCGATCTCTGGAATAGGCTCCCGGATTCCGAGGAGATCACGTGTATGCATGACGTCTTGAGCGTCCTCACGGATAGTCTGACCTCGGATGACCTCTTGTGCTGCTTTATCATCCGCCGCATCTGCCCTCTACAGACCCGAGCTCATAAGTTGTGTCACATAAGTGGTGTATATGACCCCACGAGAACCAGCATCTTCCCGCTGGATAAAGCTCAAGTCCGGCGGCGCGTTCGAGCTATCGCTCGAACTCAGCTGCCGGCGAATTTTGCGTGGGGTCGTGTTGCCGGCTCCCGCAAAAAACCACTGAAGCAGGTGCTTGTGTCTGCTTTTCGCCAACTTCCATTTGCACCCGGGTTTTGCTGGAAATCGACATAGTTGTCATGCAACGATTTATTCCTGCAGCTGTTCGAGCGTCAGACAGCGGAGGACGCGATGCATGCCGGTAGCAAATTCGTGGCGGATTTCCTGATACCGAAGGAGATGCCGAGGGAGGATCCCGATGGCGAAGATCACCTCGCCATCCCCCTAGCCCGCGCTTCCGCCCCGGGTAATCCTTCAACTCCAGAGGCTATCCACATTGCATTTGACGATGATGATGGTGACGATTATCAAATAATCGGTGTGATTGACGCTCTTCCCCTCAATTGGGCTTCGCCAGTAGTTCCGAGATCAGCGGCCGTGACGAAGCGCGCCGAGACCCGGAAACGCGGGAGCTCCGACATCACCCCTGCCGGTGAATCTGGTGGTGTCCCCAAGAAGAGTAGGCAGAACAAGCAGCCGGGCGAAAAACCTCCTCGGCGCCGGAAAGGTCCCCCTACTGTAGATTCCGGGTATGATTTGCTTGCTTTGAGTTATCCGACTTTGATTTCTCCCAGGTTCTTTCTGACATGCTCATTATAGAGATGCTCTTGACGTCCCGGCTTCCATGGGTCTCCATCCTCCGGGATCCCGCACTCCTAGCCCCTCCCGGGCTGCTCCTTCTCCATTTCGGCACCCAGCGCAGGACGATGATCATCCTACGCCTGGTGTCGCGCTTCCCGAGGTCGTGGCCCCGGAGGCCGATCTCGGGGAGGCTGAGGTTCTGCTACCACCTAGCTCTACGGCTGCAGACACCATCCTTCCGGACAGCCCGCGGCGGGTGTCCCATCTTGAGGGGGAGATGGCGAGCTCTCCGCGGCAAGTCGTGCCGCGCGCCTCTTCCCGGTTGACTTCCGGCAAGACTCCGCCGCCGAAGCCGTCTACTGCTTCCTCCCGACAGGCTGATCTTCCTGCCGGGAACCTACGCAACCAGGCCCCCGGGCAGAAGATAGTTGCTGCCAAGCCCAATGCCCCTCCGAGATCTTCGACCCAAGACTTGGCCCACAGCAAGGGTTCCTCTGCCCCGGGTAAGTATTCCGGATTACCACCACCTCCCGCCGAGATCCCTACTGCCGCCTTGCAGGCGCTTCGAGCGACCGTAAGCTCCTTTGTGTCTTCAGGATCCCGGGAGATCGTTGCTGCGAGCACGCCTGGCCTTCGTATTATTGAAGAATACAACAAGGCCTGGCTCGCCGCTGATGCCTCCGAGATTGTGGGGGATTTGCACGCTGCCGGCACGAGCCGCAGCGCCCAAGCCCTTCACGCTCTCCAGGTGGCTGCACTGGATGTCACTCGGGTGATTGATGTAAGTTTCCTTCTTCCACTTTCTCCAAAGTTTCAACTCTTCAATTCCCACTAGTCCCCGAGATTGATGCTTAGTGATCTAGACTCTGAAGGGGATCGTGTGCAGAAAACAAATTTTTTCCTACCGACGATATCCTAAAAGCATGCCAAGATCTATTCTATGCAGATATAGTAGTACGAACGGAGATCGGAATATGTACCCTTGTAGACCGAAAGCGGGGATTACGTTCCCGCACAAACGTTGTCGATGAAGACCGACGTAGCCGACCTCAAGGTCGTGTAGAGGAAGCAGGCCTCCGAGTACCGCTAGCGCAGCACCTCGCAGGGAGTCGCACACGTACGGTGGAGACGACGCCTCCGAAGCTCCAGTCCAGGACGAGCAGCGGAAGACTTGGACCGGAACACCAGCAGCGTGGCAGCGGGCTATGGTGGAGGAGATCCCCGACTCCTCTGGCTCGGCGCGGCTCCGACTTGGGAACCACGAGATCGAGAGAGAAATCGGGAATTAATTGGTGAATTAAAAGGCTGGGGGTGCCCCTTCTTATATAGGCTCCCAAGGGGAGCCTACCTTGCCAGCCAGGCAATGTGGGACTAATCCCACATGCCTGGTTCGGCCAAGGGGGTGCGCCGGCCCCCTGGTGGGCCCCTTGTGTCCCACCTAGGCCGGCCCCTAGGCTCCCACCGAATCCCCAAGGGGGTTCCCCCCCCTCTTGGGCCTTCTTTCGTCCGGAAGGCCCATTTAGGGAAATCTGCCTTAATAAATTCGAAAATAAATATATAAAATCATATTTGCATATTAATAACACTAATTAATATCAAACATAATATATATAATTTTTCCTAGCTCCGAAAACTCTTTCGGTGCTGCCCGATCTCCATCGGACCTCTCCCGGGACGCTCCCGGAGATCTCCTTCCTTTCCGGTTGTCTTGTCGAAACCCCTTAAGTGTGTTACCCTAGCGGTTCGATATAATATCAGGTATGATCAAGACTCCTCAATGATCAACGAGTAACCCGTAGGCCTGGACCCCATGAATTAATCCCTAAGATATAACGAATGACTTTCATCTATCAAACCTGAACGTAAAGTCTTAGACCTTTTGCCGTAGCGATACTTAGCATGTCCGAGCGTCGTTCCATAGATATCTCCATACCTAATCCCGACCTCGTTACCGACGACGCTATCTTCTACTCGTTCATGATCTCATGTCTCCGTGACCTAGTCACATGCTTGCAAGCTCATTAGACATGATCTCACCGAGTGGGCCCGAGAGTATCTATCCTGCTATGCGGACTGGCAAATCCCGCTCTTGACCCCTCGTCTTAACACTCCCTTCCAATACCCAAAAGTATCACCGTTATTGTCATACTAAATAAGATACGACGTTTGGTGCAATCAAAGTATCTTCCGGAAATATCAATAAGAGTTGATCTCACGGTCAAAGGTGTAACGACTATGTTCTCCAAATCTGGGTATGTCCATCACATCGCTCTCCATCGATATGACTCTCACTGCCGACCGGCGCCATGCCCCATGACCGGGAAACCTCGATCATCAATCGCGCAACGAAACTAGTCTTAGTAGAGGCTACTAGGGACCTGGTTGTTTACGTATCACACCCGCATTAATGTTTCCGCTCAATACGGTTCTAGCATGATACAAAAACCTATTATGAACAAACGAGATATGATAAAGAATACACTTTATTAATTGCCTCTAGGGCATATCTCCTTCAGTCTCCCACTTGCACTAGAGTACAATTTAATCTAGATTACAACTTGGTAAAAGCCTAACACCCATAGCTAACTGGTGCTGTTCATGCTTATCAAGCGGAAGAGGCTTCATCAGCGGATCTGCCACATTCAGATCCGTATGCACTTTGCAAATCTTCACATCGCCTCCTTGTACGTACTGACATATCACGTGGAAGCGTCGGAGAATGTGTTTGGCGGTGGAGTGAGACCTTGGCTCCTTGGCGTTCGCAATGGCACCCGTATTGTCGCAGAAGAGGATCACGGGGTCTTGCACGCTGGGGAACACTCCAAGTTCGATGACGAACTTCCTCAGCCACACAGCTTCATTCGCGGCCTCGCAGGCAGCAATGTACTCCGACTCCATTGTAGATTGTGCGACTATGGGTTGCTTCCCACTTCTCCAGCACACGTTGCCTCCATTCACCTTGAACACGTAACCTGTCTGTGACTTACAGTTATCGGGGTCTGAGCAGAAACTTGCATCTACGTAACCCGTTACGCCAAGTTCCTCATCGCAGCCACCATACACAAGGAACATTTCCTTTGTCTTATTGAGATACTTAAGAATGCTCTTAACAGCTACCCAATGCGGCATTCCAGGATTACTCTGGAACCGGCTTGTCAAACTTAGAGCTAATGCCACATCCGGTCTAGTACTCAACATTGCATACATGATCGATCCTATGGCTGAAGCATAAGGATGTTTCGTCATTTCGGCCTTACCCAGTTCCGTCACCGGACACTGCGCCTTACGCAATATCTTATTCTTGATAACCGGCAGAGAACCCTTCTTTGCCTTCTCCATATGAAAACGCTTCAATATTTTATCAAGATAAGTACTCTGACTCAGTGCTAATAGGCGCCTTGATCTATCGCGATAGATTTTTATGCCTAAAACATACGCAGCTTCTCCTAAGTCCTTCATGGAAAACTTACTGTTTAAATATTCCTTCACGCTATTCAGAAGTTCCACATCATTCCCTATTAGCAATATGTCGTCAACATACAGTGCTAAGAACACAACCGAGCTCCCACTAATTTTCTTGTAAATACATGTCTCTTTCACATTCTGGATAAATCCAAAACCTTTGATTACCTCATCAAAGCGAAGATTCCAGCTCCGAGATGCCTGCTTCAATCCATAGATGGATCGCTGAAGCTTGCACACCTTGTTAGCACTTCCTGGATCGACAAAACCTTCCGGCTGTACCATGTACAACTCTTCCTCAATGTTTCCATTTAGGAAGGCCGTTTTGACGTCCATCTGCCAGATTTTATAATCATAGTAGGCAGCTACTGCTAACAAAATCCGAATAGACTTAAGCATCGCTACCGGTGAAAAAGTTTCATCGTAGTCAATTCCATGAACTTGTCGGAAACCCTTTGCGACAAGCCGAGCCTTATAGACGGTCACATTACCATCAGCATCAGTCTTCTTCTTAAAAATACACTTATTCTCGACGGCCTTGCGCCCTTCGGGAATATCCACCAAAGTCCACACTTTGTTATCATACATGGATCCTATTTCGGATTTCATGGCTTCAAGCCATTTCTCGGACTCTAGACTCTCCATCGCCTCCTTGTAGTTCGTAGGTTCGTCCTGCTCGACTAGCATGACGGTGCAAACCATATTGCCATACCATTCTGGTGTGATCCGAGATCTACCAGACCTACGAGGTAGAACATCTTCCTCGACAGTTTCTCCCACTCCTTCCACGGAGGACGTTTCCGGAATTGCTTCCGTTGCGCCACTCGGAATCTCGAGTTCAGGATCAACGATTTCATCGAGGTCTACCTTCCTCCCACTTACTCCTTTCGCGAGAAACTCCTTCTCTAGAAAGGTACCGGTCTTCGCGAAAAAAGTTTTGCCCTCAGCTTGGTTGTAGAAGGTGTACCCAACGGTTTCCCGCGGATATCCTACAAAGACGACTTTCTCCGACTTCGGTTCGAGTTTGTCGGGCTGTAGTTTCTTAACGTACGCTTCACAACCCCAAACCTTCAGAAACGATAACTTAGGCTTGTGGCCATACCATAATTCATACGGCGTCGTTTCAACGGACTTGGACGGAGCCCTATTTAAAATGAATGCGGCTGTTTCTAACGCATAACCCCAGAAGGACACTGGCAGATCGGTAAGAGACATCATAGATCGGACACTATCCAGTAGAGTACGATTACGTCGCTCGGACACACCGTTACGCTGCGGCGTTCCGGCGGGCGTAAGTTGGGGCACTATGCCACAACTCTTCAGATGTGTGCCAAACTCAAAACTCAAGTACTCTCCACCGCGATCAGATCGGAGATGCTTGATTTTTCTATTAAGCTGATTCTCAACTTCACTCTGGAATTCTTTGAACTTTTCAAACGTTTCAGACTTGTGTTTCATCAAATAGATATAACCGTATCTACTCAAGTCATCAGTGAAGGTGACGAAGTAACGATAACCATTGCGTGTCGAAACGCTCATTGGTCCACATACGTCTGTATGTATGATCCCCAACAAATCCGACGCCCGTTCAACGAAACCTTTGAACGGTGTCCTGGTCATTTTGCCCATGAGGCATGGTTCGCATGTATCGAGGGATCCGAAATCCAACGAGTCCAAGAGTCCATCGGAGTGGAGTCGCTTCATGCGCTTTATACCAATATGACCAAGACGGCAATGCCACAAAAACATGGCGGTATCATCACTACACTTAATTCGTTTGGCCTCTATGTTATGGATGTGAGTACTACGATCGAGATTCAACAAGAATAAACCATTACTCTCGGGAGCATCAACATAAAAGATATCATTCATATAAATAGCACAATTGCTTGACACTGATTTAAATGAATAACCGTCTTGTAACAGGCAAGACCCACTTATAATGTTTACACTCAAGGATGGCACAAAATGACATTTATTTAAAACCAAAACTAATCCCGATGGTAGATGCAGAGGGAGCGTGCCGACAGCCACCACGTCGACTCTCGATCCGTTGCCGACGCGCATCGTCACCTCATCCTTCGCCAGCCGCCTTCTATTCCGTAACTCCTCCTGAGAGTTACATATGTGAGCAACAGAACCAGTATCAAATACCCACGTATTGCTCCGGGCGGATGTAAGGTACACATCTATAACATGTATATCAAATATACCTTGCTCTTTGTCGACCGTCTTGCCAGACTTCCTATCCTCCAGATACTTGGGGCAGTTGCGCTTCCAGTGACCCTTCCCCTTGTAGTAGAAGCACTCCACGCTAGCTCTGGGACCAGATTTGTTAGTCCTGGACTTGGCAGCCAACTTTGCCTCCCTCCGGGACTTCCAGCTCTGCTTTCCCTTGCCACCGGACTTCTTGAAATCAACGGTCTTGTTGACCATCAACAGCGTGTGCTCCTTCTTGATCTCTACCTCAGCAGTCTTGAGCATCACGAACACTTCACCCAGGGGCCTTAGCCATGCCCTGCATGTTGTAGTTCATGACGAAGCCTTTGTAGCTTGGTGGCAACGATTGCAACACCCTGTCAATCGCCAGCTCATCGGGAATCTTGCACTCCAGAGCATTCAGGCGTTGAACGTAGCCAGACATCTTGACTACATGCTCGCTCACACTGCTATGCTCTTCCATCTTGGCTGAGAAGAAAAACTCAGAAGCCTCATATCTCTCAGCCTTAGCCTGCGGCGCAAAGACAGCCTTAAGATCCGAAATGATCTCAAAGGCGCTCATCTTCTCAAAGCGCTTCTGCAGGTCGGCTTCCATGGCGTAGAGCATGCCACTCTGGACAAAGGCAGAATCCTCCGATCGGGTCTGGAAGACCTTCTTCTCATCCTCAGAGGCATCATCTGCAGGAGGGTCACCTATGGCGGCCTCAATGACGTAGGCCACCCTATGGGGAGTGAGGAGGATCCTCAGGTTGCGAAACCATGCCATGAAGTTTGACCCATTGGTCTTAAGCTTTTCTTTCTCAAGGAACAGACCTAGGTTAAACAAGGGGCGAGACATCTACAATGGAATTTGCAACAACATAAGACTTTGTTCATAATAATTTTGAGTTATAGTATTTTAGAAAATAACTAACATAACTCCCACTCAAACGAACATCCCTCCTGGTCGTTTAAGCGATTACACGACCCCCATCCATTGCACCACCCCTCATCATCAAAGCCGGCGGCACAACTTCAAGAGTAGACAAAATCGTCCGCCACATCAATTTTGTGACTCGTGCTCGACCTTTCGGTCTTCCTGTTCCGAGGCCATACTTCTGAGTATGCTAGGCTCACCACCAAAGACCTCCACGCTGACGCTTGTGCAACATGGCTTACACCCACCGTATGCGAACGAAGATATGTATGACACCCGATCATCACGGCCTGCCTCATAACGTAGAACTTTATTGGTGGTGCGCGTTGGAGGGAGAACACTAGTGGTATTTTGAAGGGATCATCTTATTCAGCTACCGCCGTGTAACACACAATCACACAAAAATAAGATGCACACAAAACATCAAATGTAATGCAATGTGATATAGTCCATCGCGCCATGGTCTTCTTGGCGCCCGCAGTTTATAAACAATTTAATAAACCTACCTTGACCATATCACATAGCCCCTGCAAAATAAAGTTAGACGCTTCTACTTTATCTTTTGCATATTTTACGTGGCTTGGGGCTTTCGTAAATAGAACCGCTTCATACCTACGAATCTTATGACCACAACAACGATCCAATAATTGCATGTTTAAGCATCCCTTTCGGGCCCTCCATTGAAAATGCGAAGACCAACTAAAGAGAGAGAAACTGTCACCCGCCAGCCACATATACGGTACAAGCCGTATGTCAGTAGTGGAACCAGTCTCGCGTAAGCGTACGCGTAAAGTCGGCCCGGGCCGCTTCATCAACTCAATGCCGCTGGTATACACAAGTGCACGCTAGAGGGTAGCAAATAACAGGAACGGTGCCCCCGTGCAGAGCACGGGTTCTAACAGCGTACATCTATATCTTACGATAGATCGGCTCTGATACCACTGAAGGGGATCGTGTGCAGAAAACAAAAATTTTCCTACCGACGATATCCTAAAAGCATGCCAAGATCTATTCTATGCAGATATAGTAGTACGAACGGAGATCGGAATACGTACCCTTGTAGACCGAAAGCGGGGATTACGTTCCCGCACAAACGTTGTCGATGAAGACCGACGTAGCCGACCTCAAGGTCGTGTAGAGGAAGCAGGCCTCCGAGTACCGCTAGCGCAGCACCTCGCAGGGAGTCGCACACGTACGGTGGAGACGACGCCTCCGAAGCTCCAGTCCAGGATGAGCAGCGGAAGACTTGGACCGGAACACCAGCAGCGTGGCAGCGGGCTATGATGGAGGAGATCCCCGACTCCTCTGGCTCGGCGCGGCTCCGACTTGGGAACCACGAGATCGAGAGAGAAATCGGGAATTAATTGGTGAATTAAAAGGCTGGGGGTGCCCCTTCTTATATAGGCTCCCAAGGGGAGCCTACCTTGCCAGCCAGGCAATGTGGGACTAATCCCACATGCCTTGTTCGGCCAAGGGGGTGCGCCGGCCCCCTGGTGGGCCCCTTGTGGCCCACCTAGGCCGGCCCCTAGGCTCCCACCGAATCCCCAAGGGGGTTCCCCCCCTCTTGGGCCTTCTTTCGTCCGGAAGGCCCATTTAGGGAAATCTGCCTTAATAAATTCGAAAATAAATATATAAAATCATATTTGCATATTAATAACACTAATTAATATCAAACATAATATATATAATTTTTCCTAGCTCCGAAAACTCTTTCGGTGCTGCCCGATCTCCATCGGACCTCTCCCGGGACGCTCCCGGAGATCTCCTTCCTTTCCGGTTGTCTTGTCGAAACCCCTTAAGTGTGTTACCCTAGCGGTTCGATATAATATCAGGTATGATCAAGACTCCTCAATGATCAACGAGTAACCCGTAGGCCTGGACCCCATGAATTAATCCCTAAGATATAACGAATGACTTTCATCTATCAAACCTGAACGTAAAGTCTTAGACCTTTTGCCGTAGCGATACTTAGCATGTCCGAGCGTCGTTCCATAGATATCTCCATACCTAATCCCGACCTCGTTACCGACGACGCTATCTTCTACTCGTTCATGATCTCATGTCTCCGTGACCTAGTCACATGCTTGCAAGCTCATTAGACATGATCTCACCGAGTGGGCCCGAGAGTATCTATCCTGCTATGCGGACTGGCAAATCCCGCTCTTGACCCCTCGTCTTAACACTCCCTTCCAATACCCAAAAGTATCACCGTTATTGTCATACTAAATAAGATACGACGTTTGGTGCAATCAAAGTATCTTCCGGAAATATCAATAAGAGTTGATCTCACGGTCAAAGGTGTAACGACTATGTTCTCCAAATCTGGGTATGTCCATCACATCGCTCTCCATCGATATGACTCTCACTGCCGACCGGCGCCATGCCCCATGACCGGGAAACCTCGATCATCAATCGCGCAACGAAACTAGTCTTAGTAGAGGCTACTAGGGACCTGGTTGTTTACGTATCACACCCGCATTAATGTTTCCGCTCAATACGGTTCTAGCATGATACAAAAACCTATTATGAACAAACGAGATATGATAAAGAATACACTTTATTAATTGCCTCTAGGGCATATCTCCTTCAGTCTCCCACTTGCACTAGAGTACAATTTAATCTAGATTACAACTTGGTAAAAGCCTAACACCCATAGCTAACTGGTGCTGTTCATGCTTATCAAGCGGAAGAGGCTTCATCAGCGGATCTGCCACATTCAGATCCGTATGCACTTTGCAAATCTTCACATCGCCTCCTTGTACGTACTGACATATCACGTGGAAGCGTCGGAGAATGTGTTTGGCGGTGGAGTGAGACCTTGGCTCCTTGGCGTTCGCAATGGCACCCGTATTGTCGCAGAAGAGGATCACGGGGTCTTGCACGCTGGGGAACACTCCAAGTTCGATGACGAACTTCCTCAGCCACACAGCTTCATTCGCGGCCTCGCAGGCAGCAATGTACTCCGACTCCATTGTAGATTGTGCGACTATGGGTTGCTTCCCACTTCTCCAGCACACGTTGCCTCCATTCACCTTGAACACGTAACCTGTCTGTGACTTACAGTTATCGGGGTCTGAGCAGAAACTTGCATCTACGTAACCCGTTACGCCAAGTTCCTCATCGCAGCCACCATACACAAGGAACATTTCCTTTGTCTTATTGAGATACTTAAGAATGCTCTTAACAGCTACCCAATGCGGCATTCCAGGATTACTCTGGAACCGGCTTGTCAAACTTAGAGCTAATGCCACATCCGGTCTAGTACTCAACATTGCATACATGATCGATCCTATGGCTGAAGCATAAGGATGTTTCGTCATTTCGGCCTTACCCAGTTCCGTCACCGGACACTGCGCCTTACGCAATATCTTATTCTTGATAACCGGCAGAGAACCCTTCTTTGCCTTCTCCATATGAAAACGCTTCAATATTTTATCAAGATAAGTACTCTGACTCAGTGCTAATAGGCGCCTTGATCTATCGCGATAGATTTTTATGCCTAAAACATACGCAGCTTCTCCTAAGTCCTTCATGGAAAACTTACTGTTTAAATATTCCTTCACGCTATTCAGAAGTTCCACATCATTCCCTATTAGCAATATGTCGTCAACATACAGTGCTAAGAACACAACCGAGCTCCCACTAATTTTCTTGTAAATACATGTCTCTTTCACATTCTGGATAAATCCAAAACCTTTGATTACCTCATCAAAGCGAAGATTCCAGCTCCGAGATGCCTGCTTCAATCCATAGATGGATCGCTGAAGCTTGCACACCTTGTTAGCACTTCCTGGATCGACAAAACCTTCCGGCTGTACCATGTACAACTCTTCCTCAATGTTTCCATTTAGGAAGGCCGTTTTGACGTCCATCTGCCAGATTTTATAATCATAGTAGGCAGCTACTGCTAACAAAATCCGAATAGACTTAAGCATCGCTACCGGTGAAAAAGTTTCATCGTAGTCAATTCCATGAACTTGTCGGAAACCCTTTGCGACAAGCCGAGCCTTATAGACGGTCACATTACCATCAGCATCAGTCTTCTTCTTAAAAATACACTTATTCTCGACGGCCTTGCGCCCTTCGGGAATATCCACCAAAGTCCACACTTTGTTATCATACATGGATCCTATTTCGGATTTCATGGCTTCAAGCCATTTCTCGGACTCTAGACTCTCCATCGCCTCCTTGTAGTTCGTAGGTTCGTCCTGCTCGACTAGCATGACGGTGCAAACCATATTGCCATACCATTCTGGTGTGATCCGAGATCTACCAGACCTACGAGGTAGAACATCTTCCTCGACAGTTTCTCCCACTCCTTCCACGGAGGACGTTTCCGTAATTGCTTCCGTTGCGCCACTCGGAATCTCGAGTTCAGGATCAACGATTTCATCGAGGTCTACCTTCCTCCCACTTACTCCTTTCGCGAGAAACTCCTTCTCTAGAAAGGTACCGGTCTTCGCGAAAAAAGTTTTGCCCTCAGCTTGGTTGTAGAAGGTGTACCCAACGGTTTCCCGCGGATATCCTACAAAGACGACTTTCTCCGACTTCGGTTCGAGTTTGTCGGGCTGTAGTTTCTTAACGTACGCTTCACAACCCCAAACCTTCAGAAACGATAACTTAGGCTTGTGGCCATACCATAATTCATACGGCGTCGTTTCAACGGACTTGGACGGAGCCCTATTTAAAATGAATGCGGCTGTTTCTAACGCATAACCCCAGAAGGACACTGGCAGATCGGTAAGAGACATCATAGATCGGACACTATCCAGTAGAGTACGATTACGTCGCTCGGACACACCGTTACGCTGCGGCGTTCCGGCGGGCGTAAGTTGGGGCACTATGCCACAACTCTTCAGATGTGTGCCAAACTCAAAACTCAAGTACTCTCCACCGCGATCAGATCGGAGATGCTTGATTTTTCTATTAAGCTGATTCTCAACTTCACTCTGGAATTCTTTGAACTTTTCAAACGTTTCAGACTTGTGTTTCATCAAATAGATATAACCGTATCTACTCAAGTCATCAGTGAAGGTGACGAAGTAACGATAACCATTGCGTGTCGAAACGCTCATTGGTCCACATACGTCTGTATGTATGATCCCCAACAAATCCGACGCCCGTTCAACGAAACCTTTGAACGGTGTCCTGGTCATTTTGCCCATGAGGCATGGTTCGCATGTATCGAGGGATCCGAAATCCAACGAGTCCAAGAGTCCATCGGAGTGGAGTCGCTTCATGCGCTTTATACCAATATGACCAAGACGGCAATGCCACAAAAACATGGCGGTATCATCACTACACTTAATTCGTTTGGCCTCTATGTTATGGATGTGAGTACTACGATCGAGATTCAACAAGAATAAACCATTACTCTCGGGAGCATCAACATAAAAGATATCATTCATATAAATAGCACAATTGCTTGACACTGATTTAAATGAATAACCGTCTTGTAACAGGCAAGACCCACTTATAATGTTTACACTCAAGGATGGCACAAAATGACATTTATTTAAAACCAAAACTAATCCCGATGGTAGATGCAGAGGGAGCGTGCCGACAGCCACCACGTCGACTCTCGATCCGTTGCCGACGCGCATCGTCACCTCATCCTTCGCCAGCCGCCTTCTATTCCGTAACTCCTCCTGAGAGTTACATATGTGAGCAACAGAACCAGTATCAAATACCCACGTATTGCTCCGGGCGGATGTAAGGTACACATCTATAACATGTATATCAAATATACCTTGCTCTTTGTCGACCGTCTTGCCAGACTTCCTATCCTCCAGATACTTGGGGCAGTTGCGCTTCCAGTGACCCTTCCCCTTGTAGTAGAAGCACTCCACGCTAGCTCTGGGACCAGATTTGTTAGTCCTGGACTTGGCAGCCAACTTTGCCTCCCTCCGGGACTTCCAGCTCTGCTTTCCCTTGCCACCGGACTTCTTGAAATCAACGGTCTTGTTGACCATCAACAGCGTGTGCTCCTTCTTGATCTCTACCTCAGCAGTCTTGAGCATCACGAACACTTCACCCAGGGGCCTTAGCCATGCCCTGCATGTTGTAGTTCATGACGAAGCCTTTGTAGCTTGGTGGCAACGATTGCAACACCCTGTCAATCGCCAGCTCATCGGGAATCTTGCACTCCAGAGCATTCAGGCGTTGAACGTAGCCAGACATCTTGACTACATGCTCGCTCACACTGCTATGCTCTTCCATCTTGGCTGAGAAGAAAAACTCAGAAGCCTCATATCTCTCAGCCTTAGCCTGCGGCGCAAAGACAGCCTTAAGATCCGAAATGATCTCAAAGGCGCTCATCTTCTCAAAGCGCTTCTGCAGGTCGGCTTCCATGGCGTAGAGCATGCCACTCTGGACAAAGGCAGAATCCTCCGATCGGGTCTGGAAGACCTTCTTCTCATCCTCAGAGGCATCATCTGCAGGAGGGTCACCTATGGCGGCCTCAATGACGTAGGCCACCCTATGGGGAGTGAGGAGGATCCTCAGGTTGCGAAACCATGCCATGAAGTTTGACCCATTGGTCTTAAGCTTTTCTTTCTCAAGGAACAGACCTAGGTTAAACAAGGGGCGAGACATCTACAATGGAATTTGCAACAACATAAGACTTTGTTCATAATAATTTTGAGTTATAGTATTTTAGAAAATAACTAACATAACTCCCACTCAAACGAACATCCCTCCTGGTCGTTTAAGCGATTACACGACCCCCATCCATTGCACCACCCCTCATCATCAAAGCCGGCGGCACAACTTCAAGAGTAGACAAAATCGTCCGCCACATCAATTTTGTGACTCGTGCTCGACCTTTCGGTCTTCCTGTTCCGAGGCCATACTTCTGAGTATGCTAGGCTCACCACCAAAGACCTCCACGCTGACGCTTGTGCAACATGGCTTACACCCACCGTATGCGAACGAAGATATGTATGACACCCGATCATCACGGCCTGCCTCATAACGTAGAACTTTATTGGTGGTGCGCGTTGGAGGGAGAACACTAGTGGTATTTTGAAGGGATCATCTTATTCAGCTACCGCCGTGTAACACACAATCACACAAAAATAAGATGCACACAAAACATCAAATGTAATGCAATGTGATATAGTCCATCGCGCCATGGTCTTCTTGGCGCCCGCAGTTTATAAACAATTTAATAAACCTACCTTGACCATATCACATAGCCCCTGCAAAATAAAGTTAGACGCTTCTACTTTATCTTTTGCATATTTTACGTGGCTTGGGGCTTTCGTAAATAGAACCGCTTCATACCTACGAATCTTATGACCACAACAACGATCCAATAATTGCATGTTTAAGCATCCCTTTCGGGCCCTCCATTGAAAATGCGAAGACCAACTAAAGAGAGAGAAACTGTCACCCGCCAGCCACATATACGGTACAAGCCGTATGTCAGTAGTGGAACCAGTCTCGCGTAAGCGTACGCGTAAAGTCGGCCCGGGCCGCTTCATCAACTCAATGCCGCTGGTATACACAAGTGCACGCTAGAGGGTAGCAAATAACAGGAACGGTGCCCCCGTGCAGAGCACGGGTTCTAACAGCGTACAGCTATATCTTACGATAGATCGGCTCTGATACCACTGAAGGGGATCGTGTGCAGAAAACAAAAATTTTCCTACCGACGATATCCTAAAAGCATGCCAAGATCTATTCTATGCAGATATAGTAGTACGAACGGAGATCGGAATACGTACCCTTGTAGACCGAAAGCGGGGATTACGTTCCCGCACAAACGTTGTCGATGAAGACCGACGTAGCCGACCTCAAGGTCGTGTAGAGGAAGCAGGCCTCCGAGTACCCCTAGCGCAGCACCTCGCAGGGAGTCGCACACGTACGGTGGAGACGACGCCTCCGAAGCTCCAGTCCAGGACGAGCAGCGGATGACTTGGACCGGAACACCAGCAGCGCGGCAGCGGGCTATGGTGGAGGAGATCCCCGACTCCTCTGGCTCGGCGCGGCTCCGACTTGGGAACCACGAGATCGAGAGAGAAATCGGGAATTAATTGGTGAATTAAAAGGCTGGGGGTGCCCCTTCTTATATAGGCTCCCAAGGGGAGCCTACCTTGCCAGCCAGGCAATGTGGGACTAATCCCACATGCCTGGTTCGGCCAAGGGGGTGCGCCGGCCCCCTGGTGGGCCCCTTGTGGCCCACCTAGGCCGGCCCCTAGGCTCCCACCGAATCCCCAAGGGGGTTCCCCCCCCTCTTGGGCCTTCTTTCGTCCGGAAGGCCCATTTAGGGAAATCTGCCTTAATAAATTCGAAAATAAATATATAAAATCATATTTGCATATTAATAACACTAATTAATATCAAACATAATATATATAATTTTTCCTAGCTCCGAAAACTCTTTCGGTGCTGCCCGATCTCCATCGGACCTCTCCCGGGACGCTCCCGGAGATCTCCTTCCTTTCCGGTTGTCTTGTCGAAACCCCTTAAGTGTGTTACCCTAGCGGTTCGATATAATATCAGGTATGATCAAGACTCCTCAATGATCAACGACTAACCCGTAGGCCTGGACCCCATGAATTAATCCCTAAGATATAACGAATGACTTTCATCTATCAAACCTGAACGTAAAGTCTTAGACCTTTTGCCGTAGCGATACTTAGCATGTCCGAGCGTCGTTCCATAGATATCTCCATACCTAATCCCGACCTCGTTACCGACGACGCTATCTTCTACTCGTTCATGATCTCATGTCTCCGTGACCTAGTCACATGCTTGCAAGCTCATTAGACATGATCTCACCGAGTGGGCCCGAGAGTATCTATCCTGCTATGCGGACTGGCAAATCCCGCTCTTGACCCCTCGTCTTAACACTCCCTTCCAATACCCAAAAGTATCACCGTTATTGTCATACTAAATAAGATACGACGTTTGGTGCAATCAAAGTATCTTCCGGAAATATCAATAAGAGTTGATCTCACGGTCAAAGGTGTAACGACTATGTTCTCCAAATCTGGGTATGTCCATCACATCGCTCTCCATCGATATGACTCTCACTGCCGACCGGCGCCATGCCCCATGACCGGGAAACCTCGATCATCAATCGCGCAACGAAACTAGTCTTAGTAGAGGCTACTAGGGACCTGGTTGTTTACGTATCACACCCGCATTAATGTTTCTGCTCAATACGGTTCTAGCATGATACAAAAACCTATTATGAACAAACGAGATATGATAAAGAATACACTTTATTAATTGCCTCTAGGGCATATCTCCTTCAGACTCCACCGAGTAGCAGATCACTAGACATCAATCTTAAAAAAAAGTTGATTTGTTTAGCCAGTATGGATTCCGGATATTCCCGAGTCCCCGGGATCCTTCCCGAATTCTGATATCGGATAACCTTTTGACACAGGATTGCGGCAAGAAACGCAGCAGCGTCTTCCACCAGCTTCTTGCTGACTTCGGTCAGTCCAAGAAGTCCGAAGAGCGACTCCGGGAGGAGCGGAACGCCGCGCGAAAGGTCTCGGTGGACCAAAAAACTGCCTTGTCGACGGCTCAGTCCGAGATCCTGCGGCTAAATGCCGAGCTGGAGAAGTCCAAGTCCACCGTTACTGACTTGAAGGCGCGTTTCCTGTACGCGACCAAGAAGCAGAAGGAAACCTTGGACAATACCGAGGCGCGCGCGCACCACGCCGAGACCGAGTTGGCTCTTCTCCGGCCGAAGGCGGATGGCTGGCTTGCTGAACTGACTGGTTTAAACCGGGACCTCAATAGTAAGTTTACCGAGATCTTTTTCTCTTGCTTTCTTTCTTTACTGCTATCACCCTCATGATCTGGCCGCTTGACAACTCTTCTTTTTAAAGGACAATTTGAACACTCCCGAGAAGCCGCCAACCTTGCAGTCGCTGCCGCCCGGGAGAAGCGTGCCGGGAAGGGTCCTATCTCGGACTCCTGGGATATCGAGGACCACCTCACCGCTCTGAAGGCCCGGATAGTACCTCTCCGGTCGATCGGGACCGAGCTAATCAGTGCGGCCGTCCATGTCCATGGCGCTCTATGGCCCGGCGTCACCGCTACCCTCTCGGTTAGTGAATTGGCGACTGCGCTCCGAGATGCCGGCAAGCGACTTCTTGCTTGGAAGCGCTCCGGTGCGCGGGCTGGTGCTGACCAAGTCTTGACCCACGTGCTCAGCTGGTACGAGGGGCTCTACCTTGATGTGATCCAGCGTCTGCGCACCGATCCGGCCAAGATCCAGCAACGCCAAGAGGTTGCGCATCGCGTCACGTCCTGGTCCGACATCGGCGTCTTCACCACGAGCCTCATCACTTCTGATTCCGAGTCAGATTACGAAGATGATGGTGAGACGGTTGAAACCGGTGACGTGGAAGCTGAGATCCCGGAGGATGACGATGCTGCTACCGGTGCTGCTACCGAGACCGTGGCCTCCCGGGAAGCTGCTACTCCCTCACCGGCCGAGACTTCCCACGCCGAGGCGAACCCGGAGGCTCTGGACACCACTGCTGACACGGAGGAGATCATTGTGACTTCTCCATCTGCCGATGTACCTGAGAAACCGGCTTCTCCCACTGCCTAAAAACACTAAGTGTAGAAGCGTCAGATCCCCGGGATGCCGGGTGCAACTGTAATGTATACATTTTAATTCGTACTTTGTTTAATGTTATGCGAACAAGTTATGCCGGTTTATTTTGCAACGAGTCCCCGAGTTCGTTTTCATGTTTACCGTAGTTAGGCAATTTCTGCTCTTGTCTACCATTTCGGCGTTCGACAGTCGAGTCACAAAATTCCTTTTACAGTATACACTACTTATGAAAATCCGAGTTCCAGTTTGCTAAATTTCCGACATAACAAAATAAACAACTGAATAAGCAAAACACGTATGCCGGAGAAGTTCCTATCCTGAGTCCCCGAGTTCGTTTTCGTGTTTCCCATATTTGACGCTCTCTGCTCTTGACGACCGTTTCGGTGTTCGTCAGTCGAGTCACAAGATTATTTTACATGACATACATTACTCCGACTAAAAAATCGATCTCGGAACTTGCCCGACATACCTCCAACCACAAATAGATAACAGGCAGTCCCCGGGTTCCTCCCTGGGTTGCCGGCATGCATGAAATGATAATAAAAAACAGAAGGCATAAAACGAGGCAGTCACCGGGTTCCTTCCGAGGGTACCGACATGCAAGTTAAGACAAAGGAGAACTTTGGGCCGACCATCCCCGAGTAACATCTCGGGGTGTCGAAATTTCATTGATAGGGAAACCGAGATACATACATTGCACCCTTTACGTGTAAAAGGGTCGGAGCAAGGCTACATTCCATGGCCGCTTGGTTTCCTCACCGGCTTTGTCCATTACACCTTTTCTAGCTTCCTGTGCATCTACAAGGTAATAAGAATCATTGTGCAGTGCCCTGCTTACAACAAAAGGACCCTCCCATGGAGGCGAGAGCTTATGCATCCCGGCTGTGCGCTGGATAAGCCTTAGCACGAGATCCCCTTCTCGGAATACTCTGGGGTGCACCTTCCGGCTATGATAGCGACGGAGATTTTGCTGATAAATTGCCGACCGAGACAGTGCCAATTCCCTTGCCTCTTCGAGCAAGTCCACATCATCTTCCCGGGCTTCCTTTGCCTCGGTCTCGGTGAACATTGTAACCCTTGGTGAGTCGTGCTGGATGTCGGTTGGAAGCACGGCCAAGGCACCGTACACCATGAAGAATGGGGTGTACCCGGTAGATCTGTTTGGTGTAGTCCGGAGACCCCACAAAACTGCCGGTATCTCTTCTATCCAACATCCCGAAGTTCTCAACAGTGGCTCGATCAAGCGGGCTTTGATGCCGGCCAAGACCAAAGCATTTGCTCTCTCGACTTGCCCGTTGGCTTCCGGGTGAGCCACTGACACCACATCCAACCGGATTCTCTTCTCAGCACAAAAATTAAGCGAACTCCCCCACAACAAAATTGGTGCAATTATCCGTGATGATGCTATGCGGGTATCCGTATCTCAAGATGATGTCTTTCAAGAATTGAACCGAGGTGTGTCCGTCACACTTCCGGATTGGTTTGACCTCTATCCACTTTGTAAACTTGTCCACCATTACCAGCATGTGCGTCATATTGCCCCTTGCCGGCTTGAATTGTCCGACCATATCCAAGCACCATACTGCGAACGGCCAAGTGATAGGGATTGTCTTTAGTGCTGATGCTGACATATGTATCCGGTGTGCAAACCTCTGGCACCCTCCACACTTACGGACAATGTCCTCTGCTTGCTGCAAGGCAGTGAGCCAGTAGAACCCATGCCGGAACACTTTTGCCACCAGCGCTCGAGATGATGCATGATGCCCACACTCTCCTTGGTGTATTTCCAATAGCATCTCTTGGCCTTCTTCGGGTTCCACACACCTTTGGAGCACCTCGGTGACACTTCTCTTGTACAACTCTTGATTGATGACGGTGTATGCTTTGGATCTCCTCAATATTTGCCGGCTTCTACCTCGTTCTCCGGAAGGGTTCCATGCAATATGTACGCCATGATAGGCTGTGCCCATCCCGGGACAGGTCGAACCGGGAATACGGGAGCATCTATGTCCATTGGCTCTGCCGACATTACTTCCATCATCATGCTATTTAGTCTCTCCGAGTTCGGTGATGCAGTCCCCGGGTTCAACACAATGTTCCCGACTTCCACCTCCATAGGTACAGTTTCCGAACCATGCTCCTTGGGGATGAAGATAGAATCCGACTCGGGCGAAGGCTGGATAGATGGCTTCCTCAGATGCTCAAGAGCGATCCCGGGTGGGATGGCCTCCCGAGATGACCCTAGCTTGGACAACACATCTGCTGCTTCGTTTTTCCCTCTGGGTATGTGCTTGAACTTGCAGCCTTCGAAAAATCCGGACATTTTCTGCACATGGAACCGATACAAGGCCATGTTGGCGTCAATTGCATCCCAGTTCCCCGACACCTGCTGTACCACGAGGTCAGAATCACCGAAACACTCTATCCGGCGGATGCCGATTTCCTTGGCGACATTCAGTCCATGAACTAAGGCCTCATACTCGGCGACATTGTTGGATGCCCGGAAGTGAATTTGCAGGACATATTTCAGCACATCTTGTTTTGGTGAGGTGAGGACCACTCCGGCACCCAATCCGATCTTGGCCATGGACCCATCGAAATGCATCCTCCAGAAGTTGTAGTCGGGAGCTGGAGACTCGTATTGCATCTCGGCCCAGTCTACCAGGAAGTCCGGCAGCGCCTGCGACTTAATGACGTCACGCCTCTCGTATGCTGGAGCGTACAGAGACAACTGGATGGCCCATTTGGCAACCCGGCCGCTAGCATCTTTGCAACCGATGATCTTGGCTAGGGGAGCCTCCCACACCACTGTGATTGGGTGCTCTTGAAAATAGTGCTTGAGTTTGGTCACTGCCAAGTATACCCCATATGCCATCTTCTGATAATGCGGGTAGTTTTGCTTGGATTCCGAGATCACCTCGCTCAAGTAATACACCAGCCTCTGTATCAGCTTGTCCCCTTCTTCTCTTTCCACGACAATAGCTACACTTACTACCCGGTTAGTTGCAGCAATGTACAACAACATAGGCTCCTTGGGCAATGGGGATGCCAACACTGGTGCTGATGAGAGCATTCTTTTCAAGTCATTGAATGCCGCATCTGCTTGTGGAGTCCACACGAAGTTTTTACTCTTTTTCATCAACTGATACAAGGGTAAGGCCTTCTCCCCTAGTCGGCTCACAAATCGACTTAGGGATGCCAAGCAACCAGTAAACTTCTGCACGTCTTTGAGACGTGCCGACAGCTCCATGCTCTCGATTGCTCGTATTTACCCGGGTTGACCTCAATTCCCCGGCTAGAAATGAGGAAACCGAGTAGTTTTCCTGCCGAGACGCCGAATGTGCACTTATCCGGATTCAACTTCATCCGGAATCTCCTTAAGTTTTTAAATGTTTCCCTCAGGTCATCGACCAGAGAGGATCTTTCTTTTGTTTTTATGACTATGTCATCGACATAGACTTCGGCATTCGGGCCTATTTGGTCGTGTAAACATTTTTGCATGCACCTCTGGTATGTAGCACCAGCATTTGTCAGACGAAAAGTCATGACACAATAGCAATAAGCCCCATACGGGGTAATAAAAGCAGTTTTCAATTGATCATCCAGATTCAAAGGTATCTGGTGAAAACCGGAGTAGGCATCTAAAAATGTTAAGAGTTCACTCCCGGCAGTGGAATCGATCACTTGTTCTCTCTGGGGAAGTGGAAAAGGATCTTTCGGGCAAGCCTTGTTGAGGTTGGTGAAGTCGATGCACATGCGCCACACCTTAAGCAGGAGGGGATCATCCTTCTTCTTCTCTACCAGGACCGGATTTGAAATCCAATCCGGGTGCAGTACCTCCATCACGAATCCAGCAGCAAGCAGTACTGCCAGATGTTCCATGATCGCCGCTCTTCTTTCGTCCGAGAGGCGCCTAGTCGGTTGCTTCACCGGCTTCGCATCTGGCCTGACAAACAATGAGTGCTCAGCCAACTCCCTCGGAACGCCTTGCAGATCATCACTTGACCATGCAAAAGCATCCCGATTCTCACAGAGGAAGTCGACGAGCTCGCCTTCCTATTTGCTGTCCAGGCTGCTACCGATGATGACTTTCGGGTACTTGGGGTCAACGCCCACCTTCTTGGACTCCTTTGGTGGCTGGAATGAGGCGTTCTGCTCCGGGTTCACCATCCCGGGCATTCCGAGTTGCGAGGTTTGGGCCAGTGCCACCACCTGCTGAATCCTCTTTTTCTCCTCCGCAATGACCAGGGACTCGGCTAAGTTTGAGCCGGCAGTTGCACAATCCATAGAGCGCTTGTGGTCTCCTGCTATGGTGATTACCCCATTTGGACCCGACATCTTCATCTTCAGATACCCCATGTGGGTGGATATCATGAACTTGGCCAGTGCAGGTCTGCCAATAAGCGCATGACTTTCGAGATCTACCACCTCGAATTCCAGGCTCTCTGTCTGGCAATTCTCCCGGGTTCCAAATAACACCTCAACCCAGATCTTGCCCATCGGGGAGCAGGATACCCCGGGTACTATGCCGTGAAAGGTTGTCTCGGTTGGGAGCAGCGTGTTCATGGACACCCCTAACTTCAGCATGGTATCCTTGTACATAATGTTAATGGCGCTACCATTGTCAATTAGTACCCGGCTGAAGCGGACGTCGAGGCTTGGTCCGACAAATGTCGGGTCCACCACCAGAGCATAGCCACCAGACTTAGGCATAACCCGGGGGTGATCCTTCCGGCTCCAAGTGATTTCCATCTCAGACCAGTGCAGGAACTTGGGCACCGCCGGGATGACAGCATTTACCTCCAGAGCGCGCTGTCGCACACTCTTCCGGTCAGTGGGCTCGGTCACGAAGACCACATAGCTCTGATGTGCCTCCCGGTAGTTGCCTTGCTGGTGTCCGCATTGGTTACTCGGACCAGCGCCATTATCATTCCGGGTGTGCACCATGTTCACAGGTCTGGGAGGAGGTCCCTGGTTGGGTGGGTTAATCCGGACTGCATTGGCACCGGATAGCGGTGGAGGGGGTCTCGGAATGTTCGGCCGAGACGCCGGAGCGTTCGGCCGAGTAGCCCCCGCGCTGCCTTCTTGCAATGTGCGCTGATACCAGCTGCACTGCCGTGTAGAGTGGTTTGTAGGCTTGTTGGCCTCCAACGTATGATAACAACATGGCCTGTTCAGCATTTCTTCATACGTCAGGGGCTTCTTCTGGTCCACCCAAGTCTTCTGCACCTCTTGGCTCTGACCCCAAGCCGGGCAAGTTGTTTTCTGCCGCTGATTGCTACCGACATCTCCTTGATCTCGGCTAACTGCTGCAACTTGCTGCGAGGCATAGTGGAATTCGGGCTGAATCCTCTTTGGGCCGAAATCGTGGCGATCATGGCTTCTGCTCGGACCCGAACGCTGAGTTCCCGCATTCCTCCTGTTGGAGTCTCCGACATCCACTAGGGGTTGCATGGGATCTCCAAGCGTGTAGGTGTCGGCGATGCGCATGGTCTCTGCCAGGGTTGTCAGCATCTTTCTCTGCAGTTTTTGCCAAAGCATAGATCCATGCCGACATCCCTGCGCAAACCACGAGATGGCCTGAGCTTCAATAACTCCTTCGCAAGAATTGCGAATGTTGCTCCATCGAGTAAGGTACTCCCGGTCGGTTTCGTTGCTCCTTTGCCGGCAGACGGCGAGCTGCTGCGGTCGGTTGGGCCTCTTGTACGTGCTGGTGAAGTTGCTGATGAAGGCCTCCTCGAAATCCAACCAACAGTCTATGCTGCCAGTTCTTAAGTTGTTCAGCCAGATCCAAGCGGGTCCTTCCAACATTTGTGGTACGTACCGCACTGCCCAGCGTCTGCTTCCACCAGCTATGCTTACTGCAGTTACATAGTCGGTTAGCCAATCTTCCGGCTTCGAGCTGCCGTCATAAGTCTTGGCACCCCGGTTGAGCTGGAAGTTTCTTACAGCTGGTTCTCGCATGATCCGAGGTCCAAAGCACGCAGGTCCCGGAGGACCTTGTTCCTCAACCAACTCGGATTGGTGAATCCGGTTGAGCCTAATCCGGGCATCCGCGGGATCTAGCTGCCGAGTTCCTATCCGGAATCCCAAAGGATTCTCGTTAGGCTGGTATCCGAGTTGCTGCAGCCTCGAGTTGCCATCATCATGTCGGTTAACCACATGAACTAAGGCTTGCTGCGGGACAGAAGCAACGTCTCTCTGTCGGTTTCCCTGACTTTGTGGTGGATACCGGGGTGGATTGCCGTGGCTTACCGCAGCATTGTTTCCTACACCCTGGTTACCACCACCATGGCTACCCCGAGCTTGACCGGGATTTTTTCGTCCGGCTTGCTGAACTCCGGCGAAGGCCGGGTCGTACGCCTGCAACTGCTTGTTTTTCCCGGATCCTCTGCTCCGGCTTCGGCTCTTGCTCTTGCATTTACCCGGATGTGGAGAGGAAGCCTCTCCGCCCGATTTGTCGCTCTCGGCCCTGGCCGAATGTACATGGGATCCGACTCCCGGATTCTTCTTCTTGAAGGCCTTGTTCTGTCGGTTAGCCTCTATGACTAGCTCGTTAACCCGTTCTTGTTGCTTACGGAGAGCTTCTGCGGTTAGCCCTGCCAACTCGGCCATAGCTGCTTCTGCAGCCCTAAGAGTTTTGGCAGGCGAGCTGTATACCGGCTTCTCTGCCGAGATCATGCTATCCGTCCCGCTATGGCTAGGTGCCGTGCTACCTGCCAACTCATCATTCACCATTCTGCCCTTTTTAGGCAGGTCAGCAATGCACTTGTCCCGAGAGCCCATCTTGGGGAAGCCGTGAGCTGCATTGTACCCCCGAAGACTGGCACTGAGTTCACGCCGGATCTCGGCGATCTCTTGCGCTTCTGCGAGTAGTAATTTGCGCTGCTCGTCCAAATCAGCTGATGTGACTTGGGCATCCACATCCACCGTTACTGGGACAGCCAGTTTAGCTACCAGGCCCGAGAGGGGATCCGGGCGGTGACGATGATGGGAGGGCTGAGGATCGCCGTCTCGGGCAGCACCTCTCTCCTGCGGAGGTTTTGCTAACCGAACCCGGTGAGTGCCGGCATCACCATCGGGGGCATCCTGGAACACCTCCTCGGTCGTCCCGACCATCATGACCGCGACGCAGCCCGCGCAACGATCGCCACACGGACCCCGTGCGGCGCGGAGCATGGGGGGATCTTCAGCCTCCAGGACAACGTCCGGATAGCTACAGATGACCTCGGTGGCGACGTAGGTGGTGAAGACGCCGAAGTCGATGAGGCATCCGTTAGCCGGGAAGGGCTTATTCCGGAAGCAACCGGCATTGTCGCTGACGAAATCCATCTCGCCTAGCCTGACAACTAGGCCGGAGAGAACTCTAAGGCCGGAGTGTACGGAGGAACCCGTCCGGATGTGTACACCAGCCAACGCCTTTGTCAGCCCCACGGTGGGCGCCAACTGTCGTGGTGGGGTCACGGCAGATGCCATAGGATGGCTAAAGTGTGGGGCCGATGGACGCTAGTGGATCCGGGGAGGGCTAGCGAACTAATGAGCTCACACGGAGGAGGATGTAGGTTTGACCGGGATCTCCGAAGAACAACAAACACAACCGAGGGGAAGGAAAGAAGATCTAGCAATACAAATAACTGCACGAAGGCAGAGAACACACACACACGATGTACCCAGGTGCAGGGCCCTCGTGGGGAGGTAACACCCCTACTCCTGCCTTCCTTCTCAATATAAGTGTGGGATAAGATCTACAACACGCTCTTGGAGCTCTTGCGGTGATGAACACAAAGAACAAGATGAAGTAGAGAAAGGGAAGAGTAAATGCCCTAGGAGTAAATGAGACTAAGGTCTTGGCTCCCAAGTTGGTCTCTCTTCACTTGAGCAGTAATGACGCCTTTTATAGAGTTCCGGCCGGGAGGGCCAGAAACCCTAATCCGAGATGGCCCCACCTGACAGGCCTAACGGTTATGTCGATACCGGCTAGTGCGACCTAGCCGCCTACCTATCCGGCCTAGCCCTGCCGTCATCATTCCGGCAAGGACATCAGGTGCCGTCCTGGAACATCATTGTCCCCCTGTCAGAGACAAGACATGTCTTTGCCCATCCCGAGTAGCCTTTTCCGGATTGCCGGGCTAGGCATGTCCGATCTTGTCGTACCGTTATCGTACCGGCTGACACGCTCCCGTGTCAGGCGGGAGGTGACCATGCTTTCGTGTCAGGCGGGAGGTGACCATGCTTCCGTGTCAGGCGGGATGGTACTTCCCCCCGCGCCAGGCGGGAAAGCCTGCTCCGGACCGTTGATGATCTACCGGCATCCCCCATGCCGGCTACCTCCTTGCTCCATCCTGCAAGTCTTTCCTGCACACACCGGACAACTTGCTTGGGCCGAGGTCTACATACCGGTTAGCTTGTACCCCGGGAGCAAGCTAGTACCTTTCTCACCTACCCGGGGAGTCTATCCGGTTCCCCCGGGATCTTCTCCACCGGGAAGTGTACCCGGAGCCTCCGAGATCCTTTCCGGATGTATCCGAGTAGAACATGTAGGATGAGCATCTCTAGGCCTAGCCTCCCGAAGATGTCTTGGGCTGTCACCAAAGACATCTTCGAGAAGCTAGTTCTTAGAGGAACCATCCGCTTGCTTATGCTGTGGTGCAGGCCTGGGGGGCTATTTATAGTCGCCAGGGACGACCCTTGCGCCCGCCAGGAGACACCTTGCACTCTTCCAGCTCCGAAAGGTCAAATTACCCCTTCAGCGTACTAGGGGGTGGCCCTTGCACTCGCCAAAGGTCAAATACTGTTGCCACACTGCAGAGTAGTGCCGAGATTTGCCCTACCCGGGGGGTAGCCCCCCGACAACGACGAGAATTATTCATTTCCATCATGTGGATAAGTACGCCTTTTTGAAAGGCAATATAGGACCAGATCCATATGAGGTGGACTTGGTGTTCGAGCATAGTCCTACCTATGACGAGGTTTTGAAATAAGTGGATGGACACAAGTGATGTTGTAGAGTTGGAGGGAAGACATAATGAGGGACAAAATTTAAAGTTTTTATAAAACATTGAAATAATCAATAATTCAAGTTCGTATATATAAGTAATCTGGGAAAGTTTCAATCAATTTAGGTGAGTGGATTAAGAGAAACATCGATTTGAATGTCCAGTTTTATATTTTGATTGAAATATTTGTAAGCCTACAGATCCATGTGTGGGGCCCTACAGCCGCGCAGGCAAGACAAGTAGTTCCTTTAAGTATGTTGCTATTTAAAATGATTAGTTTTGTCAAATAGTTTTTTCTGCTTTATGGTTATTTTTATCCATTTTACCTCAGTCGGAAGTAGCCGGTAAGAAATATTTGATTGTGTCCATACTAGCTACTATTAGTTAACCGTTTTTTTTGAAATTTACTACTCCAAAAGGGCTGATTTTAGAGAGGGGCTGTGGGAGTCAGAGAAAATAAACTCAGGGTGGTTTTTGTTTGGTTCGTATGTTTGGGTTAGTGTGTTAATCTTGGCATAAGTAGTGGCTGATTTACTCCATAATGTTGTTGTCACTATGTTAGGGACGACGAGAATTGTTCATGTCCATCATGTGGATAAGTACGCCTTTTTGAAAGGCAATATAGGACCAAAATCCATATGAGGTGAACTTGGTGTTCGAGCATAGTCCTACCTATGACGAGGTTTTGAAATAAGTGGATGGACGCAAGTGATGTTGTAGAGTTGGAGGGAAGACATAATGAGGGACAAAATTTAAAGTTTTTATAAAACACTGAAATAATCAATAATTCAAATCCGTATATATAAGTAATCTGGGAAAGTTTCAATCAATTTAGGTGAGTGGATTAAGAGAAACATCGATTTGAATGTCTAGTTTTATATTTTGATTGAAATAATTGTAAGCCTACAGATCCATGTGTGGGGGCCCTACAGCCGTGCAGGCAAGACAAGTAGTTTCTTTAAGTATGTTGCTATTTAAAATGATTAGTTTTGTCAAATAGTTTTTTCCGCTTTATGGTTATTTTTATCCATTTTACCTCAGTCGTAAGTAGCCGGTAAGAAATATTTGATTGTGTCCATACTAGCTACTATTAGTTAACAGTTTTTTTTTGAAATTTACTACTCCAAAAGGGCTGATTTTAGAGAGGGGCTGTGGGAGTCAGAGAAAATAAACTCAGGGACTATTATTTCTACAAACTAGCATGGTGGCCCTCGCAAATGCGAGGGCAGCATCTGTCCATGGTTAAAAATGTTTAAAACTTGACAATAGGGTTTCATTGATTTGATATTATTTCCTATTATTTGACAATAAAAATTGGTTCTAAAACTATGCCAAATGTTTTTCTAAGCAAAATATCACGTATGTGAGTACCATCTTTGGCCATCTAAATTTTGTGGGCAAAGGATTATGCAATATTTTGAAATACTAATATAACTGAGATTCAGCAAGCTACTCCATCCGTTCCATATTAGATGACTCTCTTTTGTTAAAAAGTAGAAGTATGTAGACTCACAACATATCTAGATACATCCACTTTTTGACAAAAGAGAGTTATCTAATTTACAACAGAGGGAGTAGTGCGTAGAAGAAGGAATCTGAGTGTTTGACTCATTAATCGTTTCCATGCTTTTTCTCGACTTTACTCATATCGATGTGATATAATGATTCTTAAACTCATCAGTTGCGGTGATGGCATTGTTTTTCTCAAGCTGTAATATACTCATTAAGACCCATGCAAACTTGGCATTTATATATATATATATATATATATATATACAATTATTCTTATACAATGCAAGAATGTCTTGTGCGTGTGATCAATTTACATACATATTGTATTTAAGCTGTACTTCAACACTTCGGGTCATCGTTAATACATTTCCTCAATCACTTCTCCCAATAGCATATGCGCACGTTCATATATTTAACTAACCCATTGATGTTTGTTCATCTACATATATATTCATGTTTATTATCATTTATTCCATCGCTATGCGTTGCACTGTTGAATCTAAACAGAAATTTAATTTTTTATTGAAGTTTTTTTCACACATAAACGTCACATGGAATATCCTACTTCATATTTTCAAATTTGTTACATATTTTCCTATTCCTAATCAACTGATAATTAACTCAATCACAGCTGAGCCCTAATGTTGATTTCATTGTAATTCATTTTATCCTAGGAGTTGCATATGAGTTGCAACTGAATTTCTGAATTCCCCCCGGTGCATACATGTGGCAATTGAGAATAGAAAAAATTAAGGCCAATGTCAAATGTTTTTTCTTGATTCTTCAGATTACGGATATTGTCTCACTCGTACTTAGCTGATAGGCCCCCTGCCTACAAACTATCAATTTTGATCATCTCAAAGTTCTAGATCATGGCTAATTGTATATTTTCTTCTTCTACCCATTCATATATGGAGGCATGAATATAAATTGTAATTCACACTCGAGCTAGCTTCATGGTGTCTTTTATTTTAAAATTACAAAAACAAAGTTTTAAAATCTCGAACGGTTCTAAAATAATTCATATGAGTACATCTACACATAATCTGTATTACACTTTATCATCCATAATCTACATATAGATAAACAAATGTCGAAGGTAAATTTTTTTCTTCTAGGGCAAAAAATGTGTCATTTTTATAGACAAAATATAATGTATTTTATAGCAAATTTGTCTAGATATGTTGACAGTATAAAAATATGTACCCACCTACCAAATAGTAGATTTTTTTTCTTTTTTCCTACGCTACCGGTAGACAAATTGACACCGTACATGCTATACGTTATTTGTGGTTCTGACGGATTAGAAAGAGAGTACAAATTTTGGGCCTAGAGAAACAGAATAAGATTGTGCATACACCGTGTCGGTATTTGTATCATGAGATACAATACTTAGTCAAATTCTTAGAAATCTAACCGTTATTATAATTGTACTTTATATGTTTATCACGTACATAGGAATTCCAATTTAGCTAAAGTAAATTGCATGTATTTAATATTCAAAACGTCGATAATTCAGCTCACGCAAACACCATTATAAGCGAATTAAGCCCGAGCTGCACATTTGTTGTGATGATGTCATTCATATGTCATACATGATGTTATCACATGCAATCCGTAACAGAATTGAAACCTGGTTGCACGCTATCCTAACCAAGCGCATGTCTATAGAAATCTTTTTACGTGTAGAAAACTGTTTCTATGCCACGTGACCAGTTATGGTCATTTATAAGCTTCCTTTTCGTGACATATACTTATATGTACATATTTTTAATTTACGTAACGTTAATCTCTGATTAAATCTTAACCATAGATTATAGATCTACAAAGCTTATAATTCTAACCTATGTGTCTTAACGTGGTGTCTCTATTCAACAATCTTATATTGCTTTTAGTATATAATAGATGAACAGATCGAACTTTATGATTACAGGAGTAAGTTCATCAGAAATGCATGCCAGCATCATCTTGCCTCGCTTGCATTCCCAGGAATTTGATCAGTCGAGCAGCACCGTGTCGGTGGAGATGAAGCTGTGGATGACCTTGACATCGCCCTTGAGCACGCAGTACCTCCGCAGCACGGCCTCCCGCCGGAACCCGGCCTTCTCCAGCACGCGCTGCGACGCCACATTGACGACATCCACCAGCGCCTCCACGCGCAGCAGCCCGTCCAGCTCGCCGAACACCTCCGCCAGCGCGCGCCGCACGGCCGCCGTGGCCACGCCCTTGCCCCAGTGCGCGCGCGCCAGCACGTACCCGAGCTCCGCGCGGCAGCCGTCCTCCTCCGTGGGCGACACGGAGATCGCGCCGACGGGGCGGTCGTCGCCGTCGCCGGCGAGGCAGATGGCGCGGTGCCAGGGGTGCGGGAGCACGGCGTCGCGGATGAAGGCCAGCAGGGGCTCCGTGGAGGTGTAGGGCTCCCAGCGGCACGGGGCCGCCACCTGCGGGTCGGACGCCCACGCCATCATGGCGTCCACGTCCGCGAGGGTGAAGCGGCGGAGCGTCACCTCCACCGCCGGCTTCCTCACGGGCGGCGGCTGCGCTCCTTGGCCGCTTGACTGCTCCATTACTCTGTGTGTGCTACTGGTCAGGGACGGAGGAAGGGGTTGCCCAGCAGAGGCTAAGCCCCATGATTTTGAATTCCTTCATAATCATACTACTAATCTACCTCTACCTATATATAATACTCACAACATTCGCTCCACCTCCAGCTATCCACGTCGCCCGATTGTGAGCCATTGGATCCACTGGACTGATGGCCTAGATCCAGCCACGTCGTGCAAAGAGGTTCGGTTACCGTTCATCTCGCATTTTTAGCCAATCAGCTTGCGATACGTGGCCCGGTCACCACCCGGTAACCTCCGGTCCCACCGGTCACCCCACCATTTTGCAGAGAAGTCCCTCCAACAAAACACTACCAAACCCGCGGTCCACACCTTTACGCTCCCGGGGACCTATTCGTGAATATAGACAAGCTCACATGCTTTTTTGCAAAATACCCCCTGCACTTCCCCCTCCCACGATGCCGACCTTGCCTCCGCCGCACGGCGCCGCCGCTAGGAGTCTCCCCGGTCCTATCTAGGGCCACGTCGAGGTCCGCCGTCACGCGCTCTACGTCCTCGCCGTCGGCCACGTCTCAGGACGACCGGAGTCGCCGGAGATGGTCTGCGCCGTGCTAAGGGTCCGCCGCCACCAAAATGGTCTCTGCCGGCGACTCCGGCGACCAAACGACCCCGTCCGCCGCCCGTCCAGCTCTACTCCTCTACCTGTAACATTCCAAATTTTACAAAAAATTAAACTTTGCATTCAAGCATCATTCATCATTAGGCATAAAACTACATCACAAAAATATTAAATAAAACTTCAAATTATAAATTTGAATAAACTATAATTCCATAAAGTGTTTACTTAAAACTCCTTAAATAAATAAAATATTATCAATTTATTTATGGGTAAGTATAATGTCAAAAACTCCCATTTTTAATAACCTTTCCAAAACATATTTTTATGATTTTTTCTGAAATGTTTTGAATAGGTTTAAAAATCATATTTGAAATCAGTGTTTAAAAACATGTAGTAATTCTTTTAAAAAGAAAAGGAAATCGGGCCGGCCCGTTGGCTATCTGCCGCGCACGCGTAGCCTACCAGCCCGCCAGCGGCCCAACGCCCCGCGCTCTCGCTCGCAGTCGCTGACAGGTGGGACCCACCTGTCATCACCCCCGCGGAAACGTTCTTCCCAAATCACGCTCTCGACCCCGACAGGAAACGGCGGATTGATTCGCACGATTACGAGCGATTTACTACTCCCCTTACCTCGCCTCCTCCCCTACTAATACCCCTCTCCGTTCTCTTCCGTTTACCCCAAACCAATCGACCCGAGAGCCACCAGGCCGCACACATTCGTCTCCGGAGTTCCGCGGTGGCCGCCGGCAAAAACTTCGATTTCCGGTGAGCTAAAGCAATGCCGAGCCCTCTCGTAGTTTCCCCTCGCACCCTTGCACTCACGCGACACCTTTTGACACGGTTACGGGCTTTTTGGTGCAGCGCCTTGTCGAGTTCGTCCACGACCGAGGAGATCCGCCGCCACGCACAACTCCGGCGAGCTCTCCCGAGGGAACGAGGACGCTCCGCTCATCGCTGCCTCGCCATCGTCTCCATCTTGACGCCACGCACCCCCTGGTGAGCTCCGTTTATCTCCGAGCACCGTAGAACGCCTCGGGCGCAAACGCCGGCCATGGCTCCGCCGCGCCCCGCGCGTCTCCGGCGACTCGCGCCGCCCGCGTTAGGTCAACGCGTCCTGGACCGTTGGATTTAGATCCAACGGATCTGTTTTATTTTTATTTTTCGCTTCTGTGATTAATCTGGCGCGTCCGATTTCATTTAGATCTAACGGCTCCCGATCGCGATCCGCGTCGAACCGGTACGGGCAAATCAGATCGCGCCGCGTGGCCGATTCTTTTTCTATTTCGAATAGAATTTAGAAATTAAAACAGAAAACTATTAAAACTTGCAAAATTCATAACTTTCAATCTGTAAATCCAAATTTGATAAACTTTATATCATTTGAAAGCCCTGCCCATGTAGTTTATTCCTATATCATTAGTTTTTCATTTTAGTGTTTTAAAATTGTGAAATTTAGAGATTGGCATTTCGGCCATTTAAAGTCATAATTTAAATATTAAAAATGTTTTTCATCTAAGTCCAAATGTTGTGGAATAATAATTTTGCTCTCTGTCCAGAAAATACAACATGAGGTTTTATTGAAGGTTTTGTATTTAAATTGACCTTAATTGTTCTTTATATTCAATTGTTAAAATAGAAAATAAAATATTGTTCATTGCATGACATGCATTAAATAAACCGAGAAAATAAAATTGATAATAAGTGGTTTTGATTATGATTATAACATGTCATGCATGCATACATATTTATGCTTGGAGTTTTTAAGTGTTGCATGTTGTATTTATTTATTTTGTATTGCTTGTTGTTAGATTGTGAAGAGGAGGAAGGACTTGCTTGTGATTGTTATTCTTGCTGTACTTGTGCCTCCTGTTACCAAGGCAAGTGACATTCATACAATATCCCATATTTTCTATATGCATAAGTAGTATATTTTGAGTAGTGTGCATGATAGGGATTTTTGATTTATTTTATAATGCTAAGTTAGTTTGTGTTTTACAAATATCCTAGTAGTGTGTAGCCACCCTTTTCCTAAGCAGCCATGAAAAGATTTTATTAGTTGCTTAGCCATGCTATAAAAATGTTTACCATGTTATGGAAATGTTTCTAAGTGTTAAAATCTAAAATACACATCTGGGTGGAATTGGTTGTTATGGTTTATGTTGAGTGGCTTTTGGGACTATGCTTGTGGTTGTCATCGCCTAGGATGAATGTCTATTCTACTTAGGGCCATGAGTATGGTGGTTGTTACCCAGAAGTACACTTGTGGATGGCCACCCAGGAACGAAGAGATTACCAAGTCCCTCCAAGTTTAGAAGCTTCCCGTGCAGCCTTTTGACAATGGGCTCTGTCTAGAATGATTAAGTTGTGGGAGTGCAACCTGTCAGCTTGACAAGAAGATGTAGAGATGATAGGTGGAACGGGTCTTGCTAGTATGGTTGCATTCTTCTTCTGAAAGTTCTTGTCTCAATTCTCTCCTTTCCATAATACACTCCGCGTGTAGGATTTCTCGGACAAATTGAGTCTAAAGGTGAAAGTGCACAACCTGTGCAGAGTCGACAATCTGAGTTCTCAGCCGTGTCCCCGGAAATGGACTACTTCGAGCAACTGGACAAGGATGGGCAGAAGAATCTCAACACTGTTTTCATAAAGTAAAATTTGACTAAGGAAAGAATTGTTGGTGCACTTGGGCTTTATCCCTTGGTGCCAAGTCTTCGAGAAATAAAAGTGTTTTACAAAATGATAGGAGAAAACTTGCTTTCTGCAAATAGCCTTCAACCCCACCAAGCCAAATATGCATATAGATTTTAGACTTGCCAGTATATATCCACCATAGTCACTTGCCAATACATCATTGTATTGACCTCGCTCGGGGGCTGCATATTCCAATGTGCAGGTAATTCTGATGCTGAATGATTTTGGCTCGAGTCTACACCCAACATGACTGCCTGTGGCGCATGCTTGAAGATGAGGCTCGATGTTATTTCGCTTTCGTTGTGAACTCTGAACTTTAGCTAGCCTTCATGGCTATGCAATTTGTAATAAAGCCATACTTGGCTATTATTTTTGGATCTCGTTGTAGCAATTTTAATACTTATGCAATGGTACCTTATATTTTGTACTGTGGTGCTGGCAGTGATCCAGGGACTAGCACATAACACAGGTGTTCCAACTTTAATAAAAGTTGGGGTGCTACAAAATGGTATCAGAGCAAAGTGTTGCCTGTAGGTTCGAGCCCTAGGATTGGTTAAGCCCCTTTTGGTCATAATGTTAACATCTTTGAAGTATGTTGGATTCTAACGGCATGGTGGGATGAAGCGGCCCGGGACAAACTTTACATGTCCACGTACATGAGACCTGTTCCACAATATAAGTGGCTGGCCGGGTGTCTGTCTCTCTCACTATAGTGAAAAATCCAATTTACGAAGAGTTGTTAATATCTGTTGATCACCTTAGGATTTTTAACTTAGTATCCTTCTAAATTAATAATACACACCATGACTAGTACTTCCTTATCTTATGCAATTCTTGTTTTAATTTCCTTTCTTTCCTACCTAAAGGATGACGAGCTTTCACTTCACCACCGCGGAGGACTTCGAGAACACCCGTTTTGGCTGTTACCTTCTCGACATCGGCGAGAAGATAGGGTTACCACTACCCCAAGTCAAGGGCTTCATTCTGAAGAAGTTTAACAAAGAGGGTTGCTGGGGAATAAAAGCAACACAGACAGGACGTGGAGAGGAGCCCCCACTGGAGATCAAAATGGTTAGTGACTCCAAAGACAAAGGACTCAATCTAGTCATGCAAGATTTGATTGGGCGCCTCTGCGGACGCTACAACACAGAGTTGAGGGGCCACTACTCCATTTTCTTTGGAAGGAGAAACGAGGATGGAGAACCTTACCTGTATGATGTCGGAGAAAGACGCAAGGCAAAACCCCTTTGCCTTTATTTCCAGGAGCTAGAAATCCTTGTCACCGAACTATATGAAGATCGACGCACCGAGCTCCTGAAGAACGATGAGTTATGTGCCTTACTTAAGGAGAACGAAGAGAAGGTGATGGTTCAAGAGGAAGTGACTAAGTCACAGGAAGAGAGATTCGCTGCACAAGAGGAGAAGTACAGGAGACAAGAGAAAAGAGTTCAAGAGAAGAACAAGACTATCAGGGAACAAAAGGCAGAACTCGAGAGCAATGAAGTCGAGTTCGAGGCTGATAGTGACATGATCAAAAGGCTTCGTACTGAGAAGAGAGAGCTGCAAGAGAAGAACCTTGCCCTGGAGAAAGAAGTAAAGGAACTCAAGGATGTACTCGCCAATGAAGGAATCGAGATTCAGGAAATTGAAGAGGAGGAAGAGGACATGGTCGAGTAGTTAGTTAGTGAGACTACCATTTATCATACACCTCATTATCTTGGTCTTGTATTGACCTACCAACTTGTGGTAAGGCAGTACATTTCCTTGTATCCTCGGAACCTCGCGAGTTTATTTTCCAAACTTTTATATCGCTTTCCTTAAACCAAAGGTTTTGATTTGTTTGCTGATTGTTTTTATAAGTGGTGTGTTGTTGATGGTGTGCTTGACTGGATTGTTTTGTGCATGGGTAGGATTCCTCCTTATAGTTCTATCTATCTTTTACTCATCCCTGCAAAAACCCCACAGATGCCTCCACGTCGTGATACCGACAACAGCGAAGCTATGCAACAGCTGATGGCAGCTCAAGCCCAACTGATGACTATGATGACCCAGTTCATTGCAGCAACCAACAACAACAACAACAACAACAACAAGAACAACAATAACAACCATCCACCACCACCCCCACCTCCTGTGGACAGACTTGCAAGATTTCTCAGGCTTAGACCTAATAAGTTCTCCTCTGCTACTGAACCCATAGTGGCGGATGACTGGCTCCGTTCAGTCAACAAGGACTTAGTAACCTGTGAGTGTTCTGAGGCAGAAAAGGTGAGGTTCACTGCTCACCTATTGGAAGGACCTGCTGCCATGTGGTGGGAGACCTATCAAGTGACCCATCCCTTGGATGGCATGACTTGGGATGCGTTCAAGGATGGTTTCCGCAATGCTCACATCTCCTCTGGCATAATGCTCTTGACGTCCCGGCTTCCATGGGTCTCCATCCTCCGGGATCCCGCACTCCTAGCCCCTCCCGGGCTGCTCCTTCTCCATTTCGGCACCCAGCGCAGGACGATGATCATCCTACGCCTGGTGTCGCGCTTCCCGAGGTCGTGGCCTCGGAGGCCGATCTCGGGGAGGCTGAGGTTCTGCTACCACCTAGCTCTGCGGCTGCAGACACCATCCTTCCGGACAGCCCGCGACGGGTGTCCCATCTTGAGGGGGAGATGGCGAGCCCTCCGCGGCAAGTCGTGCCGCGCGCCTCTTCCCGGTTGACTTCCGGCAAGACTCCGCCGCCGAAGCCGTCTACTGCTTCCTCCCGACAGGCTGATCTTCCTGCCGGGAACCTACGCAACCAGGCCCCCGGGCAGAAGATAGTTGCTGCCAAGCCCAATGCCCCTCCGAGATCTTCGACCCAAGACTTGGCCCACAGCAAGGGTTCCTCTGCCCCGGGTAAGTATTCCGGATTACCACCACCTCCCGCCGAGATCCCTACTGCCGCCTTGCAGGCGCTTCGAGCGACCGTAAGCTCCTTTGTGTCTTCAGGATCCCGGGAGATCGTTGCCGCAAGCGCGCCTGGCCTTCGTATTATTGAAGAATACAACAAGGCCTGGCTCGCCGCTGATGACTCCGAGATTGTGGGGGATTTGCACGCTGCCGGCACGAGCCGCAGCGCCCAAGCCCTTCACGCTCTCCAGGTGGCTGCACTGGATGTCACTCGGGTGATTGATGTAAGTTTCCTTCTTCCACTTTGTCCAAAGTTTCAACTCTTCCATTCCCACTAGTCCCCGAGATTGATGCTTAGTGATCTAGACTCCACCGAGTAGCAGATCACTAGACATCAATCTTAAAAAAAATGTTGATTTGTTTAGCCAGTATGGATTCCGGATATTCCCGAGTCCCCGGGATCCTTCCCGAACTCTGATATCGGATAACCTTTTGACACAGGATTGCGGCAAGAAACGCAGCAGCGTCTTCCACCAGCTTCTTGCTGACTTCGGTCAGTCCAAGAAGTCCGAAGAGCGACTCCGGGAGGAGCGGAACGCCGCGCGAAAGGTCTCGGTGGACCAAAAAACTGCCTTGTCGACGGCTCAGTCCGAGATCCTGCGGCTAAATGCCGAGCTGGAGAAGTCCAAGTCCACCGTTACTGACTTGAAGGCACGTTTCCTGGACGCGACCAAGAAGCAGAAGGAAACCTTGGACAATACCGAGGCGCGCGCGCACCACACCGAGACCGAGTTGGCTCTTCTCCGGCCGAAGGCGGATGGCTGGCTTGCTGAACTGACTGGTTTAAACCGGGACCTCAATAGTAAGTTTACCGAGATCTTTTTCTCTTGCTTTCTTTCTTTACTGCTATCACCCTCATGATCTGGCCGCTTGACAACTCTTCTTTTTAAAGGACAATTTGAACACTCCCGAGAAGCCGCCAACCTTGCAGTCGCTGCCGCCCGGGAGAAGCGTGCCGGGAAGGGTCCTATCTCGGACTCCTGGGATATCGAGGACCACCTCACCGCTCTGAAGGCCCGGATAGTACCTCTCCGGTCGATCGGGACCGAGCTAATCAGTGCGGCCGTCCATGTCCATGGCGCTCTATGGCCTGGCGTCACCGCTACCCTCTCGGTTAGTGAATTGGCGACTGCGCTCCGAGATGCCGGCAAGCGACTTCACGCTTGGAAGCGCTCCGGTGCGCGGGCTGGTGCTGACCAAGTCTTGACCCCGTGCTCAGCTGGTACGAGGGGCTCTACCTTGATGTGATCCAGCGTCTGCGCACCGATCCGGCCAAGATCCAGCGACGCCAAGAGGTTGAGCATCGCGTCACGTCCTGGTCCGACATCGGCGTCTTCACCACGAGCCTCATCACTTGTGATTCCGAGTCAGATTACGAAGATGATGGTGAGACGGTTGAAACCGGTGACGTGGAAGCTGAGATCCCGGATGCTGCTACCGGTGCTGCTACCGAGACCGTGGCCTCCCGGGAAGCTGCTACTCCCTCACCGGCCGAGACTTCCCACGCCGAGGCGAACCCGGAGGCTCTGGACACCACTGCTGACACGGAGGAGATCATTGTGACTTCTCCATCTGCCGATGTACCTGAGAAACCGGCTTCTCCCACTGCCTAAAAACACTAAGTGTAGAAACGTCAGATCCCCGGGATGCCGGGTGCAACTGTAATGTATACATTTTAATTCGTACTTTGTTTAATGTTATGCGAACAAGTTATGCCGGTTTATTTTGCAACGAGTCCCCGAGTTCGTTTTCATGTTTACCGTAGTTAGGCAATTTCTGCTCTTGTCTACCATTTCGGCGTTCGACAGTCGAGTCACAAAATTCCTTTTACATTATACACTACTTATGAAAATCCGAGTTCCAGTTTGCTAAATTTCCGACATAACAAAATAAACAACTGAATAAGCAAAACACGTATGCCGGAGAAGTTCCTATCCCGAGTCCCCGAGTTCGTTTTCGTGTTTCCCATATTTGACGCTCTCTGCTCTTGACGACCGTTTCGGTGTTCCTCAATCGAGTCACAAGATTATTTTACATGACATACATTACTCCGACTAGAAAATCGATCTCGGAACTTGCCCGGCATACCTCCAACCACAAATAGATAACGGGCAGTCCCCGGGTTCCTCCCTGGGTTGCCGGCATGCATGAAATGATAATAAAAAACAGAAGGCATAAAACGAGACAATCCCCGGGTTCCTTCCGAGGGTACCGACATGCAAGTTAAGACAAAGGAGAACTTTGGGCCGACCGTCCCCGAGTAACATCTCGGGGTGTCGAAATTTCATTGATAGGGAAACCGAGATACATACATTGCACCCTTTACGTGTAAAAGGGTCGGAGCAAGGCTACATTCCATGGCCGCTTGGTTTCCTCACCGGCTTTGTCCATTACACCTTTTCTAGCTTCCTGTGCATCTACAAGGTAATAAGAATCATTGTGCAGTGCCCTGCTTACAACAAAAGGACCCTCCCATGGAGGCGAGAGCTTATGCATCCCGGCTATGCGCTGGATAAGCCTTAGCACGAGATCCCCTTCTCGGAATACTCTGTGGTGCACCTTCCGGCTATGATAGCGACGGAGATTTTGCTGATAAATTGCCGACCGAGACAGTGCCATTTCCCTTGCCTCTTCGAGCAAGTCCACATCATCTTCCCGGGCTTCCTTTGCCTCGGTCTCGGTGAACATTGTAACCCTTGGTGAGTCGTGCTGGATGTCGGTTGGAAGCACGGCCTCGGCACCGTACACCATGAAGAATGGGGTGTACCCGGTAGATCTGTTTGGTGTAGTACGGAGACCCCACAAAACTGCCGGTATCTCTTCTATCCAACATCCCGAAGTTCTCAACAGTGGCTCGATCAAGCGGGCTTTGATGCCGGCCAAGACCAAAGCATTTGCTCTCTCGACTTGCCCGTTGGCTTCCGGGTGAGCCACTGACGCCACATCCAACCGGATTCTCTTCTCAGCACAAAATCGAGCGAACTCCCCCACAACAAAATTGGTGCAATTATCCGTGATGATGCTGTGCGGGTATCCGTATCTCAAGATGATGTCTTTCAAGAATTGAACCGAGGTGTGTCCGTCACACTTCCGGATTGGTTTGACCTCTATCCACTTTGTAAACTTGTCCACCATGACCAGCATGTGCGTCATATTGCCCCTTGCCGGCTTGAATTGTCCGACCATGTCCAAGCACCATAATGCGAACGGCCAAGTGATAGGGATTGTATTTAGTGCTGATGCTGACATATGTATCCGGTGTGCAAACCTCTGGCACCCTCCACACTTACGGACAATGTCCTCTGCTTGCTGCAAGGCAGTGAGCCAGTAGAACCCATGCCGGAACACTTTTGCCACCAGCGCTCGAGATGATGCATGATGCCACACTCTCCTTGGTGTATTTCCAATAGCATCTCTTGGCCTTCTTCGGGTTCCACACACCTTTGGAGCACCTCGGTGACACTTCTCTTGTACAACTCTTGATTGATGACGGTGTATGCTTTGGATCTCCTCAATATTTGCCGGGCTTCTACCTCGTTCTCCGGAAGGGTTCCATGCAATATGTACGCCATGATAGGCTGTGCCCATCCCGGGACAGGTCGAACCGGGAATACGGGAGCATCAATGTCCATTGGCTCTGCCGACATTACTTCCATCATCATGCTATTTAGTCTCTCCGAGTTCGGTGATGCAGTCCCCGGGTTCAACACAATGTTCCCGACTTCCACCTCCATAGGTACAGCTTCCGAACCATGCTCCTTGGGGATGAAGATAGAATCCGACTCAGGCGAAGGCTGGATAGACGGCTTCTCAGATGCTCAAGAGCGATTCCGGGTGGGATGGCCTCCCGAGATGACCCTAGCTTGGACAACACATCTGCTGCTTCGTTTTCCCCTCTGGGTATGTGCTTGAACTTGCAGCCTTCGAAAAATCCGGACATTTTCTGCACATGGAACCGATACAAGGCCATGTTGGCGTCAATTGCATCCCAGTTCCCCGACACCTGCTGTACCACGAGGTCAGAATCACCGAAACACTCTATCCGGCGGATGCCGATTTCCTTGGCGACATTCAGTCCATGAACTAAGGCCTCATACTCGGCGACATTGTTGGATGCCCGGAAGTGAATTTGCAGGACATATTTCAGCACATCTTGTTTTGGTGAGGTGAGGACCACTCCGGCACCCAATCCGATCTTGGCCTTGGACCCATCGAAATGCATCCTCCAGAAGTTGTAGTCGGGAGCTGGAGACTCGTATTGCATCTCGGCCCAGTCTACCAGGAAGTCCGGCAGCGCCTGCGACTTAATGGCGTCACGCCTCTCGTATGCTGGAGCGTACGGAGACAACTGGATGGCCCATTTGGCAACCCGGCCGCTAGCATCTTTGCAACCGATGATCTTGGCTAGGGGAGCCTCGCACACCACTGTGATTGGGTGCTCTTGAAAATAGTGCTTGAGTTTGGTCACTGCCAAGTATACCCCATATGCCATCTTCTGATAATGCGGGTAGTTTTTCTTGGATTCCGAGATCACCTCGCTCAAGTAATACACCAGCCTCTGTATCAGCTTGTCCCATTCTTCTCTTTCCACGACAATAGCTACACTTACTACCCGGTTAGTTGCAGCAATGTACAACAACATAGGCTCCTTGGGCAATGGGGATGCCAACACTGGTGCTGATGAGAGCATTCTTTTCAAGTCATTGAATGCCGCATCTGCTTGTGGAGTCCACACGCAGTTTTTACTCTTTTTCATCAACTGATACAAGGGTAAGGCCTTCTCCCCTAGTCGGCTCACAAATCGACTTAGGGATGCCAAGCAACCAGTAAACTTCTGCACGTCTTTGAGACGTACCGACAACTCCATGCTCTCGATTGCTCGTATTTACCCGGGTTGACCTCAATTCCCCGGCTAGAAATGAGGAAACCGAGTAGTTTTCCTGCCGAGACGCCGAATGTGCACTTATCCGGATTCAACTTCATCCGGAATCTCCTTAAGTTTTTAAATGTTTCCCTCAGGTCATCGACCAGAGAGGATCTTTCTTTTGTTTTTATGACTATGTCATCGACATAGACTTCGGCATTCGGGCCTATTTGGTCGTGTAAACATTTTTGCATGCACCTCTGGTATGTAGCACCAGCATTTGTCAGACGAAAAGTCATGACACAATAGCAATAAGCCCCATTCGGGGTAATAAAAGCAGTTTTCAATTGATCATCCATATTCAAAGGTATCTGGTGAAAACCGGAGTAGGCATCTAAAAATGTTAAGAGTTCACTCCCGGCAGTGGAATCGATCACTTGATCTATCTGGGGAAGTGGAAAAGGATCTTTCGGGCAAGCCTTGTTGAGGTTGGTGAAGTCGATGCACATGCGCCACACCTTAAGCAGGAGGGGATCATCCTTCTTCTTCTCTACCAGGACCGGATTTGAAATCCAATCCGGGTGCAGTACCTCCATCATGAATCCGGCAGCAAGCAGTACTGCCAGATGTTCCATGATCGCCGCTCTTCTTTCGTCCGAGAGGCGCCTAGTCGGTTGCTTCACCAGCTTCGCATCTGGCCTGACAAACAATGAGTGCTCAGCCAACTCACTCGGAACGCCTTGCAGATCATCACTTGACCATGCAAAAGCATCCCGATTCTCACGGAGGAAGTCGACGAGCTCGCCTTCCTATTTGCTGTCCAGGCTGCTACCGATGATGACCTGGCGTTTCGGGTACTTGGGGTCAACGCCCACCTTCTTGGTCTCCTTTGGTGGCTGGAATGAGGCGTTCTGCTTCGGGTTCACCATCCCGGGCATTCCGAGTTGCGAGGTTTGGGCCAGTGCCACCACCTGCTGAATCCTCTTTTTCTCTTCCGCAATGACCAGGGACTCGGCTAAGTTTGAGCCGGCAGTTGCACAATCCATAGAGCGCTTGTGGTCTCCTGCTATGGTGATTACCCCATTTGGACCCGACATCTTCATCTTCAGATACCCCATGTGGGTGGATATCATGAACTTGGCCAGTGCAGGTCTGCCAATAAGCGCATGACTTTCGAGATCTACCACCTCGAATTCCAGGCTCTCTGTCCGGCAATTCTCCCGGGTTCCAAATAACACCTCAACCCAGATCTTGCCCATCGGGGAGCAGGATACCCCGGGTACTATGCCGTGAAAGGTTGTCTCGGTTGGGAGCAGCGTGTTCATGGACACCCCTAACTTCAGCATGGTATCCTTGTACATATGTTAATGGCGCTACCATTGTCAATTAGTACCCGGCTGAAGCGGACGTTGAGGCTTGGTCCGACAAATGTCGGGTCCACCACCAGAGCATAGCCACCAGGCTTAGGCATAACCCGGGGGTGATCCTTCCGGCTCCAAGTGATTTCCATCTCGGACCAGTGCAGGAACTTGGGCACCGCCGGGATGACAGCATTTACCTCCAGAGCGCGCTGTCGCACACTCTTCCGGTCAGTGGGCTCGGTCACGAAGACCACATAGCTCTGATGTGCCTCCCGGTAGTTGCCTTGCTGGTGTCCGCATTGGTTACTCGGACCAGCGCCATTATCATTCCGGGTGTGCACCATGTTCACAGGTCTGGGAGGAGGTCCCTGGTTGGGTGGGTTAATCCGGACTGCATTGGCACCGGATAGCGGTGGAGGGGGTCTCGGAATGTTCGGCCGAGACGCCGGAGCGTTCGGCCGAGTAGCCCCCGCGCTGCCTTCTTGCAATGTGCGCTGATACCAGCTGCACTGCCGTGTAGAGTGGTTTGTAGGCTTGTTGGCCTCCAACGTATGATAACAACATGGCCTGTTCAGCATTTCTTCATATGTCAGGGGCTTCTTCTGGTCCACCCAAGTCTTCTGCACCTCTTGGCTCTGACCCCAAGCCGGGCAAGTCGTTTTCTGCCGCTGATTGCTACTGGCATCTCCTTGATCTCGGCTAACTGCTGCAACTTGCTGCGAGGCATAGTGGAATTCGGGCTGAATCCTCTTTGGGCCGAAATCGTGGCGATCATGGCTTCTGCTCGGACCCGAACGCTGAGTTCCCGCATTCCTCCTGTTGGAGTCTCCGACATCCACTAGGGGTTGCATGGGATCTCCAAGCGTGTAGGTGTCGGCGATGCGCATGGTCTCTGCCAGGGTTGTCAGCATCTTTCTCTGCAGTTTTTGCCAAAGCATAGATCCATGCCGACATCCCTGCGCAAACCACGAGATGGCCTGAGCTTCAATAACTCCTTCGCAAGAATTGCGAATGTTGCTCCATCGAGTAAGGTACTCCCGGTCGGTTTCATTGCTCCTTTGCCGGCAGACGGCGAGCTGCTGCGGTCGGTTGGGCCTCTTGTACGTGCTGGTGAAGTTGCTGATGAAGGCCTCCTCGAAATCCAACCAACAGTCTATGCTGCCAGTTCTTAAGTTGTTCAGCCAGATCCGAGCGGGTCCTTCCAACATTTGTGGTACGTACCGCACTGCCCAGCGTCTGCTTCCACCAGCTATGCTTACTGCAGTTACATAGTCGGTTAGCCAATCTTCCGGCTTCGAGCTGCCGTCATAAGTCTTGGCACCCCGGTTGAGGTGGAAGTTTCTTACAGCTGGTTCTCGCATGATCCGAGGTCCAAAGCACGCAGGTCCCGGAGGACCTTGTTCCTCAACCAACTCGGATTGGTGAATCCGGTTGAGCCTAATCCGGGCATCCGCGGGATCTAGCTGCCGAGTTCCTATCCGGGATCCCAAAGGATTCTCGTTAGGCTGGTATCCGAGTTGCTGCAGCCTCGAGTTGCCATCATCATGTCGGTTAACCACATGAACTAAGGCTTGCTGCGGGACAGAAGCAACGTCTCTCTGTCGGTTTCCCTGACTTTGTGGTGGATACCGGGGTGGATTGCCGTGGCTTACCGCAGCATTGTTTCCTACACCCTGGTTACCACCACCATGGCTACCCCGAGCTTGACCGGGATTTTTTCGTCCGGCTTGCTGAACTCCGGCGAAGGCCGGGTCGCACGCCTGCAACTGCTTGTTTTTCCCGGATCCTCTGCTCCGGCTTCGGCTCTTGCTCTTGCTTTTACCCGGATGTGGAGAGGAAGCCTCTCCGCCCGATTTGTCGCTCTCGGCCCTGGCCGAATGTACATGGGATCCGACTCCCGGATTCTTCTTCTTGAAGGCCTTGTTCTGTCGGTTAGCCTCTATGACTAGCTCGTTGACCCGTTCTTGTTGCTTACAGAGAGCTTCTGCGGTTAGCCCTGCCAACTCGGCCATAGCTGCTTCTGCAGCCCTAAGAGTTTTGGCAGGCGAGCTGTATACCGGCTTCTCTGCCGAGATCATGCTATCCGTCCCGCTATGGCTAGGTGCCGTGCTACCTGCCAACTCATCATTCACCATTCTGCCCTTTTTAGGCAGGTCAGCAATGCACTTGTCCCGAGAGCCCATCTTGGGGAAGCCGTGAGCTGCATTGTACCCCCGAAGACTGGCACTGAGTTCACGCCGGATCTCGGCGATCTCTTGCGCTTCTGCGAGTAGTAATTTGCGCTGCTCGTCCAAATCAGCTGATGTGACTTGGGCATCCACATCCACCGTTACTGGGACAACCAGTTTAGCTACCAGGCCCGAGAGGGGATCCGGGCGGCGACGATGATGGGAGGGCTGAGGATCGCCGTCTCGGGCAGCACCTCTCTCCTGCGGAGGTTTTGCTAACCGAACCCGGTGAGTGCCGGCATCACCATCGGGGGCATCCTGGAACACCTCCTCGGTCGTCCCGACCATCATGACCGCGGCGCAGCCCGCGGGACGATCGCCACGCGGACCCCGTGCGGCGCGGAGCATGGGGGGATCTTCAGCCTCCAGGACAACGTCCGGATAGCTACAGATGACCTCGGTGGCGACGTAGGTGGTGAAGACGCTGAAGTCGATGAGGCATCCGTTAGCCGGGAAGGGCTTATTCCGGAAGCAACCGGCATTATCGCTGACGAAATCAATCTCGCCTAGCCTGACAACTAGGCCGGAGAGAACTTTAAGGCCGGAGTGTACGGAGGAACCCGTCCGGATGTGTACACCAGCCAGCGCCTTTGTCAGCCCCACGGTGGGCGCCAACTGTCGTGGTGGGGTCACGGCAGATGCCATAGGATGGCTTAAGTGTGGGGCCGATGGACGCTGGTGGATCCGGGGAGGGCTAGCGAACTAAAGAGCTCACACAGAGGAGGATGTAGGTTTGACCGGGATCTCCGAAGAACAACAAACACAACCGAGGGGAAGGAAAGAAGATCTAGCAATACAAATAACTGCACGAAGGCAGAGAACACACACACACGATGTACCCAGGTGCAGGGCCCTCGTGGGGAGGTAACACCCCTAGTCCTGCCTTCCTTCTCAATATAAGTGTGGGATAAGATCTACAACACGCTCTTGGAGCTCTTGCGGTGATGAACACGAAGAACAAGATGAAGTAGAGAAAGGGAAGAGTAAATGCCCTAGGAGTAAATGAGACTAAGGTCTTGGCTCCCAAGTTGGTCTCTCTTCACTTGAGCAGTTATGGCGCCTTTTATAGAGTTCCGGCCGGGAGGGCCGGAAACCCTAATCCGAGATGGCCCCACCTGACAGGCCTAACGGTTATGTCGACACCGGCTAGTGCGACCTAGCCGCCTACCTATCCGGCCTAGCCCTGCCATCATTCCGGCAAGGACATCAGGTGCCGTCCTGGAACATCATTGTCCCCCTGTCAGAGACAAGACATGTCTTTGCCCATCCCGAGTAGCCTTTTCCGGATTGCCGGGCTAGGCATGTCCGATCTTGTCGTACCGTTATCGTACCGGCTGACACGCTCCCGTGTCAGGCGGGGGGTGACCATGCTTCCGTGTCAGGCGGGAGGTGACCATGCTTCCGTGTCAGGCGGGATGGTACTTCCCGCCGCGCCAGGCGGGAAAGCCTGCTCCGGACCGTTGATGATCTACCGGCATCCCCCATGCCGGCTACCACCTTGCTCCATCCTGCAAGTCTTTCCTGCACACACCGGACAACTTGCTTGGGCCGAGGTCTACATACCGGTTAGCTTGTACCCCGGGAGAAAGCTAGTACCTTTCTCACCTACCCGGGGAGTATATCCGGTTCCCCCGGGATCTTCTCCACCGGGAAGTGTACCCGGAGCCTCCGAGATCCTTTCCGGATGTATCCGAGTAGAACATGTAGGATGAGCATCTCTAGGCCTAGCCTCCCGAAGATGTCTTGGGCTGTCACCAAAGACATCTTCGAGAAGCTAGTTCTTAGAGGAACCATCCGCTTGCTTATGCTGTGGTGCAGGCCTGGGGGGCTATTTATAGTCGCTAGGGACGACCCTTGCGCCCGCCAGGAGACACCTTGCACTCTTCCAGCTCCGAAAGGTCAAATTACCCCTTCAGCGTACTAGGGGGTGACCCTTGCACTCGCCAAAGGTCAAATACTGTTGCCACACTGCAGAGTAGTGCCGAGATTTGCCCTACCCGGGGGGTAGCCCCCCGACAACGACGAGAATTGTTCATTTCCATCATGTGGATAAGTACGCCTTTTTGAAAGGCAATATAGGACCAGATCCATATGAGGTGGACTTGGTGTTCGAGCATAGTCCTACCTATGACGAGGTTTTGAAATAAGTGGATGGACACAAGTGATGTTGTAGAGTTGGAGGGAAGACATAATGAGGGACAAAATTTAAAGTTTTTATAAAACATTGAAATAATCAATAATTCAAGTTCGTATATATAAGTAATCTGGAAAAGTTTCAATCAATTTAGGTGAGTGGATTAAGAGAAACATCGATTTGAATGTCCAATTTTATATTTTGATTGAAATATTTGTAAGCCTACAGATCCATGTGTGGGGCCCTACAGCCGCGCAGGCAAGACAAGTAGTTCCTTTAAGTATGTTGCTATTTAAAATGATTAGTTTTGTCAAATAGTTTTTTCCGCTTTATGGTTATTTTTATCCATTTTACCTCAGTCGGAAGTAGCCGGTAAGAAATATTTGATTGTGTCCATACTAGCTACTATTAGTTAACCGTTTTTTTTTTGAAATTTACTACTCCAAAAGGGCTGATTTTAGAGAGGGGCTGTGGGAGTCAGAGAAAATAAACTCAGGGTGGTTTTTGTTTGGTTCGTATGTTTGAGTTAGTGTGTTAATCTTGGCATAAGTAGTGGCTGATTTACTCCATAATGTTGTTGTCACTATGTTAGGGACGACGATAATTGTTCATGTCCATCATGTGGATAAGTACGCCTTTTTGAAAGGCAATATAGGACCAAAATCCATATGAGGTGAACTTGGTGTTCGAGCATAGTCCTACCTATGATGAGGTTTTGAAATAAGTGGATGGACGCAAGTGATGTTGTAGAGTTGGAGGGAAGACATAATGAGGGACAAAATTTGAAGTTTTTATAAAACATTGAAATAATCAATAATTCAAATCCGTATATATAAGTAATCTGGGAAAGTTTCAATCAATTTAGGTGAGTGGATTAAGAGAAACATCGATTTGAATGTCCAGTTTTATATTTTGATTGAAATATTTCTAAGCCTACAGATCCATGTGTGGGGCCCTACAGCCGTGCAGGCAAGACAAGTAGTTCCTTTAAGTATGTTGCTATTTAAAATGATTAGTTTTGTCAAATAGTTTTTTTCGCTTTATGGTTATTTTTATCTATTTTACTCAGTCGTAAGTAGTCGGTAAGAAATATTTGATTGTGTCCATACTAGCTACTATTAGTTAACAGTTTTTTTTTGAAATTTACTACTCCAAAAGGGCTGATTTTAGAGAGGGGCTGTGGGAGTCAGAGAATATAAACTCAGGGACTATTATTTCTAGAAACTAGCATGGTGGCCCTCGAAATTGCGAGGGCAGCATCTGTCCATGGTTAAAAATGTTCAAAACTTGACAATAGGGTTTCATTGATATGATATTATTTCCTATTATTTGAGAATAAAAATTGGTTCTAAAACTATGCCAAATGTTTTTCTAAGCAAAATATCACGTATGTGAGTACCATCTTTGGCCATCTAAATTTTGTGGGCAAAGGATTATGCAATATTTTGAAATACTAATATAACTGAGATTCAGCAAGCTACTCCCTCCGTTCCATATTAGATGACTCTCTTTTGTTAAAAAGTAGAAGTATGTAGACTCACAACATATCTAGATACATCCACTTTTTGACAAAAGAGAGTCATCTAATTTACAACGGAGGGAGTAGTGCGTAGAAGAAGGAATCTGAGTGGTTGACTCATTAATCGTTTCCATGCTTTTTCTCGACTTTACTCATATCGATGTGATATAATGATTCTTAAACTCATCAGTTGCGGTGATGTCATTGTTTTTCTCAAGCTGTAATATACTCATTAAGACCCATGCAAACTTGGCATTTATATATATATATACAATTATTCTTATACAATGCAAGAATGTCTTGTGCGTGTGATCAATTTACATACATATTGTATTTAAGCTGTACTTCAACACTTCGGGTCATCGTTAATACATTTCCTCAATCACTTCTCCCAATAGCATATGCGCACGTTCATATATTTAACTAACCCATTGATGTTTGTTCATCTACATATATATTCATGTTTATTATCATTTATTCCATCGCTATGCGTTGCACTGTTGAATCTAAACAGAAATTTAAACTTTTATTGAAGTTTTTTTCACACATAAACGTCACATGGAATATCCTACTTCATATTTTCAAATTTGTTACATATTTTTCTATTTCTAATCAACTGATAATTAACTCAATCACAGCTGAGCCCTAATGTTGATTTCATTGTAATTCATTTTATCCTAAGAGTTGCATATGAGTTGCAACTGAATTTCTGAATTTCCCCCGGTGCATACATGTGGCAATTGAGAATAGAAAAAATTAAGGCCAATGTCAAATGTTTTTTCTTGATTCTTCAGATTACGGATATTGTCTCACTCGTACTTAGCTGATAGGCCCCCTGCCTACAAACTATCAATTTTGATCATCTCAAAGTTCTAGATCATGGCTAATTGTATATTTTCTTCTTCTACCCATTCATATATGGAGGCATGAATATAAATTGTAATTCACACTCGAGCTAGCTTCATGGTGTCTTTTATTTTAAAATTACGAAAACAAAGTTTTAAAATCTCGAACGGTTCTAAAATAGCGAATTAAGCCCGAGCTGCACATTTGTTGTGATATGACATCATGATGTTATCACATGCAATCCGTAACAGAATTGAAACCTGGTTGCACGCTATCCTAACCAAGCGCATGTCTATAGAAATCTTTTTACGTGTAGAAAACTGTTTCTATGCCACGTGACCAGTTATGGTCATTTATAAGCTTCCTTTTCGTGACATATACTTATATGTACATATTTTTAATTAACGTAACGTTTTTTCGTGTAATCTCAACCGTTAAAATTTAGATCTAAAAAGCTTATAATTCTAACCTATGTGTCTTAACGTGGTGTCTCTATTCAACAATCTTATATTGCTTTTAGTATATAATAATAGATGAACAGATCGAACTTTATGATTACAGGAGTAAGTTCATCAGAAATGCATGCCAGCATCATCTTGCCTCGCTTGCATTCCCAGGAATTTGATCAGTCGAGCAGCACCGTGTCGGTGGAGATGAAGCTGTGGATGACCATGTCCTTGACATCGCCCTTGAGCACGCAGTACCTCCGCAGCACGGCCTCCAGCCGGAACCCGGCCTTCTCCAGCACGCGCTGCGACGCCACATTGACGACATCCACCAGCGCCTCCACGCGCAGCAGCCCGTCCAGCTCGCCGAACACCTCCGCCAGCGCGCGCCGCACGGCCGCCGTGGCCACGCCCTTGCCCCAGTGCGCGCGCGCCAGCACGTACCCGAGCTCCGCGCGGCAGCCGTCCTCCTCCGTGGGCGACACGGAGATCGCGCCGACGGGGCGGTCGTCGCCGTCGCCGGCGAGGCAGATGGCGCGGTGCCAGGGGTGCGGGAGCACGGCGTCGCGGATGAAGGCCAGCAGGGGCTCCGTGGAGGTGTAGGGCTCCCAGCGGCACGGGGCCGCCACCTGCGGGTCGGACGCCCACGCCATCATGGCGTCCACGTCCGCGAGGGTGAAGCGGCGGAGCGTCACCTCCACCGCCGGCTTCCTCACGGGCGGCGGCTGCGCTCCTTGGCCGCTTGACTGCTCCATTACTCTGTGTGTGCTACTGGTCAGGGACGGAGGAAGGGGTTGCCCAGCAGAGGCTAAGCCCCATGATTTTGAATTCCTTCATAATCATACTACTAATCTACCTCTACCTATATATAATACTCACAACATTCGCTCCACCTCCAGCTATCCACGTCGCCCGATTGTGAGCCATTGGATCCACTGGACTGATGGCCTAGATCCAGCCACGTCGTGCAAAGAGGTTCGGTTACCGTTCATCTCGCATTTTTAGCCAATCAGCTTGCGACACGTGGCCCGGTCACCACCCGGTAACCTCCGGTCCCACCGGTCACCCCACCATTTTGCAGAGAAGTCCCTCCAACAAAACACTACCAAACCCGCGGTCCACACCTTTACGCTCCCGGGGACCTATTCGTGAATATAGACAAGCTCACATGCTTTTTTGCAAAATACCCCCTGCACTTCCCCCTCCCACGATGCCGACCTTGCCTCCGCCGCACGGCGCCGCCGCACGGCGCCGCCGCTAGGAGTCTCCCCGGTCCTATCTAGGGCCACGTCGAGGTCCGCCGTCACGCGCTCTACGTCCTCGCCGTCGGCCACGTCTCAGGACGACCGGAGTCGCCGGAGATGGTCTGCGCCGTGCTAAGGGTCCGCCGCCACCAAATTGGTCTCTGCCGGCGACTCCGGCGACCAAACGACCCCGTCCGCCGCCCGTCCAGCTCTACTCCTCTACCTGTAACATTCCAAATTTTGCAAAAAATTAAACTTTGCATTCAAGCATCATTCATCATTAGGCATAAAACTACATCACAAAAATATTAAATAAAACTTCAAATTATAAATTTGAATAAACTATAATTCCATAAAGTGTTTACTTAAAACTCCTTAAATAAATAAAATATTATCAATTTATTTATGGGTAAGTATAATGTCAAAAACTCCCATTTTTAATAACCTTTCCAAAACATATTTTTATGATTTTTTCTGAAATGTTTTGAATAGGTTTAAAAATCATATTTGAAATCAGTGTTTAAAAACAGGTAGTAATTCTTTTAAAAAGAAAAGGAAATCGGGCCGGCCCGTTAGCTATCTGCCGCGCACGCGTAGCCTACCAGCCCGCCAGCGGCCCAACGCCCCGCGCTCTCGCTCGCAGTCGCTGACAGGTGGGACCCACCTGTCATCACCCCCGCGGAAACGTTCGTCCCAAATCACGCTCCCGACCCAGACAGGAAACGGCGGATTGATTCGCACGATTACGAGCGATTTACTACTCCCCTTACCTCGCCTCCTCCCCCTACTAATACCCCTCTCCGTTCTCTTCCGTTTACACCAAACCAATCGACCCGAGAGCCACCAGGCCGCACACATTCGTCTCCGGAGTTCCGCGGTGGCCGCCGACAAAAACTTCGATTTCCGGTGAGCTAAAGCAATGCCCAGCCCTCTCGTAGTTTCCCCTCGCACCCTTGCACTCACGCGACACCTTTTGACACGGTTACGGGCTTTTTGGTGCAGCGCCTTGTCGAGTTCGTCGACGACCGAGGAGATCCGCCGCCACGCACAACTCCGGCGAGCTCTCCTGAGGGAACGAGGACGCTCCGCTCATCGCTGCCTCGCCATCGTCTCCATCTCGACGCCACGCACCCCCTGGTGAGCTCCGTTTATCTCCGAGCACCGTAGAACGCCTCGGGCGCAAACGCCGGCCATGGCTCCGCCGCGCCCCGCGCGTCTCCGGCGACTCGCGTCGCCCGCGTTAGGTCAACGCGACCTGGACCGTTGGATTTAGATCCAACGGATCTGTTATATTTTTATTTTTCGCTTCTGTGATTAATCTGGCGCGTCCGATTTCATTTAGATCTAACGACTCCCGATCGCGATCCACGTCGAACCGGTACGGGCAAATCAGATCGCGCCGTGTGGCCGATTCTTTTCCTATTTCGAATAGAATTTAGAAATTAAAACAGAAAACTATTAAAACTTGCAAAATTCATAACTTTCAATCTCTAAATCCAAATTTGATAAACTTTATATCATTGGAAAGCCCTGCCCATGTAGTTTATTCCTATATCATTAGTTTGTCATTTTAGTGTTTTAAAATTGTGAAATTTAGAGATTGGCATTTCGGCCATTTAAAGTCATAATTTAAATATTAAAAATATTTTTCATCCAAGTCCAAATGTTGTGGAATAATAATTTTGCTCTCTGTCCAGAAAATACAACATGAGGTTTTATTGAAGGTTTTGTATTTAAATTGACCTTAATTGTTCTTTATATTCTATTGTTAAAATAGAAAATAAAATATTGTTCATTGCATGACATGCATTAAATAAACAGAGAAAATAAAATTGATAATAAGTGGTTTTGATTATGATTATAACATGTCATGCATGCATACATATTTATGCTTGGAGTTTTTAAGTGTTGCATGTTGTATTTATTTATTTTGTATTGCTTGTTGTTAGATTGTGAAGAGGAGGAAGGACTTGCTTGTGATTGTTATTCTTGCTGTACTTGTGCCTCCTGTTACCAAGGCAAGTGACATTCATACAATATCCCATATTTTCTATATGCATAAGTAGTATATTTTGAGTAGTGTGCATGATAGGGATTTTTGATTTATTTTATAATGCTAAGTTAGTTTGTGTTTTACAAATATCCTAGTAGTGTGTAGCCACCCTTTTCCTAAGCAGCCATGAAAAGATTTTATTAGTTGCTTAGCCATGCTATAAAAATGTTTACCATGTTATGGAAATGTTTCTAAGTGTTAAAATCTAAAATACACATCTGGGTGGAATTGGTTGTTATGGTTTATGTTGAGTGGCTTTTGGGACTATGCTTGTGGTTGTCATCGCCTAGGATGAATGTCTATTCTACTTAGGGCCATGAGTATGGTGGTTGTTACCCAGAAGTACACTTGTGGATGGCCACCCAGGAACAAAGAGATTACCAAGTCCCTCCAAGTTTAGAAGCTTCCCGTGCAGCCTTTTGACAATGGGCTCTGTCTAGAATGATTAAGTTGTGGGAGTGCAACCTGTCAGCTTGACAAGCAGATGTAGAGATGATAGGTGGAACGGGTCTTGCTAGTATGGTTGCATTCTTCTTCTGAAAGTTCTTGTCTCAATTCTCTCCTTTCCATAATACACTCCGCGTGTATAGGATTTCTCGGACAAATTAAGTCTAAAGGTGAAAGTGCACAACCTCTGCAGAGTCGACAATCTGAGTTCTCAGCCGTGTCCCCGGAAATGGACTACTTCGAGCAACTGGACAAGGATGGGCAGAAGAATCTCAACACTGTTTTCATAAAGCAAAATTTGACTAAGGAAAGAATTGTTGGTGCACTTGGGCTTTATCCCTTGGTGCCAAGTCTTCGAGAAATAGAAGTGTTTTACAAAATGATAGGAGAAAACTTGCTTTCTGCAAATAGCCTTCAACCCCACCAAGCCAAATATGCATATAGATTTTAGACTTGCCAGTATATATCCACCATAGTCACTTGCCAATACATCATTGTATTGACCTCGTTCGAGGGCTGCATATTCCAATGTGCAGGTAATTCTGATGCTGAATGATTTTGGCTCGAGTCTACACCCAACATGACTGCCTGTGGCGCATGCTTGAAGATGAGGCTCGATGTTATTTCGCTTTCGTTGTGAACTCTGAACTTTAGCTAGCCTTCATGGCTATGCAATTTGTAATAAAGCCATACTTGGCTATTATTTTTGGATCTCGTTGTAGCAATTTTAATACTCTTGCAATGGTACCTTATATTTTGTACTGTGGTGCTGGCAGTGATCCAGGGACTAGCACATAACACAGGTGTTCCAACTTTAATAAAAGTTGGGGTGCTACAAAATGGTATCAGAGAAAAGTGTTGCCTGTAGGTTCGAGCCCTAGGATTGGTTAAGCCCCTTTTGGTCATAATGTTAACATCTTTGAAGTATGTTGGATTCTAACGGCATGGTGGGATGAAGCGGCCCGGGACAAACTTTACATGTCCACGTACATGAGACCTGTTTCACAATATAAGTGGCTGGCCGGGTGTCTGTCTCTCTCACTATAGTGAAAAATCCAATTTACGAAGAGTTGTTAATATCTGTTGATCACCTTAGGATTTTTAACTTAGTATCCTTCTAAATTAATAATACACACCATGACTAGTACTTCCTTATCTTATGCAATTCTTGTTTTAATTTCCTTTCTTTCCTACCTAAAGGATGACGAGCTTTCACTTCACCACCGCGGAGGACTTCGAGAACACCCGTTTTGGCTGTTACCTTCTCGACATCGGCGAGAAGATAGGGTTACCACTACCCCAAGTCAAGGGCTTCATTCTGAAGAAGTTTAACAAAGAGGGTTGCTGGGGAATAAAAGCAACACAGACAGGACGTGGAGAGGAGCCCCCACTGGAGATCAAAATGGTTAGTGACTCCAAAGACAAAGGACTCAATCTAGTCATGCAAGATTTGATTGGGCGCCTCTGCGGACGCTACAACACAGAGTTGAGGGGCCACTACTCCATTTTCTTTGGAAGGAGAAACGAGGATGGAGAACCTTACCTGTATGATGTCGGAGAAAGACGCAAGGCAAAACCCCTTTGCCTTTATTTCCAGGAGCTAGAAATCCTTGTCACCGAACTATATGAAGATCGACGCACCGAGCTCCTGAAGAACGATGAGTTATGTGCCTTACTTAAGGAGAACGAAGAGAAGGTGATGGTTCAAGAGGAAGTGACTAAGTCACAGGAAGAGAGATTCGCTGCACAAGAGGAGAAGTACAGGAGACAAGAGAAAAGAGTTCAAGAGAAGAACAAGACTATCAGGGAACAAAAGGCAGAACTCGAGAGCAATGAAGTCGAGTTCGAGGCTGATAGTGACATGATCAAAAGGCTTCGTACTGAGAAGAGAGAGCTGCAAGAGAAGAACCTTGCCCTGGAGAAAGAAGTAAAGGAACTCAAGGATGTACTCGCCAATGAAGGAATCGAGATTCAGGAAATTGAAGAGGAGGAAGAGGACATGGTCGAGTAGTTAGTTAGTGAGACTACCATTTATCATACACCTCATTATCTTGGTCTTGTATTGACCTACCAACTTGTGGTAAGGCAGTACATTTCCTTGTATCCTCGGAACCTCGCGAGTTTATTTTCCAAACTTTTATATCGCTTTCCTTAAACCAAAGGTTTTGATTTGTTTGCTGATTGTTTTTATAAGTGGTGTGTTGTTGATGGTGTGCTTGACTGGATTGTTTTGTGCATGGGTAGGATTCCTCCTTATAGTTCTATCTATCTTTTACTCATCCCTGCAAAAACCCCACAGATGCCTCCACGTCGTGATACCGACAACAGCGAAGCTATGCAACAGCTGATGGCAGCTCAAGCCCAACTGATGACTATGATGACCCAGTTCATTGCAGCAACCAACAACAACAACAACAACAAGAACAACAATAACAACCATCCACCACCACCCCCACCTCCTGTGGACAGACTTGCAAGATTTCTCAGGCTTAGACCTAATAAGTTCTCCTCTGCTACTGAACCCATAGTGGCGGATGACTGGCTCCGTTCAGTCAACAAGGACTTAGTAACCTGTGAGTGTTCTGAGGCAGAAAAGGTGAGGTTCACTGCTCACCTATTGGAAGGACCTGCTGCCATGTGGTGGGAGACCTATCAAGTGACCCATCCCTTGGATGGCATGACTTGGGATGCGTTCAAGGATGGTTTCCGCAATGCTCACATCTCCTCTGGCATAATGAATCTGAAGAAGGAGGAATTTCGTAGCTTGAGGCAGGGAGGTAGAACTCTGAAGGAGTATATGGATGACTTCTGTACGCTATCAAGGTACGCACCAGAAGACATCGACACTGATGCTAAGAGGAAGGACAAATTCCTTAATGGACTTCGGGGAGAACTAAAGATACCTTTGTCTGTGGCATATGCTCGTAACTATCAGATTCTGCTGGATCAGGCAATCACCCTGGACAATAACATCAGAAAGGAAGAGAATAGGAAGAGGAAGTTTGGTGCAAGTAAAGGTAACACTGAAGGGACTCACAAGAAACCACACACCTCAGAAGTCAGTGGCCATAAACCCTGGAACTACTCCAACAATGGTAGTGGCCAAAAGCATCATGGTCATAACCACAATGGAGGGTACAAAGGAAATAATGCTGGGTTCAAGGGAAACCATCACCATGGCCAAAATCATGGGAATGGTAATTCCCGTCCTAACTACGAAGGAAAGAAAGACTTGTATAATGTGACTTGCTTCAAGTGCAAGAAGACAGGACACTATGCAACTGAATGCCCAGAAAAGAAGGCTGATGAAAATTCCAAGCCCAATCCTTTCCAGAAAGGGCAAGTAAATCACCTCAACGTGGAAGAAGTTCATGATGAACCTGATGCTGTGATTGGTAAGTTCCTGCTCAATTCTTTTCCAGCATTGGTCTTATTTGATACTGGAGCATCGCATTCATTCATATCAAGAGCTTTTGTAAACAAAAATGGGCTAGCCGAGGAAAGTTTAGGAAAACCTATTAGAGTGAGTTCACCTGGGGGTGAGATGATAGTAAATTCGGGCTGTAGGCAGTTAGATTTAAGGATTGGAAAATATCTTTTTCCAGCAGACTTAGTCATCCTAGAAACCCAAGGTTTGGATGTTATCATCAGAATGGATTGGATGACCCGTTTTGAAGGAATCATAGACTGTGCAAACAGAGCTATCACCCTCACCACCCCAGAAAAACAAAAGATTAAATTCAGATCAACTTTCGAACTTAAGAAAGTTAGGCTAAATTCTCTTAAGGGGGTTAGCCTTGGTGATGTGCTGATTGTCCAAGAGTACCCAGATGTATTACCAGAAGAATTACCGGGAATGCCACCTGATAGAGATGTGGAATTTCTCATTGAACTAAAACCGGGTACCGGACCAATAGCCAAGAGACCTTACCCAATGGCCGTCGATGAACTGAAAGAACTCAAGAAGCAACTAGAGGAACACCTTCTGAAAGGATTTATCCGTCCAAGTTCTTCGCCCTGGGGAGCGCCGGTTCTTTTTGTCAAAAAGAAAGATCAAACCCAGAGACTAGTCACAGACTACAGAGATATAAATGAACACACCATCAAGAACAAGTATCCGTTACCCAAGATAAATGAATTATTTGATCAACTGAAAGGTGCATGTGTGTTCTCCAAGATTGATCTTCGATCAGGTTATCTCCAAATGAAGGTTAGAGAGATGGATATACCAAAGACATCGTTTGTTACAAGATACGGCTCTTATGAGTATACAGTAATGCCATTTGGATTAACCAATGCTCCAACTTATTTCATGAATATGATGAATAAAGTGTTCATGGATTTTTTGGACAAGTTTGTGGTAGTGTTCATAGATGACATTCTGATCTACTCCGAGAGTCACAAAGAACATGAAGAGCATTTGCGCCTAGTATTGCAGAGACTACGTGAACATAAGTTATATGCCAAATTCAGCAAGTGTGAATTTTGGTTGGAACAAGTCGCATTCCTAGGACACATAGTATCCAAGGAGGGTATAGCAGTGGATCCTGAAAAGGTTTCAGCTGTAACCAATTGGGAGCCACCAAAGAATGTTGGAGAATTACGAAGTTTTCTTGGTCTAGCAGGATACTACCGAAGATTTATAGAAAACTTTTCCAAAATCGCCAAGGCACAGACGAAATTATTAAAGAAGGAGAAGAAATTTGAGTGGACTGACGCATGCGAAGCTAGTTTTCAGGAGTTAAAGAAACGACTAGTTTCAGCCCCAGTTCTATGCTTACCTGATTTAGAGAAAGAATTCCAAGTATACTGTGATGCTTCACGCCAAGGCCTGGGAAGTGTGCTGATGCAAGAAGGCAGAGTGGCATCTTATGCCTCTAGACAGCTCAAGAAGCATGAAACAAATTATCCCACTCATGATCTCGAGTTAGACTCAGTAGTACATGCCTTGAAAACTTGGAGACCCTAACTAATGGGAAAAAGGTGTGAAGTGTTCACTGACCACAAAAGTTTGAAGTATATTTTCACTCAGAAAGAATTGAACATGAGGTAGAGAAGATGGTTAGAACTTATCAAGGATTATGACCTAAGTCTTCAATACCATCCTGGAAAGGCTAATGTAGTAGCTGGTGCCCTGAGTCGTAAGGTTTATTTGAATGGGCTCACGGCAGGAGAAATACCTGAGGATTTATGCAAGGCATTCAAGGACCTCCGATTGGAAGTGGTACCAGATGGTTTTGTAGCCTCGTTGGTAGTACAACCAAATTTAATGGACAATATACGTAAAGCTCAGAAGGGAGACAAGGATATTGAAGAAATCAAAGCCAATTTGAGAGCAGGAAAAGCCAAGGGATTTCATGAAGATGAGCAAGGAACCTTGTGGTTTGAAAAACGTGTATGTGTGGCCAATGATCCTGATCTCAGGAAGTTAATTCTGCAAGAAGCCCGTGAAACACCTTGCTCCATTCATCCAGGAAATACCAAAATGTATATGGATGTGAAGAAGAGATTTTGGTGGAACAGTCTGAAAAGAGAAATAGCAGAATATATAGCTAAGTGCGATGTATGCAGTCGAGTAAAGGCTGAGCATCAGAAACCAGCAGGACTTTTGCAACCTTTGAAGGTACCGGACTGGAAGTGGGATTCTATTGGGATGGATTTCATCACCGGGTTACCAAGGACCAGATCAGGGTATGATTCTATTTGGGTTATTGTTTGTCGCTTAACCAAAATAGCTCACCTTATACCCGTGAAGACCACCTATACCAGCGCAAAGCTAGCTGATATTTACATGAAGAGGATTGTGTGCCTACACGGCGTCCCCAAGAGTATCGTGTCTGATAGAGGGACCCAGTTCACATCCCATTTTTGGAAGCAGTTGCATGAATCACTGGGAACTAGATTGGAATTCAGTACGGCATTTCACCCGCAAACGGATGGTCAGACTGAAAGAGTAAATCAGATTTTAGAAGATATGTTAAGAGCTTGTGCGCTTGATTATGGGTCTAGTTGGGATGACAATCTACCCTATGCCGAGTTCTCCTACAATAATAGTTACCAAGCTAGCATTGAGATGGCACCATTTGAGGCTTTATATGGGAAGAAATGCACAACCCCATTGTTGTGGAGTGGTGTAGGAGAACGAAGTTTCTTTGGACCTGATATAATCCAAGAAGCTGAAGAGAAGGTCAGATTAATTAAAGATAGATTGAAGATAGCACAGTCACGCCAGAAAAGCTACGCGGATTCTAAACGTAGAGAAGTCGCCTACGAGGTGGGCGATAGAACCTATCTTAGAGTGTCGCCACTCAGGGGTGTAAAGAGGTTTGGAATTAAAGGAAAATTAGCACCTCGGTTTATTGGACCTTTTAAAATTCTGTCTCGTAAGGGTGAGGTGGCATATGAGCTAGAACTACCAGAAGCTCTGTATGCGGTTCATAATGTGTTCCATGTCAGTCAATTGAAGAAATGTCACCCCGAGATGTTGGGAGTTCCCTTAAAGGATACAGTACCCCTTGAAGAAGTACAATTGGAGAGTGACCTGACCTACGAAGAGAAACCCATCAAGATATTGCAGACCGCAGAAAGAGTCACCCGTACCAAAACCATCAAGTTTTGTAAAGTCCAATGGAACCATCACACCGAGGAAGAAGCCACCTGGGAACGAGAGGATGACCTCCGAGAAGACCATCCACACCTATTTGCCGATCTTTCCGAAGCTCGAGGGCGAGTTTCCTCTTAAGGGGGTTAGTCTGTAACATCCCAAATTTTACAAAAATTTAAAACTTAGCATTCAATCATCATTCATCATTAGGCATAAAACTACATCACAAAAATATTAAATAAAACTTCAAATTATAAATTTGAATAAACTATAATTCCATAAAGTGTTTACTTAAAACTCCTTAAATAAATAAAATATTATCAATTTATTTATGGGTAAGTATAATGTCAAAAAGTCCCATTTTTAATAACCTTTCCAAAACATATTTTTATGATTTTTTCTGAAATGTTTTGAATAGGTTTAAAAATCATATTTGAAATCAGTGTTTAAAAACAGGTAGTAATTCTTTTAAAAAGAAAAGGAAATCGGGCCGGCCCGTTGGCTATCTGCCGCACACGCGTAGCCTACCAGCCCGCCAGCGGCCCAGCGCCCCGCGCTCTCGCTCGCAGTCGCTGACAGGTGGGACCCACCTGTCATCACCCCCGCGGAAATGTTCGTCCTCAAATCACGCTCCCGACCCCGACAGGAAACAGCGGATTGATTCGCACGATTACGAGCGATTTACTACTCCCCTTACCTCGCCTCCTCCCCCTACTAATACCCCTCTCCGCTCTCTTCCGTTTGCCTCAATCCAATCGACCCGAGAGCCACCAGGCTGCACACATTCGTCTCCGGAGTTCCGCGGTGGCCGCCGGCACGCACAACTCCGGCGAGCTCTCCCGAGGGAACGAGGACGCTCCGCTCATCGCTGCCTCGCCATCGTCTCCATCTCGACGCCACGCACCCCCTGGTGAGCTCCGTTTATCTCCGAGCACCGTAGAACGCCTCGGGCGCAAACGCCGGCCATGGCTCCGCCGCGCCCCGCGCGTCTCCGGCGACTCGCGCCGCCCGCGTTAGGTCAACACGTCCTGGACCGTTGGATTTAGATCCAACGGATCTGTTTTATTTTTATTTTTTGCTTCTGTGATTAATCTGGCGCGTCCGATTTCATTTAGATCTAACGGCCCCCGATCATGATCCGCGTCGAATCGGTACGGGCAAATCAGATCGCGCCGCGTGGCCGATTCTTTTTCTATTTCGAATAGAATTTAGAAATTAAAACAGAAAACTATTAAAACTTGCAAAATTCATAACTTTCAATCTGTAAATCCAAATTTGATAAACTTTATATCATTGGAAAGACCTGCCCATGTAGTTTATTCCTATATCATTAGTTTGTCATTTTAGTGTCTTTAAAATTGTGAAATTTAGAGATTGGCATTTCGGCCATTTAAAGTCATAATTTAAATATTAAAAATGTTTTTCATCTAAATCCAAATGTTGTGGAATAATAATTTTGCTCTCTGTCCAGAAAATACAACATGAGGTTTTATTGAAGGTTTTGTATTTAAATTGACCTTAATTGTTCTTTATATTCAATTGTTAAAATAGAAAATAAAATATTGTTCATTGCATGACATGCATTAAATAAACGGAGAAAATAAAATTGATAATAAGTGGTTTTGATTATGATTATAACATGTCATGCATGCATACATATTTATGCTTGGAGTTTTTAAGTGTTGCATGTTGTATTTATTTATTTTGTATTGCTTGTTGTTAGATTGTGAAGAGGAGGAAGGACTTGCTTGTGATTGTTATTCTTGCTGTGCTTGTGCCTCCTGTTACCAAGGCAAGTGACATTCATACAATATCCCATATTTTCTATATGCATAAGTAGTATATTTTGAGTAGTGTGCATGATAGGGATTTTTGATTTATTTTATAATGCTAAGTTAGTTTGTGTTTTACAAATCTCCTAGTAGTGTGTAGCCACCCTTTTCCTAAGCAGCCATGAAAATATTTTATTAGTTGCTTAGCCATGCTATAAAAATGTTTACCATGTTATGGAAATGTTTCTAAGTGTTAAAATCTAAAATACACATCTGGGTGGAATTGGTTGTTATGGTTTATGTTGAGTGGCTTTTGGGACTATGCTTGTGGTTTTCATCGCCTAGGATGAATGTCTATTCTACTTAGTGCCATGAGTATGGTGGTTGTTACCCAGAAGTACACTTGTGGATGGCCACCCAGGAACAAAGAGATTACCAAGTCCCTCCAAGTTTAGAAGCTTCCCGTGCAGCCTTTTGACAATGGGCTCTGTCTAGAATGATTAAGTTGTGGGAGTGCAACCTGTCAGCTTGACAAGCAGATGTAGAGATGATAGGTGGAACGGGTCTTGCTAGTATGGTTGCATTCTTTTTCTGAAAGTTCTTGTCTCAATTCTCTCCTTTCCATAATACACTCCGCGTGTATAGGATTTCTCGGACAAATTGAGTCTAAAGGTGAAAGTGCACAACCTCTGCAGAGTCGACAATCTGAGTTCTCAGCCGTGTCCCCGGAAATGGACTACTTCGAGCAACTGGACAAGGATGGGCAGAAGAATCTCAACACTGTTTTCATAAAGTAAAATTTGACTAAGGAAAGAATTGTTGGTGCACTTGGGCTTTATCCCTTGGTGCCAAGTCTTCGAGAAATAAAAGTGTTTTACAAAATGATAGGAGAAAACTTGCTTTCTGCAAATAGCCTTCAACCCCACCAAGCCAAATATGCATATAGATTTTAGACTTGCCAGTATATATCCACCATAGTCACTTGCCAATACATCATTGTATTGACCTCGTTCGGGGGCTGCATATTCCAATGTGCAGGTAATTCTGATGCTGAATGATTTTGGCTCGAGTCTACACCCAACATGACTGCCTGTGGCGCATGTTTGAAGATGAGGCTCGATGTTATTTCGCTTTCGTTGTGAACTCTGAACTTTAGCTAGCCTTCATGGCTATGCAATTTGTAATAAAGCCATACTTGGCTATTATTTTTGGATCTCGTTGTAGCAATTTTAATACTTATGCAATGGTAACTTATATTTTGTACTGTGGTGCTGGCAGTGACCCAGGGACTAGCACATAACACAGGTGTTCCAACTTTAATAAAAGTTGGGGTGCTACACTACCTCTCTCTATTCCGCACCATCTCGGGGCCGGGATCGTGCGTCGCCGCGCCGCCGTGGGTTCGGCAGCGCCGGCCACGTCCGCCGCCTGGTGACGTCCAAGGCTGACGTCACTCCTGTGCGGCTGACGCGTGGGGCCCGCCTGTCAGCAGTTTTATAAATACCAGATAAACCCCTAAAAATAAAAAATCATATATTTTAATTTACAACTAAAAAAAATACAAAAAAATACTAAAATTTGGAGAAAAATTATATCTTTGCAACCAACAAAGTTACATGCATGTTTACACGCCTCATAAAATAATAACTACAATAAATGATTTAGCAATTTTATATTATCTCGACCAATTTCTATAACGTGAAAACAATTCTATAAATACCACCACATAAATAAATTTTGGTTATTTGTGCCAAGCACTCTAAATTCAAATGTGCTTTACAATATAACTCACTGTTGGTTTTACAAAACCACAGAAAATGAGTTACATGCATGTTTACACGACTCAAAAAAATAATAACTACAATAAATGTTCTAGCTTATTTAATATCATCTGGACCAATTTTTATAACGTGAAAACATTTCTATAAATACCACCACGAAAATATAATTTGGTTATCTGTGCCATATACTCCAAATGCAAATGTACTTTACAATACAACTCGTTGTTGGTTTTAGAAAACTATAGAAAATGTTTCGATCTCTAAAATTTGTAACTTCTAAACCATAATTCACACAAATATACTCCACACATTCTAATTCAACTAAAAAACGAATACATGAACTAAGTATAACTGTTTAAAATAACTCACTGTTGGTTTTAAGTAACGACATAAAATATTTAGAACTGTAACATTAGTAACTTTGAAACTGCAAACCACATAAATAATTGCAGGCCAAAGATAACTTCACGTCTCCATGCATATTTAAACTACTTCATAAAATAATAATTACAATAACCATTATACTTTCTTATATGAACTATATGGGCTTATAGAAAAACCAATTCAACTTCCTGAATTTCTAGGTACACACAAAACAATAAATTCTAATTCGGTCAAACAAATACTTAGAATTACTAAGATGAATTTTAAATACAACTCAATACACTCCAAATTTAACAACTCCCGAAAATCTAAGCAACTTTTAAACGCGAGCTTCTTTCAATTTCACTAAACTTCAAATCCAAACAATTTTTAAATGTGCATGTTACCAAATTTAGAATCTATTTAGTCTACGGGTGCGGCATCACCGCACTAAATCCACTAGTCTCATTTATATTTGGCAAATTTTAGTTATTCTATCCTATTTCATCCACTCCAACATGATTTCGCCCCCTCCAATCCTTGTGGCTGGCTCCGTCCCTGCTACTGGTAATGCCGAGTTGGGGTCTGTGTTTAGGCTGATCGAATCAGGCAGAGCCTGCTGAATTTGACCACACCAGTCACCAGAGATACGGACTATGGCTTCTAGGAGCTTGATGACCAAGTTTTCTGTACGCTGAAAACCTGAAAGTAATTTCATAACGACGGAACGAAAAGGTGAAGCGCCCCAGCTTTTATTAAAGTTGGAACACCTGTGTTATGTGCTAGTCCCTGGATCACTGCCAGCACCACAGTATAAAATATAAGGTACCAATGCATATGTATTAAAATTGCTACAACGAGATCCAAAAATAATAGCCAAGTATGGCTTTATTACAAGTTGCATAGCCATGAAGGCTAGCTAAAGTTCGGAGTTCACAACGAAAGCGAAATAACATGGAGCCTCATCTTCAAGCATGCGCCACAGGTAGACATGTTGGGTGTAGACTCGAGTCCAAACTCATTCAGCATCAGAATTACCTGCACATTTGAATATGCAGCCCCCGAAGGAGGTCAATACAATGATGTATTGGCAAGTGACTATGGTGGATATATAATGATAAGTCTAAAATCTATATGCATATTTGGCTAGGCGGGGTTGGTAGCTATTTGCAGAAAGCAAGTTTTCTCCTAGCATTTTGTAAAACACTTTTATTTCTCAAGACTTGGCACCAAGGGATAAAGCCCAAGTGCACCAACAATTCTTTCCTTAGTCAAATTTTACTTTATGAAAACAATGTTGAGATTCTTCCGTCCATCCTTGTCCAGTTGCTCGAAGTAGTCCATTTCCGGGGACACGGCTGAGTACTCAGATTGTCGACTATGCAGAGGTTGTGCACTTTCACCTTTAGACTCAATTAGCCCGAAAATCCCATACACACGGAGTGTATTGAGGAAAGGAGAGAATTGAGACAAGAACTTTCAGAAGAAGGATGCAACCATACTAGCAAGACCCGTTCCACCTACCATCTCTACATCTGCTTGTCAAGCTGACAGGTTGCACCCTCACAACTTAATTATTTTAAACAGAGCCCATTGTCAAAAGGCTGCACGGGAAGCTTCTAAACTTGGAGAGACTTGGTAATCTCTTCGTTCCTGGGTGGCCGTCCACAAGTGCACTTCTGGGTAACAAACACCATACTCATGGCCAGAAGTAGAATAGACATTCATCCTAGGCGACGACAACCACAAGCATAGTCCCAAAAGCCACTCAACATAAACCAAACAACCAATTCCACCCAGATGTGTATTTAAAATTTTAACACTTAGAAGCATTTCCAAAACAGCGTAAACATTTTTATAGCATAGCTAAGCAACTAATAAAACTTTTCATGGCTGTATAGGAGAAGGGGTGGCTACACACTACTAGGATATTTGTAAAATACAAACTAACTTAGCATTATAGAATAAACCTATCATGCACACTACTCAAAATATACTACTTATGCATATAGAAAATATGGGATATAGTATGAATGTCACTTGCCTTGGTAACAGGAGGCACAAGCACAACAAGAGTAACAATCACAAGCAAGTCCTTCCTCCTCTTCACAATCTAACAACAAGCAATATAAAAGTAAATAAACACAACATGCAACACTTAAAATTCCAAAGCATAAATATGTATGCATGCATGATATGTTATAAACATAACCAAAACAACTTATTATCAATTTTTATTTTCTCTGTTTATTTAATGCATGCAATGCAATGAATAATATTTTATTTTCTATTTTAACAATTAAGATATATATAACAATTATAGTCAATTTAAGTACAAAAATTTCAATAAAAACTCATGTTGCATTTTCTGGACAGAGGGCAAAATTATTATTCCACAAAAAATGGATTTAGATGATTTTTTTTAATATTTAAATTATGAATTTAAATGGCCGAAATGCCAATCTGTAAATTTCACAATTTTTAAGACACTAAAATGACAAACTAATGATATAGGAATAAACTACATGGGCAGGGCTTTCCAATGATATAAAGTTTATCAAATTTGGACTTACATATTGAAAGTTATGAATTTTGCAAGTTTTAATAGTTTTCTGTTTTAATTTCTAAATTCTATTCGAATTAGAAAAAGAATCGGCCACGCGGTGCGACCTGATTCGTCCGTACCGCTTCGACGCGGATCGCGCTCGGGAGCCGTTAGATCTAAATGAAATCGGACGCGCCAGATTAATCGCAGAGACGAAAAATAAAAATAAAACGGATCCGTTGGATCTAGATCCAACGGTCCAGGATGCGTTGACCTAACGCCGGCGGCGCGACTCGTCGGAGACGCGCGGGGCGCGGCGGAGCCATGGCCGGCGTTCTTCGCCCGAGGCGTTCTACGGTGCTAGGAGGGAAACGGAGCTCACCCGGGGATGCGCGACGTCGAGAGGGAGGCGATGGCACAAGTGGCGATGACCGGAGCGTCCTCGTCTTCCCGGAAGAGCTCGCCGGAGTTGCACGCGGCGGCGGTTCTTCTCGGTCGTGGACGGAGGCGGAGATTCACTGCGAAAACACATGCTCCACCGTGTCAAATCGATGCGCATGGTTAAAAGGAATTGAAAGGGGGTGGAGTTCTTACCGACGGCGACGACGGATTCGCGAGAGCTCGAGCGGGCAGCCTAGGGGCTCTCGGGAGGAATGGTTTGGGGCAATCGGACGAGAGCGAAGGGGACTATTAGTAGGGGGAAGATGCGGGGTAAATGGAGTAGTAAATCGCCGTATTGAAACGAAATCAAATCGACCGTTTTCGGTCGGAGGCGAGGGCGTGATTTGGGGAAGAACTGCTCCGCGGGGGAGATGACAGGTGGGTCCCACCTGTCGGCGACTGCGAGCGAGAGAGAGGGGCGCTGGGCCGCTGGCAGGCCGTTGCGTCTCGCACGCGCGGCAGTTAGCTAAACGGAATTAATATCTTTTTTTAAATACTGATTTCGAAAATGATTTTTAAACCTATCCAAAACATTTCAGAAAAATTAATAAAAATTTGTTTTGGAAAGGTTATTAAAAATGGGACTTTTTGACATTATACTTGCCCATAAATAAATTGATCAAATTTTATTTATTAAAGGAGTTTAAATAAACACTTTATGGAATTATAGATTATTTAAATTTATAATTTGAAGTTTTATTTAATAATTTTGTGATGTAGTTTTATGCCTGATGATGAATGATGCATGGATGCAAAGTTTTAAATTTTTGCAAATTTTGGGATGTTACAGACTAACCCCCTTAAGAGGAAGCTCGCCCTGGAGCTTCAGAAAGGTCAGCAAATAGGTGTGGATGGTCTTCTCGGAGGTCATCCTCTCGTTCCCATGTGGCTTCTTCCTCGGTGTGATGATTCCACTGGACTTTGCAAAACTTGATGGTTTTGGTACGGGTGACTCTTTCTGCGGTCTGCAATATCTTGATGGGTTTCTCTTCGTAGGTCAGGTCACTTTCCAATTGTACTTCTTCGAGAGGTACTATATCCTTTAAAGGAACTCCAATCATCTCGGGGTGACATTTCTTCAACTGACTGACATGGAACACATTATGAACCGCAAACAGAGCTTCTAGTAGTTCTAACTCATATGCCACCTCACCCTTGCGAGACAGAATTTTAAATGGTCCAATAAATCGAGGTGCTAATTTTCCTTTAATTCCAAACCTCTTTACACCCCTGAGTGGTGACACTCTGAGATAGGTTCTATCACCCACCTCGTAGGCGACTTCTCTACGTTTAGAATCCGCGTAGCTTTTCTGCCGTGACTGTGCTATCTTCAATCTATCTTTAATTAATCTGACCTTCTCTTCAGCTTCTTGGATTATATCAGGTCCAAAGAAACTTCTTTCTCCTACACCACTCCACAACAATGGGGTTGTGTATTTCTTCCCATATAAAGCCTCAAAGGGTGCCATCTCAATGCTAGCTTGGTAACTGTTATTGTAGGAGAACTCAGCATAAGGTAGATTGTCATCCCAACTAGACCCATGTTTGTTTACAAAAGCTCTTGATATGAATGAATGCGATGCTCCAGTATCAAATAAGACTAATGCTGGAAAGGAATTGAGCAGGAACTTACCAATCACAGCATCAGGTTCATCATGAACTTCTTCCACATTGATGTGATTTACTTGCCCCTTCTGGAAAGGATTGGGCTTGGAATTTTCATCAGCCTTCCTCTCTGGGCATTCAGTTGCATAGTGTCCTGTCTTCTTGCACTTGAAGCAAGTCACATTAGACAAGTCTTTCTTCCCTTCATAGTTAGGACGGGGATTACCATTCCCGTGATTTTGGCCATGGTGATGGTTTCCCATGAACCCACCATTATTTCCTTTGTACCCTCCATTGTTTCCTTTGTATCCTCCATTGTGGTTATGACCATGATGCTTTTGGCCACTACCACTGTTGGAGTAGTTCCAGGGTTTATGGCCACTGACTTCAGAGGTGTGTGGTTTCTTGAGTGTCCCTTCAGAGTTACCCTTACTTGCACCAAACTTCCTCTTCCTATTTTCTTTCTTTCTTATGTTATTGTCCAGAGTGATTGCTTGATCCAGCAAAACTTGATAATTTGGAGCATATGCCACAGATAGGGGTATCTTCAGTTCTCCCCTAAGTCCATTAAGGAATTTTTCCTTTCTCTTAGCATCTGTGTCGATGTCTTCTGGTTCATACCTTGATAACATACAGAAGTCATCCATATACTCCTTCAGAGTTCTACCTCCATGTCTCAAGCTACAAAATTCCTCCTTCTTCAGATTCATTATGCCAGAGGAGATGTGAGCATTGCGGAAACCATCCTTGAACGCATCCCAAGTCATGCCATCCAAGGGATGGTTCACTTGATAGGTATCCCACCACATGGCAGCAGGTCCTTCCAATAGGTGTGCACTGAACCTCACCTTTTCTGCCTCAGAACACTCACGGGTTACTAAGTCCTTGTTGACTGAACGGAGCCAGTCATCCGCCACTATTGGTTCAGTAGCAGAGGAGAACTTATTAGGTCTAAGCCTGAGAAATCTTGCAAGTTTGTCCACTGGAGGTGGTGGTGGTGGTGGTGGTGGGTGGTTGTTATTGTTGTTGTTGTTGGTTGCTGCAATGAACTCGGTCATCATAGTCACCAGTTGGGCTTGAGCTGCCATCAGCTGTTGCATAGCTTCGTTGTCGTCGGTATCACGACGCAGAGGCATCTGTGGGGTTTTAGCATGGATGAGTAAAAGATAGATAGAACTATAAGGAGGAATCCTACCCAGACACAAAACAATCAAGTCAAGCACACCATCAACAACACACCACTTATAAAACAATCAACAAACAAATCAAAACCTTTGGCTTAAGGAAAGCGATATAAAAGTTTGGAAAATAAACTCACGAGGTTCCGAGGATACAAGGGAAAGTACTGCCTTACCACATGTTGGTAGGTCAATACGAAGCTAAGATAACGATGAGATGTATGATAAATGGTGGTCTCACTAACTAACTACTCGACCATGACATCTTCTTCCTCTTCAATTTCCTGAATCTCGATCCCTTCATTGGCGAGTACATCCTTGAGTTCCTTTACTTCTTTCTCCAGGGCAGAGTTCTTTTCTTGCAGCTCCCTCTTCTCAGTACGAAGCCTTTTGATCAAGTCACTATCAGCCTCGAACTCGACTTCATTGCTCTCGAGTTCTGCCTTTTGTTCCCTGATAGTCTTGTTCTTCTCTTGAACTCTTTTCTCCTGCCTCCTGTACTTCTCCTCTTGTGCAACAAACCTCTCTTCTTGTGCCTTAGTCACTTCCTCTTGAGCCTTCACCTTCTCTTTGTTCTCTTTAATTAAGGCACATAGCTCATCGTTCTTCAGGAGCTCGGTGCGTCGATGTTCATACAGTTCAGTGACAAGGATTTCCAGCTCCTGGAAATAAAGACTAAGGGGTTTTGCCTTGCCTCTTTCTACGACATCATACAGGTAAGGTTCTCCATCCTCGTTTCTCCTTCCAAAGAAAATGGAGTAGTGGCCCCTCAACTCTGTGCTGTAGCGTCCACAGAGGCGCCCAATCAAATCTTGCATGACTAGATTGAGTCCTTTATCTTTGGAGTCGCTAACCATTTTGATCTCAAGTGGGGGCTCTTCTCCACGTCCTGGATGAGTTGCTTTTATTTCCCAGCAACCCTCTTTGTTAAACTTCTTCAGGATGAAGCCCTTGACTTAGGGTAGTGGTAACCCTATCTTCTCGCCGATGTCGAGAAGGTAACAGCCAAAACGGGTGTTCTCGAAGTCCTCCGCGGTGGTGAAGTGGAAGCTCGTCATCCTTTAGGTAGAAAGAAAGGAATTAAAAAAAAAATTGCATAAGATAAGGGAGTACTAGTCATGGTGTGTATTATTAATTTAGAAGGATACTAAGTCAAAATCTTAAGGTGATCAACAGATATTAACAACTCTTCGTAAATTGGATTTTTCACTATAGTGAGAAAGACAGACTACCGGCCAGCCACTTATATTGTGGAACATGTCTCATGTACGCGGACATGTAAGGTTTGTCCCGGGCTGCTTCATCCCACTATGCCGCTAGAATCCAACATTCTTCAAAGATGGTAACATTATTACCAAAAAGGGGCTTAATCAATCCTAGGGGCTCGAACCTACAGTCAACACTTTGCTCTGATACCATTTTGTAGCGCCCCAGCTTTTATTAAAGTTGGAACACCTGTGTTATGTGCTAGTCCCTGGATCACTGCCAGCACCACAGTACAAAATATAAGGTACCAATGCATAAGTATTAAAATTGCTACAGCGAGATCCAAAAATAATAGCCAAGTATGGCTTTATTACAAGTTGCATAGCCATGAAGGCTAGCTAAAGTTCAGAGTTCACAACGAAAGCGAAATAACATGGAGCCTCATCTTCAAGCATGCGCCACAGGAAGACATGTTGGGTGTAGACTCGAGTCCAAACTCATTCAGCATCAGAATTACCTGCACATTTGAATATGCAGCCCCTGAAGGAGGTCAATACAATGATGTATTGGCAAGTGACTATGGTGGATATATAATGACAAGTCTAAAATCTATATGCATATTTGGCTAGGCGGGGTTGGTAGCTATTTGCAGAAAGCAAGTTTTCTCCTAGACATTCATCCTAGGCGACGACAACCACAAGCATAGTCCCAAAAGCCACTCAACATAAACCAAACAACCAATTCCACCCAGATGTGTATTTAAAATTTTAACACTTAGAAGCATTTCCAAAACAGCGTAAACATTTTTATAGCATAGCTACGCAACTAATAAAACTTTTCATGGCTGCATAGGAGAAGGGGTGGCTACACACTACTAGGATATTTGTAAAATACAAACTAACTTAGCATTATAGAATAAACCTATCATGCACACTACTCAAAATATACTACTTATGCATATAGAAAATATGGGATATAGTATGAATGTCACTTGCCTTGGTAACAGGAGGCACAAGCACAGCAAGAGTAACAATCACAAGCAAGTCCTTCCTCCTCTTCACAATCTAACAACAAGCAATACAAAAATAAATAAACACAACATGCAACACTTAAAATTCCAGAGCATAAATATGTATGCATGCATGATATGTTATAAACATAACTAAAACAACTTATTATCAATTTTTATTTTCTCTGTTTATTTAATGCATGCAATGCAATGAATAATATTTTATTTACTATTTTAATAATTGAGATATATAGAACAATTATAGTCAATTTAAGTACAAAACTTTCAATAGAAACTCATGTTGCATTTTCTGGACAGAGAGCAAAATTATTATTCCACAACAATTGGATTTAGATGAAAAACAATTTTAATATTTAAATTATGAATTTAAATGGCCGAAATGCCAATCTGTAAATTTCACAATTTTTAAGACACTAAAATGACAAACTAAAGATATAGGAATAAATTACATGGGCATGGCTTTCCAATGATATAAAGTTTATCAAATTTGGACTTACATATTGAAAGTTATGAATTTTGCAAGTTTTAATAGTTTTCTGTTTTAATTTCTAAATTCTATTCGAATTAGAAAAATAATCGGCCACACGGCGCGACCTTATTCGTCCGTACCGCTTCGACGCGGATCACGCTCGGGAGCCGTTAGATCTAAATGAAATCGGACGCGCCAGATTAATCGCAGAGACGAAAAATAAAAATAAATGGATCCGTTGGATCTAGATCCAACGGTCCAGGATGCGTTGACCTAACGCGGGCGGCGCGACTCGCCGGAGACGCGCGGGGCGCGGCGGAGCCATGGCCGGCGTTCTTCGCTCGAGGCGTTCTACGGTGCTAGGAGGGAAACGGAGCTCACCCGGGGATGCGCGACGTCGAGAGGGAGGCGATGGCGCAGTGGCGATGACCGGAGCGTCCTCGTCTTCCCGGAAGAGCTCGCCGGAGTTGCGCTCGGCGGCGGTTCTTCTCGGTCGTGGACGGAGGCGGGGATTCGCTGCGAGAACACATGCTCCACCGTGTCTAATCGGTGCACACGGTTAAAAGGAATCGAAAGGGGGTGGAGAGAAGGTCTGAGGTGGTCGGAGTTGCTCGGGCGGCAGAGTTCTTACCGACGGCGACGACGGATTCGCGAGAGCTCGAGCGGGCAGCCTAGGGGCTCTCGGGAGGAATGGTTTGGGGCAATCGGACGAGAGCGAAGGGGGCTATTAGTAGGGGGAGGATGCGGGGTAAATGGAGTAGCAAATCGCCGTATTGAAACGAAATCAAATCGGCCGTTTTCGGTCGGAGGCGAGGGCGTGATTTGGGGAAGAACTGCTCCGCGAGGGAGATGACAGGTGGGTCCCACCTGTCAGCAACTGCGAGCGAGAGAGAGGGGCGCTGGGCCGCTGGCAGGCCGTTGCGTCTCGCGCGCGCGGTAGTTAGCTAAACGGGCCGGCCCGATTTCCTTTTCCTTTTAAATGAAATTAATATCTGTTTTTAAATACTGATTTCAAAAATGATTTTTAAACCTATCCAAAACATTTCAGAAAAATTCATAAAATATGTTTTGGAAAGGTTATTACAAATGGGACTTTTTGACATTATACTTGCCCATAAATAAATTGATCAAATTGTATTTATTAAAGGAGTTTAAATAAACACTTTATGGAATTACAGATTATTTAAATTTATAATTTGAAGTTTTATTTAATAATTTTGTGATTTAGTTTTATGCCTAATGATGAATGATGCATGGATGCAAAGTTTTAAATTTTTGCAAATTTTGGGATGTTACAAAAGGACAAGCTGACGATGGCGAGAAAGAAGCCGGGAAGAAGAAGCTGTCTGGGCGACTGGGTTACGTCAAATCCAATAGTCAACCTGACCCTGACGGTTGCCGAAGGACTTGTCCTACCTCTGTAGAAACTCCTTTATATCTTTATTTTATTGCAATGTTATGTCAAGTTAAGGCTCTAGTTGAAAGTTGAGGTTAAAATTCAATTCCTATGCTGAAACAGATTTCTTCTGTCCACCGTTAAACTCATAACTCCTCACTGGAACGTCATAAAAATCTGCTCTTTTTTGCGCGTAATCGTCAGATGCATACACAACTTTCATTATTTATAAGTTTTCTTATTTGAGCAAGTTAAGTGACTCGATTTTTATTGTCTTTACGGACTGTTCTGTTTTTGACAGACTCTGTCATTTTCTTTTGTAATGCCTCTTTTGCTATTTTGATTGGATCTTTTTATCCTTTTAAGTATCAGTGGCTGTAGCTAATATCCAGTAGCATTGGTAGCAATTGTGTTCCAACATAATATCATAATTTTTGTGCGCTATGTGTGGAGAAAGTTTTCAAGGATCAAGAGAGAAGGACGATATAATGTGATCCAGATGATAGTAACACCAAAGCTTGGGGCATCCCCTTCTTCATCGACAAACTATCAGGTCCTTTCTAGTAAATCTATATTTTAATTCCGTAACATCTTATGTGCTTATCTTGAAGCGTCTGTTTGTTTTTATTTTTGTTTTTGTTACTTTCATGCTCTGAATAATATGGATCCTAGCATTCTTTTGTGTGTGAGAGAGACACTCTCCGCTTTTTCATATTAATACTCGTATTCTTCACTTATATTCGTTGAGTATTCGTCTTCTGTTATTGTTTGCTCTCTAGCTATTGTTTTTCATGCATCTCTTATTAGAGCTGTTAGCTTTGTTATATTATACTCTCATATCTCATTGTTTAATTACTTTGAGAGTTTATCTTTTAAAAAATTTGGTTGGCATTTGGTTGAGAACAGAAAATGCTAAATGTGGTAGATGGTATAACTAAATGATTCATAATCTTGTAGACCATTAAATTGTGTCACTTGAATCATTGATGTTGTTTTGATATATTAATTTGCTTAATGGTAAACATGATGATCTAGTAAAGTGGAATGATTAAATGGTTGGTCTAGAGAAACTTGAAAACTGTGCCACACTTAAATTTCCAGTTGATTGCATAATGGTATATGACTTCTATTTGCCTAAAGAAACCGTAATGACTTTATGTTATGCGGTACGGTCGGGGAAGCCAACGGTGACTTTGTCATTCGCCACGATCCCTCTAGGAGTAATTTTCATCATGCCTTGCATGATCATATTTTTATTTGGAATCTTTTTACTTGTAAGTTCTAAAACTGCGATTTTCATGGCACTTCCACCACCATATTGATAGCCTCTTCGGTACTTTGCTTTGCCCTTTCTCACATTGACAGTTGGTGCATTTTTCACGGGTACATCCAAACTCGTGGGAGATCTTCATCTTATTCTCCTACACATAAGCCAAATATCTTTCTCAAAACATCCACCATACCTACCTATTACAACATTTTCATAGCTGTTTCGAGATATATTACCATGCAACATCCATCTTACATTACATGACTTGTTGTCATTCATTACTTATTTATTGCTTTGCGTGTTTCTATAAAACTGATGTGTGGTTTTATCCATGTTACTCTAGATCACTGCATAACCTGCTACACTGGCAGAGGCACCGTTGTCATATGTATTCTTATGGCACAGTTATATTAGTTGCTTGTATCATCAGTATGTTGTTTTATCATCATTACCGTGCTGTCATATATCATGTATCATATTAGGATGCTTGCCCCTAAAAGTGAAAAGAGCCATGGAGGCCATCGAAAAGAGAAACTAAAACAGGAAAAAAAATGAAAAAGAGAAAAGAGAAAAAAGAAAAAAGAAAGAAATAAAAAGGGGGTAGCATTACTATTCTTTATCACACACTTGTGCTTATGTTATAGCACCATATCATTTATAGTCATCACTTGTTCTGATGTTACAGCACCATATCATTTGTGCTCATGTTTAGCACCTTTACTCCGTATTAGAGAATTTTCATGTCTTAGTTGATAACTATGTGGGGAACTTTACACTATATAACTTGACTTGTATATTCAATTGATGAGCCTCCTCAAAAGTGCTCTAGGTCTTCGTGAGCAAGCAAGTTGGATGCACCCCCACTAGTTCCATTGGAGAGCTTTCACATATTTATAGCTCCATGTGCATCTGTTGTATGGCAATCACTACTCCTTGCATAGCTTTGATTGTAAGATTTTCTCTTGTCTAATGATCATCTACAGCTTTGTGAGCCTTTCTTCCGTTGGCCTTACAAACCTCCGTTAACATTCACTTAGCCATAACATCCTGGTGCCAGGAACCAAGGTTGAACGCTTGCTTGTTTCTTATGAACAAATAATATATTGATCTTCTACGTGCATATTGCTATTACTTGACTTGATCCTTTCATAAAGTTGTCATGTTTGTTGGAAGCATTAGATGATTATATTGTTGTGCTTGAAGCTTAAATCATCTTTAATATCTACTTTGCACGGTTGATTGCTATCTAGTACTATATCACTGAAAGCTTTGCTTGCTTCACCTACTTGTTTATTCATTACTCGTTTGATATCAATATAAACTACAACCCTTATTCATTTGATCTCAGTTTACATGCCTTACATTATTACATGATCAAGATTGTGTTTAAGCATGTCACTTCAGAAATAATTTCTGATTTTCTGAAGGGACATGCTTAAACACAATCTTGATCATGTACTAGTGTAAGGCATGTAAACTGAGATAAAATGAATAAGGGTTGTAGTTTCTATTGATATTGAAAGGACAATGATGTCGCCTAGAGGGGGGGTGGTGAATAGGCGGTTTAAAACTTTTCCGGTTTAGGCTTGATAATTGCGGAATAAAACTAGGTGTTTAAATTAACAAGCCGACAACCTAAATAAACTAGGCTCACCTATGTGCACCAACAACTTATGCTAAGCAAGACAAACAACAACGTGATAGCTATAGAATACTTCAAGCACGAAGGCTATCACAAAGTAAATTGCATAAGTAGAAAGCTCGGGTATAGAAATAACCGAGGCACGCAGAGACGAGGATGTATTCCCGAGTTCCTCCTTGTTAAGGGAGTACGTCTCGTTGGAGAGGTGTGAACCGACACAACGGTTCAACAACCACAAAGGTTTCACCTTCTTCTCCGATGAACCGCACAACAAAGGCTTGGTTCACCTTCCACTATCGGCATTCCTTCGAGACGGAATCCGGAGCCTTTCAACAACAATTCGGGGCACAACCCACAATGGGATTGGGGGCTCCTGAACGGCTTCAAGTGACCACACAAGGGTCCAACCACCACAAAGGCGTCTAGGGTCCAAGGACCCAAGAGTAACAAGCTCACAAACTTTCAACTTCCACGAATCCTCGTGGAGAGCACACCAATGCACCAAATGCAAAAGGCAAGAGCACAAGTGCTTATGGGGGAATAAGAGAGGAAGAACAAAGAGGAGATGCACCAAGAACTCCAAGATCAAGATCTACTAGGTTCCCCTCACTTAGAGGAGAGATGGATTGGTGGAAATGTAGATCTAGATCTCCTCTCTCAAATCCCTCAAAGATATGCAAGAATCATGGGATGAAATGGGAGAGGGGAAAGCTTTCCAAGGTCAACAATGGAGGAGAGAGAGAGAGAGTGGGAAAAAATGCTTGGAAGAACTAATCTCTCTGGGAAGAAGGGGCCATTTTATAGGTCCCACGAAAAAGAGCCGTTGCAGGAAAACTTCACACCGGAGTTTCCTGCCATTAGGGCCGGAAACTCTGGCCTACTGGGACCGGAAACTCCGGCCCCCATCAGGGGCTGAACACCGTCAACACAGCCGAGGCTTGGACAAACTCTCCGGTGCCCTGGGCTTGAAAGTTCATCCAGGGGCGGAAACTCTGGCCTTTGAGGCCGGAAACTCTGCCCCCCACCAGGTGCTGAACCACTTCAAAGCAGTTTTGGAGGAAAAGCGTTGAGTCCGGAGACTCCGGTCCTAGGGACCGGAAACTCCGGCCTAAGAAAAAGCTGTTGCAAAACTGAACACGAAAACTGCTATAACTTTTGCAAATGAACTCCGAACTTGCTTGATGCACACGGTGGGTGTGTTGTTGGGAGACCCCAAGAGGAAGGTGTGAAGTAGTGCCGCAGCAAGTTTCCCTCAGTTATGAAACCAAGGTTATCGAACAAGTAGGAGATGAATGTTCACTCGAGGTTGTTGGTGGCGACGTTGACATGACGCAATACCAGCGTCAGCAGCAAACGTGGAGCCAGCACACAATCAATCAAGATACTTTGCCCCAACTTAACAGTGAGGTTGTCAATCTCACCGGCCTACTGTAACAAAGGATTAAACGTATGTGTGGAAGAAAGATGTATGTTTGCAGAAAGTAAAAGGTTTGTAGTTGTGGTTTTATCAGATTAATGAGAAGGACCGGGGTCCACAGTTCACTAGTGGTGTCTCTCCATAAATAATAATAACATTCATCCATGCGTGGTAAACAAATTACAGCTAGGCAATTGACAGAATAATGATGAGCAACCCAATGCATATACTAATGTTATGGTGTCTAGTGTGAGATTCATTCGGCATTACAACAATATGCATAGACCGTTCCAACCGCATCTATGACTAATAATCCACCTTCCGGTTAGCGTCCGCACCCCTTTTAGTATTAATTTGCACGCAACAGATTATCGCCTTAAGCACTGCGTGTAAAGTAAGTAAGTAACATCATCCTTAGACAAAGTACTATTGTTTTATCCCTAGTAGAAATAGTACATCTACAAACTTAGAGCTTTCTATCACTGCCCCAGATTTAATAGAGACATGAACCCACTATCGAGCATAAATACCCCCTCTTGGAGTTACGAGCATCTACTTGGACAAAGCACACACGTAACGGAGAGCATGCAAAATCATTAAATAGCACACACATGATATTTTATGAAGTAACAACTTTAGTACTCAATATTCATCGGATCCCAGCAAACACAACATGGAGAATTACATAATGATGATCTTGATCATGATAGGCAGCTCACAAGATCTAAACATGATAGCTCAAGAGGAGAAGACAACCATCTAGTTACTGCTATGGACCCGTAGTCCAAGATAGACTACTCACGCATCAGTCCGGAGGCGGTCATGGCGACATAGAGGCCTCCGGGGACGCCCCCTCCCGGCAGGCTGCCGGGGAGCAGTTCTGATCTCTCCTGAAGTGGTGGTGACGATGGCGGCGACTCGGGACCCGTGGAGGAAAAAGTGATTAACCGTGCTCTGTTTTCAGGCCAAGGGGGTATTTGTAGGCGAAAGACCTAGGTCGGTGGGCGCCCGAGGGCGCCACATCGCCTCCTGACGCGTCAGGAAGTGGGGACGCGCCACTAGGTCATGTGGCCGCCTCGCGGCCCTTCTTCGTCTCGTCTTCGGTTCTTCGTGACGCAAATATTTTAAAAATAATTCCTGGTTGATTTACAATTTGGCAGATATTTCTGTCGTGGGATTGTCACGACAGATGTTTCCAGGTGGAAACTTGAGATGAGGGGCATGGCGGCTTCCGACATCAGGAGCTTGTCTAGCGTGGTGTGGGGAAACAAGAGTTTACCCAGGTTTGGCTCTTCGTCTTGAGGTAAAGACCTACTTCCTGCTTCGGCTTTATTGATTAGGATTTCGAGAACTCGGCGCCTTAGCTTCCGGGTCTCGAGATTACAATGGTGTCTCTCCTATGACTTGTGTCGATTGAACTTGAACTTGAACTTAGCTCTCTAGGAACCAGGAGACCCCCTTATATAGGTGGCGGGTCTCGCTGGAGGTACAAGGCCGGGTCCGGGTTCCTATCATACCCGAACTCTACTCTTAGTCCTCTAAGCTTCTTCTTTCCTTAGCAGGACTAAGTCTTGTACTTGGTCTCCAGCCTTCTGGATCCTTCTTGCTTGCGGGCCAAGGCTCACGTTGCGCACCTGTCGACCCAGTGGAGACTGGGGTATGAAGAGTCCACTCCCCCCAGGCCTCGCACGCGGGCTAATCAGACAAAACGACTAAGGACCAAGCCTCGCCGCCTGGCGGGACCCTCGAGAGGCAATTCCCCTCGAGGGCCTGAAGAGGAAGTGAGGGCCTCACGGGGACCCTCGCTTCAGGAGACCCTCCCGAGGCGCCAGCGCGCCTGGAGGGAAGTCAACAGGAATCCCTCCACAGGCCTCCCCAGGCCTGTGGGGAAACGTCGTGGCCAAGGAAGTACAGAGGGACACACATGGCCTCTGCCACACCCACATGGTGACGCAGGCACTCCCGTTTTGATGATAAAGGAGTCAATAAAGTTGCGCCGCCTGCTCCGGGACTGCCAAGACCTTCTACTCTGATGATAAAGCAGATGGACGGCGCAACCCTCCAAAGAGAACGTCATCGCGAGCTCCACCACAGAGACTGTCATCCCTGCGGGCAATACTGCGCGGTCGGCCACGACGCCCGACGTTATCAATTATGGACCGCGTCCATGGACGATCCGGCGGTGGTGGACTCCTGCTCCTCCATGCCACTGCCGTGTGGGAGCCACCCCGGACGCCGAGCAGAAGAAGAGCGCCTGAGGCGCCTATAAAAGGGGCAAGACTTCCATCGTAGCAAGGGTCGGCCAATTGCTTGCTACAACACTTGTAAATCCTAGCACTACTGAGTAGGATAGCCTCTGGTTGGAGGAGGAAGATCATCGCTTCCCTCCCCAGGCAAGAACTGCCTCAAGGGGGTCCTCAGCAAGCTCTGCTGTACTGTAACCACCATAGTTCAATACAGACAAGCAGGAGTAGCGGTCTTACCTCCTCTCGAGGGCTGTGAACCTGGGTACGGGCTGGTGTCCAACTCTGTCATGGGTGTTTCGTCTCCAGGTCCGGCGTGCAACGTCACCGTGCCCCTCGAGGGTCTTGACCTCTGCGTTCACCCCCCTTCACGAACTACACTTCAGGAAGTGACTATCCCCAATTCTAGGGAGTCATAACCCGACATTTGGCGCGCCAGGTAGGGGGTTGCGGCGCGTAAACGACCTTCGAGCCGCCTCCGCGCCATGGCGAACACCCACGCTACCCGTGCCGCCCGCGTCAGCCGACGCGCGCCTGAAGGAGCGCGCGCCCCGCCTGGCGCCACGACCACTCGCGCACGACGGGGCCGACGCCGCCGTGAAGAGCGCGCCCACTCGGGCCCTCATGTGGAGGAGCCCGAGAACAACTCCGAGCACCAGGAGGACGCGCAGTCGTTGCACCCGACGCGGCGCCCGAGCGGCTCCGGCCCTGGCAGAACGGACCCCACGCCTCACACCGCGCTGCTCACCGCGCGCTGTGGTCCAGAAGAAGGATGCGACTCTCCGCAAGTACATCCAGCGCTTCAGCCAAGTGCGCAACAAGATCCCAAACATCCCTGACACCCAAGTCATTGCCGCCTTCCGCGAGGGCGTCACAAATAGCAGGATGCTCGAGAAGCTGGGTATCCACGACAAGCTCACCTCTGTGGTGAAGCTGTTCGACCTGGCGGACAAGTGCGCCAAGGCTGAAGAGGGACTCATTTTCATCAAAATGTCCTCGAGAGGGGACGAGTACGCTGAGGGGTCCAGGAGACAGAAGAAGGAGGAGCCCAAGCGCAAGGCCACCGCGGTTCTCGCGGCAGAGCCTGACGCGAAGTGCACCCGCAGGGACTCTCCCGAGCCTGGAGAGAGGAAAGATGACCACCGCCCATTCTGCATCTACCACAAAAGGCGGGGTCACTCTACCGAGACTTGCTTCGACCTCAAGAGATTGAGCAAAGAGCGCGAGCAAGCAGAAGGCAGTGGCGGTCGCGGTCGAGGCCGTGGCTACCGCGGGAGCGGGCGCAAGAGCGGCTACCAGAAGCCATATGGCAACCAGGCCAATGCTACGGAGAAGACCTGAAGAGGAGGACGGTGGCTACCAAGCCCCAAGAGGCGCCATCGCCTGCATCCTCGGTGGGCGCAGGCGCCAAAGTCGAACAATCAGTTCAAGCAGTTCGCCCGCGAACTCAATGCTGCCCTCCCTAGCACTGAGATCTCCAAGCCCCTCAAGTGGTCGCAGTACACCATCGCCTTCGATGCTCAGGACCACCCCAAGTCCACCAAGGCTGTTGGAACCCTCCCGCTGGTCTGCAGCCCCACCATTGACAATGTCGCTGTCTCCAAGACACTCATTGATGGTGGAGCAGGCCTGAATGTTATCTCCACAGATATGTTCGAAGCGCTTCAAGTGCCCTACGAGCGGCTCATGCCCTCTAGGCCCTTCACGGGAGTCACCAGCGGCTCGATCGAGCCTCTGGGCCAGGTCAGGCTCGCCGTCACCTTCGGAGGCGAGGAAAATTACCGCACCGAGCACATCGACTTCGACGTTGCGCACGTCGGCCTGCCGTACAATGCCATCCTCGGCTACCCTGCGCTCGCGAAATTCATGGCCGTCACTCATCATGCCTACAACATGGTCAAGATCCCCGGCAGCGCTGGCACAATCACCATCCGTGGACATGTCTTGCTACGCGCGCTGTCGAGACGGCCTACAAGGCCGCCGCCATGGCATTCCCCGCAAACGAGGACATGGAGCCTCTCGAGAGACCCAAGAAGAAGAAGCAGCTGTTCTCCCAGAAGCCAGCCGCTACAAAGAAAGTCTCTGTAAGCTCCAGCAGCTCGGGGGCTGAGGGCTCGGGGGCTAGCGTCACCATTGGCGCCGCACTGCCTCCCAAATAGGAAAGCGCGGTCGTCGCTTTCCTCCAGGCAAACTCTGACATGTTCGCGTGGACACCGTCTGATATGTCTGGTGTACCGAGGGAGGTGATCGAGCACCACTTAGCCGTGTGTCCAAACGCATGCCCCGTCAAGCAAAAAGCAAGAAAACAAGCCCCCGAGAAGCAAGCATTCATCGTCAAAGAGGTCGAGAAGCTCGAAGCGACAAAGGTCGTCTGCGAAGTCGCGCACCCTACTTGTCTCTCCAACGGCGTGGTAGTCCCAAAACCCACTGGAGGAGGCCGCCTCTGCATCGACTACACTGATGTAAACAAGGCCTGCCCCAAGGACCCTTATCCCATGCCAAGAATCGACCAGATCATGGACTCCACGGCAGGCTGTGACCTCCTCTGCTTCCTCGATGCTTTCTCTGGTTATCATCAGATAAAAATGGCTAAGGAAGATGAGGAGAAGACGGCTTTCCTCACCCCTTGCGGTGTGTATTGCTATGTCTGCATGCCCTTCGGCCTAAAAAACGCCGGAGCCACTTTCCAGAGGCTAATGAGGATAGCGCTTGGCGAGCAAATGGGGAGAAACGCCGAGGCATATGTCGATGACATTGTCGTAAAATCCCGAGAGGGAAACACTCTCCTCAGGGACCTCGAAGAGACTTTCGCCAGCCTGCGCAAGGTGAAAATCAAGCTCAACCCCGCCAAGTGCGTCTTTGGAGTGCCTTCAGGCAAATTGCTTGGGTTCCTCGTGTCCCATCACGACATAGAGGCAAACCCTGACAAAATCAAGGCCATAGAGGACATGCAACCTACACGCAGGCTCAAGGACATGCAACGCCTAGCAGGCTGCATGGCCAGCTTGGGTAGATTCATCTCCAAATTCGGTGAAAGAGCCATGCCGTTCTTCAAGATCATGAAAAGAGCAGGCACTTTCAAGTGGACACCTGAAGCGAAAAAAACGTTTGAGGACTTGAAGAGGTACCTAGCCAGCCCACTAGTAATGGTCGCCCCAAGGATAGGCGAGCACCTGAAGTTGTATCTATCAGCAACTCCACAGACCGCCAGTGCCGTCCTTATGGTAGAAAGGGAAGAGGCAGTAGCCCACAAGAAGAGTGGTTGCCAAAAACCTCCTGGGGAAGAGCTCGACGAAAGGGCAGGCCTCACAAACCCACCGCCAGGCTCAAAGCCACAAGAGAGGCCCGCCCCAAGTCAACCGCTGCAAAATGATCCCGCCAGGGAGCCTGAAGAGCCCCCACAGGCCAACCCCCTCGAGGACCCCAAAAAGCCTCCACAGGCCAACTCCCTCAAGGGCCAGGACAAGCCTCCAAAGGCCAACCCCCTTGAGGGCCTAGTGGAGCCCCTTCAGGCAGAACACACCAAGGCTACACAGACTACCCTTGTCGAGCATCCAGTCTACTTCGTCAGCACAGTACTGCGTGATGCTCGCGAGTAGTATACGATGCAGCAGAAGCTCCTCTTCGCACTCCTCATCGCCTCAAGAAAGCTGCGACACTACTTCCAGGGGCACCCCATCACGGTGGTTACCTCTTTTCCCCTGGAGCAAATCCTGCGCAATCCAAATGCCACAGATCGTGTCGCAGGATGGAATATAGAGCTACAACCATTCAATTTGCGCTTCGATACCACAAGGGTAATCAAAGGAAGAGCGCTGGTAGACTTTGTCGCCGAATGGACTGATCCAACCCCTGAAAAGCCTTTGGGAGAAGAGCAAGAGCCCTTTGGAGATAAAATGCCCAGCCACTGGACCATGAAGTTCGACGGAGCTTTCGCTTGTCGCCACGGTGGGGCTGGCGTGGTCCTTATCTCACCAAAAGGCGACAAGCTATATTATGCGGTCCAGCTGTGCTTCGGAATCGACAAGATCTCCAACAATATCGCTGAGTACGAAGGCCTGCTTGCTGGCCTACGCGCCGCAATCGCCGTAGGCATCAAGCATCTACTCATCAAGGGCGACTCCCAGCTTCTCGTCAACTTCTCCAACAAAAGCTATAAGGCTAAGGACGACCACATGGCCTCATACCTTGAAGAGGTCCGCAGGCTTGAGAAGCACTTCAGCGGAATGGAGCTCATGCACATCCAAAGAAAGAAGAACCAAGTGGCTGATGACATCGCCAAGCGCGCATCAAAGAGGCAAGCTCAGCTCCTAGGCGTCTTTGAAGAAAGACTCGTCAAGGCATCCATAAAACAGCCTCAAGAGGCCATGCCCGCAAGCACAGACGAAGCGCTCCCGCCACCGCCTGCAAACGGGGCTCCAGATTGTGGGCCCCCCTACAGGGGAGCGTCTGTTGCTCACAGCAGTGCATCAAGAAGCAGGATGGATTGACGAGATCAAGGGCTACCTCGACAAAGGGATCCTTCCCGAGGAAGATGTTGAAGCGGAGCGAAACGCCCGCCAAGCAAAATCTTACAAAATCCTCGAAGGGAATCTCTACCACAAGCCCCCAAACGGCACCGCACTCAAATGCGTTCCTCCTGAAGAAGGCAAAATGCTGATCTAGGAAATCCACAGCGGGGAATGCGGCCACCATTCGTGCGCCCGCACCCTAGCAGGCAAAGTCTTTAGGAGCGGCTTCTACTGGCCTCAAGCACTTCAGGATGCAGTGGACATCGTCCTATGTTGGGTTTAGGGTGCAACATGACAATGCCAGGGGCCCTATGAAGGGTGGAATCAGATACCACCATGAGGTGAGCACATACCTGCTTGCTGGCCTACGCGCCATAATCGCCCTAGGCATCAAGCATCTACTCATCAAGGGCGACTCCCAGCTGCTCGTCAACTTCTCCAACAAAAGGTATAAGGCTAAGGATGACCACATGGCTGCATACCTTGAAGAGGTCCACAGGCTTGAGAAGCACTTCAGGGGAATGGAGCTCATGCACATCCAAAGAAAGGAGAATCAAGAGGCTGATGACATCGCCAAGCGCGCATCAAAGAGGCAAGCTCAGCCGCTAGGCCTCTTTGAAGAAAGACTTGTCAAGGCATCCATAAAACAGCCTCAAGAGGCCATGCCCGCAAGCACAGACGAATCGCTCCCGCCACCGCCTGCAAACGGGGCTCCAGATTGCGGGCCCCCTACAGGGGAGCGTATGTTGCTCACAGCGGTGCATCAAGAAGCAGGATGGATTGACGAGATCAAAGGCCATCTCGACAAAGGGATCCTTCCCGAGGAAGATGTTGAAGCGGAGCGAATCGCCCGCCAAGCAAAATCTTACAAAATCCTCGAAGGGAATCTCTACCGCAAGCGCCCAAACGACACCGCACTCAAATGCGTTCCTCCTGAAGAAGGCAAAATGCTGATCAAGGAAATCCACAGCGGGGAATGCGGCCACCATTCGTGCGCCCGCACCCGAGAAGGCAAAGTTTTCAGGAGCGGCTTTTACTGGCCTCAAGCACTTCAGGATGCATTGGACATCGTCCAAGCATATGAAGCCTGCCAATTCCACGCCAAGCAAATCCACCAACCTGCGCTGGGGCTACAGGCCATTCTGCTCTCCTGGCCGTTCGCGGTCTGGGGGCTGGACATCCTAGGACATTTCCGAACAACGCAAGGAGGATATCGCTACCTCTTCGTGGCCATCAACAAGTTCACTAAGTGGCCCGAATTGGAGGCGACGCGCACAATCACAGCAGGGGCGGCGGTGAAATTCATCAGAGGCCTGGTATGCCGCTTCGGAGTGCCTAACCGCATCATCACCGACAATGGCTCGCAATTCACCAGTGGCATCTTTAGAGCTTACTGCGAAAGAATGGGCATCAAGCTATGCTTTGCCTCAGTAGCACATCCGCAGAGTAACAGACAGGCTGAGCGAGCAAACGCAGAAGTCCTTAAGGGCCTAAAGACCAGGACCTTCGACATCCTCAAAGGCCACGGCAAGGGCTGGATCAACGAGCTCCCTTCGGTGCTCTGTTCCATCCGCACAACGCAACCCAAGCCTACGGGGGAAACACCGTTCGCCCTCGTCTATGGAGTCGAAGCAGTCCTCCCCACATAGATAAAGCATGGATCCCCGCGGGTCCTTGCATTTAACGAGGACCAGCAAGAGGACCTCCACAACGACGACCTGCTGCGGCTCGCCTCGAAACTCAAGACGGCATCCTCCCTACGCAAGTCCTCCCTACAGGGTCACCCACATCGCCAGGCCTGGCGCGGCTCGCCTCGAAACTCAAGACGGCATCCTCGTCAAGAATCCATGGAACATCACGCACCTACGCAAGTTCTACCCGTGATCATCGTCACACCCGTGATCATTGTCACGTCAAGACATCTGGCGGAAGAGGCAGCTTACGGCTCAACCTCCAATCTTTTTTTTGTCTCCAGAGGTTAAAAGCTCACAGCTTAAACCTCACAGAATTTTTTGTCTCCAGAAGGAACAAACGTAGAACATGATCATCGTCACGCCCGTGATCATTGTCACGTCAAGACATCTGGCGGAAGAGGCAGCTTACGGCTCAACCTCCAAGCACTTTTTGTCTCTAGAGGTTAAAAGCTCACGGCTTAAACCTCCAAGCTCCAAAGGCTTCACTTGAGGGTCAACCCTCCGAGCTCTCCATGTAGCGAGCCACCTCAGGCCGTTGAGAGTCTGTGCCACTAATGGGTGGTCCCCATGCCTCGACATGGTCAAAACATTAACTTGGCAACCCCAAGCATAATGAAACAATTTCGTTCCCAAGTGAACTTAGCGCCTCGGCGCCGTTATGTAATATATTTGGTGAGTTTTATTTTACGCATTACTTTGTTGAAGTGTGCCCTTATATCTCTCCACATGCGTACCTCGCGAGCGGGGGCTGAGTACGGTGCCAGTGCCTCAAATGACACACTAGCAGCACTGCAAAATCCAAGAGTCCGAGCTCTGCCTGGCGGGCAAGATCCCACAAACACGCCATCTCTACAGAGGACCTTTGTAACGTACCTGCACTTAAAAATATGGTAGGTACCTGTGTATAGTGCAAACCCCTGGATCGATTCGTTTGCACACACAGTTTACGATGTAATATCACAACAAAGTATAAATTTTATTACATCGATGATCCAGACTTACAAAAATAAATAGTTCGATACATCTTTGCATAGCTTAAAGCTAGCTCAAAACAATAAAGCAACGGAAATAAATCTTCAATGAGCCTCCAACTTCATGATACGCCACAGGCGAAAACATGTTGGTGCAGACTCGAAACCCAAACGTAGTCCTTACTCTTCGTCAGAAATTTCTACAACAAATAATAATTTGCAACAGAGTGGGTCAGATTCCATTAAAAATGGAGTCTGGCAAGTGACACTATGGTGGACACTTAATGGAATAACTCTAAAGCCTATATGCATATTTGGCTGGTGGAGTTCAAGGCAAATTTGCATAAAGCCAATTTTTCCTACTCTTTTGAAAACACTTTTCTTGAAATCAAAACGAGTATGGCATGAAAACCATAATCTCATCTTCCCCTGTTCACCCATCAACTTTTAACTTAGAAATTGGAATGTTGGGAGCCTCCGTTGAATCCTTGATCAGCTGCTCAGATTGTCCGTAACCGAGGACACGGCTAAGTACTTAGTTTTACACTCTGCAGAGGTTGTGCACTTTCACCACGAGACTCAAACAACCCTTCTGTCCTTGACCCTCATGTAGTGAAAAGGAAAGGAGAAGCCTGAGACGAGACCTTTGGGGAAAAGTCAAGGCAGAGCCATTATACCACGTGGCTGCACTGGAAACATCTTCACTTGGAGAAAACTTTGGTCCCTTTGTTCCTGGGTGGCCATCCTCAAGTGTACGTACTCAGGTTCACTCATCTAAATGAGCCTGGGTCTTAGCCAGGTGCACCCACCTAAATGAGCCTAAGCAGCCACTCAACTCTAACCTCCATCCTCTTGCCACATCCACCCAGAAGTATCTTTAACTTAGTAGAAATTAACTTTTCACAAAACAACTTTTGCATAGCATCAATATTTCTACCAAGTTACCCATAGGATTCTAGACACAACTAGTGTAAGGGATATAGTAGTTTCAGCATAGCAATACTATCCAACACATGCATATAATAAACATACTAAGTAATGCATAGAAAATAGTTAGGAAGTTTATGAGGGTGTGCCACTTGCCTTGGCAACAAGAAGAATAGCAACAACAGCTACAACAGTTGTCGTTTCCCTCCGAAATTTCTAACACATCAAACAAGACACAAATAAACATACAAACTAAATAACCATACAAAAATATGTTATGCATGATGTGCAAATATTTCTAAGAACTAGAGATGCATGCCATGCCAAGAAATTATTCTAAGTGAATGCAAGGCAAGTGCGTTAGTCAAATATGACTAAGGACCAAGGTCATAAAATTAATTGCTATAAGTCAATCTTGACTAAGTTGTAAGACTGCTCCTAGTCTTCATCATGTTTGATCTTGAATTCTTCAACTCCCTTGTACTTTCCTTCATCTTCAATTAGCACTCTAAGGACTTGGTCAAAATCACTAAGGACTTGGTTTATGTCCAAGGTGGAAGAAGAAAGGGGAAGGCAGAAAAATATACAGAGAAAATATAGTTGATCTCTCAGGCTTCATCTCCAGGCTTGTAACTTTCTCCTTGGTGATGTCTTGATTGATGGTGGTTCTTGTATCCTCGAGGCTGGTCTTTGACTTACTTAGTCATCAAGAAGTCTTACAGAAGAATGAGGGAGAAGGAACAAAGAGGGAGAAAGAATTAGAAAATATTAGTTGGTCTTCATGAACTTCTTCTTGATCTTTCTTCTAAGTGCTTCCACTCCTTGGAGATTCTTCTGGAGTCTTGTTTGGCTAAGTCCTTCATTGGTCTTCCAGCTCCATGTTGAAAATTACTAAGTGTCTAAGTGTAGCACTTCACAAAAATGCTAAGTTGAAATTATTTCTAACTTAGAGAAAACTAATGACGAGGGGGTTTCCTCTGAGAATTATATCTACAAAATAAAATATGCTATGAATGAAATGAAATTTTAAATCACAAGAAACCTCAAAAATAACTTTTGTGATTTATTTATAAATATGCATGAATTTATAAATGCAATTTAATTAATTTCTATTTTTGGAAAATATAAAAAAAGGAATAATTATAAGATTAAAGTTTTCTATGATTAAATTTTTATAATAAAATTTAATAAATAGTGTTAATAGACAGAGGTATTTTAATTAAATTTATAGCAATTTACTTTAATCGAAAATACTATTTTTATTAATAGTTATGTTGAAAATATTCAAACTATTCAAATTAAAAATATAACTATGAATTCATTCAAAAATTACTCAAAAATATTTTATAGCAGTGGCATTAATTTACAAATATTCTAAAGTTTCTAAAACAATTTTATTTGCAATTTTTGAATTTACAGATTTAAAGTTATGACAAAAATACTCAAATTCACCATTTGAAATTTGAATATTTTAAACTAAGTCAAATTTGAATTTTGGCAGATCCAAAATATTCTACATGTCGAGGGCTTTCCAAAAATATAAAGTTTGTAATTTTTGGCCAAGCCAATAAAAAGTTATAATAGATTTAAGCTACAGGGGCTTTTCTGCAAAATTGCCAGTTTTAATCTATTTAAGAAAATCGCAGAAAAACAATTCTGACGTGGCGCTGATCTGGCGCTGACTGTGCTGCTGACGGAGCGTCCACGTGGCTTCCTCTGATTGGACAAAACCGTTTCGAATAAGTGATTAAAATAGAGCCGTAGGATCACGATCTAACGGCCTAGATTGGATCGACCAGATCCGAGCGGCGCTAGGTCGCCGGAGTTGCTCCGGTGCGGCGGTGCCATGGCCGAAACGTGCGTTCGAGATCATCTATGGGTTTCCGAGAAGATTAGAGCATACCCGAAGCTAGAGGAGATCTTCGCGATGTCGGTGGCGAGGTGGCGCAGCCCGAGTCTCCTCGGTTCGCCGTGAAATCTTCGCCGGAGTTGCGTCTGGCGGCGGTTTGCTTCGGTGGAGCACGGATTGCTCGATCTGGCGCACGATAGCAAACAAAACCGTGTCAAAAGGAAGCGCAAGAAGAAAGGAAGGAGAGTAGGGGGAATAGGAGGGCTCGGGGTCGACGGAGTTGACCGAAAGGCGAGCTTCTTGCCGGCGGCAATGGAGACGCTACGAAGCTCGAATTCGGCGGCCTGGAGGCGAGTCCTGTTTAGGGTTTGAGGGGAAAACGGAGGCGGTGCCTCGGGCTATTTATGGGGTGCACGGAGGTGGCTTATCCCGCAAGAATCGGCGAGGTTTGGTTGTAACCAAATCGGTGTTCTCCGGAGTTCGGACGGGATACGTCTGGAGGTTGAAGATTCGATGGGAGGGGATGACGTGTGGGTCCCGTGCGTCAGTGAGAGGAGGAAGAAGACAGGCTGCTGCTGGGCTGCTAAGTGCCGCTCGCGCACGAGGAGGGGAAGTGGGCTTCGGCCCAGATTGGGTCGGGCTGTTCTTCTCCCTTTTTTTTTTTGACAAATCATTTTCTGTTTTCAAACTTTTAATTCAAAATTGATTTTTAAACTTAACCAAACCTTTTCAGAAAAAATCATAAAAAATGTTTCGGAAAGCTAATTTAATTTAGAACTTTTTGGTAGTATTCTTGCCCAAAATAAAAATTAATAAATTGGAATATTTTGAAAGATACAATTTAACATGTTTATGGAATAATTTCCAAAACAAACATAAAATAAATATTAAAATTCAAACCCTTATTTAATTTAAGCAACATGATGAAATGAGGTTAATGCATGAATGCATGAGTGCATGAATGACATGCTTGAATTTTCTTTTCAAAGTAAAATAGTTAATAGGTTTTCAAAAGTTTTAAATTTTTCTGATTTTTCAAAATTTGAAAATTTCCAGGATGTTACAGACTACCACCCTTAAAAGGAATCTCGTCCTCGAGATTCGAGAAGGCTAGCAAAAGGTTGTGACTGGTTTGACTAGGTGGGCTACCACCCTTAAAAGAATCTTTGTTGGTATTGAAACTTCAATAAGAAAACTTGATTTAAAATGTACCGTTCACTTCTTCCATGGTGATGTGGTTCACATATCCTTTATCAAAAGGATTTGGCTTGACAGCGGCTTCGGCCCCTTTCTTTTCTGGGCAGTCAGTGGAGTAGTGTCCTTGCTTCTTGCAGTTGTAGCATGTGATATGATTGATGTTTTTCTTGGGTTCCACATTTGGACGGTGATTGTGGTTAGGAGCATCGTGTCCGTTTCCCTTGAATCCACCATTGTGTTCATGATGCTTGTGGTTGCTTCCTCCACTATGGTGGTTTCCAAGTTTGTGACCATGGTTCCCATCATGAACAAAATGCTTTTTGAATGAGGGTTCAGAGGAGTGCTTGTTCATCTTTCTCTTCCTGTTTTCAGCTTTCTTCATGCTATCTTCAAGGGTGATTGCTTGATCAAGAAGTATCTGATAGTTTGGAGCATAAGCAACAGTCAGAGGTATCTTCAGCTCATCACATAGTCCCTTGAGAAATGTTGCCTTCCTCTTTGCATCTGTATCAATGTCCTCAGGAGCATATCGAGACAAGGCATGAAAGTCATCCATGTATTCCTTAAGACTTCTGTTACCCTGACGCAGATTGCGAAACTCCTCCTGTTTCAGATTCATAATCCCCGTGGAGACATGAGCATTACGAAATCCTACCTTGAATTCCTCCCAGGTCAAGGTGTCCAATGGGTGAGTAATCTGATAGGTTTCCCACCATTGGGTAGCAGGTCCTTCAAGAAGATGTGCGGTGAACCTGACTTTCTCAGCATCATCACATTCAGTTGTCACCAGATCCTTTTGCACAGAACGCAACCAATCATCAGCCACCATTGGCTCAGTTGAGGTTGAGAACTTGTTTGGCCTAAGCCTCAGAAACCTGGTAAGCCTGTCCACTTGGGGAGGTGGTGGCGGTGGAGGATTGTTGTTGTTGTTATTGTTGTTGTGGCTCCCTGCAATGAACTGAGTCATCATAGTCATCAACTGGGCTTGGGCAGCCATCAACTGCTGCATAGCATCATTGTTGTTGTCGTTGTTGTTGTTCCCAGGAGCACGTCGGGGAGGCATCTGTGGGTTTTAGCATAGATAAGTAAAAGATAGAAGGGTACTAGGGGAAAAATTCCTACCCATACAAGCAATAGCACAATCAACCACAATCATTAAATTTCCAAACTTGTTTTTGAAAAGCCTAACTAATCGTTTTCGAACGTAGTACACCGATATTATGGAGAACACATACGATGATACTGCCATGCCACAATTTGATAGGTCAATACATCATTAGGATCTCATTACTCTCATAGATGGGTGGTCTAGTCTATGTCCTTCCTGAGTGCATCAAGTTCCTCTCCTATTTCCTTGAGTTCATCAAGATACTCTTGGGTGTTATGAAGTCTAAATCGAAATCTTCTTCCAAGGTTCTCGATGGCTTCGCATGCTGCACTTCTTGCTGAGTCAAAGAATGATGTGTAAAGTATTGGGTTGGTGAACATGCAGTAGTCTTTGGTCTTGTGGTTATCTTCTTTGCTTTTGTATAGATGGAGTTGCACCCACCAGTACTCTTGACCTTCACCCATGAAAGGAAATCCTTTGTATACTACTTCTCCTTCAAAGCCCAAGCTCTTCATGCTATCCTTAAGTGCTCTTGGAAAATCAGTCTCACATTGTAGGGTCATGGTCATCACTGGTCCCTTCTTGAGTGATTCAAAGAGGTTGGTCATCTAAAAAGAAGATATAGTATTTTTAGAAAGAAAATAGATAAGATAGTTACAAGAAGGAAAATTAGTAAAGTTTTGTTTTAACAAACTGAATAAAAATAGATTTTCAATCCTATGGCCAAATCCTATTTCTATCCAGACTTAGGGGTTTCGAACCTACAGGCAACACAGTGCTCTGATACCATCTGTAACGTACCTGCACTTAAAAATATGGCAGGTACCTGTGTATAGTGCAAACCCCTGGATCGATTCGTTTGCACACACAGTTTACGATGTAATATCACAACAAAGTATAAATTTTATTACATCGATGATCGAGACTTACAAAAATAAATAGTTCGATACATCTTTGCATAGCTTAAAGCTAGCTCAAAACAATAAAGCAACGGAAATAAATCTTCAATGAGCCTCCAACTTCATGATACGCCACAGGCGAAAACATGTTGGTGCAGACTCGAAACCCAAACGTAGTCCTTACTCTTCGTCAGAAATTTCTACAACAAATAATAATTTGCAACAGAGTGGGTCAGATTCCATTAAAAATGGAGTCTGGCAAGTGACACTATGGTGGACACTTAATGGAATAACTCTAAAGCCTATATGCATATTTGGCTGGTGGAGTTCAAGGCAAATTTGCATAAAGCCAATTTTTCCTACTCTTTTGAAAACACTTTTCTTGAAATCAAAACGAGTATGGCATGAAAACCATAATCTTATCTTCCCCTGTTCACCCATCAACTTTTAACTTAGAAATTGGAATGTTGGGAGCCTCCGTTGAATCCTTGATCAGCTGCTCAGATTATCCGTAACCGAGGACACGGCTAAGTACTTAGTTTTACACTCTGCAGAGGTTGTGCACTTTCACCACGAGACTCAAACAACCCTTCTGTCCTTGACCCTCATGTAGTGAAAAGGAAAGGAGAAGCCTGAGACGAGACCTTTGGGGAAAAGTCAAGGCAGAGCCATTATACCACGTGGCTGCACTGGAAACATCTTCACTTGGAGAAAACTTTGGTCCCTTTGTTCCTGGGTGGCCATCCTCAAGTGTACGTACTCAGGTTCACTCATCTAAATGAGCCTGGGTCTTAGCCAGGTGCACCCACCTAAATGAGCCTAAGCAGCCACTCAACTCTAACCTCCATCCTCTTGCCACATCCACCCAGAAGTATCTTTAACTTAGTAGAAATTAACTTTTCACAAAACAACTTTTGCATAGCATCAATATTTCTACCAAGTTACCCATAGGATTCTAGACACAACTAGTGTAAGGGATATAGTAGTTTCAGCATAGCAATACTATCCAACACATGCATATAATAAACATACTAAGTAATGCATAGAAAATACTTAGGAAGTTTATGAGGGTGTGCCACTTGCCTTGGCAACAAGAAGAATAGCAACAACAGCTACAACAGTTGTCGTTTCCCTCCGAAATTTCTAACACATCAAACAAGACACAAATAAACATACAAACAAAATAACCATACAAAAATATGTTATGCATGATGTGCAAATATTTCTAAGAACTAGAGATGCATGCCATGCCAAGAAATTATTCTAAGTGAATGCAAGGCAAGTGTGTTAGTCAAATATGACTAAGGACCAAGGTCATAAAATTAATTGCTATAAGTCAATCTTGACTAAGTTGTAAGACTGCTCCTAGTCTTCATCATGTTTGATCTTGAATTCTTCAACTTCCTTGTAGTTTCCTTCATCTTCAATTAGCACTCTAAGGACTTGGTCAAAATCACTAAGGACTTGGTTTATGTCCAAGGTGGAAGAAGAAAGGGGAAGGCAGAAAAATATACAGAGAAAATATAGTTGACCTCTCAAGCTTCATCTCCAGGCTTGTAACTTTCTCCTTGGTGATGTCTTGATTGATGGTGGTTCTTGTATCCTCGAGGCTGGTCTTTGACTTACTTAGTCATCAAGAAGTCTTACAGAAGAAGGAGGGAGAAGGAAGAAAGAGGGAGAAAGAATTAGAAAATATTTCTAGTTGGTCTTCATGAACTTCTTCTTGATCTTTCTTCTAAGTGCTTCCACTCCTTGGAGATTCTTCTGGAGTCTTGTTTGGCTAAGTCCTTCATTGGTCTTCCAGCTCCATGTTGAAAATTACTAAGTGTCTAAGTGTAACACTTCACAAAAATGCTAAGTTGAAATTATTTCTAACTTAGAGAAAACTAATGAAGAGGGGTTTTCGTATGAGAATTATATCTACAAAATAAAATATGCTATGAATGAAATGAAATTTTAAATCACAAGAAACCTCAAAAATAACTTTTGTGATTTATTTATAAATATGCATGAATTTATAAATGCAATTTAATTAATTTCTATTTTTGGAAAATATAACAAAAGGAATATTATAAGATTAAAGTTTTCTATGATTAAATTTTTATAATAAATTTAATAAATAGTGTTAATAGACAGAGGTATTTTAATTAAATTTATAGCAATTTACTTTAATCGAAAATACTATTTTTATTAATAGTTATGTTGAAAATACTCAAACTATTCAAATTAAAAATATAACTATGAATTCATTCAAAAATTACTCAAAAATATTTTATAGCAGTGGCATTAATTTACAAATATTCTAAAGTTTCTAAAACAATTTTATTTGCAATTTTTGAATTTACAGATTTAAAGTTATGACAAAAATACTCAAATTCACCATTTGAAATTTGAATATTTTAAACTAAGTCAAATTTGAATTTTGGCAGATCCAAAATATTCTACATGTCGAGGGCTTTCCAAAAATATAAAGTTTGTAATTTTTGGCCAAGCCAATAAAAAGTTATAATAGATTTAATCTACAGGGGCTTTTCTGCAAAATTGCCAGTTTTAATATATTTAAGAAAATCGCAGAAAAACAATTCTGACGTGGCGCTGATCTGGCGCTGACTGTGCTGCTGACGGAGCGTCCATGTGGCTTCCTCTGATTGGACAAAACCGTTTCGAATAAGTGATTAAAACAGAGCCGTAGGATCATGATCTAACGGCCTAGATTGGATCGACCAGATCCGAGCGGCGCTAGGTCGCCGGAGTTGCTCCGGTGCGGCGGTGCCATGGCCGGAACGCGCGTTCGAGATCATCTACGGGTTCCCGAGAAGATTAGAGCATACCCGAAGCTAGAGGAGGTCTTCGCGATGTCGGTGGCGAGGTGGCGCAGCCCGGGTCTCCTCGGTTCGCCGTGAAATCTTCGCCGGAGTTGCGTCTGGCGGCGGTTTGCTTCGGTGGAGCACGGATTGCTCGATCTGGTGCACGATAGCAAACAAAACCGTGTCAAAAGGAAGCGCAAGAAGAAAGGAAGGAGAGCAGGGGGAGTAGGAGGGCTCGGGGTCGACGGAGTTGACCGAAAGGCGAGCTTCTTGCCGGCGGCAATGGAGACGCTACGAAGCTCGAATTCGGCGGCCTGGAGGCGAGTCCTGTTTAGGGTTTGAGGGGAAAACGGAGGCGGTGCCTCGGGCTATTTATGGGGTGCACGGAGGTGGCTTATCCCGCAAGAATCGGCGAGGTTTGGTTGTAACCAAATCGGTGTTTTCCGGAGTTCGGACGGGATACGTCTGGAGGTTGAAGATTCGATGGGAGGGGATGACGTGTGGGTCCCGCGCGTCAGTGAGAGGAGGAAGAAGACAGTCTGCTGTTGGGCTACTAAGTGCCGCTCGCGCACGAGGAGGGGAAGTGGGCTTCGGCCCAGATTGGGTCGGGCTGTTCTTCTCCCTTTTTTTTGACAAATCATTTTCTGTTTTCAAACTTTTAATTCAAAATTGATATTTAAACTTAACCAAACCTTTTCAGAAAAATTCATAAAAAAATGTTTTGGAAAGCTAATTTAATTTAGAACTTTTTGGTAGTATTCTTGCCCAAAATAAAAATTAATAAATTGGAATATTTTGAAAGATACAATTTAACATGTTTATGGAATAATTTCCAAAACAAACATAAAATAAATATTAAAATTCAAACCCTTATTTAATTTAAGCAACATGATGAAATGAGGTTGATGCATGAATGCATGAGTGCATGAATGAAATGCTTGAATTTTCTTTTCAAAGTAAAATACTTAATAGGTTTTCAAAAGTTTTAAATTTTTCTGATTTTTCAAAATTTGAAAATTTCCAGGATGTTACAACCTTGGTACTTACTCTCCTCGTGAGGAACGCCTGAGGGGACCTATAAGCGCGCACGAGTCCCCTGTACCGTGTTTCAGCGTTTGGGTTCGCCCCTCTAACATCTACAGGGAAGAAATGCCCCCCGCAAGCCTGAGGAGGCATCCGGGAACGATCCCTCAAGAGGACCTCCTCGCCAGGCTAAAATCCTCTACAGAGCAAAAACCTCGAGAAGCTAAGTCTTGCACCCACGCCTTGAGAGCGTTTTCTCTTCTAGCGCACATTTGCCCCTCAAGCGACTTCGCTTTCCCTTACGCTTCATGGACTACTCGCACGTCTAAGGGGGGCACTTGAGCATCACGACTCAGGGCTCTTACCTCTCCTAGGCCTAAACTCCCCCCGGCCTTGCGGAGTCATTGCTTCTGCATACCGAAGTGGCGGAGTCATGGCACGAAGAGATGGGTTCTACCGACGCAGAGACAAATAGACATGAAGATGAGTCCAAAGAGACCTCTCGAGGGGCAAGCAAGCTAAAAGCAAATGGCAAGTAAGAGTATGTTACAGACCAAAAGATCACAAATGTCTAAACATAAGGTTGTTTTAGATACAAGCGCACACAGGCGCAATAACGTGTGGCTCAGGCGGAGGTGTCGTCGTCTTTGACCTTCTCCACGGCTCCCTCCTCGGTCTCGGCAGAGGCGGCCTCCTCCTTGCTGTCTTCCGCCGCAGCCTCCGCACGCCTGAAGCGGTTGCAGAAAGCGTCAACTTGCTCGCGGAGGGAGTTGGAGACCCTATGCGCATCCTCGCCTTGGGCGGCCTCCGTCACGGTGGAGAGGTCGAAGCCTGGTGTGAGGATCCTGAGGTTGGTGAAGATACGATCGACGACCACCCCTAGGAGCTACCGGCTCTCGTCCTCTATCATCTCATGAAGCTCGGCGACAGGGCCCTCGAGCATCGTGAAGAGCTGGTCAAAGTAGACCAGGTACATGGCAGCATCGCCACGGCCTCGGACCTCAATGTGCGGCGCATCCGCGCCAAGCTGCGCAGCAAGCTCGTTGCCCCGGGCGACTGTAACATCCCAACATTTTGGAATGTTCAAAAATCACTAAAATTTAAAACTTTGTTTTGATTAAAATAAAATATTAAAATGCATAAAAAAATTAACTATAAAAGACTTCAACCAATTTGAAAAAGTCTATTATTTCAAAATTCCCAATGTGTCATTATTTTCAAAAGTTATTTCCAATTAAACATTACATTATCCATTGTATTTCAAAAACCTTAATATGTAATTTGACAAATGTTTTATAAAGTACCAACCATTTTATTTTAAGTAAAGAGTTTACTTATAAGTAATTGATTTCAACCACTTAGCCTTAGCTATAAATAAATTAAAATAATAATTACAAGTGTTCTTTTAAACTATTGAAAATATTGTCTATTTGCTAGAAGATTATTATTCATTTACCTGAGTTCAAAACATAATTTGGATAGTACAAGTCTATAGTTTATAACTTAAAACCTCATAGATTTTATAATTACTTAACAACCCAAATAAACATTTCATTAGCTTAAATGATTTCCATTTATTTTCAAAACATGAAATGACTTTCATGAATATATTTTCTATATAAGAAATGAATTAAATCAAAAAACTTTTCCAAAGTTGTTATAAGGTTTTCAAATGAATTATCATAATATAAAATATAATGGTGCACAAAATATTTTGAATTAAAAATGAATACATTATATTTCCCTTTTCATTTCAAATAAATGTGTAATGTTATTTAATATTGTACTAAAGACAAAAATTATTTAACATTGGAAAATGAGTTTAAATAACTTAATTTTAAACTTATATAAGTCTTGTATTTTCATAAATTTTATTTAGCCAAAAACGAAATTATTTAAGTCATGTTTTCAAATTTGACATTAAGTGGCAAATTTGTAATTAATCAATAATTCAAAATTTTGATTTTTTAAAAGTGTTCAAAACATGCCCACAACTGGTTTAACAAAAATATATTATTTTTACAAATTTTTAGAAATTTATTTGACTTGATTTGGAGTCTTAAATCAAAAGTTATGAAAGAAATAAGAAAAACCAGAAAAAGAAAATGAAAAAATGCTGGCGTCACCGACTTCAAGCTCCAGCACGCACGCACGCGAAAACTGCTCACCATGCCTCCTTCCCGAATTGATTCCCGTTGATTTAGAGCCCCAAATGATGCACCGTTTGTTTCTAATTAAAGCACTTGATCTCCTCTTTCATTCCCCCATAAAAGCCCTCTCTTAAATGCACTAAATTGCTCTAATTTCGTCCGCTATTAAACATGAGCGTTTTTGGTCGAATTTAATATGCGATTGATTGTGGGCGAATTACTGCACCAAATCAAGCACCGTCGGATTCTATAAATAGCCCTCGACCTCCTCCTCCATTCCCCCCCAAAATCCCTCTCCAATACGCCCCCAGGCCGACGAGTTTGCTCGCCAGAGTTTTTCACATCCACGGCCGATTTCATTGATTCCGGCGAGATGAGGCGACCCCCGAGGCCGAGAACCCTCTCCTCTTTCTCCCCACCCCCGTGCGCATCCACTGACCCCGTCTTACCTCTTTTAACACAGCGGAGACGTGGAGTTCGTGCTCACCGAGCTCGCCGGTGACCCGAGCCTCTCCGGCGGAACGTCCACCCCATCTCGTACACCCGCCACAACGTCGATGCCACCATCCTCTCCGTCGCGAAGCGCCGCATACGGGGAGCCCCTCTACATGTCCGGAGAACCACGAGAACGTCGTCTCCGACCTCCATTCGACGCCGGCGCCACCGTCTCCCTCAACTCCGGCGAACCGCGCCGCCACCTCCAGACCATCTCGATGTAAGCCCTTAGATCTTAATCCAGCGGTGTAGATTAGATGACATGTTTGAATCGGTATCAGCCAATAGCATCGCGCCGCGCGACTGTTGTGTCAGCTATTTTCCATTTTCGTTTTTCTGACTAGACATAACTTCTAAAATTCATATTAAATCAACCGTAACTCCATTTTTGATGTTTTTGTAGTATATGGAATCGTATAAACGTGTAGAAAATAGTGGTATAATAAAAACTTGTATTTTAGTCGTGCACTAACTTGGTATTTACAGAAATATGTAAAACATTATTTTAATTATAATTTTAATTCTGTAAGGTCAAAATTTATAAATAAAATATCTTTGAAAAGCACATGACCTATAGATTGTGCTAGTTCTGTTGTTTTCCAACCTTGAGAAATTTAGATTTATTCAAATTCAAAATATGATGTTTGAGTAAATTTGACATAACTTTTGATATAAACATTATTTTTGAGTAAATCAAATTGCAATAAATATATTTAAATCCCCTCTGTCTATTAATACTAATTATAAAATTTTCTTATAAAAATTTAAATCACATAAAACTTTAATATTATATTTATTCCTATATTATATTTTGTGAAAATAGAAATTAATTAAATTGCATTAGCATAATTGTTCATGTGATTAAAAATTGCATTTCATGCATATCATATTTTATTTTGTAGTTATATTTCCCATAAGAAAACTCCTTCCCCATTTTCTCTAAGTTAGAAATATTTTCAACTTAGCATTTTGGTAAAGTGATACACTTATACACTTAGGATTTTCAACATGGAGCAAGAAGACCAATGAAGGACTTAGCCAAAACAAGACTCCAGAAGAATCTCCAAGAAGTAGAAGCACTTAGAAAAAAAATCAAGAGGAAGTTCATGAAGACCAACCAGAAATATTTTCTAAGTCTTGCTCCCTCTTTTATTTCTCCTTTCTTCTCTTAGACCTCTTGAAGAATAAGTTAAATCCAAGACCATCCTAGGTGATACAAACATCATCAAGTCTGAAGATTATTCAAGTTTACCAAGAAATCAATCAAGACATCACCAAGGAGAATATTACAAGTCTGGAGATGAAGCCTGGAAGACCAACTACATCATTCTTACTATCTTTTCCCTCTTTCCTAATCTTATCTTTCACTTTAGACATAAACGATTTTTGATCATGTTATTACCATCTTGAAGTTTGTTGGATCCTAGCGGCATAGTGAGATGAAGCGGCCTGGAAACTAACCTTACATGTCCACGTACATGAGACCTGTTCCACAATTTAAGTGGCTGGCCGGGTGTCTGTCTCTCTCACTATAGTGAATATCCAATTTACCAAGAGTTGTTAATAATTGTTGATCACCTTGAAGAATAGAGTTAGTATTTTCTCTGAGTAGTTATGCACATCATGACTAAGTCATTGAGTGCTTATGCAAGATGATTTATAAAAAAGTATTTTGTCCAACCTATGACTTTAGTTATTAGTCATTTTGACCAACCTTATTGCCTTGCATTAACTTAAAAGAATTTCATGGCATGACATGCATCTCTAGTCCTTAGAAATAATTTGCATATCGTGCATGACATGTTTTCCTTAGAAGTTATGAAACTTGTTTGTTCATTATGTATGCTTGTATGTGTTGTGTTGTTTTGTTTTATGATTGTTGTATTGTTGTTTCTTTATATTGTTTAGACTGAACGAAGAGTTCTGAGTATCGTTGAAAAGAGTTTGTGAACAACGACAACATTCAAAGTCAAGTGGCACACCTCATAAACTTCCTATTATTTCTATATGCATTACTTAGTGTATTTTTATATGCATGTGTAGGATAGTATTGCTATGCTAAACCTGTGTATAATTCCCTTACTCCTGTGTCTAGGTTCCTATATCATACTTAGCAGAAATATTGATGCTATGCAAATGATGTTTTGTGAAAATCTAAATTCTACTAAGTTAAGAATGAAACACCTGGGTGGTAAAAGGTTGTATGGTGGCGAAGTTGAGTGGCTACTCAGGCCCATGTCTATGGTTCCTGGAGTACGTGCACTTGTGAACGGCCACCCAGGAACAGAGGAATCTGAAGAACTCCGAGTGACGATTGCTTCCAGTGCAGCCATTGCCATATGGGCTCTGGCTTGATTTATTATGTTGCGTGAACTCTCTCCGACTTGACAAGCAGATGTAGGGGGTGTTAGGTGGAACAGGTCAAGGCAGGTGGGAGGGAAAATGCTTCTGAAAGATCTCGTCTCATTCTTCTCCTTTCCTTATCACAAATGGTGTGTAAAGGATAATTTGGGTTGAATGGGTACAATGGTGAACGTGCACAACCTCTGCAGAGTGTAAAACTAAGTACTTAGCCGTGTCCCCAGTACGGACAATTTGAGCAGCTGATCACAAACGTCAATGGAGGATTCCATCATTCTAACTTCAGAAATAAAACTTGATGGGTGAACAAGGGAAGATGAGATTTATGGTTTTCATGCCATACTTGTCTTGATTTGAAGAAAGTGTTTTCCAAAGAGATAGGAAAAATTGGCTTTATGCAAAATAGCCTTGAACTCCACCAGCCAAATATGCATATAGGCTATAGAGTTATTCCATTAATGTCCACCATAGTGTCACTTGCCAGACTCCATTTTTAATGGAATCTGACCCACGTTGTTGCAATATTTTTCTTATTGCAGATTGATTAAATGACGAGTGAGGTTTCGTTTAAAGGTTTCGAGTCTACAACCAACATGTTTTCGCCTGTGACAACATGAAGTTGTTGGAGACCCACTGCTATTGTATTTCCGCTGTTTACTCTTCCAAAGCTAGCTTTACGCTATGCAACTTGTATTGAATATTTTGTAAGTCTGGATCATCGATGTAATAAAGTTGATATTGTGTTGTGATATTACATCGTAAACTGTGTGTGCAAACAAATCGATCCAGGGATTTGCACTATACACAGGTATCTGCCTTATCTAAAGTGCAGGTACGCTACAACGACCAGCGCTTTGAACATATGCTCGCGCTACTTCGTAAGCGCGCGAGTCGCCTGGGCAGAGTCCGTCGCCTCGGAGCTCCGTCGCCCGCTCCATCACGGGAGCCACCTGCTCCTCCACATCCTAGGCCAAGGAGTTGAGCTCATGAACTGCCTCGTTGCGGGCCTCCTCCTCTCGGTGACAACCGTCCTTGGCGCGCTTGAGGCGGGCCTCCAACTTGGAGTTGGCCTTCTCGAGCTCAGCGATCCGCCGAGAATTTACGGCATGCCTGGCCTTGAAGCGGTCCTCCTGCTTCTGAGCCAAGTCACGGCACTCCTGAGACTTGGTCAGCCGGAATTGCTTCTCGCGCTCCGCAAGGGCATCCTCCGCCTCCTTCTTCTTCTCGGCGAACCGCCGCTCGAAGCGTTCATAAGCAAGCTTCTGGGCAGCGACGTTCTCGTCATACTTCGAGAGCGCCTGGGCCAGGTCTCCTTCGCGCGCCTCAAGCTCCTCGCGCTGGGTGGCTAGGTCCTGCTCCGCCTGCAGCCGTTGCTCGTCGCGCTGCTGCAGTTCCTTCTCCCTGAGGGCCAGCTGTTGTTCACGCTCGGCAAGGCCCTTGCGGTCCCCCTCCAGGGTTGCTTACACGGCCTGGTGGGCGGTGAGCAGCTGGACCTCCAGTTGGCCCAGCTCGCGGCGCTTCTGCACCAGCGAGCCCTCCATTGCCTCGCGCTCGGCCGTGGCTGTGCGCAGGAGCTCCGCAGCGGCATCACGTTCTTCTTGGAGGGGCGCGAGGAGTTCCGCAGCGTCGCGGATAGCCCCCTCACGGATCTCCTTGGCGAAGCGGATGACCTCCTCGCGTGCGGCCTGGAGCGCCAGGTCCTCCTGCCGGCGCGCCTCGACCGCCGCATGGAAGGAAGCCCACGACTTCGCGAGCTCCTCCCGCTGCTGGGCGAGCCGTATGTCCTCGAGGGCAAGGTGCGCCTCCAAGCCCTCCAGGGACTCCCTCACGAGGCCAAAGGCGACCTCGCGGCGCCCCGCGCTCCAGTCCCAGCCTCGAAGGACCAGCTCCTGGCTTGAGGAGGGCCCAGCCCCGGTGTCGAGCCCCGAGAGCCTGACCTCGGGGAGAGCTCGGGGGCTAGCCTGGGCTCCGCCCCCGTCCGTGCCCGCGTCCTCTTCGGCGCCCGCGGCAGCAGGGCGCTCATCGCCTCCAGCTGGACGAGGAGGCGAGGAAGAACCTCCTCCGGCGGACGCGCCCGCGCCCGCTGGCGCATCGCACGCTTCCACCTCAGGTTGCACGGGAGCCATGGGCGTGCACGGCGGAGTGGGCGCACGCGGTCGCGTCGACACGTGCGGCGGCGTTGGCTCGCGCGGTGGAGTTGCCTCGCGCGGAGGCGTGACCACGCGAGGGGGAGAAGGAGCGCGAGGTGGAGTAGAGGCGCTCTCTTCCGTGTTTTCCACCACCATTGGCTCGGGGGGCGGTGTAGGTGCCTCTGGGCGAGACGCGTTCTCCTCCGCCTGAGGCTCTGCCGCCTCCGCCTGAGGCGCGGCCGCCTCCACTTGAGGCACCCCCTCTGTAGCGTACCTGCACTTTAAATAAGGCAAATACCTGTGTATAGTGCAAATCACTGGATCGATTCGTTTGCACACACAGTTTACCGATGTAATATCACAACAAAGTATCAATTTTATTACATCGATGATCCAGACTTACAAAATATTCAATACAAGTTGCATAACATAAGGTAGCTTTTAAAGAGTAAACAGCGGAAATACGAAAGTAGTGAGTGTCCATCTTCTTCATGTTTCCACATGCGAAAACATGTTGGTTGTAGACTCGAAACCTTTAAACGAAACCTCACTCGTCAACTGAACAATCTGCAATAAGAAAAATATTGCAACAACGTGGGTCAGATTCCATTAAAAATGGAGTCTGGCAAGTGACACTATGGTGGACACTTAATGGAATAACTCTATAGCCTATATGCATATTTGGCTGGTGGAGTTCAAGGCTATTTTGCATAAAGCCAACTTTTCCTACTCTTTTGAGAACACTTTCTTCAAATCAAGACAAGTATGGCATGAAAACCATAATCTCATCTTCCCTTGTTCACCCATCAAGTTTTATTTCTGAAGTTGGAATGATGGATCCTCCGTTGACGTCCCTGATCAGCTGCTCAAATTGTCCGTACCGGTGACACGGCTAAGTTCTTAGTTTTACACTCTGCAGAGGTTGTGCACTTTCACCATTGTACCCACTCAACCCAAACTATCATTTACACACTTGTAGTGATAAGGAAAAGGAGAAGAATGAGACGAGATCTTTCAGAAGCATTTTCCCTCCCACTCTGGCTTGACCCGTTCCACCTAACACCCTCTACATCTGCTTGTCAAGCCGGAGAGAGTCCACGCAACATAATTGATCAAGCCAGAGCCCATATGGCAATGGCTGCACTGGAAGCAATCGTCACTCGGAGTTCTTCAGATTCCTCTGATCCTGGGTGGCCATTCACAAGTGTACATACTCTAGGAACCATAGACATGGACCTGAGTAGCCACTCAACATAAACCATACAACCACTTACCACCCAGGTGTTTCATTCTTAACTTAGTAGAATTTAGATTTTCACAAAACATCATTTGCATAACATCAGTAATTCTACTAAGTATTGCATAGGAGTCTAGACACAGAAATAAGGAATTTCTACACAGGTTTAGCATAGCAATACTATCCTTCACATGCTTATAGAAAAATTCACTAAGTAATGCATATGGAAAATAATAGGAAGTTTATGAGGTGTGCCACTTGCCTTTGGATGAAGTCTTTACTCACAAACCCTTTTCAACGTTATTCAGAGCTCTCCGTTCAATCTAACAATATAGGCAAACAACAATAGAACAATCATAAAACAAAACAACACAACACATACAAGCATACATAATGAACAAACAAGTTTCATAACTTCTAAGGAAAACATGTCATGCACGATATGCAAATTATTTCTAAGGACTAGAGATGCATGTCATGCCATGAAATTCTTTTAAGTTAATGCAAGGCAATAAGGTTGGTCAAAATGACTAATAACTAAAGTCATAGGTTGGACAAAATACTTTTTTATAAATCATCTTGCATAAGCACTCAATGACTTAGTCATGATGTGCATAACTACTCAGAGAAAATACTAACTCTATTCTTCAAGGTGATCAACAATTATTAACAACTCTTGGCAAATTGGATATTCACTAAAGTGAGAGAGAGAGACACCCGGCAAACCACTTAAATTGTGGAACAGGTCTCATGTACGTGGACATGTAAGGTTAGTTTCCAGGCCGCTTCATCTCACTATGCCGCTAGGATCCAACAAACTTCAAGATGGTAATAACATGATCAAAAATTGTTTTTGTCTAAAGTGAAAGATATGATTAGGAAAGAGGGAAAAGATAGTAAGAATGATGTAGTTGGTCTTCCAGGCTTCATCTCCAGACTTGTAACATTCTCCTTGGTGATGTCTTGATTGAAGATTTGATAGACTTGATAAATGTTCAGACTTGGTGGTTCTTGTATCCTCGAGGCTGGTCTTGGATTTAACTTAGCCATCATGAAGTCTAACAGAAGAAGGGAGAAAAGAGAGAGGGAAGCAAGACTTAGAAAATATTTTTGGTTGGTCTTCATGAACTTCTTCTTGATTTTCTTCTAAGTGCTTCTACTCCTTGGAGATGCTTCGAGAGTCTGTTTTCTTCTAAGTCCATCATTGGCCTTCTAACTCCATGTTGAAAATCCAAGTGTCTAATGCATAGCACTTTTCCAAAATACCAAGTTGAAAATAGTCCTAACTTAGAGAAAATGAGGGAGGAGTTTTCCTATGAGAAGTATAACTATATAATAAAATAAGTTATACATGAAATGCACTTTTTAATGACAAGAAAGCATCAAAATAACTTTTGTTATTTCTTTATAAATATTCATGAGGTTATAAATGCAATTTAATTAATTTCTATTTTCGCAAAATATAAATAAAGAAATAAATATAAGCTTAAAGTTTTCTATGATTAATTTTTTATAACAAAATTTTATAAATAGTGCTAATGGGCAGGGGACGTTTGATAAAAAAAAATAGCAATTGGATTTACTCAAAAATAATGTTTATATCAAAAGTTATGTCAAATTTACTAAATATCAAATTTTAAATTTGAAAAAATCTAAATTTCTCAAGGTTGGAAAACAACAGAACTAACACAATCTATAGGTCATGGGTTTTTCAAAGATATTTTATTTACAAATTTTGACCTTACAGAATTAAAACTATAATTAAAATAATGTTTTACATGTTTCTGTAAATACCAAGTTAGTGCACGACTAAAATACATGTTTTTATTATACCACTATTTTCTACACGTTCATACGATTCCGTAGACTACAAAAACATCAAAAACGGAGTTATAGTTGATTTAATATGAATTTTGGAAGTTATATCTAGACAGAAAAACGAAAATATTGAATAGGTGACCTACAACGTTTTTCTAAACTGCTACCCTTATCAAGTGATATGTACGTAACAAGATAGAAGGAAGCACAACAGCAGCTCACCAGCGTGAGAAGATTACGGCGGCGGTGGATCAGCCGGGCGATCGCAGGTGGACGTGGACGGTCGGCGAGCTGTGGTCGTCGGCGACGGGTGTGGACGGCGACGACGTTTCGGAAGCTCCCGGATGTGAGGGAGACGACAGAGACGCGCAGATGAACACGGCGGAGCGGAATACGGTGTCAGAGTTGAGCGGCGATTCCCGGAGCTGCGTGGAGAGGCGGACGGAGTGGCGACAGCGACGATGACCCTCGGGTCGAGCTCGGCCTCCACGATTTGGCTATGGAAATGAAGCAATGAGGGTGTTTAAAGGAGCGCACGGACGTGGGAAAGAGTAAGGACCAAGAATCGGCGGCGGGGACTCACTATGCTCGCCTGAATCAAAGAAATGCGATCACAGTCGAGCGAAACTCCGGCGAAGAAATTCGTCGGCCTAGGGGCGTATTGGAGAGGGCTTTTGAGGGGAATGGAGGAGGAGGTCGAGGGCTTTCTATAGAATCCAACGGTGCTTGATTTGGTGCAGTAATTTGCCCACAATCGACCGGACATTAAATTCGACCAAAAACGGCCGTGCCTAATGGCGGACGAAATTAGAGCAATTTAGGGCGTTTAGGAGAGGTCTTTTGTGAGGGATTGAAAGAGGAGGTCATGAGCTTTAAGTAGGAAGAAACGGTGCCTGAATTGGTGGAGTAAAACATCGGCAATCAATTCGGGAAGAAACGTACGTGAGTGTGAGCTGTTCGTGCACGTTTCTGGTTCTGGAGCTTTGAAGACGACGCTGACGTTAGCGATTTTTTTTTTCTGAATTTTTCTTATTTCTTTCATAACTTTTAATTTAAGACTCCAAATCAAGTCAAATAAGTTTCTAAAAATTTGTAAAAATAATATCTTTGTGTTAAACCAGTTGTGCGCATGTTTTGAACACTTATCAAAAATCATAATTTTGAATTATTGATTAATTACAAATTTGACACTTAATGTCAAATTTGAAAACATGGCTTAAATAATTTCGTTTTTGGCTAAGTAAAATTTATAAAAATTCAACACTTATATAAGTTTAAAATTAAGTTATTTAAACTCATTTTCCAACATTAAATCATTTTTCGCTTTAGTACAACGTTAAATAACATCACACATTTATTTGAAATGAAAAGGGAAATATAATGTATTCATTTTTAATTCAAAATATTTTGTGCACCATTAAGTTATATATTATGATAATTAATTTGAAAACCTTATAATAACTTTGGAAAAGATTTTTGATTTAATTATTTCTTATATAGAAAATATATTCATGAAAGTCATTTTAGAGGAGGGCAAGGTCTTGGCGCCTGACCACTCCGGAGGCGTCACCGCTTTCTTCTTGCTGGGGACGTCGGATGGCCTCGCCCCAGAGCGGTCCACGGCGGCCTTGGTGCGGGGCCCGCGCCTTACCGGAGAGACCTCCCCTTCCTCAGCCTCCTCCTCCACGGGGCGCAAGGGAGCCATCACGAAGGCATCGTCATCGCCTGACGTGACGTCACAAACCTCGTCAGTGAATGGTCCGGCCCTCGAAGAAGACACCTCCCCTACCGTGGCTTCCTCCTCACCTAGTGTAGTGTACCTGCACTCTAAATAAGGCAGATACCTGTGTATAGTGGAAATCCCTGGATCGATTCGTTTGCACACACAGTTTACGATGTAATATCACAACAAAGTATCAATTTTATTACATCGATGATCCAGACTTACAAAATAGTCAATACAAGTTGCATAGCATAAAGCTAGCTTTTAAATAGTACACATCGGAAATACGATAGCAGTGAGTCTCCATCAACTTCATGTTGCCACAGGCGAAAACATGTTGGTTGTAGACTCGAAACCTCACTCGTCATCTGACCAATATGCGATAGGAAAAATATTGCAACAACATGGGTCAGATTCCATTAAAAATGGAGTCTGGCAAGTGACACTATGGTGGACACTTATTGGAATAACTCTAATAGCCTATATGCATATTTGGCTGGTGGAGTTCAAGGCTATTTTGCATAAAGCCAAATTTTCCTATCTCTTTGGAAAACACTTTCTTCAAATCAAGACAAGTATGTCATGAAAACCATAAATCTCATTGGCAATGGCTGCACTGGAAGCAATCGTCACTCGGAGTTCTTCAGATTCCTCTGTTCCCTGGGTGGCCATCCACAAGTGCACATACTCAAGTATACACCATAGAAATGGTCCTGAGTAGCCACTCAACTTCGCCTCCGTATACAACCAATCCACCCAGGAGGTTTTTTATTAACTTAGTAGAATTTAGATTTTCACAAAACAACATTTGCATAGCATCAATAATTCTACTAAGTACTGCATAGGAGCCTAGACACAGGAGTAAGGATTCTACACAGGTTTAGCATAGCAATACTATCCTACACATGCTTATATAAAAATACACTAAGTAATGCATATAGAAAATACTAGGAAGTTTATGAGGTGTGCCACTTGCCTTTGGATGAAGTCTTTACTCACAAACTCTTTTCAACGAACTCGGGTCTCTCCGTTCAGTTAAAACAATATAAACAAACAACAATACAACAATCATAAAACAAAACAACACAACACATACAAACAAGTTTCTTAAACGTCTAAGGAATACATGTCATGCATGATATGCAAATATTTCTAAGGACTGAATGCATGTCATGCATGAAAATCTTTTAAGTTAATGCCAGGAGATGTGTTGGTCAGAAATGACTAAGGACTAAGGTCAGAAGTTGGACAAGATAACTTTGTTATAAATTATCTAGAATAAGCACTCAAATGTCTTAGCCATGATGTGCAAAATAATTAGAGAAAATACTAACTCTATTCCTCGAGGTGATCAACAATCAACTCTTTGTAAATTGGATATTCACTAGCCCCTAGGATCCAACAAACTTCAAGATGGAAATAATATCATGATCAAAAATTGTTTAAGTCTAAAGTGAAAGACAAGATTAGGAAAGAGGGATAAGATACAAAGAAAGATGTAGTTGGTCTAAAGTTGAAGGTACTTCTGAAGTCTTGTTTGGCTAAGTCCTTCATTGGTCTTCTAGCTCCATGTTGAAAATCCTAAGTGTCTAGTGCATAACACTTTTACCAAAATACTAAGTTTCAAAATAATCCTATCGTGGTGGTGTCACGGCAGATGCCATAGGATGGCTAATGTGTGGGGCCGATGGACGTTGGTGGATCCGGGGAGGGATAGCGAGCCGAATAGCCCACACTAGGAGGATCCCGGTATAACCGAGATCTCCCAAGAACTAGAAACAACAGCAATACGATACAGGGAAGATCTAACAAACAAGAACAAAGGTACGAAGGCACACAACACGCACACGATATACCCAGGTTCAGGGCCCTCGTGAGGAGGTAACACCCCTACTCCTGCCTTTCCTCTCTATATAAGTGTGGTACAAGGGCTACAACTTGCTCGTAGATCTCTCCAAGTGACGAACAGGTAGTACTAGATGAACTCAAGGTATGAAGAAGTAAAAGCTCTAGGAGTAAATGCAACTATAGCTTTGGCTTCCAAGTTGGTCCTCTCCCCACAGAAGCAGTTATGGTGCCTTATATAGGGTCTCGGCCAGGAGGGCCGGTAACCCTAAACTGGTTCGGCCCCACTGGACAGGTCTAGCCGGCATGTCGTCACCGGCTACCGCGACCTAGTCGCCGCGCTATCCGGCGTAGCCCCTTCGTCATCATATTGGCGAGGACAGCAGACGCCGTCCTGGATCATCATTGTCTCCCTGTCAGAGACAAGACATGTCTTTGCCCATCCCGGATAGCCTTTTCCGGATTGCCGGGCTAGGCATGTCAGGTCTTGTCGTACCGGCTGATGCGCTCCCGTGTCAGGCGGGAGGTGACCATGCTTCCGTGTCAGGCGGGAGGTGACCATGCTTCCGTGTCAGGCGGAAAGGTACTTCCTCCCGCATCAGGCGGGAAAGCCTGCTACAGACCGTTGACGGCCTACCGGGATCCCGCATGCCGGCTACCTCCTCGCTTGCCCCCGTGAACCTCTCCTACATAAGATCAAGACCGAGACAGATACTCCGGTTAGCACTTACCCGGACCATCTATCCGGTAAAACCGAATACACCTCCTTCCGGGAGTCTCCTCGGAGCCCGAGATCCGAGATCCTTTCCGAAGGTGTCCGAGCTCGTCTGTGGGTGTGCATCTCTAGGCCTAGCCTCCCGAAGATGTCTTAGCCTATCAGCAAAGACATCTTCGAGAAGCTAGTTCCTAGAGGAACCATCCGCTGATGCTTGTGTTGCCATTGTGAAGGCTGGGGGTGTCTATTTATAGTTGCTAGAACTGACCCTTGCGCCTGCCAGGAGGCACTCTGCACTCTACCAGCGCTCAAGGGTCAAGTTGCCCCTTCAGCACACCAGGGGGTGTCCCTTGCTCTCGCCAAAGGTCAAATACTGTTGGCACACTGCTGGGATACTCCGGGATCTGCCCCTACCCGGGGGGCAGCCCCCCGACACTAGTCCCCGAAGCTGGTGCTGCACAACGACCTCGGATGATGTGCGGGATCAGTTTTAACAGCAACCATCTTCTGAGAACATACGACACCATCCTTTGACTACATGCCGAAATCGGTTCTTCCCGAGATCTTCTTATCGAGATTGCTTTAACCGGGAGATGAAGCCCGTAACCGGATACTGCAGTCTCCGTGAATCTCGACCGTTGGCTTCGTATTGAACTCGAGACTGCGAGCTGGGCCCCACCCGACGTCCCGTCTGGCCAGAAATGCACTCGAGTGCTTCTGCCTGAGCACGCCGTCGCTTGGGTTCGCGCGCCGGGAGCCGCAGCCGATCCGAAGCCCAACCGTTGGGGCCGTGTGATCCTCGGTGTGGCCGGATTGGGTGCTCCGGCTAGCGCCACGTGCCGCGCTGCACAAAATGGATCCCACCCACGATCGTGGAGATCGTGGGCGGGAAAATTGGAAACCGCTCCGGAATCCCCCCCATAAATAGGGGACCCGAACGGTCTCCTCTTCTTCTTCCTCTCCTTCGCTTCTCCTCCACCGTCGTCTCGAGCGCATCGCCGCTGCTGTGTTCGTCGCCCGAACGTCGCCGACCTTGCTGTTCGCCGGAGCCCGAACGCCGCTGTTCCTCTCGCACGTCACCGACCTCCTCTTCTCCGGTGAGTTGCCCTCTCCGCCCCGATGATCTTCTTTAGTAGAATAATACCTCGCCTTCGGCCGTGCCCTAACACACGCGCGGTTGAACCACCGCCGGTGAGCACGACTCGAGCGGCGTGCACGGGGTGCACGGCGGTGACGCACCGTTGCGGTAGGACTTAGATCTTTCGCTCGCGTTGCGTCTCGTTCGAGTTTAGCCCGAGTATATTTTCCTCACTTTAGTTTTGATTTATCAGCACACGGTAGATCTTACTTGCCCTGAACTCGGTTGTGTTTAGGAGTTTGCGATCCGGCATCTTAGCTCCCGATAGACTAACCCCGACTAACCGCCACTGCGCCTGCAGAGTAGCCCGGATACGTCTGCGGACTCCGGCATGGGTGAAGAAGGTATCCGGGGATGCTGGGATGGATCCGAGACCACCCAGGAGGACTTGGACTGGCTGTATCGGACCCACCGAATTCCTCCGGAAGTTGAGAGCCGTCTCCCGGAGGACGAGGTTCAACCGGAACCCCAACCCGGGGAATACGTTGTATTCCTCACGCACTTCGAGCGCGGGTTTGGGCTTCCGGCTAGCCCCTTCTTCCGCGACTTCCTCGACACTTACAGCCTCCAACCCCATCATCTTCCCGCCAACGCCATCATGATGCTTTCGGTCTTCACCACCTATTCGGAAGCATATCTCGGCGTATGGCCATTCCTGGACCTCTAGGCCAAGTACTTCATCCTTCGTCGCCAAGCCATCCCCAACCCGGACCAAAAAATAAAAGACTTGGTCGACTGCGGAGCTGCCACCATCATCCCCCGCGCTGACTCCGGATTCCCAATAGTCAAAGGACTAGAGTCCTGCCGGAAGTGGCAGCGCAACTTCTTCTATGTGAAGAACCGGGAAAGCTCGGGAGATGCTCCGGGATCCTCGAATCCGGACTTCATCAATCTGCCGGAGTTCGCCATTGGTCCTCCGCGCAAATTCAACCTCTGGAAACGGCTCCCCGACACCGAGGAAGTCAGGTGCATGCACGACGTTCTAAACGTGCTGACCGACACGATGACCGGCGATGATCTCTTGCGTTGCTTCATCATTCGCCGCGTCTGCCCCCTCCAAACCAGAGTGCACAAGATGTGCCATATGGCCGGGAATTTAAACCCTACCCGAACCAGTATCTTTGGGTTAGATCATGCTGGGGTCGTCCGCCGCGTTCGAGCTATTGCTCGGACGAAGATGACGGATGACTACTCTTGGGGTGCCATCGGGGGATCCCGGAAAAAACCCCTGAAACAGGTGCTCATATCTGCCTTTCGTAAACTTGCCTTCGCACCCAGGTTCTGCTGGAAACCGACATGGGTATCATGTGGTGATTTATTTGCGCAGTTATTCGAGCGGCAAATCGAGGAAGACGCTATCCACGCCAACGGGAATTTCGCGCCGAACTTCCCAGCACCGGAAGAGATGCCGAGGAAGGATCCCGATGGTGAGGAGCATCTCGCCGTTCCTCTGGTGAAAGCTGCCGCCCCGGGTAACCCTTCAACCTCAGAGGCAGTTTCCATTTCTTCGGATGAGATTGACTGTCAAATTCTCGATGTGATTGACGCTCTCCCACTCAACTGGGCCTCAGCAGTGGTTCCGAAACCGACGACCGTGACCAAACGCGCCGAGAGCCGGAAGCGTGCGGCTTCCGACACCGATGCTGCCGATGACTCCGGCAAGGCCCCCAAGAGGAGCAAGCCGAACAAACAAACGGCCGAGAAGCCTTCTCGACGCCGGCAGAGGGGTCCTCCCACTGTGGACTCCGGGTAAATTTACTTTGCCTTATGCTATATGAGCTTGTCTTCTTCATAAATTATTACTGAGATATTCTCTTTCAGGGATGCACTCGACCTCCCGTCACCCGCTGTTCCTCCTCCTCCCGGAACTCGGACTCCCAGCCCGGCTCGGGCTTCCCCTTCTCCTCCTCGCCCTTCTACTCGAGGAAGCGAGCCTGCTGCCTCCGGTGCCGCACCGGCTACCGCTGTGACACCGGATGCACGCCCGGTGATCGACGAGACCCGGGTGCAGGCCACGACCACCTCGGGAGACATTCTACTTCCGGAGAGCCCGCGCCGGGTGCCCGGGCTAGAGGCAGAGATTTTGAGCCCTCGCCGGCAGCTCGCGCCAAGCGGTCCCTCCCGGCAAGCCACGAACAAGACCGCCCCGGAGAAACGTCCCACAACCTCTTCCCGGCAAGCTGATCAACCTGCTGCGAAGTCGCGCCCCAAGGTTGCCGGGCAGAAAACAACTTCTGCCAAACCTGTTGCTGCCCCGACATCCTCGGCTCAAGACTTGGTGCTGTGCACGGGTACGTTTTCACCGTTACCACCGCCTCCCGCCGAGATCCCTACTGCTGCCTTGCGGATGTTGCGAGCAACCGTAAGCTCCTTTGTGCCTTCAGGATCCCGGGACGCTGTTGCTACCCGCGCGCCCGGCGGCTCGGGCATACACGTTGTTGATGAATACAACCAGGCCTGGATTGCCGCCGACGCCTCCGAGACCGTGGGAGACTTGCACGCTGCAGGCCCAAGCCGCAACGCTCAAGCTCTGCACGCTCTCCAGGTGGCCGCGCTGGATGTTACTTGGGTGACCGAGGTAAGTTTGTTCCCTTGCTTGCTCCCATAAACACTTGTTCCTTCCCCACTAGTCCCCGAGATTGGTGCTTAGTGCTCTAGATTCCACCGAATAGCAGATCACTAGGCTCCAATCTTAGAGAAAATTCCAGGACTCGGACACCGAGTCCCCGAGATCCTCCCATCCGGGTGACTTGTTTCAAAATTTGCTCAATCACCACTAGTCCCCGAGATTGGTGCTTAGTGCTCTAGATTCCTCCGAATAGCAGATCACTAGGCTCCAATCTTAGGAAAAATTCCAGGACTCGGACACCGAGTCCCGGAGATCCTCCCAACCGGGTAGCTTTTTATGTGCTACAGATCTCGGACTCTCCCGATTTCCTTACATCCATTCCCAGACTGACTCCTCTTTCTTTGTCTTGATTTCAGGAGTGCAGCAAGAAACGCTGCAGCATCTTCAACCGAGTTCTTGCTGACCTCGGTCAGTCCAAGAAGTGCGAGGGGCGCCTCCGGGAGGAGCGAGATGCCGCGCGCAAGGTCTCGGCAGACCAGAAAGCCGCACTTGCTACCGCGCAAGACGAGATCGCGCGACTCAACGGCGAGCTCGAAAAGGTCAAGGCTGCTGCCACCGAGATGAAGACGCGCTTCGTTGAGGCGACGAAGAAACAAAGGGAAACCTTGGACCAGTCCGAGGAGCGCGCGCATCTCGCGGAGACGGGGTTGGCTCTTCTCCGGTCACGGTCCGATAGTTGGCTCTCCGAGCTAACTGTACTGAACCGGGACCTTAACAGTAAGTGGACCGACATCCCTCATGTTTTCCTTCCTCTCTTTCCTTGCTGTTGCTCTTCTTATGCCCTAGTCGTTTGACAACTCTTCTTTTTAAAGGGGAATTCGAGCACTCTCGCGAGGCTGCCGCCCTTGCTGTTGCTGCTGCCCGGGAGAAGCGTGCCGGAAAGGGTGCTGTCTCGGATGCCTGGGATATTGAGGACCACCTCACCGCCCTGAAGGCCCGGATAGTGCCTCTCCGGTCGATCGGGACGGAGCTGCTCAGCGCTGCGATCCACGTCCACGGCGCACTGTGGCCGAGTATTCGCGCGACGCTTTCGGTCGCCGAACTCGCGAGCGCACTCCGGTGTGCCGGGAGGCGCATCCACGCTTGGAAGCGCTCCGGTGCGCGGGCTGGTGCCGACCAGGCCTTGACCCAAGTACTTAGCTGATACGAAGGTCTCGACCTAGATGCGATCCAGCGCCTGCGGACGATCTCGTCGTGGTGCAGTGATCCGGCTAAGATCCAGCGGCGACAAGAGGTGGCGCATCGCATCGCTTCGTGGTCCAACATTCGTGCCTTCACCGCCAGCGTGATTGCTTCTGATTCCGAACCGACTATGAGGATGACGAAGAAACCGTTGCGACCGGCGACGCGGATGATGAGATTCCGGAGGAAGACGACGCTGCCTCTGGTGCTGCTGCCGAGACCGCGGTTCCCCGGGATGTTGCTACTTCTCCGACACCCGAGGCCTCTCAGGCCGAGGTGCGCCCTGATGCCCCGAGTACCGCCGCCGGAGCCGAAGCTACTGCTGCTCCTGCTGCTCCTCCTGCTGCTGCTCCTCCCGAGGTCGCTCCTTCTACTGATGTCTCCGTCGAGAAGCCGACTTCTCCTACCACTTAGAAATACTTAAGAGTAGATTCGTTAAATCCCCGGGATGCCGGGTGCAAGATGTAACATACACTATTTAATATTTTCGTTTCGTACTGAGTTATCTATCCGAACAAGTTATGTCAATTTATTCTGTTATGAGTCCCCGGGTTGCTTTTCATGTTTACCGTACTTAGGTAATTTCTGCCAAGATGATCCGGGTGGAATGGCATCCCGAGATGATCCTAGCTTTGACAAGACATCCGCTGCCTCGTTTTCTCCTCTGGGTATATGCTTGAACTCGCATCCTTCAAAAAATCCGGATATTTTCTGTACATGAAACCTGTATAAGGCCATGTTTGCATCGAGGGCATCCCAATTCCCCGACACCTGTTGCACTACGAGGTCGGAGTCACCGAAACACTCTACCCGGCGGATGCCGATCTCCTTGGCGACGTTCAGTCCATGAACCAATGCCTCATATTCCACGACATTGCTGGACGCCCGAAAATTGATTTGCAGAACATACTTCAGTACATCTTGTTTCGGGGAAGTGAGGACCACTCCGGCACCCAATCCGATCATAGCCTTTGAGCCATCGAAATGCATCCTGCAGAAATTGTAATCCGGCATCGGAGGTTCATACTGCATCTCGGCCCAGTCTACCAAAAAATCCGGCAGCGCCTGCAACTTGATGGCATCTCGTTTCTCATACGCCGGAGCGTATGGAGACAATTGGATGGCCCATTTGGCTACCCGGCCGCTAGCGTCCTTGCAACCGATGATCTCGGCCAGAGGAGCTTCGCACACCACTGTGATCGGGTGCTCCTGAAAATAGTGCTTGAGCTTGGTTACTGCCATGTACACCCCATACGCCATTTTCTGGTAGTGCGGGTAGTTCTGCTTGGATTCCGAGATCACCTCACTGAGGTAATACACCGGCCTCTGTATCAGTTTGCCTCCTTCCTCTCTTTCTACTACCATTTCCACACTGACTACTCGGTTGGTTGCAGCAATATACAACAGCATAGGCTCTTTGGGTAACGGGGATGCCAACACGGGTGCTGTTGAGAGCATTCTTTTCAAATCATTGAACGCCGCGTCAGCCTGCGGGGTCCAAACAAATGTTTTGCTCTTCTTCATCAATTGATATAGGGGCAAGGCCTTCTCCCCAAGTCGACTCACAAACCGACTTAGGGATGCAAGACATCCAGTGAACTTCTGTACATCTTTGAGACGCACGGGCAATTTCATGCTTTCGATAGCACGAATTTTACCCGGGTTGACCTCGATTCCCCGGCTTGAGATGAGGAAACCGAGTAATTTTCCGGCCGGAACACCAAATGTGCATTTATCCGGGTTCAATTTCATCCGGAATCTTCTTAAGTTCTTAAATATTTCTCTCAGATCATCTATTAGTGAGGCTTTTTCTTTTGTCTTTATGACTATGTCATCGACATAGACCTCGGCATTCCGGCCTATCTGGTCATGCAAACATTTCTGCATGCACCTCTGGTATGTAGCACCAGCATTCCTCAAACCGAAAGTCATGACACGATAGCAATAAGCCCCATAAGGGGTAATAAAAGCAGTTTTCAATTGATCATCCGGATTTAAAGGTATCTGGTGAAAACCAGAATATGCATCTAAGAATGTCAAAAGCTCACTCCCGGCAGTGGAATCTATCACTTGATCTATCCGGGGCAATGGAAAGGGGTCCTTCGGGCATGCCTTATTGAGGTTGGTGAAGTCGGTGCACATGCGCCACACCTTAAGCAGGAGAGGATCATCCTTCTTCTTCTCCACCAAGACCGGATTCGATATCCAATCCGGGTGTAGCACTTCCATTATGAATCCTGCAGCCAGCAGTATAGCCAGATGCTCCATGACGGCGGCTCTTCTTTCATCCGAGAGACGCCTAGTTGGTTGCTTCACCGGCTTCGCATCCGGTCGAACAAACAGAGAGTGCTCAGCCAACTCCCTCGGGACACCTTGCAGATCGTCACTTGACCATGCAAAAGCATCCCGATTCTCACGGAGGAAGTCGACGAGCTCGCCTTCCTATTTGCTGTCCAGGTTGCTGCCAATGATAACTTGGCGCTCCGGGTTGCTGGGGTCCACACCCACCTTCTTGGTTTCTTTGGGGGGCTGAAATGATGCACCCTACTCCGGGTTCACCATCCCGGGCATTCCGAGTTGGGAGGTCTTGGCCATTGCCACCACTTGCTGGATCCTCTTCTTTTCTTCTGCGATCACCAGAGACTCAGCTAAACATGACCCCGCCGAGGCACACTCCATGGAGCGCTTGTGGTCTCCTGAGATGGTGATTACGCCGTTAGGTCCCGGCATCTTCATCTTAAGGTAGCCCATGTGAGTTGAGATCATGAACTTGGCCAGGGCTGGCCTGCCGATCAGTGCGTGATATGGGCTTTCGAGATCCACGACCTCGAATTCCAAGCTCTCGGTTCGGCAGTTCTCCCGAGTTCCGAACAACACTTCAACCCAGATTTTTCCCATGGGTGAGCAAGAGACTCCGGGCACAATGCCGTGGAAGGTTGTCTTGGTAGGCAGCAAGGTGTTCATGGACACCCCCAGCTTCAGCATCGTTTCCTTGTACATGATGTTAATGGCACTGCCATTGTCGATCAGAACCCGGCTGAAGCGGACATTGAGGTTTGGTCCGACAAAAGTTGGGTCTACCACCAAGGCATACGCCCCCGGCTTAGGCATAACCCTGGGGTGATCCTTCCGGCTCCACGTGATCTCCATCTCGGACCAGTGCAAGAACTTGGGCACCGCTGGGATCACGGCATTCACCTCCAGGGCACGCTGCCGCACACTTCTCCGGTCAGTGGGTTCGGTCACGAAGACCACATAGCTTTGATGTGCCTCCCGGTAGTTGCTCTGCTGCTGTCCGGCTTGGTTACTGGGGCCTGCACCGTTGTCGTTCCGGGTGTGCACCACATTCACTGGCCGAGGTGGGGGTCCTCGCGGAGGCGGGTTGATTCGGACAGCGTTGGCCCCCGACGTCGGAGGAGGGGGTCTCGGGATATTGGGCCGAGATGCCGGAGCACCCGGCCGAATAGCTCCCGAGCTGCCTTCCTGTAATGTGCGCTGATACCAGCTGCACTGCCGAGTAGAGTGGTTTGCGGGCTTGTTGGCCTCCAGAGTATGGTAGCAGCATGGCTTGTTCAGCATTTCCTCATATGTCAGGGGCTTCTTTTGTTCCACCCAGGTCTTTTGCACCTCCTGACTCTGACCCCAAGCCGGGCCACTTGTCTTTTGACGCTGGCTGTTGCCGGCATCCTCCTGCTCCCGGGTTACTGCTGCGACGTGTTGTGCGGCATGGTGATACTCGGGCTGATTCCTTTTCTGGCCAAAATCCTGGCGATCATGGCTCCTGCTCGGTCCTGAACGGTGAGGTCCCGCATTCCTCCTGTTGGAGTCACCGACATCCACCAGGGGTTGCATGGGATCTCCAAGCGTGTAGGTATCGGCGATGCGCATGGTCTCTGCCAAGGTCGTTGGCATCTTTCTTTGCAACTTCTGCCACAGCATTGAGCCATGCCGGCATCCTTGTGCAAACCAGGAGATGGCCTGTGCCTCTACCACTCCTTCGCAAGAATTGCGAATATTGCTCCACCGGGTAAGGTACTCCCGGTCGGTCACGTTGCTCCTTTGCCTACAGATGGCGAGCTGTTGAGGCCTGTTAGGCCTTTTGTACGTGCTGGTGAAGTTGCTGATGAATGCTTCCTCAAAGTCTAACCAGCAGTCTATGCTGCCAGCTCTCAGGTTGTTCAACCAGATCCGGGCAGGTCCTTCCAACATCTGCGGTACATATCGTACCGCCCATCGTCTGTTTCCACCGGCTATGCTTACTGCAGTTACATAGTCGGTTAGCCAGTCCTCCGGCTTCTTGCTGCCGTCATAGGTCCTTGCACCCCTGTTGAGCTGAAAATTCCGAATACGCGGTTCCCGCATGATCCGAGGTCCAAAACAGGCAGGTCCCGGAGGCCCTTGCTCTTCCACTAGCTCGGATTGGTGAATCCTGTCGAGCCGGAATCTGGCATCTACCGGATTCAGCTGTCTGGTTCCTATCCGAGATCCCAAAGGGTTCTCGTCTGGCTGATATCCGAGCTGCTGCAGTCTCGAGTTGCCATCGTTGAGCCTGTTCTGCGCAGGGATCACGGCCTGCTGGGGAACAGAGGCAACCTCCCTTTGTGGGTTTCCCTGAACATGAGGAGGGTTCCGGGGTGGATTACCACGGCCGACCGGGTTATCGTTTCCTACACCCAGATTACCATCCTCACGGGTACTTCCCGCCTGCCCCGAGTTACGCTGCCCGGCTTGCTGGATACCGGCGAAGGCCGGATCATAGGTTTGTAGCTACTTGTTCTTCCCGGAACCTCGACTCCGGCTCTTGCTCTTGCTCTTGCTTCTGCTCGGATGCGGGGAAGAGGCCTCCCCGTCCGATTTCTGGCTATTGGGTCTGGCCGAGTGCACTTGGGATCCTGCCCCGGGGTTCTTCTTCTTGAAGGCCTGATTCTGACGGTTGGCCTCAATCACCAACTCGTTTACTCGCTCCTGCTGCTTGCGTAGGGCCTCACCGGATAACCCCACCAACTAGGCCATGGCGGCTTCGGCGGCCCTAAAAGTTTTCGCCGGTGAGCTGTACACCGGCTTCCCCGCTGAAATCCGGCTTCCCGTGTGACTGGTTGTGGCTCCACCTGCCAGCTCCTCATTCACCATTCTTCCTTTCTTGCGCAGATCCGCGATGCGCTTGTCCCGGGAGTCTATCTTAAGGAATCCGTGAGCTGCATTGTACTCCCGGAGACTGGCATTGAGTTCGCGCCGGATCTCGGCGATCTCCTGAGCTTCAGCGAGTAGCAACCTCTGTTGCTCCTCCAACAAAGCCGAAGTGGCCTGGGTATCTGCTTCAGCGGCCACAGGTACAACCAACTTGGCCACCAGACCCGAGAGGGGATCCGGACGACGTCGTGGCTGTGACGGCTGTGGATCGCCATCCCGGGCCGCATCTCTTTCCTGAGGAGGTTTGGCCAAACGGACGTGGCCGCTTCCGGTATCGCCGTCAGCATCCTGGTACTCCTCCTCGGTTGCCCCGATCATCATCACTGCGACGGAACTCGAGTGGCGACCGGCACGCAGACCCCGAGCATCACAGAGCATGGGGGGGTCCTCAGCTTCCAGGACCACGTCCGGGTAGCTACAGATAACTTCGGTGGCGATGTAGGTGGTGAAACCACCAAAGTCAATGAGACATCCGTTCACCGGGAAGGGTCTGTTCCGGAAGCATCCTGTGTTGTCGCAGACGAAGTCCATCTCCCCTAGCCTTACGACCAGGCCAGAGAGAAACCGAACGTCGAAACGAACGGGGGAGCCCGTCCGGATGTGTACACCAGCCAACGCCTCTGTCAGCCCCATGGTGGGCGCCAACTGTCGTGGTGGTGTCACGGCAGATGCCATAGGATGGCTAATGTGTGGGGCCGATGGACATTGGTGGATCCGGGGAGGGATAGCGAGCCGAATAGCCCACACTAGGAGGATCCCGGTATAACTAAGATCTCCCAAGAACTAGAAACAACAGCAATACGATACAGGGAAGATCTAACAAACAAGAACAAAGGCACGAAGGCACACAACACGCACACGATATACCCAGGTTCAGGGCCCTCGTGAGGAGGTAACACCCCTACTCCTGCCTTTCCTCTCTATATAAGTGTGGTACAAGGGCTACAACTTGCTCGTAGATCTCTCCAAGTGACGAACAGGTAGTACTAGATGAACTCAAGGTATGAAGAAGTAAAAGCTCTAGGAGTAAATGCAACTATAGCTTTGGCTTCCAAGTTGGTCCTCTCCCCACAGAAGCAGTTATGGTGCCTTATATAGGGTCTCGGCCAGGAGGGCCGGTAACCCTAAACTGGTTCGGCCCCACTGGACAGGTCTAGCCGGCATGTCGTCACCGGCTACCGCGACCTAGTCGCCGCGCTATCCGGCGTAGCCCCTTCGTCATCATATTGGCGAGGACAGCAGACGCCGTCCTGGATCATCATTGTCTCCCTGTCAAAGACAAGACATGTCTTTGCCCATCCCGGATAGCCTTTTCCGGATTGCCGGGCTAGGCATGTCAGGTCTTGTCGTACCGGCTGACGCGCTCCCGTGTCAGGCGGGAGGTGACCATGCTTCCGTGTCAGGCGGGAGGTGACCATGCTTCCGTGTCAGGCGGAAAGGTACTTCCTCCCGCATCAGGCGGGAAAGCCTGCTACAGACCGTTGACGGCCTACCGGGATCCCGCATGCCGGCTACCTCCTCGCTTGCCCCCGTGAACCTCTCCTACATAAGATCAAGACCGAGACAGATACTCCGGTTAGCACTTACCCGGACCATCTATCCGGTAAAACCGAATACACCTCCTTCCGGGAGTCTCCTCGGAGCCCGAGATCCGAGATCCTTTCCGAAGGTGTCCGAGCTCGTCTGTGGATGTGCATCTCTAGGCCTAGCCTCCCGAAGATGTGTTAGCCTATCAGCAAAGACATCTTCGAGAAGCTAGTTCCTAGAGGAACCATCCGCTGATGCTTGTGTTGCCATTGTGAAGGCTGGGGGTGTCTATTTATAGTTGCTAGAACTGACCCTTGCGCCTGCCAGGAGGCACTCTGCACTCTACCAGCGCTCAAGGGTCAAGTTGCCCCTTCATCACACCAGGGGGTGTCCCTTGCTCTCGCCAAAGGTCAAGTACAGTTGGCACACTGCTGGGATACTCCGGGATCTGCCCCTACCCGGGGGGAAGCCCCCGACAGTCTAGTGCATAACACTTTTACCAAAATACTAAGTTTGAAAATAATCCTATCTTAGAGAAAAAATAATGGAGGAGTTTTCTTATGAGGAATAAAATATGCTATGCATGAAATGCAATTTTTAATCACAAGAAACATCATTCCAATTTTTATGATATTTATGAAGTATGCAATTAGGGTATAAATGCGGTTTAATTAATTTCTATTTTTACAAAATATAAATAAAGGAATAAATATAAAATTAAAGTTTTATGTGATTAATTTTTTATAACAAAATTTTAGAAATAGTGTTAATAGACATGGGGCATTTAATTAAATTTATAGCAATTAGATTTAATTAAAAATAATATTTTTATTAATAGTTATGTTGAAAATACTCAAACTATTCAACTTAAATATATAACTATGAATTCATTCAAATATTACTCAAAAGTATTTTATAGCAGTGGCATCAATTTACAAATATTCCAAAGTCTCTAAAACAATTCTATTTGCAATTTTTGAATTTACAGATTTAAAGTTATGACAAAAATACTCAAATTCACCATTTGAAATTTGAATATTTTAAACTAAGTCAAATTTGAAATTGAACATATCTAAAATATTCTACATGTCAAGGGCTTTCCAAAAATATAAAATTTGTCAAATTTGGAGTTGTGCTTAAAAAGTTATGAAGGTTTGAATATGCAGGGGCTTTTCTGCAAAAGTGCCAGATCGGTTGACTGGGCACTGACTGGATCTGACGTGGCTGCTGACTAAGCACGCTGAGTCAGCGCTGACGTGGATAAGTGGATAGATCTGGGCCACACGATCTAGATCTAACGGATCACATCCAACCGTACCGATTCGGAATAAAAGAATTAAACATAACCGTACGATCACGATCTAACGGCCTGGATCAGATCGAACCGGGGCTGGCGGCGCTAGGTCACTGGGGACCTCGCCGGAGACTTGCCCGCGGCGGTGGCGCATCGGCAACGGCCGTTCCTGGTGTTCTACTGGGTTCCGAGACGAGCGGGTCATACCAAAATGAAGAGGAGGCCGTGGCGGTCTAGATGGCGAGGCAATGGTCTTCGAGGCGCCCTCGTCTGTTCCCAGTGGCTCGTCGGAGTAGAGGTTGGCGGCGGCGAGCTCCTGTCGATGACGGGAACAACGTTCTGGTGCACGAGAGGAAACCCGACCAAGTCAGAGAGATGCACACGGTAAAAATAAAGAGCAAGGGACAAAGGAGAGAGCTCGGGAGGTCCTGTACTCGCCGGAGTTGGAGAATTTCGCCGGCGGTAATGGACGAACGGCGGCGGTGATTGTGGACAGCCTGGGGGCGCTCGGGCTAGGGTTCTTCGGGGGAAAGGGGGCGGAGGGTCAGGGGATTAAATAGGGCTGGAGGGGAGGAACGGGTCGCGGTGATTTCGCCGGAAATTGGAAGGGAATCGGAAGAGGAAATCGGGGCGCGATTTCTGGACAGAGGAAGACGACGATGACGTCAGCAGTGACGTCATCAATTTTTCTTTTTATGTATTTCTTTTTAATTCATATCTTTTGATTTAAGACTCCAAATCTATTCAAATAAATTTCTAAAAATTTATAAAAGCATTATCTTTGTGTTACACCAGTTGTGGGCATGTTTTGAATAATTTTGTAAATTAATATTTTGAAATATTCATAAAATGCAAAATTGCCCATTTAGGTCAATTTTGAGAATATTAATTTAATAATTTCATTTGGGGTTAAATTAAATTTATGAAATTACCACATTCTAACATGGTTTATATTAAGTTGTTTAAAACTCATTTTCAAATACTAAATTCATTTTAGGCTTTAGTATAATACTTAATAGTATAACACAACTATATGAAATAGAAAAGGGAAAATAATGTACTCATTTTAATTCAGAATAATGTGTGCACCATTATATTTTATTTTAAGATAATACAATTGAAACTTCATAACAACTTTGGAAAAGATTTTAGTTTTAATTCATTTGTTATTTAGAATATATTAATCATTTCATGCTTTGAAAATAAATGAAATTCATTTAAGCAAATGAAATGTTTATTTGGATAATTCATTAATTTTAATTTATGAAGTTTTAAAGTTATAAACTATAGGCTTATAATTTCCAAACTATATTATGAACTAGTTAAAAGAATGAAAACCATTTGGCAATTATACCATTTTAATAGTCTTGAATTTATGAATAGATATGGCTAAGTGGTTGAAATCAATTACTCATAAGTAAACTATTTTATTAGAATAAAATGGTTTGAAAGTCTGTAACACATTTGTCAATTTATATAATGAGGCTTAAGACAATATAATGGAATAATAAAAATGTTTAACTTGAAACAAGTTTTGAAGATTAGTGATTACTTGAGATATTTGAATTAATAAACCTTTTTAATATGCCTGAAGTATTTTATAATTGGTTTTCTTATGCATTTTAATATTTTATTTTAATCAAAAACAAAAGTTTTAAATTTTCGTGATTTGTGAACATTATAAAATGTTTGGATGTTACACCTAGCCCAGCTCCGGAGGCCGAGGGAGAGTCTGCCCCCTCCGCTCCTCGCGTCGCTGGCAGGGGCACCTCCATCCCCGTCAAGCCTGTCGGGGTGAACGGAGGCATCCCCTCCAAGATGGCCATGCGCTCCGTCATGTTGTATTGATGGAGAGGCCGGAGCGTCATGGGGAGCTGATCCACTGCAGGCACCGTCGGGTTGACGAAGAGCGCGAACAGGACATTGTCGACGATGTCCTTGTCGTTGTCCTCGCAATGAAGCCGCATCTTGTCGTTCGGCCCCGAGTACATCCACATGGGCACCGAGTGTGCCTGGAGGGGAGCGATGCGGCGCGTCACGAAGTCCGCCACGATGATCTGCCCCGTGAGGCCCTCCTCGTGAAGGAAACTCAGGCGCCCCATCAGGCTTGTGTTCCTCGCGCCATCGAAGGTCGCCTTGCCCCAGTGGGAGTTCTTCAACGGTGGCTCGTCGGGGACCTCAAGGAAGGCGCAGGGATGCTCCACCCCGACGAAGAACCACTTTTGGCGGAAGTCGTCCACCTTCTTCGTCACCGACGTGACGGCCCTGTCTTCACTCCATGACATGGGGATGTAGACACTCCCCATGCCGTCGACGATGCGGAATGAGACGCACCCGGAGCGCTCATTCTTCGCCGTGATCCGGAGCGCGTAGAAGCACCAGGACAGCCCCACCGTGGGCTCCAAGCCCTGGTATGCCTCGCAGAGGTATGCAAAGACGGCGAGGATGAGGATGGAGTATGGATGCAGATGCATCAACTACACCTGATAGAACGCCAGTACCGCCTCCAGGAATGGCGAGAGAGGCGGCACCAGCCCGGCGGCGAGGCAGTGCTGGAAAATCGGAAAGTACCCTCGTGGGTGTTTCCCATGCGCCGCGGGCTTCAGGGCGGTGGCGCCGTGCTCATTCGTCCGGTCCGCAACCAGGTAGCGGACCTTTGCGAGTGCCTTCTCATTAATATGCACGCCCAACAGCGCCACGCCCTACACGACCTCAAAGGCCTCCGCCTGGGAGGAAGACCCCGCAGCGGCCTTGCCTTTGCTCTTGAGGGGACTCATCGTCGGGGGCTCGGTGTGCCGAGGAAGACGGAAGGAGGAGAAATCGCAGGAGAGAGCGGAGGCGGAAAGCTCGGGACGGCGGAGGCTTCCGCGAGAAGAATTGGAAACAGTAACGGCTCCCTGCTGTGGCGCTCGGACTTTATGTCACCTCAAGGAGCAGTTACCGGGGCGTGGTGGGACCCCCCACGACGCACGCCCCAGATCGTGCGCAACCGTTACTCGTCTGAGTGCCGCGTGGCTCGGACCGGCCGGGCACTATGGGCCCACGACGCTCCGCCTGCGTCCATTGGCTCACTCGCGCCCATCGCGGGTCCGGGGGCTACTGTCGGCCCAGTGGAGACTGGGGTATGAAGAGCCCACTCCCCCCAGTCCTCGCACGCGGGCTAATCAGACAAAATGACTAAGGACCAAGCCTCGCCGCCTGGCGGGACCCTCGAGAGGCCTGCCAAGACCTTCTACTCTGATGATAAAGCAGATGGACAACACAACCTGAAAGGAATATGCCCGAGAGGCAATAATAAAGTGGTTATTATCTTATTCCATGTTTATGATAAATTTTTATTTCTCATGCTAGAATTGTATTAATCGGAAACATTAATGCATGTGTGACTAATGAACAAATTAGAGTTTCTAGTAACGCCTCTCGTTTAACTAGCTCGTTGATTAACTGATGATCAAGGTTTCCTGATCATGAACATTGGATGTTGTTAATAACGGGATCACATCATTAGGAGAATGATATGATGAACATACCCAAATTAAGTATAGCAATACGATCAAGTCATTAAGTTTATATTGTTGTACTGAGCATACAAAGTAACCCTAATCCTTAGACCATGAGATCATGTCAATCACTAACACCGGAAGAATGCTTTGATGACATCAAACGTCAAACCGTAACAGGGTGACTATAAAGGTGGTGTTGGGTATTCCGAAAGTATTAGTTGAGGCTCATGGATCAAGAAGTGGGATTTGTCCATCCAGGTGACGGAGAGATATACTCTGGGCCCTCTCGGTGATATCACATCGACACTGCTTGCAAGCACGTGACTAGGTCACAAGGATGTCATATCACAGAACGAGTAAAGAGTACTTGTTGGGAACGAGATCGAACAAGGTATGGATGATACCAATGATCGGATCTCGGACAAGTAAAATATCGCAAGACAAAAGGAATTGGTTATGACGTTTTTGGTTCACACGATCACAAGATTCATCGTCGAATATGTAGGAGTCAATACGGATCTCCAGATCCCGTTGTTGACTATTGATCGGAGAGGTGTCTCGATCTTGTCTACATTATTCACGAACCGTAGGGTGACACACTTAAGGTTTGTCGACGCTTTAGGGTAGACACGGAATTTCAGAGAAAAAGTTTGGACAACACCAAAATTGTTTCGGGTAACATTGAAATAGTTCAAGGGGATAATTGTCAATGGTTGACAATGGTTGTCAATAGAATTAACAAATGAACCAAGGGGGTAAGTGTTAATGTTTGTTAATAGAATTAACAAATATTAAAAAAGAAATGAAATTGTTTTATTTAATAGAGAAAAACCCTTGGGATTTTTGAGTGGAGATTAAAAGAGAGTGAGTGGGCATGAGTGGATGCTCCACTCACATGAAGTGGAAGGGGTGGGGGCTCCTTGAGCCGCACCACCCTTGGGCTTCCCCCCTCTTCTATATAAGGAGAGGTAGAGCTTCCTCTTATGGACACACTTGATCCTCTCTCACTCCTCCCGCTGCTCCACCTCTCGGTCATCCGCTTGGCGAAGCCATGGCCGTTTAGTTCTCCTCCACACCATGCCGTCATGCTGTTGGAGTTCCTTGGTGGTTCTACTACTTCCGCTGCCCCGCTGGATCGAGGGAACGGAGGTCGTCATCAAGCCGTACGTGTGACCGAGTATGGAGGCGCTGCCCGTTGCAGCGCACATCTTCGCGATCTTGAGATCGGCAAGTGTTCCACTACATCGTCCACGAGAATCCCTCTCGAAACGCTTTCGGTCTTCGAGGGTGAGTTCTCTTGGAACATGTTCCACTCGTACGAGCATCTCCTAGATTAGATCTTGGCTTGTTGGTTTGTTCTCACCGTAGGAATTTTTTTTGTTTTCTATGCTACGAACCCATCAGTGGTATCAGAGCCGTGTCTATGCGTAGATACTTTGTACGGGTAGAACACATATGTGTATGTGGGCATTGATGATCATGTTATTGCTTCCTTTGTATATTTTATATCTTAGTGGCATAGTAGGATGAAGCGGCCCGGACTAACCTTACATGTCCACGCACATGAGACTTGTTCCACGACTAACTTGCAACTTGTTTTGCATAAGTGGCTTTGCGAGTGTCTGTCTCTCCTACTATAGTTAAGATATAAAATAGAACATGTTGCTAATAATATTTTCATCACCGTTGTGGTTCATGTTCATAGGTAAGAACGGTTCTATCTTCGAAAGCCCTAAGCCACGTAAAATATGCAAAAATAAATTAGAGGACGTCTAAGTTGTTTTTGCAGGGCATGTGATGTGATATGGTCAAAGTTAGAAATTTGATGTATGAGATGATACCTTTTGTAAATTATGACAAACCGGCAGGCGCCAAATGGTTGTCTTTTTAATTTATGACCTGTGTGCTGAATATCATATCTGGATGATATGTTGTAAATTTGGAGGACAATCAAGAAGGAGGCGCCATGGACCTTGGTGCCACGCCGGTGGAATGATGGAGATCATGCCAATATACACAAGATGGAGATCAAGTGCAAGAAGGACCATATCATATCACATTATCCAGCATGTGATGTTAATCCTTTTATGCATCTTATTTTGCAAAGATCTTTTGCTTAGATCGCGACGGTAGCATTATAAGATGATCCCTCTCACAATTAATATCAAGATAATAATGTGTTCTTCCTTAGTATGCACCGTTAAGAAAGTTCGTCGTTTCGAAGCACCACGTGATGATCGGGTGTGATAGACTCAACGTTCGCACACAACGGGTGTAAGCCAGATTTACACACGCAAATACTAACGGTTCTACTTGGCGAGCCTAGCATGTACATACATGGTCTCGGAACACGTAACCGAAAGGTAAAGCATGAGTCATATAGATGATATGATGAACATGTCGATGTTCGCCTTTGCAGCTGCACCATCTCTCGTGATGATCGGTTATTGGTGCAGTGAATTTGGTTCGTGTAATCACTAAAACGACTAGAGGGATGTTGTTTTTGAGTGGGAGTTCACGTAATAATTTTGAATTAACTTGAACTTAATTTATCATAATCTTAGTCTAAATAGTCTTTGCAAATATGTTGTAGATCATGGCACCACCTGCTTTCAATTTCAATATGTTCATGGAGAAAGAAAAACTAGCAAACAATGGAAGCAACTTCACAAATTGGGCACTTAACCTGAGGATTCTCCTCACAGCTTGTCAAAAGCTCTATGTGCTTGATGCACCGCTAGGTGCCCCGCCCGCTGATGACGCTCCCGATGATGTGAAAAATGTTTTCCTGACTCAGAAGGAGGACCACAGTGTAGTTCACTACGGCATTCTGTATGGTTTAGAGCCGGAGCTGCGAAAACGTTTCGAGAACAACACCGCTTTTGATACAATGGGAGAATTGAAAATGATTTTCGATACCCATGCTGCCGTAGAAAGTTATGATGCTTCAGAAAAGTTCTTTAGCTGCATGATGGAAGAGAACAGCTCCGTTAGCGAGCACATACTCAAAATGTCTGGGTACGCCGATAAGCTCATAGCCCTGGATATATCGATCCCCGATGAGTTAGGAATTCATCGTGTTCTCCAATCACTCCCACCAAGTTACAAGAACTTTGTGATGAACTACAATATGCAAGGCATGAAGAACACTCTCCCCGAGCTTCTGTCAATGCTCAAAACTGCTGAAGTGGAGATCAAAAAGGAGCATCAAGTGTTGATGATCAATAAAACAACTAGCTTCAAGAAAGGCAAGAAAGGCAAGCCGAAGGGTAATTTCAAGAAGGGTGGCAAAATTGTTGCCGCGCCTGAGAAAAAGACCAAGGCTGGCCCTAAGCCTGAAACTGAGTGCTTTTACTGCAAGGGTACTGTGCACTGGAAGCGTAATTGCCCCAAATATCTGGCGGATAAGAAGGCCGGCAAAGTGAACAAAGGTATATGTGATATACACGTTATTGATGTGTACCTTACTAGTACTCGTAGTAGCACCTGGGTATTTGATACTGGTTCGGTTGCTAACATATGTAACTCGAAACAGGAACTTCGGAATAGACGACAACTAGCAAAGGATGAGGTGACGATGCGCGTCGGCAATGGATCAAAGGTTGATGTGATTGCTGTCGGGACGCTACCTCTTCGTCTACCATCAGGATTAGTGATGAACCTTAATAATTGTTATTTGGTGCCTGCGTTGAGCATGAACATTATATCTGGATCTTGTTTGATGCAAAACGGTTATTCATTTAAGTCTGAGAACAATGGATGTTCGATTTATGTGAATGATATCTTTTATGGTCATGCACCTATGAAGAATGGTTTATTTCTTTTGGATCTTGATAGTAATGATACACACATTCATAATGTGAATGCCAAAAGAATCAAGTTGAATGATGATATTGCACTAGTGGAAAAAGGGGCTCTAGTCCCGGTTCCAGAGGGCGTATAGTCCTGGTGCAGCAACCGGGATTGTCAGGTCGGGACTAGAGCCCCCCCCCACCCTTTGGTCTCGGTTCAGTACGAACCGGGACCGCACCCCCCCCCACACCAATTAGAGCTGTTCTCCGACTCCTTCCACCTCTGCACCCGTGACAATGAGTCCTCTCAAGAGCAAGGGCAAGGCCGCCACGGGGTCCTCCTCCCAGGCGGAGGCCGCGGAGACCGTGATGGGCGGGGCGCTGCTCGGCGTTCGCGTCAACGAGAAGGCGCTCTCCAAGGTCCGATATCTGGTGGCGGATCGGACGAACGAGCACGGGCCACCGCCCTGAAGCCCGCGGCGCACGGGAAGAGCCCGCGGAGATTTTTCCCGGTCTTCCAGCACTGCCTGGCCGCGGGACTGGTGCCACCCTTCTCTCCGTTCCTGGAGGCGGTGCTGGCGTTCTACCAGGTGCAGCTGCTGCACCTACACCCCAACTCCGTCCTCATCCTCGCCGTCTTCGCCTACCTCTGCGAGGCGTACCTGGGACTGACGCCCACGGTGGGGTTGTTCCGGTGCTGCTACGCGCTCCGGAACACGGCGAAAAACGAGCGCTCCGGGTGCGTCTCGTTCCGCATCGTCGACGGCATGGGGGGCGTCTACATCCCCATGTCCTGGAGCGAGGGCAAGGCCATCACATCCGTGACGAAGAAGGTAGACGACTTCCGCCAGAAGTGGTTCTTCGTCGGGGTGGAGCGTCCCTGCGCCTTCCTCGAGGTCCCCGACGAGCCTCCGGTGAAGAACTCCCATTGGGGCAAGGCTATCTTCGATGGCGCCAAGAATGCGAGCCTGATGGGGCGCCTGAGCTTTCTTCGCGAGGAGGGCCTTACGGGGCAGATGGTCGTGGCGGACTTCGTGACCCGCCGCATCGCGCCCCTCCAAGCTCACTCGGTCCCCATGTGGATGTACTCGGGGCCAAACGACAAGATGCCGCTCCACGTTGAGGACAACGACAAGGACGTCATCGACAACATCCTCTCCGTGCTCTTCGTCAACCCCTCCGTGCTCCCCGCATACGAGGTCCACGCGGCGCTCTGGCCCCTTCACCAGTACAACCTGGCGGAGCGCATGGCCCGCCTGGAGGGGATGCCTTCGTTCTCCCCGACAGGCCCGGCGGACTCTGATGTGCCGCTGCCGGCCCCGCGGAGCGGAGGGGGCCGATTCTCCCTCGGCCTACGGAGCTGGCCTAGGCGAGGAGGAAGCCGCAGCCGGGGAGGTCTCCTCTTCTTGGGCTGGGCCTTTAACTGACGAGATTCGTGATATCTCGTCAGGCAACGAAGACGCCTTCGTGGTGGCGCTCTCGCGCCCCGTGGAGCAGGAAGCTGAGGAAGGGGAAGCATCAGGTGCGGAGGGCTCTCCCGGGAGGCGGGACTTCGCACCAAGGCCGCCGTGGACCACGCAGGGGCGAGGCCCTCTGACGTCCCTTCCAAGAGGAAAGCGGAGGCGCTCCCCGCGAGGCGCTCGTCAGGCCTCGCGTGGGTCGATGCTGGCGCTCCCCCTCCAGTGTGAGTTTATACGTCGTAGGGTCGTTTACCCTCTTGGTTTCTATTTCCACCTCATCCTTTGCTGAGGTTTCTCTTGCGCTCTTGACAACGGACCTGCGCCTGCTAAGCGCCGCAGGCTCCGCAAGGCGTCCGAGGTGAAGACCGCCACGGCAGGGGCCGTGGCTGACGAGGCCGCGAGGCCTGAGGGGACGGCCCCAACGGCCCCCCTTGAGGAGGCGCCTCAAGTAGAAGCGACGGCTCCCCTCGCGGGGGCGGCTGGTCCACCGGGGAAAGAGAGCGCCGTAGGCCCGGACGCTCCTGCATCGCCGCGCGAGTCTCCGTCGGTGGAGGGCTCGGAGGCGAGGACTTCTGCGCCACCTCGTGCCGCCACTCCGCCTCGTGCAGCTTCGCCTCCGCGCGAGGCCACTCCGCCTCGTGCGGCTACGCCTCCTCGCGAGGCCACTCCGCCCCGCGAGCCGATGCCACCGCGCGTGTCGACGCCTCCAGGTGCGCCTGTGGCGTCGCCAGCGCCCAACGCCTCTGCGCCGCCCGCGATGGAGGCCTTCGAGGCGCCGGCAGGCGCGGGCGCGTTTGTCGGGGACGATTCCTTCGCCCTTCCTCGCCAGGCTGGAGGCGTGGAGCGCCTCGCGGCCGCAGGGTCTGAAGGGGGCGCGGGCACGGGCTCCGGCGGGGCTCCAGCCAGCCCCCTTGTGCTTCCCGCGGCCGGACCTTCGGGACTCGACGCCGAGGACGACACTTCTACGAGCCGAGACCTAGTGCTCCGCGGCTGGGACTAGAGCGCGGGACGTCGCGAAGCCGCCTTTAGCCTCGCGAGGGAGTCCCTAGAGGGCTTGGAGGCGCACCTCGCCCTTGGGGATATATGGCTCGCTCAGCAGCAGAAGGAGCTGGCGGAATCATGGGCGTCCTTCCACGCGGCGGTCGAGGTGCGCCGGCTGGAAGACTTGGCGCTGCAGGTCGCCCGCGAAGAAGCTATCAATTTCTCCAAGGAGACCCGCGAAGCGGCCACCCGCGACGCTGTGGAGCTGCTCCTCCCCCTTCAGGCAGAACGCGATGATGCGGTGAAGCTCCTACGCGAGGTCGGGGCAGAGCGCGAGGCGATGGAGGGCTCGTTGGCGCAGAAGCGCCGCGAGCTGGGCCAGCTGGAGGCCCGGCTGCTCTCCACCCACCAGGCCGCATCGGCTGCTTTGGAGAAGGACCGCGAGGCCTTTGCCGAGCGCGAGCAGCTGCTGGTCCTCAAGGAGAAGGATCTGCAGCAGCGCGAGGAGCAGCGCCTCCAGGTGAAGAAGGACCTGGCCGCTCAGCGCGAGGCCCTCGAGGAGCGAGAAAGCGAGTTGGCCCAGGCGACTCTGAAGTACGAGGACAACGTCGCTGCCCAGAAGGTGGCTTACGAGCGCTTCGAGCGGCGCTTCGCCGAGAAGAAAAAGGAGGCCGAGGACGCCCTCGCGGAGCGCGAGAAGCAGTTCTGCAAGTCCACTTCTCAGAAGTATCGCGACATGGCCCAGGCGCAAGAGGACCGCTTCAAGGCCAAGCACGCCGCGGACGCTCCGAAGATCGCCGAGCTTGAGAAGGCCAACTCCAAGCTGCAGGCCCGCCTCACTCGCGCTAAGGACGGCCGCCGCCGAGCTGAGGAGGCTCGCACCAAGGCCGTCCACAACCTCAACTCCCTGGCCAAGGACGTGGAGGAGAAAGTGGCTCCGGCGATGCAGCGGGCGGCGGAGGCCTCGGACTCCGCCAGCGCGGCTCGGGCACTCACGAAGCAGCGCGAGCGCATGTTCGAGGCGCTGGTCGCTCATGGCAACGAGTTGGCTTCGCAGCTGGGAGCAGATGCGCCGCACACCGACGTCCGGGGCCGCGGCGACGTTGCCATGTACTTGGTCTACTTCGAACAGCTCTTCGCAGCGCTCGAGGGTCCCGTCGCCGAGCTTCGGGAGATGATCGAGGACGAGAGTCGGCAGCTCTTGGGGGTGGTGGTGGACCGCCTCTTCACCAACCTCAAGCTTCTCGCGCCAAACTTCGACCTGGGTTCTGTGACCGAGGCCGCCCAAGGCGAGGATGCTCAGCGTGTCTCAAGCTCCCTCCGCGAGCTGGTGGACGCCTTCTACAACCGCTTCATGCGCGCGGAGGCTGCGCCGGAGGACAGCGAGGAGGAGGCCTGCTCTGCCGAGGCTGACGAGGCCGCCGCGGAAGAGGTCCAAGACGGTGCTGCTTCTCATTGAACCATCCTACATTGCGCCCGCGAGCGTTTGTATCTGCACCAGATGTGTGCTTTTAGACATCTTAAGACTTTTTGGCTTGTAATGTACTTTTAATTGCTGTTTTAATTCGAGCTCGTCTGCCCCCCTTGTGGTCTCTTTGGACTCATCTTCATGTCTATTTGTTCTCTGTGTCGTGAGGTCCCATCTCTTCGTGCCATGACTCCGCCACCTCGGTCCGCGGGAGCAATGACTCCGCGCGGCCGGGCGGAGTTTAGGCCTAGGAGAGGTAAGAGCCTTGAGTCGCGATGCTCAAGCGCCCTCCTTAGACGTGCGAGTAGTCCACGAAGCGTAAGGGAAAGCGAAGTCGCTCGAGGGGCAGAGACGCGCGATAGGGAGAGAAAAAACGCTCTTAAAGCGTGGGTGCGAGACTTAGCTTCGCGAGGTTTTCGCTCCGTGGAGGTTTTTTGCCTGGCGAGGTTGCTCGCTTGGGGGGTTGCTCCTGGGGAGGCATTTTGCCTGGCGAGGTTGCCCGCTTGAGGGGTTGCTCCCGGGGAGGCATTTTGCCTGGCGAGGTTGCCCGCTTGAGGGGTCGCTCCTGGGGAGGCATTTTGCCTGGCAAGGTTGCCCACCTGAGGGGTCGCTCACGGATGCCCCTTCAGGCTCACGGGGAGAGTTCTTCCCTGCAGGTATTAGAGGGCGAACCCATACGCTAGAACACGGATCAAGGGATCATGCGCGCTTATAGGTCCCCTCAGGCGTTCCTTGCGAGGAGAGTAAGTAACAAGGTCCTCTGTAGAGATGGCTTGCTTGTGGCGGATTGCCCTCCAGCCAGAGCTCGGACTCTTGGATTTTGCAGTGCTGCTGGTGTGTCATTTGAGGCACTGGCACCATACTCAGCCCCCGCTCGCGAGGTACGCATGTGGAAAGATATAAGCGCACACTTCAACAATAGTAATGCGTAAATAAAAAAACCCCCAAAAATGTTTTTAAGCGGCGCCGAAGCTTTAAGTTCACTTAGGAACGAGATTGAGTCATTATGCTTGGGTTGCCAAGTTAATGCTCTGACCATGTCGAGGCATGGGGACCACCTGTTGGTGGGTGGGACTCTCAACGGCCTGAGGTGGCTCGTTTTAATTGAGAGCTCGGAGGGTTTTTCCCTCGAGTGAAGCCTTTGGGGCTTTGGAGGTTTAAGCCGTTGGCGTTTTAACCTCCGGAGACAAGAATGCTTGGAGGTTGAGCCGTAAGCTGCCTCATCTGCTAGTAGTCTCGACGTGACAATGATCACGTGTGTGGCAATGACCACGGTTGCGTTTGTTCCGTTAGGAGACAAAACATTTGTTTGAGGTTTAAGCCTTTTGGCGTTTTAACCTCTAGAGTCGACATTGCTTGGAGGTTGAGTCGTAAGCTGCCTCTTCCACTTTGTTTTCTCGACGTGACAATGATCACGGGTGTGGCAATGACCACTTTGGCATTTGTTCCTTTAGGAGACAAAGCTATGTTTTTGGAGGTTTAAGCCTTTCGGCGTTTTAACCTCTAGAGACGAAAAATGCTTAGAGGTTGAGCCGTAGGCTGCCTCGTCCGCTTGATGTCTCGACGTGACAATGATCACGGGTGTGACAATAATCACTTTTTTTTACTTTATCCGGGCGGATACAAAGGTTTGCGAGGTTTAAGCCTTGAGCTTTTAACCTTGAGGGACAAAAAGGTGCTTGGAGGTTGAGCCGTGGGCTGCCTCTTTCGCTAAATGTCTTGACGTGACGATGATCACGGGTAGAACTTGCGTAGATGCATGATGTTCCATGAATTCTTGACGGGACGCCGTCTTCCGTCTCGAGGCGAGCCGCGCCAGGCCTGGCGATGTGGGTGACCCTGTAGGGACCTTCCCACATCGGGGACAGCTTGTGGAGGCCTTCTCTGGAGAGGATTCGTCTGAGGACGAGATCGTCTGCCTCCAGGGTGCGCGAGCGCACATTGCGGCTGTGGTAGCGCCTCAGGGACTGCTGGTACTTGGCCGCCCGTAGAGCGGCGTGGCGCCTTAGCCCTTCAAGGAGCAGCAGGTCGTCGTTGTGGATATCCTCTTGCTGGTCCTCATTAAAGGCAAGGACCCGTGGGGACCCATACTTTATCTCTGCGGGGAGGACTGCTTCGGCTCCATAGATGAGTGCGAACGGCGTTCCGCTGTGGGCTTGGGTGGCGTGGTACGGATGGACCAGAGCACCGAGGGTAGCTCATTGATCCAGCCCTTGCCGTGGCCCTTGAGGACATCGAAGGTCCTGGTCTTCAAGCCTTTAAGGATCTCTGCGTTTGCACGCTCAGCCTGTCCGTTGCTTTGCGGATGGGCGACTGAGGCGAAGCAGAGCTTGATGCCCATTTTTTTGCAGTAGGCTCTGAAGATGCCGCTTGTGAATTGCGAGCCATTGTCGGTGATGATGCGGTTAGGCACTCCGAAGCGGCAGACCAGGCCTCTGATGAATTTCAGCGCCGCGCCTGCTGTGATTGTACGCGTCGCCTCCACTTCAGGCCATTTTGTGAACTTGTCGATGGCCACGAAGAGGTAGCGATATCCACCTTGCGCCGTTGGGAAATGTCCTAGGATGTCCAGCCCCCAGACCGCAAACGGCCACGAGAGCGGAATGGTTTGTAGGCCCAGCGCTGGTTGGTGGATTTGCTTGGCGTGGAATTGGCAGGCTTCACAAGCTTGAATGATGTCCGTTGCATCTTGAAGCGCTTGAGGCCAGTAGAAACCGCTCCTGAAGACTTTCCCTGCGAGGGTGCGGGCGCACGAATGGTGGCCGCATTCGCCGCTGTGTATGTCCTTAATCAGCAGTTTTCCTTCTTCAGGAGGGACGCACTTGAGCGCGATGCCGTTTGGGCGCTTGCGGTAGAGATTTCCTTCGAGGATTTGGTACGGTTTTGCTTGGCGGGCAATTCGCTCCGCTTCAACATCTTCCTCGGGAAGGATCCCTTTGTGGAGGTAGTCTTTGATCTCGTCGATCCATCCTGCCTCTTGGTGCACCGCTGTGAGCAACAGACGCTCCCCTGTTGGGGGCCCGCAGCCTGGGGCTCCGCTTGCAGGTGGTGGCGGGAGCGTTTCGTCCGTGCTTGCGGGCAGTGCCTTGAGGGGCTGCTTTATGGATGCCTTGACGAGCCTTTCTTCAAAGACACCTGGCAGCTGGGCTTGCCTCTTTGATGCGCGCTTGGCGATGTCATCAGCCTCTTGGTTCTCCTTTCTTGGGATGTGCATGAGCTCCATTCCCCTGAATTTCTTCTCCAGCCTACGGACCTCTTCAAGGTATGCGGCCATGTGGTCGTCCTTGGCCTTGTAGCTTTTGTTGGAGAAGTTGACGAGCATCTGGGAGTCGCCCTTGATGAGTATATGCTTGACGCCTAGGGCGATTGCGGCGCGTAGGCCAGCAAGCAGCCCTTCATACTCGGCGATATTGTTGGATATCTTGTCGATTCCGAAACACAGCTGGACTGCGTAATACAACTTGTCGCCTTTTGGTGAGGTCAGGACTACACCTGCCCTACTGTGGCGACAAGCGAAAGCTCCGTCGAACTTCATGGTCCAGTAGCTGGGCATTGCGGCTCCAGAGGACTCGTGCTCTTCTTCCCAGGGCTCTTCAGGGGTTGGATCAGTCCACTCGGCGACGAAGTCTGCCAGCGCTCTTCCTTTGATTACCCTTGTGGTATCGAAGCGCAAATTGAATGGCTGTAGCTCGATGTTCCATCCTGCGACACGATCTGTTGCATTTGGGTTGCGCAGAATTTGCTCCAGGGGGAAAGAGGTTACCACCGTGATGGGGTGCCCCTAGAAGTAGTGCCGCAGCTTTCTTGAGGCGATGAGGAGTGCGAGGAGAAGCTTCTGCTGCATAGGGTACCGCTCGCGAGCATCACGCAGTATTGTGCTGACGAAGTAAACTGGATGCTCGACGAGAGTGGTTTTTGTTTCCTTGGCGTCTTTCGCCTGAGGTGGCCCAGCTTGGCCCTCGATGGGGTCGGCTTCAAGGGGCTTGTCCTGGGCCTCGAGGGTGTTGGCCTCGAGGGACTTGGCCTGGAGGGACTTGGCCTCAAGGGACTTTGCCTCGAGGGACTTCGCCTCGAGGGACTTGGCCTCAAGGGACTTGGCCTCGAGGGACTTGGCCTCAAGGGACTTGGCCTCGAGGGACGTGGCCTCGAGGGACTTGGCCTCAAGGGACTTGGCCTCGAGGGGTGTGGCCTCGCAGCGTTCCTCCTGGGCCTCGAGTGTGTTAGCCTTTTGAGGCTCCTCGGTCCCTTCGGCATGAACCTCTTGCAGCAGTTGACTCGGGGCGGTCCCCTCTTGAGGCTTTGGGCCTGGCGTGGGCCTTGTGATGACCGCCCCTTCGTCGAGCTCTTTATCAGGATGCTTTTTCTTTGGAGTGGTTGCTCTCTTCTTGTGAAGTACAGGCTCCTCTCTTTCCACCACAAGGACAACACTGGCTGTTTGTGGGGTAGCTGACAAGTACAGCTTCAGGTGCTCGCCAGGCCTTGGGGCGACCATTACAGGTGGGCTGTCCAAGTACTTCTTCAAGTCCTCAAATGCTTTTTCAGCTTCAGGGGTCCACTTGAAAGTGCCCGTTCTTTTCATGATCTTGAAAAACGGCAGGGCCCTTTCGCCGAACTTGGAGATGAACCTACCCAATCTGGCCATGCAGCCTGCCAGGCGTTGCATGTCCTTGAGCCTGCGTGGGGGTTGCATGCCTTCTATGGCCATGATTTTGTCTGGGTTCGCCTCTATGCCCCGATGAGACACGAGGAAGCCCAGCAATTTGCCCGAAGGTACTCCAAAGACGCACTTGGCGGGGTTGAGCTTGATGTTCACCTTGCACAGGCTGGCGAAGGTTTCTTCCAGGTCTCCGAGAAGAGTATTTCCTTCTCGTGACTTCATGACGATGTTATCGACATATGCTTCAGCGTTTCGCCCCATTTGCCCGCCAAGGGCTATCCTCATTAACCTCTGGAAAGTGGCTCCGACATTTTTTAGGCCGAAGGGCATGCAGACATAGCAGTGCACACCGCATGGGGTGAGGAAGGCCGTCTTCTCCTCGTCCTCTTTAGCCATTTTAATCAGGTGATAACCAGAGAAGGCATCGAGGAAACAGAGGAGGTCGCAGCTTGCCGTGGAGTCCACGATCTGGTCAATTCTGGGCATGGGGTAAGGGTCCTTGGGGAAGGCCTTGTTTACGTCGGTGTAGTCGATGCAGAGGCGGCCTCCGCCGGCGGGTTTTGGGACTACCACGCCGTTGGAGAGCCAAGTGGGGTGCGCGACTTCGCGGACTACTTTTGCCGCTTTGAGCTTCTCGACCTCCTTGACGATGAATGCTTGCTTCTCGAGGGCTTGCTTTCTTGCTTTTTGCTTGATGGGGCGCGCGTTTGGTCACATGGCCAAGTGGTGCTCGATCACCTCCCTCGGTACACCAGACATATCTGACGGTGTCCATGCGAACATGTCAGAGTTTGCCTGGAGGAAGGCGACGAGCGCGCTTTCCTATTTGGGAGGCAGCGCGGCGCCAATGGTGACGCTAGCCCCCGAGCCTTCAGCCCCCGAGCTACTTGAGCTCAGAGAGATCTTCTTTGTAGCAGCTGCCTCCTGGGAGAACAACTGCTTCTTCTTCTTGGGCCACTCGAGAGGCTCTTGGTCCTCGTCTGCGGGGAAGGCCATGGCGGCAGTCTTGTAGGCCGTTTCCACAGCACGCGTAGCGTCCAGGACATGCCCACGTATGGTGATCGTGCCGGCGCTGCCGGGGATTTTGACCATGTTGTACGCATGGTGCGTGACGGCCATGAACTTCGCGAGCGCGGGGTAGCCGAGGATGGCGTTGTACGGCAGGCCGATGTGCGCAACATCGAAGTCGATGTGCTCGGTGCGGTAATTTTCCTTGCTCCCGAAGTTGACGGCAAGCCTGATCTGGCCTAGAGGCTCGATTGAGCCGCTGGTGACCCCCGTGAAGGGCCTCGAGGGCATAAGCCTCTCGTAGGGCACTTGAAGCGCTTCGAACGTATCTATGGAGATAACGTTCAGGCCTGCTCCGCCATCGATGAGCGTCTTGGAGACAGCCACATTGTCGATGGTGGGGGTGCAGACCAGCGGGAGGGTTCCAACAGTCTTGGTGGACTTGGGGTGGTCCTGAGCGTCGAAGGCGATGGTGTATTGCGACCACTTGAGGGGCCTGGAGGTTTCCGTGCTTGGGAGGGTGGCGTTGATCTCGTGGGCGAACTGCTTGAACTGGTTGTTCGACTTCGGCGCCTGCGCCCCCCCTAGGATGCAGCCAATGGCGCCCCTCGGGGTTTGGTAGCCGCCATCTTCCTCGTCAGGGAGGTTGCCGTTCTTTTCTGCGGCGTTGGCTCGATTTCCAGATGGTTTCTGGTAGCCACCCTTGCGTCTGCCTCCGCGGTAGCCACGGCCTCAACCGCGGCCGCCGCTGTCTTCTGCTTGCTCGCGCTCCTTTCTCAACCTTTTGAGGTCGTAGCAGGACTCCGTAGAGTGGCCGCGCCTGTTGTGGTAGATGCAGAAAGGGCGGTGATCATCTTTCCTTTCTCCAGCCTCGGGGGAGTCCCTGCGGGTGCCCTTCGTGTCAGGCTCTGCCGCGAGAACTGCGGTGGCCTTGCGCTTGGGCTCCTCCTTCTTCTTCTGGCTCTTGGACCCCTCAGCATGATTGCCCCCCCTCAAGGACATTTTCACGAAGAGGAGTCCCTCTTCAGCCTTGGCGCACTTGTCCGCCATGTCGAACAGCTTGACCACAGAGGTGAGCTTGTCGTGGATGCCCAGTTTCTCGAGCAACCTGCTGTTTGTGACGCCCTCGCGGAAGGCGGCGATGACTTGGGTGTCGGGGATGTTCGGGATCTTATTGCGCACTTGGCTGAAGCGCTGGATGTACTTGCGGAGCGTTTCGTCCTTCCTCTGCACCACAGCGCGCGGAGATCGTTGTGGGTGAGGGCGCGCTCGTACGTCCCCTTGAAGTTGGAGACGAACTGCTTGCGGAGCTCCTCCCAGGAGTTCACAGAGTCCTCCGGGAGGTTCAGGAGCCACGACAGCGCAGAGTCGCGTAGCGCGTGGGAGAACCTGTTGGCCATGACCTTGTCGTCTCCTCCCGCAGCTTGGATGGAGGTGGTGTAGAGCTGCAGGAACTCGACGGGGTTGTTGGAGCCGTCGTAGCCCTTGGGAAGAGCCGGCCTGAACTTTTGCGGCCAGACCACGCGACGCAAAGAGCGGGTGAACGCCATGCAGCCCGAGGTGTACGTAGAGACCCCATGCTGAAGCGCGCCGCGGTTCTGCTGTCCCGCCTGGCCGAGCTCCTCCACGAGTCTGTTCTGGCGGTCTCGCTGGAGCTCCATCCCCACACGCGCGTCGGGTGCGGTGCGCTGCACGATCATGCAATCACGCGGCGAGGTCGCGTGCGAAGCAGCCCTCTGTGCCGCGGCCGGCGCAGGCCCCGGAGGTGGCGGAGGCGCATTTGTTGCGACCGTGCCCGCGAGAGAGGGGTGCGCGTTGGACTGCGACAGAGCGGAGCGCGTCGTGGCGATGTCGACGAGGTGGTTGAGGCGTTGGAGCCACTGCTCGTGGGCCTCAGCGGTGGGCTGGTAGTGGAGCAGCTCATGCGCCATGAGCAGCGCGGTGTGTGGCGCGGAGTCGGTTCTCCCCGGGCCCGAGCCGCTCGGGCGCTGCGTTGGGTGCGACGACTGCGCGTCCTCCTGGTGCTCGGCGTCGTGCTCCGGCTCCTCCGCGTGAGGGCCAGCGGGGACATGCTCCTCTTGGTGGGGTCGGCCCCGCCTTGCGCGGGTGGTCGCGCGGGTGGTCGCGGCGCCTGGGGGCGCGCGTGTTCCCGCGGGCGCATGTCGGCTGACTCGAGCGATGCGGGTGGCGCGCGTGTTCACCATGGCGCGGAGACGAACTCGAAGGTTGTTGACGCGCCTCAATCCCCTACCTGGCGCGCCAAATGTCGGGTTATGACTCCTAGGAATCGGGGGTAGTCACTTCCTGAAGTGTAGTTCGAGAGGGGATTGAACTCGGAGGTCTAAAACCCTCAAGTGGCTCCGCGACGTTGCTCGCCGGACCAGAAGAAGACACACACCCGACCAAGGAAAGCACCGTCCTTTACCTAGGTTCACGGCCCTCGTGAGGAGGTAAGACAGCTACTCCTGCCTGTCTGTATTATATGTGGGAGGTTACAGTATAATTGAGCTTGCCGGAAGCCCCCTTGAGGCAGTTCTTGCCTGGGGAGGGAAGCGGTGATCTTCTTCCTCCTCCAGCCAGAGGCTAACCTAACCAGAGCTGCTAGGGTTTACAAGGGAGTTTTGCACGCAAAGGGCCGACCCTTGCTACGATGGATGTCTTCTCCCTTTTATAGGCGCCTCGGGCCTTCTTCTTCGGCTTTGGCCTCCAAGGTGGCTCCCACTTGCCATTGGCGGGGCGGAGCACGAGTCCACCGCGCTTCATTCGTCCATGGACTCGGTCCATTGTCGATAAAGGTGGCGCCGTGGCCGACAGGCGGCCGACCGCGCTCGTACCACCCGCAGATTGGGCAGTCTCTGAGGTGGAGCCCACGATGACGATATACGTTGGAGGGTTGCGCCGTCCATCTGCTTTATCGTCAGAGTAGAAGGTCCTCACAGCTGTGCAGTAGGCGGGGTAGCTTTGTTGACCGCTTTATCGCCAGGGACAGCAACGGGGGTGTGAGCGCCTCTGTACGAGCGGGGCAGAGGTCACATGCGCTCTGCTGGGATTCCTTGGCGACGATGTTTCCCTCCAGGCCTTAGGGGAGATTCCTGCCGGACTTCCCTCAGGTGGGTTGGTCCCTTGACGGGGAGGATCCCCTGAGGCGAGGGGTCCCTTGAGGCCCTCGCTCCCTCTTAAGGCCCTCGAGGGGAATCGCCTCTCGAGGGTCCCGTCAGGCGGTGACGCCTGTCCTTAGTTGTTTTGTCCGTCTGGCCCGCGAGCGAGGCCTGGGGGGAATGGGCTCTTGGTACCCCAGTTCCCACTGGGCCGACATAGGCACCGTCCTGAATCATCATTGTCCTCTTGTCAGAGACAAGACATGTCTTCGCCCATGCCTAGTAGCCTTTTCCGGATTCCCGGGCTAGGCATGTCCGATCTTGTCGTAGCGTCATCGTACCGGCTGACACGCTCCTGTGTCAGGCGGGAGGTGACCATGCTTCCATGCCATGAGGGATATGATTTCCCCCGCGCCAGGCGGAAAGCCTGTACTTGATCTTTGACCTTCGCCCGACATGTCCCATGTCGGTCTTCTTCTTCCGTTATCGGGCACATCCTTCCTGCATGACAAATACAACTAGCCAGAACCGAGATAGGTAAGCCGGTAAAACTCTACCCGGGATGTTCAACCTGGCCACCTGGGTTCTCCTCTATCCGGGATCCCACCGGAGGATCCCGACATACCGCGAAGCCGGTCGGCCCTTCCGGTCAGTACCGAGTTCCATCCACAACCCGGATAGCAACTTAGGAGAAGTGTCTCTAGGCCTTGCCTCCCGAAGATGTCTTAGGTTCTCACCAAAGACATCTTCGAGAAGCTAGTTCTTAGAGGAACTCTCCGCTGGTGCTTATGCTGCTCTGGGGGTCTGGGGGTCTATTTATAGTTTCCAGCGATGACCCTTGCGGCCTCCAGGAGGCACTTTGGCCCTTACCGCCAGCCAAAGGCCAAGTTGCCCCTTCGGTGCACCACAGGATAACCCTTGGTCACCCCAAAGGTCAGCTCCTGTAGCCATGCTGCTGATCTGGACCGAGGTCTACCCTACCCCGAGGGCAGCCCCCCGACACTAGTCCCCGAAGCTGGTGCTGTGCAGCGACTTAAGACGAAGTGCGGCACCATATTCAAGAAGAAAGCCAACCAAGAAGTCGAAAACAACCTTTGCTCCTGTGACCGGGATGCTTTTTACCGACATCCCTCTCCCGAGATCCCTCCGTCCAGGATGACCTACCCCGGGGAATGAGACTTAGCATCTCTGGGTTTCTACCCGTATGTCGGAATGACGATATGCATTCCGCTTCTCGTGCCGGACAAGCCACATCTGTACGGTGGTCCCACCTGGGGTCTTGTCGAGTTAGAGAAGCACTCGAGTATATTTGACTTAAGAGCGCGTCGCTCGGGTTCGCGCGCTGGGATCCACAGCAGATCCCACACCAACCGTTGGCGTTGTGTGGCCTTTGGTGTGACCCAGGGGACGCCTCTGGGTGCCGCCACGTGTCGGGCACGGCGCATTCTTGAAACATCCCAACATTTTGGAATGTTCAAAAATCACAAAAATTTAAAACTTTTGTTTTGATTAAAATAAAATATTAAAATGCATAAGAAAACTAACTATACAAGACTTCAACCAATTTGAAAAAGTCTATTATTTCAAAATTCCCAATGTGCCATTAATCTCAAAATTTATTTCCAATCAAACATTACATTATCCATTGTATTTCAAAAACCTTAATATGTAATTTGACAAATGTTTTATAAAGTCCAAACCATTTTATTTTAAGTAAATAGTTTAGTTAAGGTAATTGATTTCAACCACTTAGCCTTAGCTATATATAAATTAAAATAATAATTACAAGTGTTATTTTAAACTATTGAAAACATTATCTATTTACCAAAAGATTATTATTCATTTACCTGAGTTCAAAACATAATTTGGATATTACAAGTCCATAGTTTATAACTTAAAACCTCATAGATTTTATAATTACTTAACAACCCAAATAAACATTTCATTAGCTTAAATGATTTCCATTTATTTTGAAAACATAAAATGACTTTCATGAATATATTTTCTATATAAAAAATGAAGTAAAACTAAAATCTTTTCCGAAGTTGTTATGAAATTTCAGTTGAGTTATCCTAATATAAAACTTAATGGTGCACAAAATATTATGAATTAAAAAAATGAATACATTATATGTCCCTTTTCATTTCAAATAAATGTGTGATGTTATTTAATATTGTACTAAAGCCAAAAATGATTTAATATTTAAAATGAGTTTAAGATAAATTAATATCAAACATATAAGATTGTGGTATTTTCATAAAATTTTATTAAACCATAAATAAGATTATTAGATCCCTTTTTTTTTAAATTTGACATAAGGTGACAATTTGCATTTATTAAATAATTCAAAATTTTGGATTCTTAAAAAAGTGTTCAAAACAGGCCCACAAATGTTTTAAATGATAGATATTGTTTTTACAAAATTATAGAAACTAATTTGAGTTGATTTGGATTCATAATTTAAAAGTTATTTAAAAATTCAGAAATCGGAAAAGAAAAGAGAGAGAAAGCCAGTGGGCCGAGCCCAACAACTCCTTCTCACGCACGGGCGTTGGATAGCAGCCCAGGCCGCGTCCTCTCCCTCTCTGGCTGACGTGTGGGGCCCACACGTCAGCTTCGTCTTCAACGGCCGGAGACCACGCCCACGACCTCGCAGAAACAGTCGGCAATTCATCCCCTTCATTCGCGTGATTAAGACGATTAACCCGAGCCCCGAACCTCTCCTTTAAAAGCCCTCGCTCCCCTCCACCTTTCCCCTATCGTGCCCGTGCAAATGGCGCTGCGAGGCTGCGGAAATCGCTCGCCGGACTTGCGCAATGCCGCCAGCATGTTTCGTCGTTCGCCGGCGAGGTGAGCTCTCCCCTTGACAGAGAGCCCTCCTTTTTTTCTCGCCGTGCTCTTCCGCCCCTCCTAACCCTTTCCCCTACAGAGAACCGAGCGGGAGATGCTCACCCGAGAGTCACCGGCGCCGCCGCACCTCCGGCCTCTTCTCCAAGCCGTCCCGGGAAGCGCTGCTCGACCCCGAACCCTCCTTCTTCCTCGGTGTGATGCACCGCGTCCGAGGACGTCCTCCGCGAGCTCGGGGAAGATCGGAAACGACTGGTGCGTCCAAATCCGACACCGGCGCCGCCACCGTCACCACCTCCGGCGAGATCCCGCCGCCCAGGTTTGGTCATCGATCCCCTGCCGTCCGATCCTCCATCCCCGGTCTCGATTAAATCATTCAAATCGAAGCGGTATGGGCTGATCTGTGCCGTCAGATCTAGATCCAACGATCTAGATCCAACCACTTATCCAGCTCAGCGCCACGTCAGCGGCCACGTCACTGCCCAGTCAGTGCTGACGTGTAAAATGATTTTTCTCGATTTAATTAAATGGCAATTTTGCAGAAGAGCCCCTGTCACTTAGAATTGTTATAAATTTTTACTCACACATCCAAATTTAAATATTTTTATATATTTGAAAAGCCCTTGACATGTAGAATATTTTAGATCTGCCAAAATTGGAATTTGACTTAGTTTAAAATATTCAAATTTCAAATGGTGAATTTGAGTATATTTGTAATAACTTTAAATCTATAAATCCAAAAATTACAAATAAAATTGTTTTAGAGACTTTGGAATATTTTTAAAATGAGGCCTCTGTTACAAAATATTTTTGAGTATTATTTTCATGATTTAATAGTTATATATTTAATTTGAATAGTTTGACTATTTTTAACATAACTATTATTGGAAACATTATTTTTGATTAAACCAAATTGCTATAAATTGAAGTAAATTCCCTCTATCTATTTACATTATTTACAAAATTGTGTTATAAAAATTTAATCACATAAAACCCTATTGTTATATTTAACCCTTTTATTATATTTTGCAAAATTAGAAACTAATTAAATTGCAATTATAACTTTATGCATATCTTATAAATATCACAAAAATTAGTATTATGTTTCTTGTGGTTTAAAAATTGCATTCCATGCATAGCATATTTTGTTTTGTAGTTATATTTCCCATAAGGAAAACTCGTCCCCATTTTCTCTAAGTTAGGATTATTTTCAAACTTAGTATTTTGGTAAAAGTGCTATGCACTAAACACTTAGGATTTTCAACTTGGAGCTAGAAGGCCAATGAAGGACTTAGCCAAAACAAGACTTCATAAGTATCTTCAAGGAGAAGAAGCACTCAGAAGAAAATCAAGAAGAAGTTCATGAAGACAACCACCAATTTTTCTAAGTCTTGCCCCCTTTCTTTCTTTTCTCCCTTCTTCTCTGAGACTTCATGAAGACTAAGTAAATCCAAGACCAGCCTAGGTGATACAAAAATCATCAAGTCTGAAGATTATTCAAGTCTACCAAGAATTCAATCAAGACATCACCAAGGAGAATATTACAAGTCTGGAGATGAAGCCTGGAGGATAACTACATATTTCTTTCTATCTTTCCCCTCTTTCCTAATCTTGTCTTTCACATTTGACTTAAACAATTTTTGATCGTGATATTATCATCTTGAAGTTTGTTGGATCCTAGCGGCATAGTGAGATGAAGCGGCCTGGAAACAAACCTTACATGTCCACGTACATGAGACATGTTCCACAATTTAAGTGGCTGGCCGGGTGTCTGTCTCTCTCACTTTAGTGAATATCCAAATTACGAAGAGTTGATAGTAATTGTGATCACCTTATAAATTTAGTATTTTCCCCAAGTATTTATGCACGTCATGGCTAAGCCATTTGAGTGCTTATTCTAGATAATCTATAACAAAGTTATCTTGTCCAACTTCTAACCTTAATCCTTAGTCATTTTCACCAACCTACTTGCCTTGCATTAACTTAAAATATTTTTCATGGCATGACATGCATTTCTAGTCCTTATAAATAATTTGCATATCATGCATGTCATGTTTTCCTTAGAAGTTTAAGAAACTTGTTTTTATGTGTTGTTTTGTTTTATTATTGTTGTACTGTTGTTGTTTATATTGTTTAGACTGAACGGAGAGACCCGAGTTCGTTGAAAAGAGTTTGTGAGTGAAGACTTCATTCAAAGGCAAGTGGCACACCTCATAAACTTCCTATTATTTCTATATGCATTACTTAGTGTACTTTTATATGCATGTGTAGGATAGTAGTGCTATGCTAAACCTGTGTAGAATTCCCTTACTCCTGTGTCTAGGTTCCTATATAATACTTAGTAGATATATTGATGCTATGGAATGATGAAAAGTTTTACAAAATGTAAGTGACTACTCAGGGTTGTGCTCATGGTTGTCGTCGCCTAGGATGAATGTCTATTCTACTTAGGGCCGTGAGCATGGTGGTTTTCACCTGATAGTGCACATCCACCAAGTTAATGAATCTCCTGGGTGGATTGGTTGTATGGTGGCGAAGTTGAGTGGCTACTCCGGTCCATGTCTATGGTTCCTGGAGTACGTGCACTTGTGGATGGCCACCCAGGGAACAGAGGAATCTGAAGAACTCCGAGTGACGATTGCTTCCAGTGCAGCCATTGCCATATGGGCTCTGGCTTGATCAATTATATTGCATGAACTCTCTCCGACTTGACAAGCAGATGTAGGGGGTGTTAGGTGGAACGGGTCAAGGCAGGTGGGAGGGAAAATGCTTCTGAAAGATCTCGTCTCATTCTTCTCCTTTCCTTATCACAAATGGTGTGTAAAGGATAACCTGGGTTGAATGGGTACAATGGTGAACGTGCACAACCTCTGCAGAGTGTAAAACTAAGTACTTAGCCGTGTCCCCGGTACGGACAATTTGAGCAGCTGATCACGGACGTCAACGGAGGATTCCATCATTCCAACTTCAGAAATAAAACTTGATGGGTGAACAAGGGAAGATGCGATTTATGGTTTTCATGCCATACTTGTCTTGATTTGAAGAAAGTGTTTTCCAAAGAGATAGGAAAAATTGGCTTTATGCAAAATAGCCTTGAACTCCACCAGCCAAATATGCATATAGGCTATAGAGTTTTCCTCTAAGTGTCCACCATAGTGTCACTTGCCAGACTCCATTTTTAATGGAATCTGACCCACGTTGTTGCAATAATTTTCTTATTGCAGATTGATCAGATGACGAGTGAGGTTTCGATTAGAGGTTTTGAGTCTACAACCAACATGTTTTCGCCTGTGGCAACATGAAGTTGTTGGAGACCCACTGCTATTGTATTTCCGCTGTGTACTCTTCCAAAGCTAGCTTTACGCGATGCAACTTGTATTGAATATTTTGTAAGTCTGGACCGTCGATGTAATAAAATTGATACTTTGTTGTGATATTACATCGTAAACTGTGTGTGCAAACGAATCGATCCAGAGATTTGCACTATACACAGGTATCTGCCTTATTTAAAGTGCAGGTACGCTAAAATTCTGATCCCACCCACGATTTGGGAGATCGTGGGCGGGAGTTCGGAAACCGTTTCCGGAGCCCCCCATTAATGGGGGAGCGGAAGGATCGTCTCCTCTTCTTCCCCGTTTCTCCTTTTCTTCCCGCACTTGCCCCGAGCACTCCGCCGCCGTCGTCGCGCCGCGCCCGAGCCTTGAGCACCGCCGCGGGAGCCCGCCGCCGGAGCCCTTCGTCTCCGCCATTGGTCAGCGAAAATCCCGTGACCTGGCACCTTCCTCCCCTTCGGTGAGTTCCTCCATTCCCTCCGGTAAACCTTTCCATTGCCGCGACGGTTCGTGCCCACGCCAGTTCTTCACGAACAACTGTTTGTTTTGCCCGGTAGATCTTTGTTACCATGCACTGTGGATGATCTGTCGTAGCCGCACAGTGAGGATGATCATTTTCGCTATGCCCTTGTGTGCAATACTGCTGTCTGCGCCCTGTGCCTCTAGCACGACCTTGAACCACGATTTTTTCTTCTACTAAACTCCATTTGTGTTTGCTAGGATGTCGGTCCACGGTAGCAGTTTCTAGCCCGGGTTCTTCCATTACCTACACGCTAACCCGACTAACTAGACCTTCTGTCTGCAGACTAGCTCTGACATGTCTTCCGAAGCTGCCGAGATGGGCGACGAGAGTGTTAGGGGATGCTGGGATGGCTCCGAGACCAACCCGGGAGACCTTGACTGGCTATATCGGGCGCACCGGATTCCACCTGAAGTGGAAAGCCGACTTCCTACAGGCGAGGTCGAACCGGAACCCCAACCCGGCGAGCGCATAGTGTTCCTCACGCACTTCGAGCGCGGGTTCGGCCTTCCGGCCAGCCCGTTTTTCCGCGAGTTCCTCGACACGTACGACCTCCAACCACATCATCTCCCTGCCAACGCCATCATGATGTTCTCCTGCTTTGCCACGTACACGGAAGGCTATCTCGGCGTCTGGCCGTTCATGGAACTCTGGGCGAAGTACTTCCTTCTTCGTCGGCAAGTCATCCCCAACCCGGACAAGAAGGTCAAGGACCTCGTCGACTGCGGGGTGGCGACCATCATCCCCCGCGGTGAGTCTGGATTCCCCAAGGTCCAGGGATTGGAATCCTGCCGGAAGTGGCAACGGAGCTTCTTCTACGTGTGTAACCCGACCGCCACAGGAGACGAACCGAGTTCTTCCGCGCCGGATTTCCTCAATCTCCCGGAATTCGTCATGGGTCCTCCTACCGACTTCGAACTCTAGAACAAGCTCCCAGAATCCAAGGAGGTCGAGAGTATGCACAATGTCTTAGGGGTTTTTGTGGATGACTTGACGTCGGACGACCTCCTGTGCAGCTTCATTATCTGCCGGGTTTGCCCTCTCCAAACCCGAGTGCACAAGATGTGCTTCATGAGTGGGCTGTACGACCCCACCCGGACCAGCATCTTCCCACTGGACAAGGCTGCGGTTTGCCGTCGCGTCTGAGCTATCGCTCGGACGAAGATGCCAGAAGACTGGAAGTGGGGACTATGTGCGGCCACCCGCAAAAAACCACTGGAGGAGGTGCCTGCACATGCTTTCACCGACTTCCGTATCTTGCCGGGTTCCGTAGGAAACCGACATCTCTGACATGCACTGATCACCTTTTCTTATTGCAGTTGATTGAGCGGCAGTTGGAAGAGGACGCGATGCATGACGAGCGCAAGTTCGCGGACGACTTCCCGGTCCCTGAGAAGATGCCGGAGGAGGATCCCGACGGCGAGGACTACCTTTCAATTCCTCTTGCCCGTGCTGCTGCCCCGGGGAAGCCTTCAGCTCGAGAGGCTATCCAAGTAAAATCCGATGAAGATGATGACGATGATTGTCAAATACTCGATGTAATTGACGCCCGTCTTGTCAAATACGCCCTGCCAGTGGTTCCGGGACCTGCGGTCACGACGAAGCGCGCCGAGAGCCGCAAGCATGCGGTGTCCAAGACTGCACACGTCGGTGGCTCGGGTGCAGCTGCAAAGAAGACCAAGACCACCAAGCACCCGGGCGACAAGCCTCCTTGGCGGAGGAGAGGTCCTCCCACCGTATCCTCCGGGTATGCTACTCTTCCATCGGTTTGTTCTATCCTGGTCCTCCCCGAGATCCCTTCTGACATGCCATTTGATTGCAGTGCGGTGCTTGATGTCCCGTAGTCCACTGGTTCCCGTCTCCCGGGTTCCAGATCTCCTAGCCCAACCCGGGCTGCCCGTTCACCACCTCGGCGTCGAGCGCAGGATGCGGGTCAACCTGACTCTGACCCCGTCCTGGCCGACGTCCCCATTCCTCGCGCCGCTGCCGGCATGGGGAGCTCGGGTGATCAACCTGTGATTGTTGGGTTATGACTCCCTATAACAGGGGGTAGTCACTTCCCGAACTGTAGTTCGTGAAGGGGATTGAACACGGAGGTCAAGACCCTCGAGGGGCACGGCGACGCTGCTCGCCGGACCTGAAAACAAAGCACCCACTGCAGAGATAGACACCAGCCCGTACCTAGGTTCACGGCCCTCGTGAGGAGGTAAGACCGCTACTTCTGCTTGTCTGTATTGAGTTATGGAGATTGCAGTACAACCGAGCTTGCCGAGGGCCCCCTTGAGGCAGTTCTTGCCTCAGGAGGGAAGTGATGACCTTCTTCCTCCTCAAGCTAGAGGCTATCCTACTTGGGATTGCTAAGGTTTACAGGTGATGTTACAAGCAAACTCGCCCACCCCCGCTACGAAGGAGGTCTTGTCCCTTTCATAGGTGCCTCCGACGCTCTCCTTCTGCTTGGCCTTCGAGGTGGTTCCCACATGGCAGAGGCATGGCGGAGCAGGAGTCCACCGCGGCCCACTCGTCCGTGGACGCGGTCCATTGCTGATATAGGTGGGCGCGGTGGCCGACCAGCAGCCGACCGCGAAGTTCTGCTGCAGGGGAGGTAGTCTCTGAGGTGGAGCCCACGATGACGTTCTCTTTGGAGGATAGCGCCGTCCACCCGCTTTATCACTAGTGTGGAAGGTCCTGGCAGCTCTGTGGCAGGCGGCGCTGCTTTATTGACTCCTTTATCACCAAGACGGCAAAAGGGATGCTTGCGTCACCACGTGGTCGTGGTAGAGAGCATGTGCGCCCCACCGTACTTCCTTGACCGCGACGTTTCCCCTCAGGCCCGGGGAGGCCTGAGGGGGGAATTCTATTGACTTCCCTCGAGGCGTGCTGGCGCCTCGGGGAGGATCTCCTGAAGCGAGGGACCCCTTGAGGCCCTCGTTTCCTCTTCAGGCCCTCGAGGAAGGTCCCCTCTCGAGGGTCCCGCCAGGCGGCGAGGCCTGGTCCTTAGTCGTTTCGTCTGACTGGCCAGCGTGCGAGTCCTGGGGGAGTGGACTCTACATACCCCAGTTCCCACTGGGCCGACAGTAGCCCCCAGCCCGCGATGGGCACGACTGAGCCCATGGGCTCAGGTGAAGCGTCGTGGGCCCTTATTGCCCAGCGGCCCGAGCCACGCGGCACTCAAGCGAGTAACGGTCTAGCACGATCAGGCGCGTGAGTCGTGGGGGGTCCCACCACGCCCCGGTAACTGCTCTTGAGGGGGTAAAAAGCCCGAGCGTTGCGGCAGGGAGCCGTTACCGTTTCCAAACCTTCTCGCAGAAGTTTTCGCCTCCTAGAGCTCTCCGCCTCCGCTCTCTCCTGCGATTCTCCTTTCTCTGTCTCCTTCAATCCTCCGAGCCCGCGACGATGAGCCCCGTCAAGAGCAAGGGCAAGGCGCCCTGAAGCCCGCGGCGCACGGGAAGCGCCCGCGAGGGTACTGTGACGCCCTGAAATCGGTACTATGTAGATTTAAGCGATCCCGCCGAAATCCGCATAATAACGATGTTAAGTCGCCCACCAGACATAATGTGCACGCCGAAACATGCGCATTATGTGGGTGGAATTGTGATAACATTACAACAGTTCCGATACATCCACAAATACAACAGAAGATAAATAATACAACAACGACTCGAACGAGTCAAGATACAAATATACAATACAAAGATACAAATGACAGCGGAAGCAGAATAGTATCCGACTACGGATAAGATGCAAATTGGACTAAGAGTCCTGAAGATAAGCAATGGCGCCATATCCCTGCCCAGCCAAGCCGGAGGGATTCCCAAGCTAACGTCGTCAGACTTCAAACCTATTGACTGCACATAAACCATAACCCCAAAAGAGGGTCAGGGCACTCCCTGGCAAGCAAAATCGACTTGCCTACTCTCTACACCATCTCCCAAAATATAGGGGAGGTGGACTTAGCGGCAGCAGCACTAGCAACCTAGAGAGACACGCTACAACTTTCGTCTAATTAGAGAGGGATAAGAGAGCGCATAAGAAAACAACTACAACTAACACCAAACATAACGCATTCTCGAATTAACCCCCTCAACCAAATATGAGGAAGCAATTCGGGAAAACTCACACATTGAACAGTTTTAGTTATAATTTATGGTGAAAGTAATTCTATATTACTAGTCAACTTAATTAACATTAATCTGGTGCAAGTTGTCTAGATCTTGTTAGCCAGCATCATCACCAAAGTCGTCCATCACCGTGGACACGGCTCATCGATAAGATTATACCCTGCAGGGGTGCACTACTGTACCCATACTCGTATGATCAACCCAAGCAAGCATCAGGGCCTCTCAACACGACTCATTCCTTCACTACAGCAAGTCCAAGTGCCACCCATATGAGTTGTTATCCGCATCAGAAGTCCGGTCGAATCTCAATTGCGGACTCATTAGTTTGCGACTACGCCACCATGCGGCTCAAACCACAGTAGGAACTGTCCGCTTCGTGTCGTACCGCACCTATATGACCCCCCGTATCACATACCTTCTCATCATCATCATCATCATCATGCACATGCATATGAGCAAATGGAAAACCCGAACTACTTGCGGCACATGGACAAGCTGTAGATCCGTTCAAAGTCGAGGGGGGCTCCATAGGGCCACCCACAAGTGGTTAGTGCGCTCAAAATTGGATCCGAGGAAAAAATCTCAGTTCCTAGGTCGACACTGAGCAGAAAAAAACACCTCGCAAGGCCTTCCGCCTGGTGCCTTATCTTTTAATTATAATACCCCAATATAAGACAACATTTTATTAAGGTAGAATAATCTATCATACTAAACAGACGAAACATAAGACCAACAGACGACTCGCACAAACAACTCTAAGCATGCGCTACGACTCGCAAGGCCAACAGATAAACATGCAACGAGTATTAGGTTGTGGGGATAAAGCTGTATGGGCTGCAGGATAAACATGTGATGGGATCGCGATAAAGAATCGAATACTAGGGTAGCAGAGATCAACGGCAGGAATGAAAGATAATGTATAGGTAAACAAGCAAACTTTGCTTGCCTGGAATCCCGCATGGAAGCAGATCTTGTCGTTGCTCATACATCTCAACGTCTTATCCGCGAAGAAGCAACAAACACTAGAAGCGCAAAAGATGCATTTTACAACTACGGCAAAAGATCCAGCATGATCATATGAGGATGATGCATGACATGGCAAGATACAATACGAGATGCACTTAACCCAAATTAAGCGGAACCAGGATTCTGGCAATTAATATTTAGGTGCAAGTTCCAGCAATATTAAATGTTGGTTAGCATGGCAACACATGGCATGGGTGATCTAATTAAATTAAGTGGAATAGGGCATTATATATATTGATTTGCCCCACACGTTCCATATTTATTAATTAGGTGATTTGCTACACCACCAAACCCAAGAGATGCAACACATGTAATTATGATGCGATATGCAGAAGATAGATGGCATTTTATAAAATAGGTATAGGGTTAGGGTTTGGATCCGTACGTGGGATCGGGTGAACGAGGTTTTGAAACCGAACTCTTCGGTCTGTAGAGGAAGTAGTCGTCGCGGAACCGGGGCAGCGTCGTTTGTCGGTGTCGTGGAAGTGGTCGGTAGACGTACTCGGTCAGCACCGTTGACGGGCGCGGCACGTAGGAGCACGGCAACGGACACCAGAAGAAAAAGCGCACGGGCGGGCACCGCGACACGGACAAGGCGGTCACGACAACGCGGCACCGGAAGAGGCACTCGCACGCGCATGTGGCAACACCTCGAAGGGTGGACAACTCGGACAAAAATTGCGACGCCGAAAGTCTTTCGGGCATTGCGTCAGACACCTTGCGGGCGGCGGATGCGGGGACGCCACCGGACGGAGAAACCGGCGAATGGAAGGTGCGGAGCGGATGTGCACGGTGGAGGAGACCGGTGCGGTTGGAGGCGCTGCGTGGGCGGTGGCGACGCGGACGACGCGGGCGGATGCGGACGTGCGGGCAGCGGCGCGGCACAAGCGGCGGCGCGGCGCGGCCGGACGGTGGCACGCAGAGGCGCAGCACACGGGCCGGCGCCGGGTACGGGAGGAGGCCGGGCGCGGCGGCGGCGGAGCAGGGCGCGGAGGCGGCCGGCGGCGAGGCGCGGCGCGGGCGCATGAGACGTGCGGCGCAGGCGCAGGAGACGTGCGGCGCCGGCACGCTGCGGCGGCTGGGGCGGCGGAGGCAGCGGCGGCCGGAGGAGGGGCGCTCAGGAGCGGGGACAGGAGGAGGCCGGGGCGGCGCGGGTCGGTGGAGGAGAGGCCGACGGCGCGGCGGGCGGAGGGAGGGCCCGCGCTGGTGGCGGCGGTGCAGGCACCGGCGAGCGCTAGTGGAGGCGAGGAGGCGCGCGGCGCGTGCTGGCGCGGGCGAGCGGCGGCGGGCGCGGCGCGCGTCGCGGGCGGCGGTCGGAGGTGGAGGCGCGGGCCGGCGGGAGGAGCGGCGCGGCGAGCGGCTCGGGTGGAGGAGGCGCAGGCGGGGGAGCGTGCGGGTGGGGCGGCCGGCGGCGCAGGGCGAGCTCGGGAGCTCTCTCCCGTGCGGGACGAGCTCGGGAAGGAGAAGAAGAGGAAAAGGAAAGAAAGAGGAGAAAAGAAAAAGAAAAAAAGAAAAGAAAAGGAGGGGAAAAAAGAAAGAAAAAAGGGGGGAGGACTTTTGCAAATTCCAGAAAAATAGAGGAGGGTGGCTGCAACTTTTCAGGGGGTGGGAAAGAAGTTTCCAGGGGGAAACCCTAGGGTTTGGGGTTAGATGGGCTTGGGCTTTTATTTGTCTCCTTTTAATGTTTTTTCTGTTTTATATAAAAGGAATTTGAATACAAAAACTATACAAAATATTTTCAGTTTTCAATAGACAATTTAATAAACTAATTTTTAACATTTTTTAAAGATTTGAAAATAACACATTTTTAATTAATTTGAAATGCATTTGAATTTAATCGTGGGAAATTGATTTAAATGCAACAAATTAAAATGATGAGATGAAATGCAATGTCATGTTGATGAAAAAGAAAACACACCAAATTAAAAGGGGATAAAAACCCGGGGCGTTACAGGTACTTCCCGATCTGCCAGCATTGCCTCGCCGCAGGACTGGTGCTGCCCTTCTCGCCGTTCCTGGAGGCGGTGATGGCGTTCTATCAGGTGCAGTTATTGCACCTGCATCCCAACTCCATCCTCATCCTCGCCGTATTCGCCTACCTCTGTGAGGCGTATCTGGGCCTGGAGCCCACGGTGGGGCTATTCCGGTGCTTCTACGCGCTCCGGATCACGGCGAAGAACGAGCGCTCAGTGTGCGTCTTGTTCCGCATCGTCGACGGCATGGGGAGCGTCTATATCCCCATGTCCTGGAGCGAGAACAAGGCCATCACCTCGGTGACGAAGAAGGTGGGTGACTTCCGCCAGAAGTGGTTCTTCGTCGGGGTGGAGCGTCCCTGCGCCTTCCTCGAGGTCCCCGACGAGCCCCCGCTGAAGAACTCCCACTGAGGCAAGGCCACCTTCGATGGCGCGAGGAATGTAAGCCTGATGGGGCGCCTGAGCTTCCTCCGCGAGGAGGGCCTCACGGGGTAGATGATCGTGGCGGACTTCGTGACGCGCCGCATCGCGCCCCTCCAGGCACACTCGGTTCTCATGTCGTGGTGGTGTCACGGCAGATGCCATAGGATGGCTAATTTGTGGGGCCGATGGACGTTGGTGGATCCGGGGAGGGATAGCGAGCTGAAGAACTCACACGGGGAGGATCCCGGTAAAACCGAGATCTCCCAAGAACACTAAACAAGAACAAAGTGCAAAGGGGAAGATCTAACAAATACAAACAAATGCACGAAGGCACGAAGCACACAGGCGATATACCCAGGTTCAGGGCCCTCGTGAGGAGGTAACACCCCTACTCCTGCCTTTCCTCTCTATATGTTGGTGGTATAATGAATACAACTTGCTACAAGATCTGCCAAAGGTAGAAGTACGAAGAACTAGATGAACTCAAGGTGATAAGGAGTAACTGCACTAAGAGTAAATGCGACTATAGCTTTGGCTCTGAAGTTGGCCTCTGGCTCTCAGGAGCAGTTATGGCGCCTTTTATAGAGTTTCGGCCGGGAGGGCCGGAAACCCTAAACTGGCTTGGCCCCACCGGACAGGCCTAGCCGGGATGTCGTCACCGGCTAGTGCGACCTAGTCGCCGGGCTATCCGGTGTAGCCCCTTCGTCATCATCTCGTTAAGGACGGCAGGCGCCGTCCTGCATCATCATTGTCCCCTTGTCAGAGACAAGACATGTCTTTGCCCATCCCGGATAGCCTTTTCCGGACTGCCGGGCTAGGCATGTCAGGTCTTGTCGTACCGTTGTCGTACCGGCTGACGCGCTCCCGTGTCAGGCGGGAGGTGACCATGCTTCCGTGTCAGGCGGGAGGTGACCATGCTTCCGTGTCAGGCGGAACGGTACTTCCCCCCGCGATAGACGGGAAAGCCTGCTCTAGACCGTTGACGGCCTACCGGAAGCCCTCTCGCTGGCTACCTCCTCGCTTGCCACCGAGAACCTCCTCTGCACAAGATCTAGATCGACACATACATCCCGGTTAGCACGTACCCGGACTACCGATCCGGTAAAGCCGAGCACACCATCACCCGGGAACCTCCTCGGTGTCCCAGGCCCGGGATCCTTTCCGGATATGTCTGAACTCATCTCAGGATGAGTAACTCTAGGCCTAGCCTCCCGAAGATGTCTTAGCTTATCAGCAAAGACATCTTCGAGAAGCTAGTTCTTAGAGGAACCATCCGCTCATGCCCGTGCCGCAAGTGTGAGGGCCGGGGGTGTCTATTTATAGCTGCAAGACCTGACCTTTGCGGCTGCCAGGGGGCACTTTGCCCTCTTCCGGTGCCCAAGGGCCAAGTTGCCCTTTCGGCATACCGGGTGGTGTTCTTTGCTGTCGCCAAAGGTCCAGCACTGTTGATATTTATTACAATATACCGGGATCTGCCCCTACCCGGGGGGCAGCCCCCCGACACTAGTCCCCGAAGCTGGTGCGGCACAGCGACCCCGGATGATGTGCGGGATCAGCTTTAATAACAAACCCTCTTCTGAGAACATATGACACCTTCCTTTTATTCCATGCCAAAATCAATTCTTTCCGAGATCTTCTCACCGAGATGGTCTTAACCGGGAGGCGAAGCCTGCGACCGGGTAATGTCATCTCAGCAAATCTTGACCGTTGATCTCCCGATGAATTCGAGACAGAGAGCCTGGGCCCACCCGACGTCCCGTCTGCGCAGAGGCGCACTCGAGTGCTTCTGCGCACGCACGGTGTCGCTTGGGTTCCCGCGCCGGGGAGCCGCATTCGATCCGGGATCGAACCGTTGTGGCCGTGTGGCCCTCGGTGTGGCCGGATCAAGCGCTCCGGATAGCGCCACGTGGCTCGCTGCACAAAACAGATCCCACCCACGATCGTGGAGATCGTGGGCGGGAAAAACGGAAACCGCTCCGGAATCCCCCCCATAAATAGGGGACCGGAACGGTCTCCTTCACTTCTTCTTCTTCGCACTTCCTCTTCTCCACCGTCTCGAGCTCGTCGCCGCCGCTGCGCTCGTCGCCCGTACGACATCTCGCTCGCTGTTCGCCGGAGTTCACACCCCGCCGTCGCCCTCGCACGTCGCCGATCTCCTCGTTCACCGGTGAGTTTTTCCTCTCCACCCCGATGCATTTCTTCGGTAGTGTAATCGCCCGACTCCGGCCGTGCCCTAGCACGAGCACGGTCGCGCCGACGCCGGTGACCACAATCGGGCGGCGCGCACGAGGCGCACGGCGAAGAACCACCGTGTCGCTAGGATGTAGATTGGTCACCCTTATTTGTGCCTCGTTTGAGTCAAGCGCGAGTCTTTTTTCCTCCCTTTTATCTCGAATTTTCCGCACACGGTAGATCTTGTTTCTTATGAACCCGGTAGCGTCTAGCAGTTTGTGCCCCGACATCCTCGTCTCCGATAGACTAACTCCGACTAACCGCCACTGCGTCTGTAGAGTAGCCCGAATACCCCTGCGTACTTCTCCGACATGGGTGAAGAACGTGCTCGGGGGTGCTGGGATGGGTCCGAGACGAAGCAGTCCGATCTGGACTGGCTGTATCGGACTCACCGGATTCCCCGGGAAGTCGAGAGCCGTCTCCCGGGAGAGGAGATTGCACCGGAACCCCAACCCGGGGAAGTTGTGGTATTCCTATCACACTTCGAGCGCGGATTTGGGCTTCCGGCTAGCACATTCTTCCGCGACTTCCTCGACCTCTACGAGCTTCAACCTCACCATCTTCCCGCCAACGCCATAATGATGCTCTCGGTCTTTACTACATACGCGGAGGCGTACCTCGGCATCTGGCCCTTTTTGGATCTCTGGGCCAAGTATTTCTTTCTCCGCCGCCAAGCCATCCCCGATCCGGATAAGAAGATAAAAGACTTAGTGGATTGCGGAGCGGCTACCATCATCCCCCGCGCGGACTCCGGATTCCCCATAGTTAAGGGACTAGAGTCCTGCCGGAAGTGGCAGCGGAGTTTCTTTTATGCGAAGAACCGGGAGCCCTCGGGGGATGGTCCGGGATCCTCGAACCCGGACTTCATCAATCTGCCTAAGTTCGTCATCGGTCCTCCGCGCGAGTTCCGTCTCTGGAAGCAGCTTCCGGATACTGAAGAAATCAGCTGCATGCACGACGTTCTGCGCGTGCTAACCCAGAAGATGACCGGGGATGATCTCTTGCGTTGCTTCATCGTCCGCCGGGTCTGCCCCCTTCAACACCGAGTGCACAAGATGTGCCACATGTCCGGGAACTTTGATCCCACTAGGACCAGTTTCTTTGGGCTAACTTACGCCGGGGTCGTCCGTCGTGTCCGAGCTATTGCCCGGACGGAGATGACGGAGGACTACACTTGGGGGGTCACTGGGGGATCCCGGAAAAAACCATGTGACCAGGTGCTTATATTAGTCTTTCGTGCCTTCGCCTTCGTTCATGCGTTCACCTGGGCACCGACACGGCCTAATTTGTTTGCGCACTTGTTCGAGCGTCAACACAAAGAAGACGCCGTCCACTTCAACGATACTTACGCGCCGGACTTCCCGAAGCCGGACGTGATGCCGAGAGAGGATCCCGACGGCGAAGACCATCTCGCCATTCCTTTCGTTAAGGCCCCGGGTAATCCTTCAACTCCAGAGGCAGTTTTCATTTCTTCGGATGATGAGGATGAGACTGACTGCCAGATCCTTGACGTTATTGACGCTCTCCCTCTGAATTGGGCTCCAGCAGTGGTTCCAAAACCGACAACCGGGACCAAACGTGCCGAGAGCCGGAAGCGCGCGGTTTCCGACACCGAGGGGGCCGACAACTCCGGCAACCCCCCCAAGAAGAGTAAACCGAGCAAGCAAACAACCGAGAAGCCTCCTCGGCGCCGGCAAAGGGGTCCTCCCCTTGTGGATTCCGGGTACGTTTTCCTTGCCTCATGTTACTTGACTTTGCTTTCTCCACAACTTTTACTAAGACACTTCCTTTCAGTGACGCGCTCGAGCTCCCGACACCTGCTATTCCTCCTCCTCCGGGAACTCGGACTCCCAGCCCGGCTCGGGCCTCTGCTTCACCTCTTCGCCCTTCTGCTCGAGAAAGTGAAGCCGCCGCCTCCGGTGCCGCACCGGCAAGCATCGCGACCTCGGATGTACCTCCGGTGATCGACGAGATCGCGGTGCAGGCCACGACCACCTCGGGAGAGATTCTCCTTCCGGATAGCCCGCGCCGAGTTCCCGGGCTAGAGGCGGAGATCGTTAGCCCTCGCCGGCAACCTGCGGTAAGTGGCCCCTCTCGGCCAGTCGCGACCAAGACCATCCCGGAGAAGCAGCCTACGGCCTCCTCCCGGCCAGTAGATCAAGTTCCCAAATCTCGCGTCAAGATAGCTGGGCAGAAAACACCTTCTGCCCCGGCTGCCACTGCCCCGACATCTTCTTCCCAGGACTTGGTGCTGCGCCCGGGTAAGTTTTCATCGTTACCACCGCCTCCTGCCGAGATCCCTACTGTCGCCTTGCGGATGTTGCGAGCAACGGTCAGCTCCTTTGTATCTTCAGGATCCCGGGACATCGCTGCCACCCGCGCTGCCAGCGGCTCCGGCATTCGGGTTGTTGATGACTTCAACAAAGCCTGGCTTGCCGCCGACGCTTCCGAGACTGCAGGGGACTTGCACGCTGCAGGCCCGAGCCGCAGCGCTCAAGCCCTGCTTGCTCTCCAGGTGGCCGCGCTGGATGTCACCCGAGTAAGCGAGGTAAGCTTTTCCTCATCAACAAACGCACTTGTTCCTTCCACCACCACTAGTCCCCGAGATTCTCCCAACCGGGTTCTTTATACCTTTTCCATACTGATTGCCTTCTTTGTCTTGCTATCAGGAGTGCAGCCAACAACGCCGCAACATCTTCAACCGGGTTCTTGCTGAACTCGGTCAGTCGAAGAAGTGCGAAGATCGCCTCCGGGAAGAACGGGATGCCGCGCGCCAGGTCTCGGTAGACCAAAAAGCTGCCCTTGGCACCGCGCAAGCCGAGATTGCGCGCCTCAACGGCGAGCTCGCCAAGACCCAGGCTACCATGTCCGAGATGAAGAAGGGCTTCATCGAGGCGACCAAGAAGCAGAAGGAGACCCTGGACCAGTCGGTGGCACGCGCGGATAACGCCGAGACCGAGCTGGGTCTTCTCCGGTCGCGTTCAGACACTTGGCTCGCCGAGCTCACCGTGCTGAACCGGGATCTCAACAGTGAGTAATCCGACAACCCTCTTCTCCTGCTACTTCCTTTATTTGCTGTTGCTTTTGTTGTGACTTAGCCGTTTTGACAGCTCTTCTTTTTAAAGGAGAGTTCGAGCACTCCCGCGAGGCTGCCGCCAAAGCTGTTGCCGCCGCCCGAGAGAAGCGTGCCGGGAAGGGTCCCATCTCGGATGCCTGGGACATTAAGGATCACCTCACCGCCCTGAAGGCCCGGATAGTACCTCTCCGGTCTATCGGGACGGAGCTCCTCAGCGCCGCGATCCATGTCCACGGCGTGTTGTGGCCAAGCATCCGCGGGACGCTCTCGATTCCGCAGCTCGCGGGCGCACTCCGGGGTGCCGGGAGTCGCCTCCACGCGTGGAAGCGTTCCGGCGCGCGGGCTGGTGCCGACCAGGTCTTGACCCAAGTACTTAGCTGGTACGAAGGTCTTGATCTGGCGGCGATTCAGCGCCTGCGGACGGTGTCGCCATGGGTCAACGATCCGGAGAAGGTCCAGCAGCGGCAAGAGGTGGCGCACCGCATCGCCAAGTGGTCCAACATCCGTGCCTTCACTGCCAGCCTCATTTCCTCAGAGTCTGAATCAGACTATGCGGATTCCGAAGAAGATGACGCCGCTTCCGGCGAGGCGGAAGACGAGGTCCCGGAGGAAGATGAGGCTGCTTCCGGTGGTGCGCCCGAGAAGGTGACTCCCCGGGATGCAACGTCCTCTCCGATACCCGAGGCCACCGAGAGCGAGGTGCATCCCGACGCCCCGAGTGGTGCTGCCGATCCGGAAGGTGAAGTCACTCCTGCTGCTGGTGCCGCTGCTCCCGAGGTCGTCGCTCCCGAGGTCGTTGCTCCCGAGGTCGTTGCTCCGGAGGTCGTTGCTCCGGAAGTCGCCGTTGAGAAGCCTACTTCCCCCACTGCTTAAAACACTTAGTAGCAAATTCGTTAAATCCCCGGGATGCCGGGTGCAATATGTATCGTACACTTATGTTATTTCTGTTTCATCGTGAACTATTTATTCGAACAATTTATGTCAATGTATTCAGCTTTTAGTTCCCGAATTGCCTTTCATGTTTACCGTACTTAGGTAATTTCTGCTCTTGTCTACCATTTCGGCGTTCGACAGTCGAGTCACAAAACTCCACATACGGCATACATTACTTAAAACAATCCGAGTTCCTACTAACCGAATTCCCGACATAAAAAACAACTAAGTTAGCAAAAACAAGCATGCCGGATAAGTTCCTGTTCCAAGTCCCCGAGACCATTTTCGTGTTCCCCATCTTCCCTCTCTTTGCTCTTGACTACCATTTCGGCGTTCGTCAGTCGAGTCACAAGATGATTTCACATGACATACATTACTCTGACTTTGAGAATCGGACTCGGAACTTTTCCGGCATGCACACGATAAAAAGAACTATCCGGCAGTCCCCGGGTTCCTTCCCGGGATGCCGGTACAAAATAGTAAATGAACTTGATAAAAAATAACTAGAAGACATGCACGTAACCAGGCAGTCCCCGGGTTCCTCCCGGGGTGCCTTACTTTCATTAATACTGAGAATTGAGATACAACATACACTGAGCCCTTTACGTGTAAAAGGGGCGAAGTAGAGCTACATTCCATGGACGCTTGGTTTCCTCACCGGATTTGTCCATTACACCTTTCCTAGCCTCCTATGCATCTACAAGGTAATAAGAATCATTGTGCAATGCCCTGCTTATCACAAAAGGTCCCTCCCATGGAGGTGACAGCTTATGCATTCCGGCCGTGCGTTGGATGAGCCTCAGCACCAGGTCTCCTTCCCGGAATACCCTCGGGTGTACTTTCCGGCTATGATATCGGCGAAGATTTTGCTGGTAAATTGCCGACCGAGATAATGCCAACTCTCTTGCCTCTTCGAGTAAATCCACATCATCTTCTCGGGCCTCCTTTGCCTCAGTCTCGGTGAACATTGTCACTCTCGGAGAATCATATTGTATGTCGGTTGGGAGTACTGCCTCAGCACCGTATACCATGAAGAATGGTGTGTACCCGGTAGATCTATTCGGTGTAGTCCGGAGACCCCATAACACCGCCGGCAACTCCTCTATCCAGCATCCCGGAGTTCTCAACAATGGTTCGATCAAGCGAGCTTTGATACCAGCCAAGACTAAGGCGTTTGCCCTTTCGACTTGCCCATTTGCTTCCGGGTGTGCGACTGATGCTACATCTAGCCGGATTCCCTTCTCAGCACAAAATCGAGCGAATTCCCCCACAGCAAAGTTTGTTCCATTATCTGTGATAATGCTGTGTGGGTATCCGTATCTCAAGATGATGTCTTTCAGGAATTGCACAGCGGTGTGTCCATCGCATTTCCGGATTGGCTTGACCTCTATCCACTTGGTAAACTTGTCCACCATTACTAGTATATGTGTCATGTTGCCTCTTGCCGGTTTGAATTGCCCGACCATGTCCAAACACCATACTGCAAATGGCCAAGTGATGGGGATTGTTTTTAGTGCTGATGCCGGCATGTGTATCCGGTGAGCAAATCTCTGGCATCCTCCACACTTCCGGACAATATCTTCTGCTTGCTGCAATGCAGTGGGCCAGTAGAATCCATGCCGGAATACCTTTGCCACCAGGGCCCGGGATGATGCATGATGCCCACACTCTCCCTGGTGTATCTCCAGGAGCATCTCTTGCCCTTCTGCCGGTTCCACGCATCTCTGGAGTACCTCGGTGACACTCCTCTTGTACAGCTCTTGATTGATGACAGTGTATGCCTTTGATCTTCGCATTATCTGCCGGGCTTCCACTTCATTCTTCGGGAGGGTTCCTTCCAAGATGTAAACCATAATGGGCTGTGCCCAATCCGGGACAGGTCGCACCGGGAACGCGGGAGCGTCTATGTCCATTGGTTCTGCCGACATCACCTCTATCATCATCTGTCTTTGCCTCTCTGAGCACTGGGAGGCAGTCCCCGGGTTCGATGTTATGCTCCCGACATCTACTTCCATGGGTACTGCCTCTGAACCGGGCTCTTTGGGGATGAAGATAGAATCTGACTCGGGTGATGGCTGTATAGATGGCTTCCTCAAATGTTCCAGGGCTATCCCGGGTGGGATGGCATCCCGGGATGACCCTAGCTTAGACAAGACATCCGCTGCTTCGTTTTCTCCTCTGGGTATGTGCTTGAACTCGCATCCTTCAAAAAATCCGGATATTTTCTGCACATGAAACCTGTATAAGGCCATGTTTGCATCAAGGGCATCCCAATTCCCCGACACCTGTTGCACCACGAGGTCAGAGTCACCGAAACACTCTATCCGGCGGATGCCGATTTCCTTGGCGACATTCAATCCATGAACTAAAGCCTCATATTCCGCGACATTGTTGGATGCCCGAAAATGGATCTGTAGCACATACTTCAATACATCTTGCTTTGGGGAAGTGAGAACCACTCTGGCACCCAATCCGATCTTGGCCTTTGAGCCATCGAAATGCATCCTCCAGAAATTGTAATCCGGCATCAGAGGTTCATACTGCATCTCGGCCCAGTCCACCAAAAAGTCCGGCAGCGCGTGCGACTTGATGGCGTCACGTCTCTCATATGCCGGAGCATATGGAGACAACTGGATGGCCCATTTGGCTACTCGGCCGCTAGCATCCTTGCAACCGATGATCTCGGCGAGAGGAGCTTCACATACCACTGTGATCGGGTGTTCCTGAAAGTAGTGCTTGAGCTTGGTCACTGCCATGTACACCCCATATGCCATCTTCTGGTAGTGCGGGTAGTTCTGCTTGGATTCCGAGATCCCCTCACTGAGGTAATACACCGGCCTCTGTATCAGCTTTCCCCCCTCTTCTCTTTCTACAACCATTGCCACACTGACTACTCGGTTGGTCGCGGCAATATACAACAGCATAGGTTCCTTGGGCAATGGGGATGCCAACACTGGTGCTGTTGAGAGCATTCTCTTCAAATCGTTGAATGCCGCATCAGCCTGCGGGGTCCAAGCAAATGTTTTGCTCTTCTTCATCAGCTGCTACAGAGGTAAGGCCTTCTCCCCAAGTCGGCTTACAAACCGACTTAGGGATGCCAGACATCCGGTAAACTTCTGCACATCCTTGAGACGCACAGGCAACTTCATGCTCTCTATAGCACGAATCTTACCCGGGTTTACCTCGATTCCCCGGCTTGAGATGAGGAAACCGAGTAACTTCCCGGCCGGAACACCAAATGTGCATTTATCCGGATTCAACCTCATTCGGAATCTTCTTAGGTTCTTAAATGTTTCCCTCAGATCATCTATTAGTGAGGCTTTTTCTTTTGTTTTTATGACTATGTCATCGACATAGACCTCGGCATTCCGGCCTATTTGGTCATGTAAGCATTTCTGCATGCATCTCTGGTATGTGGCACCAGCATTCCTCAATCCAAAAGTCATAACACGATAGCAATAAGCCCCATACGGGGTAATAAAAGCAGTTTTCAATTGATCATCCGGATTCAAAGGTATCTGGTGAAAACCAGAATAAGCATCTAGAAAAGTTAAAAGCTCACTCCCGGCAGTGGAGTCTATCACTTGATCTATTCGGGGCAGCGGAAAGGGGTCTTTCGGGCATGCCTTGTTGAGGTTGGTGAAGTCGATGCACATGCGCCACACCTTAAGCAGGAGGGGATCATCTATCTTCTTCTCTACCAGGACAGGATTCGAAATCCAATCCGGGTGCAGCACCTCCATGATGAATCCGGCGGCTAGCAGTATAGCTAGGTGCTCCATGACAGCAGCTCTTCTCTCATCCGAGAGGCGCCTAGTTGGTTGCTTCACCGGCTTCGCATCCGGTCGAACACACAGAGAGTGCTCAGCCAACTCCCTCGGGACGCCCTGCAGATCGTCACTCGACCACGCAAAGGCATCCCGATTCTCACGGAGGAAGTCGACGAGCTCGCCTTCCTATTTGCAGTCCAGGTTGCTGCCAATGATAACTTGGCGCTCCGGGTTGCTGGGGTCCACACACACCTTCTTGGTCTCCTTGGGGGGCTGAAATGATGCACCCTGCTCCGGGTTCATCATCCCGGGCATTCCGAGTTGGGAGGTCTTAGCCATCGCCACCACCTGCTGGATCCTCTTCTTCTCTTCCGCGATCACCAGGGACTCAGCTAAGCACGACCCCGCCGAGGCACACTCCATGGAGCGCTTGTGGTCTCCCGAGATGGTGATTATGCCGTTGGGTCCCGGCATCTTCATCTTGAGGTAGCCCATGTGCGTCGAGATCATGAACTTGGCGAGGGCCGGTCTGCCGATCAGTGCATGATACGGGCTCTCGAGGTCCACGACCTCGAATTCCAAGCTCTCGGTTCGACAGTTCTCCCGAGTTCCGAATAGCACCTCGACCCAGATTTTTCCCATGGGCGAGCAAGAGACTCCGGGCACAATGCCATGGAAGGTTGTCTCAGTGGGCAGCAGGGTGTTCATGGACACTCCCAGCTTCAGCGTCGTGTCCTTGTACATGATGTTAATGGCACTGCCATTGTCAATCAGAACCCGGCTGAAGCGGACATTGAGGTTGGGTCCGACAAAAGTTGGATCCACCACCAAGGCATACGCTCCCGGCTTGGGCATAACCCGGGGGTGATCCTTCCGGCTCCAGGTGATCTCCATCTCGGACCAGTGCAAGAACTTGGGCACCGCCGGGATCATGGCATTCACCTCCAGAGCACGCTGCCGTACACTCTTTCGGTCCGTAGGCTCAGTCAGGAAGACCACGTAGTTTTGATGCGCCTCCCGGTAGTTACCCTGCTGCTGTCCGCCTTGGTTACCGTTGTCGTTCCGGGTGTGCACCACATTCACTGGGCGAGGTGGGGGTCCTCTCGGAGGAGGGGGAAGTCGGACATTGTTGGCCCCCGATGTCGGAGGAGGGGGTCTCGGAATATTGGGCCGAGATGCCGGAGCACTCGGCCGAATACCTCCCGAGCTGCCCTCCTGCAACGTGCGCTGATACCAGCTGCACTGCCGAGTAGAATGGTTTGCGGGCTTGTTGGCCTCCAGAGTGTGATAGCAGCATGGCTTATTCAGCATCTCCTCATACGTCAGGGGCTTCATCTGCTCCACCCAGGTCTTCTGCACCTCCTGACTTTGACCCCAAGCTGGGCCACTTGTCTTTTGACGCTGGCTGTTGCCGGCATCCTCCTGCTCCCGGGGGGCTACCTCCTGCTCCCGGGTTACTGCTGCGACATGCTGCGCTGCATGGTGGTACTCGGGCTGATTCCTCTTGTGACCGAACTCTTGGCGATCATGGCTCCTGCTCGGTCCTGAACGCTGAGGTCCCGCATTCCTCCCGTTGGAGTCTCCGACATCCACCAGGGGTTGCATGGGATCTCCAAGCGTATAGGTATCGGCGATGCGCATGGTTTCTGCCAAAGTTGTCGGCATCTTTCTTTGCAGCTTCTGCCACAGCATAGAGCCATGCCGGCATCCCTGCGCAAACCAGGAAATGGCCTGTGCTTCCACCACTCCTTCGCAAGAGTTGCGAATATTGCTCCACCGGGTAAGGTACTCCCGGTCCGTCTCGTTGCTCCTTTGCCTACAGATGGCGAGCTGCTGAGGCCTGTTTGGTCTTTTGTACGTGCTGGTGAAGTTGCTGATGAATGCTTCCTCAAAATCTAACCAGCAGTCTATGCTACCCGACCTCAGGTTGTTCAACCAGATCCGGGCAGGTCCTTCCAACATTTGCGGTATATAACGTACCGCCCATCGTCTGTTTCCACCGGCTATGCTTACTGCAGTTACATAGTCGGTCAGCCAGTCCTCCGGCTTCTTGCTGCCGTCATAGGTCTTGGCACCCCTGTTGAGCTGAAAGTTCCGAACAGGTGGTTCCCGCATAATCCGAGGTCCAAAGCAAGCAGGTCCCGGAGGTCCTTGCTCTTCCACCAACTCGGATTGGTGAATCCGGTCAAGCCGGAACCTTGCATCTGCCGGGTTCAGCTGTCTTGTTCCTATCCGAGATCCCAAGGGGTTCTCGTCCGGCTGATACTCGAGTTGCTGCATCCCCGAGTTGCCATCATGGAGCCTATCCTGCATTGGGATCACGGCTTGACGGGGGACCGAGATGATTTCCCTCTGCGGGTTTCCCTGTACATGGGGAGGATTCCGGGGTGGATTTCCACGGCCAACCGGGTTATTGTTTCCCACACCCAGGTTACCATCCCCACGGGTACTTCCAGCCTGTCCCGGGTTATGCTGTCCGGCTTGCCCTGCCTGCTGGATACCGGCGAATGTGTGGGGACCCCGGACTAACTGTCCGAAATACCCGATTATGCTTAACACAACGATCCCGTGATCAGTCTGTCGTTGCACATAATCCGAATGGAATACCAAAGTTTACATCCATTACAATACCGAAGTTAAGTCTTACATAGAATGGTCATCTAGACCAAGTCTTACATAGGTGCCTTCAAGGGCCAAACCAAAACAATCAACATAAGCAGCGGAACTTAAACGTAGTAGCCTTTTAACAGCTAACGCAGACCCTACAGGCAGTCGACTTTGAGAAGATCCTTAGTTGGCATAGATGTCGCCATACTCTTCCTGGGCGTAGTATTCCTCCTCCATGTCTGGCTACGACAATAGCCAGAAGCAAACTAGTATGAGTACATTTGAATGTACTCGCAAACTACTCCAACATGAGTGCTCTAGTTCCAATTTTAGTTTCTCACTTTTATTTATTTAGAACATCTCTGTATCTTTGTTGAAGAAGATAAGGAATTTATGACTACTAGATATCTCAATTTTATTAATGTTATTCCAAAACTACTCCTTTTCCAACCATGAACCACCATGGTAATCACTTTCCAACTACCTCATACCGATCCGTTGGTATAGGTGTATGGAACATTCTCCAATTTCCTTTACTTTTGAAACTCAATTTCTTTCCCAAAAACTTGCACATGGTCTAAGTAGGGTCTTCAACTGTCCATATCCGAGGACTCGGCTATTCGAATAGTTTAATTACCCTCTGCAGAGGTAGCACGCTTTTCCCACACTCATCCGATAACTCATCGTGTCAGCCACGTCTCGCCATACCAGCGGTATGCGAAGTTGAGTCACCGACCCTAGTCTTTCCTTTGCTCATGCTAGTATAGGAACCTGCCCGTATGAACCATTCCATCCACACCTAGTCTAGTTTCCCGTCGGAAACCCTAAGTGTGAGGACTCATAGGTTTTATCTGGCGGTGTATACGGACATCCTTCTATCCTCCTCCTTATCTACTCATAGATTTTTGAGCGAGGACCCAGGTCAGGGTTTGGTCACCAAACCACTCCCTCATGCATAACAGAGTCATCTCTGTTGATGCAGTGTCCCATACTAATAAGAGCAAACTATCTGACTAAGCCCTTTCCCATATGTGGGTAAATGTGGTCGCACAGAGTATCGGTTGCTTGACTGAGTACTAGGACACAATGTGCTGTTCCAAAACCATCTTTCTCCATTTCCTTATTCCAACACCACATCTTGGTGCTATATATATCCACACAAGTTTTCAAAGGAGTTTTGAATAAATAACTTTGTTTTTCCATCCTATAGTTTTAGTATCTACTTCTACATAGGGTGGCAAAATAATCTCTATATACTTTTGAAAAGGGGTTTTTTGTAAACCTTTGCCTTTGAAAATGATTTGTAAATCTAGATGTATAAGTTAGTTGCAAGCTCAGAGAGTAGCTTGCCTTGCTCGGCAAAGTGATCTTGGTCTTGGTCTTCAGGTTCAGCAAATCCTTCCTCCTCGATATATCCGGCAACGCTCTCGTCTAATACACAATCAACCAAATACAAACAATCACTAGCCTATTCAATCAATCCTCATAGCAATACACTCTTAGAGGTTCTAATTCACCATTTCACATACCAAACAATATCATGTGGTTTCCATTTAATTGAATTAAACATTATTCCATTGTATTTTAATTATGGCAGAAACTTGTTGCACATGTTTAATTGCATAACTTGAGTTCTGTTTGTCACAAAAATACAAACTAAAATTCTACAGAAAGCTAATGATGTGTAGAAGATGACACAATTAGGTTTGGGTCATTTGGAGTTATCAAACTCCCTACACATTGTTTTGAATCCAGAAGCCAATTAATAAGGTTTTGGCTATTATTTAAATTATATTCATCTAAAAATTAAATCCTTTTAGGATTGACTAACCATGGTTAAGGGTGATCTAATAAAATTAGTTTCAACTAATTTGGATTATCAGAGTATCAGAAACAAACAAGTTTAGAATTTAAACATGCTACTGTAATTTGAATATGGTATTTTTATTATACATCCAAATGGGGTGAGACTAGTTTAGTTGGATAGACAATTTCATAAGCTTTCCAGAACAGTTGGATTTGCTAAATTTGGAGTTGTAAATCTAAAGTTATGGAATTTCTAAAGTTGGGTTTAATACTGGTTTTTAAATAAAGTTTAAATTCGAATTTCAAATCCAGAACGGATAATGTTGAAGAATCTGACAGAGGGGACCCACTGGTCAGCGACTCAGCGAGCGCGCGCGCGGTTTATTTAAACCTGACGTGTGGGACCCGCATGTCAGGGTTTTAATAATTAAAACGAATCGGTACGCGACCGCACGATCCTAATCTAACGGCCACAGACGCCCGCGTCGCCGGCGACCTAAATCGGGCGGCGCCGCGGCTCCGGCGACGGCGTCGAGGACGGTGCGCTCACCTCGGGGGCTCGGGAGGGCGTGCGGCAGGTGCAGGACGACGGCGGCGAGGTGGGGAAGCTCCTGGGCGCAAGGACGAGGCTCGGGGACTCCTCTAGCGACGACGGCGTCGGCTCCTCCTTCCGCGGCGGGCTCGGACTCCGGCGAGCGATTCCTGGCGACTCTGGGCACGGGGCAGAGGGAAAAAGGAGGCGGGTGAGTGCGGGCGAAAGGGGAAGAGAAGGGAGGCAGGGAGAAGGGAAGGGGAGGGCAGCACGGCCGTGCCGTGGTCGTCGTCTACCTCGGGCACGGCGAGCTCGAGGAAGAGGACGGCGACCCGAGGCTCCTCGGCCTCGGTCCTGGCCTCCTCGCTGTGCACAAGGGAGAGGGAAAAGGTGTGAGGGGGAGAGGCAGAGACGGTGGTGCGGTGTGGAGAAGTGCAGGGCACGGGCGGCTTTTATAGCGGCCGGGCGGCGCACGGTGGGCGCGGTGCAGGGGCGCCCGTGGCCGTGCGGGGCCGCCGTAGGCCGGTGGAGGGGCGCGGCTACGCTGCGGGGCTCTCAGGGGACCAGGCGGGCAAGGTGGAGCGGCGTGGCGTGCTCGGGCGCGTGCGGGGCGAGGCGGGCCGGCCGCGAGCGCGCTCGGGCGGTGCACGACGTGCACGGCATGGCTCGGGCGCGGCGCGGTCGGGGCGTGCTGGAGCGAGCTGCTGCCGCGCGAGGGAGCCAGAAGGCGAGGGAGAGCGAGGGGGCACGGAGCGGCCAGCACGGCGCGGCGTCTGCGCGGCCACTGTGCCGACAATGGCGACGTGCGCGCCGGCGGCTGTCCCCTGGCGTCCAACGGTGCTCCCGGCCGATTTTTCTCACGTTCTCGAGCGCTCTGTGATCGTGGTGAGGAGAGGAGTGCAGTGGGGGCTCTAATTCGACAAGCTAAACACTCCATTGCTCGATTTGATCCGAGGTTTGGGTTCGGTTTGGGATGAACAGGTGGATGAACACCAAGTGTTTGCTGATTTGCCTGAACCAAAACAGAGAGCAATTTACTATTTAATTTTTCCAATCTCTCTTTATTCTTTTGGGTCCAAATTTAAGATATAGGCTAAGTATATTATTAGTGAGTGTTACAAAGTCTCTTTGAAATATTTTGAAATATTTCAACCATGAATTTCTAATTTGAATTTGAAGTTTTGAATCTGAATTTTTGAAAGGGAATAGTTTGTAAAAATTAACTAGGAGTGTTTATAATATTCCTCCATTGGTTTTGGTGTAAAAATAAATTATGCTTCTTAATTTGGAAATAATGTGACATGTGTCACATGGTGTTTTGTTTCTAGGGTTTGTTTTATTTGTTTTCTTTTTCTTCAAATTTTTAATTAGAGATAGAATTAAACAATCTTGCAACAATGCAACAAGCAACACTCAAGAATTAAACATACACACATTTTTATAATAAAAGTTTTTGTTGGCCCACATTTTTGCATTTCTAATTATATTAATATTCTGGGATGTTACAGACTTCCCCCCTTAAAATAAATCTCGTCCCGAGATTTGCTAGGCCTGGGTACTAAAGAGGTTGGGAAACTCGCTTCTAAGATAGTCTTCACGTTCCCAAGTTGCTTCATATTCAGAGTGGTTAGTCCACTGGACTTTGTAGAACTTGATTGCTCGTCTGCGGGTGAGACGAACATCTTCGTCGAGAATCTTGAGGGGCGTCTCACGATAAGTCAGATCTTGATTCAGGTCAACGGACTGGTGATCGATGTTTTTGAAAACATCAGGCTGGTCAGGAACTTCAAGACACTTCCGGAGCAAGGAAATGTGGAAAACATCATGGTAATCTACTAACTCTTGGGGCAACTCCAGTTGATAAGACACTTCTCCTCGACGGGCAAGGATCTTGAAAGGTCCAATATATCTTGGCGCTAATTTTCCTTTGACATGGAAACGCTGCATTCCTTTAAGGGGTGTCACTCGGAGATAGACATAATCTCCGATATTGAAGGTGACATCACGACGCTTGTGATCAGCGTAACTCTTCTGACGGGATTGGGCGGTCTTGAGTCGCTCACGGATAAGCTTTTCTTGCTCTTCAGCCTCACGGAGGGTATCTGGTCCAAACTGTTTGCCTTCTCCGGGGTCGGACCAATTCAGGGGTGTACGACACTTCTTGCCGTAAAGGGCTTCAAAAGGGGCCATTTGCAGACTAGACTGATAACTGTTGTTGTAGGAGAATTCTGCAAATGGAAGACAATCTTCCCATTTGGATCCATAGGCTAGGACGCATGCGCGAAGCATGTCCTCTAATATCTGGTTCACTCGTTCAGTTTGGCCATCGGTCTGGGGGTGATATGCTGTGCTAAACGCCAACTTGGTTCCAAGGGCTTCATGCAGGGCCTTCCAGAACCTTGAGGTGAATTGTGTGCCTCTATCCGATACAATCCTCTTAGGCACCCCATGCAGGCTTACGATTCTGGAAATATACAGGTCTGCTAACTGATTTCCTCTGTAGGTGGTGTGGACGGGAATAAAATGGGCCACTTTGGTCAGCCTGTCAATGACGACCCATATTGAGTCATGGCCTCGGTTGGATCTTGGAAGTCCGGTGATAAAATCCATTCCAATCTCATCCCACTTCCACTCGGGAATCTTTAGGGGTTGAAGCAATCCAGCGGGTCGCTGATGTTCAGCCTTGACTCGCTGACAAATATCACACTTGGCTACGAAAGCACCAATCTCTCGCTTCATTCCATGCCACCAAAATCTTTCACGAAGGTCTTGGTACATCTTGGTTCCGCCGGGGTGGATTGAGTAAGGGGTCTCGTGGGCTTCTTTTAGGATTAACTCCTTGAGTTCCGAGGTATTGGGGACACAGATACGACCATTGAATCTCAACACTCCTTCTGCATTTTCGGTAAAACCAGGCGCTTTACCGAGAGAATTTTTTTTTTATTCCTTCTATGCTCTCATGACCTTTCTGGGCCTCCTTGATTTGATCTATCAGCGTTGGAGCTAACTCTAAATGGGCGAGATATCCGTGGCTAACAAGCTCTAGTCCAAAATCCTTGAACTCCTTAAACAGGGCGGGCTGCTCTGCTTGGATCATGGCATTCAGGGTGCAGGGTTTGCGACTGAGGGCATCGGCAACTACATTAGCCTTTCCAGGGTGATAATTGATGCCGATATCATAATCCTTGATTAATTCCATCCACCTTCTCTGTCGCAAATTTAACTCCCTCTGCGTGAAGATATACTTCAAGCTCTTATGATCCGTATAAATCTCGCAACGATGTCCCGCCAGATAGGAGCGCCACGTCTTCAAAGCAAGAACAACAGCGGCTAACTCCAGGTCATGGGTTGGGTAGTTCTCTTCATGTGGTCGCAACTGTCGAGACAGATACGACACCACCCTACCTTCCTGCATCAGGACACAACCTAGTCCTAGACGTGATGCATCGCAATACACGTCAAAACTCTTGGTGACGTCTGGCATAATCAGGACAGGGGTTGAGGTCAATCTCCTCTTTAATTCCTGGAAACTCTCTTCACACTTCTGAGTCCATTCAAACGTCTTGTCCTTTTTCAGCAGTTAGGTAAGGGGCTTGACTATACTGGAGAATCCCTCAACGAACTTGCGGTAGTATCCCGCTAGTCCGAGAAAGCTTCGGATTTCAGTCACACTAGTTGGGGCTTTCCAGTCCACAATGGCTTGGATCTTCTCTGGGTCAACAGAAATTCCTCCCGCAGACACAACATGTCCGAGAAATGAGACTTCACTAAGCCAAAACTCACACTTGCTTAACTTGGCATACAACTGATGCTCTCGGAGGGTTGCTAAAACTAGACTCAGGTGTTCAGCATGCTCTTCTTCAGTTTTGGAGTAAATAAGGATGTCATCAAGGAAAACTACCACAAACTTGTCAAGATACTCCATGAAGATCTTGTTCATGAGATTCATAAAATAGGCTGGGGCATTGGTCAGACCAAAGGACATTACGGTGTACTCAAACAAACCGTAACGGGTTGTGAAGGCAGTCTTAGGAATGTCTGTCTCTCGGATTCTTAACTGGTGATACCCTGACCGAAGATCGATCTTGGAAAAGACTCGGGCTCCGTTCATTTGATCGAACAGATCCTCGATCTTTGGGAGAGGGTACTTGTTTTTGATGGTCACATCATTCAACCTGCGATAATCCACACACAGGCGTGTGGTACCATCTCTCTTATCCACAAAGATAATGGGTGATCCCCAGGGTGAAGCACTTGGGCGAATAAGCCCTTTGCTGAGCATATCTGCTAACTGCTTCTTCAACTCAACCAGTTCTTCTGGATTCATCCGATAGGGTCTTTGGGATATGGGGGCTGTCCCGGGGATAAGTTCAATGATGAACTCAATATCCCGATCCGGTGGCATACCAGGCAATTCTTCAGGAAAGACATCTTGGAACAGGTGAACAACACGGATCTCATCTAGGGCTGGTCGAGCTATGCTCTCATGGCATCCTGTTTGGGGTCGACTGGTTTCTGACACATACTCCACTTCTACTCCTTTGTCGGTGGTGAGGGCTACAGCTCTTCTGGCACAGTCAATTCGACCATGGTACTTGGCTAACCAATTCATACCCAGTATGACATCTATTCCTTGGGTTCCTAGGATAATTAAGTCGACTAGGAACCTTTCCCCTTTGATCTCAAGGGAAACGTCCGGGCAAAATGACTTGGTATCTATGGTGGATTCTGGGATTTGGATGACCATGGGTTTGGGTAAGAGGCTCCCGACTAAACCTCCCTTAGCAACAAATTCTTGGGTAACAAAAGAATGGGTAGCACCAGAATCAAATAGAACAGTTGCAGGTACTGAGTTGACAAGGAACGTACCCATCACAACATCTGGTGCATCCATGGCCTCTTCAGCATTGATGTGGTGTAGGCGTCCCTTGACAACAGCCACATTTCCGCGGGGCGCGGGGTTCTTGCCATTTCCATTGTGTCCTTGGCCGTTGTTCGGCGCCTGTGCATCGGGGCGCGGGCCATTCTTCTTAGGATTGGGGCATGCCTTGGAATAGTGACCCTTGGTGCCACAATTGAAACAGACAACATTAGCATTGATGTTGGGATTGCTAGAGTTCCCTCCGGGACGGGTGTTGTCATTGGGACGGCTGAACTTGTTTGGGTTGTATGGGGGCTTAGGGTAACTGGGGTGCGAAGTTGGTGGAGGTCTATATGCTGGCTTGGGGTTTGGTGGGTGGGTGCGAGGTTTCTGACTGCTCGAACCTTCCTGGCAATCATCCTCCTTTTACGACCCTCAAACATGGATTTGCGCTTGGTTTCCAGCTGTATAGCCTTGTCCACAAGTGATTCCAAATCAGCAAAGTCATGGATAACCAAGGCGCATTGCAGTTCATCATGAAGCCCGTTCATGAAACGTTCCATCTTCCTCCCCTCGGTGTCGACATCATCAGGAGCATACCGAGACAAGTCAGTGAACTCATCAAGGTATCCAACCACATCCTTACTTCTCTGCCGCAACCTGCGGAATTCATCCTTCTTCCGCTCAATGAGTCCTCGGGGAATGTGCTTCTTGCGGAACTTCTCCTGGAAATCCTCCCAGCTGATAGCATACCCAGCTTGCTGTAGAGCCTTGGTAGCTTCCCACCAAGACCGTGCTGGTCCTGCAAGATAGTGGGTTGCATACAGCACCTTCTCAGGTTCTCCCACAGCTGCAACTATCAGGTTGTTGTTAATGGTGCGAAGCCAGTCATCGGCCTCAAGTGGGTGAAGTCCCTTGGAAAAGGTGGGTGGGTTGGTCCTCTGGAAGTTGCTCAAAGTGGATCGATGATTTCCTTCACCATTGCCATTGCCATTGCCATTGTTGTGGTGGTTGTTGTTGTTGTTGTTGTTGTTGTTGTTGTTGTTGTGAGCAGCAGCTATCTGCTGCAGGGCAGCAATATGAGCTTGACGCTCAGTCCGGGCAGCTTGGCGTTCCTCCATGATGAGCGCCAGAAGTTGGGCGGTGGTTGGGTCCGGTGGGGGTGGTGGTCCTCCATCCGTGTTGGTGCGACGAGTGTCCACCATCCTGAAGTATACCGGGTATAAGGGGCAAGCAAAAGGGGTTTGACCAAGGAAAGATTGTTTTTGCGTAGAGATTGATTTACTAAGGATTATAGGAGAAACATTTTACACATGTCAACAAGACTAGCACACATTTTCATAGCACAACCATTACATCAAGGGTTCATTCAATTCTAGCTTACAACATTCTCCCTAACTAATGTAGATATAGCAAGTTCCAAAAGAACCACAACCTTGACTCTACTAGCGGTAGGGGGGGTCGACCTAATCCTGCGGTAGAACTCAAGTAACTAGCCTACTGAGGTGGAATCTCAGGCTCTGCCATGTCAGCATCGGACTGGTAGGGTGGCTCCTCTGGATCCTCCTCCTCATCATCATCCTCATCCTCATCGTTCATCTCCTCCAGATAGTCGTCATCGTCACTGAGGAAAGCGTCGTTCTCCTTGCGGAGATCCTCGCCCTCCTCCTCCATCTCGTCAGTACGGAGCTCCAAGTCCTCTATCAGCTCATCCTGCTCAGCAACCTTCTTGCGGAGTTTCGCTATGGTCTTCCGCATCTGGGTTCCCTTCTTGTGAAGAGCGGTCTTCTCAGTCTTCAGCTGTGCCTCACTCTCGCGACTCTCCTTGAGCGAGAGACGCTCAAAGTGAGACCGAAGCCTAGCGCACCTCAGATCCTCCTGGGTGCGAAAGAGCATAATCTCCATGTCCAGGATGTACTCTCCGAATGTCGGGTGCAGAGGGGACCGAATTGGGTGTCCATCGATGGTGCGCCTCCCGTAGAACTGGAAACGAGAGTTTACCAGCTCCGCCTTGTGCTCCTCACAAAGCCGGGATAGCATCCTCTGCATGGAACGACACATTCCATCGTCCCAGTGGACGTCCATGAGGGTGAAAGAGAGTGCCCTGGATCCGGGGGACTTGATGTTCCCGCGAACAGACCCCTCGATCAACCAGGACAGGTTCCCGCTACCGGGAGCGTCCACCTGGGCTCCCCTGAACTCAGGAGTGGGACGACCTAGCAGCTTGGTCAACTCGAACAAGTCCTTCTCGAACATCAACTTGCCGTCCTTCTCCAGCTGAACGAACTCGGTGAAATGGATCGCCATCTATAAATTTTAGTCAAAATTTTTAAGTTAGTGAGATGGCAAGTATATCAAATTTTAAATGGAAGGGAAAAATATGTGAGCAGATTTTTAAGTTTGTTAAAATGACAAGTGTGGCAAGTTTTTATGAATATGAGGGAAAACTGAGTAGTTGGTAAGAAGAGAATTTTGCACAAATGAGAGGGTAAGAGATAAGCATTTTCAAAATTTCTCACTTTGTTTTCTTTAAGAAATCAACTTTTGCAATCACTACCTAACGACCATGCTAATCTAAGGCTCCTAAAGTCGAGATGGCTCTGATACCAATTCTGTGGGGACCCCGGACTAACTGTCCAAAATACCCGATTATGCTTAACACAACGATCCCGTGATCAGTCTGTCGTTGCACATAATCCGAATGGAATACCAAAGTTTACATCCATTACAATACCGAAGTTAAGTCTTACATAGAATGGTCATCTAGACCAAGTCTTACATAGGTGCCTTCAAGGGCCAAACCAAAACAATCAACATAAGCAGCGGAACTTAAACGTAGTAGCCTTTTAACAGCTAACGCAGACCCTACAGGCAGTCGACTTTGAGAAGATCCTTAGTTGGCATAGATGTCGCCATACTCTTCCTGGGCGTAGTATTCCTCCTCCATGTCTGGCTACGACAATAGCCAGAAGCAAACTAGTATGAGTACATTTGAATGTACTCGCAAACTACTCCAACATGAGTGCTCTAGTTCCAATTTTAGTTTCTCACTTTTATTTATTTAGAACATCTCTGTATCTTTGTTGAAGAAGATAAGGAATTTATGACTACTAGATATCTCAATTTTATTAATGTTATTCCAAAACTACTCCTTTTCCAACCATGAACCACCATGGTAATCACTTTCCAACTACCTCATACCGATCCGTTGGTATAGGTGTATGGAACATTCTCCAATTTCCTTTACTTTTGAAACTCAATTTCTTTCCCAAAAACTTGCACATGGTCTAAGTAGGGTCTTCAACTGTCCATATCCGAGGACTCGGCTATTCGAATAGTTTAATTACCCTCTGCAGAGGTAGCACGCTTTTCCCACACTCATCCGATAACTCATCGTGTCAGCCACGTCTCGCCATACCAGCGGTATGCGAAGTTGAGTCACCGACCCTAGTCTTTCCTTTGCTCATGCTAGTATAGGAACCTGCCCGTATGAACCATTCCATCCACACCTAGTCTAGTTTCCCGTCGGAAACCCTAAGTGTGAGGACTCATAGGTTTTATCTGGCGGTGTATACGGACATCCTTCTATCCTCCTCCTTATCTACTCATAGATTTTTGAGCGAGGACCCAGGTCAGGGTTTGGTCACCAAACCACTCCCTCATGCATAACAGAGTCATCTCTGTTGATGCAGTGTCCCATACTAATAAGAGCAAACTATCTGACTAAGCCCTTTCCCATATGTGGGTAAATGTGGTCGCACAGAGTATCGGTTGCTTGACTGAGTACTAGGACACAATGTGCTGTTCCAAAACCATCTTTCTCCATTTCCTTATTCCAACACCACATCTTGGTGCTATATATATCCACACAAGTTTTCAAAGGAGTTTTGAATAAATAACTTTGTTTTTCCATCCTATAGTTTTAGTATCTACTTCTACATAGGGTGGCAAAATAATCTCTATATACTTTTGAAAAGGGGTTTTTTGTAAACCTTTGCCTTTGAAAATGATTTGTAAATCTAGATGTATAAGTTAGTTGCAAGCTCAGAGAGTAGCTTGCCTTGCTCGGCAAAGTGATCTTGGTCTTGGTCTTCAGGTTCAGCAAATCCTTCCTCCTCGATATATCCGGCAACGCTCTCGTCTAATACACAATCAACCAAATACAAACAATCACTAGCCTATTCAATCAATCCTCATAGCAATACACTCTTAGAGGTTCTAATTCACCATTTCACATACCAAACAATATCATGTGGTTTCCATTTAATTGAATTAAACATTATTCCATTGTATTTTAATTATGGTAGAAACTTTTTGCACATGTTTAATTGCATAACTTGAGTTCTATTCGTCACAAAAATACAAACTAAAATTCTACAGAAAGCTAATGATGTGTAGAAGATGACACAATTAGGTTTGGGTCATTTGGAGTTATCAAACTCCCTACACATTGTTTTGAATCCAGAAGCCAATTAATAAGGTTTTGGCTATTATTTAAATTATATTCATCTAAAAATTAAATCCTTTTAGGATTGACTAACCATGGTTAAGGGTGATCTAATAAAATTAGTTTCAACTAATTTGGATTATCAGAGTATCAGAAACAAACAAGTTTAGAATTTAAACATGCTACTGTAATTTGAATATGGTATTTTTATTATACATCCAAATGGGGTGAGACTAGCTTAGTTGGATAGACAATTTCATAAGCTTTCCAGAACAGTTGGATTTGCTAAATTTGGAGTTGTAAATCTAAAGTTATGGAATTTCTAAACTTGGGTTTAATACTGGTTTTTAAATAAAGTTTAAATTCGAATTTCAAATCCAGAACGGATAATGTTGAAGAATCTGACAGAGGGGACCCACTGGTCAGCGACTCAGCGAGCGCGCGCGCGGTTTATTTAAACCTGACGTGTGGGACCCGCATGTCAGGGTTTTAATAATTAAAACGAATCGGTACGCGACCGCACGATCCTAATCTAACAGCCACAGACGCCCGCGTCGCCGGCGACCTAAATCGGGCGGCGCCGCGGCTCCGGCGACGGCGTCGAGGACGGTGCGCTCACCTCGGGGGCTCGGGAGGGCGTGCGGCAGGTGCAGGACGACGGCGGCGAGGTGGGGAAGCTCCTGGGCGCAAGGACGAGGCTCGGGGACTCCTCTAGCGACGACGGCGTCGGCTCCTCCTTCCGCGGCGGGCTCGGACTCCGGCGAGCGATTCCTTGCGACTCTGGGCACGGGGCAGAGGGAAAAAGGAGGCGGGTGAGTGCGGGCGAAAGGGGAAAAGAAGGGAGGCAGGGAGAAGGGAAGGGGAGGGCAGCACGGCCGTGCCGTGGTCGTCGTCTACCTCGGGCACGGCGAGCTCGAGGAAGAGGACGGCGACCCGAGGCTCCTCGGCCTCGGTCCTGGCCTCCTCGCTGTGCACAAGGGAGAGGGAAAAGGTGTGAGGGGGAGAGGCAGAGACGGTGGTGCGGTGTGGAGAAGTGCAGGGCACGGGCGGCTTTTATAGCGGCCGGGCGGCGCACGGTGGGCGCGGTGCAGGGGCGCCCGTGGCCGTGCGGGGCCGCCGTAGGCCGGTGGAGGGGCGCGGCTACGCTGCGGGGCTCTCAGGGGACCAGGCGGGCAAGGTGGAGCGGCGTGGCGTGCTCGGGCGCGTGCGGGGCGAGGCGGGCCGGCCGCGAGCGCGCTCGGGCGGTGCACGACGTGCACGGCATGGCTCGGGCGCGGCGCGGTCGGGGCGTGCTGGAGCGAGCTGCTGCCGCGCGAGGGAGCCAGAAGGCGAGGGAGAGCGAGGGGGCACGGAGCGGCCAGCACGGCGCGGCGTCTGCGCGGCCACTGTGCCGACAATGGCGACGTGCGCGCCGGCGGCTGTCCCCTGGCGTCCAACGGTGCTCCCGGCCGATTTTTCTCACGTTCTCGAGCGCTCTGTGATCGTGGTGAGGAGAGGAGTGCAGTGGGGGCTCTAATTCGACAAGCTAAACACTCCATTGCTCGATTTGATCCGAGGTTTGGGTTCGGTTTGGGATGAACAGGTGGATGAACACCAAGTGTTTGCTGATTTGCCTGAACCAAAACAGAGAGCAATTTACTATTTAATTTTTCCAATCTCTCTTTATTCTTTTGGGTCCAAATTTAAGATATAGGCTAAGTATATTATTAGTGAGTGTTACAAAGTCTCTTTGAAATATTTTGAAATATTTCAACCATGAATTTCTAATTTGAATTTGAAGTTTTGAATCTGAATTTTTGAAAGGGAATAGTTTGTAAAAATTAACTAGGAGTGTTTATAATATTCCTCCATTGGTTTTGGTGTAAAAATAAATTATGCTTCTTAATTTGGAAATAATGTGACATGTGTCACATGGTGTTTTGTTTCTAGGGTTTGTTTTATTTGTTTTCTTTTTCTTCAAATTTTTAATTAGAGATAGAATTAAACAATCTTGCAACAATGCAACAAGCAACACTCAAGAATTAAACATACACACATTTTTATAATAAAAGTTTTTGTTGGCCCACATTTTTGCATTTCTAATTATATTAATATTCTGGGATGTTACAGAATGCCGGGTCATAGGTTTGTAGCTGCTTGTTCTTCCCGGAACCTCGACTCCGGCTCCGGCTTTTTCTCTTGCTCTTGCTTCTGCTCGGATGCGGGGAAGAGGCCTCTCCATCCGACATCCGACTATTGGGTCTGGCGGAGTGCACCTGAGACCCTGCCCCGGGGTTCTTCTTCTTGAAGGCTTGGTTCTGCCGGTTGGCCTCGACCACCAACTCGTTGACCCTCTCCTGTTGCTTGCGCAGGGCTTCACCGGATAACCCTACCAACTCGGCCATGGCGGCTTCAGCGGCCCTAAGGGTTTTTGCCGGTGAGCTTTACACCGGCTTCCCTGCTGAAATCCGGCTTCCGGTGTTGCTAGTGGTGGCTCCACCAGCCAGCTCCTCATTCACCATTCTTCCTTTCTTGCGCAGATCCGCAATGTGCTTCTCCCGGGAGTCTATCTTAGTGAATCCGTGAGCAGCATTGTACTCCCGTAGGCTAACGCTGAGCTCGCGACGGATCTCGGCGATCTCCTTTGCCTCAGCGAGTAACAACTTCCGCTGCTCCTCTAACTCGGCCGAAGTGGCCTGGGTATCCGCTCCGGCAACCACAGGTACAGCTAATTTGGCTACCAGACCCGAGAGTGGATCCGGACGGCGTCGCGGCTGGGACGGCTGCGGATCGCCATCTCGGGCCGCAGGTCTCTCCTGCGGGGGTTTGGCCAAACGAGGGACGCCGTCGGTATCGCCATCAGCATCCTGGTATTCCTCCTCGGTGGTTCCGACCATCATCACTGCGACGGAACTCGGGGAGCGATCGGTACGCAGACCTCGAGCTGCGCAGAGCATGGGAGGGTCCTCAGCCTCCAGGACCACGTCCGGGTAGATGCAGACAACCTCGGTGGCCACGTAGGTGGTGAAACCACCGAAGTCGATAAGACATCCGTTCACCGGAAACGGTCGGTTCCGGAAGCAACCTGCGTTGTCGGAGACGAAGTCCATCTCCCCTAGCCTTACGACTAGGCCAGAGAGAACCCGAACGTCGAAACGAACTGGGGAGCCCGTCCGGATGTGTACACCAGCCAACGCCTCTGTTCGCCCCACGGTGGGCGCCAACTGTCGTGGTGGTGTCACGGCAGATGCCATAGGATGGCTAATTTGTGGGGCCGATGGACGTTGGTGGATCCGGGGAGGGATAGCGAGCTGAAGAACTCACACGGGGAGGATCCCGGTAAAACCGAGATCTCCCAAGAACACTAAACAAGAACAAAGTGCAAAGGGGAAGATCTAACAAATACAAACAAATGCACGAAGGCACGAAGCACACAGGCGATATACCCAGGTTCAGGGCCCTCGTGAGGAGGTAACACCCCTACTCCTGCCTTTCCTCTCTATATGTTGGTGGTATAAGGAATACAACTTGCTACAAGATCTGCCAAAGGTAGAAGTACGAAGAACTAGATGAACTCAAGGTGATAAGGAGTAACTGCACTAAGAGTAAATGCGACTATAGCTTTGGCTCTGAAGTTGGCCTCTGGCTCTCAGGAGCAGTTATGGCGCCTTTTATAGAGTTTCGGCCGGGAGGGCCGGAAACCCTAAACTGGCTTGGCCCCACCGGACAGGCCTAGCCGGGATGTCGTCACCGGCTAATGCGACCTAGTCGCCGGGCTATCCGGTGTAGCCCCTTCGTCATCATCTCGTTAAGGACGGCAGGCGCCGTCCTGCATCATCATTGTCCCCTTGTCAGAGACAAGACATGTCTTTGCCCATCCCGGATAGCCTTTTCCGGATTGCCAGGCTAGGCATGTCAGGTCTTGTCGTACCGTTGTCGTACCGGCTGACGCGCTCCCGTGTCAGGCGGGAGGTGACCATGCTTCCGTATCAGGCGGGAGGTGACCATGCTTCCGTGTCAGGCGGAACGGTACTTCCCCCCGCGATAGACGGGAAAGCCTGCTCTAGACCGTTGACGGCCTACCGGGAGCCCTCTCGCCGGCTACCTCCTCGCTTGCCACCGAGAACCTCCTCTGCACAAGATCTAGATCGACACATACATCCCGGTTAGCACGTACCCGGACTACCTATCCGGTAAAGCCGAGCACACCATCACCCGGGAACCTCCTCGGTGTCCCAGGCCCGGGATCCTTTCCGGATATGTCTGAACTCATCTCAGGATGAGTAACTCTAGGCCTAGCCTCCCGAAGATGTCTTAGCTTATCAGCAAAGACATCTTCGAGAAGCTAGTTCTTAGAGGAACCATCCGCTCATGCCCGTGCCGCAAGTGTGAGGGCCGGGGGTGTCTATTTATAGCTGCAAGACCTGACCTTTGCGGCTGCCAGGGGGCACTTTGCCCTCTTCCGGTGCCCAAGGGCCAAGTTGCCCTTTCGACAAGGACACCGTCGACAACGTCCTCTCCGCGCTCTTCGTCAACCCATCAGTGCCTGCCCTGGATCAGCTCCCCGTGACGCTTCGGCCTCTTCATCAATACAACTTGACGGAGCGCATGGACATCCTGGAGGGGATGCCTCCGTTCACCCCGATAGGCCGGGCGGACTCAGAGTTGCCGATGCCGGCCATGCGGGGAGCGGAAGGGGCAGATTCTCCCTCGGCCTCAGGAGCTGGCCTAGGTGAGGAGGAGGCCACGGCCGGGGAGGTGTCCTCTTCGAGGGCCGGGCCGTTCACTGACGAGGTTTGCGACGTCTCGTCAGGTGACGATGACGCCTTCGTGGTGGCTCCCTCGCGCCCCGTGGAGGAGGAGGCTGAGGAAGAGGGGGCCTCTGACGCGGAGGCCTCCCCTGGGAGGCGCGGTCCCCGCACCAAGGCCGCCACGGACCACTCGGGGGGCGAGGCCGTCCGACGTCCCCTCCAAAAGGAAAGCTTGACGCCCCCTGCGAGGCTTGGAGCCAAGGCCTTCCCCTCACGGCGCTCGCCAGGTTTTGCGTAGGTCGATGCTGGCGCCCCCCTTCAGGGTAAGTGTTCATGACACCTAGTTACTTGCGTTTTGTCCTCTTTCTTTCGTTTTACTTGGCGCTTTGATGAAGATCTTTTATTGAGCTTTCGCCAGTGATCTTGTGCCTACGAAGCGCCGCAGGCTTTGCAAGGCAGCTGAGGTGAAGCGAGCCTCGGCAAAGGCCGTGGCTGACGAGGCCACGAGGCCTGTGGAGACGGCCTCCATAGACCCCCCTGAGGGGGGTGCCTCAATCGGAGGCGGTTGCGCCTCAGGCGGGGGCGACAGAGTCTCAGGCGGGGGCGACGGATCCTCAGGCGGAGGGGGCAGCGCCGTGCCCAGAAGCACCTACACCGCCTCCCTAGCCAATGGTGGTGGAAACCACGGGGGAGAGGGCTTCCACGCCGCCGCGCGCTCCTACTCCTCCTCGCGCGGTTACGCCTCTGCGTGAGGCAACTCCGCCGCACGAAGCAACGCCGCCGCATGTGTCGACGCCACCGCGCGCGCCTACCCCGCTGTCTACACCCACTACTCCCGTGGCGCCTGCGGCGGAAGCACGCGAGGCACCAGCAGGCGCGGGCGCGTCCAATGAGGGAGATTCTTCCTCGCCTCCTCGTCAAGCTGGAAACGAGGAGCGCCCTGCTGCCACATGGCCCGAAGAGGATGCCGGCACGGGCTCAGGCGGAGCCCAGGCTAGCCCCCGAGCTCTCCCCGAGGCCGGGCCCTCAGGACTCGATGCCGGAGCCGGGCCCTCCTCCAGCCAGGAGCTGGTCCTTCGGGGCTGGGACTGGAGCGCGGGGCGCCGCGAGGTCGCCTTCGGCCTCGTGAGAGAATCCTTGGAGGGCTTGGAGGCGCACCTCGCTCTCGGGGCCATATGGCTCGCTCGGCAGCAGGAGGATCTGGCGAGGTCGTGGGCTTCCTTCCACACGGCGGTCGAGGCGCGCCGGCTGGAGGACTTGGCGCTGCAGGCCATGCGCGAGGAGGCCACCCACGTCGCCAAGGAGATCCGCGAGGGGGCCATCCGTGATGCTGCAGAGCTCCTCGAGCTCCTCCAAGCGGAACACGACGCCGCTGCGGAGCTCCTGCGCGAGGCCTAGGCGGAGTGCGAGGTGATGGAGGGCACGCTGGCGCAGAAGCGCCGCGAGCTGGGCCAGCTGGAGACCCAGCTGCTCTCCGCCCATCAGGCCGCGCAGGCCGCTCTAGAGGAAGACCGCAAGGGCCTTGCCGAGCGCTAGCGGCAGCTGGCCCCCAAGGAGCGAGACCTGCGGTATCGCGAGGAGCAATGCCTTCAGGCGTAGAAAAACTTAGCCGCCTAGCGTGAAGCCCTCGAGGAGCGCGAAGGAGACCTGGCCAAGGCGATCTCGAAGTACGACGAGAACGTCGCTGCCCAGAAGCTCGCTTTTGAGCGCTTCGAGCGACGTTTCGTCGAGAAGAAGAAGGCGGCCGAGGACGCCCTCGCGGAGCACGAGAACCAATTCCGCAAGTCCACCTCTCAGAAGTATCGCGACCTGGCCCAGACGTAGGAGGACCACTTCAAGGCCAAGCACGTCGTGGATGCTCAGCTGATCGCCGAGCTCGAGAAGGCCAACTCCAAGCTGGAGGCCCGCCTCAAGTGCGCCAAGGACGGTCGTCGCCGAGCGGAGGAGGCCCGCACCGAGGCAGTCCACAACCTCAATTCCTTGGCTAAGGATGTGGAGGAGCAGGTGGCCCCTGCGATGGAGCGGGCGGCGGAGGCGTCAGACTCAGCCCAGGCGTCTCGCGCGCTCACGAAGCAGCATGAGCGCATGTTTGAAGCGTTGGTCGCTCGGGGCAACGAGCTTGCTGCGCAGCTCGGCGCGGACACGCCGCACACCGACATCCGAGGCCGCGGCGATGCTGCCATGTACCTGGTCTACTTTGATCAGCTCTTCACGGCACTCGAGGGCCCTGTCGCCGAGCTTCGCGAGATGATCGAGGACGAGAGCCAGTAGCTTCTGGGGGTGGTTGTTGATCGCATCTTCACCAACCTCAGGCTTCTCACGCCATGCTTCGACCTCTCCACCGTGACCGAGGCTGCTCAAGGCGAGGACGCGCAGCGGGTCACCAGTTCCCTCCGCGAGCAAGTTGACACCTTCTACAACCGCTTCAGGTGCGCGGAGGCTGCGGCGGAGAACAACGAGGAGAAGGCCTCCTCTACCGAGACCGCGGAGGGCGCAGTGGAAGAGGCGGAAGACGACGATGCCTCCGCCTGAGCCGCATGTTTTTGCGCCTGTGTGCGCTTGTATCTGAAACAATCTTGTGTTTAGATGTTTAAGACCTTTTGGCATGTAATATACTCTTTATTGTTATCTGTATATAGCTTGCTTGCCCCTCGAGAAGTTTCTTTGAACTCATCTTCATGTTTATTTGCTCTCTACGTCGGTAGGACCCATCTCTTCGTGCCATGACTCCGCCGCTTCGGTATGCAGGAGCAATGACTCCGCAAGGCCGGGGGAGTTTAGGCCTAGGAGAGGTAAGAGCCCCTAGTCGCGATGCTCAAGTGCCCCACTTAGACGTGCGAGTAGTCCATGAAGCGTAAGGGCAAGCGAAGTCGCTTGAGGGGCAAACGTGCGCTAGAGGGGGAGAAAACGCTCTTAAGGCGTGGGTGCGAGACTTAGCTTCTCGAGGTTTTTGCCCTGTAGAGGCTTTTTGCCTGGCGAGGAGGTTATCTTGAGGGGTGATCCCCGGATGCCTCCTCAGGCTTGTGGGGGCTTGTGTTCCCTGTAGATGTTAGAGGGGCGAACCCAAACGCAGGAACACGGTTCAAGGGACTCGTGCGCGCATTTAGGTCCCCTCAAGCGTTTCTCGCGAGGAGAGTAAGTACCAAGGTCCTCTGTAGAGATGGTGTGTTTGTGGGATCTTGCCCGCCAGGCAGAGCTCGGACTCTTGGATTTTGCAGTGCTGCTAGTGTGTCATTTGAGGCACTGGCACCGTACTCAGCCCCCGCTCGCGAGGTACGCATGTGGAGAGATATAAGCGCACACTTCAACAAAGTAATGCGTAAAATAAAACTCACCAAATATATTACATAACGGCGCCGAGGCGCTAAGTTCACTTGGGAACGAAATTGTTTCATTATGCTTGGGGTTGCCAAGTTAATGTTTTGACCATGTCGAGGCATGGGGACCACCCATTAGTGGCACAGACTCTCAACGGCCTGAGGTGGCTCGCTACATGGAGAGCTCGGAGGGTTGACCCTCAAGTGAAGCCTTTGGAGCTTGGAGGTTTAAGCCGTGAGCTTTTAACCTCTAGAGACAAAAAGTGCTTGGAGGTTGAGCCGTAAGCTGCCTCTTCCGCCAGATGTCTTGACGTGACAATGATCACGGGCGTGACGATGATCACGTGCTGAGTTTGTTCCTTCTGGAGACAAAAAATTGTGTGAGGTTTAAGCCATGAGCTTTTAACCTCTGGAGACAAAAAATACTTGGACGTTGAGCCGTAAGCTGCGTCTTCCGCTAGATGTCTTGACGTAACGATGATTACGGCTAGAACTTGCGTAGGTGCATGATGTTCCATGGATTCTTGACGGAGACGCCGTCTTGAGTCTCGCGGCGAGCCGCGCCAGGCCTGGCGATGTGGGTGACCCTGTAGGGGCCTTCCCACATCGTGGACAACTTGTGGAGGCCTTCCCTGGAGAGGATTCGCCTGAGGACGAGATCGCCTGCCTCCAGGGTATGTGAGCGCACGTTGCGGCTGTGGTAAAGCCTCAGGTCCTGCTGGTATTTGGCCGCCCGGAGGGTGGCGCGGCGTCGTAGTCCTTCAAGGAGCAGCAGGTCGTCATTGTGGAGGTCCTCTTGCTGATCCTCGTTAAAGGCAAGGACCCACGGGGATCCATGCTTTATCTCTGTGGGGAGGACTGCTTCGGCTCCATAGACGAGGGCGAACGGCGTTTCCCCCGTAGGCTTGGGTGGCGTTGTACGGATGGACCAGAGCACCGAAGGTAGCTCGTTGATCTAGCCCTTGCCGTGGCCTTTGAGGATATCGAAGGTCCTGGTCTTTAGGCCTTTGAGGACTTCTGCGTTTGCGCGCTCTGCCTGTCCGTTGCTTTGTGGATGGGCGACTGAGGCGAAGCAAAGCTTGATGCCCATTCTTTCGGAGTAGGCTCTGAAGATGCCACTGGTGAATTGCAAGCCATTGTCGGTGATGATGCGGTTAGGCACTCCGAAGCGGCAGACCAGGCCCCTGATGAACTTTACCGCCGTGCCTGCTGTGATTGTGCGCGTCGCCTCCACTTCAGGCCTCTTAGTGAACTTGTCGATGGCCACGAAGAGGTAGCGATATCCGTCCTGCGCTGTTGGGAAGTGTCCTAGGATGTCCAGCCCCCAGACCGCAAACGGCCAGGAGAGCGGAATGGTCTGTAGCCCCAGCGCAGGTTGGTGGATTTGCTTGGCGTGGAATTGGCAGGCTTCACATGCTTGGACGATGTCCACTTCAGCCTGAAGTGCTTGAGGCCAGTAGAAGCCGCTCCTGAAGACTTTGCCCGCGAGGGTGCGGGCGCACGAATGGTGGCCGCATTCCCCGCTGTGGATGTCCTTGATCAGCAGTTTGCCTTCTTCAGGGGGGGACTCATTTGAGCGCGGTGCCGTTTGGGCGCTTGCGGTAGAGACTTCCTTCGAGGATTTTGTAAGATTTTTCTTGGCGGGCGATTCGCTCCGCTTCAACGTCTTCCTCGGGAAGGATCCCTCTGTCGAGGTAGTATTTGATCTCGTCAATCCATCCTGCTTCTTGATGCACCGCTGTGAGCAACAGACGCTCCCCTGTTGGGGACCCACAATCTGGCACCCCGTTTGCAGGTGGTGGTGGGAGTGCTTCATCTGTGCTTGCGGGCGTGGCCACTTGAGGCTGCTCTATGGATGCTTTGATGAGCCTTTATTCAAAGACGCCTGGCGGCTGAGCTTGCCACTTTGATGTGCGCTTGGCGATGTCATCAGCCTCTTGGTTCTACCGCGACCACCCGCATACGGCGGGGCCGAACCCGCCAAGAAGAGCATGTCCCTTCTGGCCCTCACGCAGAGGCGCCAGAGCACAACTCCGACCACCAGGAGGACGCGTAGTCGTCGCACCCGATGTAGCGCCCGAGCGGCTCGGGCCCGGGGAGGACAGACCCTGCGCCTCACACCGCGCTGCTCATGGCACAGGAGCTTCTACGCTACCAGCCCACCGCTGAGGCCCACGAGCAGTGGCTCCAATGCCTCAACCACCTCGTTGGCATCGCTACGACGCGCCCCGCTCCATCGCAGTCCAACCTGCGCCCCTCTCTTGCGGGCACAGTCGCGACAAACGTGCCTCCGCCACCTCCGGGGCCTGCACCGGCTGCGGCACAGAGGGCTACTTCGCACGCATCCTCGCCGCACGATTGCTTGATCGTGCAGCGCACCGCGCCCGACGCTCGCGTGGGGATGGAGCTCCAGCGAGACCGCCAGAACAGGCTCGTGGAGGAGATTGGCCAGGCGGATCAGCAGAACCGCGGCGCGCTGCAGCACGGGGTCGCTACATACGCCTCAGGCTGCATGGCATTCAACCGTTCTCTGCGTCGCGTGGTCTGGCCCCCGAACTTCAGGCCTGCTCTCCCCAAGGGCTACGACGGCTCCAGCAACCACATCGAGTTCCTGCAGCTCTACACCACCTCCATCCAAGCTGCGGGTGGAGATGACAAGGTCATGGCCAATTGGTTCTCCCACGCGCTTCGCGATTCTGCGCTGTCGTGGCTCCTGAACCTCCCTGAGGACTCCGTGAACTCCTGGGAGGAGCTCTGCAAGCAGTTCGTCTCCAACTTCAAGGGGACATACGAGCGCGCCCTCACCCACAACGATCTGCGCGCCGTAGTGCAGAAGAAGGATGAGACGCTCCGCAAGTACATCCAGCGTTTCAGCCAAGTGCGCAACAAGATCCCGAACATCCCCGACACCCAAGTCATCGCCGCGTTCTGCGAGGGCGTCACTAACAGCAGGATGCTCGAGAAGCTGGGCATCCACGACAAGCTCACCTCTGTGGTCAAGCTTTTTGATCTGGCTGACAAGTGCGCCAAGGCTGAAGAGGGACTCCTCTTCGTCAAGATGTCCTCAAGAGGGGACGATCACGCTGAGGGGACCAAGAGACTGAAGAAGAAAGAGGAGCCCAAGCGCAAGGCCATCGCGGTTCTCGCGGCAGAGCCTGACGCGAAGGGCACCCGCAGGGACTCCCCCGAGCCTGGAGAGAGAAGAGACGACCACCGCCCTTTCTGCATCTACCACAACAGGCGCGGCCACTCTCGGAGTCCTGCTTTGACCTAAAAAGTTGAGCAAGGAGCGCGAGCAAGCAGAGGGAAGTGATAGCCGTGGCCGAGGCCATGGATACCGCGGAAGCGGATGCAAGGGCGGCCACGAGAAACCATCTGGAAACCAGGACAACGCCGCAGAAAAGAACGACAACCTCCCTGACGAGGAAGATGTCAGCTACCAAGCCCCGAGAGGCGCCATTGCCTGCATCCCCGGGGGAGCGCAGGCGCCGAAATCGAACAACCAGTTCAAGCAGTTCGCTCGCGAGCTGAACGCCGCCCTCCCAAGCACGGAAACCTCCAGGCCCCTCAACTGGTCGCAGCACACCATCGCCTTCGACGCTCAGGACCACCCCAAGTCCACCAAGACTGTTGGAACCCTCCCGCTGGTCTGCACCCCCACCATCGACAACGTGGTTGTATCCAAGACTCTCATCGATGGTGGAGCAGGCCTGAACGTTATCTCCATAGATACGTTCGAAGCGCTTCAAGTGCACTACGAGCGGCTCATGCCCTCGAGGCCCTTCACGGGGGTCACCAGCGGCTCGATCGAGCCTCTAGGCCAGGTCAGGCTTGCCGTCACCTTCGGGAGCAAGGAAAATTACCGCACCGAGCACATCGATTTCGATGTAGCACACATCGGCCTGCCGTACAATACTATCCTCGGCTACCCCGCGCTCGCGAAGTTCATGGCCGTCACGCAGCATGCCTACAACATGGTCAAAATCCCCGGTAGCGCTGGCACGATCACCATTCGTGGGCATGTTCTGGACGCTACGCGCGCGGTTGAGACGGCCTACAAAACCGCCGCCATGGCATTCCCCGCAGAAGAGGACATAGAGCCTCTCGAGAGACCCAAGAAGAAGAAGCAGTTGTTCTCCCAGGAGGCATCTGCTACCAAGAAGGTCTCTCTGAGCTCCGGTAGCTCGGGGGCTGAAGGATCGGGGGCTAGCATCACCATTGGCGCCGCGCTGCCTCCCAAATAGGAAAGCGCGCTCGTCGCCTTCCTCCAGGCAAACTCTGACATGTTCGCATGGAGACCGTCAGATATGTCTGGTGTACCGAGGGAGGTGATCGAGCACCACTTGGCCGTGTGCCCAAACGCGTGCCCCGTCAAGCAAAAAGCAAGAAAGCAAGCCCCCGAGAAGCAAGCATTCATCATCAAGGAGGTCGAGAAGCTCAAAGCAGCAAAAGTCGTTCGCGAAGTCACGCATCCTACTTGGCTCTCCAACGGCGTGGTAGTCCCAAAGCCCGCCGGAGGAGGCCGCCTCTGCATCGACTACACTGACGTAAACAAGGCCTGCCCCAAAGACCCTTATCCCATGCCCAGAATTGACCAGATTGTGGACTCCACGGCAGGCTGCGACCTCCTCTGTTTCCTTCATGCCTTCTCTGGTTATCACCAGATAAAGATGGCTAAGGAGGACGAGGAGAAGACGGCTTTCCTCACCCATGCGGTGTGTATTGCTACGTCTGCATGCCCTTCGGCCTAAAAAAATGTCGGAGTCACTTTCCAGAGGTTGATGAGGATAGCCCTTGGCGGGAAAATGGGGCGGAACGCCGAAGCATATGTCGACGACATCATGGTGAAATCACGAGAAGCAAATACTCTCCTCGGAGACCTTGAAGAAACCTTCGCCAGCCTGCGCAAGGTGAACATCAAGCTCAACCCCGCCAAGTGCGTCTTTGGAGTGCCTTCAGGCAAATTGATTGGGTTCCTCGTGTCTCATCGAGGCGTAGAGGCAAACCCAGACAAAATCAAGGCCATAGAAGACATGCAACCTCCGCCCAGGCTCAAGGACATGCAACGCCTTGCAGGCTGCATGGCCAGTTTGGGTCGATTCATCTCCAAGTTCGGCGAAAGAGCCCTGCCGTTCTTCAAGATCATGAAGAGAACAGGCACTTTCAAGTGGACCCCTGAAGCTGAAAAGCTTTTGAGGATTCGAAGAAGTATCTGGCCAGCCCACCAGTAATGTAGCCCCAAGGCATGGGGAGCACCTGAAGCTGTACTTATCAGCTACTCCGCAAACAACCAGTGCTGTCCTCGTGGTGGAAAGAGAAGAGCCAGTACTCCACAAGAAGAGTGCGGCCACTTGAAAAATCCCCCTGATAAGAAGCTCGACGAAAGGGCAGCCCTCACAAACCCGCCGGCAGGCCCAAATCCCCAAGAGAGGGCCGCCCCAAGTCCACCGCTCCAAGGAATTCATGCTGAGGAGCCTGAGGAGTCCCCTGAGGCCAACCCCCTCGAGGCACAGGGCAAGCCCCTTGAGGCCAACCCCCTCGAGGCACAAGGCAAGCCCCGTGTGGCCAACCCCCTCGAGGCACAGGGAAAGCCCCTTGAGGCCAACCCCCTCGAGGCACAGGGCAAGCCCCTTGAGGCCAACCCCCTCGAGGCACAGGGCAAGCCCCCTGAAGCAAACCCCCTCGAGGGCCAAGCTGATCCACCTCAGGCGAAAGACACCGAGGCCACAGGAACTACCATCGTTGAGCATCCAGTCTACTTCGTCAGCACAGTACTACGTGATGCTCGCGAGCGGTATACAATGCAGCAGAAGCTTCTCCTCGCACTCCTCATCGCCTCAAGAAAGCTGCGACACTACTTCCAGGGGCACCCCATCACAGTGGTCACCTCTTTTCCCCTGGAGCAAATACTGCGCAACCCAAACGCAACAGATCGTGTCGCAGGGTGGAACATTGAGCTACAGCCATTCAATTTGCGCTTCGATACCACAAGGGTAATCAAAGGAAGAGCACTGGCTGACTTTGTCGCCGAGTGGACTGACCCAACCCCTGAAGAGCCTTTGGGAGAAGAGCAAGGGCCCTCTGGAGCCACAATGCCCAGACTCTGGACCATGAAGTTCGACGGAGCTTTTTCTTGTCGCCGCGGCGGGGCAGGCGTAGTCCTGATCTCCCCCAAAGGCGACAAGTTGTATTACGCAGTCCAGCTGTGCTTTAGAATCGACAAGATATCCAACAATATCGCCGAGTATGAAGGCTTGCTTGCCGGCCTACGCGCCGCAATCGCCCTAGGCGTCAAGCATCTACTCAGCAAGGGCGACTCCCAGCTGCTCGTAAACTTCTCTAACAAAAGCTACAAGCCTAAGGTCGACCACATGGCCGCATACCTTGAAGAGGTCCGTAGGCTTGAGAAGAACTTCAGGGGAATGGAGCTCATGCACATCCTAAGAAAGGAAAACCAAGAGGCATCAAAGAGACAAGCTCAGCCGCCAGGTGTCTTTGAAGAAAGGATCGTCAAGGCATCCATAAAGCAGCCCCAAGAGGCCCTTCCCGCAAGCGCAGATGAAGCGCTCCCGCCACCACCTGCAAGCGGGGCTCCAGGCTGCGGCCCCCCTACAGGGGAGCGTCTGTTGCTCACAGCAGTGCACCAAGAAACAGAATGGATCGACGAGATCAAAGATTACCTCCACAAAGGGATCCTTCCGGAGGAAGACGTTGAAGCGGAGCGAATCGCCTGCCAAGCAAAATCGTACCAAATCCTCGAAGGAATTCTCTATCGCAAGCGACCAAACGGCGTCGCGCTCAAATGCGTCCCTCCTGAAGAAGGCAAACTGCTGATCAAGGACATCCACAGCAAGGAATGCGGCCACCATTCGTGCGCCCGCACCCTCGCAGGCAAAGTCTTCAGGAGCGGCTTCTACTGGCCTCAAGCGCTTCAAGATGCAAAGGACATCATTCAAACATGTGAAGCCTGCCAATTCCACGCCAAGCAAATCCACCAACCAGCGCTGGGGCTACAGACCATTCCGCTCTCGTAGCCGTTTGCGGTCTGGGGGCTGGACATCCTGGGACACTTCCCAACGGCGCAAGGTGGATATCGCTACCTCTTCGTGGCCATTGAAAAGTTCACAAAATGGCCTGAAGTGGAGGCGACGCGCACAATGACAGCAGGCGCAGCGGTGAAATTCATTATAGGCCTGGTCTGCCGCTTCGGAGTGCCTAACCGCATCATCACCGACAATGGCTCCCAATTCACAAGTGGCATCTTCAGAGCCTACTGTGAAAGAATGGGCATCAAGCTCTGCTTCGCCTCAGTCGCCCATCCGCAAAGCAACGGACAGGCTCAGTGCGCAAACGCAGAGGTCCTCATAGGCCTAAAGACCAGGACCTTCGATATCCTCAAGGGCCACGGCAAGAGCTGGATCAACGAGCTCCCCTCGGTGCTCTGGTCCATCCGTACCACGCCACCCAAGCCCACTGGGGAAACACCGTTAGCCCTCGTCTATGGAGCCAAAGCCCTCCCAACAGAGATAAAGCATGGATCTCCACGGGTCCTTGCCTTTAACGAGGACCAGCAAGAGGACCTCCACAACGACGACCTGCTGCTCCTTGAAGGGCTACGACGCCGCGCCGCCCTACGGGCGGCCAAATACCAGCAGGACCTGAGACGCTACAACAGCCGCAACGTGCGCTCGCGCACCCTGGAGGCAGGTGATCTCATCCTCAGGCGAATCCTCTCCAGGGAAGGCCTCCACAAGCTGTCCCCGATGTGGGAAGGTCCCTACAGGGTCACCCACATCGCCAGGCCTGGCGCGGCTCGCCTCGAGACGCAAGATGGCGTCCCCGTCAAGAATCCATGGAACATCATGCATCTACGCAAGTTCTACCCGTGATCATTGTCACGTCAGGGCATGTAGCGAAAGAGGCAGCCCACGGCTCAACCTCCAAGCACTTTTTGTCCCTCAAGGTTAAAAGCTCAAGGCTTAAACCTCACAAATCTTTGTATCCACAAGGAACAAATTAAAAACATGATCATAGTCACGCCCGTGATCATTGTCACGTTGAGACTTCAAGCGGAAGAGGCAGCCTACGGCTCAACCTCCAAGCATTGTCGTCTCTAGAGGTTAAAACGCTCAAGGCTTAAACCTCCAAAACATGCTTTGTCTCCTAAGGAAACAAACGCAAAAAGTGATCATTGTCACGCCCGTGATCATTGTCACGTTGAGACTTCAAGCGGAAGAGGCAGCATACGGCTCAACCTCCAAGCATTGTCGTCTCTAGAGGTTAAAACGCTCAAGGCTTAAACCTCCAAAACATGCTTTGTCTCCTAAGGGAACAAACACAAAACGTGATCATTGTCACGCCCGTGATCATTTTCACGTCGAGATCTCAAGCGGAAGAGGCAGCCTACAGCTCAACCTCCAAGCGTTTTCGTCTCTAGAGGTTAAAATGCTCACGACTTAAACCTCCAAAACATGCGTTGTCTCCTAAGGGGGCAAACGCAAAACGTGATCATTGTCACGCCCGTGATCATTGTCACGTCAAGACTTCAAGCGGAAGAGGCAGCCTACGGCTCAACCTCCAAGCATTTTCGTCTCTATAGGTTAAAATGCTCACGGCTTAAACCTCAAACGCATGCTTTGTCTCCTAAGGGAACAAATGCAACCGTGGTCATTGCCACGCCCCTGATCATTGTCACGTCGAGACTCCTAGCGGAAGAGGCAGCCTACGGCTCAACCTCCAAGCGTCCTTGTCTCTAGAGGTTAAAAGCTAACGGCTTAAACCTCCAAGCTCCAAAGGCTTCTCTCGAGGGCAAACCCTCCGAGCTCTCCATTTAACGAGCCACCTCAGGCCGTTGAGAGTCTCTGCCACTAATGGGTGGTCCCCATGCCTCCACATGGTCAAAACATTAACTTGGCAAACCCAAGCATAATGACTCAATGTCGTTCCCAAGTGAACTTAGCGCTTCGGTGCCGCTTTAAAATGTATTTGGTAAGTTTTATTTTCGCATTACTCTCTTGAAGTGTGCGCTTACATCTCTCCACATGCGTACCTCGTGAGCGGGGGCTGAGTACGGTGCCAGTGCCTCAAATGACACACCAGCAGCACTACAAAACCCAAGAGTTCGAGCTCTGGCTGGAGGGCAAAATCCCACAAACACGCCATCTCTTTAGAGGACCTTGGTACTTACTCTCCTCGCAAGGAACGCCTGAGGGGACCTATAAGCGCGCACGAGTCCCTTGAACCGTGTTCCAGCATTTCGGTTCGCCCCTCTAACATCTGCAGGGAAAAATCCCCCCACAAGCCTGAAGAGGCATCCTGGAGCGACCCCTCAAGTGGGCAACCTCGCCAGGCGAAAAGCTTCTGGTGGGCGGAAACCTCGAGAAGCTAAGTCTCGCGCCCACGCCTCAAGAGCGTTTTCTCCCCCTAACGCACGTTTGCCCCTCAAGCGACTTCGCTTTCCCTTACGCTTCATGGACTACTCGCACGTCTAAGGGGGGGCACTTGAGCATCGCGAGTCAGGGCTCTTACCTCTCCTAGGCCTAAACTCCCCCCGGCCTTGCGGAGTCATTGCTCCTGCATACCGAGGTGGGGGAGTCATGGCACGAAGAGATGGGACCTACCGACACAGAGAACAAATAGGCATGAAGATGAGTCCAAATAGACCTCACGGGGGGCAAACAAGCTCGAATTAAACAACATTAAAGAGTATATTACAGGCCAAAGGACTTAAGAAATCTAAACACACAACTGTTTCAGATACAAGCGCTCGTAGGCGCAATAAGGAAAGGCTCAGAGGGAAGCAGCGCCGCCTGGGACCTCCTCCGCGGCACCCTCTTCGGCCTCGGCAGAGCAGACCTCCTCCTCGTTGCCTTCAGCCGCAGCCTCCATGCGCCTGAAGCGGTTGCAGAAGGCGTCAACTCGCTCGCGGAGGGATTTGGAGACCCGCTGCGCGTCCTCGCCTTGAGCAGCTTCTGTGACGGAGGAGAGGCCGAAGCCTGGCGTGAGGAGCTTGAGGTTGGTGAAGATGCGGTCAACAACCACCCCCAAGAGCTGCCTACTCTCGTCTTCGATCATCCCGCGAAGCTCGGCGACGGGGCCCTCAAGCGCCGCGAAGCGCTGGTCGAAGTAGGCCAGGAACGTGGCGGCGTCATAGCCTCGGCCTTCGGTGCACGGCGCATCCGCACCAAGCCGCGCCGCAAGTTCGTTGCCGCGCGCGACCAACGCCTCAAACAGGTGCTCACACTGCTTCGCGAGCACGCTGGCCGCCTGGCTCAGCCCGGCGTCTCCTCCGCCCGCTCCATCGCCGGAGCCACCCGCTATTCCACGCCCTCGACCGAAGGGCCGAGGCCGTGAGCTGCTTTGTCGCGAGCCTCCTCCGCTCGGCGCTGACCAGCCTTGGCGCGCCTGAGGCGGCGCACCAGTTTGGAGTTAGCCTTCTCAAGCTTAGCGAGCCGCTAAGCATCCGCAGCGTACTTGGCCTTGAGGCGGTCCTCCCGCTTCCGGACCTGAGCGCGGTACTTCTGAAGGAGGGACCGGCGGAAATGCTTCTTGTGCTCCACGAGGGCATTCCTAGCCGCCTTCGTCTTCTTGGCGAAACGCCGCTCGAAGCACTCATAAGAAAGTGTCTGAGCAGCGACACGCTCGTCGAACTTCGAGATCGCCTGGGCCAGGCCTCCCTCGCGCGCCTCGAGGGCCTCGCGCTGGGCAGACAAGTCCTTCTCCGCCTGAAGACGTTGTGCCTCGCGCCGCTGTTGCTCTCTCCCCATGAGGGCCAGCTGCCGCTCACGCTCGGCCAGGCCCTTGCGGTCCTCCTCCAGAGCATCCCGCGCGGCCTGGTGGGCGGAAAGCAGTTGGGACTCCAGCTGACCCAGCCCGCGGCGCTTCTGCTCCAGCGAGTCCTCCATCGCCTTGCGCTCTGCCTTGGCCTGGTGCAGGAGCTCCTCTGCGGCGTCACATTCTGCTTGAAGGGGCTCGAGGAGTTCTGCGGCATCGCGAATGGCCCCCTCGCGGACCTCCTTGGCAAAGCGGGCGGCCTCCTCACGCACGGCTTGCAGCGCCGCATCCTCCAGCCGGCGTGCCTCAACCGCCGCGTGGAAAGATGCCCCCGACCTCGTCAGCTCCTCCTGCTACTGGGCAAGCTGTAGGTCGCCAAGGGCGAGGTGCGCCTCTAGGCCTTCCAAGAACTCCCGCACGAGGCCGAATGCCACCTCGCGGCGTCCCGCGCTCCAATCCCAGCCTCGAAGGACCAGCTCCTGGCTAGAAGAAGGCCCAGCCGCGGCATCCGGTCCCGTGCGCCCGGCCCCTAGCCGAGCCTGGGGGCTGAACGAGGCTCCGCTTCCGTCCACGCCCGTCTCCGCTTCGAAGCTCGGGCCAGTAAGGCGCTCGTCTTCTCCAGCCGGGCAAGGGGGCGAGGAGACACCCCCTCCTACAGACGCACTTGCGCCCGCTGGCGCCTCGACCGTTTCCTCCGGGGGCGGTGCGGGAGCCACGGGCGTGCGCGGTGGAGATGACACATGCATCCGCGTCAACTCGCGCGGCGGGGTTGGCACGCGGGGCAGAGCTGCCTCACGCGGATGCGTAGCCGCGTGAGGGAGAGCAGGAGCGCAGAGGGGCGTAGCAGTTTTCTCCTCCGCGCCCTCCACCCCAAGTGGCTCGGGGAGCATTGAAGATGCCTCTTGGCATGGCGCCCCCACCTCCTCTTGAGGCTCAGCCACCCCTGCCGGGAGCGCGGCAGCCTCCACTTGAGGCGCCCCCTCCGTAGGGCCTTAGGTGGCCATCTCCGCAGGCCTCGTGTGACCGCCGGCCACTGCCTCTGCGGTGGCTCTCTTCACGTCTGCAGCCCTGCGAAGCCGACGGCACTTCGCAGGCACAAGGTCGCTGACAAAAAGCACGGGAAGAGACAGTCAAGAGAGAGCAAAGCAGGGGAGAAAAAACAAGAGCCGAGAATGGCCAGATGCCATAAATACTCACCCTAAAGGGGAAGCACCAGCGTAAACCCATGTCAGGCCTGGAGAGCGCCAGGAAGGCATGGTCTTGACGCCTGATCCCCCCGGAGGCGTCCCCGCTTTCCTTTTGGAGGGGACGTTGGAGGGCATCACCCCAGAACGATCCACCACGGCCTTGGAGCGAGGTTCGCGCCTCCCCGACCAAGCGCCTGTCTCGAAGGACGACCCCGCCTCGGTCACCTCCTCCGCCGGGCACGAAGGCGCCATAACGAAAGCGTCGATGTTCCATGACGAGATGTCGCAAATCACGTCGGTGAAGGGCTCGCGCCTCACGGGGGACGCCCCTTCCGTCGCGACCTCTTCCTCGCCACTCCAGGCACGGGAGGCTGATGAAGAGTCAACACCGACAATTGCTTGCGTCGATGGAGCGACCACCTGATCCATCACCCCCACCATACCATATGGGGTAAAATCCGGCATTCCGTCAAGGATGTCCATGCGATCACCCAGAGGGAGCTGATGTAGAGGTCGTACGGAGCCGGCGATCTTCTTGGGCACCTCCGGCTTGGCGAAGAGGATGTTCATGATGGAGTCGACAACATCCAAGTCGTGATCCTCACGGTGAAGCCGCATTGGGTCCGAGGGGCCATTAAACATCCACATCGGCTCTGAGTGTGCCTGGAGGGGCGCGATGCGGCGCATCACGAAGTCCGCCGCGACCATCTGCCCCGTGAGGCCCTCCTCGCGGAGGAAGCTCAAGCGCCCCACCAGGAGTGTGTTATCTGCGCCGCGAAGGGCAGACTTGCACCAGTGAGAGTTCTTCATGGGCGGCGCCTTCGGGACGTCTAGGAACGCGCAGGGCGACTGGACGCCGATGAGCAACCAGCTCTGACGGAAGTCACCCACCTTCTTGAGCAGAGCCGTGACAGGCTTGTCTCCACTCCACGACATGGGAATATACACACTCCCCATGCCATCTGAGATGCGGAAGGAGACGCACCCGGTCCGCTCGCCGCCAGCCGTGCACCGCAGCGACTAGAAGTTCCGGAAGAGCGCTACCGAGGGGCGCACGCCCAGATAAGCCTCGCAGAGGTAGGCGAAGATGGACAGGATGAGCACAGAGTTTGGATGATGATGAAGGATTTGAATATTATAGAACTCCAGCACGCCTCCAAGAAAGGCGAGTATGGCGGCACCAGCCCGGCGGTGATGGCATGGAGAAAAATGGGATAAAATCTTTGATCAAATCCGCCAAACCGCGCAGAGTGGAGGGCGCTGGCGCCGTACTCGTTGGTCGGCCCCGCAACCAGGTGGCGGATCCTCTCCAACGCCTGAAGGTCCATGCACGCACCCTCGAGAGCCGCGCCCTGCACTACCTCTAGGTTTTTTTCTTGAGAGGAAGGTCCCGCAGCGGCTCTGCTCTTGCTCTTGACTGGGCCCATCGTCACGAGTGCGGAGGATCGGAGGAGTTGCAGGACAGAGATTCGCAGGAAAGATCGGAGGCGGAGAGCTCTGTAGAAAGGAAACTTCTGCGAGAAGATTTGGAAACAGTAATGACTCTCAGCTGCCTCGTTCGGGCTTTATGTCACCTCGAGGAGCAGTTACCAGGACGTGGTGGGACCCCCCACGACTCGCGCCCTAGATCGTGCGAAACCGTTATTCGTCCAGATGCCGCGTGGCTCGGGCCGGCTGGGCACTAAGGGCCCACGACGCTTCGCCTGAGCCCATGGGCTCAATCGTGCCCATCATGGGCCTGGGGGCTACTGTCGGCCCAGTGGGAACTGGGGTATGGAGAACCAATTCCCTCCAGGCCTCGCACGCTGGCCAGACAGACGAAACGGCTAAGGACCAGGCATCACCGCATGGCGGGACCCTCGAGAGGCAATTCCCCTCGAGGGCCTGAAGAGGAAACGAGGGCCTCAAGGGATCCCTCGCCTCAGGGGACCCTCCCGAGGCGCCAGCTCGCCTCGAGGGATTCCCGCAGGAATCTCCCCTCAGGCCTCCCCGTGCCTGAAGGGAAACGTTGCGGCCAAGGAAGTACGGCAAGGCGCACATGGGATCTGCCACGCCCACGTGGTGACGCAAGCACCCCCGTTGCCGTTTTGGTGATAAAGGGGTCAATAAAGCAGCTCCTCCTGCTGTGCAGCGGGCGGACGGCGCAACCCTCCAAAGGAGAACGTCATCGCGGGCTCCACCTCTGCCTCATTTCTAAGCAAAAATGGTGGACTCGCCGAAAAATGTGTTTCAAATGAGCTCGAAAGGTAGGGTGGTGGACTCGCTTAAAAATGTGTGTTTCAAATGAGCTCGAAAGGTAGGGTAAACGGCCTCATTTCTAAGCAAAATTGGTGGACTCGCCAAAAAATATGTTTAAAATGAGCTTCAAAGGTAGGGTGGTGGTCTAGCTGAAAAATGTGTTTCAAATGAACTCCAAAGATAGGGTAAACGACCCCATTTCTGAGCAAAAATGGTCAACTTGCTTCAAAGGTGACTTATAAACCGGGATGGAGGGAGTACTAGCTATAGCAGAACGAGCGACACGTATACATTTATGTTAGGGTTACCTTCATGTTTATCCGTTCTAGCGTGAAAGCAAGAATCCGAAGCAAATCAATTTTTACGAGTCGTACGATAAGAGTATGAGACACATCTGTCTGAGAGCCTTCCAGTTCGTGCGCATTGAATACGTGCGCATTGAATACATGTGTGGCATGCCGTAGTCCACAATGTCGTCTATGTAACGTGCACAGATAGTCATGGCCATTGAAATGAATGCTTTTGTTATTAGATGGTTCTGCTTCGCTAGCCACTCCTCCCGCTCCTCTGGCTTCATCTCCTGCATGTCGTGCATATTTCCTCAGGCGATTAGAGCTCCCAGTCCGGCATCGGCGATGGCGTGCTCCACCACATTTTCGAGGGAGGGAGGGGAGAGAGAGGTAGAGAAAATGGAGTTTCTACGGCGAGGCCGGCCCCCTCTTATTAGCCGCAGCGGGGAGGGCCCCACCAGTCAGACTAGTGCCACAACCCCACCAGTTAGACTAGTGCCCGGACCCACGCGCCGCCTCCATGAAATCTCAACCGAGCCGACAAACGAGCTGAGCCAGGCCGACCCCACCAGTCAGGCCATGTGCGGGTCAAAGGAGGTTGACCAGAGGGAGACGAGCGTTTGGGCGATATGCGAGCAAACCTGGGCACAAACTAGAGAAATAGCGCGGGTATGGCACAGACCAATAAAACTCAGCGAACCATGGCACAGAACCAATTGACCCTTATTGATTAGGATTTCGAGAACTCGGCGCCTTAGCTTCCGGGTCTCGAGATTACAATGGTGTCTCTCCTATGACTTGTGTCGATTGAACTTGAACTTGAACTTTGCTCTCTAGGAACCAGGAGACCCCCTTATATAGGTGGCGGGTCTCGCTGGAGGTACAAGGCCGGGTCCGAGTTCCTATCATACCCGGACTCTACTCTAAGTCCTCTAAGCTTCTTCTTTCCTTAGTAGGACTCCGTCTTGTACTTGGTCTCCAGCCTTCTGGATCCTTCTTTCTTGCGGGCCAAGGCTCACGTTGCACACCGGCTTACGTGTCACCCGGCCCACGCCTTTATGCTTGATCCGGTCCAAGCTCGTGCCAGGCCGGCTTATCTTCTATGTCGATGGGCCTACCGGGTTATGATCCCCCCAACAATTTCCTTAGGTACCTTTCCGAAACGAAAAACTGCAGAAAATAGGGAACTGGCACTATGACGTCTTGTTAATAGGTTAGTCCCAGAAAATGCATATAAAATATGTAATAATAAGATATAACATAGCATGGAACATAAGAAATTATGGATACGTTGGAGACGTATCAACATCCCCAAGCTTAGTTCTACTCGTCCCGAGTAGGCAAGAACGAGGATGTAGTCCCGAGTTCCTCCTTGTTAAGGGAGTACGTCTCGTTGGAGAGGTGTGAACCGACACAACGGTTCAACAACCAAAAAGGTTTCACCTTCTTCTCCGATGAACCGCACCACAAAGGCTTGGTTCACCTTCCACTATCGGAATTCCTTCGAGGCGGAATCCAGAGACTTTCAACAACAATCCGGGGCACAACCCACAATGGGATTGGGGGCTCCCGAACGGCTTCAATTGACCACACAAGGGTCCAACCACCACAAAGGCGTCTAGGGTCCAAGGACCCAAGAGTAAAAAGCTCACAAACTTTCAACTTCCACGAATCCTCGTGGAGAGCACACCGATGCACCAAATGCAAAAGGCAAGAGCACAAGTGCTCAAATCCTTCACTCTCGAATTCCAACAAAGCAACAAATGCTTATGGGGGAATAAGAGAGGAAGAAGAAAGAGGAGATGCACCATGAACTCCAAGATCAAGATCTACTAGGTTCTCCTCACTTAGAGGAGAAATGGATTGGTGGAAATATAGATCTAGATCTCCTCTCTCAAATCCCTCAAAGATATGCAAGAATCATGGGAGGAAATGGGAGAGGGGCAAGTTTTCCAAGGTCAACAATGGAGGAGAGAGAGAGAGGGAAAAGCGTGCTTGGAAGAACTACTCTCTATGGGGAAGAAGGGGCCTTTTTATAGGTCCCACGAAAAAGAGCCGTTGCAGGAAAACTTCACACCGGAGTTTCCGGTCATTAGGGCCGAAAACTCCGGCCATGGGCGGAAACTCCGGCCTACTTGGACCGGAAACTCCGGCCTCCACCAGGGGCTGAACACCCTCAACACAACCGAGGCTTGGACAAACTCTCCGGTACCCTGGGCCGGAAAGTTCATCCAGGGGCAGAAACTCCAGCCTTTGAGGCCGGAAACTCCGCCCACAGCCAGGGGCTGAACCACTTCAAAGCAGCTTTGGAGGAAAAGCGTTGAGTCCGGAGACTCCGGTCCTGGGGACCGGAAAATCCGGCCTAAGAAAAAGCTGCTGCAAAATTGAACACAAAAATTGCTATAACTTTTGCAAATAAACTCCGAACTTGCTTGATGCACACGATGGGTGTGTTGTTGGGAGACCCCAAGAGGAAGGTGTGAAGTAGTGCAGCATCAAGTTTCCCTCAGTTATGAAACCAAGGTTATCGAACCAGTAGGAGATGAATGTTCACTCAAGGTTGTTGGCGGCGACGTTGACACGGCGCAATACCAGCGTCAACAGCTGACGTGGGATGTACCCATCAATACTAGCCTTGGGTAAGAGTTATGAGGTAGAGAACGCGTGGTGTTGGTAGATTCGTCGGCTGACAAGCGGGAATTACACAGGTTCGGGGCTCTCGAGTGAGGTAAAACCCTTACTCTTGCTTGTCTGTTATTGATTGTGTATATGCGGCGAATACAGGGGTCTAGCAAGATGTCGATCTTGCTAGAGTTTTTGTGATTCTAGTTGAGCGTGTCTTTGATCGGCCACCCTCCTGTCCTTTATATAGGGGTACAGGTCTCGGGTCGTGACCGACTAGGACTACATTTATGGAAAGTACTACCGACTATGCTATCTATTGTATATGTCTTCGACTTGGGCTTCGCTTGTTGGGCTTCTTCAGCCTATTGACAGTTGGGCTTTAGTCATTACGTGCACCAAGTACCCACACGAATGGGTACCCGTTTGGTATAACCTTGTCATTAGCCCCCGAGTGCTTGGCTAATTCAGAGAATAAGTCATGGACTCACTACATAGTGCATGTCTCATGTTTTTTATATGATATTCGCCTGGGTTTACTCGATGAGTCAAAACCAGTTAACTGCACTTGGGAAAAACCTTACTAGCCTTCAGTCAGGTTTCGAGTCCTTGGGCTCGAACCCGGAACAGACTAGACAGACACACCTTAGGCCAGTCGATGGTCTTACTGATATTGTTCTGCAGTTTTAATTTGCTACCCAGCGCGTCCGCCAAGATTTTCATCGTATGTGTTGACACGGGAATGTCCACGATTAAAACACTGCTAGAGTGATCCTCGGCCATTTCGACTGATCGATGGGTCTTACCTTTGTATTTCTCGTATACAACATCCTAGGTACTCTATCGACTGATCTTCGCTCGGGAATTCTTATGTTTCAAATGTCTTTTGATTCTATCGGGTGCATGACAGTGCTCCCGATGGGAGTAGCCCCCGAGATTGTGCTTTATAGGTTTGCAGTAGAGGATAATCTCAATTTTATGCTTTTACCAGTCAAATTCTTTTTTACCTTCTCTCGATGGGAGTTTCCCACTCGACCCTTTTTCATTCTTGCTGTTTTCCTTATGAGTTTGTAAGGAGCTTTTCCTTTTTGTCAGTCGCGGTATGACTCCCGTTTTTTGTTCGTCTGGAATGATGTCATGCGTGACATCCTTGGCGTGCGAATAGCACTCTGATGGGACGTCGCATAGTGGGCCCCTCTCTTTGACCGCTGTGACGTCGGTTCAGTTCCGATCTGACCTGACGTGGCGAGATTTTTGCAAAAGTGATGATGATTTCCTCGATCTGCGCATGTAGTGGGCTATTTGGTTCACAGCGAGCACTCTCTGATTATGCCACGTGTTGTGGTGGCTTTTGCTCGGACGGCTGGGATGAATGGTTGTCTGCACTGTAAATATAGGATCTTCTACTATTTTTAATTTTACCTTGTCGTTTCTGCTTCATCTTCTTCCTCACGCTCGTCTTTGACTCCTTTGCCTTCCCTGTGCTTTCTTCCGCCATGGCGTCTCTGACCAAGATCTCCTCCACCACTGATATTTCTTCCCCGAACCAGTCCCCGAAGGACAAGATTCCTGTTGATTCCGCCGCTACCTCCGCTGCTGCGACGAAGAAGATCCCTGGCAATTGGGTCAAATCCATCGTCACAGAAAAGAAATTGGAAGACTTCCGTCAGGTGGGGATTTTGTCCTCAGGTGAGGTTGTTGCTTCTCGGGCCCCGATCCATAAAGAGGTACTTCCTATGCCTCTTTCTGGAGAACGAGTTTGCTTTGTGGATTTTATTCCTCGTGGATTTGGATTTCCTTTGCACGACTTCGTCCGGGGCCATCTTTTTACCTATGGGATTGAGATGCATGATCTAAACCCCCCTGGTGTTTTGCATATCTCTTGTTTTGTGGTTTTATGCGAGTGTTTTCTTGGAGTGCATTCCAGCTGGGCTCTCTGGAAACATATCTTCCAGGTGAGTTTACTCTATTGTGACGGCCGCCCTTTGTCGGCTGGGGGTTTATGTATTGAAGTATGCGATGGTTGTCGATATTTTGATGTGACGTCAGCCGAGCCTTTCTAGAAATGGAGGAAGAAATGGTTTTATGTGCTAGTCGAGCAAAGCCTACTGCCTGCTTTTTCGACTGCCCCTCCCACCATGTTGGCGTCCTGGAATCATGACTTGTCAACTGCGGAAGAAGAAGAATCCTCTTCTCTTATGCTTAGGGTCCAAGAGTTGTGCAAAGCCATCACAGGGATCCAGTTAGTCAGTACGTATGTATGGCGCCGAGTCTGGCCATTGCAACGACGAGCGCACCCTTTATGGCGATATGAGGGATGTCTTGACGCCACTCGTATGAGTGCAATTGAATTGTCAGGCCATGAATTTCATGGTTATGTGAAATATATCACTGGAATCTCACCAGTCGATATTGCTTCTTTCGACTTCTCTGTGTTCCCTTATGGCCTTGGGACTCCTATTCTCGAGGTATTTTTGATTTGTTGCTTGCTCCTCCTTTTATTTGTCTTCTTGGTTACCAGTGTCTTCTTCCATATGCGCTTTACTGACTTGCTTTTCTTATGATGTGCTCCGGGATCACCGGTCGTTACTTCTCTGCCGCCGCTCCCCGAGCATGATTCAATTGTAGAGAAGGCTCATTCTGCTGCGGTTGATGCATTTGGAGTCTCCCGTCTCTCGGATGACGCGATTGCCTCTGAGGCGAAGGCTCCTTTGTGCCTGATGACGATTGATCTGGTTATTGCACCCACGACTAAGTGTCGTCGACTGCGCCGACTTGGTGATGTTGACCCCGATGATGCGAACCCATCCTTGGGTGTTGTGATTTCTTCTACTGAGGCTGGTGTAGAGAAGTAAGTTTCGTGCTTTGACTCTTTTTTGTGTGCTTTTTGTTTGTCCTGTTGTTTTATTATGCGAACAGCTTCTTTGTCAGACAAGATCATTCTTCCCTCCTGCTAAGGTTGTCGAGTCGTTGTCCTCCGCCTCTTCTTCATGGGTTGATCATGTAAATCTTTCCGCTCTTTCATGTACTTATCTTTTTCCATTCGTCTGTTACTCTCTTCTGACTCGATTGGACACTTCCTATTCCCTTTGTAGACTGCTGTAAGTGGCTTGGTCGCCGTTGGCCAAGCCTTTGTGCATGCGGAAGAAGAAAAAATCCGCATGCGCTCCTCCTTGAAGCAGATCCGTCGTAAGGCCCTACCTTTTCGCCTGTTTTGGGTCTTAAGCTATCTTTTGCACGACCTTCACATGATATTTTACTTTGCAGAGGAAAAAATTTCTCTTGAAGATCGAGTGGCTGAATTGGATAAGAAGCTTCATGATCATCAAGTCCGTTCTCGTGAAGAATTGGATAACACTCGGCGCTCTCTGGAAGTGTCTATTCAGACGCTAAATGCTGTTTCTGCAGAGGCTCTGCCCAGGATTGCCAATCCTTCGACTGTGGAGGAGTTTTCCAAGGTGCTTGGGCCTGGCACGACGACCCTTACTCAGTGGGCACGTGATTTGACAATCCGCGGCTGAGAAATTACTCTGAAGCTGCTGCTGGCGATGGCGTCGAGGCTGATTATGAGCTTCTTTATCAGACTTCCCGAAGAAGTCGAACGGGAAACCTTTGTCCTTTCGGGGAATCTCGGATGCGGCTGCTCGTCTTGCCAAGGTCAGGATTTGCACCAGAGAGTGTCGCCAGGCTGCCGTGTCCAGCGAGCGTCAGTCTCGTGGTGGCAAAGCCAAGATAGCAGCACGCGAGTGACTGCTCCTTTTGTAATCGACTGAACTCCTTGTTGTAATACAAGATCCTCGTAAAGTATAATGCATTTGCTTGTTTTCTGTTTTTATTTATGACTTGGTCGAGCTTTGCTAGCTTTCTTGTCTTCCTTGAGGTCCAACTCTTGATCCCGTCAAGTAGGTTTATGTGACTATGTAATATTAGCGAGCTTCAGCCCCCGAGTCTATCGGGTGGGTGTTTGTGAGTATGATCTTTAAGCAAGACCCAGCCCCCGAGCCTACCGGGTGGGTGTATGTGATTGTGAACTTTTAAGTAAGACCCAGCCCCCAAGTATGTCAGATGGGTTATGCGATTATGAACTTTAAGCATAACCCAGCCCCCGAGTCCATCGGGTGGGTTTGTGTGGCTAAGATATCATAGCAAACATCATTTATTGTGAATATTTTTCCAGTAGACCGCCTCATTAAAAACCTTCCAGTTCCTGTGGGTGCCCTTGTAAGGAAAAGAGCGCGTCTGAAATCTACTGTGACTTTTACAATGATTTGTTGAGAGACCTATGCATAAAAACGACGCAAGTGCGCCACGTTCCATGGGTTGTGTGATAGTTCTCCCGTTTGTGCATGCTTCAGTCGGTAGGCTCCTCCTTCGATAACTTCAGTGACTATGAATGGCCCTTCCCATGGTGACGCGAGCTTGTGGACTTTCTTCTGTTTGAGTCGTAGCACTAAGTCGCCTACCATGAAAGCCCTTGGTCGGAGACGTTGACTGTGATAGTTTCTCAGGTCCTGCTGGTAAAAAGTTGTGCGAGCCAAAGCCGTGTCGCGTGCTTCGTCGAGTACATCCAAAGCGTCTTCTTGTGATTCTTTTGCTTCTTCTTCTTCGTAGGCTTCTATTTTTGGCGCACCGAATTTGATTTCTGGTGGTAGTACTGCCTCTGCTCCATAGACCATAAAGAATGGAGTGAATTGCGTCGACGCGTTCGGGGTTGTGCGAAGACTCCAAAGCACTGCTGGTAATTCCTCGACCCAGGCACCCGCGGCTCTTTTGAGTGGAACTAGTAATCTTTTCTTGATGCCTGCACATACAAGGCCATTTACGTTTTCGACCTGTCCATTAGACTGCGGATGTGCTACTGACGCATAGTTGAGTGTAATATCCCATTCTTTGCAAAAGGTCTGGAATTCTTCCGCCGTGAAGTTTGTGCCGTTGTATGTGATGATGCTGTTGGGAACACCAAGGCGATAGACTATGGATTTTATGAACTTGACTGCTATTGTTGCTGTCGAACTTGCGATCGGGATTGCTTCGATCCACTTTGTGAATTTGTCGACTGCGACCAGTAGGTGTGTATGTCCTCCAGGTGATGACTTTTTGAGTGTTCCTACCATATCGAGCCCCCATTGGGCGAACAACCATGTTAATGGTATGGTTTTGAGTGCTGATGTTGGTGCGTGGGGCTTCGTTGCAAATTTCGGGCACCCAATGCACCTTTTGACGATATCTTCCGCGTCTTTGAGCGCAGTGGGCCAGTAGAATCCCGCTCTGAAGGCCTTAGCTACCAGCGATCGACTGCCAGCATGATGTCCACAAGTTCCTGCATGAATGTCACGGAGTATAGTTTTGCCATCCTCGAAATCTACGCACCTTTGGAAAACGCCTGAAGTGTTTCGCTTGTAGAGTTCACCGTTGATAATGGTGTATGCCTTTTCCCTTCGAGTAATCCTTCTGGCTTCTGTTGTATCGCCTGGTAGCTCTTCTCAGAGCATATTTGCTAGAATTGGCTCAGTCCAGGCTGAAGTCCCGTGATGGCCTTGGCATAAGAGGACTTCGACTGCTGGGTCCAGTGTGCTAGGTGTGTTACATGTCGTAGTTTCTTTTGAATTTGTCATCGATCGTTTCTTGTGGATAGATTTGTGTGTGATGCGCTCCAGAAAGACGCCCGGTGGAACTTGTGCTTTAGTCGACCCAATGTTGGCTAGTATGTCTGCTTCCTCATTGCTTTCTCGTCCAATATGCCGTAACTCGCAAACGTCGAAGTCTCCTTCCAATGTGTTATATAAGTCGCGATACACGAGCATATTATCCGCTATGGCATCGCAAGGCTTCATTGTTTGTTGTACCACTAGGTTTGAGTCGCCATATATCATCAGTCGAGTGCATCCCAATGCCTTGGCCATTCGTATGCCGTGTATTAGACCTTCGTATTCTGCTTCGTTATTGGATGGTGTTGGGAAATCCATTTGGAGTACGTACTTCAGCTTGTCTCCTTTTGGGGATATTAGTAATACCCCTGCTCCTGCTCCTTCGTTTTTTCTTGGATCCATCGAAATACATTGTCCATGAATTGTATATGCCTGGTGTTCCTTGTAGTTGTGACTCGATCCACTCTGTGATGAAATCTGGTAGCACTTGAGTTTTGATGGCTTTTGGGTGGTCGTATGTTATTCAGAGTGGCCCCATCTCGATGAGCCATTTGACGACTCACTCTGTTGCATCTGGATTGGTGAGTATGTCTCCAATTGCTGATTTGCTGATCACCGTTATTGGGTGCTCTGTGAAGTAGTGTCGTAGCTTTCGTGTTGTTATGAATACTGCATAAGCTAGCTTCTAGAAGTGTGGATATCTTTGCCTTGATAGGGATAACACCTCGCTGATGTAGTAGACTGGTCTTTGCATACTCTGAGCTTTTCCTTCTTCCATGCGCTCGACTAAAAGTATCGTGCTGACCACCCTTTTTGTTGCTGCTACATAGAGGTATAGCGGTTCCTTTTCTTTTGGTGCTGCCAGAACGGGAGGTCTAGTGAGTGTTCGTTTGAGGTCTATAAAAGTTGCTTCTGCATCTTCCGTCCATTCGAATTTATCCGCTTTCTTCATCAGTCGATAAAGCGGTAGTGCATTTCCGCCTAGCTTGCTGATGAACCGACTGAGGGCTGCCACTCTTCCTGTCAGCTGTTGTACTTCATATACTTCATAGGCCTTTGCATGGTTAGTATGGCCTGTATTTTCTCTGGATTTGCTTCAATTCCTCTTGCTGAGACCAGGCACCCCAAGAGTTCTCCTGCCGGGACTCCAAAGGTACATTTTTCTGGGTTTAGTTTTATGCTATAGCTTCTGAGGTTATTGAATGTCTCCTTTATGTCTGCTAGTAGCGTGCACTCCTTTTTTGATTTGATAACTATGTCATCGACGTAGACCTCCACATTTTTGCCAATTTATGTTCTTAGACAGTTTTATGCGCTGGTAAGTAGCTCCTGCGTTTTTTAGGCCGAAAGGCATCGTGGTGTAACAATATACCCCGAGTGGGGTTGTGAAGGCTGTCTTTTCGTGGTCTTCTTTCTTCATTCTTATCTGATGATATCCAGAGTATGCGTCCAAGAATGACAGTCGAACGCATCCCGCAGTAGAGTCGACAATCTGATCAATGCGGGGTAGCGGAAAATAGTCCTTTGGGCAGCTCTTGTTTAATCCCGTGAAGTCGATGCATATTCTTGTTTCGGTTGTCTTCTTCTTCTCGACTATCATGCGTTGGCAACCCATTCTGATTTCTTTATCTGTCGAATGAAATTTGCTTTGAGCAACTTGTCTACATGCTTCTTGATGGCTTCTCTTTTAGGCCCCGATACGCATCGTACCGTTTGTTTGACGGGTCTGGACCCTGGACTGAGCTGGAGAGTGTGCTCGGCGAATTACCTGGGTATGCCTGGCATGTCATCCGCTGACCATGCAAACATATCACAGTTCTCACGGAGGAATTCGACGAGCGCGCCTTCCTATGAGGGAGGCAGGCTTGTCGACACTTTAACTGTTTTTTCCGAGTCAGTCGGATGGACCTGGTGCGTCAGTGTGTCATCTGCGGTGTTGAATGTTTTTCCTGTGGCCTGCTTTTTATGCTACGGCATGTATGTTGTGTCGCTGAGAAGCGAGAGTTCATCCAGTGTTTGCTCTGCTCCGAATGTCTCAGATATCTTGTTGAAGTCACGGTCGCAAGCGTCTGATCTTTGAAAGTTTCCCCTGACAGTAACTATCCCTTTTGGGCCTGGCATCTTCAATTGGAGATATGCGTAATGTGGTATTGCCATAAATCGGGCAAACGCCGGTTGTCCTAGTATAGCACGGTATTGTGACCTCCAGTCGACAACTTGGAATTCCATTGTTTTGGTTCGGAAGTGCGTTGCATCTCCGAATGTGGCATCGAGCTGTATCGTGCCCTTTGGCACAATGGCTTTGCCTGGAACTATGCCATGAAAAGTATTTGACGATGGAGGTAAATTGTCGACTGACTTGTTCATTCGGCACAGTGTGTCGGCGAAGATGATATTGATGCCACTTCCTCCATTCATGAAGACCTTAGTCAGGTTGTAACTTCCTATCTGGGCTTCTAGTACCATGGCGGAATGACCAGGCCTATATACAGATAGTGGGTGGTCCTCTCGACTAAATGTGATTGTTGTTTCAGATCCGCGAAGGTATTCTGGCACAGCTGGTGGTGCCATGAACGCCATATTGACATGCCTGGTGTGCAATTTATGTTTCCTGTTTGATGGTCGCCCCTTCTGGATCATGTACGTTTTCCTCTGATGACTGGAGCGTTGATCCATGGACTGTTAGTTTGTGCGATATACAGCTCCTGCAGCTTGACTGTTAGGGTCATATGATGGTGGTGGTGGCAGTGCTATACCTTGTGGTGTAGGCACCATATGCTCGAATGTGTTGCTCCTATGCCTCTTTGCGTACTCGATTGCCAACTGGTTGAATTCTCGACAGTTTTTAATCGTATGACTTGATATTAGTCTTCCCGTTTCTGGGTCCTTGAATAAGTGTAATCTGCACGGGTTCTCTATTTTTGGATCTAAACGTTGTTGTCCATCTTGTCTGCTGCTGTTTCCTCGTTGACCATGGTTTCTGTTGTCCTGTCGATCGACTAACATGTCGTTCTTGTAGCAGCTTCTGGCTTCTCGATGGTTGTTTTGTTTTCTGTCATCTCGACTACGATCATTACTCGAGAATCCTGCTGCATGAATTTGACATTGCGTTTGTCCCTGCTATCGTGATCACGCCGTCGTCGTTTGCCGTCTCTATCTCGGTGATCTCGACTGTCCCGATGGTCCCGTCTGTCGCGATGTCGCTGTGGTGAGTGGGGAGTTTTGCTCTGGACTGCATCTTCGCCATCTGCCCACTCGGTTGCTAACTTCATGAGCTCTGCCATGTTTTTTGGTTTTTGCCGTCCGAGTGCTTCCCTGAAATCAATTATGTAGACTCCATTCGTGCAGGCGTCCATTGCTCTGTCTTCTGATATTGCGCCCACGGAGTTCCTGATGGAGGCCCACCTTCTGATGTAATACCTAAGCTTCTCGTCTGTCTTTTGACGGCATGCTCTTAATTCCTCAAATGTTTTTGATCTTTTGCAGAGAGGATCGAAATATTTTATGAAGTCCCCCTTGAAGTGATCCCAAGAATCGTAGGCTCCTTTGGGCAAAGACTTGAGCCAGTCGCGGGCTGTGCCTTCAAGCATCAACTGTATGTATTGCAATGCCGTCATCGTTGTTCCTCGTTGGCATATGACTGCCAGTTTATAATCTTCCAGCCATCCCGAGGGTTCCTGCTTCGAGTTGAAATTTGGCATGGTTGGTAGGCCAAACTTCTTTGGGAGTTTTGTTTCTTGAATCCGTCGAGTGAAGCATTGTGCTCCGCATGGTCCTGCGTTGTGATTGTCAAGCGATTCGCGACTGCCTGGTCCTCTAGACCTGCTTCTTGAGCGGCTTCTTGATCTGCGACGGTTTGAGTTTTTCATGTCGCTGCTTCGCTGAGGACTGCGACTGGAACGATCTCTCGAGCTACTCCTGCTACGTCTTCTCCTTCCTCCGTCGACCAGTTCTTTTGCTGCGATTTCAAGGGCCTTCATTTGCTGTAGGTATCTTGCTTCAGCCGGGTCACCTGCCGGTGGTTTTCCTACTTGAAGGTATGCTCCTATGGATATGAGGGCTCCTTCTGCAGTTTTGGGTTGGATTATGCCTTCAGAGTCGATGGACAGGAACAAGTTGTTCAGATTTCGAGTGACGTCTGCCCTTTCGTGTTCGCGTATTCTGTCGAATCTGGATCTGCGTCGTGCCTCGGCTGCCCCTGTAGAGCTCATGGATAGTTGTCGTCTGCGCGCGCTTGATATGCTTGCTTGCCTTCTTCGTCCTTCGAGTGTTGCTCTGTATTGCTTCACGCGCTGTGATTCCTGCCAGTTGAAGTAGTTGTATGTTGCCAACTCATCTGGAGTTGCGTCTGCTCACCTTTGCAGCCATCTCTACCGTGATGTCCAGGGTGGTAGTATCATCTGGTAACGTGACCGTCCGTGGATACTCGACGGGTTGTCTATTGGCTGCATTTTCCGACGTTTCCGCGGCTGTTGCCACGTAAACCTGCTGGGGTATGTGGTAAGGATATGTATAGTCTGAATGCTCTTCATATTTTACTTCAATATCTCTATCCTGCTCTACGCTTTTGCTGTTTTCGCCATCTTCTGTTTGCTGCGCATGTGCATCGTAGTCGACGGCAGCATGGCGTGGAGACTGGATCTCTGTGCCGGCGAAGTCGGCCAGACGTATGCTGTCTTCTGCAGTCTCATCATACTCGGAGAGGTGAAAGCTTTCTTCTGGGGTGTCGATTTGTATATGGTCTTCAGTTGGGTTGACACCGAGGGTCGACTGCACTTCTTCGTCCATCTCGTTTTGCCTTATGAATTCGTTGAATTCACTTGTGGACATGGACCCTGCTATGGACGAGATTGGATCAATCTGTGATGTTGGCGCTCCATCGACTGAGATATGATCATATCATCGACTGAGGTAGTCGACAGCTCTTCCTCTTCAGGGAACTCATCCGCCATGAACTTGTTGAACTCTGCGGACGTCATTGAATCTGTTGGAGATTGTGGCGGCGGGATCAGATCGGTCTGCGACGGGGTATCTTCCTTGTCTGCTGCAGATGTGATCTCAGTTGATCTCTTCTGAAATGGCTGAGTCGCGATCTGTTCGACGAAATCCTGCACACCAAGCTGATCAACAAAGAAGTAATGTCCCCCAATAGTTAGATCAAAACCTGAATTGAGATTGGAGTAGATCTCCTGAGCTTCGGGTGAGTATGGCTTGATCCTTGCTGGTGACGCTTTTTTTTGGCGAGTGGTTGCCTGTGATCTGGATACGATCTGTTGTTGCTGATGTGCATCCCTTTGGAGAAGTCGGCGGATCGCTGTTTGAAATTTGGACCGAAAAATTCGTAGATCTAACACCACCTGTTCCCATAGAGGGCGCCAATTGATGAGGGATGGCCCCATCAATACCCATGGTTACTAGCCTAGGGTAAGAGTTATGAGGTAGAGAACGCGTGGTGTTGGTAGATTCGTCGGCTGACAAGGGGGAATTACCCAGGTTCGGGGCCCTTGAGTGAGGTAAAACTCTTACTCCTGCTTGTATGTTATTGATTGTGTATATGCGGCGAATACAGGGGTCTTGCAAGATGTCGGTCTTGCTAGGGTTTTTCTGATTCTAGTTGGGCGTGTCTTTGATCGGCCACACTCATGTCCTTTATATAGGGGTACAGGTCTCGGGTCGTGACCGACTAGGACTACATTTATGGAAAGTACTACCGACTATGCTATCTATGGTATATGTCTTCGACTAGGGCTTCGCTTGTTGGGCTTCTTCAGCCTATTGACAATTGGGATTTAGTCATTACGTGCACCAGGTACCCACACGAAGGGGTACCCATTTGGTATAACCTTGTCAGCAGCGAACGTGAAGCCTGCACACAATCAATCAAGATACTTTGCCCCAACTTAACAGTGAGGTTGTCAATCTCACCGGCCTGCTGTAACAAAGGATTAAACGTATGTGTGGAAGAAAGATATATGTTTGCAGAAAGTAACAGGTTTGCAGTTGTGGTTTTATCAGATTAATGAGAAGGACCGGGGTCCACAGTTCACTAGTGGTGTATCTCCATAAATAATAATAACATTCATCCATGCGTGGTAAACAAATTACAGCTAGGCAATTGACAAAATAATGATGAGCAACCCAATGCATACACTAATGATATGGTGTCTAGTGTGAGATTCATTCGGGTATTACAACAATATACATAGACCGTTCCAACCGCATCTATGACTAATAATCCACCTTCCGGTTAGCGTCCGCACCCCTTTCAGTATTAAGTTGCATGCAACATAATCTCGTCTTAAGCACTGTGTGTAAAGTAAGTAAGTACCATCATCCTTAGACAAAGTACTATTGGTTTATCCCTAGTAGCAACAGTACATTTACAACCTTAGAGCTTTCTGTCACTGCCCCACATCTATACTTCTTATAAAGTAAAACCCCACTAACTTCCAATTAATGATTCTATCTCAACATGCAAGCTATCCACATCACTTCCTATTATAGCCAACCAATTGTCCACATCATCCCACTAATATTCATTACTTATTGTTCTACATGCAATTATCCACGTAATCTTTTCTTCTAGAAATTAAGTTGTCGATGTCATCCTTTTTTTCATTTCAATAATAATACCACACAATTGTGTAATGTAATTATCAAATTAAATCATGTGTTAGGGGAACAACGAAAATTAGTTTGCCAACCAAATGGAATTATTTTCTTGCATCTTTCTATAGCATGCTTCAAATTTTCTTAAGAGATACCCGCTGCAATGCGGGGGTATCATTCTAGTTTAATAGAGACATGAACCCACTATCGAGCATAAATACCCCCTCTTGGAGTTACGAGCATCTACTTGGCCAAAACACACACGTAGCGGAGAGCATGCAAGACCATTAAATAGCGCACACATGATATCTTATGAAGCAATAACGTTAGTACTCAATATTCATCGGATCCCAGCAAACACAACATGGAGAATTACATAAAGACGATCTTGATCATGATAGGCAGCTCACAAGATCTAAACATGATAGCTCAAGAGGAGAAGACAACCATCTAGTTACAGCTATGGACCCGTAGTCCAAGATAGACCACTCACGCATCAGTCCGGAGGCGGTCATGGCGACGTAGAGGCCTCCGGGGACGCCCCCTCCCGGCAGGGTGCCGGGGAGCAGTTCTGATCTCTCCCGAAGTGGTGGTGATGATGGCGGCTTCTCGGGACCCGTGGAGGAAAAAGTGATTAACCATGCTCTCTTTTTAGGCCAAGGGGGTATTTGTAGGCGAAAGACCTAGGTCGGTGGGCTCCCTAGGGCGCCACATCGCCTCCCGGCGCGGCAGGAAGTGGGGCCGCGCCACCAGGTGATGTGGCCGCCTCGCGGCCCTTGTTCGTCTCGTCTTCGGTTTTTCGCGACGCAAATATTTTAAAAATAATTCCTGGTTGATTTATTTACAATTTGGCGGATATTTCCTTAAGTACTTTTTTGAAACCAAAAATAAAAGAAAACTGGGAACTGGCACTGTGGCATCTTGTTAATAGGTTAGTCCCAGAAAATGCATAAAACTATATAAAAAATATATAAAACATGTAATAATATGATATAACATAGCATGGAACATAAGAAAATATGGATACGTTGGAGACGTATCAACATCCCCAAGCTTAGTTCTACTCGTCCCGAGTAGGCAAGAACGATAAAAGAAGAATAATTTCTAAAGTGACATGCTTAAACACAATCTTGATCATGTAATAATGTAAGGCATGTAAACTGAGATCAAATCAATAAGGGTTGTAGTTTATATTGATATTGAAAGGACAATGATGTCGCCTAGAGGGGGGGTGATGTGGTTATACCAGATAGGTATACTCAGCTTATTAAGTTAAAGGGTGTTTTCCCGTAAGGCCCAGTTGATGGCCCATATAAAGGAGAGGATAAGGAACTTTCGACCAGCTGGAGTATGAAACAAGTTAGGCGGCTTCGTGCCGACTTAGGAAGCTTACAGTTGTAATTCAAGTTGTATTCGAACTCCTGAGACCTGGATCCATATATATATATGGGTCAGGAGGGAGGCAATAGGGCTACGTGTAATCTGAGATACCCAAACCCTAGCGAAGCATTGACTCGCCAGGATAGCCTTGTAATCATATCGAGAGGTTGACAATATAGATCTGACGAGCAATCCATTGCCTGTCAGCCGTCCGAGTTCGACAACACCCATATACTCTTCCCTTCGATACAACCGTAGGTGCTTCACCATGGACTTGTCGAGTTAATCCCTCGTCAGGGGGGGAGCGGGGGGTGAATAGGCGGTTTAAAACTTTTCCGGTTTAGGATTGATAATTGCAGAATAAAACTAGGTGTTGAAATTAACAAGCCGACAACCTAAATAAACTAGGCTCACCTATGTGCACCAACAACTTATGCTAAGCAAGACAAACAACAACGTGATAGCTATAGAATACTTCAAGCATGAAGGCTATCACAAAGTAAATTGCATAAGTATAAAGCTCGGGTATAGAAATAACCGAGGCACGTGGAGACGAGGATGTATTCCCGAGTTCCTCCTTGTTAAGGGAGTACGTCTCGTTGGAGAGGTGTGAACCGACACAACGGTTCAACAACCACAAAGGTTTCACCTTCTTGTCCGATGAACTGCACCACAAAGTCTTGGTTCACCTTCCACTATCGGAATTCCTTCGAGGCGGAATCCAGAGCCTTTCAACAAGAATCCGGGGCACAACCCACAATGGGATTGGGGGCTCCCGAACGGCTTCAAGTGACCACACAAGGGTCCTACCACCACAAAGGCGTCTAGGGTCCAAGGACCCAAGAGTAACAAGCTCACAAACTTTCAACTTCCACGAATCCTCGTGGAGAGCACACTGATGCACCAAATGCAAAAGGCAAGAGCACAAGTGCTCAAATCCTTCACTCTCGAATCCCAACGAAGCAACAAATGCTTATGGGGGAATAAGAGAGGAAGAACAAAGAGGAGATGCACCAAGAACTCCAAGATCAAGATCTACTAGGTACTCCTCACTTAGAGGAGAGATGGATTGGTATAAATGTAGATCTAGATCTCCTCTCTCAAATCCCTCAAAGATATGCAAGAATCATGGGAGGAAATGGGAGAGGGGCAAGCTTTCCAAGGTCAACAATGGAGAAGAGAGAGAGAGAGAGAGAGAGAGAGAGAGAGAGAGAGAGGGGGGGAAAATGTGCTTGGAAGAACTACTCTCTCTGGGGAAGAAGGGGGCTTTTTAAAGGTCCCACAAAAAAGGCCGTTGCAGGAAAACTTCACACCGGAGTTTCCGGTCATTAGGGCCGGAAACTCCGGCCAGGGGCGGAAACTCCGGCCCCCACCAGGGGCTGAACACCGTCAACACAGCCGAGTCTTGGACAAACTCTCCGGTGCCCTGGGCCGGAAAGTTCATCCAGGGGCGAAAACTCCGGCCTTTGAGGCCGGAAACTCCGCCCCCACCAGGGGCTGAACCACTTCAAAGCAGCTTTGGAGGAAAAGCGTTGAGTCCGGAGACTCCGGTCCTGGGGACCGGAAACTCCGGCCTAAGAAAAAGCTGCTGTAAAAACTAAACATGAAAACTGTTATAACTTTTGCAAATGAACTCCAAACTTGCTTGATGCACACGGTGGGTGTGTTGTTGGGAGACCTCAAGAGGAAGGTGTGAAGTAGTGTAGCAACAAGTTTCTGTCAGTTATAAAACCAAGCTTATCGAACCAGTAGGGATGAATGTTCACTCGAGGTTGTTGGCGGCGACGTTTACACGGCGCAATACCAGCGTCAGCAGCGAACGTGGAGCCTGCACACAATCAATCAAGATACTTTGCCCCAACTTAACAGTGAGGTTGTCAATCTCACCGTCTTGTCGTAACAAAGGATTGAACGAATGTGTGGAAGAAAGATATATATTTGCAGAAAGTAACAGGTTTGCAGTTGTGGTTTTATCATATTAATGAGAAGGACCGGGGTCCACAGTTCACTAGTGTTGTCTCTCCATAAATAATAATAACATTCATCCATGCTTGGTAAACAAATTACAGCTAGGCAATTGACAAAATAATGATGAGCAACCCAATGCATATACTAATGATATGGTGTCTATTGTGAGATTCATTCGGGCATTACAACAATATACATAGACCGTTCCAACCGCATCTATGACTAATAATCCACCTTCCGGTTAGCGTCCGTACCCCTTTCAGTATTAAGTTGCACGCAACAGATTATCGCCTTAACCACTGCGTGTAAAGTAAGTAAGTAACATCATCCTTAGGCAAAGTACTACAGTTTTATCCCTAATAGCAACATTACATCTACAACCTTAGAGCTTTCTGTTACTGCCCAAGTTTTTATAGTGACATGAACCCACTATCGAGCATAAATACCCCCTCTTGGAGTTACGAGCATCTACTTGGCCAAAGCACACACAAGTAACAGAGAGCATGCAAGATCATTAAATAGCACACACATGATATATTATGAAGCAATAACTTTAGTACTCAATATTCATCGGAGCCCAGCAAACACAACATGGAGAATTACATAAAGATGATCATGATCATGATAGTCAGCTCACAAGATCTAAACATGATACCACAAGAGGAGAAGACAACCATCTAGCTATTGCTATGAACCTGTAGTCCAATGGTAGACTACTCACGCATCAGTCTGAAGGCGGTCATGGCGACGTAGAGGCCTCCGGGGACGATTCCCCCTCCCGGCAGTGTGCCGGGGAGCAGTTCTGATCTCTCTCGAATTGGTGTTGACGATGGCGGCGGCTCGGGACCCGTGGAGTAAAAATTTGTTAACCGTGCTCTTTTTTTAGGTCAAGGGGGTATTTGTAGGCGAAAGACCTAGGTCGGTGGGCGCCTGAGGGCGCCACATCGCCTCCCGGCACGGCAGGAAGCGGGGCCACGCCACCAGGTGATGTGGCCGCCTCGCGACCCTTCTTCGTCTCGTCTTCGGTTCTTCGCGACGCAAATATTACAAAAATAATTCCTCGTTGATTTATTTCCAATTTGGCGGATATTTCCTTAAGTACTTTTCTGAAACCAAAAACAGCAGAAAACAGGGAACTGGCACTGTGGCATCTTGTTAATATGTTAGTCCCATAAAATGCATAAAACTATATAAAATGCATAGAAAACATGTAATAATATGATATAACATAGCATGGAACATAAGAAATTATGCATACGTTGGAGACGTATCAGCTGCGTTGACGCCGGGGAAATTCCCTCCTGGAGGGGGGAAATCGTCGCCATTGTCATCGTCATCGAGCTGCACTCCATCACCATCGCCAACACCACCATCTCCACCGCCGACGCCGTCATCTCCATCCATCCACTCTGTTCCCGCTGTAACATCTAGGGCTAAACTCTGTATATCTGATAGGGGAAACTCTCCCGGTGTTGATTGCTATTGTTATTGATGCTATTGAGTGAAACCGTTGAATTAGGGTTTATGTTCAGATTGTTATCCATCATTATATCACCCTGATCATGTTCCATAAGGTGTGTTGTGAGTAGTTCGTTGTGTTCTTGAGGACATGGGAGCAGTCTAGATGTTATTAGTGAACTATGTTGAATAATATTTGATGTTTTGATATTTAAGTTGTGGTGCCATTCTTCTAGTGGTGTTATGTGAACGTCGACTACATGACACTTCACCTTTACGGGCCTAGGGGAATGCATCGTGTACTCGGTTATCATTTGTGGGGTTGCCGGAGTGACAGAAACCTAAACCCCCGTTGGTATTCTGATGCACGAGGGATCGCAGGATCTCAGAGTTTAAGGCTATGGTTAGATTTATCTTAATTACTTTCTTGTATTTGCGCATGCTTGCAGGGGGTATAATCATAAGTATGTATTTGTCATAGGAAGGGCGGTGCATTAGCATAGGCTCACCCACACGACACTTATCTAAACACTAAAGATTATTCATCAATATGAAGCGAAAACACTAGACAGAAATCCCGTGTGTCTTTAAGAGCATTTGGTCATCATAAGTAAGCAAACCGGCTTGTCCTTTGCTCTCAAAAGGATTGGGCTACTCGCTGCAATTATATTTGCCGCGCTTTATTTACTCGCACTTTATTTCCTTGTTATTTCAAAGTCTACTGAAAACTTGTCTGCTAGTGTTTACAATGAATTCCTCATCAAAACCACTTGTCAACACCTTCTGCACCTCGTTAGGTTCGACACTCTTATTTATCAAAAGTATTACGATACATCCCCTATACTTGTGGGTCATCAGGGGGATTAATAGCGGGGACTCTAGAGTTTATAGCTATGGTGGGACTTTATGTCTTAATAATTCTTTTGTTGCTAATTAACTTGGCAATCAAATCCATCATAAGAGGTTTAGTTTATTTATTTAACTACACCTAAATATGGTTCCGTCCAAAGAATATTGAAACTTGAAAGATATTTACCGTGTCATTTTAGAAATCTCTGTGCCTAGTAAAATCCATGCCGCCCTTGGGAACGTTTTCCACATATAAGAAACACACCACTTAAACTTGTCCTCTTGCTAAAAGGAGGGTTGGGATTTCTCTCATTTAGAGCTTTCGTCATGTTGCTAAAAGAAGGATTTTCATTTCTCTCATCTAGAGCTTTCACTTGCTACTATTTATTTTTCAGCATTTTTATTATCTTGGAACTATACACTAAAAAATCCAATAACACTTGCAACATTTATTGTTTTGTTTATCACTCTCGTTAAACCTTTAGCTCGTCGTGGGTTCGAAAACCTTTTCTAATTGAAAAGTACTACAATTGATCTCCTACACTTGGGAGCCATCACCTGCTCGCCTACGTTCTTCTTTATCGTATGTGTCTACTTCCTCTTCGTTACTACGTCTGCGTCAACTTCATCTTCATCATGACCACTGACGCCGACCGTCTCGCCACTGAGAAGGCTGCCGCTGAAAAGAGTGCTGCCAATGACGCCGCTGTTTCTGCTTCAACCAACAGGCCTACTAGAGGGTATGATATGTTTATGCTTCTACTGCTTATTTCCTTGCTTGTCGTACTAGTAATCTGTATAGCTATTTCTACTATCTATCTAGTACATGGCTATATCATTAAGTTTTAGTATGTCATTAGCATTGATCATGTCATGATTTTAGTCTTCTTTTCAAACCGTCCAAGCATTGAAGGCATATCTGCAATGTTGACCTTTTACATGACTCTGGGCTGCATAAACGTTGGTCACTTCCAAGTTTTTTAAAAGATTTGTCTCCGCTGCTAGGTAACCGATAAGCTAATTGGCCTTTACTCTCCTCAAACCAGAAACCACCATAGCATTGATGGCATTTCTTATAGGCATCAAAGAGAAAACTCTTTTGACGTGACATTTTGAAGCGAGATTTTGTTGTAGAAAAAGGTAAATGAAAAAAAGAATGGTTCAATGGCTCACAACCAATAGGAAGAATTGAGGTGATGCGGCATGCTTACATGTAACCGATGAGCATCGCTCCAAGTCACTTTTTATAAATCTAAAATCATAGATCAGAGAAACATGCAAGTGCACTTAGATTTAAACTGTAGTAAGTCTCACTTTTCTCATGAACTTAAGAAAATCGGTCGATTCAGACATATGCACTCCCTTTATTAACATATCATTTTTCATTGCTAAACCCATCATACTATGAATAATATTATGGTATGATATAGATGAAATAATACTTCTGTTATCTAACACAATGCACACACTAATAAGAAGAACCATGCACATTGCGAGGGGAACCATGCTAGTTCAGAAAACTAAAACAACGTGCTGTCGTGGGGATCGTCTTGCCCCCGACTAGGTCGTGCCATAACGACTCGGAAGACGCCCACGGCCTTCATATAATCTCACTCACGACTGAACATAAGAACTACACCCTCCATTTCACAATATAAGATGTTCTAGGTATTGTACATGATGTTTAGATTCACATCAAAATAAGTATACACATGCCGCACTAAAATGTGACTAGATACATGTGTGTACATGTGAATGTGAAAAAAGCTAAAACATTATAAAAACGGAGGGAGTAGCTAACAGTCTAATTGTCAAAACAGAAAACAGACACTACGGAAGTCTGACGGAACTGAATAAAACATCGAAAATGCAGTAGCTAGATTATCCAACAGAGGATGGTATACTATGCTCAACACTCAACAATGCCCTCAGCATCATCAGCGTTCTCATCCGCCGTCTCAGAGGGAGCTAGTTGGACTGGTGCTAGCGGGCCGCGGATCAGATCCAGTTTGTGGAACCGACTCGCTGGGCTGGCCTGACTCTTTTTTGGGAGGTTCCTGAGAGTCTTTCTCAGACTGATGTTTCTCAACCACGAGTGTCCTGAAATGGCGGTGAACCTGCTTGTGCTTTGAGTCCTCCCCACGAGGAGGCCGAATGACAATGGACCGCTGACGTGGGTGCTTTGTAGTTAACAGTGGACCAAGAATGGCAAAGTTTGCTGTGTCCAACCCATCCGAACCATCGATAATGCTAGTTTCTGTCCTCGCTTTAGATTTTTTGGAAGCACCTGCTTTTATGGGAATAAGTTCTGCAAGCTCCTCCATGCTTGCCTCTTGTGCAGATACGCAAGAAGTCCTAGAAATAAACAATTAGTTGAATGAAAGGCTAAAGTCCTAGAAATGTCTTTTCAAATAAGAATAGAGCCACTTTGAAAGGCAAAATTTATACGTGATTTTCTATCTTTAGAGGATTAGAATACTAAATTTGCAAAGATGGTTCATCATTTATACTATTAGCTACACCCTCCATCACATAGTATAAGATATTATTAAAACAAGTATAGAACTATAGTGTTTGTAATAATCGGAAAGTCATTTTGCCTCCTGAGATATGGTGCTCCCTCTAATTAAAATATTTAAAAATGTATCAAACTTTTGTAAAAAATCAGAAAAACATTCTGTATGTTTTCAATATTATGTACGGAAAATGCTTGCTTGAACCTGGCGACATCTGCTATTGGCACAAATCTCATTTTTAATTGTCCAAATTGAGAACTCTTTCGTGGACTAGTGGTAGCCGTGTGTATGCGCATAAGGGCCAGGTCTCGAGTTCGAATTCTCACTTCTACCTTAATGACAAAGCCGGGGTGGAGTCCCCCCTCCGGTCTTGTTGTAAATTGTCCAAATTTGACGCGAGCCCCACAGCAGTAGCAAATGTTTTTGGTTCTCCCTCCATCCGGGTTTATAGTATGCAACTAACAATTCTTTGGATGAGAATATTTTTTAAACCTGACATTTCTTGCACAGATCTCCAATGACTAGCACATGCATTGGCTTAATTACTTAGAATAAGAAGTAAAGTCTATGAAGATTGGTCAAGGGAAGCACCATCCTTAATTAAAAGGGGTATTAATTGCCTAAATTACAACCTATACTTAAGAAAACCTGATTTTAATATTGCATCCTATAAACCGGGATGTAGGGACTTGAAAAGGAGGATACAAACGGAAATAGATACACGCACGGTCCCTGGTAATTAATTGGATTTCTTTCCTTCCTCTCTTCTTCCGCTAGGACCCATGCCGCTGCAGGAGCCAGAGATCCCCGTCCCAGATTACGAGGACCCCGACTACGACTGCCTTGGGCGAGTGGCAGAGCTGGTGTACAAGCATTGGGTTCACCTTCAAATGCTTCACTTATTATGTATTTACCCATGCTAATTTAGTGAAGTACTAGGTAACTTAGTACGGCCATGCCGCGCGTGAGGCGAAGAAAATTTAAATTTGGTAATAAGGCTTGAAATATTCACTAATTTGAAATATTAGAACGTATTTATCTTTCGTCTTGCTTATAGAAAGCTTGTACTTTGGAGTTTAATTTTTCTAGTTAATCCCACATTCAGATGGAATGCACTGTGTGAGTATTTGTTAATTTCAATCTTTAATTTGAGGGAACGAACTTTGAATTTGTTCAAATATTCATATTGCTCACATGTTCAAATAGTTTTGCATAATGCCATAAGTAATTTGTTTGATCACATTGATATATTCAGATGGAATACATTGTGCGAGCATTTGCTAAATTAAATTTGAATTTTGAGGGAATGATTGTAGAACTTATTCAAATATTCGCTTTATGAAAAGTATTCAAACATGCTTCGATTAGGCCATGAATAATTTGTTTATTTTTTTGTCGTCGTTTTGATATATTTTTTGTATTTTTCTAACGGATAAATCCGAAGATATGAATTTTCTAATATTAATCAATTTTTAGGAAAACAAATTCGGGGAAAACGGAGTCACACTGACAGACCGGGCCCACCGTGGCGTCACGGATGACGTTAGCGATGGCCAGCTCCGCCCGCGGCGACGATGTCGGCGCTGAATCCCAGTGAGCCGAGCCGCGTGGTGGAGTCCTTGTTGCGGGCTGGCCGGTAGCGGTGGCGCGGCCAGCCGAAAAGCGGTGAGCTCGAAGAAGGCGCGGCGGCGGAGCTCCCGGCGACCTTCGATTCGAGCAGCGAGGAGCAGAGCGGCGGTGACTTCGGTGGCGCTCGGGAGAAAGGGAAGGGGGAAATGCGTTGGTCATTTTGCAGGAAAGCCTGTGACTTTTCCCGTATTTGCAAATAGGTCCGTACACGGAGTAACCTCTGGACTGCGGGTTCACGGATGATGACCGCGGTTCACGGATGATGACCGAGCCACGTGTCGTGACCTAATTGGTTAAAAATCAAGAATGACATGTCTTCCTCTTCGGGTGACATGGGAAAATCGTGACCGTCCATTACGATGATCGGACGGCTAAGAAATAGGGGGCAACGTGGAAGCATCGCTAGGGTCGAAATCCTTCGCCCTTTATATACTACTAGGAAAAATACCCGTGCTTCGCTACGGGGGATGGTCGCCACAGCGGCGGCTGTTATCCTCCTCCCCTCGCACCGGCCGAAATTAGAAATTCTTGTTTCGTCGTCGTCGGAATTAGTTCCTCCTCAACGGATGGCGTCACCCACTTGGCTGTTGTTGCAGCCTCGAGCTGCAACTCTCTCCCGCTATCTGTCGCTCGAACTAACCTAACAAAGGTGGAAGACGAAGTTCATATAACACTAACCCACTAAGCCACGCGCCCCCAGCTTGTGCCCACGTCATGCTCTGAACACGCTCGACATGGCCGAGCACGGCGCCGAGGATGCAGTCCTCCTCCTTCCTCGCTAACGACTAACAGACACACACCTACGTGCCAGGTGCGCCACAGACTCGACCAGTACACACACGAATGCGCCACGCCGTCCACGGTCTCGACACAGCGCCCATACGCCTGAGACACACCGTGCACGCCAATGGCTTATTGCTAACACTGGCCGGCTCTGTCGAGCCCTGGGTCGATCAATCTAGCACGCACACGGGCCTGAGGCAAAGCGTGTTCGCTGAAAGAGCACGGGGAGCGGAACGGGCGGCGCTGGTGACCGTTTGATCACCGGCTCGTTGAAGGACTTGATTGCTTCTTTTTGTGTGTTTAAAATTGTTCTGTGAAATTTTAGACCTATCTGTAATTTTTATTTTTAGACCTATCTGAAATTTAAATCCAATAAAAGTGTCTGATAAGCGTTAGCAATATCTGGCTGCATAATCTTAAAAATAAAATATGGCTGCATTTTATCACATCATGGGGCCATCACAAGGATAAAGCATTGGCTTTTTTCCTCATAAGTTGTAACAGACTAAAATGCAAAAGCTGCCCAGTTACCCATGCTGTAATGTGGGTTCTTCCTACTTTCCGAGAGACTAAATTGTAAAAATGATGGACTGCGGGTTGACTTCCCTATGTGTCAGGGGGTTTCAACCAAAGGAAGGAAGTCATCCATCTTTTAGTATTAGGTAGAGATAGAGATATCTATATCTATCTACTAGAAGATGGACCTGAACCCAGTGGCTTTGTCTTCTAGCTTCACCATTGGTGTCCTCGGGGAGCCCACCCTAACGTCACCCTTCAACACCGCCATCACCGTTGCCCTCCACACGCGTCACAGTGGACCACGACCGTCAATGCTGCGCTCGCTTCGCGTCCCCGAGGACTCCTCCGCTGGGTGTCGCGCAGCAACTGGTAGTCGACGTAGTACACCGCCTCGTTGAAGCTTTTTTTTTACAGGAATATTAAGCCCAACAGGAGGGGTATTGAACCAAATATGCCTACCACTGTCAAGCGTAGTAGCCAGGCGAGCCAGATTATGCGCCTCCTTATTAGCTTCGCGAAGCTCGTGGCGGAACACAGCCACCGAAAACCTCTCCCTAAGAGCAGCAATCTCGTTCAGAATCATGCATTGCTCTCCACGGTTCAGCTCACCATTAATATCCTTGATCACATTCAAGCAGTCCGAAGTGATATGCAGTTTCTGGTCATGAAGATCTTCAGCTAGCTTCAGAGCTTCCCCACACGCCAAGGCTTCCAGAGTTTGCGGGTTGGAGATGCCTTAAAAAATCACAGCAGAAGCTCCCAGAAAAACGCCAGCGCTACTCCGACAGATCGCTGCCACAGCTCCCCGGCTCTGCTGCTTCGCCACCGCACCATCAACGTAGATTTTGACATTTCCTTCCGGAGGTGGAGACCAAGGCAGTGTACTCCTCGGTGCCACAGCATTCTTCGTGCCATTCACCTGGTGAACCAAGGACAGCTCGGCTAAGTACCTGGTAATGAAGAGGTGTGTGGAGAGCGGGGATTGGTGCTCTCCTTCATGGATTAGTTTTCTCCGAGCCCACCAGATTGACCACAAAGTCACCAGCACTTCGACAAAACTGTATTGACTTAAGGCATTGCTGAGCGAAAACAACCACAGCTTTGGATCGCTAGTAGTGTCCTCAACAAGGGGAAGGAATAGATCATCATCCTTTAGAGCCCACACACTTTGCGCCATATTACATTCCAGAAGCGCATGCCTCCAGGTATCCACTGCGAGATTGCATACCGTGCACACATTCGAGGTAGCCAAATGCCGATGCTCCCTCACTTCACCGGTTGGCAGAGATGAGCGTGCCAAGCGCCAGGCGAAAATTCAAAGCTTCGACGGGACCTCCACTTTCCATAGAAGTTTCCATCCCTGTTCCTCGCGCTCCTCATTGGACGGTGCAGCAGTACCATCCAGGTAACTCACACGGCGCCTTTTCACTTCCATGATCACACTGTAAGCTGAACGAACAGAAAACAAGCCCCGCTTGTCATAATGCCATAAGTCAGCTTGTCTCCTATGACTTATCGGAATTTGCATAACTGCCTCGACATCCATAGGGAGGAGATACTCCTGGAGCTTGTTGATGTCCCAAGTTCTTGTTGCCGGATTAATTAGAGAAGACACAAACACAGACACAAACATAGGTGGATTACTCGAAAAACTACAAATGGGTCGCAGCTGATAATCTCTCGGGATCCAATTGTCATTGAAGATTGTTGTAGATTCCCCATCTCCAATCCGCTTAACCAGGCCCAGCTTCAGTGCATCCCGACCTTCGCAAAGGGACCTCCATATCACTGAAGGGTTAGAGCCCAGCTCTGCCGCAAGAACATCCGATGTAGGGAAATACAACGCCTTTAGAATGCGAGCACTAAGGGAATCTGGAACAGTAAGAATTCTCCAGACTTGGCGCGCAAGCATAGCGAGATTAAAATCCTCTATATCTCTGAATCCCAAGCATCCCTTGTATTTCGGCATTGACATGGGAGTCCCAAGAAACCCATGTCGTCTTGTGTTCCCCGTTCTTACTCCCCCACCAAAAACTTCTCACCATAGAAGTGATGTGTTTACACAAACCTCGGGGAAGCTTAAAAAGAGCCATCGAATAAGTTGGAATGGCCTGAATGACAGACTTGATTAATATTTCCTTGCCACCACCTGACAAGATTTTCTCCATCCATCCTTGTAAGCGTTTCCAAATTCTGTCCTTTAAATAGCTGAACGCACCATTTTTGCCTCTCCCCACCGCAGATGGTAAGCCCAAATATTTCTGCGTTGAGAGACTCGTTTTGGACCTCCAGGATTTGCTTAATATTCTCCTTAATAGCAGCTGGACACTTTTTGGAGAAAAATATAGAGGACTTGTCATGGTTAATCTGTTGCCCAGACGCCCCGGCAATAGATCTCCAAAACCTTCTTCATTGCTGCCGCTTCAACAGAGACAGCCTTGCCAAACATAATACAATCATCGGCAAATAGAAGATGATTAACTCGAGGAGCTGTTGCAGCAATTTGTACTCCACTCAACCCATTGTTAGCCATCGCCCTTTTCATTAGACATGACAATCCTTCCGCAGCAAGCAAGAAGAGGTAGGGGGAGATGGGGTCCCCCTGTCTAATACCTCGGCTTGGCTTAAACTCTGCAGTTCGGCCTCCATTAAACAACACAGAGAATGTTACAGACCGGACACCTCTCATGATGGCATCAACGAACTGATGTGAGAGTCCCAACTTCTTCATGATGGCCTCAAGATAATCCCACTCTAAGCGATCGTACCCTTCTTCATATCCAACTTTAGAGCATAGGTTGTATTCCTCTTGCTCCTATTCTTCCTCATGAAATGGAGACACTCATACGCCGTGATCACATTGTCCGTGATAAGACGTCCTGGAACAAAAGCAGATTGCTCTTCCGAAATGATCTCGGGAAGAATCTTTTTCAGACGATTAGCAAGAACTTTGGATGCAATTTTGTACACCACGTTGCACAAGCTTATCAATCTGAACTGGGAGAGAGAAGTTGGGTTCATTACCTTGGGAATTATTACGATGAACGTTTTATTAATCTCCTCCGATGAGTTTTCCCCATCAAGAATACGGATCACAATTTGCGTGAGTTCCTCCTTGCATAAACTCCAGTGCTTTTGGAAGAAATGAGCCGGGAAACCATCGGGTCCCGGAGCTTTTGTGGGGAACATTTGAAATAGGGCCACTTTCACCTCTTCCAATGTATAGGGAGAGTTTAGAGAGTTGTTCATTTCGGATGTAACCTTGCGAGGTACATGCGATAGTACTTCCTCGATACCAATTGTACCTTCCGTCTTGTACAGGTCTTCATAGAAATCATGTGTCATGGCTTCCAATTCGTCTTGATTCTCACACACCGACCCATTGGGTCGTGTAAGGCGTGTAATTCTATTCTTCTTCCTCCTATTACTTGACTTCAAATGGAAGAAACGCGTATTTTTGTCACCTTCCGCAAGCCACTATACCCTCGCCCGTTGACGCCACATAATCTCTTCCCGGTAGCCCAGCTCAGCGAGGCGTTCCTCTACTTTTTTCTCCTCGTAAGATGGACCAACCCGCAGCGGATCAGACCTAAGTACCTTCAGTTTCTTCCTCAGTTCTCTTTGTTCAGCTCGGACAGCACCGAAAGTGGAACTACCCCAAGCTGAAAGGGCGGTAGCTGTAGACTGCAGTTTGGTGTGCAACTCAGCCTCAGTTCGTGCATGATTTGAGGTTCATGCTTCATGCAGCATCCCCTCGAAATCCTCATGTCGTTCCCACATGACCTCATACTTGAAAGGCTTCTCATTTGCAATGCGTCTATTGTTTGCTTCCATCTCATTCAGCAGCAGAATCGGGGAGTGGTCTGACTTAACAGGAAACAGATGTGTTACCGTGGCGAAAGGAAACCGGGCACACCAATCGGCTGCGGCGAGCACACGATCCAACCTGACACGACAATAATCATTATTTGGTAGTTTCCTCTCGAAAGTCCAATCCAAACCTATGTAACCAATGTCACACAGTTGGCATGCATCCACGACTTCTCTAAAGAGGTTTATCTGGCTCATATCCCTCTCATTTGGCCCCATCTGTTCCTCTCTCTGCAAGACTTCATTGAAATCCCCAATACACATCCATGGAAGATCCGCATCTACTTTTAAGGAACTTCATCATATCCCAGGTCCTGTATCTCAAGGTCCTGTTTGCTTCGCCATACCAAGCCGTAAGTCTCCATGGTTCTTTCCCCGACTCATACACTATCATATCAATATGATACTTTGAGAAATTCCTCAAAACCAGATACACTGGGTTTTTCCAAAAAATACATAAACCTCCACTTCTACCCGTGTTGGTCACTCCAAAGGCATGATCAAAACCAAGGGTACTAGCAAGACCCTCAACACGATACTTTGCGATCTGTGTTTCCACCACACATAGTATCGAAGGTGAATTAATGCGAGCAAGGTCGCGAAGCTCATGAACTGTCGCGGGGTCACCCAAACCGCGACAGTTCCAGCTAAGAGTACTCATTGGGTATGGCGGTCCTCCTCGAAGGAGGCCGCCGAGGTTCCCGTAACCATGTTCTTCTCTGTCGTCTTCCTATGTTTCCTCTCTCGTGGTGAAACATATGATGGTGGGGGAGGTGGTTCAGCCATCACAGAGGGAATAGTGCAGCCCCTAATATCACCCACGCCTACATCAGTACTCACCTCGGTCCTTAAGAGATCACCGTCCATATTCATCTTGCTTTGAGTATCACTGCCACCATCCTCCTGATCCTGAGAATCAGCATATTTCAGCGGGCTCAGAGCAGTGTCGTCGACATCATCGTCAAGCTCAGCATCCTTGGAGGACCTCTTCCGAGGGTGAGTAGGTGCTCCTCCTCCGCGACCCATTCTGCCTCCACGACCCCAGGCTACAAACACAAACCTACGAGGTTCTACCACTGGTTGAACAGCTCGCCGTTTCGCGAGCATCCAACTCCCATACTGCAACTTGCTCTCATCCCACGCACCATCTCCACATTCTTCATGGTCATGTCCCATAAGTCCACAGTGCTTACAAAAAAACGGAAGCTTCTCATACTTAACAGGCAATAACTTCCTCCCCTCCGGTAGAACTAAAGAAACAACTCGGGTGAGTGCCCTGGTGACATCAACTCTCACCCTGAGTCGGACATAGTTTCCCTCGAAGAAAAGCTTGGGATTCATCTGCACTTCCTTTACTTTGCCTACCCTCCGGGCAAGGTCATCAACTACCTCAGTTTTCCGGAAGAGCTCCGGTACACCATGAATTTGCGCCCAAACTGGCAGCCCTCCAAAAACCACCTTCTCTGGATCAACGAGCCCATCATAATCCTCCAACATAACACCACATCCTCTAAAGGTCCAAGGCCCCTGATGAACAACTTTCTTCCAATCACCCAAACAGTGCATCTGAAAGATGAACAAATTCTCGCCTGCTTCGCGAAACCCCGGCTCCCGGGATAGACTCCAGATGCTCTTCATCTTCTCAAAAAGGGCCACACCACTAAAAGATTGGGAAGTCAGAACTATCCCAATCGCAAGCCAGCGTGCATCCTTCTTGTACTCCCTAATCTCATCCACTCCAACAACAACATCATCCAGTTCATCCTCGTATAACTGGAGATTCTGGAACATGTCCTCAAATTCACCTTCATCCTTGGTCGTTGACGCCGACCCCACGTTGAGTTCCTTCCCAGCCATTGATCCTAGATCGAATCCGCCGCTGCAGGAAGAAAACTTGGGTCTCTCTACGGAAAAACAGCCTCTCCCCCGCGTTACTCCAAGGCTGGGCAGACAGGCAAGCCGTCCCCTTAATCAGCACGAGTGCAATCGCGGGAAGAAGACCAGAATCAAAGTAGAAGACACGGAAAATCTCTCGCCGACGGAGATCGCCTGCGGAGCACGAAGACGTGCGAGAGCTGCTCTCTTCACGTTGAAGCTCTTCTCCTCCGTTGCGCTGCGGTAGCTCAACATCGGCCCATGTAGGCTCTCCATGGGCCGCCAACAGCCTGTCCTCACTGCAGATGCTTCTCGCCCGCGCCTCCGACGACGAGTGTCTAGACTCGAGGCTCATCGACGCCTGCTAGTGCCTCGCCAAGGCGAGGTCTCTAACGAGCCGACGTATCGAGTTGATTTGTGTTCGTTTTTTTCCGCGCAAGCTAAAACCAATACCTATTTACGGCAATGTAAACATGACGTTGTTTTATGATGTCCGCCACGCCCATTCTCGAATTAAATTTGAGCCTCAGACGCGCACAAACAACTTTTGTGTCCGTCCTTTGTTTATCTCAAACCATTCTACCAGACCATTCGACACTCCAATCTTCTCCGCCTCTCTCGCCCTCTTGCAACCATCTTTTAGTTGCCACCTGATTGGTACTCTAAGCCATGCTGGGGAGACCGCGCCTATTCCTCTTCCCCATTGTCACCGGAGCAGCTTCATCTCCACCAAGGATGAGCGCGTTTACAATATTTATGATCATACATGGTAGTTTAGAGTGAGTTGGTTGAGCTTAGGGAGTGTCATATATTGTTCAGTTCTTCCTTCTAGCGTGGCATTCGTAAATCATATTCAGCTCCAAAATGATCTGGTGGATCATGTGTGGCAGTACTATGGAACCAGTAGTTCTATTTGGTACAATGTATTATTTATTTGGTTTGTAAACTATTTGTGGACCAATTTTTATTAGGTACTGAACTATTTGGATCGTATTAATTCGTATTGTTTGCCTGAATTTCTGTTGTATGGAACGGCTAAATCTAAAAAAAAGATCAAAACCCTAGCCATACAGACTCGCTGCATCGGCCTCATCCATTTGACGATCCAAACAGATAAATACGGACAAAATGTGTGTTCGTTTCTTATCGTTCTGGTAGGATGACTCCCACGGGCCGACCTAGAGGCCCCAACGTTGGATGGCCTTGTTGCCACCCTTGTTGTCAATGAAACTTTGGAGAGGATGCGACCAGGTCGATGATGACGGTGATGGCCTTGTTGCCACCCTTGTTGTCAATGAAACTTTGGCGAGGATGCGACCAGGTCGTTCATATACATTGGGATGAAATAGATCAACTAACCATCTACACCTCGATGGGACTACTTTCTTCCCGTAAAACTCACATATCCTTCAAAGATTTTTCGGCGCCATTTCTGGATGAGAAGGTTGAATCCTTATTCAACTGTATTCGGCCAGGAGTGCTGAACTCTGATGATTACTTCTTATTAAATAAGAATGATATCGGTATCGGCTTCTCGTCGTATCAGAAATGCACCGGTGCAATCTGCATGTTTGTATATGGAGTTGCCGTTGATCTTGTGGACGAGTCGTGCGCCGCTGCAATCCGCATGCTTGTATATGGAGTTGTCGGTATTCTTGTGGACGAGTACGTGCAGATAAGTGAGTCCACTTGCCTAGAAGTAATATATAAGTTTTCCAGGGCTGTGATTGCGGTCTTTGGGACTGAGTACTTAAGGGAATCCAATCTCAAGGACACGGCCCGATTATTGTCGATCAACGAGGCCAGAGGCTTCTCCAAAATGATAAGCAACATAGATTATAGGCAACATAGATTGTATGCATTGAGAGTGGAGGAACTGCTTGGCAGGGGCGGTACGAGGGCCATGTTGGAGAGTGCATAGTCATACTTGAGGTTGTGGCATCACAAGTTTTGTGGACTTTGCACTCATATTTTTGGCATGGTCGGCTCCCACAATGATATCAATGTGCTTCAGCGGTCTCTTGTGTTTAACATGCTCTCTAATGACAATGTTCCCGAGGCGACCCACGAGATCAATGGTCACACGTACAAAAAACCATATTACCTAGCCGATGGCATCTAACCTACATGGACTACATTTGTGCAGACCTTCTCCAATCTAATTGGTGAGAAGATGAAGAGGTTGGCAAAGGATGTGGAGCGTGCATTCGGTGCCCTCCAACCACGGTAAGCTATTGTTTGGCACCGAGCTCATCAAGCAGGGCAGTTTCTTGGTGAGTTGGTTGAGCTCCGAGGGCCTCCACTTTTGCTCAGTGTAACGCCCCGGGATTTTTTCCCAAATTAGAAATTGTTTGTTTCTCTTTTTGCATCATTATGACATCATCATGCATCATTTGTATTTTTGCCAATCTTGAATTCAAATGGTTGCATTTAAATTTAAATCACATACTTTGAATTCAAATGCATTTCAAATCTTTTGCAAACTTTCAAACTAATGAATCAATTAGGCTATTTTGAAACTATATAAATTTACCAAAAGTTTTTATAACATTTCCTTTTCTATTTTATTTTAAAAATACAAAAACAGAAAAGAAATAAAAGAAAAAATATAAAACAGAGAAGAAAAAAATGAGTTCTGGCCGAAGTGGGCCGTTCGGCCCAACTTCGGCCCAGCCCAACTTGGCCCATCGCCTGTTGTCTTCTTCCTCATCGTACGGGAAGAACCTTTACACGGTGGAGGCCATGGCGTGTGACACTGCTCCCTCTCCTCTCCTTTAAATCGAGCCGCAACGCCCCCCACGGAACCCTAACCCTAGCCCCTCTCTCCCATCACGTCGCCACCGCCTCCCCTCGTTCTTTTTCCTCTGTTTCTTCCCCACCGATAAAACCCACCGGAGACCACCCCTCCGTGGCGCCGCTGCTTGGGGGTCGTCGATAGGACGTAGAGGAGCCCCGGCGCACCGCATCGACGTCTTCGTCCTCTCCGTGCAAGGGATCGTGCCGGGAGCGACTGGAGCCGACGAGCGTGTCTCCGTCTTCCTCGGCACCGCCGCCGCCGCAAATTGGTCGCCGATGTCCTCTCCAAGCACGAACCACCACTTCAAGAACCCTCACCGTGAACCCCTCGTCCGTTTTCCCCGCTTCCCCTGTCGAATCCGAGTTAGAGTGGACGAGTTCGTCGCCGACTTGCTGCTGGCCGCCATTGCCGACCCAGTGGGCTCGCGCACGAGCTGCAGGCTCCTCTGCATCTCCCCCTTACGCGGCGCGCTCCGCACCAGCACCACACTTCCCACACGCCCGTCTGCGGCACCTCCAGGAATGATCGTCGCCGGCGAGCACTGCAGCCACCGTCTCTGCCTCCGATCGGATTTAGTTTCATCAGAAACTATCCACCTGACTCACAACATAAGCAAACGCGTCCTAAACTTGTCAACACCACTCACCTAACCCAGTGGCTAACGCAGCCGCACCAATCCGTGCTCGCCCGCGACGCGGGATCGAATCCCCTTGGGTGCGCTGATGAAAAAACCCCTATTTCGTTTATTTTTCCCTCACTGACAGTATAGGCCCACCAGTCAGCGACTGTGGGCGCAAGCACACCGTTCCCGCGCTTGGTCAGCACCAGGGCCCGCTGGACAGCCGCACGGGTTAGCCCAGCCTCGGTAAAAAGGGCAGATCCAGATCTAGATCTTTGCGCCAAAGCCCCAGTTGTTTCTGTTTTCTGCGCAGAGACCCCCCCCCCCCCCCCCCTCAACACCTTTTTCCATCACGAACAAGCCCCTGCTCTTTGCAGTTTAGTTCAGAAACTTAATACATTAATAACTTTTGTTTTATAATTTCAAATTAAATAATCGTTATATTTTAAATATCAGAAAAATGTAATCAACATTAATATGTCATTCTTATGCCATTTTGCATCTCTTATTTTAATTGCTTAGTGTAATTTATTTGTTGCACCTAAATAATAAAATATAAAATGTGTTGGGCTTTATTTAATTATTGCCCTATTCCATTAAATTTAATTAGATCACCCATGCCATGTGTTATCATGTTAACCAACATTTAATATTGTTGGATAGATACCATGCATCATTCTCATGATCATGCTGGATCTTTTGCCTTGTTTGTAAGATGCATCTTTTACGCTTTCCAGTGTTTGTTGCTTCTTTGCGGATAAGTCGTTAAGATGTGTGAGCAACGACGAGATCTTCTTCCATGCTGGATTCCAGGCAAGCAAAGTTTGCTTGTTTACCTATACATTGTCTTTCATTCCTGCCGTTGATCTCTGCTATCCTAGTATTCGATTCTTGTGTCGCGATCCCATCACATGTTTATCCTGCAGCCGATACAGCTTTATCCCCACAACCTATTATTTGTTGCATATTTACCTGTTGGCCTTGCGAGTCGTAGCACATGCTTAGAGTTGGTTGTGCGAGTCGTTTGTCTGTCTTTTATTTCATATGTTTAGCATGATAGATTATCTACCTTAATAAAATGATGTCATATGTTGGGTATTATAATTAAATGATAAGGCACCGGCGGAAGGCCTTGCGAGGTGATTTGTTCTGCTAAGTGTCGACCTAGGATCTGAGATTTTGTCCTCAGATCCAATTTTGAGCGCACTAACCACTTGTGGGAGGCCCTATGGAGCCCCCGCGGTTTCGATCTAATCCGCTTCTTATCCAGGGTGACGCAAGTAGTTCGGGTTTTCCATTTGATGCTAGCGATCTCATGATGATGGAGTAGTCGATTCTCATATAGGGTGGCATGTTCTTAGAGTGTTGCGAAGTTCTGGGTATAGGGCTGAGTAACCGTGCGCACAATCATGCGGTTCCCTGGATGAGTTGTAGAGAAGAGATTTGCCGTGTTGAGATGCCCTACCTTCTGACTTGCTTTTTGGGTTGATCGAACGAGTATGGGTCCAGTAGTGCACCCCTGCAGGGTTTAATCTTATCGATGAGTCGTGTCCACGGTTATGGACGACTTGGTGATGATGTTGGCTAACAAGATCTAGACAACTTGCACCTAATTAATGTTAATTAATTTGACTAGTAATATAGTATTACTTTCACAATAAATGGTAACTAAAACTGTTCAATGTGTGAGTTTCCCGAATTGCTTCCTCATACTTGGTTGAGGGGGTTAATCCGAGAATGGGTTATGATTGGTGTTAGTTGTAGTTGGTTACTTATGCGCTCTCTTATCCCTCTCTAATTAGACGGAAGTTATAGCGTGTCTCTATTAGGTTGCTAGTGCTGCTAGCGCTAAGTCCACCTACCCCATATTTTGGGAGATGGTGTAGAAAGTAGGCAGGTTGGTTTTGCTTGCCAGGGAGTGCCCTGGCCCTCTTTTGGGTTGTGCTTTATGTGCAGTTAACAGGTTTGAAGTCCGACGACGTTAGCTTGGGAATCTCTCCGGCTTGGCTGGGCAGGGATATGGCGTCATTGCTTATCTTCAGAACTCTTAGTCCAATTTGTATCTTATCCATAGTCGATGTCATTTGTATCTCTGTGTTGTATCATTTATATCTTGACTCGTTCGAGTCGTGTTGTATATTATATCTTTTGTTGTTGTTGTGGATGTATCGGAACTGTTGTAATGTTATCACAATTCCACCCACATAATGCGCATGTTTCGGTGTGCACATTATGTCTGGTGGGCGACCTAAAATCGTTATTATGCGGATTTCGGCAAGATCGCTTAAATCTACATAGTACCGATTTTGGGGCGTCACACTCAGTTTCTGGACTTTCACCGTAGTTCCCTTTGATACATTTCATTATCTATATTTGCTTTGTAAAACTGTTTGTCAACTATTTTGTTCTACTGCTAAACTAGTTGGATTGTAATAATAACTATTTGATGAACTAATTAACTATTTTATTCAACTAACTAACTATTTAAATTTATATTATTTGTATTGTGTGTTTAAATGTATGTTGTATATTGCTAAACTCTAGTTTGGATCAATCAGCGCAGATTCAATGCGTCGGCTCGTTAGGGCTCTGATAAAAAAAAAGGGTAGACATGGGCCAGACGCCTGTATCGTTCGGTGATCCAAACGAACAAACGTCGGATAAAAGACCAATACATTTGGATATAGCCGTTGAAGTCATTCTTAGGGCACCTCCAGTCATGCCCCCCAGGCCGCTTTTTGGCCTCCAAATCATCGAAAATGTTCCAGTAGCGTCCCTAGGACGTCGTTTTTCCCCGATTTGGATCATCTTTAATCCGGCAAACCTAGGCCTAGCTCGTCCCGTTGGGGGTTGCCCGGGGGCCCATATGAAGCCGAAGAAAAGTGAGCTAGTTCAATCGGGGAGAGAAGCCTGGTTTCCCTACCCTTTTCTCTCTTCCCTCCATTTCTTCCGCCATATAGCCCACTCCCGCGCCTTGTTCGCGCCATTCCCCCTTCCCTATCTAGATCGACATGGCACCGAAGAAGTTCGCCGGCCCACAAGCCTGTGTCGTCGTCCTCGCACCGACAGACGAGTGAAGAAGCCGAGAAAGCTGAGGTCACGGATGAAGAAGCCGCCAGGGATGAGCATCATCGACTGGGCGGCGGAGATGCGCCGCCGCCAGACGGAGACGAAGGGCCGCAAGGACAGGGATGCCAGGAAAAAGGAAAGAGACGTCGCCGAGGCAGCAACTAAGGAGACGGCGGCGAACACGGCCGAGGAAGAAGCGCCTAGGGCTACACCAAGCAGGCCCTTGCTGGCGGCAAGATCCAGGTTTGCCCCACCGCCACCCGACATCTAGAACTCGCCGCAATACCCCTCGTCGTCGCCCCGCTGGTATACATCTCCCTCCCACCTCGACCCCAACACCACCTTCGTGCACTTAACCGCCCAACGTCCGCCGATGATTTTCACCGCCTCTGCCCCCTCCCGCCAACCCAGCCATGAGCTACTCCACCTCGTCGGGCTACTCCACCTCCCCGTCGATGCGCCATAGACCTCTGCCGTTCTTGAGCCCAGATCCCCACGGTGTGTTCGACAGAATGGCCGGCGACCCCTACATGGAGGAGATGATCAACACTGGCTCCATTGCGTCGACTTTGTGCCCTGCCTTCTTCACGCATGCAAGCGGGTGTGGCGGGGCAGGTGCCAGTGGGAGCGGCCACGACGGCATGGCGTCGCAGCAAGAGGACTCGGCGCAGGAGTCGAGCGGCATGGACATCGACGACGACGAGGAGGAGGACCTCTCGGGCAAGGGCAAGAAGCCAAGGAAGTACAAGGCCCGCGCCGACCACGCATCAAATGGAGTGTCAAGGAGGACGAGAACCTCGCCGAGGCCTGGAAAAGAGCGAGTTTTGACACCATCGTCGGCGTGAACCAGAACGGCGACACCTACTGGTGGCAGGTCAAGACTTCATACAACAAGCGCCGCACCATCGACCCCGACTTCATGTGCTGCACTCATGTATCGCGGCGAGAAAGCCATGGTGAACCACTGGGCGATCATCCAAGCCGCCTGCAACAAATGGCATGGCATCCAAAGGAGGTATCCCTACGTCCCGAGAGCGGCACAAACGTTGAGATGGTGGTGAGTACATCGCCCAACTCGCCCAAATCTTCTCCTATTTCTGTTCTGGTAGCCGAGCTCCCCCTCTTTTGTGTAGAACGACAAGAATCAAACCGACTTCCAGTACCTCCACGTCTTCACCAGGATCGAGAAATGCGAGAAGTGGGTGTAGATTTGCCTCTCCCTACGCAAGGACGACTACAAGCCCGACGAGCCGGCGCCACCGTCGTTGGAGGGCCACACCCCTATCAGGAACAAGAAGGCGAAGGCCGCCAAGGATTCTGCTCTGGCCGCCGAGAGGCTCCAGGCGTCGATCAAGGCGTGCATTGAGGATGCCAAGAACCACAAGGCCGACCGGGAGGGCAAGAGCGACGCGAGGTGGCTGGCAATGATGGCGAAGCGGGTGGGGAAGATCACCCCAGGACGAACGTCAACACCAAGAAGAGGAACAATGAGCTCGCCTTCCTCACGGCGGCGAACATGGCTGAGATGGACCCCGAGGTGAAGGCGTGGTTCATGGAGCACCGCGGCAGGATCCTCAACCCCATCTCTGACCCGCCGTCGCCCACACGCACGTCGCCGATCGTCGACTCCGAGCCCATCACCGAGGCTACGGCGACCACCACGCCCGTCCATGACGTCGCGTGCAACATTGCCACTCCGGCGACACCGAACTCCACTCTAGTTGCGCTGACGCCGTCGATCTTCGATCTGGAAGCTTCCGACAAGTCACCGACGTCCATCTGATGATCGTGCCGATTGTGGCCTTCTTTTGTCTCCTCCGATCGCCCAGTTGTGGCAAATGATCGACGAGCCTTGTTCATTTCCGTACTGCCATAACCATGCCGGGAGCGGGAAGGTTTAAATTTGAACATATGTCGCCTTGGGTTGTCGGGTTTGGCAGTCGGCTGAAAAAATCGCCCCCCAGCGTCTCCAAACGTGCCGAATGAAACAACAAAAGTTTCCACAGTTCGACCTAGGGGAGCCGAACAATTGGAGGTGCCCTTAGAATTGTCCTAATACTCGAGACATGCAACACGGTCAACGGCCGCAAGCTCCTCCGCTTTTAGTCATGTCGACCTCGTTTGTGCCTTCATCTGCACATCCCCACGGTGGGTAGCTGATTTTGAAAGTCATAATGGGTGCTAAGTTTGAACTTGAAATTTTGTATGTTTCTAGAACATAAGTAGGTCATGTGTGTAAATATGATGTCTCTTAGCATATTGTCTTGAGAAGTTTCGGAAACTTCTACTGTTCTGCACATGATTTTGATGGAGTTTTTGCGATGATGTTATTTCCACCGAATACCCATAGAGCAAAAAGGGAGTGTTACTACTTTAGTTGATTATACAAGGATATATCAGCACTAGATGTCAGTTTTTTTGTTCACGAACAAAATTAGCAGCAAGCATTTATTAAAACAAAATTGCAGCAAGCATTTGGGGCCATTGAAATTAAATATGCAAAGCGCACAAACAAGAACAAATAATGCTGTTACAGTTAAGAGAAGTGGAAATATATACCTGGAGGCATCATCTTCCGTAGAGTCCTGATCATCCTTATCACCAAACATCTGTTCTACACACTCTATGTTGACCGTAGGCCGTCTTGGATGCATACTAATTGCGTCACTCAACGCTGACTCGACAATCCTTCTGACTGGTTCATTGAAACTGGCACCTTCAATTTTTGCAGAGATTTCCTTAAGACCTGACAAGTGATCGAGGCCAGCAGGTATAAAACCATATTGAGTTGCTCCATGTGCGCCAAAACATAGCTTCAGTTTCTGAAGATTAGGCATTACGTCCGCCTCAAACTTCAGACAAGATACACTGCACCTGAATTTTAAGTACTTGAGAACTAGAAAACCTCCCTTGGTGAAGACAAATATTTCTGCGGGTTTTGTGCGGACATACAACGACAGATCAGTGAGTGCAGGCAATCCTTTGAGAAGATCAACATCATTCCTCAATAGTTCCCTAACCCCAATCTTTAAAATGCAGAGCCTGTCCAGATGTCCAATCCACTCTGGGAGGCTGGAAAAGGTACAAATATGTGGTAACCACTCGAATCTCTGAAGAAGGGATGGAGGTGAGGATACGCTGCTCAGCACATCACAGGAAATGCTCGTTGTTGAAGGTGGACGATCAACGTCCACGACTCTTGAACGTTTCATAGTTAGACACTTCAGATTGTTGAGCTTCCCCAGAACTGAGCACAAACATTCCATTTTCTCCACAAGATGGCGAGAAGGATTCACTGGTGTACAGGTAAGCTGAAGATTCTGGACATTGGTTAGCTGGCCAAGGCTCAGTACTTCCTCTATTGAGTTAGTGCTGAGATCAAAATGTCCTAGTGTACGTAGCGATGTCATGTGGCCAACACCAGTAAGAAAATTTGCCCAAGCAGGAAGCCTGAGGTGCAACAAGCCTGGTAAATGAATGACGTCCGATGGAACTATAGTTCCTCTTGCTGCATCTATTTTCAGTGTCTCCAAATGGTGCAGACGTCGCAGCATCTGCATTTGCTGTATCTCCAAGGTGACAGTGCATGTGACCTGCAAATATTTCAGACGAAAAATCTCCGAAATGCTAGTGAGATCAAACCTTATGCTTTCTTCCTCACCCCAAATGTGTAATATAAGAATCTGAAGAAGCCTGAACTCGGTAATAGAAGGCATACATTTGAAACACCCCCAAAATGCAAGTGTTCGAACTTGTGATAGTCTCATATTTGTGGATAGAGTCGCATCTTCTGCATTAGCAAAGTGAAGAGACAGTCGACGAACCTTGTGAGCGTATCTTGTAGCTGTTTGAGAATAATCTATTGCAGTGACGAAATTTTCAACAATGGACTCCTGCATAATATGATTACGCATCATGTGGTGCATGGTGCAAGACAAAACTTTATCATGAGCATCTATATGAATAGGATGGATCAATCTGCTACTGATAAGCTCATCAAAGTATCCCCTTGAGATTTCTTCCTCGTCCTTTCCTTCAGTTGCAAAGATAAAACCTTCGGCTATCCATTGCTTTACCAAATCATCTGTCCAAATTATATAGTCCTCTGGAAAAATAAAGAGATAAAGCATGCATGCCTTCAAATGTTGAGGAAGATTTCTGTAAGTAAGGTTAACCACTTGTTTCATCCCTTTCAAAGTAGGATTTGTCATCGAGCCATAACCCAGGGATTTATCAACATACTCCACATAATCCCTCTTGCCCATCCGACTTGCCAAGAGGCTGGCAATAGTAACAATTGCTAGAGGCAGACCACCACATTTTCTCATGACACTGTTTAAAACCTCACTGAGTTGTTCAGGGCAACGACCAACTGTACTATAAAATAACTTTCTCGAGTCATGCTCATTAAGGGGTTTCATCTTGTAAACAAACTGAGGTTCATAACCACAACATTTAAGAGCAACGTCTTCAAGTTCTGATGTTATCACTATCCTACTGCAATGACTGCCATCCGGAAAAGCATGGTTAACAATATCCCACGTTGATCTGTCCCGTACGTCATCAATTACAACCAAGTACCTGAGACATGGCAAGTCCACATGTAAGATGATATTAGCTCTTGAAACAAAATATAGAAATAATGTGTGTTCTACACAACTACGAAAGAATTATTTTTTTGTCTAAAGGTTTCAAAATTTTAAACTGCTTATTCTCATTTTTGTTCACACGCTAGATTCATATTCACAATGCTCGGTTGGCTAGAGCGCACCCATGTGAACTGACCCACACCTGTGTGTGAGTCGCAGCCTCCATAGTATGACTTATGAGAGGGAAATTTCCCCTTCAACCACGTTTTGTAAAATATAACCTCCGTTCCTGAAAACAATGTGTATAAGTTTTTTATGAAGTCAAATAGCGTAAATGTTATCTTCCTACACAACAGAACACACTTCTCTCTCCCCTCGCGTCTATTAGAATTGGTCCCATTTGTGGATAGCCCAATTAGGAATTTCAGAAATTTCAAAACCCAATTTTATGGCAGCACATTTGAGTGGAGTGGGAGCTAAAATTTAGTCCCACACCGCTAGTTGGAGAGAAGTGGCACCACCCTATATAGTGGACGGTTGTCCTACGTCGTAAGCTAGTGAGAATAAGAGGCTCTCTCACGCGCTCCTCCTCCTCCGCCGCACGCAACGCAACACCCCTCTCGATGCGTCACGGGTTGCGGGAATCTCGCCGTGCGGAGTTTTATTTTTGGAGTACAGGAAAACGGTTTCAATGGACATGTCGTGGTTAGTCGGTTAGGGTTTTCCGAGCTGCGCTATATAATGCACTGCGTTCGCCAAAACACACCCTAACCAATCTAGGTTTTGCCAATCTCGCACCTTGAACCGCCACTGTAGTCTACTCCATCCCGTGGGCTGGCGTGCACCAGCGAACAGGACAGCAAGTCTCTGGAACTGTTCGTCCTTGTGATCCTGTACGAGAGAGGGAGAATAAGGTTTTTCGAAAGCACTTCGTGCGACTGCTCAAGTTCTTCATCACGGCTCGACTTTCTGGACGATTCTCAGGCCCGCGGGCGACTCGTCTCCAACGTTGTCTTCTTTGAGCTGCTGCCGTCGCTGCTCCAACGACTACTTCATCAACTGTCGTTCAATACTTGTGTCACGTTCTGATATGCTGTTTTACTATGGCTGTGTTTGTAGATGTTTTGCTGCTATTCATCTTGACTACTACACATCTACTATGTTCGTGTTTCACATGTTAATAACTGTTGCGATCACGTTTACTATACTAGATTAATCATGAAATATTGCCTAATTATGGGGCGACGGCGCTAGGGGCGTTCTTCTACCTTAATTAGAACAACGGGGGGTTCCTCCTCGTGTTGGTTCATTTTCCCTTGGCAAAACCTATCACAGATGACGTTTGCAGAATACTGCCTATTCTCCTCTCTATGAAGTTTCACGATATGAACATCCTCAACTAAGTCAATAAGCCCACACGTGGAATTAGTTCTCCCTGACACGCAGGCACGAACTGAATGACACTATCCGGCATTCGTTGCCAGTCCGCTATCATCACAAGACAGGATGTGGAAGCCATCGAAGATTATCGCCCTGTAAGTTTGGGCGAATTGATATGTCCATTTTGCATCACTATGTTGTAGTATATAATGTACTAATTTTTTTTTTTAGAAAAACAGGAGAGCATTCCCGGTTCCATTGAAGAATATAATTTACTCATAAAACAATGTCATTTTACATGTCTCCTTATTAAGAAGGAGAAAACTCCAAGAAGAGGAATCATAAGAAAAAAAAACCCAAAGAGATGCCCAATATTTAGCGCTCAGAAAATTTCAGGAAAAATCACGACATTCTTTCAGCCGAAAAGAGCCACAAAGCCAAAAGATGGGACCGAGGGGGCAACCACGTGGATATGCGGGTCCAAGCTATGGCCAACCCTGGCCACGGGTCACACCCGTGTGGGCCCATGTTGCTCTCGCCTCCCGACGCACTTTCGTTTATATCTTCGTCTTGACATAAAACTTATGGGAGAGGCTTGACATTATTTTTCCGCTGCCGTCTCGGGGTAAAAATGATACAGCCGGCATGTAGGATTCTTCCTGGGAAACATTTCTTTGGTTGGGGATAATCATTGCCATTGTAATCACGCCGGGTATTGTTGGAACTATTAACTCAATCGACCACTAGGACCATCTCCAATTTCTTTTTTTTAGAGAAACACAGTACAAACACTGACGCTCACATACACGCGCACACACTCACCCTTATGAGCACCTCCGAAATACTGAGTCGGCGGATCGAGTCTTGAGGTTGACGAAGTCACCACGGGCGCCTCGCTGTCGACGGGAACGGCGCCTCCCACTAAAAGAATATTCCGACTAAATGCAACACACAGACGTCAAACCTAGGGTTTGAACTCTGGTGGTGCAGGACCATCTCCAATTTTGTCACCACTTCGTCTCCTTTCAATCTTATGGTGTTGATTACCTTTCTTTTTAGTTAATGGTATTAAATTTTATCAGTGAAAGTTGTTATGACCAGTTCGTTTATCACATTTTTATCTCCAGTGATCATGGTTCATATATTGCCTCGTGAGTAGTTTGTTTAGTTCTTCAGAAAATGGGAGTAGTCTCGTTACTAGTAGTAATAAAAAGTTGGGTAATATTTAATATTTGTAATATTAAACATATGATCATTTGAATGGTGTCATGTGAACGTTCAATGGCAACAGCAGGTACCTATTACTCGCATATACAATGGGTATTTACCCATTAGGGTAAGGATTCGGTAAAAGAATTTTATCCATGGATAAGTAAATGGTTAAAAGTGTGTGTCCAATGGGTATTGCGACTACGGGTATAGTAAAATAATACCCCTTCCCGTATACCCGCATACCCTGCTATTTTGCTTTTGACATGTAGGTTAATTTTTTATACATTGGATTATTTTCGGAATACTAACTCAAAATACTGACTGTATAATTCTTGCTTGTATATATATGGCCATCTCACTCTCGTCTCCTCATCGCCGCCCCATCCTTCCCCAAACAGGCAGCTACCAGCCTCTGGTCTCTGCTAGTCATCCATCCCATTCTCTCCGAACACACTGGACACGGTAGTCGGCTGAACCATACACAGGGTCGCTAACCATGCATACTTTGAGTGGATTAATGAGTTCTTTTATTAGTTATTTACACCATGTTGTTAAACCGCACACAACACAAGTTGTGCACTGTCTCGACTAGCGCTTGGGTCCAATTGCGGCAGCTTAGAAGCTTGCCTCACCGGCACCCAACAGTTTACGATATTTTATGTTTGCTTTATAGTGAAGCACGAGCGTTGTGCTAAATGTGGATTGTGCCAAAGTTTTTAACCAAAAGTGATTATTTTTCTCGGTTGTAACGCACGGGCAAGTTTGCTAATCTATAATTTTTTAATTCTACAGGAAAAACCTTGTTATTTCTCCTAGACTATGAATTTGCCTAACCAATTTTACAGGTCGTATATACTCGCCAAATTCCACACATTAAGTATTGAAACAGAAAGTAGCATTGTATTGTACCTCTTATCTTGCAGATGTGTCCTGATATCGCAAATTAGATTGTGTACCTTCCAGTCACCTGCAGGGGGCAGTTGTGGCCGAATTTGAGAAAGAATGCTGATGAGAAGCCTCCTGACATCGGGCTTCTGGGACGTCCGCACAAATGCCCGGCATTTAAATCGCCCTCCAATTCCACGGTACAGCTCGTTGGCAATCGTGGTCTTACCAAGTCCTCCACATCCAACCAAGGAAACCACCTTGAGCTTCGGGCTATCTCCATCCGTGAGCCATGCTTTAACCGTGTTCATAGCGAGATCATGGATACCAACACGCTGGAGGAGGACGTGGGCATTTGGTCGGGGGCTCCAAGAGCATGTGGATGTTAACCTCATTGTTGCCCCTGTTCACGTACGAGTAGAATTAGGAATAAGTAGTACAAGTTCTAACAGAACAAGGATATCTAGTTCTAGCATGGAAAGTGTATAAAAACACCCGGGCTGCTACTTGTAAACAGAACGAAAATTATTATAAATAAGTAGAGAGAATCAAGAGAGGATCCGATCGATCCAACAAGGGCTCCCAAATCCCAATCCAAAATCCAGCTTCTGATCTATTCGTGTTTCTGTTCCGTCGCTGAGTTCGAAGTTGTCAAGATGATCCGATCGATCCAACAAGAGCTAATCCAAAGATCCATCAAGGGATCACATACAAGTCTAGGGTCTAGCTGCTCACTTACGGGTGTACTAGCATATCGATCCTAGCTTCGCACTGCCAGTTTTATACGTGCTTGTCTTTTGCTTTGCAAGTGGCAACGACCTAAAAGTTAGAAACCTATTTTCAAGACATATCAGGGTTTATAGAAGAAAGGCCAAGCGGTCAAGGCTACAAAGCGGGCTCGAGCACAAACGCCTAGCGCCCAACCCCGCTGTGAAGCAGCTACACACAGCTCTAAACCGACTACCCGCGACATCTCCACCGCTCCGCCTCTGAGAGGCAACCTCGGAACAACCTACCGGCTCTCCAAACCTCGGCTTCCTCTTCAATCTTGCGCAACCCCGCTGTGAAGCAGCTACACACAGCTCTAAACCGACTACCCGCGACATCTCCACCGCTCCGCCTCTGAGAGGCAACCTCGGAACAACCTACCGGCTCTCCAAACCTCAGCTTCCTCTTCAATCTTGTGGAGGACCACGACGAGGGAGGGAGAAGCGTTGTTGAAGACGATGTCATTCTGACTCCACAGCGTCCAACTGACCAGCGCCACAATGGTCGAAAGATCCCGTACATCCCTCGTTTCCTTGCGGGAGGAAACCCATTCCCAAAAGGATCGTGAAGTGTAAGACACACTTGCGTCCCAGGTCCACTGGAACAAGTAGGCTATCACAGGACAGGTAGGCTATCACAGGCCGTAACTCGTAACCCACCATGCGATCAGCCACCTCGAGAAGTTCGGCTAGCGCAGCCGCAGAGAGGTCTCAAGAGACATCTGCGATCCAGCCATCGGGCAGCCCCTCCCAGACCATGCAGCTCTTTGCCGCACCGCCCAAAATCATCCCAAATAAGGTTGGGGAACGGTCCTGTAACCTCCCTAACCTCCCTACCGACAACCAGTTACCTATCCAGAAGAGGGTAGTGGCTCCGTCTCCAACCACCGATCTAGTAGCGGCGTCGAAAACCTGTCAAACCTGCCTAGGGACCTCGATATTGCCTGGATATTGAGGTCTCTCCATGGCTTGTCAATGTCGGTACGGGCAAGCCAAAGCCACCGTGCTCCGAGGGCGAGATTCATGCTCCTCAGGTTTAGGATGCCTAATCCGCCCAGCTTCCGGGGCATGCACACCTGGTTCCACGCGACAAAGCAATGTCCGCCATGGACATCCTTGCGCCCCTTCCAGAGGAAACCCCTCGGGATCTTCTCAATGGCGACGAGGGTCTCTGCCGGAAGATCCAGGGACATCATATAAAAGATAGCTAGGAATCGCCTTAAGCGTGACGCGGATCAACGCCAGTCTAGCACCTCGGTTCATCAAAGACGCCCCCCAACTCGGGAGCCGTCCAGACACGCTATCCATGAGATGTTGTTGTGCTCTCGAATTCACTAGATGTCCCTCGAGAACACAGTTTATACGAAACACTACCAAGCGTCAAACATGCTAGTTGTACGTTATGTCGATGATCTGATCATAACAGGAGGTAGCGTGAAGGAAAAAGAAAGTTTCAAAGCGTAAATGAAGAAGTTTTGCATGAGTGATCTAAGATTATTGAGCTATTACTTAGATATCGAAGTGAAGCAAAATTCCGGAGAAATTTCCATATGTCAATCAGCTTACATGTAGAAGTTCTCCGTCAAGTGTGGCATGGTAGATTGCAACAGGACACAAGTTCCAATGGATCAACGTCAGAAATTGATCAAGATCAATTCAAATCCACCGGTGACACCACAACATATCTACTTATTATTGGCAGCCTAAAATATTTGGTGCATAGCTGACCAGACTTGGCTACTTTAGTCAGGATCGTGATATGTTTCATGAAGGACCCCACGACAAGCACAGGAGCACCACCAATCACAACTTCCACCATATAAAAGACACTATTAAGTTTGGATGCACATAAAAAGAGAAAAGAAGGATTGATCCTTCACGGCTGTTTGGACACTGACATGGTAGACGATGTGGATGATTGGAAAAGCACATTAGGCATGGTATTCTACCTGGATTCAAATCCGATGAGCTGGAATTCTCATAAGAAAAAATGTGGTGGCACTTATCTACATGTGAGGCAGAGTACATTGCGACGAGCATGACGGTTTGGCAAGGTGTGTGGCTCAGATTACTTCTAATTAATCTTACAAAGAATGAGTTGTCAGATCGACAACCAAACTGGAATCTCATTGTGCAAAATCTGGCTCATCACGGCTATGTCTATGTGCATCCTCTGGATACAGAGCCTGGAGACACACTCCATTTCGAATAAATAAATTAACGAGAGGAGTAAGTACATAGATACTTGGTTCCAATATATCCGGGAGTACATTGAAGATGGGATGATCGAAATTCAACACACGAACACAAACAACCAGCTTGCCAACATTATTACTAAGTCCTTTGGCAAACAGAAGTTCATCGAGATGAGAAAGAAAATCCAAGTGCAAGAATTGAAGAAAAATAACGAGGTTAGGAAGGTGAATGTAGAGTCGACCTCATTGTTTCCCCCATTCAGATAAGAATGTGAGTCTTAGTGGAACTAGAGATATATATCTAGTCCTGGTCTGGTTCTTAGTCTTGGACGTGTATAAAAGTACCCGAAGGCCGCTCTTTGTAACAGAACAAAAATTATAAAGAAATAGACAGAGTCAAGATAGGCACGTTACGTGTATGTGGCAATGCCAAATCCAGCGTCTGATCTATTCGTGTTTCTGTTCCGTTCGCAAGTTATCAAGAGGTTCCATTCGATCCAAGCTAGCTAGCTGCGTACTAGTCCAAAGATCCATCAAGGGATCACGTACTAGTCTAGCTGCTCACGTACGGGCCGGTGTACTAGCAAATCTATCAACGAAGCTAGCTTTGCTCTGCAAAGCGTGCTTGTGTCTGCTTTGATAGCGGCAACGATCTAAAAGCTATAAACCTACAGAGCCGAAAGACTCACCAGATCCAGTAGCACTACTGTCACCATGGCTGCCGTCATTTCTTTGTTTCTTGAGAGGAAGGTAAAAAGAGTTGTACCGTCGCAGCGCCTCCTCCGAGCGCGTGCTGAATTCTCTCATCTTGTCAAGCAACCATAGGCGGCCCTTAAGCCTCTGGGAGAGCCAGGTAGGTTTTGGCTTGTTGTTGGTATGGCGACGAGATAGTACCGTGGACCGTCGTCTCTTGTCGTTGGCCACTCGTACGTGCCGCTCCATCCTCCGGAGAAGCCGAGTGGCATGATCACTGGCCGTACCGGCGGTGTACTCGTCGATGCAGTCGTGGATGTCGTAGGATAGCTCACGCACCTCCTTCGTCAAACATCTGATCACTGCTCTTGATGAGTTATCGTCTTCGTCGTCATCTTGGATGATCGCCATCATGCTTTCCAGATTTTGCTTGATGCGAGGTATCAGCACGTTCCTTACTAGTACTTCCCAGGGAATTGGCATGTGACTCTGACGCCCTTGACTCCTGATCAGGAACTCATCGAGCTTCGCGGAAAGATTGTACATGGCGCCCCCGGCCAAAACGCAGCAGGCCGGATCCTCCTCCATGATCTCTTAAAATGAAGTAGTCTGATCTGCTAGTAAGCAATATTAATTATCGTCGATAACATGCAATAGGAAATCAAGGGAGATTTAAAGAGCGCAGAAGCAATATTGTTCTCGATATCATGGGAGAATTAAAGAGCGCACGGGAGGAAAACCTACGTAGCAAGAAGAGAGACTCGCGTCGCCCGACAGCGGGCGACTCGGGGCAACCTCCGCTCGGCCCCGCCGCCAGGCCCCCGGCGCCTCCTCCTCTCCGCCGCTGCCGCCAAAGGCTGCTGGGAGGGACCCCACGGTGGACGCGAGGACTGGGCCGCGCCGCTCCTCTCTCGCGGCTGCGCGTCGGCGCGGTGGTGGCTCCTCCGGTCTCCCGGCTGAGCTCTGCCTGAGGCTGGTGCTCGCGCGGTGCTGCAGGTGGCGGCGGCGGCTCCCCGGCGCGGCCGCTGGGCGGTGGAGCGGCCAGGGCCCGTTCTGGGCCCAAATGGGCTTGGCGGGCTGCAGCTGTTTCCGATGCGCCGCGCCTTGGTGCGGCGCGGTGTCCGGCGGTCCGGCTTAGCGTGGGGGCGGCAGCGCGGGCGGCGCTCCGTTTCGACCTCCTTTTGTTGGCACGTCGCGTCAGCTTCGGAGGCTCAGCGCAGAGAGCGGTTTGGTGTGCGGGTGCGGCTGGCTGCAGTTGGTGTGTGAGGTGGAGGGCTGCGGTGGTGTTGTTCTTCTGTGAGTGAAATGCATCGTACAGTCCTGGAAGTTGCTGGCGATGTCCATAACCGTCCTCGTTCTCAGGATTTTTTTTTTTTGAAATTTAAGATACTGTATTAAGCATGCATGCCCTTATTAAAAATCTTCCAGTCCCCGTAGTTAGCCTGGTAAGGAAAAGAGCGCGTCTGAAACCTGCGGCCACACCCAACAATTAGGTCACAAAGTTCTTACAATCCTGTGCGAGCAGACCAGCCACGCAGGGAGGTACTGCATCGCGAAGGCACCCCTCGGACTCAGGCTTCCCTAGTTGTGTTAAGCCATGAGCCACACCGTTACTAGTTCTCGCAATTTTCCGAAAGCACACATGTTGCATGATACTAAGCCTTTCTTTGATTTCCTTTATCACATGCCAGCTAGCAGAACAGTCGTCCTGTGTCCCCTGAATAGCTTGAACGGCGGCGACACAATCCGTCTCGATAATCACCGGTCGTTGGTGAAAACTCTCCATCTGAATCATTCCTTGTAGACACGCTAATAATTCAGCTTCTAGGGCACTTGCACAGAAGGTTATATGTTGCCATTTAGAGATTATGGCCCTTCCATTGTCATCACGAAGTATCACTCCAATCCCAGCTCGGTTAGTGGTAGCATCCCACCCAGCATCAACATTAACTTTCAACATTCCCATCTCAGGTGCACTCCAGCTCGAGATGCTCTCCACAGGAACGCCTGTGGGTATGGTCGTAAGGTGCACTGGCGCCTTGCCCTTCACGTCCATTACCTGCTGTCCAGGAGGAGACATAGACTCTAGATAGTTAACAAGGTAGGGGATTGAAGCCGACACTCAAGCCTTGCCATCACCATGAACCACATTATTGCGGTGATGCCAAGCCCTCCACATCAAAAAGATCAAGCGCGCCCTCATATCACCTGTGCAATTAGATAACAAGATTAAAAGCCAATCATCACCAGAATTACGCAGCTTAGTTTCTGTTGGTAGCATCCAGTGTGCTCTCAGCCCCACTCTCAGGGCTCTTGCCAGGGTGCAATCGACCACGGCATGGTGGCTATCTTCCACAGGGCACCCACAAATGGTGCAGTTTGGTAAAACCGAAGGAATTCTCCTGCTGACATTAGACATTACCGCCAGCGAGTTAGTAGCCAGCCTCCAAGCGAACACCCGTAGCTTCGGAGGTACTGGACATTTCCAGATTAAGTTCCAAATCCGCATATCACCATTTGGTTCCGAACTACTCTGGCCACGGCTAGACTCTAACAGCTGCCGTTGTATTCCCAACCGGTAAGCACTGCGGACCGAGAAAATTCCAGTTTTTTCGAAATGCCAAGCAACAAAGTCATCGCACGTCCTAGCGGGCAGTTTAATCTGCATAATGGCCTCCGCATCGCGACTCTGGCAGATCCTCCTTATCAATCCTTCGTCCCAAGCATTAGTAACCGGATTTATAAGGTCTGACACCCTTTTTATCCTGGTTTGTGTACGCATTCCACTCAGTTTAAGAGCATCGTCTCGCGGTATCCAATTATCTCGCCATAATTTGATATGTTGGCCCGAGCCCACACGCCAGATTGCACCCTTTTTTAACAGCTCCAGCCCATGCATTACTCCTTTCCATGAAGCCGAAACGTTTTGAATAAAGGCAGTATCCAGCAGATGCCCTGACGGATAATACCTAGCCTTCAACAACCTCGCACACAAACTGTCGGGGAACTTGATCAGACGCCAAGCTTGCCTTGCTAACAAAGCTTGGTTAAAAATACGGAGGTCACGGAAGCCCATCCCACCGTATCCCTTTGGTTTCACAAGTTTCTCCCAGAAGAGCCAGTGCATCCGCCTCCTGTCTTCCTCATCTCCCCACCAAAAATCTCGAATTATCTTCTCTAGGTCATCGGTAACCCCAACCGGGAATTTAAACACACCCATGGCGTAGGTTTGAATAGCTTGAAGCACTGCCTTAATAAGAACTTCCTTTGCACTGCTAGACATATATTTTTCATTCCAATCGTTGGCTCTTTTATGATATCTCTCCTTTATTGGTTGAAAATTCCCTTTTTTCATACAACCTTCAGGCACCGGGAGGCCTAGGTACTTTTCCTCAAAGCTGACCGTCTCATAACGGAGAATCCCTCCTATCGTCTGCTGATCAGTACTGGAGCATCCGTCCCCAAACAATATAGAGCATTTTCCTAAGCTCACAAGTTGTCCTGTGCATTGCTCGTAGCAGTCCAGAATTCCTTTGACAACCGTAGCTTGTTGGGGGTTGCCTTTGAAGAAAAGAAGACTGTCATCCGCAAATAAAAGGTGTGAAATTCCGGGGGCGTTCTGACAAATCCTGAAGTCGTGAAGCACTCCTCTAGATATACCGTCCTGGATCAGACTAGATAAACCATCAGCAATGAAAAGAAAAAGGTACAGTGATAAAGGATCACCTTGCCGTAATCCACGAGTAGGCATAAATGGTTGCAGCATATGTCCATTGAAGCGCACCGAGTACCGAACAGTGGTAACACATAACATCACCCACTTTATCCAGATATTGTTAAAGCCCAACTTTTCCATGACACCTTCAAGAAAGCGCCAATCTACCCTGTCGTAAGCCTTTGCCATATCAAGTTTATACGCACAGTACTTTTGCTTCTCCGCTGACCCGGTTTTAATAGCATGGATGCACTCAAAAGCTATGAATGCATTGTCTGTGATTAGTCACCCGGGAATAAACGCACTTTGCTCCGGAGAGATAATATCATGCAATATAGGTCGAAGCCGGTTAACCAGGCATTTAGACACCACTTTATATAAAACATTGCACAGGCTAATAGGTCGGAAGTCCTTTAATTCTTCTGGTTCCCCTTTCTTCGGTATCAAAACAATAGCAGTATCATTCACATCGTCTGGCATATTTCCTGTTTCAAAAAACTTTTGCACGCCAAGGACAACATCATCACGCATCATATCCCAGTTACGCTGCATAAACCTCGCCGGAAAGCCGTCCGGGCCAGGTGCTTTCAACGGCCCAATCTGAAAAAGAGCATCCGAGATCTCTTCAGTACTAAACGGTTTACACAGCTTTTCATTTGTGTCCGCATCCACACGGGTCTGAAGCAAGTCCAGCAATGGCCCAGGGTCTACATTGTCCTCCCGAGTATATAGCTTTTGGAAGAACCTTGTAGCCATATTTTCCATCTCATCAATATCGGATGTGCATGATCCATCCGGCCTCTTTAACTTTCTGATTTTATTCTTGTTAGCACGGCATGAGGCTTTTCGATGGAAAAAACTAGTATTCCTATCACCCTCTTTCAGCCAAGCAATGCGAGATCGTTGCATCCACATAAGCTCTTCGCGATACAGCAGCTCATCCATCTCCGCCGCCAGACGCTTCTTTTCGTCCCCCAAACATCTAAGCGGGTCAGCCATCAGCACCTCCATCTTTTTCCTGCACTGATTCAGTTTTGCCGTAACCGACCCAATATGTACTTTCTTCCACTCATATAGGTCGGTCATAACTTGCCGAAACGAGGCGCTAATGCCTCCCAGATCCGACACGCCAACCCTCCTCGACCAAGCCTCCTCCACAGCGGAAGTTAAAGATGGCTCCCGCTCCCACAGGACCTCATATCGCCTTAAATTTTGGCATTTGGGTCCGGCCAAGTCGTTCAACATTGTCAGCAGCAGTGGACAGTGATCCGAACGGGAAGAAACCACGTGTTGAACCCGCGCAGCCGGGAAGGCCACCGACCATGCAGGTGATGCCACCGCCCGATCCAAGCGCACTCTGACGTTCCTCTCCCCCGCCTGTTTATTATCGAAAGTCCAAGGAACACCTTCAAAACCCAGATCATGCACATCGCACTCAGACAGAACCTCCCTAAAGTCTCTCATAAGCCTCTCCGACCTCCTAGCTCTTGAGAGATGTTCTTCCTGCCACATAGCCTCATTAAAGTCGCCCATAATTAACCAAGGTTCGGTCGAACGAGCTTTCAAACGTCTTAGCAAAGTCCACATGTGATGACGATCACATGGTTTTGGCTCTCCATAGACAAACGTTCCACGCCATGCACTCTCATACGGTCCACCTCCAATAATCGCATCAATGTGTCTCTCACTGAATGAAAGGATAGTAACAGTAACATCATCCTGCCAAAATAGAGCAATACCACCCCCACTGCCATCACCTTTGACACAAAAGCAATCCTTCATACCTAAGCGAAATTTCAGCTTTTTCACCCTTTCCTCACATTGTCTTGTTTCACAGAGAAAAACAAGACTGGGCCTATATGTTTGCACCAGGCAAACAAGCTCATGAACATTCCGAGGCTGCCCGGATCCTCGGATGTTCCAGACTAGGGTACTCATTGTGCCCGGCGGTCATCCTCGAGGGATGCCGCCGATCCTGAGTTTGCGCTTGACCCTGAAGTCCCATCCAATTTCTTGTACCTTTTCTTATCATTTGTCTCCAGAATATTACATGCTACCTCTGTAGTAACCATAGCTCCATCCACAATCATGTCTCGTGCAGCCGTATCCTCTGTACCGGTCTTAATATTCCCAGCCTCCTCAAACGTCAGGCGTTTTCCGGCCATCTTCTCAGCATCCATCATAAGTTGATCGGCTGGTTTAACAGGGCTAGACGCCGTATCACTTAGTTCTCCTTCATTCTGCACAGCCCGGCGTTCTGGATGTTGGCGCCAGTCCACATACGATCCTCTTCCTAGAGCCAAAGCAGTGTTCGGGTACATGTGGTGATCACCTCCCGGGACCAGTCCCGAGCCCCTCCCTCTCCCGTTTACATCCGCTCTTCCGCCTCTTAATCCTCCACGTGATATATTTGGCCCTCTAGTCCGGCCAGTATCAGCCTGTATCCAGTCCCCAAACTTCGGATCGGCTGCGGCTCCCGGCGCGACAACCCGAGCAGCGGCGTGCTCGGTCAGAAGCACTCGAGGGCGTTTCTGACTCGACAGGACCTCGGGTGGGACCCAGCCAAAGATCTGGAATTCAATTCGGAGCCAACGATAATATTCACTGACGTGGCACTATCCGGTTAGGAGCATGGCCTTCCGGTCGAAAAGATCTCGGTGCGGGGATATCGGTAAAATTCATCTCGGCATCAAGTCAAAGGATCGTCTCATGCTTTCTGGGGTATTTGTTGTTATTAAAGCTGATCCCGCACATCATCCGGGGTTGCTGCGCAGCACCAGCTTCGGGGATTAGTGTCGGGGGGCTTGCTTGTCATGCTTGGACATGTATAACTGGAAGTAAAAGGGGAGAAATCACAGGAACACCGGATATATTATCAGAGGGGAAAGTAGTTAGGGTTCATCCGGCCCTGTATTACATATATTGTATATTGTTTTGGAGTCCTAATAGGATACTCTGCAAATGATTGATACCCAGACTTGGGCTGCGAGCTTGCATATAGCCTAGCTACTATGAATGGTTAAGCGACAGCTGTAACTGTAAACAAGGTAACGGCGAGTCACCACGAGCCGTTAGATGTCTTCAAGCCATCTCGTCCCTCCATAGCTGGAGTAGATCTTGTCGATGCTTGACAATTCCCTCCCCTTAGAGCGAACTTGACCTCAAGGAGCAGTCGGTGTAGCGAACCAAGCACGGACTGTAGTAGCGTAGAAGACTGGAAATGTAGCCTTGATGAAGGAAGCATCTTCCCAAGTAGAGTTGTCGGGTGGCATGTTTTCCCATTGAATTAACCACTGCACAACTGGCAGGTTGTTCCTCGGAATAGGGCGAGTTTGTAGCACCGCAACCGGTTCAGTCTTGATACGACCAAACTCATCCACAAGTGGGAGATCAACATTGGGGATTGCATTTGGACCCAGGTGTTTCTTGAGCTGGCTTACATGGAACACCGGGTGAATCTGAACCTTCTCTGGAAGCTGAAGACGATAAGCCACTTTGCCAATTCGATCCAAAACTCGGAACGACCCATAAAATTTGCTTTGTAGCTTGAGTGAAGAACGAAGACCAAAAGCTGATAGTCTGTAGGGCTGGAGCTTGAGATAAACCATATCTCCAGGTATAAATTCTCGTTCAGTGCGCTTTTTGTCAGCAAATTTCTTCATGCACTCCTGAGCGGCAACCAAGTTTTGTTTCAACTCAGCCATAATCTGGTGCCTTGGTTGGAGGAACTCCTGTGTTGCTGCATCTGTCTGTCCAGAAAGAGCAAATTCGCCAATTGCAGGAGGAGGAAAACCGTACAATGCCTCGAATGGAGTTAGTTTGAGGGATGAATGGAATGATGTGTTATACCAGTATTCGGCCAATGGTAAGCTTTCAGTCCACTTCGTTGGGTTTGCTGAAATCATACAACGAAGATAATTCTCCACACACTGGTTTACACGCTCCGTTTGTCCATCGGATTGGGGGTGGTAGGCAGAACTGAACCGCAAGTTGACGTTAGTGCACTAAAGATGCCTTTCCAGAGGTTGCTCGTGAAGATGCGATCTCTGTCAGATACAATCGCAATCGGAGGACCATGTAACTTAATCACATTGTGAATGAATGCATCAGCCACTGTCTTGATGGTATATGGATGAGATAAAGGGATGAAATGAGCAAATTTAGTGAGTCTGTCCACGACCACAAGAATCACATCCTTACCATGTGATTTGGGTAAGCCTTCGATAAAATCCATGCTCAGATGTGTCCATGCCATCTCAGGGATAGGTAATGGTTCCAGAAGTCCTGGGTATTTGCATGTTTCCCCCTTGGATACCTGACAAGTGGGACACTGACTGACAAAATTCTCCACAGATGCCTTAAGTCCTGGCCAAAAGAATTTTTTTTTATTCGTTGATAAGTGGCCAGGCTACCAGAATGGCCACCCACTGCAGAGGAATGAAGAGCTGACAACAGCTTTTGTTTCAGTGGAGCACTATTGCCTACATAGATCTTCCCTTTGTATCTGATTAACCCTGACTGCAGAGTATAATCAGGTTTTCCATCAGGGTTGACAACAAGTTGCTCAAGGAGTGATTTGCAAGTTAGGTCTACACTGTATGAGTATGCTACCTCTGTTATCCAAGCAGGAGTAATTGTGGAGATTGCCAACAAGGAATGTGGCTTGCGGGATAGAGCATCAGCCACCAAGTTTTCCTTTCCCTTTTTGTACTCGAGAGTGAAATCAAATTCTAACAACTTGACCATGAGTTTGTGTTGCATTGAGGTAACCAATTTCTGATCAGTCATGAATTTTAAACTCTGCTGATCAGTGCGAATGACTAGCTTGTGGCCTAAGAAATAATGCCGCCAGCGCTTCAATGATTCAATTATAGCCAAGGCTTCCTTCTCATAGGTTGATAGTGCTGCGTTTCTTGGACATAATGTTGTACTGAAATATGCCAGTGGTCTACCTTCCTGCATCAATACTGAACCCAAACCAAAACCAGAAGCGTCTGTCTCCAGAATGAAAGGTATTTGAAAATTAGGGAGTCCCAATACTAGAGCTGTTACCATTGCTTTCTTTAATTGTTGGAAAGCATCTTCATGGTTTTGCTGCCAAGTAAAACTGCCCTTCTTGAGTAGGTCATGTAGTGGTCTACAGATTAAACCAAAAGATTTGATAAACCTTCTGTAATAACCACACATACCCAAGATTCCTCTTAATTCTGTGACTGATGTTGGTGATGGCCAATCAGTGATAGCAACAATTTTTCTTGGATCTGTTGCCACACCCTCCTTAGATATGATGTGCCCTAAGTACTCCACTGATGGCTGAGCAAAGCTGCACTTTGACAATTTAACTGATAGCTTGTTCTTTTTCAGAACCTGAAAAGCAAGGGCCAAGTGTTTCTTGTGCTCAAGTGCAGTCTTGCTATAGATTAAAATGTCATCAAAGAATACCAAAATGAACTTCCTCAGATAGGGTTCGAATATGTCATTCATCAGAGCTTGAAAAGTTCCTGGGGCATTGGATAATCCAAATGGCATGACTACATATTCATAATGACCAGAATATGTTTGAAAAGCTGTTTTGGGGGTGTCAGGTGCAGACATTCTAATTTGATGATAATCCGAGCGCAAATCCAATTTGGTGAAAACTGTAGCTCCATGCAGCTCATCTAGCAAGTCTTCAATTATTGGAATTGGAAACTTATTCTTGACTGTTAAAGCATTTAGCTTCCAATAATCCACACACAGCCTCCAAGAGTGATCCTTCTTTTTCACCAAAATGATTGGGGATGCAAAGGGGCTAGTGCTTGGCCTGATGATTTTGGCTTTCAGTAGCTCCCTAATTTGTTTTTCCAATTCCTCTTTATGTTTGTGTGGCACACGGTAGGGTCTTGTATTGGGTGGAATAGCATTGTCCACTAATGGTATTGTGTGATCACAACTGCGGTTAGGAGGTAAACTAGTTGGTTCATCAAATATATCTGAGAATTCTTGAATCAGGATCTCTATATCTTCAGGAACAGAGTCACTGTCAGGCTTAGAATTATCAATTAAACGGATGACATAACCAGATGCACCTTTTGCTAGCAATCGATCAACCTCTGCTGCATCAATTTCCAGTGCATTTTCCAATGAACTGCAAGCTGGAATAGATTTTTCCTGTACTCCATCTTTCACTATGTTGAGTTTTCTGTTTTTATAATCAAAAGTTGTTGGACTGTGCTTTGCAAGCCAGTCACAACCCAACACAATATCATGCCCCGGCAATTCTAAAATCCTGAAAGTATTTCCATAGACTTGCTTGTCAGCTATGAATTCAGTGTAAGGTATATAAGCTCCTGACCATAACTTGCCTCCACCAGCAACAGACACTGCTTTAGCCTCATCCTTGATGATTTCACAGTTGGTTTGCAAAGCAAACTTGAGATTCATAAATGTTGAAGAGCTACCTGTGTCTATTAGAGCTACAGCTTGTTTGCCTCCAATCTGAATCTTAATGCATAAAGAACTAACACTATCTGACAATGCATTTAGTGACATGTGATAGCACTGTCCCGTGGGAGGTTGTTCATCACCTGTTTCTTCTTGTACATTCTCCTCGGATACATTTTCTTGTTGCGGTTGTTCTTCACCCACTAACAGATTGATCACAGGTGCTTGTTTGCATTTATGTCTCTGGAACCAAGCATCACCACAACGCAAACACTGGAGAGGATCACGAGCACGTTGAGTTGTTGTCTGCCCTTTGTTCTCCAAGGTCCTCTCAGTACTGTTGGTAGTATTTTTGTTTGTTTGATATGGCTTGTTGTAGCTGGTTGTGGCCTGAGTGAAAGGTATTCTTGTAACAGCACCTTGCTCCATGTCGACAGCCATCCAATATGCTTCAGTGAGGAAATGTGGCCGCAAAGGCCGCAGTTGGTACTTAATTGATGATCGGAGACCGTTAACATAACACTTGACAAACCACTCTTCACTCAAGGTATTGTTTTCATCCTGAACATCAGCCATTAGGTCTTCAAACTGATCAGTGTATGCTGCAACCGACAGTGTATTTTGCCTGAATGAATTGAATCTCTCTGTTAAATCATAAGAACCAGATGATGAAAATCTGTTAAGAATTTGTTCAGTGAACTGTGGCCAACTAATTGTTTTCTTCAGAAGTTCGGAACGGCGCAACCACACATAAGCTCGACCAAATATGTATAATTGTGCCAAGGAAAACTTGTACTCTTCAGGCACTCCGGTCATTTGAAAGTACTTGTTACATTGACGTATCCACCCCTCTGGATTGGTACCATCGAAACGTGGAAAATCCATTCTCAGAGCTTTTGTGATGGATTTTAAGAACTGTGTTCTCATTTCTTGTGCATAGTCGCGATAGAAACCCTCCCATCCACGGCGCACAGCTGGAGGTTGGAAATGATGAAACGCCGGGGTACGTGCTGTGCGAGGAGTGACTGCAGGTGAGGGTGTTTGAGACAGAATCTCATGCTGCTCAATTCTGTTGAAACCCGGAGGTGCTGATCGAGGTTTGGGCACAACTTGAACAGGTGGAGGCATGTGCTTCTGTGCAAATTCACACTGACGGGTGAGTTCTTTTTCTTTTTCCAATCTATGCTCTAACTCAATTGACAGTGTTGTTTTCTTGGATTGATCTAATTGCTGTTGTTGATGCAGCGTAGGAGAGCGTTGCACTGTGGAAGTACTTGTCTCTGGAGGTCGCTGCTGCTCTGTAATTACCTGACCTTGTTGCGGCTTCAGGGATTTGAGAAATTCCCCCATAGCTGTCATATGCAGGTTCATATTTGCTACAGATGCTTCCATATTGCTTAGTACGTGAGCAAAAGTGTCTTGCTTGGAGTGGAGGTGTTGTAGTTCCTGTTTAACCCCATCCAATTCAGCACGTACCTCAACTGTAGCCTGACCATTAGCGAGGACCGCGTCCTTCAAAGACAACAACTCTGCAAGTTCAGTCTCATCGATACTCGCCTTGCTCTTCCCGATCTCCTTGATCTTTGATGCTCAAAGAGGAATTTTACACTAACCAGAGGTAGCAACCTGAGTCGAGATCGAGATCCAGCCGTCGCCCCACGAATCGCCGCCTGTAGGTACACGGACCTGCCCGTTCGCCGGGATTTTACCACTACAGAGATGTCCTGTAGGAACTGCGTTTGTCAGCAAGATCTGTACCCGAGCTACGCCACGCCGCCGTCGAGAAGAGAAACCCCGCCTCCACTCGCCGCTTGGAGAGATTGTTCTACTGCCGCCAGAAGAGGGAGAGAGAAAATTTACGCCACCGAGGAAAGGCCTGGAATCTGATACCAATTGTCATGCTTGGACATGTATAACTGGAAGTAAAAGGGGAGAAATCACAGGAACACCGGATATATTATCAGAGGGGAAAGTAGTTAGGGTTCATCCGGCCCTGTATTACATATATTGTATATTGTTTTAGAGTCCTAATAGGATACTCTACAAATGATTGATACCCAGACTTGGGCTGCGAGCTTACATATAGCCTAGCTACTATGAATGGTTAAGCGACAGCAGTAACTGTAAACAAGGTAACGGCGAGTCACCACGAGCCGTTAGATGTCTTCAAGCCATCTCATCCCTCCATAGCTGGAGTAGATCTTGTCGATGCTTGACATTGCTGTGTTCGTGAATGGGGGGCGACGGCAGCTCGTCGGAGGACATGGAGCGGCGACTTCCACTGGTGATGTGCGGATTGCAAAACTCGTTTGGTTAGCCACTTCGTATCAAGGACTGCGAAGAACTATATGTGCCATTTCTACAAATGCTCAAATCATGCGGTATTTCTCTGAATTTTTGTGCTTTTTCTTCTCACTCTATCCTATAGGTTCTGATTTTGGAATTTCCATTTTATTCAGCCGGATGAGGGTGGATGTAACATGTGGAAATGGGAGGATGAATATCAGGAGTATTTGGACAATCTTGATCAGCCAGTGCAGGATCGAAGCATGGGCAGTAGCTCTGTTCCTATTCAGAGGACATATGCAATTGAAGGAATAGAAGGAGGAAGCAGGAAGAGAAAGAAGGGTCAGTTTCTGTTAGCTGGAAGAATGGGGTTGAGAAGAAATTGGACGACATAATCTGGCTGTTGAAAGCTGTGGTTTTAGCTTTAGGATTGTTATTAGGTCTGTTGTTTCTGAACTTGATGAAGCACTGATGTAATCATGCTGTGAATCAATGTTGGAATGATGTAATGATGCACTGATGTAAGGATACACTGATGGAATGAAGCAGTATCGCTGTTTTTAATAACATTTGTGTTCACTGAAATGTGGTACTGCTTGTGTGCGTGATGACAAATGTGTTGTCGACTAGACTAGTCGACAAATGTGGTGTGGACAATAGAAATGTATTGTCGGCTAGTCGACAAATGTGGTGTGGACAATAGAAATGTATTGTCGACTAGTCGACAAATGTGTTGTCGACTAGTCGACCAATTCTCACAGATTTCATCATACCAATACAGTAAACATAATTGCGAAAATTTTGGGAAATATTGGTCACATTTCATCATTCCTAAACCATGGCACCAAAATAATTTCTCCAGCATTACATGGACATAAACAGCAAAATAGATGTTTTAGTTGCATCAACACTTGCACCAACCTAACATCGGTGCACTAGACATAAACTAAAATAGAGCTAAGTAGCCTTGTTTGCACCAGGAGGTTGGCCTTTGAGGTAATCAAACATGGATTCTTTCCTTGGTTTCTTGAAAGGTGCCCTGTAGGTTGAGTTGCTTCCCTTCCCTGCAGCTTGATCTGCTTTCCTTTTGTTTTGCACCTCCCAGGCCATCTGCTTTGCTGCTGCCTCTTGTTTGTGCTTAGCCTCCTCTAATTCTCTTCTTCTAGCTTCTTGAGCTAACCTTTTCTGCTCTGCAAGTGCTTCCCTAGCTTCATCTGCTGCTTTCCTACTAGCTTCCTGTTCCAATTTCTTCTTCTCTGCTTGTGCTTGCTTCTCCTCCTGTTGTTGCCTCTTCTTCTCTGCAGCTAGTAGCTTCTTTTCTTCAGCAGCAAGCTGCTTTGCTTCCCTCTCTGCCCTCTTCTTCTCATCAGTAGCTAGTTTCCTAGCCAAAGCCTCAGCTTTCTTCTTCTCAATTGCTTCTGCTCTTTTTTTCTCATCTTCTTCTAGTTTTGCCATAGCTGGATCAAGTTTAGCATACTTCCTTGCTCTCCCAAGCTTACCCCTTTTTGGTGTCATTTTCCAATCTTTCTGCACTAGCTTACCCAGACCTTTCAAGGTTATCTTCTCATTAGCTCTTATCTGTTCAACATAATTTTTTCCAATGTATTTTGCTGTAAATGCAGTCACTTTCCATTTGCCCTCACAAGTGTGTGAATCTTGCAGTCTTTTAATCATAATTGCCTTTGATCTACTGTCCTTGGAAGCATACAGTTCCCAGGGGCATCCTTCTCTACATCTAGCTAGAACTCTGATCTTGTCATTCTTGGGAAATCTGATGGCCTTCATGTGCTTGCAACTGTGCTCTCTTACAGCCTTCTTCAGTTGATCAATGGACTGAAAAATCTGGCCCACATGAAATTTGGGATCTTCCATGTCTTCTGGCACAAATGACTTGAAATTAAACCTATATGTTTCTTCATCTGAATGTGCAGGCTCAAAGAATTCATCCTCAGACATTTCTCCTTCAGGTATCACCTGAAGATTCTTAGGCTCATGATCTGCATACTGCTAGTACAAGTCATCATCACCTCCTTCTATACCATTGTCATTGTCAACAATATCTGGAGCATAATCCTCATCACTTTCACTGCCATTTTCACTGTCTTTGTCTTCAACTTGTGCACTAGTACATGATCTGTTTGATCTCCTTAACTGAACCATGGCATTGCTCACATCAATAGATTGCTTAGCTGGACTAATAACAAGTGGCAAATTCAGTACAAGGTTGTGAACTACATCATCAAACGAGGTCTTGTTTCTGGATGGATCATGATCAAGATATATCATGAGAAATCTGTGCCCCTGCTTCACCTTTGCTACCATCTCCAATGCAACTGTGTCTCCAGAAATCAACCGAAGACCATCTTCATTTATTTGCATTCCTGGTAACAACCAGTACACATCAATTCTGCCCGCTGCCTCGTAGCCTAAATCCTCAATTACATCTTCAAGCCAAAGCCCAGACCAAGTATCACAGTCGCACTCATCATAGCAATCTTTCGTACCATCTACATAAGCCCTATTGCGTCCACAGCCAACAAAGAACCCTCCATGAATCACTTCCAATGTAAATTTCTCACTAGATTCAGCTGCAAATTGAACCCAAAACATATAGAAAGTTCAGACCTTTACCCGAACTAAAAAACCCTAAACCTTAATCCTACAACTAAACATACACAATCGACATTACAATGTACTCTACACTCTGAAACAAACGAAGAATTGGGACAAAAGAGGGGAAATCGAACTCACCGTACACCGGAATAGGTTCTCCTTCCCACCAACGAACGGGCGCCAGCTCCGGCCGCGTACCAAGAGGATCGCTTGCGCGCGCCCCCACGGTCATCTTGTTCCCCTCCTTCAATCGCCTCCGTCGACCGCGTCTGTGACCTTCTTCCAACGTCGATCATGTGCTTCCGCCTCCGTCGTCGCCGTCCACCTCGAGCTCTCCGCGGCGAAAAGCAGGGGAAAAGCAGGGGATTACTGTTACGGAGGGGGCGATCTGCATATTTCCAGCACGAGGCGTGGAGACGCCGAGCTCGCTCCGCGCCGAAGGGCCCCCGCTCACTCGCCACGTCAGCCGCATACCCTGCCCATACGTAGTTAGGACCGTTGATGGACATCCTAAGCAAGATTAGGGACTGTAATGAGGCAATTTCTGAGAACGAGGACGGTTATGGACATCGCCAGCAACTTCCAGGACTGTACGTGCATTTCACTCTTCTTCTGTCATCGCGCGGCGGCTGCTCGGGTTCGCTCTGATAGCTTCGGCGACTATCTCGCGTGCAGCGGTGATGATCCGAACGTCGGCGTCCTCATCGTGGCGTTGGGGAGCCTAGGTGTTGCTGCGCGGGGATGCAAGTACAGCAGTTCTCTCAAACACTCTTTTTTTAAATAACAATAAGCAAGCAAGCCGTTTCATTAAAAACTTTACAGTCCCATTAGATACCCTGGTAAGTAAAAGAGCTCGTTTAAAACTTTCTGCTTTAACCAGGTATCAGTGTTACATCGTTCAAGAGGCTATCTAAGATAAAATCAGGGGTTCGACCCAATTACAAGAAATCTTATGCAAAAAAAACTATATCTAGCTAACTCGTGAGCTACCTTATTTGCGTCAAACACTCTTTTTTTAGGGGAAAAGCCCAAAAATAACCGTTCAGCAGTTCTCTCAATGCTCCCTCAATTTATAGACGCCCCCAGTTTTGCTTGCTCGTCTCCCCTATAAGTAGGGGAGGTGGAAGACTCCCCTATCCCAGCGACGCCAACAACCGCTTATGGATGAAGTTTCCTCCCGCCATCGACAGGTTCATCTGGTCTTCTTCCCCCTTCTAGTTTTTTTAGTTTATTCCCAATCAAGCGCAAAATTGATTTGGAAAGATCTGGAATTTCAAATCCAGCATGAAATCGATCTCCAAATCGAGTCCCATCTCAATTTCTAGGGAGGGAAAGAAAAACAGCGGTGAGGAGAGGGCTTGGTGCGGACCTGCCATGGGGCTTTTTGACACTGCAATATGCCGATATTAGTGAGCTTTTTATTTATGCTTCAGATTTTGGTGATGGACAAGTTTTTGACACTACAAGTTAGCATGTAGCCGTTGGATCTTAAATGTTAGTTATACAATATTCTTAAAATATTAAATAGGGGAGATGTTTTACAGGAACTGCTGGAGTTGAACAAGTTTTATGGGAGATTTTTTTAAGGGAAGTCCCCTACATGGACATATAGGGGAGACATTCTAGGCGAACGGCTAGACTTGCTCTTAGGGCATCTCCATTCGCGCGATGTTAGGGCATCTCCAGCCAGCACCCCAGGAGGTCCTTTTCGCGCGGTAGAATCAAATAGCGTCGTTTTTTCACAATCGGTCCCAGAAACCCAATTAGGGCATCTCCAGTCGTTGCGCCCCCTAGGGCCCAAAACGCAGCTTTTTTCTGCCGTCGCGGCATCAAACGGCGCTAATCTGAAACTTGGGGAGCGCGGTTCCCAGTCGTCCTCAGCCCAAGTTTCGGCCCATGCAATTCAAAAATGGCGTAAAAATTAAATTTGGCGCAAAACTGACGCAATTTCATGTAATTTGGCGCAAACTTGGCGATTTCATTAATTTTGGCGCAAACATAGGCGATTACATAGGTGATTAAACTAAACAACTTAGAAATAGTTGAGCATTCCAAGCCTTACAGCGATCACCTGGCTGTAGTCGCTGGCGCCACCGTCGTCGCCCTTCTTGCTGCAGTTGCGGTGGCTTGGGTCAGCGTCGCCATCGTCGTACCACTTGCTCATCTGCAAGGTACGCTGGAACTGCTCCTCCTCGGCGTGCTCCACTAGTGGAAAAGCGGGCTTTGGTTCACCCCTTTAGCCCGGATTTTAAAATGAACCGAGACTAAAGGGGTGCAACCCCGCGGGGCGAATTTGTGAGGGACCTTTAGTACCGGTTCGTGTTAAGAACCAGGACTAAAGGTCCACTGCATGCGGCAGCAGAGGCGGGTCCCAGCGCCAAAACCCTTTAGTCCCGGTTCCTAACACGAACCGGGACTAAAGATCCTCACTTTATCAGCTTCTTCCACCCCCGGCTCACTCCATTTTTCCCACCGAGCTCGAGCTCAAATAAATTTCCTCTTCATTTCTCCTCCATTTCCTCTCCCCAAGCCTAAATAATCTATAATATTTTGCCACATTTGGAAGGCTGAAGACACCCTACGATTAGCCGCTTCATCCTCTTTTCGGTGTTTCTTCTCTAGCTCATTTAGCTCATTTCAAATTTCTTGTGCAAGCAAGGTGTTTGATGAAATGCCCAAGTTAGAATTTCATTTGTTTCATATGTGCAATTTGAGCTCAAACTAAATTATGATTTATGTGTTTTAGTGTCGTGAAGATCCTTATCGACGTCGATCGCCCGCGCCGTCCCGTCACCGGCACCACCTCGGTGAGCCTCTATCTTTTATTTTATTTGATTTTTAAAAACATAGCTTTATTGTTTTAGATGCATAGTTACTACTTGTATAATTTTCTAACTTGTATTATATGAATAGAGTCATGGTTCTGATATCCGTCTCCGTCGGTCCTCGTCCGGTTTATGATTCGGATGTGGTATATTTTCAAAACTACTTATTTCATTTTGTGTTTCTGGCAATTATGGCGACCAACTTGACATAGATTTATTTTTATCTAGGAGGTAGTTGAACCGGAAATTGAATCTGACCCTATTGTCGAGTTTTTGGATAAAGAAAACAATGATTTGAAAGCAAAATTGAAAAGAAGTGAAGATCTTTATCTTCAATGCTTAGAAGATAAGATGAAATTAGAGCTCAAACTTGCCGACGTGGTCGATGGTAACGAGATCAAGATGGATGCAATGCGCTTGAAGATAAAAAAGATTAGAAAATATGCCATTAATCGGGAGGCTTGGTATCATTATGATGTGGGTTCAGTATTTACCTTAGTTGCGATTTTGATCGCATTTGTTGTTGGATTTAAATTCTTTAGATAATTTTTATATTTGTTTCAGTTAATGTATGTTTTATGAGAACTGTGTATTACCAGTTGTCACTACTCTACTCTTATTTTAATGGATGACATTGTATTAATTAATTTGCTCTTACATTTTATTTATGACAGTAGTGTAATAATGGGGTTCGATATACTTTTATGTAATACAGATGAACCGACAATGGATGTACGGTGACCGATGTTGTCCTGAGTTCGTTGATGGCATGCATAATTTTCTCCATGTGGCTAAGGCAAACAAGCCGAAGAACGGTTTTATTCGTTGTCCATGCAGTGCCTGCAAGAATATGAGTGATCACTCTACCTCAAAAGTCATTCACACACACCTCTTGCATAATGGTTTTATGCCTGGTTATTATTGTTGGACCAAGCACGGAGAAACATGGGTTATCATGGAAGAAAATGAAGAAGAGGAGGATAATGACAAGTATCCTTGGTTCAGTGATACTACAATGGAAGAAGACGAAACTGAAGAAGATCCCATTATTGATGAGCCCGACGATGATCTTCGTCGGGTCATTCGTGATGCACAAATGGACTGTGGAAGTGAAAACGAAAGGTTGAAGTTGTAGCGTATGTTAGCTGATCACGTCAAATTGTTGTACCCAACTTGTCAAAATGACCAGAAAAAGCTGGGTACCACACTTGAATTGCTGCAATGGAAGGCAGAGAATGGTACTTCTGACAAGGGATTTGAAATTTTGTTAAAAATAGTTAAGAATATGCTTCCAAAGGATAACGAATAGTCGTCTAGTACGTACGAAGCAAAGAAGGTGGTAAGCCCTCTAGGATTAGAGGTGCATAAGATACACGCATGCATTAATGTCTGCATCATGTACCGCGGTGAGCACGAAAAATTGAATACATGTCCTGTACGTGGTGCTTTGCGGTATAAGATCGGGCGAGATGACCCTGGTGATGTTGAGGGCGAGCCGCGCCCCAGGAAGAGAATTCCTGCAAAGGTGATGTGGTATGTTCCTATAATACCACGGTTGAAACGTTTGTTCAGCAATAGAGAGCATGACAACCTGTTGCGATGGCACAAAGAAGATCGTAAAAAAGACTTGATGTTGAGACACCCCGCGGATGGGTCCCAGTGGAGAAAATTGACAGAGAGTTTCCGACATTTTCAGATGACGCAAGGAACTTAAGATTTGGTCTAAGTACAGATGGCTTTAATCCTTTTGGAGAGCAGAGCTCCAGTCACAACACTTGGCCCATGACTCTATGTATCTATAACCTTCCTCCTTGGATGTGCATGAAGCGGAAGTACATTATGATGCCAGTGCTCATTCAAGGCCCGAAGCAACCTGGCAACGACATTGATGTGTACCTAAGGCCATTAGTTGAAGAACTTTTGCAGTTGTGGCGTGAAGAAGGTGTACGTGTGTGGGATGAGCACAAACTGTAAGAATTTGATCTACAAGCTTTGCTTTTTGTAACCATCAATGATTGGCCTGCTCTTGGCAACATTTCAGGACAGTCAAACAAGGGATACAATGCATGCACACACTGTTTAGCTGAGACTGATATTATACATTTAGGTAACAAGAATGTGTACCTGGTTCATCGTCGGTTTCTTGTACCCAAGCATCCGTTAAGGAAGAAAGGCAAGCATTACAAATGTGAGGCAGATCATCGGCCGAGGCCTACCCGCCCTTCTAGTTCTGTTATACATGATATGGTCAAGGATTTAAATGTAATCTTTGGAAAGGGTCCTGACGGACTCACTGTTCCGAATGACGCAAACAACCACGTACCCATGTGGAAGAAGAAATCTATATTTTGGGAGCTGCCATATTGGATAATGCTAGAGATTCACTATGCAATCGACGTGATGCACGTGACAAAGAACATTTGCTGCAACCTGCTAAACTTCTTGGGCGTGTATGGGAAGTCAAAAGATGGGAAGTCAAAAAAAGGTACACCGAAAGGAAGACAGACCCATCAACGTATGAGCGAAGAGATGCATCGAGACGATACTCATTCAGAGAATCAGCCAGGTCCTGCAAGCTACTCTCTTACTAAAGAAGAGAAGAAAATATTTTTTGAGTGCCTTCACAGTATGAAGGTTCCATCTGGCTTCTCATCAAATATAAAAGGAATAATAAACATGGCAGAGCAAAAATTTCAGAACCTAAAGTCTCATGACTGTCACGTGATTATGACACAATTATTTCCGGTTGCATTGAGAGGGCTTCTATCGGAAAATGTTCGAGAACCCATTGTGAAGCTATGTGCATTTCTCAATGCAATTTCTCAGAAGGTCATCAATCCACTAACTCTAATAAATTTAGAGAAGGATGTGGTCCAATGTCTTGTCAGCTTCGAGTTGGTGTTCCCACCAACCTTCTTCAATATTATGACGCACCTTGTAGTCCACCTAGTCGAAGGGATTTCTGTTCTCGGTCCTGTATTTCTACACAACATGTTCCCCTTTGAGAGGTTCATGGGAGTCTTAAAAATATATGTGCATAACCGGGCTAGGCCAGAAGGAAACATCGTCAAGGGTTATGGAACAGAGGAGGTCATTGAGTTTTGTGTAGATTTTATTCCTGATCTGAAACCGATCGGTGTTCCTGAATCACGTCATGAGGGGAGACTGCATGGAAAGGGCACCCTAGGAAAGAAAGCAACAATATGTCAAGACGGGGATTCTTTCACTCAAGCACACGACACTGTTCTACATAATTCCAGTTTGGTGGGTCCGTATGTCGAGAAACACAAGAATGTTTTACGCTCCAAATACCCGGAGAAATCTGAAGATTGTATAGATGGAGAACACATGAAGACTTTCAGCAGTTGGTTAAAAAGACGTCCCATTAATGACACCAATGTTGAAGAACAGCTATACTTGTTGGCCACATCACCAGTTTCAACTATATTGACTTTTCAAGGGTACGAGATAAATGGAAATATATTCTACACAGCCAACCAAGATAAAAAGAGCACCAACCAAAATAGTGGAGTCCGCTTTGATGCAACAAACTGCAACGGGACAAAGGACACATATTATGGTTACATAGAGGAGATATGGGAACTTGACTATGGACCTACTTTTAAGGTCCCTTTGTTCAAGTGCAAATGGTTCAACCTACGAGGCAGGGTAGAGGTAGACCCACGATACGGAATGACTACAGTGGATCTCAAGAATCTTTCGTACGAGAACGAACCATTCGTCCTAGGCAGTGAAGTTGCTCAGGTTTTCTATGTGAAGGACATGTTGAAGGGGTTACGGTGCAGAAAACAATAATTTTCTAGCGTACGAAACCCTAACTAGCCAGGATCTATCTATCTAGTACATGCGATAACGGTGGCGGAACGGGTTACATTACCTCCATGTAGACCGATAGCGGGGATTACGCTCCCGCACAAGCGTTGACGATGAAGTCGTACGTAGCCGACCTCGAGGTCGCGATGATCTTGCCGCGATGTCGAAGTCGATGACGCCGGGGTGTCGACGATGATCTGCGTCGACGGGCGTCGGGCGGAAGAAGGCAGAGCGCCAGCACCGGGGCTGGTGCGCCGGCAGCAGAGGGGGGTGGCGCGGCGGCTGCAGGGGGCGAGACGACGTCGCCCAAGCTCCTCAGTAGAGTAGCCTCCGAGCACTCGCAAACATACGGAGCTTAGCGACAACTCCCGGTCATTCAGATCCAGCTGAAATCGCAGGAGTAGATCTTATCTGGAATCCCGCAGAGCAACGTCGCTCTGCGGTATGGCTTAGGTGGAGAGAGACCTCCTTCCTCAGCTCGGCGCGGCTCCGACTTGGGAACCACGAGATCGAGAGAGAAATCGGGAATTAATTGGATTTTCCTATGAATTAAATCAATTAATATGCCTTGCTATATAAAGGGGGAAGGGGGTGTGCCAACCCCCTTGGCTCCCCCATGTGGGACTAAAGGAGGAGAGGGGAGGGGGGGTTCGGCCGAACCCCCATGGGCCCTCCAACTCCTAGTCCGAGTTGGACTAGGAGGCCCAGCCTTCCCCTTCCTTGTGGGGTGCGGTTTCCCCTTCATGGGCCCTCTTAGGGCCCATTTAGGTGGGAGCCCCCTTTTTCCTTTATTTAATTAATATTAAATTAATATAAAAATCCCATTAATTCATAATTAATATATTTATATATAATTCAATATCCCATGACTCCGAAACTATTTCGGAACCACCCGAACAACTTTTGGACATTCTCGGAACCATTCCATAGCTCACCGGAACTCCTTCCGGACCACCGGAACTCTTTCCGGATCATTTCTCTCTCTCCAATAAAAACCTATAAAATTCCAGAACCTATCTCCTAGCGTCGCTAAGACCTTAAGTTTGTTACGCTACGGTTCGGGAACACTCCAGACATGGTCGAGACACTCCGCTCACCAATGATCGTCAGGGATACCTGGAAATATATGACGACCCCTGTGCATTCCACGAATATCGTCGTTGAACCATAAGTATGATGTTCATTCCCTTTGTCTCTGCGATACTACCTTGTCCGAGATATGATCGTAGACACACCGATGCCTTTGCTGTATCTCGTTACCGACGAAGGTTATTAACTCGTCTGCGATATTACATCTCCATGACCTAGTCATAAGCTGCGCAGCTATATAGATGTAATCTCACCGAGTGGGCCCAGAGTATCTTTCCATTACAAGAATGAACAAATCCCGCTCTTGATCCTTACGTCTTGATGCTCTTTCGGAATACCCAAGATGGACACCGTTATTGTCATGCTATATAAGACACAACGTTTGATGCTCTCAAAGCACTCCTACGAAGCAACAATAAGTACGGTCTCACGGTCTAAGGAATAAGCTATCATACTCTTATCTATTGCAAATGACAAACATCGTAATACGATCTTATTGCAATACTTTGCGTATGTCCACCACCTTATTCAACTAACAAGATGACCCCATTGTCAACCGACGTCATTGTCCTTGATCGGGAATCTCGATCAACTGTTGCCCAATGGACTAGCTCATATAGAGGCTTGCTAGGGACCTGGTTTGTCTATGTATCACACGTGTATTAATAATTCCGATTAATACAGTTATAGCATAATACACAAAACTATTATAAACTTATGAGATAACGCAATAAATACTACTTATTTATTTGCCTCTAGGGCATATCTCCTTCAGTCTCCCACTTGCACTAGAGAACAAATAAACCAGCTGCATTTTACTTTATCAAAATCCCTTATCAAATAAGAATCATTCGATGATGCTTGCTTGTGGAAAAGTGTAACTACACAATCCATGATTGTGTATGCTTTTGCGATTCACTGGTATCAACTTGATTGATATCAACACGTTGTCTAACAACATATATGCAAATACCGTAACTAAGTGAGACTACTGCTTCCCAGCGCTTACTCTGATTATACTAACCAGATAACTGCTCTGAAAAACACACTCAGCCATGCAGAGTCCCTTGTAACAATTACAAACTCGTGATATCTACATACTTTCACACCTAATGTAGAAAACTTGACATTCAAATGTCAATCCATCAACTAACGCACTTCTACTTCCAGCAAATTCCAAATTTACTTTCATAACTGCTCTTTATTCCAAGAACATCGGTTATAATTCATCGAGCAGATAATAAGGTTTCTGTATGATGTCTAATATTACATAATAGACCCACATGTCATACAACCATTACTTTCACGCATCATTACTCTTAATGATCAATTGGACTCCAAAGGACCATCCTTTTGATTCTATTCTGACTCCTCAGATATAATCCAAAACAACTCGACTAACTATTCAAAATTTCCGTTCTATTTCCAAATAGACACTAACTTTAAAATAGTTTCACAACTTCATCCTATTCTATTGGTACAGTTTCACAATGTGTTAACTACACAAGGTGAATTCGACTCCCACTCAAAATATGTCTGCACATATTCGATAACACGAGCTCCCACTCAAAAATATGTTCTTCACATATTTCTCCTGAGTGAACTAACTATGACTCCCACTTAAATCGACATTTCGGTCAAACCAAAATCATTGATCTACTATCAATTCGAATTTAATACAAACTTACAGTATTACATTAATACAAATCCCTCAGACTTCAAGCATGTCTACATAAATGTAGTCAACAAATTTGATCTTGTCCAAGACACATTTCTTGACAAGACATGCTACCGCGTCTTTCTTATAGTCACATTTACATATAACACTTTATATGACAATTAAACAATCTTATTCCTCTAATAAGAATTGCAGCAACAATTACTCTCTTAATCCTTTTAAACGCAACTTGGATTTCCAGGCTGAAAAGTCTTTGTTCGTATTTCGATACTTTCTCAACTTTCTTTGTATTCATAAAGTGCACCTTGATCTGTCAACAAGATCCGAAACATTTAATACAGTGCTGTGACCTGACAGCAATATTAAATGTGACAACACTCTATTTAGAAGTTTCTTTCATGAAAATATTACGATCTTTATGAAGAGGATTGCAAGCAGAAAACAATTTTCTAGTCTCCCTCACTCTTAATCACTAATCTTTCACTAGCAGACATATACTCTTTGGAACATCTTCCAACATAAGTCTGACACTTTATTCTAAACTTCTAATTTCAATCCATAAACCATAATTCGAAAAGTCATCTTTTCTCGGAATTACATAGACAACAAACTGAACTTTGTTTCTTAGTTGATTTTGGAAAACACTCTCATCCAATGCGAGCAATCTACAAAGAACCACTCATGTATTTTCCGAATTATCGCATAATCATATACATGTCGACACTACTGTCGATCCTACGAATTCTCGTTGAGAAAAATATCTATTTTCTAAAGTGGACATCGACTATAATGTTTCGAACATATTAGGAGATTCTAAGACTGATTCTGACGACCACACTTTATTTAAAATAGAGCATGATTATAATTCCCCACATATCACTATATATGACATTATAATTATGTGAAGCAATTTACCACGAGTCTTTTGTGTTGAAAACATAATTCAAAAATACTGTCCTTTGATCGAATTTTGTGAATACAATTTTCACTAATCTTTCTTCTGAAAAACCCCATTTGATCTATTATCAAATTAATTTCAGACTCCATAATTTATCGGGCAAATACTCTTATTTGCCAAAGTCATGGAGGAATTCGGATCAAGCAATAAACACCATTAATTAATCATTAAAAATGACACTCAATTAATTTCTGCTAGTATTGTAACTTCAATACCCAATTTTAAGCTTAATCAACTCAGCACTCGAAATACTTAAATGGACCAAAAATATCCATTACTTCTTTCATCGCTTTTATGACTAAACTCGACGGCGTTTGTTCTAGCAATAGAACCTTTGTTCATGGGACAGGCTATTTTATCATATCTACAATTATGAATACTTATCATACAATCAATGTAACTGAGATGTGGAAACTTTATTCATAAGATAGAACAACTGACTTGTTTCATAACATAAAACAACTGAACTTGTCTTATTACATGAATAACTTTGTCTTGCAACAATCAAGACACACACACTCGCTCACTATTACAAAAGATCGTATCAAAAACTATTAATGATAACTATGATAACTTGAGGACGTGAACACCAAAAGGCCATCAACTCCTTGACTACCAGCTTCAGCGCCAGGTCACATCAAACTGCGCCGCATATACGTGATAATCAGGACCTGTTTCACAAACGGAGCAATTATCAAAAATTTCATCATATTCCATGGGCGAATTCATAATTCTGCATATATCAAATATATACCTGTAGCATCGAAGATCTCTCCTTCGATGGAATCAACCTTCAGAGACTGGAACTCACGTATGAATACGTAGAAGTTCATATCGTCGGCTTTCAAAATGTACTTACGTACATGCTTCTCATAGCTAGGAGGTAGAGATATCAGGACAGTCCGAATGGCACAGGAATCTGCCATCCAGTAATTGAAGACCATCGTCAGCTGGAAGAAGATGTCATACAATCTCTTCAAATGTGTCTTCAGACAGGTATGCTCCTCCATGTGAATGGTCTGGAACATTCTAAGCTGTCTGAACTGCTCACGCTTTAATTCATCCCCGAAGTGCGTTTTTATCGCATCCATCATGACGCTTGGCTCCTTGCGTCGAAACAACTCTTTCAACTCGGGTGCCAGGCATACGGTCATGGTGATCGCCACTTCAATGAATATGTCTCGACGCCTACGGAAATCATCTTCCTCCTCCTCGCTAGCAGAATCTCCTGGTCCTTCTCCTACCGGTTCATCGAGAACATATAGAATGTTGTTGTGTTCGAGAATGTTTCTAAAACCCCTGTACCATCTGATGAAGTTGGACCCGTCGGCTTCTAATGTAGCATCCGGGCTCTTGAGGAAGTAACCGAAGTATAGTTGCGTAGTCTACATATGTGATCGCAAAAGGAGGTAAGGTAAAGTTTATAATGTGTAGGTGAGTTTTAGTCCTATAATCTCATTATCAAAAACACACCACACCAAGATTATTATCCCTAAAATAATAATGGCGATGACACGACCCCCATCCACTACACCACCCCCGATCATCACGGCCGGCAGCACAGCTTCAAAGGTGGACATAAAATGTCGATCATAACAACTCTATGACTTGTGCTTGATCTTTCGATCTTCCCGTGTTCCGAGGCAATACCTCTGAGTATGGTAGGCTCGCCAATCAAACCTCGAAGACCCTGCGCGTGCAACATGGCTTACACCCACTGTATGCGAACGACGAGATGTGTGACACCCGATCATCACGGCCTGCCTCATAACGTAGAACTTTCTTGGTGGTGCGCAACAAGGGAGAACACAATTTTGGTATTTGTTAGGGATCATCCTATTTATGATGCTACCGTTGTATATCTAGCATATAAGCAATCAACAGGATGCACACACAACAGCACACAATAATGATGCAATGAAGTGCGATGTGACATGGTCGATGCGCCTGGACCTTCATGGCGCCATGTGCCTGGCCCCCGGCGCCCCGGCATGGCTCCGAGTCTACGGAACCCTCCAATGCCTCCGACAGTACGAGTAATATCAAAACTTACCGTAACCATGTCACATAAAATAACGCCTCTGCAAAACAAAGTTAGACGCCTCTAGCTTTATAAGCATCCCTTTCGGTCCCTCCATTGAAAATGCTTTGCCGACTAGAGAGAGAGAAACAGACACCCGCCAGCCACAGATACGGTGCAAGCCGTATGTCAGTATTGGAACCAGTCTCGCGTAAGCGTACGCGTAAAGTCGGTCCGGGCCGCTTCATCAACTCAATACTGAAGGCATCGCAAGTGCACGCTAGAGGGTAGCAAATATAAGAAAGACGCCCTCATTCAACATGAGTTCTAACCGTACCAGCAGTACTACGCATAGATCGGATCTGATACCACTGAAGGGGTTACGGTGCAGAAAACAATAATTTTCTAGCGTACGAAACCCTAACTAGGCAGGATCTATCTATCTAGTACATGCGATAACGGTGGCGGAACGGGTTACATTACCTCCATGTAGACCGATAGCGGGGATTACGCTCCCGCACAAGCGTTGACGATGAAGTCGTACGTAGCCGACCTCGAGGTCGCGATGATCTTGCCGCGATGTCGAAGTCGATGACGCCGGGGTGTCGACGATGATCTGCGTCGACGGGCGTCGGGCGGAAGAAGGCAGAGCGCCAGCACCGGGGCTGGTGCGCCGGCAGCAGAGGGGGGTGGCGCGGCGGCTGCAGGGGGCGAGACGACGTCGCCCAAGCTCCTCAGTAGAGTAGCCTCCGAGCACTCGCAAACATACGGAGCTTAGCGACAACTCCCGGTCATTCAGATCCAGCTGAAATCGCAGGAGTAGATCTTATCTGGAATCCCGCAGAGCAACGTCGCTCTGCGGTATGGCTTAGGTGGAGAGAGACCTCCTTCCTCAGCTCGGCGCGGCTCCGACTTGGGAACCACGAGATCGAGAGAGAAATCGGGAATTAATTGGATTTTCCTATGAATTAAATCAATTAATATGCCTTGCTATATAAAGGGGGAAGGGGGTGTGCCAACCCCCTTGGCTCCCCCATGTGGGACTAAAGGAGGAGAGGGGAGGGGGGGTTCGGCCGAACCCCCATGGGCCCTCCAACTCCTAGTCCGAGTTGGACTAGGAGGCCCAGCCTTCCCCTTCCTTGTGGGGTGCGGTTTCCCCTTCATGGGCCCTCTTAGGGCCCATTTAGGTGGGAGCCCCCTTTTTCCTTTATTTAATTAATATTAAATTAATATAAAAATCCCATTAATTCATAATTAATATATTTATATATAATTCAATATCCCATGACTCCGAAACTATTTCGGAACCACCCGAACAACTTTCGGACATTCTCGGAACCATTCCATAGCTCACCGGAACTCCTTCCGGACCACCGGAACTCTTTCCGGATCATTTCTCTCTCTCCAATAAAAACCTATAAAATTCCAGAACCTATCTCCTAGCGTCGCTAAGACCTTAAGTTTGTTACGCTACGGTTCGGGAACACTCCAGACATGGTCGAGACACTCCGCTCACCAATGATCGTCAGGGATACCTGGAAATATATGACGACCCCTGTGCATTCCACGAATATCGTCGTTGAACCATAAGTATGATGTTCATTCCCTTTGTCTCTGCGATACTACCTTGTCCGAGATATGATCGTAGACACACCGATGCCTTTGCTGTATCTCGTTACCGACGAAGGTTATTAACTCGTCTGCGATATTACATCTCCATGACCTAGTCATAAGTTGCGCAGCTATATAGATGTAATCTCACCGAGTGGGCCCAGAGTATCTTTCCATTACAAGAATGAACAAATCCCGCTCTTGATCCTTACGTCTTGATGCTCTTTCGGAATACCCAAGATGGACACCGTTATTGTCATGCTATATAAGACACAACGTTTGATGCTCTCAAAGCACTCCTACGAAGCAACAATAAGTACGGTCTCACGGTCTAAGGAATAAGCTATCATACTCTTATCTATTGCAAATGACAAACATCGTAATACGATCTTTTTGCAATACTTTGCGTATGTCCACCACCTTATTCAACTAACAAGATGACCCCATTGTCAACCGACGTCATTGTCCTTGATCGGGAATCTCGATCAACTGTTGCCCAATGGACTAGCTCATATAGAGGCTTGCTAGGGACCTGGTTTGTCTATGTATCACACGTGTATTAATAATTCCGATTAATACAGTTATAGCATAATACACAAAACTATTATAAACTTATGAGATAACGCAATAAATACTACTTATTTATTTGCCTCTAGGGCATATCTCCTTCACATGTCTACCCTACCGAAAAAAAGAAAAGATAAACAAGCGAGTACATCACACGATGAGACAAAGCGCCACATAGTTCTTTCAGGGAAAAGAGTCATTGTGGGAGTGGAGGACAAGACAGACATGTCAGAAGATTACAATAAGTTTCATGACATTCCGTCCTTCAAAGTCAACACTGATCCAAGTATCAAGTTAAATGAAGAAGATTGTCCGTGGTTACGACGCAATCAGAAGAACAAGTAAACACTAGATAGGGATATTATTGTTGATGTGTAATATCCGAATGCTTTGTATCAGAAGAACAAGTGAATTGAAGTATTTTATAGATGCATGGAACAAAACACACGATTTCACCTGCATACAGCCCAACGGTGGCTCGTGAGTGCCTGCATATCAAATGCCGTTGGGCGTATGCAGGGAATCCAAATGCTTTGTATTCTGTCGATGAAGTAGAATGAGGAGACAATGACTGCCGAACATGTTCAAGAGGGGGCTATATATAGGTTCATGTGACTCACGAACTGGTCATGATAGTGCCCATCCAACAGCTCAGAATCCCTCAAACGAAACACATCTTCATCCAACGACTCACAATATCCATGTGCTTCTTTAGTCCCGGTTGGTAACACCAACCGGGACTAAAGAAGCACATGGATCGTGTGTTTCTTTCTAGCGCTTGTGAGACGTTGGATCATAGGTGTGTTTCTTTTGAGAGATTCTGAGCTGTTGGATCAGCAGTATCACGACCACTTCGTGACCCACATGACTCAGTTGTTGTTACCAACCGGGACTAAAGAAGCACACGTACCCTATATATAGCCCCCCTCCCGGACATGTTCAACACTCAGTGTCTACTCATTGTAGTTCATTTTGGCAGCACACGGGTAGCAGAGAGCACTCAGTGAAGTCTGAAGGTGAACCCTCCCCTCGGCGGAGGCATCTTTGGGCAACCAGCGGCAAGACGTCTCTGATGATCTGCGACCGTTCCAAACGGTTGCAGATCATCAGAGATGTCTTGTCGGACGGTTGTAGATCATCAGAGATGTCTTGCCACCGTTGGGCTGTATGCAGGGGAAACCTTTAGTCCCGGTTGGTAAGATTGTTTACTGTACCAATATGCACCTATGTGTGGAGTATGAGATCTTTATCACAAACTATGTCATCGAAATGACCATAACTTGGTCATTTGGCTTGAAACTTCTAGATGTTCATACATAATAGACCTTTTTGTGAAGACTTTTTTTTGCAAATGTTGGCAAAAATCAAGTTTATCATTTCTCATAGCAACTTGTACACAAATGAGGAGCCCATGCCAAAGGATTTAATTTTTTGAGGTGTTTATCACTTTATTACATTTTTTCTTAAAACCGATCAAAACGGTCGCGACGACTAATCATTGGAAGAGGTGATTTTCTAGAACTATCAATGTTTCTGTGATATAACCACTAGTTGTGTACCTTAAAATGATTTTTCCAAAAGTTTCAGACCAAACTATCAAACAGTTATAGTTCAAATTTGAATTACTTTGGAAAAATCAACATAAACTCAATTAACTAGGGGAAATTAGTTATAATTCAAATAAAAAACTCATACTTGGGATCATCCATCATATGTGCACCACTCTTAGTGAAAAATAGTTGGGTGGCATTTGAAATCATATTTTCTGTACTTACTTCACAAAAAACCTCATTTTTTGCACTTAAAAAGGAAAATGATATTTACGAAAATAATTTGAAGAATCCCTTTGGTAAGATTGTTTAATATACCAATATGCACCTATGTGTGGAGTATGAGATCTTCATCACAAACTATGTCATCGAAATGGCCATAACTTGGTCATTTGGCTTGCAACTTCTAGATGTTCATACATGATAGACCTTTTTGTGAAGACTTTTTTTGCAAATATTGGCAAAAATCAAGTTTGTCATTTTTCATAGCTACTAGTACACAAATAAGGAGCCCATGCCAAAGGATTTGATTTTTGAGGTGTTTATCACTTTATTACATTTTTTCTTAAAAACGATCAAAACGGTCGCGAGGACTAATCATCAGAAGAGGTGATATTTTCTAGAACTATCAATATTTCTGTGATATAACCACTAGTTGTGTACCTTAAAATGATTTTTTAAAAAGTTTCAGACCAAACTATCAAACAATTGTAGTTCAAATTTGAATTAGTTTCGAAAAATCAACATAAACTCAATTAACTAGGGGAAATTAGTTATAATTCAAAGAAAAAACTCATACTTGGGAATCATCCATCATATGTGCACCACTCTTAGTGAAAAATAGTTGGATGCCATTTGGAATCATATTTTCTGTACTTACTTCACAAAAAATCTTTGAAAATATAAAATGATATTTATGATTTTTTTTAAAGAAATCACCTTGGCATCTTAAAATGAAAGAATATAAAACAAAATAGAAAAATAAATTAGAAACCAAAAAAATTCAAAAATAAGTAAACCAAAATAAGAAATAAATAAGTAAACAATTCAAACAATTTAAAAGAAAACAAAAACAAAAATCAGTAAAAAGCAACAAGAAAAAAAAGCATTTGTCTCGGTTGGTAACACCAACCGCGACTAAAGGATCTTTTGTCCCGGTTCATGCCTGGAACCGGGACTAAAGGTCGATCGATCAGTTTTAGATCGGGCTCTCCCCACTTTCCTCCTCATTCGACACTCAATCCTCTCCCCGACGACGGCGCCGCTGCCCCGAGGTGCTGCCGCTCTGCCGACGCCCGAGGTGTTGTCCCCTCCCCCTCCAAGATTCGCCGTCCCCACCGTCGTACCCTCATCCCCTTCTCTGCGTTTTCCGCAGGTCGCCCACGCCCGCGCCGCCGTCCAACCCGTGCCGGAGTTTGGAATTCGGATTGGCCTTGGCCTCCGTCGCGCCCCGGCCTCCCCGACACCGCGCCCCTCCCCGACGCTGCTTGCCCCTCCCCTCCCCGATGCTGCTCGCCCCTCCCCGACGTGCTACCCCTCCCCAGCCCGACGCCTCCACCACGCTGCCCCTCCCCGACGCCGCCCTATCCTTCCCCTCCTCTGGTCGCCGCGCGCCCGCAAGGTATCTCCACGCTGCCGCCCCTGTTCTTCCCCTCCTCTGCTTGCAAATGTAGCTTGGCAGTACCAATTTTGTGTTAGCAATCTGTTAGAAGTAATTTGTGTTAGCAAAGTGTTAGCAATTTCTTAGAAATAATTTTGTGTTGAATTATTGGTCATCTGAATGAGAGGAAGAAGAGGAGATTATTATTGTTCAATTTTTGTGACAAATTATTGCTAAATTGTTGCAATTTGTTGTTCATATGAAATTGTGTTGAATTATGGCGATGTGGTGGCCGTGAAATTGTGTTGTACATATAGAAATTGCTTCGCGTATTTTTTTGTTTTGAATAAGAACATTTACTCGTGCTCAAGTGATAAATGTAATGAGGTTTTCATCAAGTTTTCACAATTGTTACATTTTGTTGTGCCGAACATCGTGGAGGTGGTAATCGGTGCCGTCCGTGTGCTTCGTGATCGGTGCTCATTGGTGGTCCAAAACATTGCCCCTACACTTTTGTTGATTTTTAAGAGGCCACCACTATTTCTGCTTTGGGCCGTAGTCGACCGCAAAAACATACCATAGGGCTCTTAGCCCGTCTACTAGCCTGACCCGTGACGTTCTCTCTCATCTCATCCCTCCCGTGTGAACGAGATCCTCTGACGTAGTTTGGAAAACTGCAGAGGGACGTTGGTTCTTGTGGTTCGTTCGATGCGCATCCTACGACAGCAACTAGAACTCGTTGGAAAGGAAGCGAATCAGTGGCCCAAAGCCCAGTTTAGCGAAGGGTGGGAGAGAAAATGGCGGGCTCTCGCTCAGAGAAAGGCGCGGGAACACAGAGAAAAGGCGCGAGAAACTGAGCGAGAGAAGGAAAACGTCGGAACTGGAAGCGACGTGCTGCTCTGTTCGTGAAGACGTTGGTCTGCTCATCAATCTCAAGTAAGTATCCTATCTTTCTCCGTTCAGTTTTCCAGATGAACAAAATCACTTGAATTAATCAAGCTTGCAGTCTTCCACCTTCAGATTGCTTTGAAACTTGATCAACTAGCCATCCCGTTTTCCCATGGAAGAAGAAGTTGAGATGACAGAGAAGGAAAACACATCGCATGATGATTCCAATTTTAATCGGTAATTTCTTTATCTCAAGTACTTCACTAATGTTCTATGCATTTGCACAGTTCTCACGTTTATGTTCTCTTACATTGCAGAGTTGTACTGTCTGGTTTGGTACCTTGTATCGGCATGGAATTTCGAAGTTCAGAAGAGGCATGGGCATTTTGGCTAAGTTACAGTGGGCAGCAAGGCTTTGAGGTCAGAAAAAGGTATACAAACAAAAGGCAGTCAGATGGAAAAATTACATCATGTAAATTTGTTTGTGCAAATGAGGGTCTTCGATCTGAAGACAAAAGAGATCATTTAACAAAATTCCCTAGAGCTGAAACTAGAACAAATTGCGAAGTTCACATGAATGTGAAAATGGACCGAAACAAGGAAAATCTCAAAGTGTGTGAGCTGGTTTTGGAACACAATCACAAGCTACACCTGCCAGAAACTTTACACTTAATGGTGTCACAAAGGAAAATTTCAGAGCTGCAGGCTTTTGAAATTGAAATGGCACATGACGCGGGTATTGGTCCAAAATCCGCACATGAGTTGGCTAGTCGCCAAGTTGGTGGGCCACTAAATCTTTGCTATACCCTCCGTGATCACAAGAATTATTTGAGGACCAAGCGCCAACGAGAAATGGCATATGGCCAAGCTGGTAGCATGCTCAAGTATTTTCAAGATAAGATTGCTGAAAACCCATCGTTCCAATACGCATTGCAAATGGATTGTGAAGAACAAATAGCAAACATATTTTGGGCCGATGCCAAAATGATCATGGACTATGCACATTTCGGCGATGTTGTTAGTTTCGACACTACTTTTGGAACAAACAAGGAGAGCAGGCCCTTTGGTGTTTTTGTTGGATTTAACCACTTTAGAGAAACTGTAGTTTTTGGTGCTGCTCTCATGTATGATGAAACCTTCGAATCCTTCAAGTGGTTGTTTGAGGCCTTCCTAAATGCTCATAAAGGACAGGGGCCTAAAACATTCTATACAGATCAAGATGCTGCAATGGGAAAGGCAGTTGGAGAAGTATTTGCACAAGCATGGCATGGATTATGCACCTTTCACATTATGCAAAATGCTGCCAAACATTTACATGAAGAGACTGATGAAGAGAAGAAAAAAGAGAAGAAGAAAGAGAAGAAGAAAGACAAGAATGAAGAGAAGAAAGAGGAGGATGAAGAAACCGGTATTCTAGCAGATTTTAGCGCGTGCATGTATGAGTATGAGGACATGGCAGAATTTGAACAAAAGTTTGACCTCATGAGGAAAAAGGTGACCAAACAAACTTGGTTAGATAGTATATATAAGGTAAAAGAAAAATGGGCTGAATGTTTTATGAAAGATGTCTTCACATTAGGAATGAGAAGTACACAGTTGAGTGAGAGTTTGAACAATAACTTGAAAATCCATTTCAAATCTGATTTTGACATCATACGGTTCCTTAAGAATTTTGAAAGGGTGGTGCAAGGAAAAAGGAACAACGAACTGAATTCAGAATTTGACTCAAGGAAAAAGTTGCCTAAACTATGTATGAGGAGACCACCACCCATGTTGGTGCAGGCTAGCAAGTTGTATACACCTTGTATATTTGAAGCTTTTCAAGGCGAATATGAAAGATCGTTGTCAGCTTACACAAAGACATTGGAGGGCTGTAATGAATATCTAGTAGGTGATTTTATCTATGAGGAGGAGTACAAAGTCATTGGTGATCCTTTGAAACAAATAGTTGTGTGCAGCTGTCGGCAATTTGATAGAATTGGGATATTGTGTGGCCATGCTCTCAAAGTTCTTGATTTAATGAATATCAAGTCGCTACCACCACATTACGTGTTAAAGCGATGGACACGAGAAGCACGGAGTGGAACTGTACAAGACAATGAGGGAAGAAACATAATCACAAATCCAAACATGGATGCCATGCTTAGCTACAAATATATGTCCCGCAAATTTCATAACTTGGCGGATCGAGCATCCAACTTTCCAGAATGTGTCATGTTGGTAGACAGCACACTCGACATCCTTGGTAAGCAAATTGAAGACAAAATCAATTCATGCACAAGTACATTTCGGTATCCATGTACAATTCCCACAGATGCTTGTCCACCAAATGACGTGTTGACTAATGCACGCCTAAAGAAAAAAGAGGTCGAAACAAAAACTTCAAAACGAAAAAGAACTTGGCTTGATAAGAAGCACAAGTTTAGAAAAAAGAGAGAAAACAAAACAATACCACTGTCCAAGGAAGAGGTATGTTCTTAAATAAAAATTGTGTTTCGATGTTATCATTATGTCCATCAATTCTCTTAACTCTCATATTTTCTTTCTTTACAAGCTACAAGACGTTGGGGTTCAGCCAGGCAGTGGTAGTGGACAAGGGAATGTAGAAGTACAAGTTACAAATGATGGTGTTTGTAGTGGCAAAGCTGGTCTTAACTTCACTCAACTATTAACGGTAATATTGTTCATATATTAGTTTACAAATCTTGAGATCATAATTGTTTTAAAAATCTTACTTTTATCTTTCTTTAATTTATAGGGACCAATCACATATGACTTCTTTACTGGGTCGTGGTGAAATCTTTCTGTATTTGGATGCCATTCAGTTTAGATCAATTCTGGGCAATAGTTGCCCTTTAGTTCAGTTCTGGGTGCCATCCAGTTCACTTTTGTTATGTGTAATAGCTGCCATTTAGTTCAGTTCAAGTTCAGGAAAGGGTGCCATTTCGTTATTTATGTTCTGGACAAATAGCTGCCATTTGGTACTCCTGTTCAATTCAGTTTGGAGCAATAGTTGGCATTCGGTTCAGTTTACATTTTTCAATATGTCCTCCTATTCGATTTGCACATGCACAATGCTTATTTTAAACAATCGTTGAACACTCTTTTATTCATAACTTCAATCAAACACAATACTCCTTACAATCTGTATAGTTCTGCAAATGTACTAGCTACAACTACAGTTTCAGAGAACGACTCGAGGACAACAGCCAGGATGCGCAATGGTGGCGGCAACAGAGCATGAGCGTTTCAACCAGGAAGACACCGCTCCTGCTCCTCGGCTTCGAGGACGCGACCGGCGTGCACCGGGAGGCGGCAGAGCAGAGGTCGGGCGCGGCGACAAGGGCCGACATGGGCTTCTAGTCCTCTTCTGCGTGCTGAACTCCAAGGTGCATATGGACGCGGCAGCGTCGGCGTCGGCGAAGGAGTCCACTACGGCGAAGGAGGCCACGGAGGTGGAGTTTGGCGTGCCGGCGAGGGGACGGCGGCGGCGAGTGACAGCGAAGGGAGGTTATTTGTTCTGAGCTGCGAGCGTGAGGGCCCTCCCACCCTTCGCTGAACTGGGCTTTGGGCCACTGATTCACTTCCTTTCCAACGAGTTCTAGTTACTGCCGTAGGATGCGCATCGAACGAACGACAAGAACCAACGTCCCTCTGCAGTTTTCCAAACTACGTCAGAGGATCTCGTTCCCCGTGTGAACGAGATCCTCTGACGTAGTTTGGAAAACTGCAGAGGGACGTTGGTTCTTGTGGTTCGTTCGATGCGCATCCTACGGCAGCAACTAGAACTCGTTGGAAAGGAAGCGAATCAGTGGCCCAAAGCCCAGTTTAGCGAAGGGTGGGAGAGAAAATGGCGGGCTCTCGCTCAGAGAAAGGCGCGGGAACACAGAGAAAAGGCGCGAGAAACTGAGCGAGAGAAGGAAAACGTCGGAACTGGAAGCGACGTGCTGCTCTGTTCGTGAAGACGTTGGTCTGCTCATCAATCTCAAGTAAGTATCCTATCTTTCTCCGTTCAGTTTTCCAGATGAACAAAATCACTTGAATTAATCAAGCTTGCAGTCTTCCACCTTCAGATTGCTTTGAAACTTGATCAACTAGCCATCCCGTTTTCCCATGGAAGAAGAAGTTGAGATGACAGAGAAGGAAAACACATCGCATGATGATTCCAATTTTAATCGGTAATTTCTTTATCTCAAGTACTTCACTGATGTTCTATGCATTTGCACAGTTCTCACGTTTATGTTCTCTTACATTGCAGAGTTGTACTGTCTGGTTTGGTACCTTGTATCGGCATGGAATTTCGAAGTTCAGAAGAGGCATGGGCATTTTGGCTAAGTTACAGTGGGCAGCAAGGCTTTGAGGTCAGAAAAAGGTATACAAACAAAAGGCAGTCAGATGGAAAAATTACATCATGTAAATTTGTTTGTGCAAATGAGGGTCTTCGATCTGAAGACAAAAGAGATCATTTAACAAAATTCCCTAGAGCTGAAACTAGAACAAATTGCGAAGTTCACATGAATGTGAAAATGGACCGAAACAAGGAAAATCTCAAAGTGTGTGAGCTGGTTTTGGAACACAATCACAAGCTACACCTGCCAGAAACTTTACACTTAATGGTGTCACAAAGGAAAATTTCAGAGCTGCAGGCTTTTGAAATTGAAATGGCACATGACGCGGGTATTGGTCCAAAATCCGCACATGAGTTGGCTAGTCGCCAAGTTGGTGGGCCACTAAATCTTTGCTATACCCTCCGTGATCACAAGAATTATTTGAGGACCAAGCGCCAACGAGAAATGGCATATGGCCAAGCTGGTAGCATGCTCAAGTATTTTCAAGATAAGATTGCTGAAAACCCATCGTTCCAATACGCATTGCAAATGGATTGTGAAGAACAAATAGCAAACATATTTTGGGCCGATGCCAAAATGATCATGGACTATGCACATTTCGGCGATGTTGTTAGTTTCGACACTACTTTTGGAACAAACAAGGAGAGCAGGCCCTTTGGTGTTTTTGTTGGATTTAACCACTTTAGAGAAACTGTAGTTTTTGGTGCTGCTCTCATGTATGATGAAACCTTCGAATCCTTCAAGTGGTTGTTTGAGGCCTTCCTAAATGCTCATAAAGGACAGGGGCCTAAAACATTCTATACAGATCAAGATGCTGCAATGGGAAAGGCAGTTGGAGAAGTATTTGCACAAGCATGGCATGGATTATGCACCTTTCACATTATGCAAAATGCTGCCAAACATTTACATGAAGAGACTGATGAAGAGAAGAAAAAAGAGAAGAAGAAAGAGAAGAAGAAAGACAAGAATGAAGAGAAGAAAGAGGAGGATGAAGAAACCGGTATTCTAGCAGATTTTAGCGCGTGCATGTATGAGTATGAGGACATGGCAGAATTTGAACAAAAGTTTGACCTCATGAGGAAAAAGGTGACCAAACAAACTTGGTTAGATATTATATATAAGTTAAAAGAAAAATGGGCTGAATGTTTTATGAAAGATGTCTTCACATTAGGAATGAGAAGTACACAGTTGAGTGAGAGTTTGAACAATAACTTGAAAATCCATTTCAAATCTGATTTTGACATCATACGGTTCCTTAAGAATTTTGAAAGGGTGGTGCAAGGAAAAAGGAACAACGAACTGAATTCAGAATTTGACTCAAGGAAAAAGTTGCCTAAACTATGTATGAGGAGACCACCACCCATGTTGGTGCAGGCTAGCAAGTTGTATACACCTTGTATATTTGAAGCTTTTCAAGGCGAATATGAAAGATCGTTGTCAGCTTACACAAAGACATTGGAGGGCTGTAATGAATATCTAGTAGGTGATTTTATCTATGAGGAGGAGTACAAAGTCATTGGTGATCCTTTGAAACAAATAGTTGTGTGCAGCTGTCGGCAATTTGATAGAATTGGGATATTGTGTGGCCATGCTCTCAAAGTTCTTGATTTAATGAATATCAAGTCGCTACCACCACATTACGTGTTAAAGCGATGGACACGAGAAGCACGGAGTGGAACTGTACAAGACAATGAGGGAAGAAACATAATCACAAATCCAAACATGGATGCCATGCTTAGCTACAAATATATGTCCCGCAAATTTCATAACTTGGCGGATCGAGCATCCAACTTTCCAGAATGTGTCATGTTGGTAGACAGCACACTCGACATCCTTGGTAAGCAAATTGAAGACAAAATCAATTCATGCACAAGTACATTTTGGTATCCATGTACAATTCCCACAGATGCTTGTCCACCAAATGACGTGTTGACTAATGCACGCCTAAAGAAAAAAGAGGTCGAAACAAAAACTTCAAAACGAAAAAGAACTTGGCTTGATAAGAAGCACAAGTTTAGAAAAAAGAGAGAAAACAAAACAATACCACTGTCCAAGGAAGAGGTATGTTCTTAAATAAAAATTGTGTTTCGATGTTATCATTATGTCCATCAATTCTCTTAACTCTCATATTTTCTTTCTTTACAAGCTACAAGACGTTGGGGTTCAGCCAGGCAGTGGTAGTGGACAAGGGAATGTAGAAGTACAAGTTACAAATGATGGTGTTTGTAGTGGCAAAGCTGGTCTTAACTTCACTCAGCTATTAACGGTAATATTGTTCATATATTAGTTTACAAATCTTGAGATCATAATTGTTTTAAAAATCTTACTTTTATCTTTCTTTAATTTATAGGGACCAATCACAGATGACTTCTTTACTGGGTCGTGGTGAAATCTTTCTGTATTTGGATGCCATTCAGTTTAGATCAATTCTGGGCAATAGTTGCCCTTTAGTTCAGTTCTGGGTGCCATCCAGTTCACTTTTGTTATGTGTAATAGCTGCCATTTAGTTCAGTTCAAGTCCAGGAAAGGGTGCCATTTCGTTATTTATGTTCTGGACAAATAGCTGCCATTTGGTACTCCTGTTCAATTCAGTTTGGAGCAATAGTTGGCATTCGGTTCAGTTTACATTTTTCAATATGTCCTCCTATTCGATTTGCACATGCACAATGCTTATTTTAAACAATCGTTGAACACTCTTTTATTCATAACTTCAATCAAACACAATACTCCTTACAATCTGTATAGTTCTGCAAATGTACTAGCTACAACTACAGTTTCAGAGAACGACTCGAGGACAACAGCCAGGATGCGCAATGGTGGCGGCAACAGAGCATGAGCGTTTCAACCAGGAAGACACCGGTCCTGCTCCTCGGCTTCGAGGACGCGACCGACGTGCACCGGGAGGTGGCAGAGCAGAGGTCGGGCGCGGCGACAAGGGCTGACATGGGCTTCTAGTCCTCTTCTGCGTGCTGAACTCCAAGGTGCATATGGACGCGGCAGCGTCGGCGTCGGCGAAGGAGTCCACTACGGCGAAGGAGGCCACGGAGGTGGAGTTTGGCGTGCCGGCGAGGGGACGGCGGCGGCGAGTGACAGCAAAGGGAGGTTATTTGTTCTGAGCTGCGAGCGTGAGGGCCCTCCCACCCTTCGCTGAACTGGGCTTTGGGCCACTGATTCACTTCCTTTCCAACGAGTTCTAGTTACTGCCGTAGGATGCGCATCGAACGAACGACAAGAACCAACGTCCCTCTGCAGTTTTCCAAACTACGTCAGAGGATCTCGTTCCCTCCCGTGAGCCTGACCCGTCTAAAACTTTTCCTCCCGTCCCTCCCGTGAGGCAGTGACCGACTCACTCTATCCTCTAGATCCCCTCCGTGCCCCCCTTCGATCGCCTCCGTGCCCACCCCTGTCCTCTCGCCCCCTTTCGATCCCCTCCGTGCGGCGGCGGCGGAGCTTTGACCAGGCTAGGCGGCGCCGTCCTTCCGTCACTCCATCCTCTCAGAGCGACGGGTGCCTGGCCGGAGGGGTGCAGGTGCTACTCGACGACGGCGTTGACCACGTCCCCGGCTCCGCCACACCAGCCCGCTCGCCCCTGTCCCCGGCGGCACCGGTCCGGGGTGCCTGCAGTCGGGGATGGCGGAACACCGGCGACCACGGGCACTGGAGCGCATCCTCGCGGGGACAGGAGCGCATCCTCACGGGCACCGGAGGTCCTTACCAACCGCACCGGATCCCCTCGTTCTCCATGGCGGCCGGAGCCTAGCTTCCCCTCCGCCGCCACGCGCGCCCGCCCCCAACTCGACCACCGGCGGCGCCCTCCGGCTCTGCTCCTTTTGGCGCTAGGCGGGCGGCGAGGGAGCGCGTCCACCTCCTTCCCGGTGCGGCGCGGCCCCGGCAGCGTCCATCCCGGCGGCGGCGCATCCCCGGCGCGCGTCCACCTCCTTCCCGGCGCGGCGAGGCCCCGACAGCGTCCTTCCTGGCGGCGTCGTGTCCCCGGCCGCGTCCTTCCGGCGGTGGCGCGTCCTGACCGTCTTCCCAAGCACAGCGCAGATCGAGTCGGCGTCGGGCACCGCCTGCCATCCTCTGTACAGACACCGTTTCATCCTGTACAGGCACCGATTTATGTAGTGGGCACTGTAATAGTGTGTTACAGTGAGGTAAACTGAACTTTGTGCAGACGCCAGTAAAAGACATGCGTCGCAGCTCTGCAAATCAATATAATTGTTGCATTAAGCATGAAGTACAAGACAACCGAAACAAAGAACTGCGCTCTGAAAATGATAAGTTCGAAAATGGGGTTTTTTGGAAGGACTCCGCAGCATTTTTGGATCCATGCATATGGCACCATGTGGAACAATTTCCATTTTTGTTAACCTAGGCACGAAAGCACTTGCCCCCCATTCCTCTTTGGTAATTATCTCAAAAGAGTTCACTAAAATGGAACTATACATATATTGTGGTACCAATCTCAAACCAAATGAACGGTACCGATTACAACCTCCCCAGTTATGCAACATAGGAAAGCTATATATATATATGCATCAACATGTTCTTCATGTAATACTTTATATATACTAAAACGCGATTGTGGCACATCGACGTGATCCTCATACGATGGAAAACATCCGAAACACTAAACCACTCCTAAACCCTAAACCCTATGGTGGACGCCCAAAATTGTAATATATGATTCATATATTATGTTGTGTTAGATATGCAAATTGAGATGATTTTGTGTTAGATATGCAAAATTCATAAATATGATCCATATATATAGTTTTGTGTTAGATATGCAAGATGAGCACACTCGGTTTTTCTTCGCTGCCACCTTGTTGTGCTATATGATCTATACTCGTTGCAATTATTGTACTTGTATATGTTTTTCAGATGAATAAATGTAAACTTGATTATAATGCCCGAGCTATAGATTGCAGGTACATTTGAGCTATGGAGCACTTGCGAGACGAGGAGATAGAAGAAGCACAATTTCAATGAGACGAGGAGATGGAAGACCAAATGGAACAACTTATTTTTAACGATGCCTGAGCTGTAGGAGATGTAGATGATTATGATTTCGAACAATTTTTAAACGACTTTGATGATGGAATGGAGTCACGAGATGTGGTGATAACAAACTCCGACGGAGAGGTGTATATGTGTTTATAATAAATATGGCGATATGTTGTTGTTAACTACATGCATTAATTGATTTATGTTGCATTTATTAACGACTTATTTTTCTATTAGCCATCCGGATCGAGCAAATCTGGCAAAAAGCAGCCACCATGTGCTCCTCGAGGCAAGGCAAAAAGAATGACGAGCGAGGATCCAAAGTTACCGATTGAGAAAATTGCTGATTCTGGCGAACCGCTCGAACCAAAACAGAACCGCAGCAAATTTATAAGTCAAGCTGGAGTTATTGTTAGGGACATGATCCCAATCAAGCATACGCGAATGGAATAAGCCGGCGGCCGCAGATGTGAAGGACCCATGTTATGTCCACCAAGTTCTTAAGGATTTGGTCTATAACACGTTGTTGTCACATTTCACCCTCCCGCCAGATCTCTCTAAAGTGAAGAAGGACAACCTCAAGAAGTGGACTCTTATTAAGATGGCGGAACAATTTCGGAACTGGAAGAAAAAGTTATGGAATCAATATGAAGAAACAGAAGAAGGGCCATATTTCAGTGGAGCACAAGGGAAGAAGTTAGAATCTGAATGGGCGGCGTTTAACGCGTATAGGGAATCACCTATGGCTGTGGCCCGATCGGAGATAAATAAATTGAATGATGTGCTGAAGGTACACCACCATACATTGGGGACAGGTGGCTACAAGAGCGCCATTCCTAAGTGGTTAGCCTATGAAGAAAAACTGGTTCGATCGGGGGTCCGTCCAAAGACACTTGACTGGCCCGAGAGGTCAAAATTCTGGTTGTTCGTGCATGGGGCAGGGTTGGACCCAGAAACCGGAGATATTGTTGGAAAAGGAAAATGGAAGGTTCTCGTTGATAAAATCAAAAAGAAGCTTGAAGCAGCAATTAATGATGTTCGCAATGGTGTGTTCAAACCCGATAGAGAGGACGACGAGCTGACACGGGCCCTTGGGAATCCTGAACATGTTGGACGAGCTCGAGGCTTTCCTAGCGGTGCTACGTTTAAAACTGCGTGGCCGGAATCCGCTCACACTTATAGAAGCCGTAGCAGAGGTAAGAAGAAGGAGGCCGACCGGATATTAGAATTGGAAACGGGCGGAAATAAAAGCATTGAAGGAGCAAAGAACGGAATCTCAGGAGCGGGACCAATTAGATCATGAAGCAGATGCCGCCCCATCTCAGCGTAGAAGCAGCGTTGGATCCACGCGTCAAATCGATGATCCCTACCCAGTGGATGACATCACAGAGCCTATAGGTTGTGAGCTACGTATAGCAATGAGAAACATAACTTTGAAGGTGGCGGTGGGGCAAGCTTTAGTAATTCAACCTGGAGAACTCTACCATTGTGGTCAAATTCCAGATGGCTACGCTCGTGCCGGGGTGGACGAAATTATGCCGGGATTTGAAACCTTGGAACTTGAGTTTCCTGGAGGTGACAAGGAGAAGATGTTGGCAGACGTCAAGCATGCCTTCGCCCTATGGCCCAAGAAATACATCGTCCTTTCAGAACAAGCAAAGTCCACTCCTCGTTCTAGGAGTCCAGCTCAGCAGCAAAGTCCACTCCACCATCGCCGCCAACAGACTATGATCGCAACATGACGAAGAGATGGATGATCGATCAAAAAAAGGGAAACAAGTTGCCCAACTCGTAGAACAAGACGCACAGTCGCCCCCCCCCCCCCCCCGCTCAAGGTGCTTGATGACAGTGTTCTCAAAAACATCAATGTGCGAGAGCTGGTATATTCGGAAGATGATATCCCCTTCGCGGATGTCGTTCGTACTTATGTTCACGGGGAGAATTTTGTCGACGACGACTTACCCACAAGAATGCGTCAATTTCAAGCCTGGTACAAGAATACCGTAAAGGAGACGAATAAAGACGCTCTCATGATGGCAGTTAAGGAAGAGCATTATTTTCAAGAATACTCCGTTGTCCTTTACTTCGCCGAAATCTTTCAGTTATACAATCTTCGGGCCCTCAACAAAGCTATCATGAGTTCCTATTGTCTGTAAGTGATCTATTCCTGTAATTTAATGTTTTAATTAGCTCTACTCGTTCATTGTCTGTGATGATCCTCTCTATAATATTTTGTGTGCTTTATTACGCAGAATGAAGATGCTCGAATGCAAGAAGCAGAAAATCAACCACATTGGGTTCATTGACCCCTCTATAATGCATGAAGATACCATAATTGATCCAATACTTAACAAGGATACACCGGGAAATTTGCTAATGTTTTCAAGCGACAAGCTTACAAAAAATATATATTATGGCCTTACAACTTCAAGTGAGTGTTACTGCTTATTACACATTATATTTTTCTCACCCGATGTTAAGTTTAATTGATGAGTTATGCATGACTATTTATAAACGTGCGCAGCTTCCACTACATTCTTATCGTTATTAACTTGCGGAAAAGAGAAATTGTTGTCCTTGACTCGTTAAGAAGATGCCCTAAACAATACAAGACTTGTTTTGATTTGGTGGCAAGGTACTTTCTTTTCTTATCGCCTCTTTCGTTCATTTCCTAATATCAAAGAATTTATGACTCATTCATTCATTTTCTTGTCATGCAGCGTTTGGAAAATGTTCCTTGCGGAACATCCAAACAGTGGATGGCCAGAGAAACTGCTATGGAGTACTAACGATGTAAGTAGTACTATAACTAGGCCCATGCACCATTATCATACTTTATTATTATTTGATTAAATTCTATTCTTCTATACACTTGCCTTAAACAGCCAATAGGGACTGATCTATGTGGATTTTGCGAGTACATGCACACTGTGGTCAACGAGAGTTTGAAGAGCAAAAGAAGTATCGAAGTACGTAAAGCTCTAGTCACAACATTATTTTTGTACTATCAATCGTGATGAGTTTTATTTATTTCATATCTCATGTATTTATTGTGATATCATTTTTTTACAGTTGGCAAGAAAGCACAACGAGTTACCAATAAAGACCCACTTCAGGGCACTTGCAGAGGAGTTGACGGGATTTTACCTCGCCCATGTCATACCGGAGACCGGAGAGTACCACTATGTTACCCCTGGTGGTGCGAACATGTAATAGTGATCTCCATGTAACAAATTACTTCTAAGTATCTGGAACCGGGAAACGTGATATTCATGTACCACGCGTACTTAACTGTGTATGTGTTATCACCACATGGTCTTCATATAATTGTATATATGCATGATGCATTCATCTAGCTTTGTATAATAATTAATACGTGTTTTTCGTGCATCGAAGCTAGCATCCGAAACCCCTACCCCGACGCATCGACGTGGTACCATCCGAAACCCCTACCCAGAAAACCGGTCGAAAAAAAGCAAAACACTGAAATGAAAAAAAACAAAACCCTAAAATGTAAAAAAAAAACCTAGTCCCGGTTTGTAACACGAACCGAGACTAAAGGGTTCGCCCCCGCGCGCCCCTGCCCCCTCCACGTGCGGAGCTCTAATTGGTGGGGGGTGGGGGGGGGGGGGGGCTGCGGTCCCGGTTCGTATTTGAAACGAGACCAAAGGGGGGGCTCTAATCCCGCCTTGGTAGTCCCGGTTGCTACACCGGGACTACAGCCCGTCTGGAACCGGCACTAGAGCCCCGATTTCCACTAGTGCTCCTCCTCCTCCTCGTCGCTCGGGTCGAGGATGAAATACGAGATCGGCTTCGGGTGCGGTGGGGGAGGGATGCAGTTGCAGTCCCGGTTTGTTTGGGTCGGTGGGACAATTTCCCCCTATCTTCAGTGCGCCAGTGCCCCACCTGTCGATGGCTGTGGTGCTTTGCTTGTTTGGTGTATTGCTGTTTGTTTCGTGTGAGGAGGTCGGTTGTGTGGGTCCCTTTTTGGCGGTCAGTTTGTGGAACGAGATTCTCTGACGTTGAGGAAAGAACTGCAAGGGACGTCAATGCTTTTGAACCGTCCGTTGCACATCCGACGCAGCACGTCCAACTCCTGGAAACTTGGCGAGGCAACGACCGGCCTACCTCCACAGGGCTGGCACTTCCAGATGCCGGCGGGGTTCTCCGACGAGTATGGGCTCATCGCCATCGATGAATAACAACCTGTGAGCATTCCCGGCCGGAGAAGCCTGTTGTGTTGGAGGAGGTTTTTAAGTCAAGATTTATAAAATATAAATTGAGTGCAAATACAAGCCTGTTGGCGATGACTTTGGATAATAAAGAGTTGGTGAATTCTCCATCCACCATTTGGACAGCGAACAAGGCAGCTGGCCTTATTCACCATAAAATAAGAGGAAGCAAGTGGGGTTGAATCTATGTAAACTTTCACGACCTCCGAAGTACTCCCTCCGTTTTTTTATACAAATCCACTTTGTTTTTCGTGTCAAACTTTAACTTTTAATTTTAATCAATAAAATATGAGTTATATTTCATAAAAACTACTCCCTCCGTTCCTGAACGTAGGGTGTATAAGTTTTCTGCACAAATATTAAGATAAACTATTTTGTATATAGTGTTTTTTTGGAAATAATAGCGAGAGATGAGTTCTAAATTGGTATAAAATGAATACAATCCGTTAAATCGCTCTTTTGAGACTAGATCTCATTTTGTGATGGGTCAAATTGCCCATAAATAGAAAATATATCTTATATTTTGGATTTTTTCAAAAAACTATACACCTTATATCAAGAAACGGAGGTAGTATATCACTGAAAAGTTCTTTCAAATGTGCATCTAATGGTATACTTTTTGTGATACATAACTCAGATCTTATTGATAAAATTAATGATTAAGGTTTTTTCTAAAAAATATGAAGTGACCTTATATTTAAAGACAGAGGGAGCATCAGAGGATACGTTAAGCCTTTTGTGGTGTATATGGGCAGGAATTAAGCATCGTCTCTCTCTTACCTGCTCCTTGATTCAGAAATTGGCCACCTAATCGGTCGTCACTATCGGAAGCTAAAATATGGTCGGGTTTGGCCATGTGAAAGGAATACGGTTGTTGTACGTTGCTCTCCAAGCCATCAGCCCGTTGCCATCCGATCGATGTATATCCCTTACAAGATCTCATTCTTAAAAGAAGTAGAGTTATCCCTTAAACTTGTCATAAATATGGTTCACAATTCATGTTATCCCTCCAATTCAGTTTCGTATTTTTGATCTAACCTGGTTGAAAATTACAACACTAAAAAACAGGGCTTTATGAGACTTATGTCTCGGTTGCACAACCAGGACAACGCATTCCAGACTAAGGCCAACTTCTTTCGGGCTTCTGGAGCGGCTTCTGGAAGAAGCTTCTTCCCACCAGCTTCTCACATAAGTCGAAAATTTAAATGTGTTTTGTCTTATATTCTAATTTGGTCAAAACTAAGATATAAGCCAGACCATATTTGGGTTTTACAATTCTGAGAGAAACTGGTGGGGAGAAGTCCTTTTCAGAAGCCGCTCCAGAAGTCTAAAAGAAGTGTGCCTAAAGTCCTCCAGAAGTCCAGAACCGAAGCTAAAGCCTCTCCTCGTGGCCACGGTCCCGAGCGTGAAAAGGAGGATCTTTAGTCCTGATTCATAACACGAACATATATGAACATGGACTAAATAGTCCACACATGGGGCACGCGGGCTCACCCTATTTCATTTTCTGTCTTTAGTTTTGTATTTTTTAGTTTTCTTTTTTCTTTTATGTTTTGTTGTTGATATTTCTTTTTCATATTAAACAAGTTTCGTAAACATAATTTACGATACTATATACTATACACGTTGGCGCATATATATATATATATAAATAATATGGTACACGCACGCGTGTCTGAAACGCGACTAGAGCCATTAGACCTTATTCATCTGTATTGCAAGGATTGCATTCTCCCTTTTTTGGATATGACCTTCTTAAGCAAAAAAAACCCGCCAATTCCTCTTGAATTGATATTAGGCTTAGTTCCGACATTTATCGAACTACAAAGGAGAGGAGATCAACAGCCGACTTCCCTCCGCTCATTGACATGCTGGCGAATGAACTTGCAAACATAGTATGCACATAAATTAGTGTCATTTCCCCATCTCGCGCACTTTACAAAAAATATGATTCAATCAAATAATAATCAAAAGTATTAGCAATGGTATTGAAACTATAATTAAAGAGATGCATAGACCTAGCTATATACTCTAGTTATCTAGATTTCCCTAAAAGTCAACACATTTTTTCAATCACCTCGTTCACGCGTGGTGAACCGTTTCCAAACATGGCCGGCAAAGAAAATTAATAAACAAGTTATTAATTACATGATATCCGAACGGAACATAATGATTAAAATTACCTCTGGAGCCACGGTAGTCGCCAAGATCTTTCTTTAATGGCTCCCAGATATCTCAGTTACACTTAATTCAAGTAAGTTAATTAGTAAATATGTATAAGACAGTAACACTCAGTTGAAGTTATAAGTAAGAAGAATATGAGTTTTGTAATGTTGCGCCTTTATAAACCCTAACAAGAGAGCCTCCGTTTCATCGGCGTAATTTGCTAGCAGAACATGATTAACTCGATTTCGGTCAATGAACCCAACGCCAAAAATTTCACGCTTTTGACATTCTATAATTTTCATCCTGCATAATAGAGAAGAAACAAATATAGTGAGGATAATTACAAGCAATTAACGAGCCGAGTCATACGTCTCAAACGTGTCTATAATTTCTTATATTTCATGCTTATATTATACCAAGTGATACATGTTTTATATACACTTTATATCATTTTTATGCATTTTTTGGATTAACCCTATTGACAAGATGCCACTGTCGGGTTATGACTCCCTAGAATCGGGGGTAGTCACTTCCTGACGTGTAGTTCGTGAAGGGGATTGAACGCGGAGGTGAAGACCCTCGAGGGACACGGCGAATGCTCGCCGGACCTGAAGACAACCCCCTTGAGGCAGTTCTTGCCTGGGGAGGGAAGCGATGGTCTTCTTCCTCCTCCGGCCAGTGGCTATCCTACTTGGTATTGCTAGAGTTTACAAGCGTGGTTACAAGCAATTGGCCGTCCTCCTCTACAATGGATGTCTTGGTGCTTTTATAGGCGCCTCTAGCGCTCTCCTTTTGCTTGGCCTTCAAGGTAGTTCCCACACGGCAGTGGCGTGGAGGTGCAGGAGTCCACCGCGGCCCCTTCGTCCATAGACGCGGTCCATCACCGATAAAAGTGGGCGCGGTGCCGACAGGCGGCCGACCGCGATGTACTGTCCGCAGGGAGGGCAGTCTCTGAGGTGGAGCCCTTGATGACGTACTCTTTGGAGGGTTGCGTCGTCCACCTGCTTTATCACCAGAGTGGAAGGTCTTAGCTGTTCTACCGCAGGCGGCGCAACTTTATTGAGTCCTTTATCACCAAAACGGCAACGGGGTGCTTGCGTCACCACGTGGGCGTGGCAGAGGCCATGTGCTACTCGTTGTGCTTTGTTGGCTGCGACGTTTCCCCTCGGGCCAGGGGAGGCCTGAGGGGGGATTCCCGTTGACTTCCCTCCAGGCGCGCTGGCGCCTCGGGAGGGTCTCTTGAAGCGAGGGACCCCCTGAGGCCCTCGTTTCCTCTTCAGGCCCTCGAGGGGAATTGCCTCTCGAGGGTCCCGCCAGGCGGCGAGGCCTGGTCCTTAGTCGTTTCGTCTGTCAGCCCACGTGCGAGGCCTGGGGGGAGTGAGCTCTCCATACCCCAGTTCCTGACGCTAGAAGGATCCCGCCAGGGAGCCTGACGAGCCCCCTGAGGCCAACCCCCGGCCCTTGAGGGCCCAGCTGAGCCCCCTCAGGCAGAAGGCGCCAAGGCTACAGAAACTACCCTCATCGAGCATCCAGTCTACTTCGTCAGCGCAGTACTGCGCGATGCTCGCGAGCGGTATACAATGCAGCAGAAGCTCCTCCTCGCACTCCTCATCGCCTCAAGAAAGCTGCGGCACTACTTCCAAGGGCACCCCATCACGGTGGTCACCTCTTTCCCCCTGGAGCAAATCATGCGCAACCCAAACGCCACAGATCGTGTCGCAGGATGGAACATAGAGCTACAGCAATTCAATTTGCACTTCGATACCACAAGTTTAATCAAAGGAAGAGCGCTGGCAGACTTTGTCGCTGAATGGACTGACCCAACCCCTGAAGAGCCTTTGGGAGAAGAACAAGAGCCCCTTGGAGATAAAATGCCCAGCCACTGGACCATGAAGTTCGACGGAGCTTTCGCTTGTCGCCACGGTGGGGCTGGCGTGGTCCTGATCTCACCAAAAGGCGACAAGCTGTATTACGCGGTCCAGCTGTGCTTCAGAATCGACAAGATCTCCAACAATATCTCTGAGTACGAAGGACTGCTTGCTGGCCTACGCGCCGCAATCGCCCTAGGCATCAAGCATCTACTCATCAAGGGCGACTCCGAGCTGCTCGTCAACTTCTCTAATAAAAGCTACAAGCCCAAGGACGACCACATGGCCGCATACCTTGAAGAGGTCCGTAGGCTTGAGAAGCACTTCAGGGGAATGGAGCTCATGCACATCCCAAGAAAGGAGAACCAAGAGGCTGATGACATCGCAAAGCGCGCATCAAAGAGGCAAGCTCAGCCACCAGGCTTCTTTGAAGAAAGGCTCGTCAAGGCATCCATAAAGCAGCCTCAGGAGGCAACGCCCGCAAGCACAGACGAAGAGCTCCCGCCACCACCTGCAAACGGGGCTCCAGATTGTGGGCCCCCTACAGGGGAGCGCCTGTTGCTCACAGCGGTGCATCAAGAAACATAATGGATTGACGAGATCAAAGGCTACCTTGACAAAGTGATTCTTCCCGAGGAAGATGTTGAAGCGGAGCAAATCGCCCGCCAAGCAAAATCTTACAAAATCCTCGAAGGGAATCTCTACCGCAAGCGTCCAAACGGCACCGCGCTCAAATGCGTTCCTCCTAAAGAAGGAAAATTGCTGATCAAGGACATCCACAGCGGGGAATGCGGCCACCATTCATGCGCCCGCACCCTCGCATGCAAAGTATTCAAGAGCGGCTTCTACTGGCCTCAAGCACTTCAGGATGCAGTGGACATCATCCAAGCATGTGAAGCTTGCCAATTCCATGCCAAGCAAATACACCAACCTGCGCTGGGGCTACAGACCATTCCGCTCTCTTGGTCGTTCGCGGTCTGGGGGCTGGACATCCTGGGACATTTCCCAACAGCGCATGGTGGATATCGCTACCTCTTCGTGGCCATCGACAAATTCACTAAGTGGCCTGAAGTGGAGGCGACGCGCACAATCACAGCAGGCGCGGCGGTGAAATTCATCAGAGGCCCGGTCTGCTGCTTCAGAGTGCCTAACCGCATCATCTCCGACAATGGCTCGCAATTCACCAGTGGCATCTTCAGAGCCTATTGCGAAAGAATGGGCATCAAGCTCTGCTTCGCCTCGGTCGCTCATCCCCAAAGCAACGGACAGGCTGAGCGCGCAAACGCAGAAGTCCTAAAAGGCCTGAAGACCAAGACCTTCGACATCCTCAAAGGCCACGGCAAGGGCTGGATCAGTGAGCTCCCTTCAGTGCTCTGGTCCATCCGCACAACGCCACCCAAGCTTACGGGGGAAACACCGTTCACCCTCGTCTATGGAGCCGAAACAGTCCTCCCCACGGAGATAAAACATGGATCCCCACGGGTCCTTGCCTTTAACGAGGACCAGCAAGAGGACCTCCACAACGACGACCTGCTGCTTCTCGAGGGACCGCGACGCCGTGCTGCACTACGAGCGGCCAAATACCACAGCCGCAACGTGCGCTCGCGTACCCTGGAGGCAGGCGATCTCGTCCTCAGGCGGATCCTCTCCAGGGAATGCCTCCGCAAGCTGTCCCCGATGTGGGAAGGCCCCTACAGGGTAACCCACATCACCAGGCCTAGCGCGGCCCGCCTCGAGACTCAAGACGGCATCCCCGTCAAGAATCCATGGAACATCATGCACCTACGCAAGTTCTACCCTTGATCATCGTCACGCCCGTGATCATTGTCACGTCAAGACATCTGGCGGAAGAGGCAGCTTACGGCTCAACCTCCAAGCATTTTTGTCTCTAGACGTTAAAAGCTCACGGCTTAAACCTCACAGAATTTTTTGTATCCAGAAGGAACAAACGCAGAACGTGATCATCGTCACGCCCGTGATCATTGTGACGCCCTAAAATCGGTACTATGTAGATTTAAGCGTTCCCGCCGAAATCCGCATAATAACGATTTTAGGTCGCCCACCAGACATAATGTGCACGCCGAAACATGCGCATTATGTGGGTGGAATTGTGATAACATTACAACAGTTCCGATACATCCACAAATACAACAGAAGATATAATTACAACAACAACTCGAACGAGTCAAGATACAAATGATACAATACAAAGATACAAATGACAGCGGAAGCAAAATAGTATCCGACCACGGATAAGATGCAAATTGGACTAAGAGTCCTGAAGATAAGCAGTGGCGCCATATCCCTGCCCAGCCAAGCCGGAGGGATTCCCAAGCTAACGTCGTCAGACTTCAAACCTGTTGACTGCACATAAAGCACAACCCAAAAGAGGGTCAGGGCACTCCCTGGCAAGCAAAACCGACTTGCCTACTTTCTACACCATCTCCCAAAATATAGGGGAGGTGGACTTAGCGGCAGCAGCACTAGCAACCTAAAGAGACACGCTAGAACTTCCGTCTAATCAGAGAGGGATAAGAGAGCGCATAAGATAAACATCTACAACTAACACCAAACATAACCCATTCTCGAATTAACCCCCTCAACCAAATATGAGGAAGCAATTCGGGAAACTCACACATTGAACAGTTTTAGTTATAATTTATGGTGAAAGTAATTCTATATTACTAGTCAATTTAATTAACATTAATTAGGTGCAAGTTGTCTAGATCTTGTTAGCCAGCATCATCACCAAAGTCGTCCATAACCGTGGACACGGCTCATCGATAAGATTATACCCTGCAGGGGTGCACTACAGTACCCATACTCGCATGATCAACCCGTGAGGGCCTCTCAACACGACTCATTCCTTCACTACAGCAAGTCCAAGTGCCACCCATATGAGTTGTTACCCGCGTCAAGAGTCCGGCCGAATTCTCAATTGCGGACTCATTAGTTTGTGTCCACGCGCCATGCGGCTCAAACCACAGTAGGAACTGTCCGCTTCGCGCGCACCACCCCTATATGACCCCCCGTATCAAGTAACCTCTCATCGATCATCATCATGCACATGCATATGAGCGAATGGAAAACCCGAACTACTTGCGGCACATGGACGAGCTGCGGATCCGTTCAAAGTCGAGGGGGGCTCCATTGGGCCTCCCACAAGTGGTTAGTGCGCTCAAAATTGGATCCGAGTACAAAATCTCAGTTCCTAGGTCGACACTGAGCAGAACAAAGCACCTCGCAAGGCCTTCCGCCTGGTGCCTTATCTTTTAATTATAATACCCCAATATAATACAACATTTTATTAAGGTAGAAGAATCTATCATACTAAACAGATGAAACATAAGACCAACAGACGACTCGCACAAACAACTCTAAGCATGCACTACGACTCGCAAGGCCAACAGATAAACATGCAACGGGTATTAGGTTGTGGGGATAAAGCTGTATGGGCTGCAGGATAAACATGTGATGGGATCGCAGTTCAAGAATCGATACTAGGGTAGCAGAGATCAACGGCAGGAATGAAAGACAATGTATAGGTAAACAAGCAAACTTTGCTTGCCTGGAATCCCGCATGGAAGCAGATCTTGTCGTGTCTCACACATCTCAACTTCGTATCCGCGAAGAAGCAACAAACACTGGAAGCGCAAAAGATGCATTTTACAACTACGGCAAAAGATCCAGCATGATCATATGAGAATGATGCATGGCATGGCAAGATGCAATATGAGATGCACTTAATCCAAATTAAGCGGAACCGGGATTCCGACAATTAATATTTAGGTGCAAGTTATTTATTTACCAGCAATATTAATTGTTGGTTAACATGACAACACATGGCATGGATGATCTAATTAAATTAAATGGAATAGGGCATTATATATTTATTACCCCACACATTCCATAAATATTATTTAGGTGAAATGCTACACCCGCAAACCCAAGAGATGCAACAAATGCAATTATGATGCGATATGCACAAGATAGATGACATTTAATAAAAATAGGTTTTTAGGGTTAGGGTTTGGGTTCGCACGTTGGATCGAGAGAGATAGGGTCCGAAACCGACGTCTTCGGAACGTAGAGGAAGTAGTCGTCGTCGGGGAAGTAGTCGTCGCGGAACCGGGGCATCGTCGTTTGTCGGTGTCGTGGAAGTGGTCGGGGAAGCGCGGGCACGTAGAACACGGCAAACGGACACCAGAAGGAGGATCGCGCACGGGCGGGCACCGCGACACGGACACGGGTGGTCACGGCGACGCGACACCGGAAGAAGCACTCGCACGCGCATGAGGCAGCACCACGAAGGGTGGACAACTCGGACACAATTGCGACGCCGGATGTCTTTCGGGCATTGTGTCGAACAGCTTGCGGGCGGTGGCGGCGGCGTGCACGCGGCCGTGAAGAGGAGGCAGCGGGGACGGCGGCGCAGGCGTAGACGCACGCGGGGCGGAGCAGCGGACGGCGGAGGCGCGCAGCGCGGCACGGCGTGGAGGCGTGAGGGGCGGCGGCGACGCGGCGGAGGTCCAAGGGCCGGAGGCGCACGGGTCGCGCGCGGGGCGGCGGTCCGGAGGCAGCCGCGGCGGCGGTGGCGCTGCAGCGGCGAGCGGCGAGGCGACGGCAGGGCGACGGCCGGCGTCGGCGCGGTGCGCGCGGCGGCAGGAGCTGCGCGTCCCGGGGAGGCGCGGAGGCGGCCAGGACGAGGCGCGGGCGAGCGCGTGCTGCGGTGCGGCCGGCGCGGCGTAGAGGTGGCGCAGGGGCGCGGCCGGCCCGACGGCGGGGGAGAGGCGGGCTGTGCTCGGCCGGAGGTGGCCGGCGTCGGGAGCGCGGCAGGGGGCGTCGACGCGCCGGTGGAGCAGGCGGCGCGGCGCGGGCGAGGTTGGCGGCTGGAGGCGCTGCGGGCCGCGGCGGCGGCGGGCCGGGGGGCGGCGCGACGGGGAGGAGGAAGGCCGGCGCGGGGCGAGCGGCGGCGAGCGCGGCGCACGGTGGCGACGCGGCAGCGCTGGCGCAGGGGAGAGGCGGCGGCCGGAGGGGCTTGGGGAGCGGCGAGGCAGCGCTGGCGGCCAGGGCACGGCGGGGAAGGAAGAAGGAAGAGAAGGAAAGAAAAAGAAAAGAAGAAAAAGAAAAAGGAAAAAAAGAAAAAGGAGGGGGAAAAAAAGAAAAAGAAGGGGTGGAAGATTATTTTGCAAAAGTCAGAAAAATGAGGAGGGTGGCTGCAAAAAGTCAGGGGGTGGGAAAGAATTTTTCCAGGGGGAAACTCTAGGGTTTGCTTAGGTGGGCTTTTGGGCTTTATTTTTCTCCCGTTTAATTATTTTTTTATTTATATTTTTAAAACCAAAACGAAGAGGAATTTGAATACGAAACCTTTACAAAATATTTTTAGTTTTGATTTGACAATTTAATAAACTAGTTTTTAGCATTTTTACAAGATTTGAAAATAACACATTTTTAATTAATTTGAAAGCATTTGAATTTAAATATGGAAATTTAATTTATATGCAACAAATTAAATTAATGAGATGCAATGCGATGCCATGTTGATGAAAAAAAGAAAAACACACCAAATTAAAAGGGGATAAATCCCGGGGCGTTACAATCATTATCACGTCAAGACATCTGGCAGAAGAGGCAGCTTACGGCTAAACCTCTAAGTACTTTTTGTCTCTAGAGGTTAAAAGCTCACGGCTTAAATCTCCAAGCTCCAAAGGCTTTCCTCGAGGGTCAACCTTCCGAGCTCTCCTTGTAACGAGCCACCTCAGGCCGTTGAGAGTCTCTGCCACCAATGGGTAAACCCTAAACCCTATGGTGGACGCCCAAAATTGTAATATATGATTCATATGTTATGTTGTGTTAGATATGCAAATTGAGATGATTTTGTGTTAGATATGCAAAATTCATAAATATGATCCATATATATAGTTTTGTGTTAGATATGCAAGATGAGCACACTCGGTTTTTCTTCGCTGCCACCTTGTTGTGCTATATGATCTATACTCGTTGCAATTATTGTACTTGTATATGTTTTTCAGATGAATAAATGTAAACTTGATTATAATGCCCGAGCTATGGATTGCAGGTACATTTGAGCTATGGAGCATTTGCGAGACGAGCAGATAGAAGAAGCACAATTTCAATGAGACGAGGAGATGCCGCCCCATCTCAGCGTAGAAGCAGCGTTGGATCCACGCGTCAAGTCGATGATCCCTACCCAGTGGATGACATCACAGAGCCTATAGGTTGTGAGCTACGTATAGCAATGAGAAACATAACTTTGAAGGTGGCGGTGGGGCAAGCTTTAGTAATTCAACCTGGAGAACTCTACCATTGTGGTCAAATTCCAGATGGCTACGCTCGTGCCGGGGTGGACGAAATTATGCCGGGATTTGAAACCTTGGAACTTGAGTTTCCTGGAGGTGACAAGGAGAAGACGTTGGCAGACGTCAAGCATGCCTTCGCCCTATGGCCCAAGAAATACATCGTCCTTTCAGAACAAGCAAAGTCCACTCCTCGTTCTAGGAGTCCAGCTCAGCAGCAAAGTCCACTCTTCCTCGAGAGGGATCAAAGACGGAGTCCATCTCCACCTCATCAGCAAAGACCACACCTCCCCGATAGGGACCCTAGCCCGAGTCCATCTCCAGCTTAACAGCAAAGACAACCGCCCCCCGAGAGGGTTCCTAGCGCGAGGCCATCGCAGTCTGTGCCAGTCCGCCAGAATGTTAAGTCGCTCTCGAGTAGGCGCCAGTCTGGTTCTCCTGTTAGGAAGAAACTTAGAAAGCAGAAAACACCGCCGCCTACTCCAAAGTTACCTTGGGAGAGAACCGTCGAGGAAAACAACATCGCCTGCAAAGAACATACGGATGCCTGGCTTGCTGGCGTGAAACAGAAAGCGTTAGCGAAAGAATTGCCTCCTGCAAAATTTACTGACGGAGTTCCTCAGGAGAAAATTGACCGTTGCATCGATGCCCTATACAACCCCCACCATCGCCGCCAACAGACTATGATCGCAACATGACGAAGAGATGGATGATCGATCAAAAAAAGGGAAACAAGTTGCCCAACTCGTAGAACAAGACGCACAGTCGCCCGCCCCCCCCCCCCCGCTCAAGGTGCTTGATGACAGAGTTCTCAAAAACATCAATGTGCGAGAGCTGGTATATTCGGGAGATGATATCTCCTTCGCGGATGTCGTTCGTACTTATGTTCACAGGGAGAATTTTGTCGTCGGTGACTTACCCACAAGAATGCGTCAATTTCAAGCCTGGTACAAGAATACCGTAAAGGAGACGAATAAAGACGCTCTCTTGATGGCAGTTAAGGAAGAGCATTATTTTCAAGAATACTCCGTTGTCCTTTACTTCGCCGAAATCTTTCAGTTATACAATCTTCGGGCCCTCAACAAAGCTATCATGAGTTCCTATTGTCTGTAAGTGATCTATTCCTGTAATTTAATGTTTTAATTAGCTCTACTCGTTCATTGTCTGTGATGATCCTCTCTCTAATATTTTGTGTGCTTTATTACGCAGAATGAAGATGCTCCAATGCAAGAAGCAGAAAATCAACCACATTGGGTTCATTGACCCCTCTATAATGCATGAAGATAACATAATTGATCCAGTACTTAACAAGGATACACCGGGAAATTTGCTAATGTTTTCAAGCGACAAGCTTACAAAAAATATATATTTCTGCCTTACAACTTCAACTGAGTGTTACTGCTTATTACACATTCTATTTTTCTCACCCGATGTTAAGTTTAATTGATGAGTTATGCATGACTATTTATAAACGTGCGCAGCTTCCACTATATTCTTATCGTTATTATTTGCGGAAAGGAGAAATTGTTGTCCTTGACTCGTTAAAAAGATGCCCTAAACAATACAAGACTTGTCTTGATTTGGTGGCAAGGTACTTTCTTTTCTTATCGCCTCTTTCGTTCATTTCCTAATATCAAAGAATTTATGACTCATTCATTCATTTTCTTGTCATGCAGCGTTTGGAAAATGTTCCTCGCGGAACATCCGAACAGTGGATGGCCAGAGAAACTGCTATGGAGTACTAACGATGTAAGTAGTAATATAACTAGGCCCATGCACCATTATCATACTTTATTATTATTTGATTAAATTCTATTCTTCTATACACTTGCCTTAAACAGCCAATAGGGACTGATCTATGTGGATTTTGCGAGTACATGCACACTGTGGTCAACGAGAGTTTGAAGAGCAAAAGAAGTATCGAAGTACGTAAAGCTCTAGTCACAACATTATTTTTGTACTATCAATCGTGATGAGTTTTATTTATTTCATATCTCATGTATTTATTGTGATATCATTTTTTTACAGTTGGCAAGAAAGCACAACGAGTTACCAATAAAGACCCACTTCAGGGCACTTGCAGAGGAGTTGACGGGATTTTACCTCGCCCATGTCATACCGGAGACCGGAGAGTACCACTATGTTACCCCTGGTGGTGCGAACATGTAATAGTGATCTCCATGTAACAAATTACTTCTAAGTATCTGGAACCGGGAAACGTGATATTCATGTACCACGCGTACTTAACTGTATATGTGTTATCACCACATGATCTTCATATAATTGTATATATGCATGATGCATTCATCTAGCTTTGTATAAGAATTAATACGTGTTTTTCGCGCATCGAAGACATAGCATCCGAAACCCCGGGATCCCTAAAAGCATGGTATTTGGTATGGAGATTTCCTAATGACTATTTGTTTTTAAGTTGATGCGCGATTCTGTGAATCCCCCATAAACTCGGGGACTAGTGTCGGGGGTGTACTTCCCCGGTACCCTGAGGGTGCGGAATTATTGTGCTAATATTGCAGGAACAGATGAAAGGTGAAGGAAAGAAGAAGAAGAAAGAACACGGGAGATAGACATCCTCTGCTGGGCCAAAGTCCTGACCAGCTCGGATGGGCCGACATCCACTACTCGGTCGAACCGAGTAGGCCCATCTCGGTGGCGGTTCCTCTGCCTGCAGTCAACGGCCTCGTCCCCAACGTCCCCCACCCGCGTCGTCTTCCTCCAACCGCCCCTCCTCTGCATCTGGACATCGTCCTCCACGGCGCACCACCCCGACCCCCGGTCCACAACCACGTCGCCCCGGCGTCCGCGGCCTCGGCGCCCCCGGCACACCTTCGCCTCGGTCGGAGGGGCCTCGGTGGCACCGGCATGGCTCCATCCCCGGCGCGCCCCCGGCCTCCCCCGACATCAACCGCCCAAGCTCCTCCATCCCGTCGCCGCGACCTCGCCGCCACCTCCTCCGGCATGCGCTCGCCAGCGCCCGCCCGAGCTCCGCCCCGGACAGCCTCCTCCTCGGCCGCGCCCCGGACTGCCTCCTCCTCGGCAACCACCGCGACTCCCTCGACCTCGGAAGCATCCGGAGGAGGACCTCGGCCTCCCGAGCTCCTCTGCCCCATCCAAGACACGCCGCCAGGCGCGCCCCCGGCATCCCCTTCCCCGACGCCACCGTGCCCGGACCCGCCCCCGGCATCCACGTCCCGACGTCAAGCTAGGCTGCGCGCGCCCCGGACTCGGGTGCGCCGACGTGCCCACGGGACCAACAGGGCCACCTCCTCGACCCCGGCAGGAGCATCTCCGACATCCTCTCGCCCCCGACACGCTCCAGCTCGCCTCCAGCTTGGGGCCGCGCCCAAGCGCCTCTCCGACATGGCCGCGCCGACATGCCCGCACATTGTCGAGCTCGACACCTCATCCGCACCGTCCCGGCACGCCCCCGACTTGGACATCAGCTAGTGAACAAGGAAAAGAAAAGCAGGGACGCGGGCCGCACGGCGGTTTTCCTGTCCAGAGCGGGATGAGGCATAACTACAGTACCTCCGGCATGACAATAGTACACTCCTGCTGACACCGTGAACAGTACCGCTACAGTACTCGGATGTGACAACAGTACAACATTATGACATACGCTACAGTGCCGATTAGACCCCAGTAGTCACCTCAGCTACAGTGTACCGTGAATAGTGTTCTTTGTCCCCTTGTCCCTGGCTTGTCCCCTGGGCTCTCCCTATATAAAGGGCACCAGGGGGAGAGGGAAGGGGAGACCAAGCCCCCCACCACTTCATTTCCCCCCTTTCCATTTGCTCCCAAAACTTCATGGAGGCATACCTAGCAGCTCGCAAAGCATATTGTAGCCCGGATATAAAGAGGAGAAATATACCGAATAGGCTAGATGCTGCAGTAGGGGTTTTATCTCCTCACGAGAGCCCCGAAGCAGGGTAAATATTTGTGTCACCGTGTCGGTTGAGTTTACCTGTGCGCGAGTTCATCGCGCAATCCCTCCCCGAGATCCCCTAGCGTCCATCGGCCCCACAAATTAGCCTACCCGTAGGCATCTGTCTGTTCGCCACCACGACAGTTGGCGCCCACCGTGGGGCTGAGTGGCGCTTGCGGGAGCAATTTCGGACGGGACCCGACATCCCAAAATCCGGGATCCTAAATCCGGGATCCCTACGCTGCGGGCAGTGGTCGCTGACATCCTGCGCCGCGGGTAGCGGTCGCCGGCATCCCGAAATCCGGGATCCTAAATCCGGGATCCCTACGCTGCGGGCAGTGGTCGCTCACATCCTGCGCCGCGGGTAGCGGTCGCCGGCATCCCGAAATCCGGGATCCTAAATCCGGGATCCCTACGCTGCGGGCAGTGGTCACTGACATCCTGCGCCGCGGGTAGCGGTCGCCGGCATCCCAAAATCCGGGATCCTAAATCCGGGATCCCTACGCTGTGGGCAGTGGTCGCTGACATCCTGCGCCGCGGGTAGCGGTCGCCGGCATCCCGAAATCCGGGATCCTAAATCCGGGATCCCTACGCTGCGGGCAGTGGTCGCTGACATCCTGCGCCGCGGGTAGCGGTCGCCGGCATCCCGAAATCCGGGATCCTACATCCGGGATCCCTACGCTGCGGGCAGTGGTCGCTGACATCCTGCGCCGCGGGTAGCGGTCGCCGGCATCCCGAAATCCGGGATCCCTACGCTGCGGGCAGTGGTCGCTGACATCCTGCGCCGCGGGTAGCGGTCGCCGGCATCCCGAAATCCGGGATCCTAAATCCGGGATCCCTACGCTGCGGGCAGTGGTCACTGACATCCTGCGCCGCGGGTAGCGGTCGCCGGCATCCCAAAATCCGGGATCCCTACGCTGCGGGCAGTGGTCACTGACATCCTGTGCTGCGGGTAGCGGTCGCCGGCATCCCAAAATCCGGGATCCTAAATCCGGGATCTCTGTGCTGCGGGCAGTGGTCATTGACGTCCCTGCGCTGCGGGTTGAGGTCGCTGACATCCCTGCGCGGCGGGTTGAATTCGCTGACATCCCTGCGCGGCGGGTTGAGTTCACCGACATCCCTGCGCGGCGGGTTGAGTTCGCCGACATCCCTGCGCCGCGGGTTGAGTTCGCCGACATCCCTGCGCCGCGGGTAGAGGTCGCCGACATCCCTGCGCCGCGGGTAGAGGTCGCCGACATCCCTGCGCTGCGGGTAGAGGTCTCCGACATCCCTGCACCGCGGGTGGAGGTCATCGACGTCCCCGCATCGCGGAAACCGGTCATCGACATTCCAAACCGGGATCCCTGCATCGCGGGCACCAGCCGTCGGCGCCTGCCCCGACACTCATCATCAGCAGACCCCTGGCGACTGCACACCAGTTACCCGGGTTATGTGGCCTCCGATATCCCCAACCGCTCCTGTGCTCCGTGAGTATCGTCGTATGTACCTTGCAATTATGTTATCTTAGATTTATTCGGGAGATGCCCATGCATGCTTAGTTTAATTGTTTACCCGGGAACGAGATATCGTAACCCGGGGACTGCCCTGTTGTGCCTATTTTGTCATCTGTTAGTTTTTCCCCCGGGAGCAAGATGTCTTTACTCGGGGACTCGCTTACTGTTTAGTTCTACCTTGCATGCCTAGTCGGTGGAGTAGCGCGGTTTATATTTATTTATATGCTAGTTATATCCTGCTTCTTGCTGTATCGTTTGTGTGCCGGCATCCCGAAACTGGACTCGGGGACTGCCGTGCTCCTTTGTCTTCCTGCCGTATCTGAAAATTTACCCGGGGACTCGGTGGAAACTGAGCCTCTGTGCTATTGCGTGGTTTGCTGCTAGAGTTATTTTCTATCTTTATTCTTGTTAAAATATATATGTCTTAACTAACGTTGAAAGGTGATATCGATTTTACCGCGGGGATACTCATGTCGAAAGTCTTGATCATATCGGTTATCTCGGATCCATCTTGTATTTATTGTTACCTCAAGGTACATTGCATATGATCTGTGGTATCAGTTGGCCCACGTATCGCGGAATCATGCACAATTTCCAGATCCCCGTTTATTTCGGTTCGCCAATATATCATGGCATACTGCAATATCTCCATATCGCTATTCATGTCGACTCGCCATTATATCGCGATATCATGCCATATCCCCAGATTCCCGTTTATTTCGGTTCGCCAATATATCATGGCATCGGGCAATATTTCCAAATCGTCATTTGTTTCGGTTTATCAAAGTTTGCTAAAGGCAACACCTGAGATAACGAGACACCTGTGATACGCCCATAGTGGCCGGGATACCGAAACACCTGTGATATGCCCAGAGTGGCCGACATACCGACATACCGAGGTACCGAGGTACCTGTGTGACATTGTGTGTGTAGGCGTCTGTGTCGGTATACGCCCAAAGTGGCTAAACGCCGGCACATGAGACTCTATGTCGGTATACGCTCAGAGTGGCTACAAGCCGGCGCATGAGGCGTCCGTGTCGGTATACGCCCAGAGTGGCTAAACGCCGGCATGTGTTATGTGTTTGTCAGACCGGCGGTGGCCGAAGACATCTATGTCGGTAAAACGCCCAGAGTGGCTAAGGAACCGGCATATGATTGTGTTTTTGCAGGTACTCGGTGGAGCAAATGAAAACGATGAGGTTGAGATTTCTTCTAAGTCTGCGCGTGACTCTGCGAGTCCCCCGTAGCCTCGGGGACTAGTGTCGGGGTTGTATTCCCCGGGATCCCTAAAAGCATGGTATTTGGTATGGAGATTTCCTAATGACTATTTGTTTTTAAGTTGATGCGCGATTCTGTGAATCCCCCATAAACTCGGGGACTAGTGTCGGGGGTGTACTTCCCCGGTACCCTGAGGGTGCGGAATTATTGTGCTAATATTGCAGGAACAGATGAAAGGTGAAGGAAAGAAGAAGAAGAAAGAACACGGGAGATAGACATCCTCTGCTGGGCCAAAGTCCTGACCAGCTCGGATGGGCCGACATCCACTACTCGGTCGAACCGAGTAGGCCCATCTCGGTGGCGGTTCCTCTGCCTGCAGTCAACGGCCTCGTCCCCAACGTCCCCCACCCGCGTCGTCTTCCTCCAACCGCCCCTCCTCTGCATCTGGACATCGTCCTCCACGGCGCACCACCCCGACCCCCGGTCCACAACCACGTCGCCCCGGCGTCCGCGGCCTCGGCGCCCCCGGCACACCTTCGCCTCGGTCGGAGGGGCCTCGGTGGCACCGGCATGGCTCCATCCCCGGCGCGCCCCCGGCCTCCCCCGACATCAACCGCCCAAGCTCCTCCATCCCGTCGCCGCGACCTCGCCGCCACCTCCTCCGGCATGCGCTCGCCAGCGCCCGCCCGAGCTCCGCCCCGGACAGCCTCCTCCTCGGCCGCGCCCCGGACTGCCTCCTCCTCGGCAACCACCGCGACTCCCTCGACCTCGGAAGCATCCGGAGGAGGACCTCGGCCTCCCGAGCTCCTCTGCCCCATCCAAGACACGCCGCCAGGCGCGCCCCCGGCATCCCCTTCCCCGACGCCACCGTGCCCGGACCCGCCCCCGGCATCCACGTCCCGACGTCAAGCTAGGCTGCGCGCGCCCCGGACTCGGGTGCGCCGACGTGCCCACGGGACCGACAGGGCCACCTCCTCGACCCCGGCAGGAGCATCTCCGACATCCTCTCGCCCCCGACACGCTCCAGCTCGCCTCCAGCTTGGGGCCGCGCCCAAGCGCCTCTCCGACATGGCCGCGCCGACATGCCCGCACATTGTCGAGCTCGACACCTCATCCGCACCGTCCCGGCACGCCCCCGACTTGGACATCAGCTAGTGAACAAGGAAAAGAAAAGCAGGGACGCGGGCCGCACGGCGGTTTTCCTGTCCAGAGCGGGATGAGGCATAACTACAGTACCTCCGGCATGACAATAGTACACTCCTGCTGACACCGTGAACAGTACCGCTACAGTACTCGGATGTGACAACAGTACAACATTATGACATACGCTACAGTGCCGATTAGACCCCAGTAGTCACCTCAGCTACAGTGTACCGTGAATAGTGTTCTTTGTCCCCTTGTCCCTGGCTTGTCCCCTGGGCTCTCCCTATATAAAGGGCACCAGGGGGAGAGGGAAGGGGAGACCAAGCCCCCCACCACTTCATTTCCCCCCTTTCCATTTGCTCCCAAAACTTCATGGAGGCATACCTAGCAGCTCGCAAAGCATATTGTAGCCCGGATATAAAGAGGAGAAATATACCGAATAGGCTAGATGCTGCAGTAGGGGTTTTATCTCCTCACGAGAGCCCCGAAGCAGGGTAAATATTTGTGTCACCGTGTCGGTTGAGTTTACCTGTGCGCGAGTTCATCGCGCAATCCCTCCCCGAGATCCCCTAGCGTCCATCGGCCCCACAAATTAGCCTACCCGTAGGCATCTGTCTGTTCGCCACCACGACACGGTTCGTATTTGAACCGAGACCAAAGGGGGGCTCTAATCCCGCCTTGGTAGTCCCGGTTGCTACACCGGGACTACAGCCTGTCTAGAACCGGGACTAGAGCCCCGATTTCCACTAGTGCTCCTCCTCCTCCTCGTTGCTCGGGTCGAGGATGAAATACGAGATCGGCTTCGGGTGCGGTGGGGGAGGGATGCAGTTGCAGTCCCGATTTGTTAGGGTCGGTGGGACAATTTCCCCCTATCTTCAGTGCGCCAGTGCCCCACCTGTCGATGGCTGTGGTGCTTTGCTTGTTTGGTGTATTGCTGTTTGTTTCGTGTGAGGAGGTCGGTTGTGTGGGTCCCCTTTTGGCGGTCAGTTTGTGGAACGAGATTCTCTGACGTTGAGGAAAGAACTGCAAGGGACGTCAATGCTTTTGAACCGTCCGTTGCACATCCGACGCAGCACGTCCAACTCCTGGAAACTTGGCGAGGCAACGGCCGGCCTACCTCCACAGGGCTGGCACTTCCAGATGCCGGCGGGGTTCTCCGACGAGTATGGGCTCATCGCCATCGATGAATAACGGCCTGTGAGCATTCCCGGCCGGAGAAGCCTGTTGTGTTGGAGGAGGTTTTTAAGTCAAGATTTATAAAATATAAATTGAGTGCAAATACAAGCCTGTTGGCGATGGCTTTGGATAATAAAGAGTTGGTGAATTCTCCATCCACCATTTGGACAGCGAACAAGGCAGCTGGCCTTATTCACCATAAAATAAGAGGAAGCAAGTGGGGTTGAATCTATGTAAACTTTCACGACCTCCGAAGTACTCCCTCCGTTTTTTTATACAAATCCATTTTGTTTTTTGTGCTAAACTTTAACTTTTAATTTTAATCAATAAAATATGAGTTATATTTCATAAAAACTACTCCCTCCGTTCCTGAACGTAGGGTGTATAAGTTTTCTGCACAAATATTAAGATAAACTGTTTTGTATATAGTGTTTTTTTGGAAATAATAGCGAGAGATGAGTTCTAAATTGGTATAAAATGAATATAATCCGTTAAATCGCTCTTTTGAGACTAGATATCATTTTGTGATGGGTCAAATTGCCCGTAAATAGAAAATATATCTTATATTTTGGATTTTTTCAAAAAACTATACACCTTATATCAAGAAACGGAGGGAGTATATCACTGAAAAGTTCTTTCAAATGTGCATCTGATGATATACTTTTTGTGATACGTAACTCAGATCTTATTGATAAAATTAATGATTAAGGTTTTTTCTAAAAAATATGAAGTGACCTTATATTTAAAGACAGAGGGAGCATCAGAGGATACGTTAAGCCTTTTGTGGTGTATATGGGCAGGAATTAAGCATCGTCTCTCTCTTACCTGCTCCTTGATTCAGAAATTGGCCACCTAATCGGTCGTCACTATCGGAAGCTAAAATATGGTCGTTAGGTTTGGCCATGTGAAAGGAATACGGTTGTTGTACGTTGCTCTCCAAGTCATCAGCCCGTTGCCATCCGATCGATGTATATCCCTTACAAGATCTCATTCTTAAAAGAAGTAGAGTTATCCCTTAAACTTGTCATAAACATGGTTCACAATTCATGTTATCCCTCCAATTCAGTTTCGTATTTTTGATCTAACCTGGTTGAAAATTACAACACTAAAAAACAGGGCTTTATGAGACTTATGTCTCGGTTGCACAACCAGGACAACGCATTCCAGACTAAGGCCAACTTCTTTCGGGCTTCTGGAAGAAGCTTCTTCCCACCAGCTTCTCACATAAGTCGAAAATTTAAATTTGTTTTGTCTTATATTCTAATTTGGTCAAAACTAAGATATAAGCCAGACCATATTTGGGTTTTACAATTCTGAGAGAAACTGGTGGGGAGAAGTCCTTTTCAGAAGCCGCTCCAGAAGTCTAAAAGAAGTGTGCCTAAAGTCCCCCAGAAGTCCAAAACCGAAGCTAAAGCCTCTCCTCGTGGCCACTGTCCCGAGCGTGAAAAGGAGGATCTTTAGTCCTGATTCATAACACGAACATACACGAACATGGACTAAATAGTCCACACATGGGGCACGCGGGCTCACCCTATTTCATTTTCTGTCTTTAGTTTTGTATTTTTTAGTTTTCTTTTTTTTCTTTTATGTTTTGTTGTTGATATTTCTTTTTCATATTAAACAAGTTTCGTAAACATAATTCACGATACTATATACTATACACGATTGGCGCATATATATATATATATATATAATAAGGTACACGCACGCGTGTCTGAAACGCGACTAGAGCCATTAGACCTTATTCATCTCTATTGCAAGGATTGCATTCTCCCTTTTTTGGATATGACCTTCTTAAGCAAAAAAAACCCGCCAATTCCTCTTGAATTGGTATTAGGCTTAGTTCCGACATTTTATCGAACTACAAAGGAGAGGAGATCAACAGCCGACTTCCCTCCGCTCATTGACATGCTGGCGAATGAACTTGCAAACATAGTATGCACATAAATTAGTGCAATTTCCCCATCTCGCGCACTTTACAAAAATATGATTCAATCAAATAATAATCAAAAGTATTAGCAATGGTATTGAAACTATAATTAAAGAGATGCATAGACCTAGCTATATACTCTAGTTATCTAGATTTCCCTAAAAGTCAACACATTTTTCCAATCACCCCGATTCACGCGTGGTGAACCGTTTCCAAACATGGCCGGCAAAGAAAATTAATAAACAAGTTATTAATTACATGATATCCGAACGGAAGAGGCCGAGTGCGATAATGATTAAAATTACCTCTGGAGCCACGGTAGTCGCCAAGATCTTTCTTTAATGGCTCCCAGATATCTCAATTACACTTAATTCAAGTAAGTTAATTAGTAAATATGTATAAGACAGTAACACTCAGTTGAAGTTATAAGTAAGAAGTATATGAGTTTTGTAATGTTGCGCCTTTATAAACCCTAACAAGAGAGCCTCCGTTTCATCGGCGTAATTTGCTAGCAGAACATGATTAACTCGATTTGGGTCAATGAACCCAACGCCAAAAATTTCACGCTTTTGACATTCTATAATTTTCATCCTGCATAATAGAGAAGAAACAAATATAGTGAGGATAATTACAAGCAATTAACGAGCCGAGTCATACGTCTCAAACGTGTCTATAATTTCTTATATTTCATGCTTATATTATACCAAGTGCTACATGTTTTATATACACTTTATATCATTTTTTGGATTAACCCTATTGACAAGATGCCATTGTCGGGTTATGACTCCCTAGAATCGGGGGTAGTCACTTCCTGACGTGTAGTTCGTGAAGGGGATTGAACGCGGAGGTCAAGACCCTCGAGGGACACGGCGAATGCTCGCCGGACCTGAAGACAACACACCCACGAAAGAGATAGACACCGGCCCGTACCCAGGTTCACGGCCCTCGTGAGGAGGTAAGACCGCTACTCCTGCTTGTTTGTATTAGCTTATGGTGGTTACAGTATGGCCGAGCTTGCCGAAAGCCCCCTTGAGGCAGTTCTTGCCTGGGGAGGGAAGCGATGGTCTTCTTCCTCCTCCGGCCAGTGGCTATCCTACTTGGTATTGCTAGAGTTTACAAGCGTGGTTACAAGCAATTGGCCGTCCTCCTCTACAATGGATGTCTTGGTGCTTTTATAGGCGCCTCTGGCTCTCCTTTTGCTTGGCCTTCAAGGTAGTTCCCACACGGCAGTGGCGTGGAGGTGCAGGAGTCCACCGCGGCCCCTTCGTCCATGGACGTGGTCCATCACCGATAAAAGTGGGCGCGGTGCCGACAGGCGGCCGACCGCGCTGTACTGTCCGCAGGGAGGGCAGTCTCTAAGGTGGAGCCCTTGATGACGTACTCTTTGGAGGGTTGCGTCGTCCACCTGCTTTATCACCAGAGTGGAAGGTCTTAGCTGTTCTACCGCAGGCGGCGCAACTTTATTGAGTCCTTTATCACCAAAACGGCAACGGGGTGCTTGCATCACCACGTGGGCGTGGCAGAGGCCATGTGCTACTCGTCGTGCTTCCTTGGCCGCGACGTTTCCCCTCGGGCCTGGGGAGGCCTGAGGGGGGATTCCCGTTGACTTCCCTCCAGGCGCGCTGGCGCCTCGGGAGGGTCTCTTGAAGCGAGGGACCCCCTGAGGCCCTCGTTTCCTCTTCAGGCCCTCGAGGGGAATTGCCTCTCGAGGGTCCCGCCAGGCGGCGAGGCCTGGTCCTTAGTCGTTTCGTCTGTCAGCCCGCGTGCGAGGCCTGGGGGGAGTGGGCTCTCCATACCCCAGTTCCTGGCGCTAGAAGGATCCCGCCAGGGAGCCTGACGAGCCCCCTGAGGCCAACGCCCGGCCCTTGAGGGCCCAGCTGAGCCCCCTCAGGCAGAAGACGCCAAGGCTACATATACTACCCTCATCGAGCATCCAGTCTACTTCGTCAGCGCAGTACTGCGCGATGCTCGCGAGCGGTATACAATGCAGCAGAAGCTCCTCCTCGCACTCCTCATCGCCTCAAGAAAGCTGCGGCACTACTTCCAAGGGCACCCCATCACGGTGGTCACCTCTTTCCCCCTGGAGAAAATCCTGCGCAACCAAAACGCCACAGATCGTGTCGCAGGATGGAACATAGAGCTACAACCATTCAATTTGCGCTTTGATACCACAAGGGTAATCAAAGGAAGAGCGCTGGCAGACTTTGTCGCCGAATGGACTGACCCAACCTCTGAAGAGCCTTTGGGAGAAGAACAAGAGCCCCTTGGAGATAAAATGCCCAGCCACTGGACCATGAAGTTTGACGGAGCTTTCGCTTGTCGCCACGGTGGGGCTAGCGTGGTCCTGATCTCACCAAAAGGCGACAAGCTGTATTACGCGGTCCAACTGTGCTTCAGAATCGACAAGATCTCCAACAATATCTCTGAGTACGAAGGACTGCTTGCTGGCCTACGTGCCGCAATCGCCCTAGGCATCAAGCATCTACTCATCAAGGGCGACTCCGAGCTGCTCGTCAACTTCTCTAATAAAAGCTACAAGCCCAAGGACGACCACATGGCCGCATACCTTGAAGAGGTCCGTAGGCTTGAGAAGCACTTCAGGGGTATGGAGCTCATGCACATCCCAAGAAAGGAGAACCAAGAGGCTGATGACATCGCGAAGCACGCATCAAAGAGGCAAGCTCAGCCACCAGGCTTCTTTGAAGAAAGGCTCGTCAAGTCATCCATAAAGCAGCCTCAGGAGGCAACACCCGCAAGCACAGACGAAGAGCTCCCCCCACCACCTGCAAACGGGGCTCCAGATTGTGGGCCCCCTACAGGGGAGCGCCTGTTGCTCACAGCGGTGCATCAAGAAACAAAATGGATTGACGAGATCAAAGGCTACCTTGACAAAGTGATTCTTCCCGAGGAAGATGTTGAAGCGGAGCGAATCGCCCGCCAAGCAAAATCTTACAAAATCCTCGAAGGGAATCTCTACCGCAAGCGTCCAAACGGCACCGCGCTCAAATGCGTTCTTCCTAAAGAAGGAAAATTGCTGATCAAGGACATCCACAGCGGGGAATGCGGCCACCATTCGTGCGCCCGCACCCTCGCATGCAAAGTATTCAAGAGCGGCTTCTACTGGCCTCAAGCACTTCAGGATGCAGTGGACATCATCCAAGCATGTGAAGCTTGCCAATTCCATGCCAAGCAAATACACCAACCTGCGCTGGGGCTACAGACCATTCCGCTCTCTTGGTCGTTCGCGGTCTGGGGGCTGGACATCCTGGGACATTTCCCAACAGCGCATGGTGTATAACGCTACCTCTTCGTGGCCATCGACAAATTCACTAAGTGGCCTGAAGTGGAGGCGACGCGCACAATCACAGCAGGCGCGGCGGTGAAATTCATCAGAGGCCCGGTCTGCCGCTTCAGAGTGCCTAACCGCATCATCACCGACAATGGCTCGCAATTCACCAGTGGCATCTTCAGAGCCTATTGCGAAAGAATGGGCATCAAGCTCTGCTTCGCCTCGGTCGCTCATCCCCAAAGCAACGGACAGGCTGAGCGCGCAAACGCAGAAGTCCTAAAAGGCCTGAAGACCAAGACCTTCGACATCCTCAAAGGCCACGGCAAGGGCTGGATCAGTGAGCTCCATTCAGTGCTCTGGTCCATCCGCTTAACGCCACCCAAGCTTACGGGGGAAACACCGTTCACCCTCGTCTATGGAGCCGAAACAGTCCTCCCCACGGAGATAAAGGATGGATCCCCACCGGTCCTTGCCTTTAACGAGGACCAGCAAGAGGACCTCCACAACGACGACCTGCTGCTTCTCGAGGGACCGCGACGTCGTGCTGCACTACGAGCGGCCAAATACCACAGACGCAACGTGCGCTCGCGTACCCTGGAGGCAGGCGATCTCGTCCTCAGGCGGATCCTCTCCAGGGAATGCCTCCACAAGCTGTCCCCGATGTGGGAAGGCCCCTACAGGGTAACCCACATCGCCAGGCCTGGCGCGGCCCGCCTCGAGACTCAAGACGGCATCCCCGTCAAGAATCCATGGAACATCATGCACCTACGCAAGTTCTACCTGTGATCATCGTCACGCCCGTGATCATTGTCACGTCAAGACATCTGGCGAAAGAGGCAGCTTACGGCTCAACCTCCAAGCATTTTTGTCTCTAGACGTTAAAAGCTCACGGCTTAAACCTCACAGAATTTTTTGCATCCAGAAGGAACAAACGCAGAACGTGATCATCGTCACGCCCGTGATCATTATCACGTCAAGACATCTGGCGGAAGAGGCAGCTTACGGCTAAACCTCCAAGTACTTTTTGTCTCTAGAGGTTAAAAGCTCACGGCTTAAACCTCCAAGCTCTAAAGGCTTTCCTCGAGGGTCAACCCTCCGAGCTCTCCTTGTAACGAGCCACCTCAAGCCGTTGAGAGTCGCTGCCACTAATGGGTAGTCCCCATGCCTCGACATGGTCAAAACATTAACTTGGCAACCCCAAGCATAATGAGACAATTTCGTTCCCAAGCGAACTTAGCGCGTCGGCGCCGATATGTAATGTATGGTGGTGAGTTTTATTTACGCATTACTTTGTTGAAGTGTGCGCTTATATCTCTCCACATGCGTCCTCACGAAGGGGGGCTGAGTACGGTGCCAGTGCCTCAAATGACACACCAGCAGCACTGCAAAACCAAGGATCCGAGCTCTGGCTGGAGGGCAAGATCCCACAAACACGCCATCTCTACAGAGGACCTTGGTACTTACTCTCCTCGTGAGGAACGCCTGAGGGGACCTATAAGCGCGCACGAGTCCCATGCATCGTGTTCCACTGTTTGGGTTCGCCCCTCTAACATATACAGGGAAGAAATGCCCCCGCAAGCCTGAGGAGGCATCCGGGAAATATCCCTCAAGAGGACCTCCTCGCCAGGCAAAAATCCTCTACAGGGCGAAAACCTTGAGAAGCTAAGTCTCGCACCCACGCCTTAAGAGCGTTTTCTCCCCCTCTAGCGCACGTTTGCCTATCAAGCGACTTCGCTTGCCCTTACGCTTCATGGACTACTCGCACGTCTAAGGGGGGCACTTGAGCATCGTGACTCAGGGCTCTTACCTCTCTTAGGCCTAAAATCCCCCCGGCCTTGCGGATTCATTGCTCCTGCATACCGAAGCGGCGGAGTCATGGCACGAAGAGATGGGTCCTACCGACGCAGAGAACAAATAGACATGAAGATGAGTCCAAAGAGATCTCTCTAGGGGCAAGCAGGCTAAAAGCAAACAACAATTAAGAGTATATTACAGGCCAAAAGGTCTTAAATATCTAAACACAAGATTGTTTCAGATACAGGCGCACGCAGGCGCAATAGAGGGCAGCTCAGGCGGAAGTGTCGTCATCTTCTACTTCCTCCACTGCGCCCTCAGCGGTCTCGGCAGAGGCGGCCTCCTCCTCGCTGTCCTCCGCCGCAGCCTCCGCCCGCCTAAAGCGGTTGCAGAAGGCATCAACCTGCTCGCGGAGGGAGTTGGAGACCCTGTGCGCATCCTCGTCTCGGGTGGCCTCCGTCACGGTGGAGAGGTCTAAGCCTGGCATGAGGAGCCTGAGGTTGGTGAAGATGCGATCAACAACCACCCCCAGGAGCTGTCGGCTCTCGTCCTCGATCATCTCGTGAAGCTCGGCGACAGGGCTCTCGAGCGCCGTGAAGAGCTGGTCAAAATAGACCAGGTACATGGCAGCATCACCACAGCCTCGGACCTCGGTGTGCGGCGCGTCCGCGCCGAGCTGCACGGCAAGCTCGTTGCCCCGGGCAACCAACGCCTCGAACATACGCTCACGCTGCTTCCTGAGCGCGCTAGCCGCCTGGGCCGAGTCCGACGCCTCCGCCGCCCGCTCCATCGCAGGAGCCACCTGCTACTCCACGTCCTTGGCCAAGGAGTTGAGGCCGTGAACTGCTTCGTCGCGGGCCTCCTCCGCTCGGCGTAGGCCATCCTTGGCGCACTTCAGGCGGGCCTCCAGCTTGGAGTTGGCCTTCTCAAGCTCAGTGATCCGCTGAGCGTCCGCAGTATGCTTGGCCTTGAAGCGGTCCTCCTGCTTCTGGGCCAAGTCGCAATACTTCTGAGAGCTGGACAGGCGGAACTGCTTCTCGCGCTCCACGAGGGCATCCTCAGCCTCCTTATTTTTCTCGGCGAAGCGCCACTAGAAGCGCTCATAAGCAAGCTTCTGGGCAGCGACGTTCTCGTCGTACTTCGAGATCGCCTGGGCCAGATCTCCTTTGCGCGCCTCGAGGGCCTCGCGCTGGGCGACCAGATCCTTCTCCGCCTGAAGGCGTTGCTTGTTGCACTGCTGCAGTTCTTTCTCCTTGAGGGCCAGCCGCTGCTCGCGCTCGGAGAGGCCCTTGCGGTCCCCCTCCAGGGTAGCCTGCGCAACCTGATGGGCGGCGAGCAGCTGAGCCTCCCATTGCCCAGCTCACGGCGCTTCTGCGCCAGCGAGCCCTCCACCGCCTCGCGCTCGGCCGTGGCTTCGCGCAAGAGCTCCGCCGCGGCGTGACGTTCCGCTTAGAGGGGCGCGAGGAGTTCGTCAGCGTCACGGATGGCCCCCTCGCGGATCTCCTTGGCAAAGCGGATGGCCTCCTCATGGGCGGTCGGCAGCGCCAAGCCCTCCAGCCGGCGCGCCTCAACCGCCGCATGGTAGGACGCCCACGACCTCGCAAGCTCCTCCTGCTGCCGGGCGAGCTGAATGTCCCCGAGGGCGAGGTGCTCCTCCAAGCCCTCCAAGGACTCCCTCACGAGGCCGAAGGCGACCTCGCGGCGCCCCGCGCTCCAGCCCTAGCCTCGGAGGACCAGCTCCTGGCTTGTGGAGGGCCCGGCTCCGGCGTCGAGCCCCAAGCGCCCGGCCTCGGGGAGAGCTTGGGGGCTAGCCTGGGGTCCGCCCGAGCCCGCGCCAGCGTCCTCTTCTGGGCCCGCCGCAGCAGGGCGCTCGTCGCCTCCAGCTGGGCGAGGAGGCGAGGAAGAGTCTCCCCCTGCAGATACGCCCGCCCTTGCTGGCGCCTCGCACGTTTCCGTCGCAGGCTGCACAGGAGCAGTGGGCGTAGACGGTGGAGTAGGCACACGCGGTGGCGTCGACACGCGCGGCGGAGTTGCCTCGCGCGGAGGCGTAACCGCGCGAGGGGGATTAGGAGCGCGAGGAGGCGTGGAAGCCCTCTCCTCCGTGGTTTCCACCACCATTGGCGCGGGGGGCGGTGTAGGTGCCTCTGGGCGTGGCGTTTCCTCCTCCGCCCGAGGCTCTGCCGCCCCCGCCTGAGGCGCAGCCGCCTCCACCTGAGGCACCCCCTCAGCGGGGCCTATGGAGGCCGTCTTCACATGCCTCGTGGCCTCGTCAGCCATGGCCTCAGCCGTGGCCCTCTTCACATCAGCTGCCTTACGAAGCCTACGGCGCTTCGCAGGCACAAGATCACTGACAAAAACCCCCAGGAAAGATCCTCAGTAAAGGGCAAAGTGGAAAGAGAACAAAAAGCAAGCGACCAATCGACGGCCTTGGTGCGGGGCCCGCGCCTCCCTGGGGAGTCCTCCGCGTCAGAGGCCTCCCCTTCCTCCGCCTCCTCCTCCACGGGGCGCGAGGGAGCCACCACGAAGGCATCGTCATCACCTAACGAGATGTCGCAGACCTCGTCAGTAAATGTCCCGGCCCTCGAGGAAGACACCTCCCCTGCCGTGGCTTCCTCCTCACCTAGGCCAGCTCCTGAGGCCGAGGGAGAATCTTCCCCTTCCACTCCCCGCACAGCTAGCGTTGGCACCTCCAAGTCCGCCTGGCCTGTCGGGGTGAACGGAGGCATCCCCTCCAGGATGGCCATGCGCTCCATCAAGTTGTACTGTTGGAGAGGCCGGAGCGTTGCAGCGAGCAAATCCATGGCAGGCACCGCCGGGCTGAGCGGTCAGGACATTGTCGACGGTGTCCTGATCGTTGTCCTCCTTGTGGAGCCGCATCTTGTCGTTTGGACCCGAGTACATCCACATGGGCACCGAATGGTCTTGGAGGGGCGCGATGCGGCGCGTCACAAAGTCCGCCACGATGATCTACCCCGTGAGGCCCTCCTCGCGAAGGAAACTCAGGCGTCCCATCAGGCTCGCGTTCCTCGCGCCGTCGAAGGTCGCCTTGCCCCAATGGGAGTTCTTCGGCGGCGGCTCGTCCGGGACCTCGAGGAAGGCGCAAGGGTGCTCCACCCCGACGAAGAACCACTTATGGCGGAAGTCGTCCACCTTCTTTGTCATCGAAGTGATGGCCTTGTTCTCGCTTCAGGACATGGGGATGTAGACGCTCCCCATGCCATCGACGATGCGGAATGAGACGCACCCTGAGCGATCATTCTTCGTCGTGCTCCGGAGCACGTAGAAGCACCGGAACAACCCCACCGTGGGCTCCAAGCCTAGGTACGCCTCGCAGAGGTAGGCGAAGACGGCGAGGATGAGGATGGAGTTGGGGTGCAGATGCAGCAACTACACCTGGTAGAACGCCAGCACCGCCTCCAGGAACGGCGAGAAGGGCGGCACCAGTCCGGCGGCAAGGCAGTGCTGGAAGATCGGGAAGTACCCTCGCGGGCGCTTCCCGTGCGCCACGGGCTTCAGGGCGGTGGCACCGTGCTCGTTCGTCCGGTCCGCAACCAAGAACCGGACCTTGGCGAGCGCCTTCTCGTTGACGCGCACGCCCAGCAGCGCCGCGCCCAGTACGACCTCAGGGGCCTCCGCCTGGGAGGACGACCCTGCAGCGGCCTTGCCCTTGCTCTTGAGGGGACTCATCGTCGGGGGCTCGGAGTGCTGGGGAAGACGGAAGGAGAAGATTCGCCGGAGAGAGCGGAGGCGGAAACTTCCACGAGAAAGATTGGAAACGGTAATGGCTCCCTGCTGCGACGCTCGGGCTTTATATCCCTTCAAGGAGCAGTTATCGGGCGTGGTGGGACCCCCCACGACTCACGCCCCAGATCGTGCTAGACCGTTGCTCGCCTGAGTGCCGTGTGGCTCGGGCCGGGCGGGCACTAAGGGCCCACGATGCTTTGCCTGAGCCCATGGGCTCAATCATGCCCATCGTGGGCCCAGGGGCTACTGTCGGCCCAACGGGAACTAGGGTATGGAGAGCCCACTCCCCCCATTCCTCGCACGCGGGCTGACAGACGAAACGACTAAGGACCAGGTCTCGCCGCCTGGCGGCACCCTCGAGAGGCTATTCCCCTCGAGGGCCTGAAGAGGAAACGAGGGCCTCAGGGGGTCTCTCGCTTCAAGAGACCCTCCCGAGGCGCCAGCGCGCCTGGAGGAAAGTCTACGGGAATCCCCCCTCAGGCCTCCCCAGGCCTGAAGGGGAACGTCGCGGCCAAGGAAGCACGGCGAGACGCACATGGCCTCTGCCACGCCCACATGGTGACGCAAGCACCCCGTTGCCGTTTTGGTGATAAAGGAGTCAATAAAGTTGCGCCGCCTGCGGTAGAACAGCTAAGACCTTCCACTCTGGTGATAAAGCATGTGGACGGCGCAACCCTCCAAAGAGTATGTCATCAAGGGCTCCACCTCAGAGACTGCCCTCCCCGCGGACAGTACAACGCGGTCGGCCGCCTGTCGGCCACCGCGCCCACTTTTATCGGTGATGGACCGCGTCCATGGACGAAGGGGCCGCGGTGGACTCCTGCACCTCCACGCCACTGCCGTGTGGGAACCACCTTGAAGGCCAAGCAGAAGGAGAGCGTCAGAGGCGCCTATAAAAGCACCAAGACATCCATTGTAGAGGAGGTCGGCCAATTGCTTGTCACCACGCTTGTAAACCCTAGCAATACCAAGTAGGATAGCCACTGGCCGGAGGAGGAAGAAGACCATCGCTTCCCTCCCCAGGCAAGAAAGGCCTCAAGGGGGCCTTCGGCAAGCTCCGTTGTATTGTAACCACAATAGATCAATACAGACAAGCAGGAGTAGCGGTCTTACCTCCTCTCGAGGGCCGTGAACCTGGGTACGGGCCGGGGTCCAACTCTGTCGTGGCTGTTTCATCTCCAGGTCCGGCGAGCAACGTCGCCGCACCCCTCGAGGGTCTTGACCTCCGCGTTCAACCCCCTTCATGAACTACACTTCAGGAAGTGACTAACCCCGATTCTAGGGAGTCATAACCCGACAGATTTATGTTCAGATTGTTATCCATCATTATATCACCTCTGACCATGTTCATTATGGTGTGTTGTGAGTAGTTCGTTGTGTTCTTGAGGACATGGGAGAAGTCTAGATGTTAGTAGTGAACTATGTTGATTAATATTTGATGTTTTGATATTTAAGTTGTGGTGCCATTCTTCTAGTAGTATCATGTGAACGTCGACTACATGACACTTCGCCTTTATGGACCTAGGGGAGTGCATCGTGTATTCGGTTATCATTGGTGGGGTTGCCGGAGTGACAGAAAACTAAACCCTCATTGGTATTCCGATGCACGAGGGATCGCAGGATCTCGGAGTTTAAGGCTATGGTTAGATTTATCTTAATTACTTTCTTGTATTTGTGGATGCTTGCAAGGGGTATAATCTTATGTATGTATTAGTCCTAGGAAGGGCGGTGCATTAGCATAGGTTCACCCTCACGACACTTATCTAAACACTAAAGATTATTCATCAATATGAAGCGAAAGCACCAGACAGAAATCCCGTGTGTCCTCAAGAACGTTTGGTCATCATAAGTAAACAACCCGGCTTGTCCTTTGCTCTCAAAAGGATTGGTCCACTCGCTGCAATTATATTTGCCGCACTCTATTTACTCGCACTTTATTTTTATGTATTATCAAAGTCTACTAAAAACTTGTCTGCTAGTGTTTACAGTGAATTCCTCATCAAAACCACTTGTCAACACCTTCTGCTCCTCGTTGGATTCAACACTCTTATTTATCGAAAGTACTGTGATACACCCCCTATACTTGTGGGTCATCAACCCTCCTACTAGAGCATGAATGACGAGAGGCGCGTGACCCGGTCTTGGGACTCGCGGGGGGTTGATACGTCTCCAATGTATCCATAATTTCTTATGTTCCATGCTATGTTATATCATATTATTACATGTTTTACATGCGTTTTATATAGTTTTATGTATTTTCTGGAACTAACCTATTAACAAGATGCCACAATGCCAGTTCCCTGTTTTCTGTTATTTTTTTGTTTCGGAAAAGTACTTAAAGAAATATCCGCCAAATTGGAAATAAATCAACCAGGAATTATTTCTGGAATATTTGCGTCACAAAGAACCGAAGACGAGATGAAGAAGGGCCGCGAGGGGCCCTCACCACCTGCTGGCATGGGCCCCATCCTGACCGCGCCAGGAGATGAGGAGGCGTCCTCGGGCGGCCACCGACCTAGATCTTTCGCCCATAAATATCCCCCTTACCTAAAAACACCAGACGGTTAGACACTTTTTCCTCCACGGGTCCCGAACGCCGCCGCCATCGAAGACAAGATTCGGGGGACAGAAGTCTCTGTTCCGGCACCTGTCGGGACGTGGAATTGCCCCCGGAGCCATCTCCATCGACTCCACCGCCATCTCCATCGCCGTTGCTGACTCCTACGATGAGGAGTGAGTAGTACTCCTCCGGGCTGCGGGATCTACGGAAGCCATGTGCTTTATCTCTCTCTCCCATGATGTGATTGTAATGTACCTGCACTTAGAAAAAATGGCAGGTACCTGTGTATAGTGCAAACCCCTGGATCGAATCATTTGCACACACAGTTTACGATGAATATCACAACATTGTATCAATATTACACGAATAATCTAGACTTGGTAAAATAAATAGTTCGATACATCTTTGCATAGCATAAAGCTAGCTCAAACAGTAAAGCAGCGGAAATAAACTTCAATGAGCCTCCATCTTCATGACACGCCACAGGCGATAACATGTTGGTGCAGACTCGAACCCAAAACGAATTCCTTACTCTTCATCAGAAACTTCTGCAATAAATAATAATTTGCAACAGAGTGGGTCAGATTCCATATAAAATGGAGTCTGGCAAGTGACACTATGGTGGACACTTTGGAATAACTCTATAGCCTATATGCATATTGGGCTGGTGGAGTTTAAGGCTAATTTGCATAAAGCCAATTTTTCCTACTCTTTTGAAAACACTTTTCTGGAATTCAAGACGAGTATGGCATGAAAACCATAATCTCATCTTCCCCTGTTCACCCATCAAATTTTAACTTAGAAATTGGGATGTTGGGAGCCTCCGTTGAATCCTTGATCAGCTACTCAAAATTGTCCGTAACCGAGGACACGGCTAAGTACTTAGTTTTACACTCTGCAGAGGTTGTGCACTTTCACCATTAGACCCAACAAACCCAAACAATCCTCAAGCACACCATTTGTGCTAAGGAAAAGGAGAGAGTTGAGACGAGACTTTTCAGAAGCATTTTCCCGTCTCTTGCAGACTTGACGCGCTCCCAACTAACCATCTACCACCACCTGTCAAGTCGGGCCGAGTCCACGCAGCTTACTCCATCTAGCCAGAGCCCATTGACTAATGGTTGCACTAGAAGCAATCTTCACTTAGAGAAAACATTGGTCCCTTTATTACCCTGGGTGGCCATCCACAAGTGACTATTCCTTAGAGTTCACCCCTAATGAATAACACTCAACATAAACCAATCAACACCAAATTCCACCCAGGTGTCACATTAACTTAGTAGAATTTAATTTTTCATAAAGCAACTTTTGCATAGCATCAATAATTCTACCAAGTTATTACATAGGTTCCTAGACTCAAGGGGTGGAGAGTTCTAAGGTTTTGCATAGCAAACTACTAAGCCCTACACATGCATATAGAAAATACTCTAGGTAATGCATAGAAAATACTTAGGAAATTTATGGGGCTGTGCCACTTGCCTTGGCAACAAACAGAACAACAACAGCAACTGCAGTCCTCGTTCCTCTCCGAAAATTCTAACATAACAAACAAAACAACATAAACAACCAAGTTTCTTAAAAATACTAAGGGCAGTATTCCATGTATGATGAGCAAAATATTCCTAAGGACTAGATGCATGCCATGCAAAGAAATATGTGAGTTAATGCGAAGCGAGTTTTGTGGTCCAAAATTTTACTAAGGACTTTAGGAGTTTCCAATAATTTTCTAAAGACAACACTTAGAGAACTCCTCACTTATTTTCTAAGTATTTTAGGTGGTAAGGATTCTATAATATAATATATACTTTTATATTTTGAAAAATCTTTATTTTTAATTTTATTTATTATACAATGTCTAAAAAACTTTTAATTACAATAATTACACAAAAGCTCATAAAATATTCTAAACAAAATATTGGAAAATTCCCGCAGCTAGTATTTAGCCTTACAAGTTCATAGCAAAATAGTTTGATGAAAATTAAATTTTATATATTTAGTTATGCTTAATTTACCATTAATGCCACTACTGTTTTTAAACAATATTTATTCAATAAAATACCAATGTAATGATACCAAAAGTTTCTATACTTCATAAGCTTTCCAAAACATTTTTTTGTAATTTTTGGATAAAGGAGTAAAATTTAATGATAGAAACAATTTGCAGGGACTAATCTGTGATAAACAGAAAAGAATTCTTCGTGCAGAGGTCCTCGGCGACGTGGCGGCTTCTGGTTGGTGCGCTCCTGGCGATGCGGGACAAGTGGGCGCGGACGGCGCGGCGCGGACGGATGCGGCTCGGTGACGTGGCGACTTCCTGTTGGCTCGTACCCCTTCGCGAAGTGATCTAATCGGGCGCGTTGGTGGCAGATCTAACGGTGCAAAGGCAAGGGGACCAAAACAAGGCGGCGCCTCCACCGGAACTCAACCGGAGAAGAAAGACGCGGCGGCGGGCATGACCGGAATTCACGCTCTACGTGTTATAGAGGGAGTTTGGACAGGGGAACCATACCCGGATGAAGACGAGGTCGAGGCGATCTCGGTGGCGTGCTCGAAGACCCTGACGTGTCCCCTTCGTCTCCCAGTTGCTCGCCGGAGTTGAGGGCTACGGCGGCGAGCTTCGGTTGCGGACGAGCTACTCGATTCCGTGCGGGAAAATTAGGGAAAAACTGTCAGAAACGTGTGCAACGATGTGTGAAGGAGTTTGAGAGCAAGGAGAGGTGCTCGGGTGCTATATTCTCACCGGAAGACAAGGACCACGGCGGCGGCAATGTCGACGAGGTCGAGCTCGGACTCGAGCAGCCTGGAGGCGGATTCGCTAGGTTTCTCTGGGTGCCGAGAGACGCTACGGGGTCGGGGTATTTATGGTGGCAGGGAAGGGATAGAAACGCGTTTGAAAACTGCCCGGGATCGATCTCCGGATCGAAGAAGATTTCAACAGAAACTCGTTTCAGAGGTTGAAGAAGATACACTTCGTCAGAGGTGGGACCCGCGTGTCGGCGAGAGAAAAGGTGAGCTGGGCCTGGGCCGTGTGCGCGCGAGAGGAAAGAAGGGGTGTGGACTGGGCCGAGGCAGGCCGGCTCGGTGGACTCCCGGTTCTATTTTTTTTGTTCTTTTTTTTTCAAAGTTACACAATTTTTTATTTGCAACTCCAAAATGATTCAAACAAGTTTGTAAAATTTTGTAAAATTTATCTTTAGCAAACTAAACCTTTTAAAGTATTTTATGACATTTTTATAGTTAATAATTTATGTATTCTTTCAACATTTATAAATAATGATGCAAATGCAAAATGCAATGACATGATGCATGCACTGATATGAATTTGGAAGTTTAAATTTTTTGTGAAATTTGGGATGTTACAAGACTAACCCCCTTAAGATGACTGGCTAGCAAATAGGTGAGGATGTTCTTCCTTGAGATCATCTTGTCTTTCCCAAGTCGCCTCTTCTTCTGAATGGTGATTCCATTGTACTTTGCAAAACTTGATGGTCTTAGTTCTAGTAACTCTCTCAGCCGTCTCCAAAATTTTTATGGGTTTTTCCTCATACGTGAGATCGCTTTCAAGCTGAACTTCTTCTAGTGGCACTGTATCCCTCAGCGGAGTTTCTGCCATTTCCGGGTGACACTTTTTCAGCTGACTAACATGAAAAACATTGTGAACCGCGGAAAGTGCTTCTGGTAGTTCCAACTCATATGCCACTTCTCCTTTACGTGACAAAACTTTATAGGGTCCAATGAATCTTGGTGACAGTTTTCCCTTGATTCCAAACCTCTTCACTCCACGAAGGGGTGAGACTCTAAGATAAGCTCTATCTTCAATATCGAAGGTGACTTCTCTTCGTTTGGAATCGGCATAACTTTTCTGTCGGGATTGAGCTGTCTTCAGTCTGTCTTTAATCAACCTGACCTTTTCTTCAGCTTCTTCAATTATATCCGGACCAAACAGACTCCTCTCCCCTACTCCACTCCACAAAAGTAGGGTAGTACATTTTCTTCCATACAATGCTTCAAATGGTGCCATCTCTATGCTGGCTTGATAACTATTATTATAAGAGAACTCAGCATAGGGAAGATTGTCATCCCAACTAGACTTATAGTCTAAAGCACATGCTCTCAACATGTCCTCCAAAATTTGATTTACTCTTTCAGTCTGTCCATCCGTTTGTGGGTGAAAAGCTGTGCTGAACTCGAGCCTAGTTCCAAGGACTTCATGCAGCTGTTTCCAAAAATGAGAAGTGAATTGAGTGCCCCTATCTGACACAATCTTCTTAGGGACTCCATGCAAACATACTATTCTCTTCATGTAAATATCTGCTAGCTTGGCACTGGTGTAAGTCGTCTTTACCGGCACGAAATGAGCTACCTTGGTCAAACGATCAACAATAACCCATATAGAATCATAACCAGACTTGGTTCTAGGTAGACCTGTGATGAAGTCCATCCCAATCTGATCCCATTTCCAGTCGGGTACTGGTAGAGGTTGAAGTAATCCTGCTGGCTTCTGATGTTCAGCCTTCACACGGCTACACACATCACACTTAGCAATATACTCTGCGATATCCCATTTCAAATAGTTCCACCAGAACCTTTCCTTCACATCCATATACATCTTGGTATTACCCGGGTGTATGGAGTAGGGTGAGTCATGGGCCTCCTGGAGTATCAACTTTCTGAGATCAACATCTTCTGGAACGCAAACTCGTTCGTTGAACCACACTGTGCCTCCTTCATCTAATCGAAAACCTTTGGCCTTGCCTTCACTTACGTTCTTCCTCATTTCTTCCATCGTTTTGTCTTTCTTCTGACCTTCTTTGATTTTGTCCATCAAAAGAGGTTGCACTTCAAGAGAGGCCACATAACCTTCCGGTACTATCTCTAGTCTCAGATCTTTGAGTCCTTTGCATAGGTCTTCTGGCAATTCCCCTGCCGTGAGTCCGTTAACATAAGTTTTACGGCTCAAAGCATCTGCTACCACATTAGCCTTTCCTGGATGATACTGCAAACTCAAGTCATAATCCTTAATCAATTCCAGCCATCTCCTTTGGCGCATGTTCATTTCCTTCTGCGTGAAAAAGTATTTAAGGCTTTTGTGATCCGTGAATACCTCACAACGTTTTCCCCAAAGATATGGTCTCCAAGTCTTCAGTGCATGTACTACCGCTGCTAATTCTAAATCATGTGTGGGGTAGTTCACTTCATGCTTCTTAAGTTGCCTTGAGGTATATGACACTACTTTGCCTTCTTGCATCAACACACCTCCGAGTCCCCGATGCGAGGCATCGCAGTAAACTTGGAAATCCTTTTCTAGATCAGGCAAACATAAAACAGGTGTTGATACTAAGCGTTTCTTCAACTCTTGAAAACTAGTTTCACACTCTTCAGTCCACACAAACTTCTTATCCTTTTGTAGCAATTCTGTTAAGGCCTTAGCAATCTTGGAGAAATTTTCAATGAATCTCCTATAATATCCTGCTAGTCCCAGAAAACTACGAATTTCTCCCACATTCTTGGGTGACTCCCAGTCGGTGACAGCTCAATCCTTTTCTGGGTCTACTGCTATTCCATCCTTAGATACGATGTGTCCTAAGAATCCAACTTGATCCAACCAAAACTCACATTTGCTGAACTTGCCATATAGCTTGTGCTCTCTAAGCCTTTGCAAAATTTGATGTAGATGTTCCTTATGTTCTTCATGGCTTTTGGAGTAGATTAGGATGTCATCGATGAATACAACGACAAACTTATCTAAGAAATCCATGAACACTTTATTCATCATATTCATGAAGTATGCTGGCGCATTGGTTAAGCCAAAGGGCATAACTGTGTACTCATACAGACCGTAACGGGTGGTGAAAGCGGTTTTAGGTATGTCCAACTCCCTAACCTTCATCTGAAAGTATCCAGATCTGAGATCAATTTTTGAGAACACACATGCTCCCTTCAATTGGTCAAAGAGGTCATTGATTGTAGGAAGTGGGTATTTATTCTTGATGGTTACTTCATTCAAAGCTCTATAGTCTGTGACTAGCCTCTGAGTACTATCTTTCTTCTGAACAAACAAGATTGGTGCTCCCCAAGGTGAAGAACTTGGACGGATGAATCCTTTCTGCAACTGTTCTTCTAACTGTTTCTTGAGTTCTTTCAGTTCATCTGTTGCCATTGGGTATGGCCTCTTTGCTATGGGTCATGTACCTGGTTTAAGCTCAATAAGAAACTCAACATCTCTATCGGGTGACATTCCTGGTAGTTCTTCAGGAAACACATCTGGGTATTCTCTTACTATGAGTACGTCGCCAAGGCTAACCCCCTTAAGAGAATTAAGCCTAACTTTCTTCATTTCAAATTTTGACTTGAATCTGATCTTCTTGTTTTCTGGAGTGGTGAGGGTGATTGCTCTGTTTGAATAGTCTATGATTCCTTCAAATTGAGTCATCCAATCCATCCCTAGAATGACATCTAGACCTTGGGTTTCCAAGATGATCAAGTCTGCTGGAAACTCATGCTTTCCAATCTCAAGGCTAAGTTGTCTACACCCAGATGATACTAACATTTCTCCTCCTGGGGAACTGACTCTAATTGGACACCCCAAATTTTCGGTTGCTAGCCCATGTTTGTTAACAAAAGCTCTTGATATGAATGAATGAGATGCTCCGGTATCAAATAAAACTAATGCTGGAAAAGAATTGATTAGGAACGTACCAATCACAACATCAGGTTCATCAAGGACTTCTTCAACATTGATGTGGTTCACATGTCCTTTGTTGAAAGGGTTGGGCTTGGTAGGAGTGTCCACTCTCTTCTCAGGGCATTCATTAGCATAATGTCCTTTGTTGTTGCATTTGTAGCATAGCACTTGACTGAGATCCTTCTTTTCAAAATTTGGGCGTTGCTGACCGTTGTTATGATTATTTCCAGCATTTCCATTCCCTTTGTGTCCTCCATTATTTCCTTTGTATCCACCATTATCATTGTGTCCATGTTTGTGGAAGTTACCCCCAGTGTGGTTTCCATGTTTGAAACCCTGGTTCCCATCATGAACAAAGTGTTTCTTGAATGAAGGTTCAGATGAGTTCTTGTACATCTTCCTTTTCCTGTTTTCAGCTTTCTTAATGCTATCCTCAAGGGTGATAGCTTGATCAAGTAGTATCTGATAGTTTGGGGCATAAGCAACAGTCAGAGGTATCTTCAGCTCGTCACTAAGTCCTTTGAGAAATTTTGCCTTCCTCTTTGCATCTGTGTCAATGTCCTCAGGAGCATATCGTGACAAGGCATGAAAGTCATCCATATACTCCTTAAGACTTCTGTTTCCCTGACGCAGATTGCGAAACTCTTCCTGCTTCAGATTCATAATGCCCGTGGAAATATGAGCATTACGAAAGCCATCTTTGAAGTCCTCCCAGGTTAAGGTATCTAGTGGGTGAGTAACCTGATAAGTCTCCCACCATTGTGCAGCAGGTCCTTCTAACAGATGTGCGGTGAACCTCACCTTCTCAGCATCATTACATTCAGATGTCACCAGATCCTTTTGCACAGAACGCAGCCAGTCATCAGCCACCAGTGGCACAGTTGAACTTGAAAACTTATTTGGCCTAAGCCTAAGGAACCTGGCAAGTCTATCCACTGGAGGAGGGGGTGGTGGTGGATTGTTGTTGTTATTGTTGTTGTTGGTTGCTGCAATGAATTGAGTCATCATGGCCATCAGTTGGGCTTGGGCGTCCATCAACTGCTGCATAGCATCATTGTTGTTGTTTTCGGGAGCTCGACGGGGAGGCATCTGTTGTTTAAGCATAGATGAGTAAAGATAGAAAGGTCTAAGGGAATTAATTCTACCCATGCAAAACACAACAACCAAGCAACAAAAATAACAAACAAATCAAACTTTTATAAACTTGGTCCAAATAACAAGAAGCAAAACGAGATAGTTCTCTAACCACACATTTGGTAGATCCTAAGCTTAGAAAATTCGAAATTCTAAATGCGTGTAACAAAAAATGGTAGTCTCTCTAACTATCCTAGTCTTCAATCATGAGAACTTCTTCTTCATCCACTTCTTCTTCAACGTCTTCGATCTCATAGCCTTCACGGGTTAGCATGTTTCTGAGGTCTGCCACTTCCTTCTGCAACTCTAAGTTCTGGTTTTGGAGGTACTTCTTCTCAGCACGAAGACGCTTGATCAAGTCGCTATCAGCTTCAAGCTCAACCTCATTGGTGGAAAGTTCTACCTTCAACTCTCTTATTTGCTTGTTTCTTTGCTTGACCCTCTTTTCTTGACTTATAAATTTATTCTCTTGTAGCTGGAATTTCTCCTCTAGTTCCTTGGTCTTCTCTTCTTGTTCCTTCATCTTTTCTTCATTCTCCTTGACTTGGGCGCACATCTCATCATTTTTGTAGAGTGCTTCAAAGGAATCAAAATAGAGTTCATAGACTAAGAGTTCTAAGCCTTGGAAGTAATCGCTCACGAACTCATCCTTTCCCATGTCCTCGGTGCCATAGCAGCAAGGATATCCTTCTTCATTACGTCTTCCGAAAGGGAGGGAGTAGTGTCCTTCCAGTTCCTTGGAGTAGCGTCCACAAAGACGACCTATTGTGTATTGCATGACGACGTCGATTCCTCTCTCTATGGAGACTACCATTATTCTTGTCTCAATGCGCGCTTCGCCTTCACGTCCTTGTTGACAAATTCTGATTCCCCAAAGGTCTTCTCTCTTGAACTTCTTTAGTATGCATCCCTTGATCATGGGTGTTGGTAGCTTCAGATGCTTGAGTATGTCGAACAAGATGCTGCCAAAACGAGACACCGGGTAGTCTTCCTCGCAGGTGTACTCGAATCTCTTCATCCTTAAGTTATGAAGGAAAGATATGAGATAAAATAAGAGAACATAAAAGAAAGTACCTAGAAGAAAAACAAGAATATTTATAGAGGTTTTATACTTAGTAAATTAAGTTTTTGGCCAACCTATTTCTAACCAAACCTAGGGTTCGAACCTACAGGCAACACAAAGCTCTGATACCATCTGTAATGTACATGCACTTAAAAAAATGGCAGGTACCTGTGTATAGTGCAAACCCCTGGATCGAATCATTTGCACACACAGTTTACGATGAATATCACAACATTGTATCAATATTACACGAATAATCCAGACTTGGTAAAATAAATAGTTCGATACATCTTTGCATAGCATAAAGCTAGCTCAAACAGTAAAGCAGCGGAAATAAACTTCAATGAGCCTCCATCTTCATGACACGCCACAGGCGATAACATGTTGGTGCAGACTCGAACCCAAAACGAATTCCTTACTCTTCATCAGAAACTTCTGCAATAAATAATAATTTGCAACATAGTGGGTCAGATTCCATATAAAATGGAGTCTGGCAAGTGACACTATAGTGGACACTTTGGAATAACTCTATAGTCTATATGCATATTGGGCTGGTGGAGTTTAAGGCTAATTTGCATAAAGCCAATTTTTCCTACTCTTTTGAAAACACTTTTCTGGAATTCAAGAAGAGTATGGCATGAAAACCTTAATCTCATCTTCCCCTGTTCACCCATCAAATTTTAACTTAGAAATTGGGATGTTGGGAGCCTCCGTTGAATCCTTGATCAGCTACTCAAAATTGTCCGTAACCGAGGACACGGCTAAGTACTTAGTTTTACACTCTGCAGAGGTTGTGCACTTTCACCATTAGACCCAACAAACCCAAACTATCCTCAAGCACACCATTTGTGCTAAGGAAAATGAGAGAGTTGAGACGAGACTTTTCAGAAGCATTTTCCCGTCCCTTGCAGACTTGACGCGCTCCCAGCTAACCATCTACCACCACCTGTCAAGTCGGGCCGAGTCCACACAGCTTACTTCATCTAGCCAGAGCCCATTGACTAATGGTTGCACTAGAAGCAATCTTCACTTAGAGAAAACATTGGTCCCTTTATTACCCTGGGTGGCCATCCACAAGTGACTATTCCTTAGAGTTCACCCCTAATGAATAACACTCAACATAAACCAATCAACCCCAAATTCCACCAGGGTGTCACATTAACTTAGTAGAATTTAATTTTTCATAAAGCAACTTTTGCATAGCATCAATAATTCTACCAAGTTATTACATAGGTTCCTAGACTCAAGGGGTGGAGAGTTCTTAGGTTTTGCATAGCAAACTACTAAGCCCTACACATGCATATAGAAAATACTCTAGGTAATGCATAGAAAATACTTAGGAAATTTATGGGGGTGTGCCACTTGCCTTGGCAACAAGCAGAACAACAACAACAACTGTAGTCCTCGTTCCTCTCCAAAAATTATAACATAACAAACAAAACAACATAAACAACCAAGTTTCTTAAAAATACTAAGGGAAGTATGCCATGTATGATGAGCAAAATATTCCTAAGGACTAGATGCATGCCATGCAAAGAAATATGTGAGTTAATGCGAAGCGAGTTTTGTGGTCCAAAATTTTACTAAGGACTTTAGGAGTTTCCAACAATTTTCTAAAGACAACACTTAGAGAACTCCTCACTTATTTTCTAAGTATTTTAGGTGGTAAGGATTCTATAATATAATATATACTTTTATATTTCGAAAAATCTTTATTTTTAATTTTATTTATTATACAATGTCTAAAAAGCTTTTAATCACAATAATTACACAAAAGCTCATAAAATATTCTAAAAAAAATATTGGAAAATTCCTGCAGCTAGTATTTAGCCTTACAAGTTCAAAGCAAAATAGTTTGATGAAAATTAAATTTTATATATTTAGTTATGCTTAATTTACCATTAATGCCACTTTTGTTTTTAAACAATATTTATTCAATAAAATACCAATGTAATGATACCAAAAGTTTCTATACTTCATAAGCTTTCCAAAACAATTTTTTTTTGTAATTTTTGGATAAAGGAGTAAAAATAATGATAGAAACAATTTGCAGGGACTAATCTGTGATAAACAGAAAAGAATTCTTCGTGCAGAGGTTCTCGGCGACGTGGCGGCTTCTGGTTGGTGCGCTCCTGGCGATGCGGGACAAGTGGGCACGGACGGATGCGGCTCGGTGACGTGGCGACTTCCTGTTGGCTCGTACCCCTTCGCGAAGTGATCTAATCGGGCGCGTTGGTGGCAGATCTAACGGTGCAAATGCAAGGGGACCAAAACGAGGCGGCGCCTCCACCGGAGCTCAACCGGAGAAGAAAGACGCGGCGGCGGGCATGACCGGAATTGACGTTCTACGCGTTATAGAGGGAGTTTGGACAGGGGAACCATACCCAGATGAAGACGAGGTCGAGGCGATCTCGGTGGCGTGCTCGAAGACCCCGACGTGTCCCCTTCGTCTCCCAGTTGCTCGCCGGAGTTGAGGGCTACGGCGACGAGCTTCGGTTGCGGACGAGCTACTCGATTCCGTGCGGGAAAATTAGGGAAAAACTGTCAGAAACATGCGCAACGATGTGTGAAGGAGTTTGAGAGCAAGGAGAGGTGCTCGGGTGCTCTATTCTCACCGGAAGACAAGGACCACAGCGGCGGCAATGTCGACGAGGTCGAGCTCGGACTTGAGCAGCCTGGAGGCGGATTCGCTAGGTTTCTCTGGGTGCCGAGAGACGCTACGGGGTCGGGGTATTTATGGTGGCAGGGAAGGGATAGAAACGCGTTTGAAAACTGCCCGAGATCGATCTCCGGATCGAAGAAGATTTCAACAGAAACTCGTTTCGGAGGTTGAAGAAGATACGCTTCGTCAGAGGTGGGATCCGCGTGTCGGAGAGAGAAAAGGTGAGCTGGGCCTGGGCCGTGTGCGCGCGAGAGGAAAGAAGGGGGGGTGGACTGGGCCGAGGCAGGCCGGCTCGGTGGACTCCCGGTTCTATTTTTTTTTGTTCTTTCTTTTCTTTTCTTTTTCTTTTCGAAGTTACACAATTTTTGATTTGCAACTCCAAAATGATTCAAACAAGTTTGTAAAATTTATCTTTAGCAAACTAAACCTTTTAAAGTATTTTATGACATTTTTATAGTTAATAATTTATGTATTCTTTCAACATTTATAAAAAATGGTGCAAATGCAAATGCAAAATGCAATGACATGATGCATGCACTGATATGAATTTGGAAGTTTAAATTTTTTGTGAAATTTGGGATGTTACAGTGATCTTTTATGTGATCATGAGCTTTGTAATCGAGTTGAATATGTGATGCTACTTTTTGTCTATTATGCACTATAGAGGTTACTTTATTATGAACTCTGGGGTTATTCACGTGTGTAATGGTGACAGTGTGTGCACCGTGTGTGATTCCCTTTATGACGTTGTTGGTGTTGGTTTACTTCGACTTTGAGGGTGCTCTTGTAGCCCTACACAATGGATGGTGTTTGTTATCCAACATGAGAGTGTTTGAGAGTAGTGTTTATTTATTTAACTTTGATGTCATTGTTGAGAATGCCCACTAGTGAAAGTAGAATCCCCAGGCCTTATTTCTAAGCGTCGAAACACCGTTTCCAACAAGTTCTGTTACATGTTTGCATGCTGACATTTTTATTATAGATTGCAATTACTACTTATAATCATCCATATTACTTGTATTTCACTATCTCTTCGCATAACTAGTGCACCTATACATCTGACAAGTGTATTGGGTGTGTTGGGGACACAAGAGACTTCTCGTGACTTAATTACTGGGTTGTTCGAGAGGGTTATCTTTGACCTCTACCTCCCTGAGTTCGATATACCTTGGGTGATTCACTTAAGGGAAACTTGCTGCTGTCCTACAAACCTCTTCTCTTGGAGGCCCAACACTGTCTACAAGAATAGAAGCGTGCGTAGACATCAGGGGTGGTCTGCCCGAGTGAAGCCAATTGGAGTCTCTGAACCCTGTAGGTACTTTGGGAGTGCTGGCGGAGCCATGGTGGCTAGATAAACTTGGCGGATGATAAGTTTCTGACATTGGTTTGCTGGCCGCCCTTTCTGTATCATGTACATTGCCCCCCTGGTTTGTGGGTACTGATCGCAGGATGCGCCTGCATTTTCCTGTTGCTAGTTTGCCTGAACCGCCCCTGCGATATGCCCTGCTGGCAGAGGAGGTAGTGCTTCGGGTGCAGGCAGAGCGAGATTAAAGGCAGCGTTTCGCCGTATCTTAGCCTGAATTGCGATGAAATCACGACAGTCCTTTAATATGTGTGTTGCTCGCAAGTTGCCGAAGTCGTCCTTGAACAGGTGTATTCTGCAGGGGTTGGTAAGTTGCCGAGCCGGTGTTCGATAGGGCCGTTCAAATCGAGTCCCCATTGGCTTGAAATCACACCTTATGTTGGTATCATCGCGATTTCTATCAAAACGATTCCTATCCTCTCGATCCTCACGCGGGTTCTCCCCTTGATGGGTATTCTGATTTCCACGACTTTCCTGGAATCCAGCCGCTACTTGCTCGACTCCTTCTAACTCGCCATACGGCCTTGTCCTGTTTCGTCTATCAAAGCGAGCGCGACGCCCGCTGATGCCCTGCTGGCGATCCGCCTCGGGTGACGGTATTCTGTCGTTTCTGACTAAATCTTCTCCATCAGCCCACTTATTGGCTATTTCCATGAGATGTGCGACTGTCTTTGGGTCCTCACGACCTAATGCTTCCTGCAAGTCATTGCGTCCGACTCCTTGTATGAACGCAAATATGGCGTTATCCACGGAGATGTTTGCGCCTGATTTTTTCATAGTGGTCCACCGTTGAATGTACTCGCGAAGTGTTTCTCCGACCTTCTTCTTGCAGGCTCTGAGCTGTTGGAATGACGCCGGTCGTTTGAACATGGAGGAAAAGTTTCTCTTGAAGTCACTACAAAAAGCCTCCCACGCACCATACGAATTGTGAGGCAGTCCTCGGAGCGAAGCGCGAGCTGATCCCGTTAGCATTAATTGGATGTACTGCATGGCAGTCGTGGTGTTTCCCCGCTGACATGCTACTGCTGTTGTGTAGCGTAACATCCCTATATTTTGGAATGTTTAAAATCACAAAAATTTAAAACTTTTGAAAACATTTAAGTACTTTTTCTTTGGAAAAGAAAATTTAAGCATTGCATTCATGCATTCATGCATCTCATCAATCATCATGTTATTTAAATCACATAGGGCTTAAATAAAAAAATAAAAAAATCATTTATAGGTTTAAATAGGTTTTATTTCCATAAATATGTTAATTGTATTTTCTATAATATTCCAATTTATTAATTTTTATTTTAGACAAAAATACTACCAAAAAGCACTATTTTTAATAAGCTTTTCAAAAAGTATTTTTATGGATTTTTCTGAATAGTTTTGATAAAGTTATGAATTTATTTCAAATTCAAAAGTTCTAAAACAGAAAATCATTTGAACAAAAAAAAAATACGAGGCCTCATTCCTGAGCCAACTGGGCTGAAGCCCAGCATCTTCCATCGCGCACGCGCAGCGAGCAGAGGCCCAGCGCAGCCCAGCCCGCGTTCTCTGCCTCTTCTCGCTGACGGGTGGACCCCACCTGTCGAGCCACGTCATCGTCTTCAACGTTCGCCTGGAGACCACGCTCACGACCTCGCTGAAACGGTCGATATGATTTTTCTTCAACCCGTCGATTATGACCACCGTTTCCAGTGACGTTTATTCCTTGAAATAGCCCCCGATCCCCTCTCGCTTTTGCCCCGAATGCCATCTCCCGAGAGCCACCAGGCCGTCCGCAAGCGTCCCCGGAGCCCCGCCGTTGCCGCCGGCGAAAACCACGACTCCGGCGACAACCCGTGAACCCCGAGCCCTCCCATCTCCCCCTTTCGTCTTCCTTAATCCGTGCGCACGTTTTTGACACGATCCCGTTTCTTCATTTGCTCCAGATCGACGTAACGGTGCACGCCCGAAGCATACCGCCGCCCGCATCAAACTCCAGTGAGCAATTGGAGAATAATCGAGAAGCTTCGACGACCGCCAGCTCGCCAACATCCCCGCTGCGACCTCCTGCACCCTCTGGTGAGTTCCGTTCATCCCGGGGAACCATAGAACGTGAGTAACGCCGCGTCGCCGCCGCGGGCACCGTCTCCGGCGAGACGCCGGTGACCTAGCGCCGCTCCGGTTTGGTCGTTAGATCCAGGCCGTCCGATTTAGATCCGTCGGCTCGCTTTTAAATGGCAGTTTTATAGAAAACCCCCTGCATATTGTTTTTATCATTACTTTTTATCTGTTTAGCCAAATTCAAATATTTTTTATATTTTTGGAAAGCCCTTGACACGTAGAATATTTTAGATCTGTTAAAGTTCAAATTTGAATTAGTATAAATTATTCAAATTTCAAATGGATGATTTGAGTATATTTGTAATAACTTTAAATCTATAAATCCAAAAATTGCAAATAAAATTGTTCTAGAAACTTTAGAATATTTGTAACTTGATGCCTCTGTTATAAAATATTTTGAGTATTATTTTCATGATTTAATAGTTGTATGTTTTAATTTGAATAGTTTGACTATTTTTGACATAACTATTAATAGAAACATTAATTTTGATGAAATCAAATTACTATAAATTTAATTAAATGTTTTCTGTCTATTAACACCATTTATAAAATTTTGTTATAAAAGTTTAATCACATAGAACTTTAATATTATATTTATTCCTTTTATGATATTTTGCAAAAATAGAAATTAATTAAATTGCATTTATAGCCTAATGCATACTTTATATAATAACACAAATTTTTGTATGATGTTTATTATGATTAAAAAGAGCATTGCATGCATAACATATTTTATTATATAGTTATTCTCCTCATAGGAAAACTCCTCCATTATTTTCTCTAAGTTAGGAATATCTTCAACTTAGCATTTTTTTGGTTAAGTGCTATGCACTTAGACACTTAGGATTTTCAACCTGGAGCTAGAAGACCAATGAAGGACTTAGCCAAAACAAGACACCAGAATAATCACCAAGGAGTAGAAGCACTTAGAAGAAAAATCAAGAGGAAGTCCAAGAATACCAACCCCCTCTATTCTCTAAGTCTTTCTTTCTCTTTTTCTTTTCTTCTCTCTAAGACATGGTGATCAAGACATCACTAAGGAGAATACTACAAGTCTGGAGATGAAACCTGGAAGATAACCTACATCATTTTCTTCTATATTTCCTAATCTTGACTTAAAACAATTTTTGATCATGTTATTACCATCTTGAAGTTTGTTGGATCAATATCCAATTTACAAAGAGTTGATAATGATGGTCGATCACCTTGAAGAATAGACTTAGTATTTTTTCTAAGTATTTTGCACATCATGCATAACATATTCTTGTATTGTTACTTGTTAGTATGTTTATGTGTGTTTTGTTTGATGTGTTAGAAATCTCGGAGGGAAACGACAACAGTTGCAGTTGCTGTTACTATTCTTCTTGTTGCCAAGGCAAGTGGCACACCCCCATAAAATTCCCAAGTATTTTCTATGCATGACTTAGTTATTTTCCTATGCATGTGTAGGACTTAGTAGGTTTGCTATGCAAGACTTTAGAATTCCATATTCCATTGTGTCTAGGTACCTATGAAATGACTTAGTAGAATTTTGATGCTTTGCAATTGAAGAAAGGTTTTACAAAATCTTAAGTGGCTACTCAGGACCATGTCTATGAGGGTTTTCACCTGAGATAGTCTTTACTATACTTAGGATCATAGTATGTGGGGCTTTTTACCTGGGAGTGCACATCACTAAGTTAATGAATCATCTGGGTGGATTGGTTGTTTGGTTTATGTTGAGTGGCTACTCAGGACCATGTCCATGAGGGTTTTCACCTAAGATAGTTTCTACTATGCTAAGGATCATGAACGTGGGGCTTCTCACCTGAGAGTACACTTGTGGAAGGCCACCCAGGAACAAAGGGATGTGAGGAATAAATGGAGAAGATTGTGAAGGACGCAAGGAGAAGTATTTCAAGTAAAGACTACAGCTGATCAAGGAACATGGAGGAATCCTAACATTCTAATTTCTTAATAAAATTTTGATAAACAACAGTGGACTACTCAGGACCATGTTCATGGGGGTTTTCACCTAAGATAGTTTCTACTATACTTAGGACCATTGAATGTGGGGGTTTTCACCTCAAGGTACACCTAAAGACGAGATATTTTTTGGGTTCACTTGAACTTGCCAGTGTTACCAATTATGATGTTGAAACTGTTTTATGAAGTGATAGGATAAAATTGGCTTTATGCAAAATAACCTTGAACTCCACCAGCCAAATATGCATACAGGTTTTAGAGTTATTCCCATTGAGTGTCCACCATAGAGTCACTTGCCAGACTCCATTTTTAAATGGAATCTGACCCACTCTGTTGAAAATTATTATTTGTTGCAGAAATTTCTGACGAAGAGTAAGAACTAAATTTGGGTTTCGAGTCTGCACCAACATGTTTTCGCCTGTGGCGTATCATGAAGATGGGGGCTCATTGAACATTTATTTCCGCTGCTTTATTGTTTTGAGCTAGCTTTAAGCTATGCAAAGTTGTATCGAACTATTTATTTTACCAAGTCTGGATTATTCGTCTAATATTGATACAATGTTGTGTTATTCATCGTAAACTGTGTGTGCAAATGAATCGATTCAGGGGTTTGCACTATACATAAGTACCTGCCATATTTTTAAGTGCAGGTACGCTACATGTTGTCTTCTAGCCAGGCTGATGGCTCTTGACTGCCGTCGTACTTGGTGTCTCGGATGTTAACTTGAATCTTTTTGGCATACGTGTTTCGCGTGCCGCCGTCATGAAGCAGATTGCTCCGCAGGGTTCGACATCAGACTCTGTGTACGAACTACTTCGACTGGAACCTGGAGTGCGACTGCGACGCCTACGCTGATGCTGGCGCTTGTTCACTAATCGCTGAGTGATTATATCTGTTGCATCGAATCCATCGTCCACATAATCATGCTCGAAGCTAGCGGCTTGTCTTTGCTGATGCCGATCCTTTCTATCACGCCCGCGTTCCTCACTCTCGCGACGACGTCGAGTGGAACGTTCTTCCTCTGTTTCTTCCCTATCTCGGCTGCCCCGATGCCGCTGTGTGGACCTGCTCCGTTTTGGCTCGCCTCTGTCACGCTCGTCGCGGTGGCGGCGCCTGGAATTGCTCCCTTCCGGTTCGTCCTAAGTGTGATCCTCGCGTTGCCGACTGCCGTGGCGAGTATCATCGCCCGGAGGCGGTTGGTCGACTGGCCTGCTGCCGTTTGCTCGAGCGCCCGTACTGAGGGGTTTCTTCCCAGGGCTGATCCCAGAACGTCCTGCCGGAGTAGCCATTGGTACCAAAAGCTGAACCCACATGTCTCCTAAGTTATGGAAAATTCATCAGTTATTTTAGATAATACTAAAAAATAAGATAGAGTGAGATACATAAGTGTAAAAGAAAGTGGATTCATCAGATGATACACTAGTCCCTAATTCCGAATCAAGAGATTGTTATGAAACTTTTCAATTGAGTAAAGTAATAATATTAAGAACTATATCATGTAATCCCATTGAAAAAATGGAATTCGATTTTCAGGTTCATTTTGGAATAAGAGATAAATAAACAATTGAATTTGAAAAAAACTTATTTCTATTTTGTATTTTTTCACCTCTTTTTGGAGTGAACGGTGAAATATTCCCCTATTCCTTCTTATTCCTAAGGCCTCGATCTGAGCCCGATGAAGGGTGTGTCGCGGGTCGTCCTGCGGAGGCATGGTGGATCTGAGGTAGGTTGCGATAGATGCTACGACAACCACCGTGGTTTTTGGTATGGGGATACTGTCTTCTACGATAGTCATAAATTTATGTCTGACGTTATTCAGATCTAACCCTGCTCTGAGTAGCCGGGATATGGTCCTTATATGTTCTGTTGTACCGGGTTCTGCGCCAGTCGAAGAAGACGACGACTAGACTAACCTTCTTGCGCTGAGCGAATCGGCTCTGGCCTGCCGCTCATCGAGTTCGTTTGGTAGCTTAACTAATTCCAGATGCTTCTTGCGTAACAGGTACTGATATGCCAATAAGTCATCCCTGGGGGAGTCGACAGGTAGCAAGGTACCGTTGTTTACAATATCTTGTAACCTGAGGGCCATCTCTTGTGTAATGTCAAGGTCTTCACCTGCCATACGTACTGTGACGGGGTACTGCGCCACCTATGCTGCGGGGCGTCGAGTCAGCGTGACTCCTGGGGTGACATCCACCATGCAGACTTGAATAGCTTGCCGATTGTAAATCGTGCGCCCCTCGCATCGATGCTCGCGCTCGCTGTCCGTCGACGACCCCCGCTGCGAAGTATGGTTGCGACTTGGAAACAACGCAATCGGAGCAGTAGCAGGTCACATCCGCTTCCTCCAATGATGCAAGCAGAGTTGCTGCTTCCAGGGGTGACGTGGATGCGATCTTGATTGTCGATGACGACGTGGGAGTCGAAGAAGCCGCGAGTGATGCAGATGCGATCTCGCCCGATGATGCGGGAGTCAAAGAAGCGCGAATGACGCAGATGCGATCTCGCCTGATGATGCGGGAGTCGAATAAGCCGCGAGTGACGCGGATGCGATCTCGCCTGATTATGCGGGAGTCAAAGATGTCGCGAGTGACGCAGATGCGATCTCGACGCCCAATTTCTTCGATCTGACCGGATTCGCCACGTGGAGTGTGCCCCACTGGTTGACAAGGAAACGGAAACTGCCGAAAGTCAGATCCATACCTGAGTGCACACTTGTGAACGCTGACCGCTCCGATGCTGAGTGCGGGACGAAATCGAAGGTCCGGAGTGCATATGGCTTCCGCAAATCCAGCGGACCCCGAGATGATGCTGATGTTGCTGTTGTCGATGGAGCCGCCGATTCCGTGGATCCAGTGCTCGTTCTTCCCCCAGACGGCGCCAATTGACGAGGGGTTACCTCGGTGTCGGGTTATGACTCCCTAGGAACAGGGGTAGTCACTTCCTGAAGAGTAGTTTGTGAAGGGGACTGAACGCGGAGGTCAAGACCCTCGAGGGGCACGGCGACGATGCTCGCCGGACCTGGAGACGAAACACCCACGACAGAGATAGACACGAGCCCGTACCCAGGTTCACGGCCCTCGAGAGAAGGTAAGACCGCTACTCCTGCTTGTCTCTATTGAACTATGGAGGTTACAGTACAGAAGAGCTTGCCGAGAGCCCCCTTGAGGTGGTTCTTGCCTGGGGAGGGAAGTGATGATCTTCTTCCTCCTACAGGGTCCCCTTGAGGCCCTTGCTTCCTCTCGAGGCCCTCGAGGGGAACTGCCTCTCGAGGGTCTCGCCAGGCAGCGAGGCTTGGTCCTTAGTCGTTTTGTCTGATTTGAAGGGGATCGTGTGCAGAAAACAAAAAATTTCCTAGCAACGATATCCTTAAACTAGCCAAGATCTACACTATGCAGATATAGAAGTGCGGCGGAGATCGGAATACATACCCTCGTAGACCGAATAGCGGGGATTACGCTCCCGCACAAGCGTTGACGACGAAGACGATGTAGCCGACCTCTAGGTCACGGACAACTCGGCGCGACGAAGACGACAAAGATGACCCCGAGGTCGGGTGGAGGAAGTAGGCCTCCGAGTACCGCTAGCGCAGCACCTCGCAGGGCGTCACACACATACGGTGGAGACGACGGCCTCCGAAGCTCCAGTCCAGGACGAGCAGCGGAAGACTTGGACCGGAACACCAGCAGCGCGGCAGCGGGCTATGGTGGAAGAGATCCCCCTCCTCTACTCGGCGCGGCGCCGACAAGGGAACCACGAGATCGAGAGAGAAATTGGGAAATTAATTGGTGAATTAAAAGGCCAGGGGTGCCCCTTCTTATATAGGCTCCCAGGGGGAGCCAACCTTTCCAGCCAGGCAATGTGGGACTAACCCCCATTGCCTGGAGCGGCTGCACATGGTGCGCCGGCCCCTGGTGGGCCCCTTTTGGCCCACCTGGGTTGGCCCCATGGCTCCCACCGAATTCCCCTAGGAAATTTTACCCCTCTTGGGCCTTCTTTCGACCAGAAGGCCCATTTAGGGAAATCAGTCTAAATAAATCCGAAAATAAATATATAAAATCATATTTGCATATTAATTACACTAATTAATATCAAACATAATATATATAATTTTTCCTAGCTCAAAAAACTCTTTCGGCGCTGCCCGATCTCCATCGGACCCCTCCCGGGACGTTACCGGTGATCTCTTTCCTTTCCGGTTGTCTTGTCGAAACCCCTTAAGTGTGTTACCCTAGCGGTTCGATATAATAACAGGTACGATCAAGACTCCTCTATGATCGACGACTAACTCGTAGGCCTGGACCCCATGAATTAATCCCTGTGATATAACGAATGACTTTCATCTATCAAACCTGGACGTATAGTCTTAAACCCTTTGTCATGGCGATACTTAGCGTGTCCGAGCATCATTCTCAGATATCTCCATACCTAGCATGATCTCGTTACCGACATCGCTATCTTCTACTCGTCTATGATATTATGTCAGCTGGTGACCTAGTCACATGTTTGCAAACTCATTTGACATAATCTCACCGAGTGGGCCCTAGAGTATCTATCCGGCTATACGGACTGACAAATCCCGATGTTGACCCCTCGTCTCAACTACCCCCTTCCGATACCCAAAAGTATCTCCGTTATTGTCACACTAGATAAGATGCGACGTTTGGTGCGATCAAAGTATCTTCCAGGGATAACAATAAGAGTTGATCTCACGGTGTCCATCACATCGTTACTCCTAACGATATGACTTCCATTTCCGACCGGCGCCATGCCCTATGATCGGAAAACCTCGATCATCAATCGCGCAACAAAACTAGTCTTAGTAGAGACTACTAGGGACCTGGTTGTTTTATCTACCACACATGTATTAATGTTTTCGCTTAATACAGTTATAGCATGGTGTAAAACATATAATGAACAATTGGGATATTGCCAATAAACTATGTTTATTAAGTGCCTCTAGGGCATATTCCCTTCAGTCTCCCACTTGCACTAGAGTAACACTTTATCTAGTTTACAACTTGGTAAAAGCTCAACACCCATAGCATCTTGGTGCCTGCTCGCTTGGTGGAAGAGGAATACAGTCAACAGATCTCACACATTGAGAACTATATGTGCTTTGCAACACCTCTATGTCACCTAGTTTGACATCATCCCGTATCTTACGATGACGGTGAAATATATCCCAGTGGATGGAGTGAGACTCGAGCATTCGCGTAGCATGCGCCTTAAAAGTCTGAAAGATCTATTAAGGGACCACCTACGCTCGGAAAACTGCTCAGTCCAATCACACTTGCTACTTCTAAAGTCGCGATATATTTATATACCTATGTAGATTGTGCGACAGTGCATTCATATGCGACTTCGCAAACTAACCATGTCTATCTTCAAAATAAAGGACATCGCCTATATGAGATTTCTAGTCGTATGGGTCAGTGTAATAACTTGCATCATCGTAACCGCTTTACGGCAAGTTGCCATTCCACTCTTACCCGTTACTAGAAAACCTATCTTCAGCTCTCATAGACACTGAAGAATAAACATAACGTTTGTTCATTGATCCACACAAGGATCACTCTAGAACCTGTTCTTGAACCAAGAACTCGGGTCACACTAAGTCGAGCTTTCAGTCTGATAGACTCTATGTCTGATACATAGAGAATGTCAAACATCATTTTCTATCACTGAAAAAGTCAAGATTAACTTAATCTTTTACCTAGTCATACAAGCAAGAACCTCTTTCTTCGCTTGTCCTTTTCTGAAACACTTCAGAATCCTGACTTAGCAAATACTCCGACTTAATGTTATTAAGCCCCCTATGATCTATACAATTATAAATCGGATGCCTAATACTCCTAACTTCATTTCACAGAAAATTTAATCACTTAAATAATCCTTTACACTCTACTAGAGGATCTGTGTCATTCAATATGTCGTTACATACAGAATCACAAATGACACCTAGCTCCCACTCAAATATGCCTTCCACATATAAGATCAAGGAAAAGCTACTTAGCTCCCACTCAAATATGCCTTACGCATATAAGATCAAGGAAAGCTACTTTGCTCCCACTCACTTCTTTGCAAATGAAGGTTTCTTCAACTATTTTGGACAACTCCAAAATCCTTTGATCACATTATCAAAGTGAAGATTCCAGCTCCGATATGCTTGCTTCTGCCCATGAATGGACAACCGAAGTTTGCACACATGTTTAGCATCCTCAGGATTACAAACCATTCTTAATTACACTATTAAGAACCATGGTTTTCTCATCCATCTATCAATTTCTCATTCGAAATTATAGTAATTGCTAAACGACCCAAAATAGATTTAGGCTTCGCCACTTGAGACAAAGTCTCATGTGGTATGTCGGAACTGTTTCACGACAAATCGAATCTGCTCAATATCTACTCTCTCATAAAACTCCATATACTATCAACATCCTAGATGCCATCAAGAAGATCTCCCAAGTCAATACCTGGTAATCGTATATGGATTTTATTTTGGATCATAAATGACTCATAGCCATTTCTCGGACTTAGGTCCACCATCTCTTCTTCGTAGTTCGTAGGTCTATCATATTCCATTAATATGACCTTCATAGCAAGATTGTCGTAACACACAATGTGGAACACAACCTCGTATGCCTACGCTCTTAGTATGAGCTCAGAACATCATGATCTTGAATCATCAGCTTTTTCAAGCTGTGGAGCCTGACACCGAAAACACTTTCGATTGCGCCACTCTGATGTTTGGAGAGGAAGTTCACCAACTTCGTCTTGCTCTACTTTCTTTCTCACTTATACCCTCGGACAAGAAACTATTTCTTTCGCAAGGTATATCCCGGCAAAAGTTTTTGCCTATGTCGTGAGACATGTACCCAGCTAACTCTTTAGGTAGGGTATACTACAAAGATTAATCCATTTTAGGTTCGACTACATCGAAACACTAAATTGCTGAAACGACAATCCAGGCTCAAAAGCCATGCCATCACTCGAATGGTATTGTCTCCATGGATTCAAATGGTTTCCCTATTTGCTAACGTGAGTGTTTACGTTTCTACCATATGACTCTAATGATCACAATAATTCGGTAAGAGATTTATTTTCCACACACTATCCGATAGGGTACAATTACGACGTCCTAACACACCATGACACTATGGTGTTCCATGCGACGTAATTTGTGGAACTCTTCTCACAAGTCTTCCAATGATGTGCCAACATTATAACTCAAATCTTCATTCCCCGATATGCATCGCAGGAATTTGATTTTCTTGTTAAGTTTATTTCCTACTTCATTCTGGACTTGTTTGATTGAATCAAAATTTCCAGGCCAACATTCCCCGAGTGGATATCCATATATCTATTCGAATGTTCATGCAGTCTATGAAATAAAGACTTCCACTACACGTTAAAAGTACTTCATTGATTCACATACACCCATATGCACGATTCTCAACAAGCTATACTCAAAACGTTCAGTGAAGTTCACAAAATAAAGGTCTCCACTACCCGTCAATTACTTTATTGAACCACATACATCTCCATGTATGACTATCAATAATTTATATGCCCGTTTTCTGAAAACTGTGTCACAGTTATTTTGCAAGTGTCAAAAGATCAAATCTTAGGACTTGTAGGTCCATCCAGTGTGGAGCTAATGCATATAACATTGAAATGACTAAACGGTAGTGCCACACATATGTGGTGTCTTTATTAAGTTTGTATCCTTTGGCATTAATATTATGAATGTGGGAGCTTCTACCATCTAAATTCAAATCGGCATATGATCATTACTTCATAAATATAGGACACCAATTTGTCACTATCATGTATGAACAAGTGTCTCGTTAGAGGAGACACACTCGTAACGATCATACCAACACGCGATCATAAAGAATTTATTCAAATGGTAGATCTAGAGGGAGAGTGTCTATGGCCGTCACAACAACTTGACTGCCATTATCAACACGCAATGTGGCCTCATCCTTTCAAGCTACTCAAGTAGTAAACCTGGTTCTTCACAAAACATGACTAGTTCAAGACTTAGTCACTACTGCGAGCACTTGCTTAGCTAAAACATTCATAACATGTATATCATATATACACCATCATCATTGATGACTTTCGGCGATCTTTTTTCATCTTCTTGATACTTCCACCGTAATCAAGAACCATGAAGGTGAATGATTCCCCTTGCATGACATAGTCTATGACAGAGGATTTGCACTTGGCAACGATGTCTGTCATCCAGTGATCGAGTTGAGCGAGGCGTCTCAATGTTCATCAAGTATGAACATATGTCATTAAGCATGACCGCCACGTGCTCCCTCAATGTGTGCATTCTCTTCCATCTTGGTTGAGAAGACAATCAGTCAACATACTGATAAACTTCATCAACCCAACGTTTGGGGTACCCCGAGTTTAGCGACCATATCATATGTTCGCGATCTAAAAACTCGTACCCACTGTTTGTTCTTTATGGCAGAGATCATAGCATACACTGGACTATGATGATATCATCCGCACAAAATCCGATAATCCAAATTATCTTTTGCTATCGGAATCTCCGGGTTTATCTCCTAGCGGGTATTGTATCACAAAGAGCTAACGGTTTAAACAAGGAGTATCCTCAAGCTAAAGTATGAAACTATGAAGTTTGGACCCAACCTTATAAGTTTCTCAATCGCAGGAATGAGCCTAATTTGGAAAGATGCTATCAAAATGGTTAATATCTACAAAGGTTTGCAAAACAGACTCTGTTCATTATGTTCTGAGTTCTAGTATTTTAGAAAATAACTATCCGAACTCCCACTCAAACGAACATCCCTCCTGGTCGTTTAAGCGATTACACGACCCCCATCCATTGCACCACCCCTCAACATCAGAGCCGGCGGCACAACTTCAAGAGTAGACAGAAGTCCGCCACACCAATTTTGTGACTCGTGCTCGACCTTTCGGTCTCCCTGTTCTGAGGCCATATTTCTGAATATGCTAGGCTCGCCACCAAAAACCACCATGCTGACGCTTGTGCAACATGGCTTACACCCACCGTATGCGAACGAAGATATGTCTGACACCCGATCATCACGGCCTGCCTCATAACATAGAACTTTTTTGGTGGTGCGCGTTGGAGGGAGAACACTAGTGTTATTTTGAAGGGATCATCTTATATAGCTACCGCCGTGTAACTAATGTATACTATACACACAATCACACAATGTAAGATGCACACAAAACATCAAATGTAATGCAATGTGATATAGTCCATTGCGCCATGATCTTCTTGGCGCCCGCAGTTTATAAACAATTTAATAAACCTACCTTGACCATATCACATAGCCCCTGCAAAATAAAGTTAGACGCTTCTACTTTATCTTTTGCATATTTTACGTGGCTTGGGGCTTTCGTGAATAGAACCGCTTCATACCTACGAACCTTATGACCACAACAACGATCCAATAATTGCATGTTTAAGCATCCCTTTCGGCCCCTCCATTGAAAATGCAAAGCCAACTAAAGAGAGAGAAACAGGCACCCGCCAGCCACAAATACGGTACAAGCCGTATGTCAGTAGTGGAACCAGTCTCGCGTAAGCGTACGCGTAAAGTCGGTCCGGGCCGCTTCATCAACTCGATGCCGCTGGAATCACAAGTGCACGCTAGAGGGTAGCAAATAACAGGAACGGTGCCCCCGTGCAGAACACGGGTTCTAACAGCGTACAGCTGTATCTACGATAGATCGGCTCTGATACCACTGAAGGGGATCGTGTGCAGAAAACAAAAAAAATCCTAGCAACGATATCCTTAAACTAGCCAAGATCTACACTATGCAGATATAGAAGTACGGCGGAGATCGGAATACATACCCTCGTAGACCGAATAGCGGGGATTACGCTCCCGCACAAGCGTTGACGACGAAGACGACGTAGCCGACCTCTAGGTCGCGGAGAACTCGGCGCGACGAAGACGACGAAGATGACCACGAGGTCGGGTGGAGGAAGTAGGCCTCCGAGTACCGCTAGCGCAGCACCTTGCAGGGCGTCACACACATACGGTGGAGACGACGGCCTCCGAAGCTCCAGTCCAGGACGAGTAGCGGAAGACTTGGACCGGAACACCAGCAGCGCGGCAGCGGGCTATGGTGGAAGAGATCCCCCTCCTCTACTCGGCGCGGCTCCGACAAGGGAACCACGAGATCGAGAGAGAAATTGGGAAATTAATTGGTGAATTAAAAGGCCAGGGGTGCCCCTTCTTATATAGGCTCCCAGGGGGAGCCAACCTTGCCAGCCAGGCAATGTGGGACTAACCCCCATTGCCTGGTGCGGCTGCACATGGTGTGCCGGCCCCTGGTGCGCCCCTTTTGGCCCACCTGGGTTGGCCCCATGGCTCCCACCGAATTCCCCTAGGGAATTTTCCCCCTCTTGGGCCTTCTTTCGACCAGAAGGCCCATTTAGGGAAATCAGCCTAAATAAATCCGAAAATAAATATATAAAATCATATTTGCATATTAATTACACTAATTAATATCAAACATAATATATATAATTTTTCCTAGCTCCGAAAACTCTTTCGGCGCTGTCCGATCTCCATCGGACCCCTCCCGGGACGTTCCCGGTGATCTCTTTCCTTTCCGGTTGTCTTGTCGAAACCCCTTAAGTGTGTTACCCTAGCGGTTCGATATAATAACAGGTACGATCAAGACTCCTCTATGATCGACGACTAACTCGTAGGCCTGGACCCCATGAATTAATCCATGTGATATAACGAATGACTTTCATCTATCAAATCTGGACGTATAGTCTTAAACCCTTTGTCATGGCGATACTTAGCGTGTCCGAGCATCATTCTCAGATATCTCCATACCTAGCATGATCTCGTTACCGGCATCGCTATCTTCTACTCGTCTATGATATTATGTCAGCTGGTGACCTAGTCACATGTTTGCAAACTCATTTGACATAATCTCACCGAGTGGGCCCTAGAGTATCTATCCGGCTATGCGGACTGACAAATCCCGCTGTTGACCCCTCGTCTCAACTACCCCCTTCCGATACCCAAAAGTATCACCGTTATTGTCACACTAGATAAGATGCGACGTTTGGTGCGATCAAAGTATCTTCCAGGGATAACAATAAGAGTTGATCTCACGGTCTTAAGGCGTAACGACTATGTCCTACAAATACTGGGTATGTCCATCACATCGTTACTCCTAACGATATGACTTCCATTGCCGACCGGCGCCATGCCCTATGATCGGAAAACCTCGATCATCAATCGCGCAACAAAACTAGTCTTAGTAGAGGCTACTAGGGACCTGGTTGTTTTATCTACCACACCTGTATTAATGTTTTCGCTTAATACAGTTATAGCATGGTGTAAAACATATAATGAACAATTGGGATATTTCCAATAAACTATGTTTATTAAGTGCCTCTAGGGCATATTCCCTTCATGATTAGCCCGCTTGCGAGGCCTGGGGGGAGTGGGTTTTTCATACCCTAGTCTCCACTGGGCCGACAGTAGCCCCCGGGCCCGCGATGGGCGCGAGTGAGCCCATGGCCGCAGGCGGAGCGTCGTGGGCCCAAAGTGCCCGGCCAGCCCGAGCCACGCGGCACTCAGACGAGTAACGGTTGCACACGATTTGGGGTGTGCGTCGTGGGGGGTCCCACACGCACCGATAACTGCTCCTCGAGGTGACATAAAGCACGAGCGCCGCAACAGAGAGCCGTTACTGTTTCCAATCCTTCTCGCAGAAGCCTCTGCCATCTCGAGCTCTCCGCCTCTGCTCTCTTCTGCGATTTCTTCTCCTTCCGCCTCTAGAGACACACCGAGCCCCCGGCGATGAGTCCTGCCAAGAGCAAGGGCAAGGCTGCCGTGGGCTCCTCTTCCCAGGCGGAGGGCGCTGAGGTCGCGGCTCTCGTGGGGGCGCGCACCGACCCTCGGGCCTTGGAGAGAATCCGCCATCTGGTTGTGGGGCGGACCAATGAGCATGGCGCCAGTGCGCTTTGTTCTGCAAGGCTCAGAGGGGGGGGGGGGGGGTTCCCCTCAAGGGTTCTATCCCATTTTTCTCCACACTATCACCGCCGGGCTGGTGCCCCCTTACTCGCCGTTCCTGGAGGCGGTATTGGAGTTCTACCAAATCCTGATCCTTCATCTTCATCCAAATTCTGTCCTCATCCTCTCCATTTTTGCCTACCTCTGCGAGGCTTATTTGGGCGTGCGCCCCTCCGTGGCGCTCTTCAGGAATTTTTTTTCGCTGCGGTGGACGGTTGTCGACGAGCGAACCGGGTGTGTCTCCTTCCGCATTGCGGCCGACATGGGGAGTGTATACATCCCTATGTCGTGGAATGGGGACAAACCCGTCACGGCTGTGGTCAAGAAAGTGGATGACTTCCGTCAGAGGTGGCTCCATATCGGCGTCTGTAATGTACCTGCACTTAATAAAAATGGCAGGTACCTGTGTATAGTGCAAACCCCTGGATCGAATCATTTGCACACACAGTTTACGATGAATATCACAACCTTGTATCAATATTACACGAATAATCCAGATTTAGTGAAATAAATAGTTCAATACATCTTTGCATAGCATAAAGCTAGCTCAAACAGTAAAGCAGCGGAAATAAACTTCAATGAGCCTCCATCTTCATGACACGCCACAGGCGATAACATGTTGGTGCAGACTCGAACCCAAAACGGAATCCTTACTCTTCGTCAGAAACTGCTGCAATAAATAATAATTTGCAACAGAGTGGGTCAGATTCCATACAAAATGGAGTCTGGCAAGTGACACTATGGCGGACACTATGGGAATAACTCTATACCCTATATGCATATTTGGCTGGTGGAGTTTAAGGCTAATTTGCATAAAGCCAATTTTTCCTACTCTTTTGAAAACATTTTATTGATTTCAAGACAAGTATGGCATGAAAACCAAAATCTCATCTTCCCTTGTTCACCCATCAACTTTTAACTTGGAAATTGGAATGTTGGGAGCCTCCGTTGAATCCTCGATCAGCTGCTCAAAATTGTCCGTAACCGAGAACACGGCTAAGTACTTAGTTTTAACTCTGCAGAGGTTGTGCACTTTCACCATTAGACCCAACAAACCCAAACTATCCTCATGCACACCATTTGTGCTAAGGAAAAGGAGAGAGTTGAGACGAGACTTTTCAGAAGCATTTTCCCGTCCCTTGCAGACTTGACGCGCTCCAAGCTAACCATCTACCACCACCTGTCAAGTCGGGCCGAGTCCACGCAGCTTACTCCATCTAGCCAGAGCCCATTGACTAATGGTTGCACGAGAAGCAATCTTCACTTAGAGAAAACTTTGGTCCCTTTATTACCCTGGGTGGCCATCCACAAGTGACTATTCCTTAGAGGTCACCCCTAAGGAATAACACTCAACACAAACCATTCAACACCAAAATCCACCCTGGTGTTACATTAACTTAGTAAAATTTACTTTTCCATAAAGCAACTTGTGCATAGCTTCAATAATTCTACCAAGTCATTATATAGGTTCCTAGACTCAAGGGGTGGAGAGTTCTATGGTTTTTGCATAGCAACTACTAAGTCCCACATATGCGTATAGAAAATACTCTAGGTAATGCATAGAAAATACTTAGGAAATTTATGGGGTGTGCCACTTGCCTTGGCAACAAGCAGAACAACAACAACAACTGCAGTCCTCGTTCCTCTCCGAAGATTCTAACACAACAAACAACACAACATAAACAAACAAGTTTTCTTAAAAACACTAAGGAAGATATGCCATGTATGATGAGGAAAATATTTCTAAGGACTAGATGCATGCCATGCGATGAACTATGTGAGTTGAGGCAAGTTTTGTGGTCTACTTTTTACTAAGGACTTAGGAGTTCCCAAATATTATTATTATTATTATTTTAACCACTTAGAAAAATTTAGTATCTCTTACCAAACAAACTCTCAATTATTTCCTAAATAAATTTTAGGTGGTAAAGGTTCTATAATACAATATATACCTTTATAATTCGAAAACATGAAGAAAACAATCTTTATATTTAATTTTATTTATTATATTATAACTAAAAGCTTTTAATCACAATATTTACACCAAAGCTCATAAAATGTTCTAACAAAAATTATTGGGAAATTTCCTGCAGTAGTACTTGGCCTTACAAATCCATAGCAAAATAGTTTGATGCTAAATAAATTTTATATTTGTAGTTATGCTTAATTCACCATTAATGGCACTTCTGTTTTTAAATAAAATTTATTCGATAAAATACAAATGTAATGATGCCAGAAGTTTCTATACTTCATAAGCTTTCCAAAACAATTTTTGTTATAATTTGTGGATTAAGGAGTAAAAATTAATGATAGAAACAATTTGCAGGGACTGATCTGTGATAAACAGGAAAGAATTCTTCGCGCAGAGGCCCTCGATGACGTGGCGTCTTCTGGTTGGTGCGTACCCCTTCGCGAAGTGATTTAATCGGGAGCGTTGGAGATCGATCCGACGGCGCAAAATTGCAGGACCAAAACGAGGCGGCGCTTCCGCCGGAACTCCACCGGAGAAGAGCAATTTGCGGCGGCGGGCATGACCGGAAAAACGTCCTACGCGCTACAGGGAGAATTTGGACAGGGGAAGCATACCCGGAGAAAGATGGGGTCGTGGCGATCCTGGTGGCGTGATCGAAGACCCTGGCGTAGCTCCCTTGGCTCCCAGTTGCTCGCCGGAGTTAGGGCTTGCGGCGGCCGTCGTCGGTCGTCGATCGTTCTCTCGTTCTGCCACGAAATCGAACGCGGGAGCATGTCAAAAAGATGCGCGAGACCAAAGCAAAGAGGTTTGGAGGGATAGGAGGGCTCAGGGTCGCGTGAGCTTACCGAACGCGGGGAGTTTTGCCGGCGGCAGTCGACGGAGTTCGAGCTCGATCCCGGGCACGTGGAGGCGAGTTTAGCTAGGGTTCGGGCGCGGAGAAACGGGGGCGGGGTTGGGATATATATAGGGGCGGGTAAGAGATAGAAATTCTTCCGAAAACGTCATGAAATCAAACTCCGGATCGGAGGAGGATCCTAACCGAAGTTCGTTCGGAGGTTGGGGATGATACGCGCCGTCAGAGGTGGGGCCCGGCTGTCTGTGGGAGGAGAGGTGGGCTGGGCCGTGCCGCGCGCGCGATGGAGAGAAGGGAAAGGTGGGCTGGGCCGTTCGCGCGGGAGGAAAGAAAAAAATAAGCGGGCCGAAGCAGGCCGGCTCGGTGGATCCTCTCTCCTTTTTTTTTCTTTTTCTTTTCTGGAATTTCATAGACTTTGATTCATAACTCCAAATGGATTCAAAATAATTTGTAAAAATTTGTAGGACTAAAATTTACCAAACTAAATACTTTGAAAGCATTTTGTAACCTTTTTATAAATCATAGTTTTTGATTTATCCAATATTTATCACAATGATGCAAATGAACAATGCAATTATATGATGCATGCTGTGGATGCAAAAAAAGAAAGTTTTAATTTTTTTGGAAGTTTGGGATGTTACAGACTAACCCCCTTAAGATGAATCTCGCCCTCGAGATTCGGATTGGCTAGCAAATAGGTGAGGATGTTCCTCCTTGAGATCATCTTGTCTTTCCCAAGTCGCCTCTTCTTCTGAATGGTGATTCCATTGTACTTTGCAAAACTTGATGGTTTTAGTTCTAGTAACTCTCTCTGCTGTCTCCAAAATTTTTATGGGTTTTTCCTCATAGGTGAGATCGCTTTCAAGCTGAACTTCTTCTAGTGGCACTGTATCCCTCAGCGGAGTTTCTGCCATTCCCGGGTGACACTTTTTCAGCTGACTAACGTGAAAAACATTGTGAACTGCGGATAGTGCTTCTGGTAGTTCCAACTCATATGCCACTTCTCCTTTACGTGACAAAACTTTATAGGGTCCAATGAATCTTGGTGACAGTTTTCCCTTGATTCCAAACCTCTTCACTCCTCGCAGGGGTGAGACTCTAAGATAGGCTCTATCTTCTATATCGAAGGTGACTTCTCTTCGTTTGGAATCGGCATAACTTTTCTGTCGGGATTGAGCTGTCTTCAGTCTGTCTTTAATCAACCTGACCTTTTCTTCAGCTTCTTCAATTATATCCGGACCAAACAGACTCCTCTCCCCTACTCCACTCCACAAAAGTGGGGTAGTACACTTTCTTCCATACAATGCTTCAAATGGTGCCATTTCTATGCTGGCTTGATAACTATTATTATAGGAGAACTCAGCATAGGGAAGATTGTCATCCCAACTAGACTTATAGTCTAAGGCACATGCTCTTAACATGTCCTCCAAAATTTGATTTACTCTTTCAGTCTGCCCATCCGTTTGTGGGTGAAAAGCTGTGCTGAACTCGAGCCTAGTTCCCAGGACTTCATGCAGCTGCTTCCAGAAATGAGAAGTGAATTGAGTGCCCCTATCTGACACAATCTTCTTAGGGACTCCATGCAAACATACTATTTTCTTCATGTAAATATCTGCTAGCTTGGCACTGGTGTAAGTCGTCTTTACCGGCACGAAATGGGCTACCTTGGTCAAACGATCAACAATAACCCATATGGAATCATAACCAGACTTGGTTCTAGGTAGACCTGTGATGAAGTCCATCCCAATCTGATCCCATTTCCAGTCGGGTACTGGTAGAGGTTGAAGTAAACCTGCTGGCTTCTGATGTTCAGCCTTCACACGGCTACACACATCACACTTAGCAATATACTCTGCGATATCCCTTTTCAAATAGTTCCACCAGAACCTTTCCTTCACATCCATATACATCTTAGTATTTCCCGGGTGTATGGAGTAGGGTGAGTCATGAGCCTCCTGGAGTATCAACTTTCTGAGATCAGCATCTTCTGGAACGCAAATTCGTTCCTTGAACCACACTGTGCCTCTTTCATCCAATCGAAAACCTTTGGCTTTGCCTTCACTTAAGTTCTTCCTGATTTCTTCCATCGCTTTGTCTTTCTTCTGACCTTCTTTGATTTTGTCCATCAAAAGAGGTTGCACTTCAAGAGAGGCCACAAAACCTTCCGGTACTATCTCTAGTCTCAGATCCTTGAGTCCTTTGCATAGGTCTTCTGGCAATTCCCCTGCCGTGAGTCCGTTAACATAAGTTTTGCGGCTCAGAGCGTCAGCTACCACATTAGCCTTTCCTGGATGATACTGCAAACTTAAGTCGTAGTCCTTAATCAATTCCAGCCATCTCCTTTGACGCATGTTCATTTCCTTCTGCGTGAAAAAGTATTTAAGGCTTTTGTGATCTGTGAAAACTTCACAACGTTTTCCCCAGAGATATGGTCTCCATGTCTTCAGTGCATGTACTACAGCTGCTAATTCTAAGTCATGTGTGGGGTAGTTCATTTCATGCTTCTTAAGTTGCCTTGAGGCATATGACACCACTTTGCCTTCTTGCATCAACACACCTCCGAGTCCCCGATGCGAGGCATCGCAGTAAACTTGGAAATCCTTCTCCAGATCAGGCAATCGTAAAACAGGTGCTGATACTAGGCGTTTCTTCAACTCTTGAAAACTAGTTTCACACTCTTCAGTCCACACAAACTTCTTATCCTTTTGTAGCAATTCTGTTAAGGCTTTAGCAATCTTGGAGAAATTTTCAATGAATCTCCTGTAATATCCTGCTAGTCCCAGAAAACTACGAATTTCTCCCACATTCTTGGGTGACTCCCAGTTGGTGACAGCTGAAACCTTTTCTGGGTCTACTGCTATTCCATCCTTAGATACGATGTGTCCTAAGAATCCCACTTGATCCAACCAAAACTCACATTTGCTGAACTTGCCATATAACTTGTGCTCTCTAAGCCTTTGCAAAATTTGATGGAGATGCTCCTTGTGTTCGTCATGGCTTTTGGAGTAGATTAAGATGTCATCGATGAATACAACGACAAACTTATCTAAGAAATCCATGAACACTTTATTCATCATATTCATGAAGTATGTTGGCGCATTGGTTAAGCCAAAGGGCAAAACTGTGTACTCGTAAAGGCCGTAACGGGTGGTGAAAGCAGTTTTTGGTATGTCCAACTCCCTAACCTTCATCTGAAAGTATCCAGATCTGAGATCAATCTTTGAGAACACACATGCTCCCTTCAATTGGTCGAAGAGGTCATTGATTCTAGGAAGTGGGTATTTATTCTTGATAGTTACTTCGTTCAAAGCTCTATAGTCTGTGAATAGCCTCTGAGTACTATCTTTCTTCTGAACAAACAAGATTGGTGCTCCCCAAGGTGAAGAACTTGGACGGATGAATCCTTTCTCCAACTGTTCTTCTAACTGTTTCTTGAGTTCCTTCAGCTCATCCGTTGCCATTGGGTATGGCTTCTTAGCTATGGGCTCTGTACCCGGTTTAAGCTCAATAAGAAACTCAACATCTCTATCGGGTGGCATTCCCGGTAGTTCTTCAGGAAACACATCCGGATATTCTCTTACTATGAGTACATCGCCAAGGCTAACCCCCTTAAGAGAATTAAGCCTAACTTTCTTCATTTCAAACTTCGACTTGAATCTGATCTTCTTGTTTTCTGGAGTGGTGAGGGTGATTGCTCTGTTTGCACAGTCTATGATCCCTTCAAATTGAGTCATCCAATCCATTCCTAAAATGACATCCAGACCTTGGGTTTCCAGGATGATTAAGTCCGCTGGAAACTCATGTTTTCCAATCTCAAGGCTAAGTTGTCTACACCCAGATGATACTAACATTTCTCCTCCCGGGGAACTGACTCTAATGGGACACCCCAAATTTTCGGTTGCTAGCCCATGTTTGTTAACGAAAGCTCTTGATATGAATGAATGAGATGCTCCAGTATCAAATAAAACTAATGCTGGAAAAGAATTGATTAGGAACGTACCAATCACAGCATCAGGTTCATCAAGGACTTCTTCAACATTAATGTGGTTCACATGTCCCTTGTTGAAAGGGTTGGGCTTGGTAGGAGTGTCCACTCTCTTCTCAGGACATTCATTAGCATAATGTCCCTTGTTGTTGCACTTGTAGCATAGTACTTGACTGAGATCCTTCTTTTCAAAATTTGGGCGTGGCTGACCGTTGTTTTGATTATTTCCAGAATTTCTATTCCCTTTGTGCCCTCCATTGGATCCTCCATTGTTTCCCTTGAATCCTCCATTATGATTGTGTCCATGTTTGTGGAAGTTACCCCCAGTGTGGTTTCCATGTTTGAAACCCTGGTTCCCATCATGAAAGTGTTTCTTGAATGAAGGTTCGGAGGAATGCTTATTCATCTTCCTTTTTCTGTTTTCAGCTTTCTTTATGCTATCCTCAAGGGTGATAGCTTGATCAAGGAGTATCTGATAGTTTGGGGCATAAGCAACAGTCAGAGGTATCTTCAGCTCGTCACAAAGTCCTTTGAGAAATTTTGCCTTCCTCTTTGCATCTGTGTCAATGTCCTCAGGAGCATAACGTGACAAGGCATGAAAGTCATCCATATACTCCTTAAGGCTTCTGTTTCCCTGACGCAGATTGCGAAACTCTTCCTGCTTCAGATTCATAATGCCCGTGGAAATATGAGCATTACGAAAGCCATCTTTGAAATCCTCCCAGGTTAAGGTATCTAGGGGGTGAGTAACCTGATAAGTCTCCCACCATTGTGCAGCAGGTCCTTCTAACAGATGTGCGGTGAACCTCACCTTCTCAGCATCATTACATTCAGATGTCACCAGATCCTTTTGCACAGAACGCAGCCAGTCATCAGCCACCAGTGTCTCAGTTGAACTTGAAAACTTATTTGGCCTAAGTCTAAGGAACCTGGCAAGTCTATCCACTGGAGGAGGGGGTGGTGGTGGATTGTTGTTGTTATTGTTGTTGTTGGTTGCTGCAATGAATTGAGTCATCATGGTCATCAGTTGGGCTTGGGCGGCCATCAACTGCTGCATAGCATCATTGTTGTTGTTGTTTTCGGGAGCTCGACGGGGAGGCATCTGTTGTTTAAGCATAGATGAGTAAAGATAGAAAGATCTAAGGGAAATAATTCTACCCATGCAAACACAACAATCAAGCAACAATGACAAACAATTCAAACTTTTACTACTCTTGGTCCAATAACAAGAAACAAAACGAGATAGTTCTCTTACTACACCATTGGTAAATCCTAAGCTTAGAAAAATTCGAAATTCTAAAAGCGTGTAAAGGAAAATGGTAGTCTCTCTAACTATCCTAGCCTTCAATCATGAAAGCTTCTTCATCCACTTCTTCTTCAACGTCTTCAATCTCATAGCCTTCTCGGGTTAGCATGTTTCTGAGGTCTGCCACTTCCTTTTCCAACTCTAGGTTCTGATCTTGGAGGTACTTCTTCTCAGCACGAAGACGCTTGATCAAGTCGCTATCAGCTTCAAGCTCAACCTCATTGGTGGAAAGTTCTACCTTCAACTCCCTTATTTGCTTGTTTCTTTGCTTGACTCTCTTTTCTTGACTCAAAAATTTCTTCTCCTGTAGCTGGAATTTCTCCTCTAGCTCCTCGGCCTTCTCTTCTTGTTCCTTCATCTTTTCTTCATTCTCTTTGACTTGGGCGCACATCTCATCATTTTTGTAGAGCTCTTCAAAGGAATCAAAATAGAGTTCATAGACTAAGAGTTCTAAGCCTTGGAGGTAATCACTCACGAACTCATCCTTGCCCATGTCCTCAGTGCCATAGCAGCAAGGGTATCCATCTTCATTACGTCTTCCAAAAGGGAGGGAGTAGTGTCCTTCCAGTTCTTTGAAGTAGCGTCCACAAAGGCGACCTATTGTGTATTGCATGACGACGTCTATTCCTCTCTCTATGGAGACTCCCATTATTCTTGTGTCAATGGGCACTTCGCCTTCACGTCCTTGTTGACAAATGCTGATTCCCCAAAGGTCTTCTCTCTTGAACTTCTTTAGTATGCATCCCTTGATCCTGGGTGTTGGTAGCTTCAGATGCTTGAGTATGTCGAACAAGATGCTGCCAAAACGAGTCACCGGGTAGTCTTCCTCGCAGGTGTACTCGAATCTCTTCATCCTTAAGTTATGAAGGAAAGATATGAGATAAAAAAAAGATAAGGGAACAGAAAAAGTACCAGGAGAAAAGCAAGAATATTTTATAGAGGTTTTATACTTGGTAAAATTAAGTTTTTGGCCAACCTAATTCTAACCAAACCTAGGGTTCGATCCTACAGGCAACACAAAGCTCTGATACCATCTGTAATGTACCTGCACTTAATAAAAATGGCAGGTACCTGTGTATAGTGCAAACCCCTGGATCGAATCATTTGCACACACAGTTTACGATGAATATCACAACCTTGTATCAATATTACACGAATAATCCAGATTTAGTGAAATAAATAGTTCAATACATCTTTGCATAGCATAAAGCTAGCTCAAACAGTAAAGCAGCGGAAATAAACTTCAATGAGCCTCCATCTGCATGACACGCCACAGGCGATAACATGTTGGTGCAGACTGGAACCCAAAACGGAATCCTTACTCTTCGTCAGAAACTTCTGCAATAAATAATAATTTGCAACAGAGTGGGTCAGATTCCATACAAAATGGAGTCTGGCAAGTGACACTATGGTGGACACTATGGGAATAACTCTATACCCTATATGCATATTTGGCTGGTGGAGTTTAAGGCTAATTTGCATAAAGCCAATTTTTCCTACTCTTTTGAAAACATTTTATTGATTTCAAGACAAGTATGGCATGAAAACCAAAATCTCATCTTCCCTTGTTCACCCATCAACTTTTAACTTGGAAATTGGAATGTTGGGAGCCTCCGTTGAATCCTCGATCAGCTGCTCAAAATTGTCCGTAACCGAGGACACGGCTAAGTACTTAGTTTTAACTCTGCAGAGGTTGTGCACTTTCACCATTAGACCCAACAAACCCAAACTATCCTCATGCACACCATTTGTGCTAAGGAAAAGGAGAGAGTTGAGACGAGACTTTTCAGAAGCATTTTCCCGTCCCTTGCAGACTTGACGCGCTCCAAGCTAACCATCTACCACCACCTGTCAAGTCGGGCCGAGTCCACGCAGCTTACTCCATCTAGCCAGAGCCCATTGACTAATGGTTGCACGAGAAGCAATCTTCACTTAGAGAAAACTTTGGTCCCTTTATTACCCTGGGTGGCCATCCACAAGTGACTATTCCTTAGAGGTCACCCCTAAGGAATAACACTCAACACAAACCATTCAACACCAAAATCCACCCAGGTGTTACATTAACTTAGTAAAATTTACTTTTCCATAAATCAACTTGTGCATAGCTTCAATAATTCTACCAAGTCATTATATAGGTTCCTAGACTCAAGGGGTGGAGAGTTCTAAGGTTTTTGCATAGCAACTACTAAGTCCCACACATGCGTATAGAAAATACTCTAGGTAATGCATAAAAAATACTTAGGAAATTTATGGGGTGTGCCACTTGCCTTGGCAACAAGCAGAACAGCAACAACAACTGCAGTCCTCGTTCCTCTCCGAAGATTCTAACACAACAAACAACACAACATAAACAAACAAGTTTTCTTAAAAACACTAAGGAAGATATGCCATGTATGATGAGGAAAATATTTCTAAGGACTAGATGCATGCCATGCGATGAACTATGTGAGTTGAGGCAAGTTTTGTGGTCTACTTTTTACTAAGGACTTAGGAGTTCCCAAATATTATTATTATTATTTTAACCACTTAGAAAAATTTAGTATCTCTTACCAAACAAACTCTCAATTATTTCCTAAATAAATTTTAGGTGGTAAAGGTTCTATAATACAATATATACCTTTATAATTCGAAAACATGAAGAAAACAATCTTTATATTTAATTTTATTTATTATATTATAACTAAAAGCTTTTAATCACAATATTTACACCAAAGCTCATAAAATGTTCTAACAAAAATTATTGGGAAATTTCCTGCAGTAGTACTTGTCCTTACAAATCCATAGCAAAATAGATTGATGCTAAATAAATTTTATATTTGTAGTTATGCTTAATTTACCATTAATGCCACTTCTGTTTTTAAATAAAATTTATTCGATAAAATACAAATGTAATGATGCCAAAAGTTTCTATACTTCATAAGCTTTCCAAAACAATTTTTGTTATAATTTTTGGATTAAGGAGTAAAAATTAATGATAGAAACAATTTGCAGGGACTGATCTGTGATAAACAGGAAAGAATTCTTCGCGCAGAGGCCCTCGATGACGTCGCGTCTTCTGGTTGGTGCGTACCCTTCGCGAAGTGATTTAATCGGGAGCGTTGGAGATCGATCCGACGGCGCAAAATTGCAGGACCAAAACGAGGCGGCGCTTCCGCCGGAACTCCACCGGAGAAGAGCAATTTGCGGCGGCGGGCATGACCGGAAAAACGTCCTACGCGCTACAGGGAGAATTTGGACAGGGGAAGCATACCCGGAGAAAGATGGGGTCGTGGCGATCCTGGTGGCGTGATCGAAGACCCTGGCGTAGCTCCCTTGGCTCCCAGTTGCTCGCCGGAGTTAGGGCTTGCGGCGGCCGTCGTCGGTCGTCGATCGTTCTCTCGTTCTGCCACGAAATCGAACGCGGGAGCATGTCAAAAAGATGCGCGAGACCAAAGCAAAGAGGTTTGGAGGGATAGGAGGGCTCAGGGTCGCGTGAGCTTACCGAACGCGGGGAGTTTTGCCGGCGGCAGTCGACGGAGTTCGAGCTCGATCCCGGGCACGTGGAGGCGAGTTTAGCTAGGGTTCGGGCGCGGAGAAACGGGGGCGGGGTTGGGATATATATAGGGGCGGGTAAGAGATAGAAATTCTTCCGAAAACGTCACGAAATCAAACTCCGGATCGGAGGAGGATCCTAACCGAAGTTCGTTCGGAGGTTGGGGATGATACGCGCCGTCAGAGGTGGGGCCCGGCTGTCTGTGGGAGGAGAGGTGGGCTGGGCCGTGCCGCGCGCGCGATGGAGAGAAGGGAAAGGTGGGCTGGGCCGTTCGCGCGGGAGGAAAGAAAAAATAAGCGGGCCAAAGCAGGCCGGCTCGGTGGATCCTCTCTCCTTTTTTTTTCTTTTTCTTTTCTGGAATTTCATAGACTTTGATTCATAACTCCAAATGGATTCAAAATAATTTGTAAAAATTTCTAGGACTAAACTTTACCAAACTAAATACTTTGAAAGCATTTTGTAACCTTTTTATAAATCATAGTTTTTGATTTGTCCAATATTTATCAGAATGATGCAAATGAACAATGCAATTATATGATGCATGTTGTGGATGCAAAAAAAGAAAGTTTTAATTTTTTTGGAAGTTTGGGATGTTACAGCGTCGAGTCGCCCTGCGCGTTCCTGGACGTCCCGGAGGCACCGCCCGTGAAGAACTCCCACTGGGGCAAGTCTGCCCTTCGCGGAGCAGACAACGCGCACCTGGTGGGGCGTTTGGAATACCTCCAGGAATTTGCTGACTGGTTTCTGAACCTTGATTCAACACCTTTTAATCTGTGGATGATAATGGGTGATTTTAATATGATTAGAAGCACAGAAGATAGAAATAAACCAGGTGGGAATATTAATAACATGATGTTATTCAATTCTATTATCCAGATGCATGATCTAGAAGAAATCCCATTAAAGGACAGAAGATACACATGGAGTAATATGCAAGCTGAACCTTTACTGGAAAAACTAGACTGGATTTTCACCTCTCATAATTGGACCACCACTTTCCCCAATACTTTGGCCTACCCTTTGGCCAAGTTAGGGTCTGACCATACTCCTATGTATATCCAAATTGAAACTAGTATCCCTAAAGCCCAGATATTCAGATTTGAGGACTATTGGCTTCAGTTTGAGGAATTCAAAACCATTGTGGAAACCCACTGGCAGCACACCGGTGTTTATAAGAATCCTGCCCAAGACTTGACTGCAAGGTTTAAATCTTTAAGGCATGGTATCAAGAAGTGGAGTAAAACACTATCCAACCTCAATGCAATCATTGATAATTGTAGCTACATTCTGGCTATGATTGATGGAATTGAAGAGCAAAGGATGCTGTCTGTTCCTGAGAAGAATTTCAGATCTGCTCTGAGAAAACACCTAGCCAAGCTTCTTGAAGCAAAGAGAATCTACTGGAGGAAAAGAGCTTGTATCAGATGGGCCAAACTGGGTGATGAAAATACCAAGTTTTTTCACACAATTGCAACCAGGAATTATAGGCATAATTACATATCTAGCCTTGTTAAGGATGAGGGTGAAACTGTTACAGATCATTCTCAGAAAGCTGCTATTCTCTGGAAAGCTTTTCATGATAGGCTGGGTAAATCTGAACAGGCAGTTATGGAATTTAATCTTGAGGAACTGATGGTTAGACATGACTTAAGTGCGTTAGAAAATGGTTTCTCTGTGGAAGAAATTGAGGAGGTTATTAAGCATTTGCCCAATGATAAATCTCCGGGACCTGATGGTTTCAATGGTATGTTCATAAAGAAGTTTTGGCACATAATTAAGGATCAGTTCTACTTACTTTGTGATAAGTTCTGCAAGCATGAGTTAGATCTGACAAGCATCAATACGGCTTATATTGCACTTATACCAAAGGTACCTAGTCCTGTAAAACCTAATGATTTTAGGCCCATTTCACTGGTCAGTATGGGACTTAAGATTATAACTAAAATCCTTGCTAATAGAGTACAGCGTGTCATCATCTCTATTCTACACAGCAACCAGTATGGTTTTATCAAGAGTAAAACAATACAGGATTGTATCGCCTGGGCTTTTGAATATCTTCATATTTGCCACAAGTCCAAGAAAGAGATAGTGATCATCAAATTGGATTCTGAAAAGGCATTTGATATGGTTGAATATCCTGCTATTCTTGCAATGCTGGAACATCTTGGATTTGGTGAGAATTTCCGAGCTTGGGTCAGAAGTATTCTCTACACGGCTAGTACCTCCATTATCCTGAATGGAGTACCTGGAAGATCTATTAAATGCAAACGTGGAGTTAGGCAAGGGGATCCCCTTTCACCGCTCCTTTTTGTTGCCACTGCTGAACTCCTGCAAGTAGTGATCAATAAGGCCTGGCAAGATGATATGCTACAGTTACCTGTCGATAAATCATATGGGCAAGATTTTCCAATTCTACAGTATGCAGATGATACGTTACTAATCATGCCAACAGATAGTGTTCAGATTGTCACACTAAAAGATATCCTAAACAAGTTTTCTAGATCAACTGGGTTGAAGATTAACTTCCATAAATCCTCATTGGTACCTATTAATACAAGCCAGGAGAAATGCCAGGAACTTGCGAATCTTTTTGGCTGTAAAATTGAATCACTACCATTTACTTACTTCGGATTGCCCATGGGTACTACAAGACCAAGAGTAGAAGACATTATGCCAATGATATCGAAACTGGATAAAAGGTTAGCTGGAATATCTAATCTACTATCTCATTGTTCTCGATTGGTGGTCATCAAGGCTGTGATATCTGCTATGCCAAACTTTCTTATGTGTGCATTGAAAGTGCACTATACTCAGTTAGATCATGCAGATAAATCAATTAGGACTTTCCTTTGGCATGGAAAAGATATTGAAAAGAAAGGTAAATGCTTAATTAAGTGGGAAAAGGTTTGTATGCCTAAGGCTGCTGGGGGACTTGGTGTTATCAATCTCAGGGAGCAGAATAAAGCATTACTAATGAAGAACATCTTCAAATTCTTTAATTGCCATGACATACCATGGGTTCAGCTAATTTGGAATGCACACTACAGCAATCAATCTGTCCCATCAGTTCAGCAACAGAAAGGATCCTTTTGGTGGAGAAATTGTTTATCACTTTTGACTGATTTCAAAAATCTTACCACCTGCAAAATTGGTACTGGACAGAGTATTCTCCTCTGGCATGATAAATGGGCAGGCTCTGTCCCATGTGAACAGTTCCCACACCTACATTCCTTTGCTCACAAATCTATGATTACGGTGAAAATGGCTACTGAATCTGGTTTACATGAGTTGCACACCCTCTTCCAGTGGCCATTATCACAGATTGCTTCCCAACAGCATGGACAACTTGTTAGCCTTTTGGAGGGGCACATAAACAACCAGGGGAAGGATGAGTGGAATTTTCCATGGAATGGCATTAAATACTCTACCAAACGAGTCTACACTGCTCTTATTAACAAGCCTGATGCACCTGACCCATTTAAATGGATTTGGAAGTCCCCATGTCTCCCAAAGCATAAGTTCTTTTTCTGGTTGATGATACAAGACATAATTAATACTAGAGACCTATTGGACAGGAAGAACTTTTATGTGCAAACAAAATCATGTGTCCTTTGTGATAATGATACAAGAGAGGTCTTACATCATCTCTTCTTTGACTGCCCTTTCAGCAAGGAATTCTGGAATAAGTTGAGCATCACATGGCCTGTCAATACTGATATTATTAGCCTCCTGATTGAAGCTAAGAACAGATGCAATATTCCTTTCTTCAAGATTGCCATGATGGTTGGATGTTGGAGTATTTGGAATCACAGGAACAAAATTATTTTTGAAGGTGATCCCAGAAGTCTAGATTCATGCTTTGATTTCTTTGTTTTCTCAATAAATGTCATTAGACATAGAATAAAGCCTAGTCTCAAAGAGGGCATGCAAGCGTGGCTTGACTCATTGTAATTCTTTAATCTGGACTCTCTGTAAATATGTGATTGTGGTGGTATTAGAAAATGGAAAATGACGCAGTGGGGGCCTTCCCCACTGTCTTTATGCGTCAAAAAAAAGGAGGGTCTCACGGGGCAGTTAGTCGTGGCGGACTTCGTGAAGCGCCGCATTGCCCCTCTTCAGGCCCACAACCAGCCGTTGTGGATGTATTCGGGCCCCTCGGACCCGATGCGGCTTCATCCTGAGGACCACGGCCCGGACGTCGTCGACACCATCTTGAGTATCCTCTTTGTCAATCCGGAGGTGCCCGGGAAGATCGCAGACTCTGTGCTACCTCTGCACCAGCTCCCCTTGGGCGACCGTTTGGACATCTTTGACGGGATGCCGGACTTCACCCCGTTTGGCCTGGCGGGGGAGATGGATGGGGTGGTTGCTCCGACGGCGCGGGTAGTTGTAGGAGCGGACTCTCCTTCAGCCTCCGGAGCCTGGCGTGGCAAGGTAGGGGCCGCGACGGGAGAGGTGTCCTCCTTCAGGCCCGGGCCATGTACTGACGAGGTCTGTGACATCTCGTCAGGCGATGATGATGCCTTCGTGGTGGCTCCCTCGCGCCCCGTGGAGGAGGAGGCTAAGGAGGGGGAGGCCTTTGGCGCGGAGGCCTCTCCGGGATGGCGCGGGCCCCGCACCAATGCCGCCGTGGACCGCTCTAGGGCGAGGCCATCCGACGTCCCCTCCAAGAGGAAAGCGGTGACGCCTCCAGAGGGGTCAGGCGCCAAGACCAAGCCCTCTTGGCGCTCACCAGGCCTAGCGTGGGTCGATACCGGCGTCCCTCCGTCGGGGTGTGTGTTCATGACGCTTGGTCGTTTTTATTCTTGTTTTCTCTTCACTTTGCCCTCTCTTGAAGGTCTTTACTTGGGTTTTTGCCAGTGATCTTGTGGCTGCGAAGCGCCGTAGGCTTCGCAAGGCTGCATACGTGAAGAGAGCCACGGCTAAGGCCGTGACTGACGAGGCCACGAGGCCTGTGGAGACGGCCTCCACAGGACCTACTGAGGGGGTGCCTCAAGGGGAGGCAGCCGCGCCTCGGGCGGAGGCGGCAGAGCCTCAGGCGGAGGAGGACACGCCTCATCCAGAGGCCTCTAGGCCGCCCCCTGAGCCGATGGTGGTGGAGGCCGCGGAGGAGAGGATCCCCACTCCGCCTCGCGCTCCTACTCCCCCTCGCGCGGTAACGCCTCCGCGCGAGGCGACTCCGCCACGCGAGCCAACACCACCGTGCGTGTCGACGCCACCGCGAGCGCCCACTCCGCCGCGCGCGTCCACGGCTCGCGCGCAGCCTGAGGTGGAAGCGAGCGAGGCGCCAACGGGCACAGGCGCGTCTGCGGGGGGAGGTTGTTCTTCAGCTCCTCCTCTAGCTGAAGGCGATGAGCGCCCTGCTGATGCGGGCGCCGAAGAGGACGCTGGCGCCAATGGGGGCAGAGCCCAGGCTAGCCCCCGAGCTCTCCCTGAGGCCAGGCTCTCGGGGCTCGACGCCAGGGCTGGGCCCTCCTCAAGTCAGGAGCTGGTCCTCCGTGGCTGGGACTAGAGCGCGGGGCGCCGCGAGGTCGCCTTTGGCCTCGTGAGGGAGTCCCTGGAGGGCTTGGAGGCACACCTCGTCCTCAGGGACATACAGCTCGCCCAGCAGCGGGAGGAGCTTGCGAAGTCGTGGGCGTCCTTCCGCGCGGCGGTTGAGGCGCACCGGCAGGAGGACTTGGCGCTGTAGGCCGCACGCGAGGAGGCCACCCGCTTCGCCAAGGAGGTCCGCGAGGGGGCCATCCGCGACGCTGCAGAACTCCTCGCGCCCCTCCAAGAGGAACGCGAAGCCACGGCCAAGCGCGAGGCAACGGAGGGCGCGCTGGCGCAGAAGCGGCGCGAGCTGGACCAACTGGAGGCCCAGCTGCTCTCCGCCCACCAGGCCGTGCAGGCAACCCTGGAGGGGGACCGCAAGGGCCTTGCCGAGCATGAGCAGCAGCTGGCCCTCAAGGAGAAGGAACTGCATCAGTGCAACGAGCAACGGCTTCAGGCGGAGCAGGACCTAGCCACCTAGCGCGAGGAGCTTGAGGCGCGCGAAGGAGACCTAGCCCAGGCGCTCTCGAATTACGACGAGAACATCGCTGCCCAGAAGCGTGCTTATGAACGCTTCGAGCAGCGGTTCGTCGAGAAGAAGAAGGAGGCGGAGGATGCCCTTGCGGAGCGCGAGAAGCAGTTCCGGCTGACCAAGTCTCCGGAAAACCGTGACTTGGCCCAGAAGCAGGAGGACCGCTTCAAGGCCAGGCACGCCGCAGACGCTCAGCGGATCGCCGGGCTTGAAAAGGCCAACTCCAAGCTGGAGGCCCGCCTCAAGCGCGCCAAGGATGGTCGTCGCCGAGCGGAGGAGGCCCTCAACGAGGCAGTTCATGACCTCAACTCCTTGGCCAAGGATGTGGAGGAGCAGGTGGATCCCGCGATGGAGCGGGCGACGGAGGCGACGGATTCTGCCCAGGCGACTCGCGCGCTTACGAAGCAGCGTGAGCGCATGTTCGAGGCGCTGGTCGCCCGGGGCAACGAGCTCGCTGCGCAGCTTGGCGCGGATGCGCCGCACACCGAGGTCCGAGGCCGTGGCGATGCTGCCATGTACCTGGTCTACTTTGACCAGCTCTTCACGGCGCTCGAGGGCCCTGTCGCCGAGCTTCGCGAGATGATAGAGGACGAGAGCCGGCAGCTCCTGGGGGTGGTCGTCGATCGTATCTTCACCAACCTCGGGATCCTCACGCCAGGCTTCGACTTCTCCACCGTGACGGAGGCCGCCCAAGGCGAGGATGTGCGCAGGGTCTCCAACTCCCTCCGTGAGCAAGTCGACGCTTTCTGCAACCGCTTCAGGCGTGCGGAGGCTGCGGCGGAAGACAGCGAGGAGGAGGCCGCCTCTGCCGAGACCGAGGAGGGCGCTGTGGAGGAGGTCCAAGACGATGACACCTCCGCCTGAGCTACACGTCGTTGCGCCTGCGTGCGCTTGTATCTGAAACAATCTTATGTTTCGACATTTGCGACCTTTGGGCCTGTAATATACTCTTATTTGCAATTTGCTTTTAGCTTGCTTGCCCCTCGATAGGTCTCTTTGGACTCATCTTCATGTCTATTTGTTCTCTTTGTCGGTAGGACCCTTCTCTTCGTGCCATGACTCCGCCACTTCGGTATGCAGGAACAATGACTCTGCAAGGCCCGGTGGGAGTTTAGGCCTAGGAGAGGTATGAGCCCTGAGTCGCGATGCTCAAGTGCCCCCCTTAGACGTATGAGTAGTCCATGAAGCATAAGGGAAAGCGAAATCGCTTGAGGGGCAAACGTGCGCTAGAGGGGAAAACGCTCTTAAGGCGCGGGTGCGAGACTTAGCTTCTCGAGGTTTTCGCCCTGTAGAGGATTTTTGCCTGGCGAGGAGGTCCTCTTGAGGGATCGTTCCCGGATGCCTCCTCAGGCTTGTGTGGGCATTTCTTCCCTGTATATGTTAGAGGGGCGAGCCCAAACGCTGGAGCACGGTACAGGGGACTCGTGCACGCTTATAGGTCCCCTCAGGCATTCCTCGCGACGAGAGTAAGTACCAAGGTCCTCTATAGAGATGGCGTGTTTGTGGGATCTTGCCCTCCTGCCAGAGCTCGGATCCTTGGATTTTGCAATGCTACTGGTGTGTCATTTGAGGCACTGTCACCGTACTCAGCCCCCGCTCGTGAGGTACGCACGTGGAGAGATATAAGCGCACATTTCAACGAAGTTATGCGTAAATAAAACTCACCACCATATATTATATAGCGGCGCCGTGGCGCTAAGTTCACTTGGGAACGAAATTGTCTCATTATGCTTGGAGTTGCCAAGTTTATGTTTTGAACATGTCGAGTCATGGGGACCACCCATTAGTGGCAGAGACTCTCAACGGCCTGAGGTGGCTCGTTTCAAGGAGAGCTTCGAGGGTTGACCCTCGAGAGAAGCCTTTGGAGCTTGGAGGTTTAAGCTGTGAGCTTTTAACCTCTAGAGACAAAAAGTGCTTGGAGGTTGAGCCGTAAGCTGCCTCTTCTGCTAGATGCCTTGACGTGACAATGATCACGGGCGTGACAATGATCACGGTTGCGTTTGTTCCTTTAGGAGACAAATAATGCTTGGGAGGTTTAAGCCGTGAGCTTTTAACCTCTAGGGACAAAAAGTGCTTGGAGGTTGAGCCGTAAGCTGCCTCTTTCGCCAGATGTTTTGACGTGACAATGATCACGGGCGTGACAATGATCACGGGTAGAACTTGCGTAGGTGCATGATGTTCCATGGATTCTTGACGGGGATGTCGTCTTGAGTTTCGAGGCGAGCTTTGCCGGGCCTGGCGATGTGGGTGACCCTGTAGGGACCTTCCCACATTGGGGATAGCTTGTGGAGGCCTTCCCTGGAGAGGATTTGCCTGAGGACGAGATCGCCTGCCTCCAGGGTAAGCGAGTGCACTTTGCGGCTGTGGTAGCGTCTCAGGTCCTGCTGGTTTTTGGCCGTCCGGAGGGCAGCGCGGCATCGTAGTCCCTCGAGAAGCACCAGGTCGTCGTTGTGGAGGTCCTCTTTCTGGTCCTCGTTAAAGATAAGGACCCGTGGCGATCCATGCTTTATCTCTGTGGCGAGGACTGCTTCGGCTCCATAGACGAGGGTGAACGGTGATTTCCCCGTAGGCTTGGGTGGCGTTGTGCGGATGGACCAGAGCACCGAAGGGAGCTCATTGATCCATCCCTTGCCGTGGCCTTTGAGGATGTCGAAGGTCCTGGTCTTTAGGCCCTTAAAGACTTCTGCGTTTGCTCGCTCAGCTTGTCCGTTGCTCTGCGGATGTGCGACTGAGGCGAAGCAAAGCTTGATGCCCATTCTTTCGTAGTAAGCTCTGAAGATGCCACTAGTGAATTGCGAGCCATTGTCGGTGATGATGCGGTTAGGCACTCCGAAGCGGCAGAGTAGGCCTCTGATGAATTTCACCGCCGCGCCTGCTGTGATTGTGCGCGTCGCCTCCACTTCGGGCCACTTAGTGAACTTGTCGATGGCCACGAAGAGGTAGCGATATCCCCCTTGCGCTGTTGGGAAATGTCCCAGGATGTCCAGCCCCCAGACCGCGAATGGCCAGAAGAGCGGAATGGTTTGTAGCCCCAGCGTAGGTTGGTGGATTTGCTTGGCGTGGAATTGGTAGGCTTCGCATGCTTGGACGATATCAACTGCATCCTGAAGTGCTTGAGGCCAGTAGAAGCCGCTCCTGAAGACTTTGCCTGCGAGGGTGCGGGCGCATGAATGGTGGCCGCATTCCCCGTTGTGGATGTCCTTGATCAGCATTTTGCCTTCTTCGGGAGGAACGCATTTGAGCGTGGTGCCGTTTGGGCGCTTGCGGTAGAGATTTCCTTCGAGGATTTGGTAAGATTTTGTTTGGCGTGCGATTCGCTCCGCTTCAACATCTTCCTCAGGAAGGATTCCTTTGTCGAGGTAGCCTTTGATCTCGTCAATCCATCATGTTTCTTGATGCACCGCTATGAGCAACAGACGCTCCCCTATAGGGGGCCCACAATTTGGAGCCCCGTTTGTAGGTGGTGGCGGGAGCGCTTCGACTGCGCTTGCGGGCATGGCCTCCTGAGGCTGCTTTATGGATGCCTTGACGAGTCTTTCTTCAAAGACGCCTGGCGGATGAGCTTGCCTCTTTGATGCGCACTTGGCGATGTCATAAACCTCTTGGTTCTCCTTTCTTGGGATGTACATGAGCTCCATTCCTCTGAAGTGCTTCTCAAGCCTGCGGACCTCTTCAAGGTATGCGGCCATGTGGGCGTCCTTAGCCTTATAGCTTTTGTTGGAGAAGTTGACGAGCAGCTGGGAGTCGCCCTTGATTAGTAGGTGCTTGGTGCCTAGGGCTATTGCGGCGCGTAGGCCAGCAAGCAAACCTTCGTACTCAGCGATGTTGTTGGAGATCTGTTCGATTCTGAAGCACAGCTAGACCGCGTAATATAGCTTGTCGCCTTTTGGTGAGATAAGGACCACGCCAGCCCCACCGTGGCGACAAGCGAAAGCTCCATCAAACTTCATGGTCCAGTGGCTGGGCATTTTGTCTCCAGAGGGCTCTTGTTCTTCTCCCAAAGGCTCTTCAGGGGCTGGGTCAGTCCACTCGGCGACAAAGTCTGCCAGCGCTCTTCCTTTGATTACCCTTGTGGTGTCGAAGCGCAAATTGAATGACTGTAGCTCTATAGTCCATCCCGCGACACGATCTGTGGCATTTGGGTTGCGCGGGATCTGCTCCAGGGGAAACATGGTAACCACCGTGATCTGGTGCCCCTGGAAGTAGGGTCGCAACTTTCTTTAGGCGATGAGGAGTGTGAGGAGGAGCTTCTGCTGCATTGTATACCACTTGCGAGCATCACGCAGTACTGTGCTGACGAAGTGACTGGATGCTCGACAAGGGTAGTCGGTGTAGCCTTGGTGTCTTCTGCCTGAAGGGGCTCCGCTAGGCCCTCAAGGGGGTTGGCCTCTAGAGGCTTGTCCTGGCCCTCGAGGGGGTTGTCCTGTGGAGGCTTTTTGGGGCCCTCGAGTGGGTTGGCCTGCGCTGGCTCTTCAGGCTCCCTGGCGGGATCATCTTGCAGCGGTTGAGTTGGGGTGGGCCTCTCCTGTGGCTTTGGGCCTGGCGGTGGGTTTGTGAGGCTTGCCCTTTCGTCGAGCTCTTCCTCAGGAGGTTTTTGCTTTGTAGTGGTTGCACTCTTCTTGTGGGGTATTGGCTCTTCCCTTTCTACCACAAGGACGGTACTGGCGGTCTGTGGAGTTGCTCACAGATACAACTTCAGGTGCTCGCCTGTCCTTGGGGCGACCAATACTGGTGGGCTGGCTAGGTACCTCTTCAAGTCCTCAAACGCTTTTTCCGCTTCAGGGGTCCACTTGAAATTGCATGTTCTTTTCATGATCTAGAAGAACGGCAGGGCTCTTTCGCTGAACTTGGAGATGAATCTACCCAAGCTGGCCATGCAGCCTGCTAGGCGTTGCATGTCCTTAAGCTTGCGTGGAGGTTGCATGTCCTCTATGGCCTTGATTTTGTCAGGGTTTGCCTCTATGCCCCGGTGGGACACGAGGAAACCAAGCAGTTTGCCTGAAGGCACTCTGAAGACGCACTTGGCGGGGTTGAGCTTGATGTTCACCTTGCGCAGGCTGGCTTGATGTTCACCTCTCGGGATTTTACGACAATGTCATCGACATACGCCTCGGCATTTCTACCCATTTGCTCGCCAAGTGCTATCCTCATTAGCCTCTGGAAAGTGGCTCCGGCGTTTTTTAGGCCGAAGCGCATGCAGACATAGCAATACACACCGCAAGGGGTGAGGAAAGCCGTATTCTTCTCATCTTCCTTAGCCATTTTTATCTGATGATAACCAGAGAAAGCATCGAGGAAGCAGAGGAGGTCGTAGCCTGCCGTGAAGTCCACGATCTGGTCGATTCTTGGCATGGGATAAGGGTCCTTTGGGCAGGCCTTGTTTACATCAGTGTAGTCGATGCAGAGGCGGCCTCCTCCGGCGGGTTTTGGGACTACCACGCCGTTGGAGAGCCAAGTGGGGTGCGTGACTTCGCGGACGACCTTTGCCGCTTTGAGCTTCTCGACCTCTTTGACGATGAATGCTTGCTTCTCAGGGGCTTGTTTTCTTGCTTTTTGCTTGACAGGGCGCGCGTTTGGACACACGGCTAAGTGGTGCTCGATCACCTCCCTCGGTACACCAGACATATCTCACGGTGTCCATGCGAACATGTCAGAGTTCGCCTGGAGGAAGGCGACAAGCGCGCTTTCCTATTTGGGAGGCAGCGCGACGCCAATGGTGACGCTAGCCCCCGAGCCCTCAGCCCTCGAGCTGCTGGAGCTTAGAAAGACTTTCTTTGTAGCGGCTGGCTCCTGGGAGAACAACTGCTTCTTCTTCTTGGGTCTCTCGAGAGGCTCCATGTCCTCGTATGTGGGGAATGCCATGGCGGAGGCCTTGTAGGCCGTCTCGATATGACGCGTAGCATCCAGGACATGTCCACGGATGGTGATTGTGCCAGCGCTGCCGGGGATCTTGACCATGTTGTAGGCATGATGCGTGACGGCCATGAATTTGCGAGCGCGGGATAGCCGAGGATGGCGTTGTACGGTAGGCCGATGTGCCCAACGTCGAAGTCGATGTGCTCGGTGCGGTAATTTTCCTCGCTTCCAAAGGTGACGGCGAGCCTGACCTGCCCCAGAGGCTCGATTGAGCCGCTGGTGACTCCCGTGAAGGGACTAGAGGGCATGAGCTGCTCGTAGGGCACTTGAAGTGCTTCGAACGTATTTGTGGAGATAACATTCAGACCTGCTCCACCATCAATGAGTGTCTTGGAGACAGCGACGTTGTCGGTGGTGGGGCTGCAGACCAGCGGGAGGGTTCCAACAGTCTTGGTGGACTTGGTGTGGTCCTGAGCGTCGAAGCCGATGGTGTACTGCGACCACTTGAGGGGCTGGGGGTCTCGGTGCTGGGGAGGGCAGCATTGAGTTCGCGGGCGAACTGCTTGAACTGATTGTTCGACTTTGGAGCTTGCGCCCCACCGAGGATGCATGCAATGGCGGCTCTTGGGGCTTGGTAGCCACCATCTTCCTCGTCATGGAGGTTGCCATTCTTCTCCGCAGCATTGGCCTGGTTGCCAAATGGCTTCTGGTAGCCGCTCTTGCGCCCACTCCCGTGATAACCACGGTCTCGACCGCGGCCGCCACTACCTTCTGCTTGCTCGCGCTCTTTGCTCAACCTCTTGAGGTCGAAGCACGTCTCGGTAGAGTGACCGCACCTGTTGTGGTAGATGCAGAATGGGAGGTGGTCGTCTTTCTTCTCTCCACGCTCGGGAGAATCTCTGTGGGTGCCCTTCGCGTCAGGCTCTGCCGCGAGAACCGTGGTGGCCTTGCGCTTGGGCTCCTCCTTCTTCTGGCTCCTGGACCCTTCGGCGTGCTCGTCCCCTCTCGAGGACATGTTGACGAAGAGGAGGCCCTCTTCAGCCTTGGCGCACTTGTCCGCCAGGTCGAACAGTTTCACCACTAAGGTGAGCTTGTCATGGATGCCCAGCTTCTCGAGCATCCTGCTATTTGTGACTCCCTCGCAGAAGGCGGCGATGACTTGGGTGTCAGGGATGTTCAGAATCTTGTTGCGCACTTGGCTGAAGCGCTGGATGTACTTGCGGAGAGTCTCATCCTTCTTCTGCACCACAGCGCGCAGGTCGTTGTGGGTGAGGGCGCGCTCGTCCGTCCCCTTGAAGTTGGAGACGAACTGCTTGCAAATCTCCTCCCAAGAGCTCACAGAGTCCTCGGGGAGGTTTAGGAGGCACGACAGCGCGGAGTCGCGAAGCGCGTGGGAGAACCAGTTGGCCATGACCTTGTCGTCTCCACCTGCTGCTTGGATGGAGGTGGTGTAGAGCTGCTGGAACTCGATGGGGTTGCTTGAGCCGTCGTAGCCCTTGGGGAGAGCCGGCCTGAACTTCGGGGCCAGACCACGCGACGCAGGGAGCGGGTGAACGCCATGTAGCCGGTGGCGTACGTGGCGACTCCGTGCTGCAGCACGCTGCGGTTCTGCTGGCCCGCTTGGCCGATCTCTTCCACGAGCCTGTTCTGGCGTTTGCGCTGGAGCTCCATCCCCACGCGAGCGTCGGGCGCGGTGCGCTGCACGATCAAGCAATCATGCGGCGAGGACGCGTGCGAGGCAGCCCTCTACGTCGCAGCCGGTGCAGGTCCTGGCGGAGGCGGAGGTGCGTCTGGCGCGACCGTGCCCCGCGGGGGAGGGGTGCATGATGGACTGCGACGGAGCGGGGCGCGTCGTGGCGATGTCGACGAGGTGGTTGAGGCGCTCCAGCACCTGCTCGTGGGCCTCAGCGGTGGGCTGGTAGCGGAGAAGTTCCTGCGCCATGAGCAGTGCGGTGTGAGGCGCGGGGTCCGTTCTGCCAGGGCCGGAGCCGCTCGGGCGCCGCGTCGGGTGTGACGACTGCGCGTCCTCCTGGTGCTCGGAGTTGTGCTCGGGCTCCTCCGCATGAGGGCCCGAGTTGGCGCGCTCTTCACGGCGAGGTCGGCCCCGTCGTGAGCGAGTGGCCGTGGCGTCTGGCGGGGCGCGCGCTCCTTCAGGCGCGCGTCTGTTGACGCGAGCGGCGTAGCTAGCGCGGGTGTTCGCCATGGCGCGGAGGCGGCTCGAAGGTCGTTGACGCGCCTCAATCCCCTACCTGGCGCGCCAAATGTCGGGTTATGACTCCCTAGTAATAGGGGTAGTCACTTCCTGAAGAGTAGTTCGTGAAGGGGACTGAACGCGGAGGTCAAGACCCTCGAGGGGCACGGCGACGATGCTCGCCGGACCTGGAGACGAAACACCCACGACAGAGATAGACACGAGCCCGTACCCAGGTTCACGACCCTCGAGAGGAGGTAAGACCGCTACTCCTGCTTGTCAGTATTGAACTATGGAGGTTACAGTACAGAAGAGCTTGCCGAGAGCCCCCTTGAGGCGGTTCTTGCCTGGGGAGGGAAGCGATGATCTTCTTCCTCCTCCAGCCAGAGGCTATTCTTCTCTGTAATGCTAGGGTTTACAGGTGTTGTAGTAAGCAATTGGCCGACCTTTTCTACGAGGGAAGTCTTGCTCATTTTATAGGCGCCGCATGCGCTCTTCTTCCGCTTGGCGTCCAAAGTGGCTCCCACACGGCAGTGGCGTGGAGGAGCAGGAGTCCACCACCGCGGGATCTTCCATGGACGCGGTCCATCATCGATAAAGTTGGGCACGGTGGCCGACCAGCGGCCGACCGCGCAGTACTGCCCGCAGGGACGACAGTCTCTGAGGTGGAGCCCGCGATGACATTCTCCTTGGAGGGTTGCCCCGTCCAGCTGCTTATCACCAGATAGGAAGGTCTTGGCAGTCCTGGGGCAGGCGGCGCAACTTTATTGACCCCTTTATCACCAAAACGGCAACGGGCGCGCCTGCGTCACCATGTGGGCGTGGCAGAGGCCATGTGCGCCCTGCCGTACTTCCTTGGCCGCGACGTTTCCCCACAGGCCTGGGAAGGGGTTCTTGTTGACTTCCCTCCAGGCGCGTTGCGCCTCAGGAGGGTCTACTGAAGCGAGGGTCCCCTTGAGGCCCTTGCTTCCTCTTCAGGCCCTCGAGGGGAACTGCCTCTCGAGGGTCTCGCCAGGCGGCGAGGCTTGGTCCTTAGTCATTTTGTCTGATTAGCGCGCGTGCGAGGCCTGGAGGGAGTGGGCTCTTCATACCCCAGTCTCCACTGGGCCGACACTCGGCAAATCACATAGTTAGGTACCTAGGGTTGTATCGACAGGAAGAGTATATGGGCGTTGTCGAATTCTACGGCTGACAAGAAGGAATTGCTCATCAGGTAGATTGTATTAAGCTTGAAGATGTAGTTACAAAGATGACCTGGCGAGTTGTCGATGTCGGGTTATGACTCCCTAGAAACGGGGATAGTCACTTCATGAAGTGTAGTTCGTGAAGGGGGTTGAACGCGGAGGTCAAGACCCTCGAGGGGTGCGGCGACGTTGCTCGCCGGACCTGGAGATGAAACAGCCACGACAGAGTTGTACCCCGGCCCGTACCCAGGTTCACGGCCCTCGAGAGGAGGTAAGACCGCTACTCCTGCTTGTCTGTATTGATCTATAGTGGTTACAGTACAACGGAGCTTGCCGAAGGCCCCCTTGAGGCCCTTCTTGCCTGGGGAGGGAAGCGATGATCTTCTTCCTCCTCCAAACAGAGGCTATCCTACTCAGCAGCGCTAGGGTTTACAAGAGTTGTAGCAAGCAATTGGCCGACCCTTGCTACGATGGAGGTCTTGTGCTTTTATAGGCGCCCCCGGCGCTCTCCTTCTGTTTGGCGTCCAAGGTGGTTCCCACATGGCAGTGGCGTGGAGGAGCATGAGTCCATCACGGCGGGCTCGTCCATGGACGCGGTCCATCACTGATAAAGTTGGGCGCCATGGCCGACAGGCGGCCGACCGTGCAGTACTTTCCACAGGGACACCAGTCTCTGTGGTGGGGCCCGTGATGACGTTCTCTTTGGAGGGTTGCCCCGTCCATCTGCTTTATCGTCAGAGCGGAAGGTCTTGGCAGTCCTGGAGCAGGCGATGCAACTTTATTGACTCCTTTATCACCAAAACGGCAACGGGAGTGCCTGCGTCACCACATGGGTGTGGCAGAGGCCATGTGCGTCCAGCCGTACTTCCTTGGCCGCGACGTTTCCCCACAGGCCTGGGAAGGCCTGTGGAGTGATTCCCGTTGACTTCCCTCCAGGCGCGCTGGCGCCTCGGGATGGTCTCCTGAAGAGAGGGTCCGCGTGAGGCCCTCGCTTCCCCTTCAGGCCCTCGAGGGGGATTTGTCGGGTTATGACTCCCAAGAACCGGGGGTAGTCACTTCCTGGAGTGTAGTTCGTGAAGGGGATTGAACACGAAGGTCTAGACCCTCGAGTGGCTCCATGACGCTGCTCGCCGAACCCGAAGAAGACACACACACACGAAGGGAGACACCAGCCTTTACCCAGGTTCACGGCCCTCGTGGGGAGGTAAAACCGCTACTCCTGCGTGTCTGTATTAGATGTGGAAGGTTACAGTACAACGGAGCTTGACGAAAGCCCCCTTGAGGCAATTCTTGCCTGGGAGGGAAACGATCATCCTTTTCCTCCTCAAGGCGGAGGCTTTCCTAACAAGTGTAGCTAGGGTTTACAAGGGTTGCAGTGCGCAAAGAGCCGACCTCCGCTACGATGGACGTCTTGCTCCTTTTATAGGCGTCTTTGGCCTTATCCTTCGGCTTGGGTGGTGTAGAAGTCCACCGTGCTCCATCCGTCCATGGACTTGGAGCTGCTTTGTTGACCACTTTATCACCAAGGACAGCGACGGGGGCGCGTGCGACACGGCATGTGCGTGGCAGAGGCCACGTGCATCTTGCCGTGCTTCCTTGGCCGCGACGTTTCCCCTCAGGCGCGGGGAGGCCTGAGGGGAGATTCCTGCGGGGCTCCCTCGAGGCGTGCAGGCGCCTTGAGAGGGTCCCCTGAGGCGAGAGGTTCCTTGAGGCCCTCGTTTCCTCCTCAGGCCCTCGAGGGGAATTGCCTCTCGAGGGTCCCGCCAGGCGGTGATGCCTGGTCCTTAGTTGTTTCGTCCGACTGGCCCGCGTGCAAGGCGTGGGGGGAATGGGCTCTCCATACCCCAGTTCCCACTGGGACGACAGTAGCCCCCGGGCCCATGATGGGCGCGTTTGAGTCCATGGGCTCAAGCGAAGCGTCGTGGGCCCTTAGTGCCCAGCCGGCCCGAGCCAATAACAGTCTCGCACGATCCGGGGCGCGAGTCGTGGGGGGTCCCACTACGTCCCGGTAACTGCTCCTCGATGAGACATAAAGCCCGAGCGAGGCGGCATGGAGCCGTTACCGTTTCCAAACCTTATCGCAGGAATTTCTGCTCTACAGAGCTCTCCGCCTCCGATCTCTCCTGCGAATCTTCGTCCTCCAACTCCTCCAAGCTTCCGTTTCCGTGACGATGAGCCCACTCAAGAGCAAGGGCAAGGCCGCTGCGGGGTCTTCCTCCCAGACAGAGACCACCGAGACCGTGGTAGGCACGGCTCTGCTGGGTGTGCGCGTCAATGAGAAGGCGCTCGCCAAGGTCCGGCACCTGGTGGCGGACCGGACAAACGAGCACGGCGCCACTGCCCTGAAGCCCGCGGCACACAGGAAGCACCCGCGAGGGTTCTTCCCGGTCTTCCAGCATTGTCTGGCTGCGGGCCTGGTGCCCCTTCTCGCCGTTCTTGGAGGCGGTGCTGGCGTTCTACCAGGCGCAACTGCTGCACCTGCACCCCAATTCCGTCCTGATCCTCGCCGTCTTCGCCTACCTCTACGAGGCGTACCTGGGCCTGGAGCCCACGGTGTGGCTGTTCCGGTGCTTCTACGCACTCCGGAACACGGCGAAGAACGAGCGCTCCGGGTGTGTCTCGTTCCGCATCGTCGACGGCATGGGGAGCGTCTACATCCCCATGTCTTGGAGCGAGGGCAAGGCCATCACCTCGGTGACGAAGAAGGTGGACGACTTCTGCCAGAAGTGGTTCTATGTTGGGGTGGAGCATCCCTGCGCCTTCGTCGAGGTCCCCGACGAGCCCTCGGTGAAGAACTCCCACTGGGGCAAGGCCACCTTCGACGGTGCCAAGAACGTGAACCTGATGGGGCGTCTGAGTTTCCTCCGCGAGGAGGGCCTCATGGGGCAGATGGTCGTCGCGGACTTCGTGACGCGCCGTATTGCGCCCCTCCAGGCGCATTCGGTCCCCATGTGGATGTACTCGGGCCCGAAGGACAAGATGCGGCTTCACGCCGAGGACAACGTGTAGTGTACCTGCACTTATAATAAGGCAGATACCTTTGTATAGTGCAAATCCCTGGATCGATTCGTTTGCACACACAATTACGATGTAATATCACAACAAAGCGTCAATTTATTACATCGATGATCCAGAATTACAAAATATTCATTACAAGTTGCATAGCATAAAGCTAGCTTTGAAATAGTACACATCGGAAATACAATAGCAGTGAGTCTTTATCACTTTCATGCTGCCACAGGCGAAAACATGTTGGTTGTAGACTCGAAACCTATATACGAAACCTCACTCGTCATCTGAACAATCTGCAATAAGAAAAATATTGCAACAACGTGGGTCAGATTCCATTAAAAATGGAGTCTCGCAAGTGACACTATGGTGGACACTTAGAGGAATAACTCTAATAATCCTATATGCTTATTTGGCTGGTGGAGCTCAAGGCTATTTTGCAGAAAGCAAGTTTTTCCCTAACTTTTTGAAAACACTTTTCTTCTATTCGAGACATCTGTGGCATGAAATCCACTGCCTCTTTCTACCCTTGTTCACCCATCAAGTTTTTAATTTATAAGTTGGAATGGTGGAATCCTCCGTTGACATCCTCGTTCAGCTGCTCAATTGTCCGTTTCCGGGGACACGGCTAAGTACTTAGATTTTCAACTCTGCAGAGGTTGTGCACGTTCACCATTGTACCCATTCAACCCATATTACCCTTTACACACCATTTGTGATAAGGAAAGGAAAGAATGAGACGAGATCTTTCAGAAGCATTTTCCCTCCCACTCTGGCCTGACGCGCTCCATCTACAAATCCTCTACCACCACCTGTCAGGCCGGGGAGAGTTCACGCAGCTTAGTTGATCAAGCCAGAGCCCATATTGGCAATGGCTGCACGAGAAGCAATCTTCACTTGGAGTTCTTCAGATTCCTTTGCTCCTGGGTGGCCTTCCACAAGTGAATATTCCACACGTAAAACCCTTGGGAACAACACTCAACTCATACAGCCAAGCAACCAACTTCCACCCAGGTGTTTGATTAAAACTTGGTACACTTATCTTTTTCATCAAAATAGTTTTTGCATAGCATCACTATTCTACTAAGTAATTTCATAGGAACCTAGACACAGGAATAAAGAGATCTATCATGGCTTGCCTAGCAATGCTATCCTACACATGCTTATAGAAAATACTCTACTCATGCATAGAAAAAATAGGACTTTTATGGGGGTGTGCCACTTGCCTTTGGATGATGTCTTTGCTCACAAACTTTTCCACAACGAACGTTTGCTCTCCGTTCAATCTAAACATTATAAGCAAACAACCAAAACAACAATCAACAAACAAACATGCACATTCATAGTGAGCAAACAAGCTTTGTAAAACTTCTAAGGAAAGCATGTCATGTATGATATGTAATTTATTTCTAAGTACTAGAAATGCATGTCATGCCATGAAAATTCTTTAAGTTAATGCAAGGAAATGGGTTGGTCAAAATGACTAAGGACTAAAGTCATAAGTTGAATAAAATATTTTGTTTTATATCATCTTGAATAAGCACTCTAAAGGCTTAGTTCTGATGTGGAAAAATTACTTAGAGAAAATACTAACTCTATTCTTTGAGGTGATCAACAATTATTGTCAACTCTTCGTAAATTGGATATTCACTATAGTGAGAGAGACAGACACCCGGCCAGCCACTTAAATTGTGGAACATGTCTCATGTACGTGGACATGTAAGGTTTGTTCCCAGGCCGCTTCATCTCACTATGCCGCTAGGACCCAACAAACTTCAAGATGGTAATAACATGATCAAAATCATTTATGTCTAAAGCGAAAGATAAGACTTGGAAAGAGGGGAAAGATAGAAAGAAAGATGTAGTAGGTTTTCTAGAAATCTTCTCCATACTTGTAACTTTCTCATGAACTTCTTCCTGATTTTTCTTCTAAGTGCTTCTACTACTTGGAGAAAATGAGGGAGGAGTCTTATTTTGGGAATTATAACTACATGTGAAGATAAGTCATGCATGCAATGCACTTTTAAATCCTAAGAATATCATACAAACATTGTGGTATTTTATAAAGTATGCATTTAGCTATAATTGCAATTTTAATTAAAATTCGATCTTTGGAGAAAATAACAAAAGGATAATATTAAAGTTTTCTATGATTAATATTTTTATAACTTAATTTTATTAATAGTGTTAATAGGCAGGGAGTATTTAATTAAATATATAGCAATTTGATTTAATCAAGAATAGTATTTCCATTAATAGTTATGTTGAAAATACTCAAACTATTCAAATTAAATATATATAACTATGAATTTATTCAAACATCACTCAAAATATTTTATAGCAGTGTCATCAAGTTACAATTATTCTAAAGTTTCTAAAACAATTTTATTTGAAATTTTTGAATTTACAGATTTAAAGTTATGACAAAAATACTCAAATTCACCATTTGAAATTTGAATATTTTAAACTAAGTCAACTTTGAATTTGGGCAGATCCAAAATATTCTACATGTCAAGGGATTTCCAAATATATAAAAATATTTGAATTTGGATAAACAGAGAAAAAGATATGATAGTTTGAATAGACAGGGGCTTTTCTGCAAAACTGCCAATTAATTAAATCGTGAAAATGATTTTACACGTCAGCGCTGACTGGGCGCTGACTGTGCGCTTACTGGGCTGCTGACGTGGTTAAGTCATCAGATCTGGATCGTTGGATCTGGATCTGACGGCTGAGATCTACTGATACCGGTTCGGAGGATGGATCTAATCGTGACCGTGGAAAAAGAATCGGAGGGCTCACATTGCATGGACCAGAAGGTGGCGGCGCCGGTGGACGGAGATGAAGGGGACGGCGGCGTTCGGCTCGGACGAGGACGGCGCCGGCGTTGCGGTGTCTCCCCGGCCTCGAGGAGACCACGGAGAGGCGCGGCGTGCTGGGGGCGATGGTGGTGACGCCGAGCCCGCGCGCGTCTGGGATGGCCGGGGCGTGCGGCCGGAGGTGCTCGGACGGCGACGAGCTTCGGAGGTGCTTTCCCCTCATGATTTGGTCGCGACAAAACTCGTCAAGGATGCGGGTGTGGTGCGCGATGGGGTGGGGAGTAGAATGAGTGGGGTCTCGGGGGTGGAGGTGGCTTCCTCTAGCCGGAATAGGTGAAACTCGTGGTGGCGACGTTGCGGCTCCGGCGAGCAAATTCACGAGCCTGGGGGCATTTGGCAGAGGGCTTTCGGGGGGAAAAGATGGAGGAGGTCGAGGCCTACTAATAGCAACAAAGGACGCTCAAATTGGTGGAGTAAATCGCCCGAATTGATGCGAGTAACGCCGGCCGTTTTCGGGCGTGGTCTCCGGCCGGAGATTGAAGACGATGACGTCACGCTGACGTCATCATTTTTCTTTTTCTTTTCTGATTTTTCTTTTAATTCATATCTTTTGATTTAATTGTCCAAATGATGTCAAATTAATTTCTAAAAATTTGTAAAATTCATATCTATGCTTTAAACCATTAGTGGGCATGTTTTGAAACTTTTTGAAAAATAAATATTTTGAAATATTCATAAAATACAATTTTACCTATTTTAGGTTAACTTTGAATTTAGGGATTTAATAATTTATTTGGAGTTAAATAAAATTTATGAAACTACCCACATTCCAATATGTTTGAAATTAAGTCATTTAAACTCATTTTCAAATACTAAATTCATTTTAGGCTTTAGTATAATACTAAATAACATAACACATACTATATGAACATAAAAAGGGAAAAATAATGTATTCATTTTAATTCAAAATAATTTGTGCACCATTATATTTATATTAAGATAATTCAATTGAAACTTCATAACAACTTTGGAAAAGATTTTAGATTTAGTTCATTACTTATATAGAAAACATATTCATGAAAGTCATTTTATGTTTTGAAAATAAATGAAAATCATTTAAGCTAATTAAATGTTTATTTGGGTTGTTAAGTAATTATAAAATCTATGAGGTTTTAAAGTTATAAACTATAGACTTGTAATATCCAAACTATGTTTTGAACTCAGGTAAATGAATAAAAATCTTCTGGCAAATAGACAATGTTTTCAATAGTTTAAAATAACACTTGTAATTATTATTTTAATTTATTTATAGCTAAGTGGTTGAAATCAATTACTTATAAGTAAACTATTTACTTAAATTAGAATGGTTTGTACTTTATAAAACATTTGTCAAATTACATATTAAGGTTTTTGAAATACAATGGATAAGGTAATGTTTAATTGGAAATAACTTTTGAAAATAATGACATATTGGGAATTTTGAAATAATAGACTTTTTCCAAATTGGTTGAAGTCTTTTATAGCTAGTTTTCTTATGCATTTTAATATTTTATTTTAATCAAAACAAAAGTTTTAAATTTTTGTGATTTTTTTACATTCCAAAATGTTGGGATGTTACAGACTACCACCCTTAAATGGAATCTCGTCTCCGAGATTCGGAGAAGCTACAAAGAAAAACAATGCTTGAATGATTCTGATAACTCGAGAGGTTTCAAGCAATGAAATTGTCTGACATGGAAGCTGGAAACTAGTAGGGGATGAATTTTCTGATTTGGGGAGGCCAGCAAGAGAGATGGTTTGGGATCTCTGGGTTCAAGCAATTGGGTTGGAATTATCTGGGTGGCTACCACCCTTAAAAGAAAAGTTTTGTTGATAGTCAAACATTCTAACTTATACAAGAAGATCGAGACAAATAATTACAAACAATATCTAACAAACATCAAGCAACGGGGTGCTAACCCAAAGCAAACAATCTAGTATTGTCAGACAACCAAAGTTGGTATGACCAATACACTAAACACGATGTCGTTGTTCTATTTGAGTGGTGGTCAAATCTACCTCCTTCGTGGGTGCTTCAAGTTCTTGTTCAACTTTCTTGGATATCTTAGAAGTGTTGGCCGAATCCTGTGTCTTCAGTGGTCTTCCATGCATGTAGAACTTCATGTTGAATTGAAACTTTTCTATATGAACCAGTAGAATCAGACTTAGACTATAAGAACTTGGTCATCTAGAGTAAGATAAGGTATTTTCAGAAGGTTGATAGTAGATGAGAATACGAGGAAGACAGAGTGAAAAGATTTGTTTTTAGAAAAGTGAAGAAAAATAGATTTTCAATCCTATGGTCAAACCTATTTCTATCCAAACCTAGGGTTTCGAACCTACAGGCAACACAGTGCTCTGATACCATCTGTAGTGTACCTGCACTTATAATAAGGCAGATACCTGTGTACAGTGCAAATCCCTGGATCGATTCGTTTGCACACACAGTTACGATGTAATATCACAACAAAGCGTCAATTTTATTACATCGATGATCCAGAATTACAAAATTTTCATTACAAGTTGCATAGCATAAAGCTAGATTTGAAATAGTACACAGCGGAAATACAATAGCAGTGAGTCTCTATCACTTTCATGCTGCCACAGGCGAAAACATGTTGGTTGTAGACTCGAAACCTATATACGAAACCTCACTCGTCATCTGAACAATCTGCAATAAGAAAAATATTGCAACAACGTGGGTCAGATTCCATTAAAAATGGAGTCTGGCAAGTGACACTATGGTGGACACTTAGAGGAATAACTCTAATAATCCTATATGCTTATTTGGCTGGTGGAGCTCAAGGCTATTTTGCAGAAAGCAAGTTTTTCCCTAACTTTTTGAAAACACTTTTCTTCTATTCGAGACATCCGTGGCATGAAATCCACTGCCTCTTTCTACCCTTGTTCACCCATCAAGTTTTTAATTTATAAGTTGGAATGGTGGAATCCTCCGTTGACATCCTCGTTCAGCTGCTCAATTGTCCGTTTCCGGGGACACGGCTAAGTACTTAGATTTTTAACTCTGCAGAGGTTGTGCACATTCACCATTGTACCCATTCAACCCAAATTACCCTTTACACACCATTTGTGATAAGGAAAGGAAAGAATGAGACGAGATCTTTCAGAAGCATTTTCCCTCCCACTCTGGTCTGACGCGCTCCATCTACAAATCCTCTACCACCACCTGTCAGGCCGGGGAGAGTTCACGCAGCTTAGTTGATCAAGCCAGAGCCCATATTGGCAATGGCTGCACGAGAAGCAATCTTCACTTGGAGTTCTTCAGATTCATTTGCTCCTGGGTGGCCTTCCACAAGTGAATATTTCACAGGTAAAACCCCTGGGAACAACACTCAACTCATACAGCGAAGCAACCAACTTCCACCCAGGTGTTTGATTAAAACTTGGTAGACTTATCTTTTTCATCAAAATAGTTTTTGCATAGCATCACTATTCTACTAAGTAATTTCATAGGAACCTAGACACAGGAATAAAGAGATCTATCATGGCTTGCATAGCAATGCTATCCTACACATGCTTATAGAAAATACTCTACTCATGCATAGAAATAATAGGACTTTTATGGGGGTGTGCCACTTGCCTTTGGATGATGTCTTTGCTCACAAACTTTTCCACAACGAACGTTTGCTCTCCGTTCAATCTAAACATTATAAGCAAACAACCAAAACAACAATCAACAAACAAACATGCACATTCATAGTGAGCAAACAAGCTTTGTAAAACTTCTAAGGAAAGCATGTCATGTATGATATGTAATTTATTTCTAAGGACTAGAAATGCATGTCATGCCATGAAAATTCTTTAAGTTAATGCAAGGAAATGGGTTGGTCAAAATGACTAAGGACTAAAGTCATAAGTTGAATAAAATATTTTGTTTTATATCATCTTGAATAAGCACTCTAAAGGCTTAGTTCTGATGTGGAAAAATTACTTAGAGAAAATACTAACTCTATTCTTTGAGGTGATCAACAATTATTGTCAACTCTTCGTAAATTGGATATTCACTATAGTGAGAGAGACAGACACCCGGCCAGCCACTTAAATTGTGGAACAGGTCTCATGTACGTGGACATGTAAGGTTTGTTCCCAGGCCGCTTCATCTCACTATGCCGCTAGGACCCAACAAACTTCAAGATGGTAATAACATGATCAAAATCGTTTATGTCTAAAGCGAAAGATAAGATTTGGAAAGAGGGGAAAGATAGAAAGAAAGATGTAGTAGGTTTTCTAGAAATCTTCTCCATACTTGTAACTTTCTCATGAACTTCTTCCTGATTTTTCTTCTAAGTGCTTCTACTACTTGGAGAGAATGAGGGAGGAGTCTTATTTTGGGAATTATAACTACATGTGAAGATAAGTCAATTGTGGTATTTTATAAAGTATGCATTTAGCTATAATTGCAATTTTAATTAAAATTCGATCTTTGGAGAAAATAACAAAAGGATAAGATTAAAGTTTTCTATGATTAATATTTTTATAACTTAATTTTATTAATAGTGTTAATAGGCAGGGAGTATTTAATTAAATATATAGCAATTTGATTTAATCAAGAATAGTATTTCCATTAATAGTTATGTTGAAAATACTCAAACTATTCAAATTAAATATATATATAACTATGAATTTATTCAAACATCACTCAAAATATTTTATAGCAGTGTCATCAAGTTACAATTATTCTAAAGTTTCTAAAACAATTTTATTTGAATTTTTTGAATTTACAGATTTAAAGTTATGACAAAAATACTCAAATTCACCATTTGAAATTTGAATATTTTAAACTAAGTCAACTTTGAATTTGGGCAGATCCAAAATATTCTACATGTCAAGGGCTTTCCAAATATATAAAAATATTTGAATTTGGATAAACAGAGAAAAATATATGATAGTTTGAATAGACAGGGGCTTTTCTGCAAAACTGCCAATTAATTAAATCGTGAAAATGATTTTACACGTCAGCGCTGACTGGGCGCTGACTGTGCGCTTACTGGGCTGCTGACGTGGTTAAGTCATCAGAGCTGGATCGTTGGATCTGGATCTGACGGCTGAGATCTACTGATACCGGTTCGGAGGATGGATCTAATCGTGACCGTGGAAAAAGAATCGGAGGGCTCACATTGCATGGACCAGAAGGTGGCGGCGCCGGTGGCCGGAGATGAAGGGGACGGCGGCGTTCGGCTCGGACAAGGACGGCGCCGGCGTTGCGGTGTCTCCCCGGCCTCGAGGAGACCACGGAGAGGCGCGGCGTGCTGGGGGCGATGGTGGTGACGCCGAGCCCTTGCGCGTCTGGGGTTGGCCGGGGCGTGCGGCCGGAGGTGCTCGGACGGCGACGAGCTTTGGAGGTGCTTTCCCCTCACGATTTGGTCGCGACAAAACTCGTCAAGGATGCGGGTGTGGTGCGCGATGGGGTGGGGAGTAGAATAAGTGGGGTCTCGGGGGTGGAGGTGGCTTCCTCTAGACGGAATAGGAGAAACTCGTGGTGGCGACGTTGCGGCTCCGGCGAGCAAATTCGCGAGCCTTGGGGCATTTGGCAGAGGGCTTTCGGGGGGAAAAGATGGAGGAGGTCGAGGCCTACTAATAAAATTGGTGGAGTAAATCGCCCGAATTGATGCGAGTAACGCCGGCCGTTTTCGGGCGTGGTCTCCGGCCGGAGATTGAAGACGATGACGTCACGCTGACGTCATCATTTTTCTTTTTCTTTTCTGATTTTTCTTTTAATTCATATCTTTTGATTTAATTGTCCAAATGATGTCAAATTAATTTCTAAAAATTTGTAAAATTCATATCTATGCTTTAAACCATTAGTGGGCATGTTTTGAAACTTTTTGAAAAATAAATATTTTGAAATATTCATAAAATACAATTTTACCTATTTTAGGTTAACTTTGAATTTAGGGATTTAATAATTTATTTGGAGTTAAATAAAATTTATGAAACTACCCACATTCCAATATGTTTGAAATTAAGTCATTTAAACTCATTTTCAAATACTAAATTCATTTTAGGCTTTAGTATAATACTAAATAACATAACACATACTATATGAACATAAAAAGGGAAAAATAATGTATTCATTTTAATTCAAAATAATTTGTGCACTATTATATTTATATTAAGATAATTCAATTGAAACTTCATAACAACTTTGGAAAAGATTTTAGATTTAGTTCATTACTTATATAGAAAACATATTCATGAAAGTCATTTTATGTTTTGAAAATAAATGAAAATCATTTAAGCTAATTAAATGTTTATTTGGGTTGTTAAGTAATTATAAAATCTATGAGGTTTTAAAGTTATAAACTATAGACTTGTAATATCCAAACTATGTTTTGAACTCAGGTAAATGAATAAAAATCTTCTGGCAAATAGACAATGTTTTCAATAGTTTAAAATAACACTTGTAATTATTATTTTAATTTATTTATAGCTAAGTGGTTGAAATCAATTACTTATAAGTAAACTATTTACTTAAATTAGAATGGTTTGTACTTTATAAAACATTTGTCAAATTACATATTAAGATTTTTGAAATACAATGGATAAGGTAATGTTTAATTGGAAATAACTTTTGAAAATAATGACATATTGGGAATTTTGAAATAATAGACTTTTTTCAAATTGGTTGAATTCTTTTATAGCTAGTTTTCTTATGCATTTTAATATTTTACTAGCAAAGTGCCCGTGCGTTGCAACGGGTCCAAATTTCAAAGTTCACGGTGACATGTCAAACTTATCCTTCAAAATATACTGGTTACACCCATGAATTATTTTTCTTACATGTTCCACTATACCTCTATATAACAACCAATAAAAAGTTAACATTTATTTTTCAATCTTTTGTGTTTACATATCCGTGATATAGAGAAATGATGCAATTATCACATATACTTTTGATTTGTCAACAAAGTCACCATGAAAAAAATCCCAAATTATATGGAAGGTCAGTGATAAGATAAATATCATTAGATCATAAAAGAATTTGGCTGTTATTCCATTTGAATAAGCAAAACATCGAAGGAGGTCCACAATGCACGATTATTAGATGTTGTAGTGCTAAAGTAGTTTTCCAACACGGGGAAAGAAAATTGTAAGTATTTAATACACATATATTCCAATGTACTTCAGGCCTCTCGTATAGCAACATCAAGATCAGCTATGAAGCACAAACAATTACAACATACGGTTTTCCTTATTCTCAGGTGACTGAAATTTTCTTAAGCCTTAGTCTCCCAAAAAAATATGACGAGTTGCACTTTCTAATAAAAATGTGCAATTGCACTTTTCTTTTGGTTGCATTTTTTTAAGCTGCAGTTACACTTTTTTAAGTCGACTGAGACTTAATAAAAAATAGTCAACCGAGACACAAGCACTCCCTACAACACAACAAAATAGTCGAACAGTTCTTTTGTTTTTTGCGGAAAAGGTCTAAGCCCATATATTATTATGTGATTATATAACGATCTGTCTGATGGCGAATTGTCAAATCAGATAGCTGAGAATTAGAAAGAGTGATTATCTAACGATGCAAAAATCTAGAGATGAAAGAAATGATGGTGCTCTGAAAGTGAGTACCTTCCCAGCTGCAAATTTAAACATGTGAACCAGCAACCGTGATAGTGTGAAGGAGTAGCTCAAAAAAGTGGCGATCGTTTATTATTTAGACTTAGAGAGACCACCAATAAATGTCATGATCCTGGCAGGCAGGGACACAAACGTCCCAGGAGACTTGTCGCCATATCTTATTGCACGTTGATCAGCTGGAATCTGGCTCTGTTTAGATTTTGATATTCAGCTCATGGAACTGAAATGGTCTCCAATACAAATTAGCCAAGGAACTGAAATGAGTTTTAATCCACTGTATTGGTGGTTGGAGTACAAGAAGAGGAGACGATTCCAGTTCATGTTTAGATGGACAAGTTGTTGAATTGCACTTGTGCTCAGGTTGTAAAACTGCATCTTGCCATGTACAAACACTGAAGCGCTTCAAAAAAATAATGTACAAATACTGAAAATACTGACGACTTGTGGACACAAACGTTGAGTAAAGAACGACAGGCACATTACGTGCCTATGGCAAATTTTGTTCCGTGTACGCAGTAGTAGAATGATCTAAGACCTGAAGCTAGCTTCCTATTACATTTTGAAGGCAGAACCGGTCAGCTACCTATGAGTGAAAGGCAGCAAATCAATCAGGCCAGCTTGATACGAAGAAATCAATTCAGTTAGCTTACTTAGCAAGTTAGCATAATCGATTTTAGTCGAAAATTTGGGGGCATGCGCCAACAGCGGCTGCGACCACCAGGTGTCCATGAGCACCACCGGGCACCACATTGTCACTGCCGGCACTGCTTTCTTCCTCTCTCTATCCGACTAAAACACAACAGAAGACGAGGATCAGAGCAAAGGTCACCAGAAAAAGAGCGCATCCATCCTTTTCTTGAAGAACAGTTTGGCAGAGTCGAGGCGGCTCCATACCTCGCAGAATGCTCGGCCGGCGCAGGCGACGACGATCTGCTGCAGCTCTTGGCGACGTGCACCATCCGCCGCGCCGGCGCGAGCAGCAGCCGGAATGGCGGGATCAGAGGCCCAGCTCTAGCCTCCAGGCGACGTGCGGGGACAGGAGATGGCCGGCAGGATCGGGTCGATCCAGTCGGCCCAGCTCCAGGCGACGTGCTAGGCAGGAGATGGCGGGCAGCATCTGGTAGATCGAGTCGGTGGAATCGAGCGAGGGGAACAGATGTGGGAGTGCGGATTAATACATAGAACACCCCCTCGAGCCTGGCCACGGCCTCCTCCCTCTCAGCGATCGCCCGTGCCGCCATCGCCGCTCGCCGCTGTCGCCATCTCCGCTCGCCGCTCAGCGCGCCGGCGGCTCCTCTCATCCTCCCTCCGCCTCTCCTCCTCCCAATCGTCGTCGCTCCCACCGCTCCCGCTGTCGGACGGGCCATGTCCCTTCTCGTCCTCCTCGGCACCGCAATCCCTCCGACCCTCCTCCTCCGCCTTGGCCTCGGCCGGCCCCGCAGGCACGCCGCCCGGTCGATCATGCGGCGGCGGAGGCGGAGCGTCGGTGCGCCGTAGAGGGGGGAGGCTGGGAGTGGCGCTTGGCGACAAGGCGGAGACCGAGGGAGGGCGGCTGCGGGATGCGCGGCGCAGGGGCGTTGAGGAGCGCGGGTGAAGGGGGAGGGTGGTGGAGGGTGGTGAGGTCGCAGGCGGAGGTGGACTTGCCGAGCGTGTCCGCCACTGCTGGTCGATCTGTTGGAGGAGAAGAGTGAGCTGGGACGGGAAAAAACGTTTCGAACCTTTACACATGGACGGCGGGTTAATTTCTTAAAAAAGCAAGGACTAAATTATAAAAAAGGCACGACGTACCGGACACCTTAGGCCATATTATATTTAATAGTAAAATGCCCGCGCGTTGCTACGGGCTGTTAAAATAATTTAATTCATTATTTTTCACATGAAACAACTCTCTAAAGTTCATGAAAATATTAAAGTCGGCGCGTTTCCGATAGATGCATGTACAAATGCATACATCTCATTAAGATAACAAAGCAGCTAAACAGATCTATAAAGAGAAATCAGCAACACACGCGGGTGTTGCTACGAAGAGTAGTAATATCGAAAAGCACATCTCTTGCTTAGTCAAGCCATCTCACATAGATATAGATAGATAAATAAGAACATGAACCCGTTTCCTTGCAATAAAGGTTGAGTAATGAACTGTTTTCTTATCATATACCTAGTGAGAGCCTTTATCTGCATATAGTATAGTACCTATATATGAAAGTACGGCAGATTCACAGACTATCCTACTATCCATGTCGCGGCAGGAGCTCGACGGAATTTGGTGTTTCCTTCCATCCCGGTCCGCCGCCGTCGACCATGATTTCCAGCCATCTCTTCTCTACTCTTGCTTCTTGGACATTCCTATCGTCTTGAGGATGAGTCTCTGGTTTTAGACGGATCCTTCACCCGTCTCTATCTCTTTGTGGTTTGCTTTGTCGCCCTGCGTGCCCTTAAGCCACCGCGCGGGTCGTTGACCGGTCAACTCACCGTTTTGTGGTTGCGCCGCCTCCTTTAGGTTGCGGGCGTCTGGGCGCGTTTCTACTGTTAGTTCTTCCTTCCTTTCTCGTCTCTAAAGATGAGAAGGCCGTTGCCTTCTTCATAGTTCACCACGTACGACCCTGCGCTCATTCGGAAGCAATCAAATTTATGTGGGGTTCTCTCATTGTGACAGTTTACCTGACGAGCAATCGCTGGCACCAGCTTTTGGGGACATGAGCTTCAAGAATCACACATGTGATCCCATCTGGCCCTGAGAAGTATCATTCAGTGCTCATGCCTTCGGGTGTTACAGAGAACCTACCTACCGATTGTGCCTGCTAGTGTTCAAGGTGATTTCATTCCTTTAGAGTTCAGTTCTAAACATGTCAATCAGAAACCAAACGAGATAACCGTTGGATACCAAGAACAAAGCTCATAGATTTCCACCGCAATTCAGGAATTTCCCAAAGGCCTCTGGTGTGCACAACCTGGATACTTTTCCCAGTGCTCCTTACCTGCAATCAGCTATATCTGGTTCACCCATCGAGCAGCAGTTTTATATGGATGGGCAGTATCGGATGCATGCATCTTATGGTCAGCAGTTCAGTTCAAACATCATGTGGCAGCAGTAAGGTATGGACGCACCAAGATAGCAACCACAATATGTTTACCCACAAATGCAGGCCGAAGGCTGGCGTCCTTGCCATCCTCCTAGGCCTCCCCGATGGTTGCTGCTCTTTTTTCCCCATGGCAGCTTCGCTGCTCGTGCGGCTCTGGAGATGAGGCCGTCGGACGGGTCCGGAGGTGAGGCTGGGGAAGGGAGGCGAGGATCTGCCCAGAGGTGAGGCCAAGGAAGGGAGGCGCGGTCAGCCGCCGAGACGCCGCCGGTCTCCTCCCGTCGCCGTCGAGAGAGCGGTGTTGGAGTGGATAGGGATGAGGGCTGAAACGCAAAAGTTTCATTTTTTGGATAGCGGGTTGATTTCTATAATCATCAAGGACTAAAGCGCAAAACTGCCGCGACGTACCGGACATCTTTGGAGATATTATATAGTAGAGATATTTTATTTTAATCAAAACAAAAGTTTTAAATTTTTGTGATTTTTTTTTACATTCCAAAATGTTGGGATGTTACACAACGACAAGGACGCCGTCGAGGACGTCCTCTCCGCGCTCTTCGTCAACCCATCGGTGCTTCCCGTGGATGAGCTCCCTGCGGCGCTCCGGCCCCTTCATCTCCGGTAGAGGATGCCTCCGTTCACCCCGACAGGCCAGGCGGACCTCGAGGTGCCGATGCCGGTCATACGGGGAGCGGAGGGGGCCGACTCTCCCACTGCCTCGGGAACCGGCCCAGGTGAAGAGGAGGCCGCGGCTGGGGAGGTTTCCTCTTCGAGAGCTGGGCCATTTACTGACGAGATTTGCGATATCTCGTCAGGCGATGAAAACACCTTCATGGTGGTGCCCTCGCGCCCCGTGGAGGAGGAGGCTGAGGAAGGGGAGGCCTCGGGCGCGGAGGCCTCTCCAGGAAGGCGCGGGGCTCGCACCAAGGCCGCCATGGACAACCCAGGGGCGAGGCCGTCTGACATCCCTTCCAAGAGGAAGGCAAAGGCGCCCCCTGCGAAGCCTGCTTCCAAGCCTTTCCCTTCGTGGCATTCGCCAGGCCTGGCGTGGGTCGATGCTGGCGCCCCCCCTTCAGGGTTAGTGCTCACAACTTTGGCTCGTTCGTCTTTTAGCTTTCTCCCTTGCATTTCTTTTTCCTGAAGTCTCTTCTTGGGCTCCTGTCAGCGCCTTTGCGCCCGCGAAGCGCCGCCGGCTCCGCAAGGCAACCGAGGTGAAGAGCGACACGGCAGGGGCCGTGGTCGACGAGGCCGCGAGGCCTGTGGAGGCAGCCCCCGTGATCCCCCTTGAGGAGGCGCCTCAAGTGGTGCAAGATGCGCCCTAGGTGGGGGCGGTAGGGCCTCAGGCGGAAGAGGGCGCAGCAAGCCCAGATGTGCCTGTAGCGCCCCGCGAGCCTCTGGGAACGGAAGGCCCTGAGGAGAGGACTTCTGCGCCGCCTCGCGCCTCTACTCCTCCTCACGTGGCTACGCCTCCGTGCGAGCCCACACCGCCGCACGAAGCAATGCCGCCTCGCACGCCGACGCCTCCGCGCGTGTCTACCCCGCTGTCGTGGGATTGTCACGGCAGATGTTACCCTGAGGTAACTTGAGATGAGGGGCAAGACGACTCTGGCGCTCAGGAGATTGTCTAGCTCTTCGGGGAAGAAGATGTTTTTTACCCAAGTTCGGGTCCCCTCGGCGGAGGATCCCTACGTCTCGCTATAAATCACTGATATGATAATATGTTACATGGTGCGCCAATGGCGATCGCCGGGTTTCGATGACTCCGGCGTCGGAGCTCTCTTGGGAGCTCTCTCTATTTGTCTATCTTACTTGGCTTGACTATGGCTTATCGTAGCCTCTCTTAGCTTGGGTTAACCTGTCTCTCTATGACCTAGGAGCCCGTTTATATAGACATTTGGGTCTCCTGGTTTACATGGTAAGACTACTTGGAGTTCTACTCTATCTCGTCTTGTCTTTCGTATCCTCCAAGTCTTGGGCTCCGTGCTGAAAACTGCCTCTGAGTCTTCTAGAGCCTTCCTTCTCTGGGTCTTCCTGAAACCTCTTCCAAAACCGGGTTTCGCCTGACACCCAAATCCAGGTTTCGCCTGACAGCCAAATCCGGGTTTCGCCTGACACCTCACCCAGATCCGGGTTAGCTTCCTGGCTGGGTTATGATACTGCCGGGATATGATTCCGCCGTGCTATAATTCTGCCTGGTTATGAAATGAGCTCTCCGACCCAAGTGTAACCCTGCTCATGTGGAGTGCAGGGTAACCTCGCCCAGGCCTCCTGCCTGTCGGGTTACGCTTCCCTCTTCATGGGCCTATCGGGTTATCATTCCCCCAACAGTAGCCCCAAAAATTAATTTGGATATGAGCTTGGCTTGTTCTTCTTTGTGAACTTGATCTTGATCATCTTGTTTCATGTGAAGCCTGCCAGCTCAAATCCGGGTTAATCTCCTGAGATAAGATAAATACTTGTGGACTAAAAGTCCGGGTTACACTATTAAATTATTGGGCCGGCTCTTCTTGGTGTTTCGCCTCATATAACCATATTTTCTTCAGTCGGGTTCCATCTGACCCTGAATAAGCCTGCTCATACGGAGGCTATGCTGAAGGATGCTCCAGATATTTATAATCCGGGTTTGATGAAAACCTCGCGAAAAAACTCCGGCTTACTTTTGAGACCCGAATTTGATTTTGATTCTTCACCTCGGGGAATATTACTTCCCGACTCTAGCCCCCAAGTGTCGGGTTGTTGCTCGCAGCAACCTGGGACTTTTAAGTTTCTTACTTCAATAGCTTTTGAGCTTGAAACTGAGTAGCCCCCAAGAGCCGGATCTGCAGCTTGCTGCGTTCCGGGTCTTCTTTGAGAACTTTGATCTTCAAACTGGGTAGCCCCCAAGTGCCGGGTTCCAGCCTGCGACAACCTGGGACTTATAGCAATTTGAGCATAACTTAATTTTCTGATGAGTAGCCCCCAAGCGCCGGGTCTGCTGCCTGCAGCTACTCGGGGCTTTCTGAATTTCATAATACCGAGTTATTTTTTTTGATGGTGTCCATGCACCCTGAGAATTTGCGCTATTTGTCGAACGTTATCTTGTCGTTCTGCAAATCATTTTGGTTTAAATGACCCTTTTGGTTTCTTTAGCTCTCTACATAGCCGGTTTTCTCGTGACATCTTTCGTGCATAAAACTCTAGGACGATAAGGGTCTGCTAAGTCCTCATGGGCATCATAGTCAGATTGAAAGCCGGATTTTTAGCATCAGGTCATTGTGGCGTCTTTGCCGGGTGAGAATAACATCGAGCTAGCAGGCAAGTATAACCAAGAATATTGTGGCGTCTCTGTCGGGTCTTGAGTTTTCAACTTGCAACTGATAGTTAACAAGCCCCCAAGACCCCTTTTCATATAAAAGATGATGATCTGAATTTTGTGACGTCTCTGCCGAGTCTTGAGTTTTCAACTTATAACTTTTAGTTAATAAGCCCCCAAGACCCCTGATTTGTCATATGGCGAAACACTTTTGGTGCTAATAATGCATAAGCCGGATTACGGCAATTGGGTACTGAAATAGACTGATAAATCTGTTTGCGGGAATTCGATAGCCCGACTTTGAAAAATAACTTTGCGGGAATTCTATAGCCCGACTTTGAAAAATTCCTTTCCGGGAATGCTATAGCCCGACTTTGATAAATACATTTACGGGAATTCTATAACCCGACTTTAAAAAATACCTTTGCGGGAATTCTATAGCCCGACTTTGATAAATCCACTGAGATCCCACTAAACAATGTAAAGGCTGAGAGATGTTTCACGGATCATACTCAAATATATTTCACGTGTGAGGTACGGTGTTTGTAATCCGAACATCATCACACGCGTCTTTTAAGTGGAAGGATCCATTTCTTCAACACAGTGATCGGTAAAAAGTGTCGACTTCTGACTGAATGATAAAATATTAACCATAAATATGACTTAGCTGTCTGAACTGAGTGTCGTTGGTGACGTGGTGAGACCCAACGGTAGGCGTGCTCGAAGCAGGATGACAGCCAGGTCATTGATGGTTGATGGTTGATGCTTGAAGCTGGACGAGTCATCGATGATCTTGATCTTTATAAGCTGGACTCAACACCGCTGACGGGCAGAGCTGACAGCGTATTCTCTTTCTGCTTTTCTTTTTCTTTTTTCTTTCCTCTAATCAAATCTGGGAGACCGTGTCACATATGGACTAGTTGATCTAAGTGAACTCAGTTTGCACTCTTTCCTTTTCTAGCACGTAGCTGCAGTATCCTTTCAAATTGAACACGACTTTTCTCTTTTTGGGTGTTGTTTCTTTTCCGCAAGCCAGGTTGGAACCTGACCCAGACTTGCCTTCCAATCAAGCAGCAAACCAGGCTCGAGAAATACCAAACCCTATTTTTCAAGGATGCCCGTCGCCGAGCGGAGGAGGCTCGCACCGAAGCCGTCCATGACCTCAACGCCTTGGCCAAGGACGTGGAGGAGCAGGTGGCCCCGGCGATGCAGCGGGCGGCGGAGGCCTCAGACTCCTCTACTGCAGCTCGCACGCTCTCGAAGCAGCGCGAACGCATGTTTGAGGCATTGGTCGCTCGTGGCAACGAGCTCGCCGCGCGACTTGGTGCAGATGCGCCGCATACCGACGCTCGGGGCCGCGGCGATGCTGCCATGTACCTGGTCTACTTCGACCAGCTCTTCGAGGCGCTCGAGGGTCCCGTCGCTGAGCTTCACGAGCTGATTGAAGACGAGAGCCGGCAGCTCCTGGGGGTGGTTGTGGATCGCATCTTCACCAACCTCAAGCTCCTCACGCCAGGCTTCGACATCTCCTCCGTCACAGAGGCTGCTCAAGGCGAGGACGCGCGGCGGGTCTCCAGTTCCCTCCGTGAGCAGGTTGACGCCTTCTGCAACCGCTTCAGGCGCGCGGAGGCTGCAGCTGAAGACAGCGAGGAGGAGGCCTGCCCCGTCGAGGATGAAGAGGGTGCTGCGGAGGAGCCCCAAGGCGGCGATGCTTCCGCATAATCCTTTCCTCTTCTTTTACTGCGCCTGTGTGCGCTTGTATCTGCAACAGTTGTGTGCTTTAGACATCTTTAAGACTTTTGGCCTGTAATATACTTTTTAATTGCTGTTCAATTCAAGCTTGTTTGCCCCTCGCGATGTCTCTTTGGACTCAGTTTCATGTCTGTTTGTTCTCTGCGTCGGTAGGTCCCATCTCCTCGTGCCATGACTCCGCCACCTCGGTATGCAGGAGAAATGACTCCGCAAGGCCGGGGGGAGTTTAGGCCTAGGAGAGGTTAGAGCCATGAGTCGCTTAAGGGAAAGCGAAGTCGCTTGAGGGGCAAACGCTCGCTAGGGAGAGAAAAACGCTCTTAAAGCGTGGGTGCGATACTTAGCTTCTAGAGGTTTTCGCCCTGCGGAGGCCTTTTGCCTGGCGAGGTTGCCCGCGTGAGGGGTCGCTCCTGAGGAGGCTTTTCGCCTGGCGAGGTTGCCCTCTTGAGGGGTCGCTCCTGAGGAGGCTTTTCGCCTGGCGAGGTTGCCCGCTTGAGGGGTCGCTCCTGAGGAGGCTTTTCGCTTGGCGAGGTTGCCCACTGAAGGGAATATGCCCTAGAGGCACTTAATAAACATAGTTTATTGGCAATATCCCAATCGTTCATTATATGTTTTACACCATGCTATAACTGTATTAAGCGAAAACATTAATACAGGTGTGGTAGATAAACAACCAGGTCCCTAGTAGCCTCTACTAAGACTAGTTTTGTTGCGCGATTGATGATCGAGGTTTTCCGATCATAGGGCATGGCGCCGGTCGGCAATGGAAGTCATATCGTTTGGAGTAACGATGTGATGGACGTACCCAGTATTTATAGGACATAGTCATTACGCGTTAAGACCGTGAGACCAACTCTTATTGTTATTCCTGGAAGATACTTTGATCGCACCAACCGTCGTATCTTATTTAGTATGACAATAACGGTGATACTTTTGGGTATCGGAAAGGAGTAGTTGAGACGAGGGGTCAACAGCGGGATTTGTCAGTCCGCATAGCCGGATAGATACTCTAGGGCCCACTCGGTGAGATTATGTCAAATGAGTTTGCAAACATGTGACTAGGTCACTAGCTGACATAATATCATAGACGAGTAGAAGATAGCGATGTCGGTAACGAGATCATGCTAGGTATGGAGATATCTGAGAATGATGCTCGGACACGCTAAGTATCGCCATGACAAAGGGTTAAAGACTAATACGTCCAGGTTTGATAGATGAAAGTCATTCGTTATATCACAGGGATTAATTCATGGGGTCCAGGCCTACGAGTTAGTCGTCGATCATAGAGGAGTCTTGATCGTACCTGTTATTATATCGAACCGCTAGGGTAACACACTTAAGGGGTTTCGACAAGACAACCGGAAAGGAAAGAGATCACCGGGAGCGTCCCGGGAGGGGTCCGATGGAGATCGGGCAGCGCCGAAAGAGTTTTCGGGGCTAGGAAAAATTATATATATTATGTTTGATATTAATTAGTGTAATTAATATGCAAATATGATTTTATATATTTATTTTCGAATTTATTTAGGCTGATTTCCCTAAATGGGCCTTCTGGTCGAAAGAAGGCCCATGGAGGGGGGGGGAACCCTCAAGGGAATTTTGTGGGGAGGCTTGGCCGGCCTAGGTGGGCCAAATGGGGCCCACCTAGGGCCGGCGCATCAGCCTTGGCCGAACCAGGCATGTGGGATAGTCCCACATTGCCTGGCTGGCAAGGTTGGCTCCCCCTGGGAGCCTATATAAGAAGGGGCACCCCTGGCCTTTTAATTCACCAATTAATCCCCATATTCTCTCTCGATCTCGTGGTTCCCTTGTTGGAGCCGCGCCGAGTAGAGGAGGGCGATCTCTTCCACCATAGCCCGCTGTCGCGCTGCTGGTGTTCCGGTCCAAGTCTTCCGCTGCTCGTCCTGGACTGGAGCTTTGGAGGCCGTCGTCTCCACCGTATGTGTGTGACGCCCTGCGAGGTGCTGCGCTAGCGGTACTCGGAGGCCTACTTCCTCCACCCGACCTCGGGGTCATCTTCGTCGTCTTCGTCGCGCCAAGTTCTCCACGACCTAGAGGTCGGCTACGTCGTCTTCGTCGTCAACGCTTGTGCGGGAGCATAATCCCCGCTATTCGGTCTACGAGGGTATGTATTCCGATCTCCGCCGTACTTCTATATCTGCATAGTGTAGATCTTGGCTAGTTTAAGGATATCGTTGCTAGGATTTTTTTTGTTTTCTGCACACGACCCCCTTCACCCACTTGAGGGGTCGCTCCTGTATGCCCCTTCAGGCTTGTGGGGGGATTTCCCTGCACGTGTTAAAGGGGCGAACCCAAACGCTGGAACACGACACAAAGGGCTCATGCGCGCTTATAGGTCCCCTTAGGTGTTCCTTGCGAGGAGAGTAAGTACCAAGGTCCTCTGGAGAGATGGCGTGTTTGTGGGATCTTGCCCTACAGCCAGAGCTCGGACTCTTGGATTTTGCATTGTCGCTGGTGTGTCATTTGAGGCACTGTCGCCGTACTCAGCCCCCGCTCGCGAGGTACGCATGAGGAGAGATATAAGCGTACACTTTAACAGAGTAATGCGGAAATAAAAAACCCCCCAAACGATTTTTTAAAACGGCGTAGAGGCGCAAAGTTCACTTGGGAACTAAATTGAGTCATTATGCTTGGGGTGCCAAGTTAATGTTTTGACCATGTCGAGGCATGGGGTACCACCTATTAGTGTGCGAGACTCTCAACGGCCTGCGGGGGCCTTTAATTTAGAGCTCGGAGGATTTGCCCTTGAGAGAAGCCTTTGGAGCTTGGAGGTTTAAGCCGTGAGCGTTTTAACCTTTAGAGACACGGGTGCTTGGAGGTTTAGCCGTAGACTGCCTCTTCCGCTCGTGGTCTCGACGTGACAATGATCACGGGCGTGGCAATGACCACGGTTGCATTTGTTCCTTTAGGAGACAAAGCCTGTTTTTGGAGGTTTAAGCCGTGAGCATTTTAATCCCTAGAGACGAAAATGCTTGGAGGTTGAGCCGTAGGCTGCCTCGTCCGCTTGAAGTCTCAACGTGACAATGATCACGGACGTGGCAATGACCACAGTTGCGTTTGTTCCTTTTTGGGAGACAAAGCATATTTTTGGAGGTTTAAGCCATGAGCATTTTAACCCCTAGAGACGGAAATGCTTGGAGGTTGAGCCGTAGGCTGCCTCGTCCGCTTGAAGTCTCAACGTGACAATGATCACGGGCGTGGCAATGACCACGGTTGTGTTTGTTACTTTTTGGGAGACAAAGCATATTTTTGGAGGTTTAAGCCGTGAGCATTTTAACCTCTAGAGACGACCATGCTTGGAGGTTGAGCCGTAGGCTGCCTCGTTCGCTTGAAGTCTCGACGTGACAATGATCACGGGTGTGGCAATGACCACTGTTTTGCGTTTTTTTCCTAAGGGTGCAAAAAATGTTTTGGAGGTTTAAGCCGTTGGCGTTTTAACCTCTAGAGACAACAAATGCTTGGAGGTTGAGCCGTAGGCTGCCTCGTTCGTTTGAAGTCTCGACGTGACAATGATCACGTGTGTGACGATAATCACGTTTTTAACTTGCTCCTTGTGGATACAAAGGTTCGAGAGGTTTAAGCCTTGAGATTTTAACCTTGAAGGGCAAAAAGGTGCTTGGAAGTTGAGCCGTTGGCTGCCTCTTTCACTACATGCCCTGACGTGACAATGATCACGGGTAGAACTTGCATAGGTGCATGATGTTCCATGGATTCTTGACGGGGATGCCATCCTGCGTCTCGAGGCGAGCCGCGCCAGGCCTGGCGATGTTGTGACCCTATAGGGACCTTCCCACATCGGGGACAGCTTGTGGAGGCCTTCCCTGGAGAGGGTTCGCCTGAGGACGAGGTCGCCTGTCTCCAGGGTGCGTGAGCGCATGTTGCGGCTGTGGTAGCGCCTCAGGTCCTGCTGGTATCTGGCCGCCCGGAGGGCCGCGTGACGTCTTAGCCCTTCAAGGAGCAGCAGGTCGTCGTTGTGGAGGTCCTCTTGCTGGTCCTCGTTAAAGGCAAGGACCCATGGGGATCCATGCTTTATCTCTGCGGGGAGGACTGCTTCGGCTCCATAGACGAGAGCGAACGGTGTTTCCCCAGTGGGCTTGGGTGGCGTGGTACGGATGGACCAGAGCACCGAGGGTAGCTCGTTCATCCAGCCCTTGCCGTGGCCCTTGAGGATATCAAAGGTCCTCGTCTTTAGGCCTTTGAGGACCTCTGCGTTTGCGCGCTCGGACTGTCCGTTGCTTTGCGGATGGGCGACTGAGGCGAAGCAGAGCTTGATGCCCATCTTTTCACAATAGGCTCTGAAGATGCCACCGGTGAACTGTGAGTCATTGTCGGTGATGATGCGGTTAGGCACTCCGAAGCGGCAGACCAGGCCTCTGATGAATTTCACCGCCGCGCCTGCTGTGATTGTGCACGTCGCCTCCACTTCAGGCCATGTTGTGAACTTGTCAATGGCCACGAAGAGGTAGCGATATCCACCTTGCGCCGTTGGGAAGTGTCCCAGGATGTCCAGCCCCCATACCGCAAGCGGCCACGAGAGCCGAATGGTTTGTAGCCCCAGCGCTGGTTGGTGGATTTGCTTGGCGTGGAATTGGCAGGCTTCACAAGCTTGAATGATGTCCGCTGCATCTTGAAGCGCTTGAGGCCAGTAGAATCCGCTCCTGAAGATTTTTCCTGCGAGGGTGCGGGCGCACGAATGGTGGCCGCATTCCCCGCTGTGGATGTCCTTAATTAGCAGTTTTCCTTCTTCAGGAGGGACGCATTTGAGCGCGATGCCATTTCGGTGCTTGCGATAGAGGATTCCTTCGAGGATTTGGTATGATTTTGCTTGGCGGGCAATTCGCTCCGCCTCAACATCTTCCTCGGGAAGGATCCGTTTGCAGAGGTAGTCCTTGATCTCGTCAATCCATCCTGTTTCTTGGTGCACCGCTGTGAGCAACAGACGCTCTCCTATTGGAGGCCCGCAGGCTGGGGCTCCGCTTGCAGGGGGTGGCGGGAGTGCTTCGTCTGTGCTTGTGGGCAGGGCCTCTAGGGGCTGCTTTATGGATGCCTTGACGAGCCTTTCTTTAAAGACACCTGGCGGCTGAGCTTGTCTCTTTGAGGCGCGCTTGGCGATGTCATCCGCTTCTTGATTTTCCTTTCTTGGGATGTGCATGAGCTCCATTCCCCTGAAGTTCTTCTCAAGCCTACGGACCTCTTCAAGGTATGCGGTCATGTGGTCGTCCTTAGGCTTGTACCTTTTGTTGGAGAAGTTGACGAGCAGCTGGGAGTCGCCTTTGATGAGTATATGCTTGACGCCTAGGGCGATCGCGGCGCGTAAGCCATCGAGCAGCCCTTCATACTCGGCGATGTAGTTGGATATCTTGTCGATTTTGAAGCACAGCTGGACCGCGTAATACAACTTCTCCCTTGGGTGAGATCAGAACTACGCCTGCCCCGTCGTGGCGACAAGCGAAAGCTCCGTCGAACTTCATGGTCCAGTGGCTGGGCATAGCAGCTCCAGAGGGCTCGTGCTCTTCTCCCAGGGGCTCTTCAGGGGTTGGGTCAGTCCATTCGGCGACGAAGTCAGCCAGCGCTCTTCCTTTGATTACCCTTGTGGTATCGAAGCGCAAATTGAATGGCTGTAGCTCGATGTCCCATCCCGCGACACGGTCTGTTGCGTTTGGGTTGCGCAGGATTTGCTCCAGGGGGAATGAGGTGACCACCGTGATGGGGTGCCCCTGGAAGTAGTGACGCAGCTTTCTTGAGGCGACGAGTAGCGCGAGGAGAAGCTTCTGCTGCATCGTGTACCGCTCGCGAGCATCACGCAGCACTGTGCTGACGAAGTAAACTGGATGCTCGACGAGGGTAGTTCCTGTTGCCTTGGTGTCTTTCGCCTGAGGTGGCATAGCTTGACCCTCGAGCGGGTTTGCCTCAGGGGGCTTGCCCTGTGCCTCGAGGGGGTTGGCCTCAAGTGGATTGACTTGTGCCTCGAGGGGGTTGGCCTTAAGGGGCTTGACTTGTGCCTCGAGGGGGTTGGCCTCAAGGGGCTTTGGGCCTGGGGTTGGGTTTGTGAGTGCTTCCTCTTCTTCGAACTCCTTATCAGGAGGCTTTTTCTTTGGAGTGGTTGCACTCTTCTTGTGGAGTACTGGATCTTCTCTTTCCACTACCAGGACATCACTGGCTGTTTGTGGAGTAGCTGATAAGTACAGCTTCATGTGCTCGCCAGGCCTTGGGGCGACCATTACTGGCGGGCTGGCCAGATACTTCTTCAAGTCCTCAAATGCTTTGTCAGCTTCAGGGGTCCACTTGAAAGTGCCTGTTCTTTTCATGATCTTGAAGAACGGCAGGGCTCTTTCACCGAACTTGGAGATGAATCTTCCCATGCTGGCCATGCAGCCTGCCAGGCGTTGCATGTCCTTGAGCCTGCGTGGAGGTTGCATGTCTTCTATGGCCTTGATTGTGTCTGGGTTTGCCTCTATACCTCGATGAGACACGAGGAACCCAAGCAATTTGCCTGAAGGGACTCCAAAGACGCACTTGGCGGGGTTGAGCTTGATGTTCACCTTGCGCAGGCTGGCAAAGGTTTCTACAAGGTCTTCGAGGAGTGTATTTCCTTCTCGGGACTTTACGACGATGTCATCGACGTATGCTTCGGCGTTTCGCCCCATTTGCCCGCCAAGGTCTATCCTCATCAACCTCTGAAAGTGGCTCCGGCATTTTTTAGGCCAAAGGGCATACATACGTAGCAATACACACCGCACGGGGTGAGGAAAGCCGTCTTCTCCTCGTCCTCCTTAGCCATTTTTATCTGGTGATAACCAGAGAAGTCATCAAAGAAACAGAGGAGGTCGTAGCCTGCCGTGGAGTCCACAATCTGGTCAATTCTGGGCATGGGATAAGGGTCTTTGGGGCAGGCCTTGTTTACATCAGTGTAATCGATGCAGATACGGCCTCCTCCGGCGGGCTTTGGGACTACCACACCGTTAGAGAGCCAAGTGGGATGCGCGACTTCGCGAACAACTTTTGCCGCTTTGAGCTTTTCGACCTCCTTTACGATGAATGCTTGCTTCTCGGGGGCTTGCTTTCTTGCTTTTTGCTTGATGGGGCGCGCGTTTCGGCACACGGCCAAGTGGTGCTCGATCACCTCCCTCGGTACACCAGACATATCTGACGGTGTCCATGCGAACATGTCAGAGTTTGCCCGGAGGAAGGCGACGAGCGCGCTTTCCTATTTGGGAGGCAGCGCGGCGCCAATGGTGACGCTAGCCCCCGAGCCTTAAGCCCCCGAGCTTCCTGAGCTCAGAGAGATCTTCTTGGTAGCAGTCGCCTCCTAGGAGAACAACTGCTTCTTCTTCTTGGGCCTCTCGAGAGGCTCTTGGTCCTCTTCTGCGGGGAAGGCCATGGCGGCGGTCTTGTAGGCCTTCTCAACAGCGCAGGTAGCGTCCAGGACATGCCCGCGAATGGTGATCGTGCCAGTGCTGCCGGGGATCTTGACCATGTTGTACGCATGGTGCGTGACAGCCATGAACTTCGCAAGCGCGGGGTAGCCGAGGATGGCGTTGTACGGCAGGCCGATGTGCGCGACATCGAAGTCGATGTACTCGGTGCGGTAATTTTCCTCGCTCCCGAAGGTGACGGCAAGCCTGACCTGGCCTAGAGGCTCGATCGAGCCGCTGGTGACCCCCGTGAAGGGCCTCGAGGGCATAAGCCGCTCGTAGGGCACTTGAAGCGCTTCGAACGTATCTATGGAGATAACGTTCAGGCCTGCTCCGCCATCGATGAGCGTCTTGGAGACAGCCACATTGTCGATGGTGGGGGTGCAGACCTGCGGGAGGGTTTCAACGGTCTTGGTGGACTTGGGTGGTCCTGAGCGTCGAAGGCGATGGTGTACTGTGACCACTTGAGGGGCCTGGAGGTTTCCGTGCTTGGGAGGGCGGCGTTGAGCTCGCGGGCGAACTGCTTGAACTGGTTGTTCGACTTCAGCGCCTACGCCCCCCGAGGATGCAAGCAATGGCAGCTCTCGGGGCTTGGTAGCCGTCGTCTTCCTCGTCAGGGAGGTTGCCGTTCTTTGCCGCGGTGTTGGCTTGATTTCCAGACGGTTTCTGGTAGCCGCCCTTGCGTCCGCTCCCGCGGTAGCCACGGCCTTCTGCTTGCTCGCGCTCCTTGCTCAACCTTTTGAGGTCGAAGCAAGACTCCGTGGAGTGGCTGCGCCTGTTGTGGTAGATGCAGAACGGGCGGTGATCATCTCTTCTTTCTCCAGGCTCAGGGGAATCCCTGCGGGTGCCCTTCGCGTCAGGCTCTGCCGCGAGAACTGCGGTAGCCTTGCGCTTGGGATCCTCCTTGGCCTCCTTCTTCTTCTGGCTCCTTGACCCCTAAGCGTGATCGTCCCCTCTCGAGGACATCTTCACGAAGAGGAGTCCTTCTTCAGCCTTGGTGCACTTGTCCGCCAAGTCGAACAGCTTGACCACAGAGGTGAGCTTGTCGTGAATCCCCAACTTCTCGAGCATCCTGCTGTTCGTGACGCCCTCGCGGAAGGTGGCGATGACTTGAGTGTCAGGGATGTTCGGAATCTTGTTGCGCACTTGGCTGAAGCTGGATGTACTTGCGCAGCGTCTCATCCTTCCTTTGCACCACGACGCGCAAGTCGTTGTGGGTGAGGGCGCGCTCGTACGTCCCCTTGAAGTTGGAGACGAACTGCTTGCAGAGCTCCTCCCAGGAGTTCACAGAGTCCTCAGGGAGATTCAGGAGCCACGACAGCGCGGAGTCGCGAAGCGCGTGAGAGAACCAGCTAGCCATGACCTTGTCATCTCCTCCCGCAGCTTGGATGGAGGTGGTGTAGAGCTGCAGGAACTCGATGGGGTTGCTGGAGCCGCCGTAGTCCTTGGGGAGGGCAGGCCGGAACTTTGGGGGCAAGACCACACGACGCAGAGAACGGGTGAACGCCATGCAGCCTGAGGCGTACATGGCGACCCGGTGCTGAAGCACGACGCGGTTCTGCTGGCCCGCCTGGCCAATCTCCTCCACGAGCCTGTTCTGGCGGTCTCGCTGGAGCCCCATTCCCACGCGGGCGTCGGGCGCGGTGTGCTGCACGATCATGCAATCGTGCGGCGAGGTCGTGTGCGAAGCAGCCTTCCGAGCCGCGGCCGGTGCGGGCCCCGGAGGTGGCGGAGGCGCATCTGTTGCGAACGTGCCCGCGAGAGAGGGGTGCACGCTGGACTGCGTCGGAGCAGGGCGCGTCGTGGCGATGCCGACGAGGTGGTTGAGGCGTTGGAGCCACTACTCGTGGGCCTCAACGGTGGGCTGGTATCGTAGCAGATCTTGCGCCATAAGCAGCGCGGTGTGGGGCGCCGGGTCCGTCCTCCCAGGGCCGGAACCGCACGGGCGTTGCGTCGCGTGCGACGACTGCGCGTCCTCCTGGTGCTCGGAGTTGTGCTCCGGCGCTTCGGCGTGCGGGCCGGAAGGAACGCGCTCTCCGCGGCGGGGTCATCCCCGCTGTGCGCGGGTGGTCGCGGCGCCCGGCGGCGCGCGTGCTCCCGCGGGCGCACGTCGGTTTGCGCGGGCGACGCGGGTGTTCACCATGGCGCGGAGACGAACTCGAAGTTTGTAGACGCGCCTCAATCCCCTACCTGGTGCGCCAAATGTCGGGTTATGACTCCCAAGAACCGGGGGTAGTCACTTCCTGGAGTGTAGTTCGTGAAGGGGATTGTGAAGGGAATATGCCCTAGAGGCACTTAATAAACATAGTTTATTGGCAATATACCAATCGTTCATTATATGTTTTACACCATGCTATAACTGTATTAAGCGGAAACATTAATACAGGTGTGGTAGATAAACAACCAGGTCCCTAGTAGCCTCTACTAAGACTAGTTTCATTGCGCGATTGATGATCGAGGTTTCCCGATCATAGGGCATGGCGCCGGTCGGCAATGGAAGTCATATCGTTAGGAGTAACGATGTGATGGACATACCCAGTATTTATAGGACATAGTCATTACGCCTTAAGACCGTGAGATCAACTCTTATTGTTATCCCTGAAAGATACTTTGATCGCACCAAACGTCGCATCTTATCTAGTGTGACAATAACGGTGATACTTTTGGGTATCGGAAGGGGGTAGTTGAGACGAGGGGTCAACAGCGGGATTTGTCAGTCCGCATAGCCGGATAGATACTCTAGGGCCCACTCGGTGAGATTATGTCAAATGAGTTTGCAAACATGTGACTAGGTCACCAGCTGACATAATATCATAGACGAGTAGAAGATAGCGATGTCGGTAACGAGATCATGCTAGGTATGGAGATATCTGAGAATGATGCTCGGACACGCTAAGTATCGTCATGACAAAGGGTTTAAGACTATACGTCCAGGTTTGATAGATGAAAGTCATTCGTTATATCACAGGGATTAATTCATGGGGTCCAGGCCTACGAGTTAGTCGTTGATCATAGAGGAGTCTTGATCGTACCTGTTATTATATCGAACCGCTAGGGTAACACACTTAAGGGGTTTCGACAAGACAACCGGAAAGGAAAGAGATCACCGGGAGCGTCCCGGGAGGGGTCTGATGGAGATCGGGCAGCGCCGAAAGAGTTTTCGGAGCTAGGAAAAATTATATATATTATGTTTGATATTAATTAGTGTAATTAATATGCAAATATGATTTTATATATTTATTTTCGAATTTATTTAGGCTGATTTCCCTAAATGGGCCTTCTGGTCGAAAGAAGGCCCGTGCGGGGTAAAACCCTCAAGGGAATTTTGTGGGGGAGGCTTGGCCGGCCTAGGTGGGCCAAATGGGGCCCACCTAGGGCCGGCGCACCATCCCTAGCCGCACCATGGCTGTGGGATAGTCCCACATTGCCTGGCTAGGGAGGTTGGCTCCCTCCGGGAGCCTATATAAGAACGGGCACCCCTGGCCTTTTAATTCACCAATTAATTCCCAATTTTCTCTCTCGATCTCAGGGTTCCCTTTTCGGAGCCGCGCCGAGTAGAGGAGGGGGATCTCTTCCACCATAGCCCGCTGCGCGCTGCTGGTGTTCCGGTCCAAGTCTTCCGCTGCTCGTCCTGGACTGGAGCTTCGGAGGCCGTCGTCTCCACCGTATGTGTGTGACGCCCTGCGAGGTGCAGCTCTAGCGGTACTCGGAGGCCTACTTCCTCCACCCGACCTCGGGGTCATCTTCGTCGCGCCGAGTTCTCCGCGACCTAGAGGTCGGCTACGGCGTCTTCATCGTCAACGCTTGTGCGGGAGCGTAATCCCCACTATTCGGTCTACGAGGGTATGTATTCCGATCTCCGCCGTACTACTATATGTGCATAGTGTAGATCTTGGCTAGTTTAAGGATATCGTTGCTAGGAAAATTTTTGTTTTCTGCACACGATCCCCTTCAGTGGTATCAGAGCCGATCTATCGTAGATATCGCTGTACGCTGTTAGAACCCGTGTTCTACACGGGGGCACCGTTCCTGTTATTTGCTACCCTCTAGCGTGCACTTGTGATTCCAGCGGCATTGAGTTGATGAAGCCGCCCGGACCGACTTTACGCGTACGCTTACGCGAGACTGGTTCCACTACTGACATACGGCTTGTACCGTATCTGTGCCTGGCGGGTGCCTGTTTCTCTCTCTTTAGTTGCCTTTGCATTTTCAATGGAGGTCCCGAAAGGGATGCTTAAACATGCAATTATTGGATCGTTGTTGTGGTCATAAGGTTCGTAGGTATGAAGTGGTTCTATTTACGAAAGCCCCAAGCCACGTAAAATATGCAAAAGATAAAGTAGAAGCGTCTAACTTTATTTTGCAGGGGCTATGTGATATGGTCAAGGTAGGTTTATTAAATTGTTTATAAACTACGGGCGCCAAGAAGACCATGGCGCAATGGACTATATCACATTGCATTACATTTGATGTTTTGTGTGCATCTTATATTGTGTGATTGTGTATATAGTATAAATTAGTTACACGGCGGTAGTTATATAAGATGATCCCTTCAAAATACCACCAGTGTTCTCCCTCCAACGCACACCACCAAGAAAGTTCTACGTTATGAGGCAGGCCGTGATGATCGGGTGTCAGACATCTCGTCGTTCGCATACAGTGGGTGTAAACCATGTTGCACAAGCGTCAGCGTGGAGGTTTTTTGGTGGCGAGCCTAGCATATTCAGAAATATGGCCTCGGAACAGGAAGACCGAAAGGTCGAGCACGAGTCACAAAATTGGTGTGGCGGACATTTGTCTACTCTTAAAGTTGTGCCGCCGGCTCTGATGATGAGGGGTGGTGCAATGGATGGGGGTCGTGTAATCGCTTAAACGACCAGGAGGGATGTTCGTTTGAGTGGGAGTTCGGATAGTTATTTTCTAAAATACTAGAACTCAGAATATAATGAACAGAGTCTGTTTTGCAAACCTTTGTAGATATTAACCATTGTGATAGCATCTTTTTCAAAGTAGGTGCATTCCTGCGTTTGAGAAACTTAAAAGGTTGGGTCCAAACTTCATAGTTTTATTCTTGAGCTTGAGGATACTCCTTGTTTAAACCGTTAGCTCTTTGTGTTACAATACCCGCTAGGAGATAAACCCGGAGATTCCGCTAACAAAAGATAATTTTGATTATCGGATTTTGTGCGGATGATATCATCATAGTCCAGTGTATGCTATGATCTCTGCCATAAAGAACCAACGGTGGGTACGAGTTTTTAGATCGCGAACATATGATATGGTCGCTAAACTCGGGGTACCCCAAACGTTGGGTTGATGAAGTTTATCAGTACTTTGACTGATTGTCTTCTCAACCAAGATGGAAGAGAATACACACATTGAGGGAGCACGTGGCGGTCATACTTAATGACATATGTTCATGATTAATGAACATTGAGACGCCTCGCTCAGCTCAATTACTGGATGACAGACATCGTTGCCAAGTGCAAATCCTCTGTCATAGACTATGTCATGCAAGGGGAATCGTTCACCTTCATGGTTCTTGATTACGGTGGAAGTATCAATAAAATGAAACAGATCGCCGGAAGTCATCAATGATGATGGTGTATATGTGATATACATGTTATGAATGTTTTAGCTAAGCAAGTACTCGTAGTAGTGACTAAGTTTTGAACTAGTCATGTTTTGTTAAAAACCAGGTTTACTGCTTGAGTAGTTTGAAAGGATGAGGCGACATTGCGTGTTGATAATGGCAGTCAAATTGTTGTGACGTCCATAGACACTCTCCCTCTAGATCTACCATTTGAATAAATTCTTTATGATCGGGTGTTGGTATGATCGTTACAAGTGTGTCTCCTCTAGCGAGACACTTGTTCATACATGATAGTGACAAATTGGTGTCCTATGTTTATGAAGTAATGATCATATGTCGGTTTGAATTTAGATGGTAGAAGCTCCCACATACATAATATTAATGCCAAAGGATACAAACTTAATAAAGACACCACATATGTGTGGCACTACCGTTTAGTCATGTCAATGTTATAGTCAATGCATTAGCTCCACACTGGATGGACCTACAAGTCCTAAGATTTGATCTTTTGACACTTGCAAAATAACTGTGACACCGTTTTCGGAAAAACGGGCATATAACTTATTGATAGTCATACATGGAGATGTATGTGGTTCAATAAAGTAATTGACGGGTAGTGGAGACCTTTATTTCGTGAACTTCACTGAACGTTTTGAGTATAGCTTGTTGAGAATCATGCATATGGGTGTATGTGAATCAATGAAGTACTTTAACGTGTAGTGGAAGTATTTATTTCATAGACTTCATGAACATTCGAATAGATATATGGATATCCACTCGGGGAATGTTGGCCTGGAAATTTTGATTCAATGAAACAAGTCCAGAATGAAGTAGGAAATAAACTTAACAAGAAAATCAAATTCCCGCGATGCAAATCGTGGAAATAAAGATTTGAGTTATAATGTTGGCACATCATTGGAAGACTTGTGAGAAGAGTTCCACAAATTACGTCGCATGGAACATCATAGTGTTATGGTGTGTTAGGACGTCGTAATTACACCCTATCGGATAGTGTGTGTTAAATAAATCTCTTACCGAATTATTGTGATCATTAGAGTCATATGGTAGAAACGTAAACACTCACGTTAGCAAATAGGGAAACCATTTGAATCCATGGAGACAATACCATACGAGTGATGGCATGGCTTTTAGCCTGGATTGTCGTTTCAGCAATTTAGGTTTTCGATGTGATCAAACCTAAAATGGATTAATCTTTGTAGTAGACCCTACCTTAGGAGTTAGTTGGGTACATGTCTCACGACATAGGCAAAATCATTGCCGGGATATACCTTGCGAAAGAAATAGTTTCTTGTCCGAGGGTATAAGTGAGAAAGAAAGTAGAGCGAGACGAAGTTAGTGAACTTCCTCTCCAGACATCAGAGTGGCGCAACCGAAAGTGTGTTCGGTGTCAGGCTCCACAGCTTGAAAAAGCTGATGATTCAAGATCATGATGTTCTGAGCTCATACTAAGAGCGTAGGCATACGAGGTTGTGTTCCACATTGTGTGTTACGACAATCTTGCTATGAATGTCATATTAATGGAATATGATAGACCTACGAACTACGAAGAAGAGATGGTGAACCTAAGTTCGAGAAATGGCTGTGAGTCATTTATGATCCGAAATAAAATCCATATACGATTACCAGGTAATGACTTGGGAGATCTTCTTGATGGCATCTAGGATGATGATAGTATATGGAGTTTTATGAGAGAGTAGATATTGAGCAGATTCGATTTGTCGTGAAACAGTTCCGACAAACCACATGAGACTTTGTCTCAAGTGGCGAAGCCTAAATCTATTCTGGGTCGTTTAGCAATTAGTATAATTTCGAATGAGAAATTGATAGATGGATGAGAAAACCATGGTTCTTAATAGTGTAATTAAGAATGGTTTGTAATCCTGAGGATGCTAAACATGTGTGCAAACTTTGGTTGTCCATTCATGGGCAGAAGCAAGCATATCGGAGCTGGAATCTTCACTTTGATAATGTGATCAAAGGATTTTGGAGTTGTCCAAAATAGTTGAAGAAACCTACATTTGCAAAGTTTTGAGTGGGAGCTAAGTAGCTTTTTTGATCTTATATGCGGAAGGCATATTTGAGTGGGAGCTAAGTGTCATTCGTGATTTGGTATGTGACAACATATTGAATGACACAGATACTCTAGTAGAGTGTAAAGGATTATTTAAGTGATTACATTTTCTATGAAATGAAGTTAGGAGTATTAGGCATCCGATTTATAATTGTATAGATCAGAAGGGGCTTAATAACATTAGGTCGGAATATTTCCTAAGTCAAGATTCTGAAGTGTTCCAGAATAGGACAAGCGAAGAAAGAGGTTCTTGCTTGTATGACTAGGTAAAATATTAAGTTTATCTTGGCATTTTCAGTTATAGAAAATGATGTTAGACATTATCTATGTATCAGTCATAGATGCTATCAGACTGAAAGCTCGACTTAGTGTGACCCGAGTTCTTGGTTAAAGAACAGGTTCTAGAGTGATCCTTGTGTGGATCAATGAACAAACGTTAAGTTTATTCTTCAGTGTCTATGAGAACTGAAGATAGGTTTTCTAGTAACGGGTAAGAGTGGAATGGCAACTTGCCGTAAAGCGGTTACGATGATGCAAGTTATTACACTGACCCATACGACTAGAAATCTCATATAGGAGATGTCTTTTATTTTGAAGATAGACATGGTTAGTTTGCGAAGTCGCATATGAATGCACAGTCGCCTAATCTACATAGGTATATAAATATATCGCGACTTTAGAAGTAGCAAGTGTGATTGGACTGAGCAGTTTTCTGAGCGTAGGTGGTCCCTTAATAGATCTTTCAGACTTTTAAGGCGCATGCTACGCGAATGCTCGAGTCTCACTCCATCCACTGGGATATATTTCACCGTCATCGTAAGATACGGGATGATGTCAAACTAGGTGACATAGAAGTGTTGCAAAACACATATAGATCTCAATGTGTGAGTTCTATCGATTGTATTCCTCTTCCACGAGGCAAGCAGGCACCAAGATGCTATGGGTGTTGAGCTTTTACCAAGTTGTAAACTAGATTAAGTGTTACTCTAGTGCAAGTGGGAGACTGAAGGGAATATGCCCTAGAGGCACTTAATAAACATAGTTTATTGGCAATATCCCAATCGTTCATTATATGTTTTACACCATGCTATAACTGTATTAAGCGGAAACATTAATACAGGTGTGGTAGATAAACAACCATGTCCCTAGTAGCCTCTACTAAGACTAGTTTCGTTGCGCGATTGATGATCGAGGTTTCCCGGTCATAGGGCATGGCGCCGGTCGGAAATGGAAGTCATATCGTTAGGAGTAACGATGTGATGGACATACCCAGTATTTATAGGACATAGTCATTACGCCTTAAGACCGTGAGATCAACTCTTATTGTTATCCCTGAAAGATACTTTGATCGCACCAAACGTCGCATCTGATCTAGTGTGACAATAACGGTGATACTTTTGGGTATCGGAAGGGGGTAGTTGAGACGAGGGGTCAACAACGGGATTTGTCAGTCCGCATAGCCGGATAGATACTCTAGGGCCCACTCGGTGAGATTATGTCAAATGAGTTTGCAAACATGTGACTAGGTCACCAGCTGACATAATATCATAGACGAGTAGAAGATAGCGATGTCGGTAACGAGATCATGCTAGGTATGGAGATATCTGAGAATGATGCTCGGACACGCTAAGTATCTTCATGACAAAGGGTTTAAGACTATACGTCCAGGTTTGATAGATGAAAGTCATTCGTTATATCACAGGGATTAATTCATGGGGTCCAGGCCTACGAGTTAGTCGTTGATCATAGAGGAGTCTTGATCGTACCCGTTATTATATCGAACCGCTAGGGTAACACACTTAAGGGGTTTCGACAAGACAACCGGAAAGGAAAGAGATCACCGGGAGCGTCCCGGGAGGGGTCCGATGGAGATCGGGCAGCGCCGAAAGAGTTTTCGGAGCTAGGAAAAATTATATATATTATGTTTGATATTAATTAGTGTAATTAATATGATTTTATATATTTATTTTCGAATTTATTTAGGCTGATTTCCCTAAATGGGCCTTCTGGTCGAAAGAAGGCCCATGGGGGGTAAAACCCTCAAGGGAATTTTGTGGGGGAGGCTTGGCCGGCCTAGGTGGGCCAAATGGGGCCCACCTAGGGCCGGCGCACCATCCCTAGCCGCACCATGGCTGTGGGATAGTCCCACATTGCCTGGCTAGGGAGGTTGGCTCCCTCCGGGAGCCTATATAAGAACGGGCACCCCTGGCCTTTTAATTCACCAATTAATTCCCAATTTTCTCTCTCGATCTCGTGGTTCCCTTTTCGGAGCCGCGCCGAGTAGAGGAGGGGGGTCTCTTCCACCATAGCCCGCTGCCGCGCTACTGGTGTTCTGGTCCAAGTCTTCCGCTGCTCGTCCTGGACTGGAGCTTTGGAGGCCGTCGTCTCCACCGTATGTGTGTGACGCCCTGCGAGGTGCTGCGCTAGCGGTACTCGGAGGCCTACTTCCTCCACCCGACCTCGGGGTCATCTTCGTCGTCTTCGTCGCGCCGAGTTCTCCGCGACCTAGAGGTCGGCTACGGCGTCTTCATCGTCAACGCTTGTGCGGGAGCGTAATCCTCGATATTCGGTCTACGAGGGTATGTATTCCGATCTCCGCCGTACTACTATATCTGCATAGTGTAGATCTTGGCTAGTTTAAGGATATCGTTGCTAGGAAATTTTTTGTTTTCTGCACACGATCCACTTCAGATTGAACACGGTGGTCTAGACCCTCGACTGGCTCCGCGACGCTGCTCGTCGGACCCGAAGAAGACACACACACACGAAGGGAGACACCAGCCTTTACCCAGGTTCACGGCCCTCGTGGGGAGGTAAAACCGCTACTCCTGCTTTGTCTCTATTAGATGTGGAAGGTTACAGTACAACGGAGCTTGACGAAACCCCCTTGAGGCAATTCTTGCCTGGGGAGGGAAACGATCGTCCTCTTCCTCCTCAAGGCGGAGGCTTTCCTAACAAGTGTAGCTAGGGTTTACAAGGGTTGCAGTGCGCAAAGAGCCGACCTCCGCTACGATGGACGTCTTGCTCCTTTTATAGGCGTCTTTGGCCTTCTCCTTCAGCTTGGCCTTCCAGGTGGTTCCCACATGCCAGTGGCAGGGTGGTGTAGAAGTCCACCGTGCTCCATCCGTCCATGGACTCGGTCCATTGCTAGTAAAGGTGGGTGCGGTGGCCGACCCGCGGCCGACCGCGCTGTACTGCCCGCAGGAAGGGCAGTCTCTGCGGTGGAGCCCACGATGACGTCCTCCTTTGGAGGGTTGTGCTGTCCACCCGCTTTATCGTCAGAGTAGAAGGTCCTGGCAGCTGCGCAGCAGGTGGAGCTGCTTTGTTGACCACTTTATCGCCAAGGACAGCGACGGGGGCGCGTGCGACACGGCATGTGCGTGGCAGAGGCCACGTGCATCTTGCCGTGCTTCCTTGGCCGCGACGTTTCCCCTCAGGCGTGGGGAGGCCTGAGGGGAGATTCCTGCGGGGCTCCCTCGAGGCGTGCGGGCGCCTCGGGAGGGTCCCCTTAGGCGAGAGGTAACTTGAGGCCCTCGTTTCCTCCTCAGGCCCTCGAGGGGAATTGCCTCTCGAGGGTCCCGCCAGGTGGTGATGCCTGGTCCATAGTCGTTTCGTCCGACTTGCCCGCGTGCGAGGCCGGGGGGGAATGGGCTCTACATACCTCAGTTCCCACTGGGCCGACAAGATTGCCTCTCGAGGGTTACGCCAGGTGGCGAGGCTTGGTCCTTAGTCGTTTCGTCTGATCAGCCCGCGTGCGAGGCCTGGGGGGAGTGGGCTCTCCATACCCTAGTTCCCACTGGGCCGACAGTCGACTCGCTATGGTTTGAGTATATCAGATTGCACGTAGTCCTACCGTCTCCCTCCAGACCCTTACATAATGGGTCAGGTCTCAGTAGTTTTAATGCGACTAGAACTATATCTCTAAACATATTAGGTCGGCACGAAGCCTCTTTACTTGATCCATACTCCAGCTCTTTTGGACATCATCTTGATCATATCTTTTACACGGGCCTCTAGTTGGGCCTTCTAGCGGATCACTCCTTATTATAGCCGGCTGCGTATACCCGTTGGGTATAACCACATCAATAGGCACATAAGCGATGAAGAAATGAAAGATAAACATAACGGGGACACGAGATTTAAGGTGGAAAATCCTTCCAACACCAGAAGATAAATAACCACAGGCGTCATCTAGCAAATCTTCACTATGATCAGGTGAGGTTACAAACACCGGTTATTTATAACTTTCGACTTATCCCAACCGGCAGGGTTACAGTATGTATATTTAGTGACATTATCCTAGGTCGGTTACAACCCTACGCAGAAACGACTCGTACCATAGCGGGGACACTCACTTTGTTCGTCCGAAATTAGTTTTTATCTTAATGAATTTGAATCATCACAAAATTACAATAATTAGTCTTATAATGTTTCAACTGGGTTAGACTAGTCATAGTGGGGAGTATCATATACTTGTATCATGCATATGATACATGTTACTACTTTCACTATGAGGAGTAACATATTTGTGGTATCATATAGTGTTGTATTAATTAGGTTGTATACTCATCTTGTCTTAAAATGCGTTATGTTACGATATCTATGATAACACTATAGTCTCTTTCATGATCATTAACTGTAGTGTCACATCATCTTTTTGCCAACGTGTCATGCTACTATCCACTATCACTAGTTAGATCGAAAATACAAAACTGGACTGGATTGGAGGGAGTACATGAATTGTGAACCTTATTTATGACAAGTTTTAGGATAACTCTAACTGCTTTTAAGACGAACGAGATCTTTTAAGGGATGTATACGTCGATCGGATGGCAACGGGCTGAGGACTTGGAGAGCAACGTACAACAACCGTCGTCCCTTCGAATGGCCAAACCTAACGACCATATTTTAGTTACCGATAGTGACGACCGATTAGGTGCCAATTTCTGAATCAAGGAGCAGGTAAGAGAGAGAGAGACGATGCTTTATTCCTGCCCATACACCACAAAGGCTAAACGTATCTTCTGTTTATGATACTTCGGAAATCGTGACAGCTTACATAGATTAATCAACCACTTGCTTCCTCTTATTTTATGGTGAATAAAGCCAGCTGCCTTGTTCGCTGTCCAAATGGTGGACGGAGAATGCACCAACTCTTTATTATCTAAAGCCATCGCCACCGGCCTTTGTATATTTGCGTTCGAGTGGTGAGCGTCCTCTGGAGGTCGGAAACGTCTCGACACCTCTCCAGTTCAGTTGTTCAATTATATTAATCTAAATATAAATTAAAATCGTGACTTAGTGCTATAATGACCTGCTGAAACAGTATAATAGTATACTAGGCTAGATATATCTACGTAAATTTCTGTACAACAAACAAGTAAATAATCAGGAGGGATATGAACATATCATACCCGGCAGTTGGCCAATTGGCCGAAGCGGAAGCAGCAGCGCCGTCGGCAGCCCTCTTGTCAGCGACAGCCTTCCCGGTCTCGGCGAGTGCTCATGGTGATGACGAAGGCGACGAGGACGTAGTTGAAGTAGCCGACGTAGTGGATGAAGATTGCCGAGCAGTCGCGTAAGAGACGCTCCCCAAAAACCTAATCACCCCTCTCCCGTACAGGAAACGGAGAGGTCGGGGTTTCGGTGGCCTACTCTTCCGTCGACCGTGTATGCGGCGGACGGGATGGGATCAACGATGTCAGCTACAGCGAGGAGGAACGACGGTGGCGGCTGTGGGCGGATGGTTATGTTTTCTGGTGTTCGCAAGAGAGGAGCGATCTCTCCTTTATACATGTAGCGCAGGAAGCGAGAGGTCCAACAGAAATACGCACAATTAATTCCGTTTAGGCAAATGAATTATGGAAACGGTTGTACTAAAGAGCACTTAAGACAAACGTTTCAACTTCGTATTCATTTTTCATTAAAAAAAACGTTTCATGACCGTTCACATTTTATTCCCGTGTGACAGGCGAGATTCCCGCAACCCGTGTCGTGACGTGACGTGTTGTGTCGTGACGAGAAGAGGTGTGGCGAGGCGGGCGGCGGAGGAGGAGGAGCGCGCGTGTGGTACACAAACATTCTCCTTATAACTCACACCAACTCATACTAGTAGTAAAATGACTCAATATATAACTTGGTGCACATCTCATCCAACTAGCAGTATGGGACTAAACTCACACCACATGCCATGACAACACGGGCTTAGGGATTTTCAGGAATTGTTAATGGGCTAAAAGACCCAATATTTCAGCACTCCCCCACCAAATCCGAAAGACCCATGACGTTGTTATCCGTTCCAAACACTGTTTTGATATATCATTATTTTTAGTAGAGACCTGTTAAGGTTGAACTCCACCTAGAGCAATTAGCTACACTCCTTCACAACTGATATGGACTAGGCATTGAATTGTATGTTTGGTGTAAAGTAGCTTCACTAATTGTTTTACCAGTACTAGGCTACCGAAGGCTGACCCCTAGGGTGGAGCATATTAGTCAGTCCTGACCTTTTTATGAACTTACTAGAGATCACCCTAATCTCATAAACTGTGACCAGCAGTCAGATTCATATAGGTGTGTTCCTCCAAATATCGCTCTGTAGTATAGCGTCTTGCTTATCCAAAGTTTTGGAACACATTAGTACAAACGTCAACCTGCCATACAGTAAAACCGAGAGTATTGGATCTCAACGGAGTGGGTTAGTATAGTTTATTCTCTTCAGTTAACCAATAGCTTGTTTTTCCCAGGTCCCACTTCACGGGATCTCCGATCACATAGGTTGGGTTACTACCATGACAACTCATGTGGGTTTCAAGCCCGTCTCACTCGATGCATTTTCTATCACAACATGTGATAGCCCTTTAGTAAAAGGACCTGCCAGATTCTTAGCCGGCTGGATATAATCCAATGCTATAACTCTGTAATTTTTCAAATTTCTGACAACTTTTAATCTCATTTGTATGTGTTTGTTGGACTACATGTTGTCCTTTGAACTCTGAGTTAATTGGTGCTATGCCATGGTTCTCTAAGTTATATCTGTATGTCCCATACCAGCGTTGTTTCTCTGGTATGTGCCCTGTTTTGCTTGCATATCGGCCAAACGCTTGTTTCCCTCTGGTCAACCTACTTTTACTCGCACTTAGCCTGACTGGTGGGGTCGGCCTGGCGCTGCTCGGCTGGAATTTCCGCGGCTCGGTTGGATTAGTGTGTGGTCGGCACGTGGGGTCGGGGCACTAATCTGACTGGTGGGGCCGGGGCACGAGTCTGACTTGGTGGGGCCGGGGCAAAAGTCTTACCTGGTATTGACTTGGTGGGGCCGGACGGTGCAACCCACATAGAATCAACACTGCTCGCTAGTTGAGTGTGTGCACGGCCTCTTTATATTATACTCCCTCCGTTCTAAATTGACTCAGATTTAGTGCAAGTTGTACTAAATCTGAGTCAATTAAATCAGAAGAGGGAGTATATCACAATATTCCAAAGCTATCGTTAGCATTGAACGGATCTTTCTGGTGTAAAATACGTGTTGGTGTATAGATCTGCCTCTAATTTCTGGAGTAGATAGTTTCGGTGCGGATTATTAGTAATAGGGTGGTCCGAATGAGATGACTGGTTTATCATAAGCGGTTGGTTACATAGAGGTTATATTGCATTAATTATACTTACATCGCATTAATTAACTACGAGTGACAATCAGGAGTGACAATCAGCAGATAAACAAATCCTAGAGCAACTATACAAAGATAAAATCCTGCAGCTATCAGATTAGCCTGCTTCTTCAGATAATTCATCTTCCTTATATGATTGTTCAACTTCTTCAGTTCGCATCTCACTTCTGCTTCCGCAAGCCCCATCGGCGGAGCAACGATGCCCATCGATGGAGCAGAGGGTGCAATCTCCACATCAGACGGCAGAGGAAGGTCGATGTGTGTGCGCCCCTCCTGTCTAAGATGCGCAACGTATTAATCAACCCACTGAAAATGTTTGCATGGATCTAAACTGAGCCCCTGATACGTCTCCAACGTATCTATAATTTCTTATGTTTCATGCTATATTATACCAAGTTATTACATGTTTTATATGCATTTATATAGTTTTATGCATTTTTTGGGACTAACCTATTAACAAGATGCCACAGTGCCAGTTCTCTGTTTCTATTGTTTTTGGTTTCAGAAAAGTACTTAACGAAATATTCTCAGAATTGTACGATTTCTTTTCTGAAGTCCGTTTTTAATCAGGAACGTTGTAGAAAGTCAAACACGAGACGAAGTGGGCGACCGAGGCACTGCCATCAGGTCCTCGCGCGCATGGCTTCTGAGCCGCGCGAGCACGTGGTGTTGGCCCCTCGGGGCGCCACCGACCTCGCCCTTTCGCCTACATATACCGCCCTCCCCCACAGACCAAAACCCCAGCACGGTGTTCGATATTTTCTCCACGGGTCTAGAGCGCCGCCGCCATCGAAAACAAGATTCGGAGGACAGAAGTCTTTGTTCCGGCACCCTGTCGGGACGGGGAATTTCCCCTGGAGCCATCTCCATCGACTCCACTGCCATCTCCATCGCCATTGCTGACTCCTATGATGAGGAGTGAGTAGTTCTCCCCCGAGGTTGCGGGATCTACGGTAGCCATGTGGTTTATCTCTCTCCCATGTGATCTTTATGTGATCATGAGCTTTGTAATCTAGTTGAGTATGTGATGGTACTCGTTATCTATTATGCACTCTAGAGTTTACTTTAATATGAACTCTGGGGTTATTCACAGGTGTAACGGTTACAGTGTGTGCACCGTGTGTGATTCCTTATAAATATAACCCATATATGATGCAAATAAGTTGTAATATGAAGTAATAAAATGTAAAGTTCATGTATGCATTTTACATGCATCACGTATATAAGGGGGTACGCGAAAGCCGAAGGCGAGATGATGTCTGAGGGCTTAACGGGTAGTGCTCACGCGGCCACCCCCTGCCCACGTGAGCCCATTTCGGTTGTGGACATCGTCTCGTGTGCATCCAATGCTCAAACTCCTTCATTTTCCAAAAAAAATGGTGTGCTATTTTCACCGATTTTATTTGCTGCAAAAAAAACCAAAAACAAGACTTTGCTGAGAATAACTTCAGATTCCGAAGAAAATTATGAAGCAAAGAACTTGGTAAAGTAGATACCGTAGCACCACCATTGTGAACAGTGGCATTTTCATTTTCAACAGAGTGCTCCACCCCAACACGAACATGTTCTATAATGATTTTAGGGGATAATTCATAGCTTCCCCCTTTATTTGGAATTAACCCTACAGAAACAGAAAACCCCTTTTTCCATGTTTTTTTACTTTCAGGGAGCATACGACGTCCAAATGACCTAAGATTTAACGGGGATCACTTTTTGGAAGGAAGAAAGAGTACGAGACAAGAAAGAGAAAAAAAAGGAAGTATGAGGGACATTTTGGGTAGGCCCAGCCCCTTGGACCTTGGGTTTGTGGTGGTAACTTGATCTAATCTCTCTATGTATGATCATTGTTGAAGTCCATGGTGCCTTGCATGATTATGGATGTATCTATGTAATTCCTATGGTTGATATTGTGGTGTGAGATGATATTTGTTATGCATTTACCGTTGTGTTGGATCTTTTATGGCTTGTCATACCTTGGAGATATTCTATGATGCATCCATCATATGATGGTTTACGTTATGCATAATGCCTTGTTTATCCATGTCATGAGGTGATTGTCGCCACCAAATGTAGATAGATGAGAGATATGTGGTCATGCACATGAAATATGAATCATTGCACTAGTGTTAAGAATATTGTCCATTATGAAGTATGATGCATGTGGGTACGGGATCACTGGTGTGACATAAGGCATAGGTATTGAGTGACAAAGTACCACCCAACATTCTTTATCTGGGGATAAAAAGGGAGAAGTATGATTTGGGTGTCACAACAACCACGCTAGCCTTACGAGGGTGACCTAGCAAAACAAATGCATATTTATTTCAACTATGTGTTTTAGGAAATATAGTTGTTATAAAGCTACCATTAAAACATGACAATTGTGTGTACTTTATCTACAACATGATAATCACCATAGATGGGAGAGAGAGGATTGAGTGAACCCATGAACCCATGTCCATTGTTCCTATAATATAAAACCTTCGTCTTATCCTCTTGCATTGAAGAGGATTAGGACAATTATATATTCTTGTTTTGTTACATTAAACTTCCATCCATTAAAACAACCATCTTGTTTTTTAAACTTGTTTAGTCCATAATCAACTAAAACTTGTGACACTTTAGTTGTAAGGAATAGACAACTTTTCCTGCTTGCTCCTGTGGATCGATACCAACTTCCACATTGAGAGGTACTATAGTGATCCCCCGCTCTTGGGGGTTACCAATACCTGAGAAAATAACCTACCAGCGAACAGAGCGCCGCAAGAGCCATGATCTTTGTTTTCAGGGTTAGAATGATCCAGGATTTCTCCCCCGAGGGAGGGATTCAGAGGCCGTCTTCAGCGTCATCTTCACCGCCTTCATCCCCATCAACCATGAGCTCCATCTCCTACACCATGGGTGAGTAGTCCGTTCTAAGCATGTGAGGTGGATGGGGATTGGATGAGATTAATCATGTAATTGTACTCGTTGCCCGCGATTAGAAGGTTTTGTCTTGAAGATATTCATCTATTGTGTTTTGTATAGATTTATTCATCTATTGTGTTGATGCACTTTAATTGTGTTTAATGTTTGCTACTAGGTCCCGAGAGGTATGATTTCAATACTGAACTCATTTTTCCCCATCATATAATTGATTTTGGTATCTATCTACAAAGTGTTTTGTCTATTATTATGTTGAACTTGCGAACCCTACAAGTGACATATAGCGAAAACAAGGGAGAGATGTTTTAGTTTGAGGATTTTACATGTTCATGAAGTGTTAATGCGTTGTTCTGGGCTATTCGAAAGGGTAGATCTTAATTACCTGAAGTTTCAAGTTGGCGCCGGTGAAAGAACATTTCTTAATCCTAGTGTTTTGAGTGTTAGTTAACAATACCAATGATGTACTAATCCTATTGCTAAGTATTTCAGTTTGTGTGAGTTGCATATCACATATCCCAAAGCCAAAATGTAGAGAAAAAGAGTTCCTGGAATTCTTCCCAGAATCGGATTATTGGAACCGGAAATTTCCAGGATCGGAAATTCCGGGTCTCCTTCACCTAACAGAAAAATGGCTAAGGAAAAATCAGGAAGTGGTTCTGACTCAGACCGGAAATTCAGCTCGGAAATTTCACTGACTCGGAATTTCCGAGTCACCCTCAGAAATTTGGCTAAGTCAAGATGTCAAAGTGGTTCTGACTTCAACCGGAAATTCAGCTCGAAAATTTCACTGACTCGGAAATTTCCGAGTCACCCTCAGAAATTTGGCTAAGTCAAGATGTCAAAGTGGTTCTGACTTCAACCGGAAATTCAGCTCAGAAATTTCACTGACTCGGAATTTCTGAGTCACCCTCAGAAATTTGGCTAAGTCAAGATGTCAAAGTGGTTCTGACTTCAACCGGAAATTCAGCTCGGAAATTTCACTGACTCGGAATTTCCGGGTGTCACTTATACCAGAATTTCCGGGTCCCCGAGGCAGCCAACGGCCAGATTCTGGGAGGGGGTATAAATACCCCCTCATTCACTCAAGAACAGCTAGCTCTCAGATTTTCTCTCTCCTACTATTCTTGAAAGCTCAAATCATCAAGATCTCCCAATCCCTCCACCCAAATTCGTTGATCTTTGGAGGATTGGAGGAGAAGGCCCGGATCTACATCTTCACCTAAGGGATTTGCATTTCCTCCCCATTTACTTGGGGATTTCGTGGCTAGGGTTTCCGGTGGGAAAACCTAGCTCACCATTGTTGTAATCTTGGTGTTGCCTTGACCTTTTGTGGTCATCTTGAGAACCTCCAATTAAGTTGTGGGTGCGTGCCTCAAGCGTTTGTAAGGGATTCGATCGCCGCCCTAAAAAGGGATCAATAGTGGAATGTGGACTCACAACCTTTGTGGTTGAGTTCATCGGAGAAGAAGGTGAGCCTTTGTGGCGTTGCGGCTAACCTGTTGTGGTAGCGCACACCTCTCCAAACGAGACGTACACCCTTGGGTGGAACTCGGGATTACATCTTCGTCTCCGCGTGCTTCACTCGGTTCCCCTTATCATTGCTCCCTTACTTGCTTGTCTTGTTGGCTTGTTTATCTTGTTATTGGTTAGATTGTCATTTAGGTAAATTCTCCGTAGTTGCATCTCTAGAAATTTTACCTTTGTGTTGAGCGTAAATTTGAAAAGACCTAAAATTTGTAATAGCACCTATTCACCCCCCCCCCCCTCTAGGTGCCGGATTCCCGTTCAATTGGTATCAGAGCCTTGTTCACTTTTAAGGGCTTAACCGCCTAAGTGCAACGATGACGGAATCCGATGCCGAGAGGGCCGCCCGTGAGAAATTAGAGGCGGAGAAGGAGGCGTTAGCCAAAGGGGCAACCATGGCCGATCTTATTGATATGAGATCGTCCTTGGAGGCCCAACTCCTCAAGATGAATGAGATGCTCATGGCACTCTTGAAGTCTAAGGAACCCGAGGCTACTTCTCCCTCTCCTCCTAAGGAGCATGTTGAGAACTCTAAGGAGTCATCTTCGGATGGGTCTAAAGATGTTACTCCAAGTGTTTCCCTCGGGGAGGCGGAAAAGGATGAATCACCTAGCTCCTCTAACACCCACAAAGGAGAGGAATTTCATAATGTCAACCATAATTACTCTCCTAACCCTCCTATCCCTCACCCTCATGTAAACTTTAGAAGTGATCCTCCTAAGCTTAAACCTACTCATTTCTCTCAGTGGCAATTTCTAATGAAGTCTCATCTATGTAGTGCCTCCATTGAGCTATGGCGCATCATTGAAGAAGGATACAAGCCCCATGATCCAACCAACTTGACAAGAAGAGAGGTGGTTGATAGCCAACTCAACGCCACCGCTCTTCATCAACTCCAAATGGCCGTTGGAGAGAAGGACATGGCGCTCATTCAACAATTCTCCACCGCCAAAGAAGTTTGGAATGCTCTTTCCGACATCTTCGTCGGGAATGAGAGCATGAAGAAGAACCGGTATGATGCCTTATGCAATGAGGTGGAAGGGTTCTACAAGTTGGATGGAGAAAGCCACGAGGACATGTACCGGAGGTTGGTGTTGGTTGCCAACTCCTTCAAGAACCTCGGGGCGGTCTACATTGATGACGCTTGGATCAAGAGGAAGTTTGTGACCGCTATCTTGCCCTTTGAGGAAATGGATTTGAAGACACTCCAAGGGAGACATGACTTCGCAAAGATGACATCCAATGAAGTCATGCAAGAGATGACCACATACAAGGTGGCCTCCAAGATTGCACAAGATGCAAGAGCTAGAGCCATAGGGATGCACAAGCATGCCTCAATTGCCTTGAAGGCCACCGTTGAAGAAGAGGATGAAGAGGAGTATGATGATCAAGTCGAGCTATCTAGTGAGACCCTCTCAAGTACTCTTACTCAACACATGGGTCTTGCGGCAAGAACGTTTTGGAAGAACCCCGGAAGGGCCAAAGCGAGGATTGACAAGAAGTTTCCCTCCAATGGAGGAAAGCCATTCAACAAGGTGAGGCTTTGCTATAATTGTGATGACAAAAGCCACTTTGTTGCAGATTGCCCATGGGAGAGAAGAGAAGATCATGGTGGGAGGCTCGTGGCCAAGACGAAGGGCAAGGGGCCCATGCCCATGAAGAAGCCCTACTTCAAGAAGAACCAAAAGATTGTCTTGGTAACTCAAGAGCAATATCCCACCGATGATGAAGATAGTGACAAGGAGAATACTCCAACGCAAGTGGCTGCACTAGCCATTTCTTCCACACCTCCGTCACTCTTCTCCTCACCAAACGAGAGCCCCATCATCAAGAGTGCAAGATGTCTTATGGAAAAGACATCTGAGGTAAAATTGTCCCCCACCTCCATATCCCATGACATTGATGATGGTATGAGCCTAGAAGTGAAGGAAGAAATTATTGCGTTTGATAAATTCATGACTAACTTGCAAGGAGAAGGAAAGAAACACTTTGGCTCAATTAATGAGTCGTATAGGTGAGCTTGAGGATGAGCTTGAATTAAAAGGTGAGATTGAGAGAGAAGATGCACACGCTAAGGTGTCCCTCCAATCCTCTCTCGAAGATGAACAAGAAGCTCATGCTCTCCTCAAGGAGCAACTTGCTAAGATCACTAAGGATCGTGATCTGTACTTTGCTAAATGTAAAATTGTGCAAAATGAAAAGTCTGAGCTTGTATTTTCTCATGCTAGACTTTGCGAAGACTTCGAGTCACTTGAAATACTCACAAGGTATTGACAAGTGATCACGAACATCTCCTCAAGTCTCGTGATCAACTTCAAACTCGGATATTTATTCTTGAGAAACCTAGTACTTCTACTCCTTTGAATGTTGGGATATATCAACTAGGGTTATCTCCAACATGGATCAATCCGGCTAGTCCAGGGTGGTCCAAGGGTGGTAAGGCTGAACCCTGCCGGGCGGCCCAGATAGCTGACGTATAAGGAAGTAGGCGGACGGTCCAGGGAAGGCAGCAGACTGAAGCCCATCAACCCACCAAGCCCGAGATGGAAGGCGGCAACCAAAGCCGACTACAATTAGGACTCTGTTTACTTGCCGGCCAAGTACTTACCTTGTAACCCGGGGTCTGGCCGCCTATATAAGCCGGCCACCGGGAGGCCTTTAGGGCGAAGCTCAACCAAGCTCAGAGACAACTTCGATAGGCATCATACCCATTGTAACATGTTCACGGCTATTGCCTCATAGTGAATTATAGCAGCACGTAGGATCTCGCCACCGCTGTGGGATCCGAAGCTGGGTAAACTCGCCGTGTTCAATCCCGTCCTTGACGACACCAACCTTCTTCCCCACAATCTATACGTAGGCTAGAGGACCCCCGTCTCCTATCAAATATGCTGATACCACGACATTGAATACTAATGCAAATGTTGTCAAGGATAAAGCTAGGATCTTGTTTGTTCCCTCCATGGCAACCGAGCCCAAGACCTCCCTTGATAAAGGCAAGGGGACACTCACTACTCCTCTTCATGAGCGAGTGCCCCACAAGGGTAAGGAAGGTCTAGGTTATGTCGCTAAGGAGAATAAGAAGATGATCAAGAAGAAGACCAAACCCGCACAAGCCAAGAAAGATGATATCGCAAGTGGAAATGCCACAAGGGGCACTCCCACTCGTGATGACTTTGCGGGCATATCTAACCCCAACTATGCTTTATATGTTGATTATTATGGGGATGTCTATGCTAGATACATTGGTCCTTTTGATGGTTACATTGAATATGCTATTTGGGTCCCAAAGACCCTTGTTACTAACCAAAAGGCACCCATTGCAAAATGGGTACCTAAACCAAAGAATTGATTGTGTGTAGGGACTTGCTTCCGGAGGATCGAAATGGATAATTGATAGTGGGTGCACTAGTCATATGACCGGAAGCAAGGAAATTGTAACGGAGTTGAAACCTAATGATGATCAAATGACCGTTACATATGGTGACAATTCAAAGTCTAAGGTAATAGGCCTCGGCAAGGTGGTAGTGGCACCGAACATCACACTTGTGAATGTTTTGCTTGTCGAGTCCCTAGGTTTCAAATTGATCTCCATCCATTCTTTAACTTGTTTGGGTTATATCGTTGTCTTCAAAAAGGAGATGGTTATCCTCATGCAGAGCAAGTCTCTCAATGTGTCTTTCGTTGGGTACATTGAGAATGGGCTCTATGTGATTGACTTCTCCGGAGTCACCACTTCCCATACAATGTGCCTATTCGCGAAGGCGGACTTGGGTTGGCTATGGCATCGCCGACTAGCCCATGTCAACATGAGGACTTTGCAAAGTCTCCACAAGGGTGGCCATATCCTAGGACTAAAAGACCATGTTTCTTTCTCGAAGGATCGAATGTGTAGGGCTTGTGTTGAAGGAAAAATGCATGACATTCACCATCCAAGCACGACCATCATTTCTTCAAAAAGGGTTTTGGAGCTTCTCCATGTTGACCTCTTTGGTCCCATTCCGGAAGCTAGTCTTGGTGGCAAGAAATATTGCTTTGTGATTGTTGATGACTATTCAAGATACACATGGGTTTTCTTCAATTCAATTCAAAGATGGAGACTCAACAAACTATCATCGACTTCTCCAATGAAGCTCAACGTCAACACAATGTCCCTATCTTGGTGATAAGAAGTGACAACGGGTCCGAGTTCAAGAACTACACCTTAAACGAGTTCCTTAGTGAAGAAGGGATTCGTCATCAATATTCCGCTGCTTATACTCCCCAACAAAATGGTGTAGCCGAAAGGAAGAATCGCACTCTTATTGAGATGGCAAGGTCGATGATGGCCGAGTTCAAGTCCCCTCACAACTTTTGGGCCGAAGTCGTCAACACCGCTTGCCATTCATCCAACCGACTCTTCTTCCGCAAAGGACTCATGAAGACCCCTTATGAAGTGCTTACCGGGAACAAGCCCAATATCTCTTACTTCCGAGTTTTTGGTTGTAAGTGTTTTTATCTCATCAAAGGTGTTCGCTTAGGCAAGTTTGAATCTAAGTCTCTTGAAGGGACATTTGTGGGCTACGGGTCCGAATCCCACACTTATAGAGTCTATGATAAGGCCTCGCGCATAATCATAGAAACTTGTAGTGTGGTGTTCGAGGAGAATGACGGCTCCCTTGTGGAGCAAAGTGGTGTTTCCGTTGTAGGTGATGATCAACCTCAAGATACTATCCGAAGAATGGGGTTGGGAGTCCACCGCCCCGTTGAACTCTATTATGAGGTTGCTCAACAAGGATCAAGTTCTTCACATGTGGTGGCTACCCCAACACAAGAAACACCCATCGACAACACCGTGCCCAATACGCCTAGCCAAGAAGAAGCACAAGATTCTCCAGCTGCTCCTGGAATTTCCGGAGGGCCGGAAAATCCGGTTCAAACTGGAGTCGGAAATTCCGGTGATTCGGAATTTCCGGTCCATAATGAACCCGGAATATCCGGTCCTGCTGACATTCCCGGTGGCAGCTCGCAGCAAGGCCAAGATCAACCCTCTCCTTCACCGATGGACATCACTCCAATGGTTGATCAAGGCCATCAATTCAGTCAAGGCGGAAACATGAATGATCAAGATGATCAAGCGATTCGTCCCACCACTCGGAGGGAAATCGAGATCCGCCGTTTGAATAGGGTTGGCACCTCACAAGAATTAAGAGCTCTATCTCTTGACAAGGTGCTTGGTGATGTGAGAAGCAAGGTCTCTACCCGAAGACAACTTGCAAGCTTTAGTGAACATCCAGCTCACATCTCCATGGTGGAACCCAACAAGGTCTTTGAAGCTCTTGAAGATAAAGATTGGCTTGATGCTATGCATGAAGAGCTCAACAACTTCGAGCGCAACAAGGTGTGGAAGTTGGTGGAAAGACCCAAAGATTGCCGCAATGTTATCGGCACTAAGTGGATTTTCAAGAACAAGCAAGATGAACATGGCATGGTGGTGAGGAACAAGGCAAGATTGGTGGCTCAAGGTTACTCCCAAATTGAAGGCATTGACTTTGGAGAAACCTATGCGCCCGTGGCTCGACTTGAGTCAATTCGTATTCTTCTTGCTTATGCCTCTCATCATAACTTTAAGTTGCAACAAATGGATGTCAAATCCGCTTTTCTAAATGGTCCACTAAATGAACTTGTTTATGTTAAGCAACCACCAGGGTTTGAAGACCTCAAGTATCCGAACCATGTCTACAAGTTGGATAAGGCACTATTTGGCCTTAAACAAGCCCCACGAGCGTGGTACGAGCACCTTAGAGAACTACTTGTAGACCGTGGATTCCAAGTTGGGGAAATCGACCCCACACTTTTCACTAAGAAAGTTAATGGAGAGCTTTTCATTTGTCAATTATATGTGGATGACATTATATTTGGTTCGACTAACAAAGCATTAACGAAGAATTCTCTAAGCTTATGACTGACAGATTTGAGATGTCTATGATGGGTGAGATGAAGTTCTTTCTCGGATTTGAGATCAAACAATTGAAGGAAGGAACGTTCATCAACCAAGCAAAGTACATTCAAGACATGCTCAAGAAGTACGGGTTGCTTGAGCTCAAGGGTGCCTCTACCCCAATGCAAACCAAATGTCACCTTGAGCTCAACCCTAAGGGTAAGGATGTGGATCAAAAGGTATATCGCTCCATGATTGGATCTCTCCTCTACCTTTGTGCATCTAGACCGGATATAGTGCTAGCCGTAGGAGTGTGTGCAAGATATCAGGCGGCTCCTAAAGAAAGCCATGATATGGCGGTCAAGAGGATCTTTAGATATTTGGCTTATACCCCAACCTTTGGATTGTGGTACCCCAAGGATGCAAATTTCTCATTATGTGGGTACACGGATTCCGATTGGGCGGGAGATCAAGATGATAGGAAGTCGACCTCCAGCGCTTGTCAATTTATTGGGAGGTCCTTGGTAAGTTGGTCTTCCAAGAAGCAAAATTGTATATCTCTCTCCACCGCCGAAGCCGAGTATGTTGCCGCCGCAAGTTGTTGCACTCAGTTGCTATGGATGAGGCAAACTTTAAAGGAGTACGGAGTCGATTGTGACAAAGTGCCTCTTCTATGTGACAACGAAAGTGCCATCAAGATTGCTTACAACCCGGTGCAACATTCAAGAACCAAGCATATTGAGATCCGCCATCATTTCATAAGAGATCATGTGGCCCGAGGAGAAATTGACTTATCATATGTGGGCACAAGGGATCAATTGGCGGATATCTTCACGAAGCCCCTTGAGGAAGGAATGTTTTGCTTTTTGAGGAATGAGCTAAATATCATTGATTTGAGGTCCTTAGCTTGATCGCTTGCACACTCACCTAGGGCGTAATTGCATCTTATCTTGTTTAGATGTAGGCATGGAAATAGGGGGAGTGTGGTCCTAATACATTGGACCATCCCTCCCCCCATTATGCCGATAGCAAGTGTTCTTTTATCTCTATATTCATTCTTATGACTAATGAGCTAAAACGACGAGTATTGGTTATGTACCCAAGATACATCTTCGCGGTAACATGCCATACACTCCTACATGGTGGCCTCGGCCACCGACCTCTTCTCTTTGAAGAGTTGATTTTATTTGGAGATTATTGTTGCTATTTGCCCTCCTCTTCATGCATGTGGGAAACCTACTCAACTTGGCGCTTTATGTTTCGTTTTGGTAGTTGTGAGTTGAGTATGGTGTACCAATGACAGTTTGGAAATCTATCTCAAGCCTACTTCCTCCTGAAAACATTTCTCTCTATTGCACACAAGTCATCCTCTTGAAAACTGGGATTTTAGTTCAGCAGGTCGGAATATCCGGTTCATTTATGAATCGGAATATCCGGTGACTCGGAATTTCCGGTGTAAGTTACACCCGGAAATTCCGATCGGGCGGTTTGTCCAAAAATATAAGGGCAGGCTCGGGGTGAAGGGCTCATTCGTGCCCTTCTTCCACCCCCGACCTCTCTCTCCTCCAACCGCCGCCCCTGCTGCTCCAAGATCCCTCCGGAGCACTCCGACCGCCGGGGAACCTCTTTCTCGGCCGGATCTGCTCCTCCTCCGCCCCGGGAACTCACTCCTCCAAGCAATGGCCTCAATGGATGAGGTTAACTTCACTTTTCCTCTTCCTTATGTGCGTGCACTAGGATCTTGATGTGGAGATATTTGTTTTAATATTGCTTGGTAGAGATTGTTCCTAGCACCATTCCCTGCCATCTACATACATTAGTTTTGCATTGTGTTGGATCGATCTAGTTTTAGACCGAGTCAATCTCAGATCTGCACTGTTTCTGTTTGGGTCGGAATTTCCGACTCAGTCTGACTCGGAATTTCCGGTCCCCCGGAATTTCCGGTTATGTCTGAATCGGAATTTCCGAGCCAAACACTGCAGTTTTAAGATTAACTCATGTTTAACTACATATGATTCATCAAATGCCTACCTAATGTGTGTATAATCTCCTGACTTGTGTGCACTTACCTTATGCTACCCACTATGCTCAAATTCACAGGTTCTAGTGGGAGTCCGTCCGCTGGGGCATCAAGGAACACCTCAAGGGCACCTGTTCACAAGAACCCTATCAACAAGGGTAAGGGTCCTGCCTCCTCAAGTAATCCACCTATTCGAAGGCAGAAGAAAGATGTTGCTAGCAAGCCACCATCCAAGAAAAGGAAGAATGCTCCTATTCCTCAACGTCAGAACTATTCAAAGATGAACTCTGTTGAATACTCTCAGCTCAGACAAGGGGATTGGTACCTTAGGCCAAGGGACAACACTCTGGATGATCGCAGCTATTGGTGTCAAGAGCAAGAGCACATACTCGTGGACCTCTACTCTGTCGAAGCCCATTCGGCCTATGCATCCGTTTAATCTTCAACTCTGCAGAAGAAAGCCTCTTTTGTTGAAGCTATTCATATTGTCAAGACTATGGGCTTGGAGAGGCTGGTGCTCACTCGTTGTCCTTACAACTCTCAGCTTGTGATGCAGTTCTTTGCCACTCTTGTGATGAAGGGTGACTCAAAGAAGACAATGAAGTGGATGACTGGTGAATCTTTCTGTGAGTCCAACTTTGAGGAGTTTGCCAAGGTTTTGGGCTACAAGTTTGATGGTGACAATCCTCAAGGCTATCGCATGCACCACCCTTACAAGCTCAACAAGAAGCAGACCGTGCACTTATATGGTGAGGGAGCCACACCCGGCAATTCTCGAGACTTGCTCCCTCTCTATGATGTCCTTGTGCGCATCCTCCGTGAGAACATTGCACCAAGTGGTGGTAATAATGACAATGTGGTGATCCCTCTGTGCAACTTGCTCCTTCATGCCAACCGCATTGTGGAGGACCCTGGCTCTGATGAAGACTGGAGAGTGGATGTTATGGATTACATCTACAATGAGATGTATGAAGCCATGACCACAAGGGTCACTATCCCCTATGCTCCTTACATCATGAAACTCATCAAGTTCAAGTTTCCAGACCATAACTTCAGTAATGATGAGTTGGAAGCTCATGACTTCAAGAAACTTTATGAGAAGAAGACAGTGGTCAAGCCCCCTCCTAGGCCTTCTTCTAGCTCAGCTCAGGGTGGATCCTTTATAGGTGATGCTAGGAGGGTTGTTGCTCCTACTTATGTCCCAGCCACTCATGCGAAGGTGAAGAAGTTGAATTGGTTCCAACGCAACATCATGTGCATGAATGTGGACATCCGCAAGGAGCAATACACTGCCTACAAGGATCGCCGTCAGCTGGCCTACAAGCAAGACTTGATCCTTCATCATGCGTCTGGCTCTCCTGCTCCTACAGAACTCTCTGATCCCCTGACCTTTGCTCAGTGGAACCAGGGTTCTTTGGCTCCGTGGACTCAGATTGACCATGACCTTGGCGGCAGCTCGTACACCACTGGACATGATTATGATTATGATGATGAGGAGGAAGATGATGATGAGGAGGCAGAGTATGAGGAGGATGATGAGGATGATGATAATGATGATGATGATGAGGAGACCCCCTCGGACTGAAGACCTTCACGGAACGTAGCATCGCTTCTCTTCCTTTTTGGCGTTTAGGTACCAAAGGGGGAGAAGTTGCTCTAGTAGGACTTCGGGGATTTGCAAGGGTTTGGGCACAAGCATATGCGTTTACCATTTATTTGCGCTTGTGTCCATTTATCTTGTTTGAGGTTATTTGTTGAACTCTTTTATTTTCTATGTGTGATGACTATGTGTATTGAGGGTTATACTGTCAGTATCCTATGGTTGAGTCTTCCAATTTATTGTGTTGGTATTCTCTTCATATCCTATATACACAAGGTATGAAAATCTATCTAGTCTCAAATGCTACCATAACCTTACATTTTGTCTCCTTACACATTTGTGATATCTTGTGTTTGTTATTATAAAATTGCTCCTATCCTTTGTCAATATTGTGTTGCTTTCATGCACTTGTTTAGGGGGAGCCATTTTCTGTCAAAAACATGATATTGCATTTTGTTTCTTTGCAAATCTTGGTATTGTCATCTAGCACCAAAAAGGGGGAGATTGAAAGAACATTTCTTAATCCCTATTGTTTTGAGTATTAGTTAACAATACCAATGATGTACTAATCCTATTGCTAAGTATTTCAGTTTGTGTGAGTTGCATATCACATATCCCAAAGCCAAAATGTAGAGAAAAAGAGTTCCTGTAATTCTTCCCAAAATCGGATTATTGGAACCGGAAATTTCCAGGATCGGAAATTCCGGGTCTCCTTCACCTAACAGAAAAATGGCTAAGGAAAAGTCAGGAAGTGGTTCTGACTCAGACCGGAAATTCAGCTCGGAAATTTCACTGACTCAGACTTTCCGAGTCACCCTCAGAAATTTGGCTAAGTCAAGATGTCAAAGTGGTTCTGACTTCAACCGGAAATTCAGCTCGGAAATTTCACTGACTCGGAATTTCCGAGTCACCCTCAGAAATTTGGCTAAGTCAAGATGTCAAAGTGGTTCTGACTTCAACCAGAAATTCAGCTCAGAAATTTCACTGACTCGGAATTTCCGAGTCACCCTCAGAAATTTGGCTAAGTCAAGATGTCAAAGTGGTTCTGACTTCAACCGGAAATTCAGCTCGGAAATTTCGCTGACTCGGAATTTCCGGGTGACCCGGATTTTCCGGGTGTCACTTATACCGGAATTTCCGGGTCTCCGAGACAGCCAACGGCCAGATTTTGGGAGGGGGTATAAATACCCCCTCACTCACTCAAGAACAGCTAGCTCTCGGATTTTCTCTCTCCTACTATTCTTGAAAGCTCAAACCATCAAGATCTCCCAATCCCTCCACCCAAATTCGTTGATCTTTGGAGGATTGGAGGAGAAGGCCCGGATCTACATCTTCACCGAAGGGATATGCATTTCCTCCTCATTCACTTGGGGATTTCGTGGCTAGGGTTTCCGGTGGGAAAACCTAGCTCACCATTGTTGTAATCTTGGTGTTGCCTTGACCTTTTGTGTTCCTTGACCTTTTGTGGTCATCTTGAGAGCCCCCAATTAAGTTGTGGGTGCGTGCCTCAAGCGTTTGTAAGGGATTCGATCTCCGCCCTAAAAGGGGATCAATAGTGGAAGGTGGACTCGCAACCTTTGTGGTTGAGTTCATCGGAGAAGAAGGTGAGCCTTTGTGGCGTTGCGGCTAACATGTTGTGGTAGCGCACACCTCTCCAAACGAGACGTACACCCTTGGGTGGAACTCAGGATTACATCTTCGTCTCCGCGTGCGTCACTCGGTTCCCCTTATCATTGCTCCCTTACTTGCTTGTCTTGTTGGCTTGTTTATCTTGTTATTGCTTAGATTGTCATTTAGGTAAATTCACCGTAGTTGCATATCTAGAAAATTTACCTTTGTGTTGAGCCTAAATTTGAAAAGACCTAAAAATTATAATAGCACCTATTCACCCCCCCCCCCCTCCTCTAGGTGCCGGATTCCCGTTCAGCCGGCGAAATGGGCAAGTAGGACAATAGATGTTGTGCAACTTCTTTTGGTTATTACACAGTTCTATTTCATGTATTTTATTATATGATCTATATTATTTATGAAACACACCGCTATCACCTCATGCCTTTTTTTTTATCTCCGAAAGTTACACGTTCACTACTTCCCGTGAAAACTGGAAAACCGTTTCAATCACTAATGATTTATTTTCCTGTTTGAACTGAATCACTGCCATCACCATATTTCTGTTGAGTTTATGGATACACATATGTGGTTGAGAATGGTGTCTCAATTGCTAAAGTCTTATTAACATTCTTGTTTTCATCTTGAGTTAAAATATAATTTTGGGCTACTTCCCATCGAAGATTTCATCGATCCCCTATATTTGTGGGTATCAAAACATTTTCGGGTGCCATTGCCGGGGAATCTACCTTCATTGGTAAGACCACTTGTTATCACATTACTTTCTGCACTTATTTCTTGGTATGCCTTCCACTGCTCGAAAAGGTACAAACTTGCCAACTAGGCCACAGTTTTCACCTGATGTTATTTCTACTGCCTTACCGAAAAGGAAAGTGTTATTTTACCTAGTTCACCATTGTCTAAGATGTCTACAAATACTAAATATAATTTAATATGTGGTAGCTCATGAGCACGAGTGTGTGGTTAGTGAACCCCAAGAGGAGGGTGTGAAGTAGTGCAGCAGCAGGTTTTCCCTCAGTTATGAAACCAAGGTTATCGAACCAGTAGGAGATGAACGTTTCCCCCGAGGTTATTAGCAGCGACGTTGGCACGGCGCAAAACCAACGTCAGCAACGAACGTGGAGCCTGCACACAAACAATCAAAGTATTTTGTCCCAACTCAACGGTGAGGGTGTCAATCCCACCGGCTTGCTATAACAAAATATTAAACGTATGTGTGAAAGAAAGATGTTTGTTTGCAGAAAGTAACAGGTTTGAAGTTGTGGTTTTATCAGATTAATGAGAAGAACCAGGGTCCACAGTTCACTAGTGGTGTCTCTCCATAAATAATAATAACATTCATACATGCTTGATAAACAAATTACAGCTAGGCAATTGATAGAATAATGATGAGCAACCCAATGCATATACTAACGTTATGATGTCTAGTGTGAGATTCATTCGGGCATTACAACAATATACTTAGACCGTTCTAACCGCATCGATGACTAATAATCCACCTTCCGGTTAGCGTCCGCACCCCTTTCAGTATTAAGTTGCATACAACAGATTAAGTAAGTAAGTAACATCATCCTTAGACAAAGTACTACTGTTTTATCCCTAGTAGCTACAGTACATCTACAACCTTATACCATTCTGTCACTGCCCCAGATTTAATAGAGACATTAACCCACTATCGAGCATAAATACCCCCTCTTGGAGTTACGAGCATCTACTTGGCCAAAGCACACACAAGTAACGGAGAGCATGCAAGATCATTAAATAGGACACACATGATATATTATGAAGCAATAACTTTAGTACTCAATGTTCATCGGATCCCAACAAACACAACATGGAGAATTACATAAAGATGATCTTGATCATGATAGGCAGCTCACATGATCTAAACATGATAGCACAAGAGGAGAAGACAACCATCTAGCTACTGCTATGGACCCGTAGTCCAAGAGTAGACTACTCACGCTTCAGTCCGGAGGCGGTCATGTCGACGTAGAGGCCTCCGGGGGCGATTCCCCCTCCCGGCAGGGTGCCGGGGAGCAGTTCTGATCTCTCCCGAAGTGGTGTTGACGATGACGGCGGCTCGGGACCCGTGGAGGATAAAGTGAATATCGTGTGATCGTTTTTAGGTCAGGGGCTATTTATGGGCGAAAGTGCGATGTCGATGGAGGGCCGAGGGGCCCACACCACCTCCTAGCGTGGCTAGGATGGGGCCCGCGCCACGGGGTGGTGACGGCGCCTCGTGGCTCCTCTCCGTCTCGTCTTCGGTGTTCTGGAATGTTCCTTTTCCAAAAATAATTTCAGGATGTTTTATTTCCAATTCCGAGAATATTTCCTTAAGTACTTTCTAAAACCAAAAACTGCAGAAAACAGGGAACTGACACTTTGGCCTCTTGTTAATAGGTTAGTCCCAGAAAATGTATAAAACTATATAAAATGCATATAAAACATGTAATAACATGATATAACATAGCATGGAACATAAGAAATTATGGATACGTTGGAGACGTATCAGTAGCAAAGATAAACAAGTGACACATGATTTATCTAAGTCTCCCACAATTGATAATCTTGAATATGGTTAGGATAATACTGCCTCACACCTCTTTTGCATATTCTTTGCTTTCTACGAACACAACCAAGAGGAGAGCACATAATCCACAAGCTACAACCATTTTTTTTTTATCATAACCCCTATGTCTCATAATCTCAATTATGGTTGCATGCTCAATAGTATCAAAGCTTTAGCAAAATCAAGCTAGACAATGATAATGGGTTTGTTAGATTGTTGGCATTGATAAACATACTCAAAAGCCCAAGCGGGACAGTCCTATATGGTTCTGGATTTCAGAAAACCAAATTGATTCTTATGGATCAATCTTAGAATCTCATTCTGCATTCTACTGACTAACAATTTAGTGAGAAATTTCAAACAAACATTTGTCAATGAAATTGGCCGAAAATCATTAACATTCTCTGGATTTTGAACTTTGGACACGAGTAATGAAAGAACCATTAATACTTTCCAAACTTTCTCTCCCCTCATGAAATTCCTTTGCTAACTTATAAAATTTCCTTGATATTTTTTCAGAAATAGGCTCCATATGATCCATCTCTTTTTGTTCAAAAGACTGAGAGAGCACATCCAACCATGTCGTGGTGGTGTCACGGCATATGCCACGGGGTGGCTAAAGTGTGGGGCCGATAGTGCGCTGCAGGATCCGGGGAGGGCTCGCATGCCGATAGACATGCGGGCACGAGCTCAAGAACTCGTGCAAACAAGGTATAAATCACAAGGGAGAAGCAAAGAAGATCAAACCGACACAAACACACCACAAAACACCCCGATGTACCCAGGTTCGGGGCCCTCGTGAGGAGGTAACACCCCTACTCCTACCTGTGTCTCTCTCTTATAAGTGTCTCACAAGATCTACAAGTGCTCCTCGAGCTGTTTATCTCAAGAAAAAGGAAGAACTCTCTCTCTTTCTCTGTCCACCGAAGTAAATGCTAGGTCAGAGTCTTGGCAAGAAGTGGGTTGTGTCTTCTCTGGAGGAGTTATGGCGCCTTATATAGTGGTTTGGCCGGGTTGACCGGAAACCCTAACTCCTCCGGGTCCACCTGCCAGCGTCTCTGGCTTAACAGTAAAGTCGACGTGGCCTACCCGACCTAGCCGTCAGGCTATCCGAGTAGGCATAGTCAGGTCATCATGCCCTAGTCATGCCGGCGCCGAGCTAGTTGATGATGGTATTCGGGTTAGAGATGAGACAGGGCTTGCCCATGCCTTGTTCCATGTCAGCATGTCAGTGCTATAGTGGAATAGTCAGCTCCCTGCGGTACTTCGCCTTCTATTCCGCTTCCATGTCAGACGGAGTACTGTCATTGGCCTTGACTTCTCCTCCAACATAAAGTATGTCGGAGGACCTCGCATGACCCGACATGGCTATGCCGGATCCTCCTCCTTAGTCCAAGATGACCTCGGCCAGCTTAGAATGTCGGAACCTCCTTCCGAGTTCCGGCATAAGCAGGTTGATACCTCAGTCCTGCACACAATAGGCATGTCGGTCTAGTTATGTATGTTTATTATAAGTTGGATCACCTTTAAGCCCACTCTCGGTCCCTCCATACCCGAGATTATGTCGGTCACACCCGACATAAGCGTATGTCGGTTCCAGTTCTCTTCTGAACCTGTTGTACTTGTGTCAAACTGTTTCAATCTCTGATGTCACACAAGAGAATGGCCCTAGGCCCAGCTACTCGAAGATATCTTAGCCTTGCTCCCAAAGACATCTTCGAGAAGCTGGTTCTTAGGAGAACTCTCTACTTCTACTTGAGTGAGGATGAGGGGCTAGGGGTCTATATATAGTGTACCAGCATGCCCCTTGCCTCCTCCAAAGGGAACCTCTTGCCTTTTCCCAATAGTCACCTTAGCACCTCCAATGGTTAGCACTTCACAATTCGAAGGGTCAAATGACCTTTGGTGTTAGTCAAAGGGCAAATCTTACTAACAACGGGACCAAGTTGTCCTTGCCTTTACCCTACCCGGGGGTAGCCCCCCGACAAGCCCCTACACAGGAGTCAATAACTGGACCAGGACGAATTGCATCTGAATGGGCTCAGGGGTCCCCATTCGTCCCTTATAAGAAGCCCATAGCATCGGAGCCATCTCTTCATGATTCAAAATATCTCTTCCCGCCTCATCTTTAAGAACAACAATGTGATTGCATCTATATCTAGTTGTGGCCATAGAGTGGAAACATTTGGTATTATCTTCCCCCAGTTTAATCCACCTGAAAGTACATCTTATCCTCCAGCATTTGGATTCAATCAATAGCAAGCTTTCCAGGTGCAACTTAACTAATTTTGTGAAATTTAATTCAGTTCTCAAGAGTGACCTTTTGTCTTCCAACTCATCAAGAAGCCCAATCACCTGGTTAATCTTAGAGATGCCAGTCTTCCACCTCTTAAGCTCATATCTCACTGTTTTAAACTTATCAGTGATTTTAGCTGCCAATTTTTTTTCTAGAGGGCTTCTCCCATGCAGACTTAGCGCAATCCACAAAGCCAAACAAATTCACCCAATAGCTTTCAAAATGAAAAAGAGATGACTTTGGAATTAATAACTGTGTCAATATTCACAACACAGGGTATATGATCAGAGGCTGGTCTAGCTAGGGGCGATACCAGTGTTAGGAAAATCCAGAGTTCAGTCTAATTTTTCAAGCAAGGCTCCTCCTGCATGTTAGACCAATTATAGGCTCTGGCTTTGATAGGTAGCTCCACAAGATCCAAGTATCCAATTAATTCATTGAACAAAAACTTATCTCCCACATTTCCTCCTCGTTTATTCCTGTTGTCATGTAACCTAATAAAATTAAAATCCCCAAGGAGTAACCAGTTTCTATTTGGAGGAATCTGTAAATTGTAAAGCCATTGTACATCCCTGCTCGCCCCTGAGAAGGACCATAAACTGCAACCATTGACCAGCAAGAGTTATCATGCACTGACAGAAAATCAATGATCAAACCAAAATCCTTCAACTCAACCAGGGTGCCAGAGAAAACTGCTGAGCACAAAGCAACCAAAATTCCCCAAGAGGCTCCCACTGAAGGTACAAACACAAAATTGTCGAAGCGTTTAGGAAAAATTTCCTAATAAAACGTCGATCCATCGACTCACACTTTGTTTCATGTAGCAGATAAAGGAACACTCGCTTTCAAGAATATCGTTAAATGGGGCCCTGTCCCTGCTACAAGACAATCCAAGAGAGCTGGAGCTAAGGACAATGTGCTGGAGAAGGCAAAAAAGAGACAGATGCATAGGAATCTTGAGATTCCTCTTCCTTTTAAAGGTAATTCTTATGCTATCCTTACCCCTTCTATCTTAAGTAACCTTGCGGTTAATGTGGGGATAGACATTGGAATGGACCAAGCAGAGCATGATAACATTATCTCTGATATTGTAACTGCTGAGAAAAATTCTTGTTTACAATTTGCTGACAACAACCCTGAGATAGTTCTCCCAGACTCTATTGATATCTCCTTCTCTCCTGAACATTCTTTGAATGTAGAAGAGAGTATCAATGGCTAGAATCCCATCATTGATGATGATCTTGAAAAATCCCCCTGGATTCTGGTCAGAAAGAAACATAGGTCTTATGACCTGGGAAAAAAACATATTGATCCATGATAGGTCTCTCATGGAATACTAGGACCCTGGGTAATCCAGGCAAGTGGCAATGTATTGCAGATGTGATTTCCAATCACAAGGTGGACTTCCTTAGTTTTCAGGAGACTAAGAAAGAAACCATTTCGGACAGCTTCTTCTCTTTTATTTCTGGTAACTGTAATTTTACTTGGCATTATTTGCCTGCTGTAGGTACTTGTGGGGGTATTCTTATGGGTTTCAAGGAGAATTTATTTGAGATCATTGGCTTTGTGGATAAAAAATACTGCATTATTGCAACTGTGAAAAATAAAACGGATAACTTAGTTTGGCAGTTTGTTACAGTTTATGGGACGGCTTATGCTGAGCACAAATTAGAATTCATTGCTGAGCTACATGATGTTCTTTCTATCTGTACCTATCCTACCATTGTGGGTGGAGACTTTAATTTAACTAGAACTTGTAGAGACAAAAGTAATGGGAATATTAACTTGCACTGGGCTCAGCTGTTTAATGACTGGATCAACTCTTGGGGGCTCATTGACCTTAAGATTTCTAACAGATCATTTACATGGTCTAATAACCAAGCTGACCCAATTATGGCCACTTTGGACAGATTTCTTACCTCTACTTCCTGGGACTCCCTCTTCCCTCTCTCTACTGTTAGAGCTCTTGCTCGAACTGGTAGTGATCACACCCCTCTCTTATATGATTCTGGAGCCATTAGGCCTCAGCCTCAGAGACTTTTTAGATTTGAGAAATGGTGGTTATCCCAGGCTGACTTCCCCCCTTTGATGGAAAAAGTTTGGAAGTCTCCTTGCCCTTGCAATAACTCTTGGGAGTTTTGGCTTAAGAAGATGAAAAATGTGAGACAAACCTGTAGAGGTTGGAACTCCAATGTGGAAGCTGCCCTTAAAAAGAAAAAGAAGGACTTATTAATTGAGTTTGATATCCTTGATGTTTTCGCTGAACAAAATAGAATTGATAATGATGATAGGAAAAGGATGAAGGAGATTGAGTCTGAGCTCAAGAGCATTTGGTCCTCTGAGGAGACCAAAGCTTGGCAGAGATCGAGAGACAGAGACATCTTAGAGGGTGATAATAATATTGCCTACTTCTTGGCTATTGCTATCCAAAGAAGACGCAAAACTAGGATTTGTGCCCTTCAAGGACCCTATGGGTTAGTAGAAAATACTAAAGATATTCTTAAGATTGCTACCTCTTATTACAAAAATCTTTTTGGGTTTGAACCCAGGCCTAATATCCATCTCTCCCCCTCTTTCTGGGAGAACCATGAGATGGTCACTGCGGAGGATAATGTCTCTTTAGAGAAACATTTTTCTGAAAATGAAATCAAGTTAGCTATTTTTGGGTCTTATGCTGCAGGGGCCCCTGGACCTGATGGTCTTTCCTTTCTTTTTTACCAGAGATTTTGGGATCTCATTAAAACTAATCTTATGCAGTTGATTGCTGACTTTGAGAAAGGCATCTTGCCTCTGGAAAGATTCAATTTCTCACTTGTGACTCTTATCCCTAAGGAGGCCAATGCTACAGATATTAAGAAATTTAGGCCTATTTCTCTTGGTAACTGCTGCATTAAAATTATTACTAAAGCTATGACTAATAGACTTTCTCCCATTGCTGAGAGATTAGTCTCTTCTAACCAAACTGCTTTCCTTAAGGGAAGATTCATTTTGGAGAGTGTGGTCTCTGCCCATGAAATTATCCATGAAATCCATTCTTCTGGAGAGAGGGCTTTAATCCTTAAGATTGATTATGAAAAGGCCTATGACAGGGTAGATTGGAGCTTCCTTGAGGAAATGCTCCTCTCTAGAGGTTTTAGTCCGGTCTGGGTCAAATTACTTATGAACATTCTTAAATCTGGTACTCTCAGTATTAAGATTAATGAGGAGATTGGCCCCTACATTATCCCTGGTAAAGGCTTGAAGCAGGGTGATCCTAGCTCCCCCATTCTTTTTAACCTTATTGCTGATGTGTTCTCTAAAATGCTTGAGAAGGCTGCTAGGCAAGGGATCATCTCTGGGCTGATGCCTAATGTGTGTCCTGGTGGTATCATCAGCTTATAGTATGCTGATGATACCATTCTCTTCCTTGAGGAAGATCAGGACAAAGCTAGACATCGTAAGTGGTTGCTGGCTTGCTTTGAAGCAATGTCAGGACTTCGTATCAATTTCCATAAGACTGAACTCCTGTCTCTTAACCTTTCCCCTGAGCTAGATAAGGTTTATGCCAGTATCTTCTGTTGTAAGTTGAGCTCCTTTCCTTTAAAATACCTTGGAGTTCCCTTGCACTTTGCTAAGCTTAGGAGAGAAGATATTCAACCCGTAGTAGATAAGATCTTTTCTAAGTTGGGAGGCTGGAGAGGGAGGCTCCTCTCTTATGGGAAGAAGTTAGTCCTGTTAAAAATTTGTATTGCCAGCATCCCTGCTTACCTCCTCTCTGTCATCCAATTCCCCAAGTGGGCTATTAAAGCCATCAACTCTCATATGTCTAATTTTTTCTGGGGAGATGAGGAGGACCATCACAAATATCACTTAGCTAATTGGGGAGCTATATCCCGGAAAAAACATTTTGGTGGGCTGGGAATTCAAAACCTGTAAGATTTTAACCTTTGTCTTATGGCATCTTGGGTTAAGAGATTTCTGCACGCTGAGAACCAACTCTGGAAAAGAATCATTGATGCAAAGTATGACACTGCCTCACCAAATATCTTTTGGTCTAACCCTATCAACAAGTCTCCTTTCTGGAAGAGTTTTCTCTGGGCTGCTAAGGCAGTGAAACATGGGTACTACTGGAAGATAGGTAATGGTAAAAGTGTGAAGTTTTGGTCGGATCAATGGTATGGTAATTGTTGTTTGGCAACTGCCTTCCATGATCTGTTCCAATTTGTTAATGAAAAAGAGAGTACGATTGCCCAAGTTTGGGATGGGTGAGTTTGAAACTCTCCTTTACTAGATGTGCTGATCATTTAATGATGCAGAGGTGGTTTGAGCTACTAAACATTGTTAGGAATCTTAACCTTACTGATCTTCCTGACACTGCACACTGGAAGTATGATGGTAAAGGGAGTTATACCACATCTTCTTGTTACACCATAGTCAATTTCGGGGGAGTTACCCCTCTGTTCGCCCCCCACATTTGGGACTTGGCTGTTCCTGCTCGCATCCATATTTTTCTTTGGCTTCTTATCAATAACAAGATTCTTACTCGGGATAACCTGAATAAGAGGCGTTATGTAGATGATCAGACCTGTGTGTTCTGTTCTGAAACTGAAACTGGCTCTCATCTGTTTTTTGATTGTGTGGTGGCCCAGCTATGCTGGAAAAGTCTAACTGAATGTTTACAGCTACCGGTTATCGGCAATTTAAATGATGTGTGTTCCTTGTGGAGCAGTAAGAAGAATGTTGTTGCTAATGTCATCAGTTCTGCTGCCTTGTGGGCGATTTGGAAAGTACGTAACTCCTTTTGTTTTCAGGCATCCAGCTGGGTAAACATCAAGGTGTTATGGATAGAGATGATCGGTTTGCTGTGTCGCTGGCGTCCGCTGTCCAAAAATCTGTCGCTGCTGGAGAGAGAGATCAAGGACTTGGAACGGATGCGTGGGGAGCTGTTGCGGATAGCTTGGATACCACCTTGAACCTGTCAGAGGAAGAACGCCTGCATAACCTGACGAGGATCGTTGGCTGGGCAGTTTCGCCCTAGTTCAGCCTCGTTCCTGAAGTTTGGGGTCTCTGTCTTGTTTTGTAATGAGGCCAAACTCTGACATTTCTAGTTGTAGCGTTTTGCTGATTTCGTTTGCTGTAATCCGAACTGGGTCTGTACTGCGATGCTGTTTTGTTCAGAAATGAATGGAACGGGGGGCAACCCTTTTATTCTAAAAGAAAAAATGAGTTAGTTTTTAGAGGCACCAGTTAAGCCACATGTGCTAAATAATCTGATCCATTACCTCTTCATTAACTAAAAAATTGACGGTGGAGATTGCATGTTTATGCGTACAAAATATATCCTGGAAAAAAATAAGCACAAACGTGGACACGTTACACCAAACAGATCCTCCCACATAAAAACAACGTCGTACGTGACTTGGTTAAACGGTAGTACAAAAGAGTCTAGATGCTATACGTGTGTTAGCCCAGATTTATTATTTTCCCTATACCGAGTCAGACTAGATAGGTCCACAAAGTCATGCATGCATGGGAAATTAAGACCATGTCCGTTCAAAGGACTGCATGGAACATTTTGTCTCAACCGCAAAAATATATACAAAAGATTGGAAGGAAGAATATAATTATTTCACAACATTGTATTATTACATTGGTTGAAGTGACACATTTTTCATGTAATCTCTTATCTTAAAATGTATACTCCCTCCGGCCCACAAAAACTATCGATGGGTATGCTAGATAGTTTGTTTCTACCGACATATTTTCCGAATCGGAGGGAGTACAATTTATCGGACATATCTTAGTATTTTTGTGTGCATCTATTCACCGCACAATTTGTTTCAGATGCGTGCCGAATAATTTGGAAATTATGGGAAGAATAAACATTGTCGAAAGAGAGCATATGAGAATAGCTTATAAATTTTAATAGGACATGTTATATTAGAATTATTTTAGATGACTAGACTTCTATATATATTGACATTGCATCACACAAATACATAAAAAATAAGTCCTTACAACCGGCTATACGATCGTGTAAGAAGAATATAGGTAAGCAATTGTGTAAGAAGATCACATGTACATCTCATTATTTTATATGCTGAAAAAGTCTTCCATGAAATACAACATTCTTTGTGTCAGTGTGTTACAAACACAAAATTTGTTGCTAAAAAAGGTTATTCACGAGACTTTATTTTCCTACTTACACGGGTGAAAAAAATATCGGTCTTCCACAAAGTTGATGCGTGGATATAGAGTGTCAATATGTACGTGCCAAATTCTTGCTCAGATTTGAATGACATTATAAACATGTATTTTTTAATTTCAGGGGCATATGCTCCTTATGTGCAATTTAACATTTCTTATCATAGCTAATGGGGATTTGAAGATTTAAGATAAGTAAATAACATCGATCTTTACCATTTGGTCGATATATCGGTTGTTAGATAAATATAGCGCCGATAGTCACCATTTACTTCTGAAATTCACCGTTAAAACTATGGGACCCAATGGATTTAGCTCCTATTTTTTTATTTTGTTTGGGTAGTGATGATTCTATTTGTGTAAATGACTACTTTTGGAACATAACAGGTTGCTTAATAGGAAAACTGATGAGATGAAAAAACGACACCAACGAGTGATCAGAAGATGGAGTGTAAAAGCTACTAAGCATAATGCAACATGCTTTTTTAGTTTGTCATATCAGAATCTTTACCGATAGATTGTTATGAAACATATTTTTTTTTCCATTTTACTCAATAATTTTGCCACAAGATATACATATTGTCACAACCATTCATATATAATGAATGATAAATCAATGGCAATAGATTGATGGATTAGATAACATAATTTGTTTAGGAAAAATCTGACAAATAATTACCCAAATAAGCGTTTGCATTTTTATGTTTAGGCTACAATATCTATCTAAATTTGGAACATTTTCAAAATAGACTACCAATACATACAATAAATTTAGAAGTCATAACAGAGAAAGAAATATAGCCATGCAAATGTGCATGTCCTCTTTCTTTGCTCCAGTTAAAATTTGCACATTGGCCTAAGGATATAGATTCGGGGCAAGAGAATTGCTTCCCATATCCTAAAAGAATGTTTATATAAGTTTTCTGAACGCTATTGGAGTTATTATTTGAACTTGAGCTCATTGTACATAAGTAACCTATGACATAGTTGGTTCGAATCAAAAAAGAAATTAAGTTACAAGACATACATTGAGGTGTTGTTTAACCAATCAGTCATCAAAGTAAGAGTAGTAGTACAATGACATTGGGTTGTCATAAGAAGAATTCAATAATGCAAGGTTTCATAGTCAGTGTCGAGATACTAAATCCATGTATTATTAATTAAAATTATCGAAGAATAATTTGTGACCACAATGCTCTTGAAAGGAGAACTTTCTCTGAGTCAATCATTGTTATAAAAATATCTCTTTACACGACTAGCCGAGCTCCTATGTATTTCCCATGATTTAATCCATTCAATATATCTCGATGGTTTCGCATCACTATGGTAATATTTTTATTGTCTTGCCTTTTTTATTGTGTGTGTAAACTAATTTTAAACAGTTGAGGATGTCGGGCACGAAATGCAATTAAAAAGATTATTTATGACATCAAGTAGTTTTTAACATCAGCATGTTACATGAAATAATTTCCATGCAAGTGGGTCATGTGTCAATGGAACAGTAGAGCATATCCATTGAAGAGTGGCTTTCTTGCCATCACTATAAATGAAGAAATTTGTAACTGATCTTGACGGCTGCCGGATACATGATGCGGTAAAAAGCTCGAACGGCCTTCAACCACTCCTGCCGGAACTATTAAGCTGATAGGAATGAGAAACAAGCTGAGCTGAAACATTACGGGCAGCTACATCTAGCCTTATAGTAAACGATTCAAACTCTCTCTTTAGTGGACACGCGCGACATGATAAATGAGATGGAAGTCTGGAGACATCGCTCCATCAGGCATTAGACATAAGCCAGTGCTATTGGATAAGAGGAAAGACACAAGAAATATATAAAAACTTAGCACTTGTATGTTTCAAGATAGAATTGTGGAATATGCGGCATGGTATTTTTCAAAAAATTCATTGTAATTTTTTCTTTATACATTTAAACGATTCAAAATATTTCTCTGAGATGTGCGATGTTTTACCATATAAGTTATGTGGCAACCGGAAAGACTATTAACTTAGAATTTCATGTTTATGTTATTTATGATGCAATAAATTTATATCATGAGCAGATTAAATAACCTGAAGACGATGCCCTCACATTTGCGAGGGTCACCTTGCTAGTCTCTAAAATAAAATGAGACGATTTCAAAAGCGTGTTCATGGTAATAGAGGCACTTTGCAGATGGCAACACATCGTCTTTACCAACATTATGGCGCTTCATTGCGTCCATGAAAGGAGAGTTTTTACACGAAAATTAATCATTCGTCAAATCGCCGAAATCAACTAGCACCCGGGCACATCAGATTCCTATATGAATCTTAAATATGGTGCCACTCAGTTTGGTCCTTATCCCTTCCGTCTTCATCCCTGATTCCGCTCTTGTGCTGTTGTCTATCGAAGCAACCCGATCCCTCAAAATAAATGTAAGGCCGGAGAGAGGCTGGAGGCCGAAGCATACACACACACATCCATAGAGTCAATGGAGTCTGCCGTGGCGGGAGCTATCCTGAAGACCGTCGTGGGGAAGCTGTTCCAGGTCCTAGACAAGGAGTACGGCAAGCACAAGAACCTCACGCAAGCGGTCGAGCATATAAGCGCAGATCTCGAGATGTTCGATGCCGCGATGGCCGACCACGTGCGTGCCGTTTCAGGCTCGGGGGGCAGGAGCGAAGGCCGCCGCAGGACGGCCGTGGAGACGCTCTACAGCGAGGAGATGCTGGACCTCGCACACGACGTCGAGGACTGCATCGACCGATTCATGCACCGCCTCGTGTGCAAGCAGCTTGGTTCCTGGCCGTTCCGTGTCCTGACAAAACCCACCATCTGCTCGACCTTCGCCGACGACATCCAGAAGCTTCGAAGCCGAATCAAGGAGGCGCACCAGCGGGTTATCAATATTCCTTTTCCTTGTACCACCAGGAGAATGCGTGGTGATCCTTACGTCGCGCGGCGCGACGTGATTGGCATCGGGAAGGCCGTGGAGGAACTCGTCTCGCTGCTTGATGAGGTGGAGTGCCAGAAAGGGCAGCTGAGGGTGATCTCTGTCGTGGGGTTCGGCGGCTTGGGGAAGACCACTCTCGCGAAGGCAGTGTACGACAGCCCTTTCGCCAAGGAGAGGTTCCACTGCCGTGCTTGGGTTGCCGCTGGCAGTCGTTCGTCGGAGATCAACGGCGGCGGATTCAGTTGGATCCTACGGGAGATACTCCGTCAAGTTCTTCCCAGAGAGAAAGAGAAAGACGTCATGGATGCTGAGGTTCCTCAATTACTTCTTCAATCCGCGCTCAGGGGCTATCTCAAGGACCACAGGTGCACATCCATATTTTCGCACCTCGCCTCCTCTTATGATGTTTCACTAGAATCCCCCTCCCCCATAAATAAAATGAATTTCTGAAAAAAATCATTGTTTTAATCCCTTCATAAATTTGAAGCTCGAAATTCGCTCAGTAATAGCTAAGGTTAACTGCAAAATTATCAGCCTATTATCACTTCGCTTGGTCTTTGCGGAATTGTGGTACGCCCCATGTGATACTGAGGTGAGTCAGACCAATAGTCAAATCCAAAAGCACCAAGTATAATGAACAACAGTGGTGGGAATATTCGAAACAAGCTTTGTTCTTAGGTTCTTTTTTAGTAACTACTCCCTCCTTTTTTAATATAAGATGTTTTAGGTGTATCTCATATTGTATAGATGCATATTAAAATAAGTGAACATACACATTAAAATATATTTAGATACATTTATATATATGTAAATATGGACAAATGATAAAGCATCTTATATTTAAAAACGGAGAGAGTAAAATTTGTTTTTTGAAAATTACCACATATATTACGGAGAGAGTAAATATGTCCGTGCGTGATAGGTGAAAAGTAATTGCGTTATGTAAACTTTATAAAGTAAATCCTCGTTGGTATAACTTCAACGCGTTATAGAAACCGGCAAATTTTAGTGCGTCTACGACACATTATATATGTGGTGCATCAACAGAGACGTGTCCCCCATCGCCACTTCAATTCGTCCCACTTGTTAAATCGTTGGGAGGAGTTGTCATGTACTCCCTCCGTTACATATTAGATGACTTCCTTTGTTAAAAATTGGATATATATATATTTGTAGCATATCTTGATACATCCACTTTTGTCCAAATAGAAGTCATCTAATTTAGAATTGAGGGAGTAGATGCGCGCCGGCGACGCCAAAGCCTTCAACAATGACTTCAACATCGAATTCTTATCAAACTAAAGACATCATTTGTTCTTAGAAACTGGTTGTTTATTGGCTGAAACCAGATGAAGAGCCATCCATGTAATTGCTGACTAATCATTTCTACATTAAATACAAATTTAAGAATGTCTCATGTCTATCCCAAACTATCATATTAAGGCATACTCCCTCCGTTTTGAAATATAAGATGTTTTAGACATTACACCTAATCAAGGTGTACACTTGAAAATGATAAACTTAATTTTGACAAACTTTTGAAAAACAAATATTAACAAAATGATCTATCATGTATAAGTTTATATAAGTTTCAATCCTAATGGCCAAGTTATGACCATTCTCGCGGCATAATTTGTGATAAATTCCTCATATTTAATAAATATATGTATCTTCGTATAGTAAACAATGGTGTTGAGGAGATTTCTCAAATTATTTTTGTAAATATCATTTTCCATATTCAAATTGCTAAAAATGACTTTTTCTTGTGAAACAAGTACAAAAAATATGGTGTAAAATAACACCTATCTGATTTTTATAAAGAGTAGTCTACATTTGATGAACAATCCCCAAGTATTAGAAATTTTATTGGTTTTTACCTAATTTTGCCTAGTAAAAGAAGTTTATGTCGATTTTCCGAATGTAATCCAAATTTGAACTCCAAGTGTTTGATAGTTTAGTCTGAATTATTTTAAAATTATTTTAAGCTACACAAGTAGTATTTATACCACAGAAACATTAATAGTTTTAAAAATTTCGACCACTTTCTATGAATATCCATGGTGGCCATTTTAACTGTTTTAAAAATTCAAAGGAAGTTAAGAGAAGCTCAAAAAAGGATATTGGTGTCCCGTTATGTGTGCTAGTTGTTATGAAAATGATAAACTTGATTTTTCACAAACTTTTCAAAACAAAATCTTCACAATTAGTCTATCGTAATATATATCGTAAAATCTTCACAAATAGTCTATCTTCACAAATGATCCATATTCGTAACCGACATGATCCGATTCCGTATTCGTATCCACACACTATCCGCTCCGACTCCGTATCCGGAAAAAATATGGTCACGGATATGGTTTCACTACTATTCGACCGTATCTGCTCCGTTTTCATCCCTAGGGACGGCCCGAGCCCTTCTGGGTTATGATCGCACCTCCCCATGGAGGGTTTGTTCTAACACTGACGTGTGCGGTTCGTGCCGCCTGAGACCTAGACAAAGTTAGGGCAGAATCCTCTCGCCGTCGAGCGAAATCAAGGAGGCTTGCCACCTGACTCGCCATAGATCAAAGGAGGGCATGTCCGCCGGTGGTGGATACTCCATGAAGGTGTGCGCATTGCTAACACCTCTGCTCGAGTTCGAGCTCTAGGATGAGGGGGCTCGCCGAACGGGACCTCCCCGCCCATGCTGTAACTCGTCCTCCAGCAGGTGGTGGTGAGCGGTGTGACGGAACAGAAGGTAGATGTTAGGATAAGCACGCGTGTGTGGGATCGTGTACGAGTTGAATACGTACTTGTGTCCGAGTAGCATATATAGGAACTAGGTCTCCTAATTCTATTAGGTTAGCCAGTCCTTAGGTGCTATATATATGCAATACCCCTGTAATGTAATCTTTGTGAGTTGTGAAGCAATAGAAAGAAACATCAGGTGTGATACGCACCTGTTGCTATCCAATCACCTTCAGCGTGTGTGCATCTTGAGCTGGTAGTAAGTCGGAAGTAATCGATCAGGCTAGCTTAGGTACACGGCCGGAAGATCGGTAGAATCAATCAGCGGAGTTAGCTGTTTCATGTACGTGCCTCTCGTCGGAAGCTCGTCGTCTACGTCGGAAAGTACTCGACATATAGGAGCAAATCCAACAAATGGTATCAGAGCAGCCAGGTTAAGCGATGACGAGAAAACAAAAAAGGAGAAGGCGGAGGCTGTGGCGAAGCAGACGCTGGTGACGTCCGAAGGTAGCAATGATGTCAAGAACAAGTTTTGTGCCGATTCAGTATCCAATGTTGACCGACACAAATTATGTGGTTTGGGCCACGAAGATGAAATTCATCCTCCGAAACATCCGTGTCTGGAAGGCTATAGAAGGCGATGGTGCGGTCGACGACGAGGTTGACGATGGCGCCATGGCTGCTCTCTCGCAGTCCGTACCAGATTCCATGGTGATGATTCTTGCCAATTACGAGACGACGAGAGAAGCATGGGAAGCAATACGGGAGATGCGAGTCGGGGAAGATAAGGTGAAGCGTGCCCGTGCACAAGTGCTTAAGAGGCAGCTTAACAAGTTGGAGATGTCCAAAGGAGAAACAATCGTTGAGTATTCCAAGAAGCTAACGAACTTGGCAAGTGAGATTAAATCTCTCGGAGGATCCATCACGGATACAGACATCATCGAGAAGCTGTTTTCATCGGTCACCGACGAATTCACGAATATTATCGGGACGATCGAGCAGTTCAGCGATGTCACAAAGATGACGATGCCTGAAGCGATTGGAAGGTTGAGGACACACGAAAAGAATCAGAAGGGAAGGAAAGAGTCCAAGGACAATGGTGAGAAACTTTTGTATTCTAATGCTGATCTTGAAGCTCGACTTGCTAAAGAGCGAGACAAAATGAAGGATAAGCAACGCCCAGTAAAAAAGTATATCACCGAGCAGGATAATGATGAGAAAGAGGACGACGATGAAGAAGAGGAGGAGGAGAAGGATACTCCGCCGAGGAGGAAGTTTGACAAAAAGAAAGTAAGGTGTCATAACTGTCGAGAACTCGGGCACTTCAAGTCTGATTGCCGCAAACCATCGAAGCAGAGGGCTCTCTTGGCCCAGGAAGAAGACGATAGTCCGACGCACCTGATGTGCGAACTGGTGGACGAGGATGATACAATTCTTCAAGTGGTGGCTAAAGAAACTGACACGCTTGTGAAATAGAAAGTTTGCATCCAAGTTCCGCTAACTCGTGTCGATGTTATTGACACAGGAGGTGATACAAGAACTCATGCCGATAGGACTGGTATGAAGGCGTACATGGCGCCAGAAGTCCATGATGAGCGGCGTAGTGTCGCGTCGAAGGAAAAATAAGTGAAGGCATACATGATGCCAGAAGTCCATGATATGCGGCGTAGTGTCGCGTCACAGGAAAAAGAAGTGAAGACGTACATGGCACCAGAAGTCCATAAAGTGCGGCGCATCATGGTGCCACAGGGTAGGGTGAGGCGCATTGTTGTGTCATGGGGAAAACCTGTCTTTATGGAAGAAAGAAGCAGTGTGGCAGGAGGAAGTCTAGAAAATGGAGAAGGGGACAAAGCGAGTCCAGCTGATGACCAAGGAGGAGGTTTACCACAAGAGGAGCTACGGTCAGAGGAAGTTCAAGGGGCGCCCAGCCCAGAAGACGGCATGCAGGGAACGCAACAAGGAGTACCTATACCGCCAGGAAGTGTTCAAGGGGAAAGGAAACGCGCTGAGGAAGTGGCGAAATTCGAGGATACTGATACGATGGAGTATTGGCGTGAAGCAGTGTCGTTGGCAGAAGAGCGCCAAGACGAAAATGAGGTGTATCTTGCGCGGCTACATTTGTTCAAGATAATTATTCCGGAGATGAAGCCGATGAAGTACACAGAAGATTGCTTCAAAAGCACCGAAGCAAGAATGATATTTGAAGACGTCGACAAAAAGGATGGTCGTCGTCAGAGTGAAGATGATTCGACAAAAGAAATGTTGATGTCATAGAAGTCTCGAGGAACGGCGAAAGTAATGTCAATGATGAAGACTGAAACGGTGATAGAAATGTCGAGGGTAACACCTACGTGAAGTAACTGGCGTATTTCGGACCCAGGTAGAAGTGAAGGACACGTCGTGCTTGGGGGGTGATTGTTAGGAATAAGCACGTGTGTGTGGGATCGTGTACGAGTTGAATACATACTTGTGTCTGAGTAGCATAGGAACTAGGTCTCCTAATTCTATTAGGTTAGCCAGTCCTTAGGTGCTAGATATATGTGTGTAATACCCCTGTAATCTTTGTGAGTTGTGAAGCAATTGAAAGAAACATCAGGTGTGATACGTACCTGTGGCTATCCAATCACCTTCACGTGTGTGCATCTTGAGTTGGTAGTACGTCGGAAGTAATCGATTAGGCTAGCTTAGGTACACCGCCGGAAGATCGGCATAATCAATCAGCAGAGTTAGTTGTTTCGTGTACGTGTGTCTCGTCGGAAGCTCGTCGTCTACGTCGGAAAATACTCGACGTATATGGGCAAATCCAACAGTAGAAGCATGTTGCCCCTTCCACATTCAGAGAGCTCAGCAGGCGGCACCCGTAGCCGCCACCTCGTCATCCACCCGATCCGGCGGGTCTTCGCCCACAAGCTGCCGACGCGCCGCTCCATCGTCCGCCTGCGGAGTGACGTGGGGCTACCTTTCGACTAGCCCACCATAAGGCTACCTGGGCCGCGTCAAAGATGGAAAAGCCCATAGAAGGCCCACTCGGGGTACCACGTATCCTATTCCAACTCGGTTAGGTCTTGTAACCTGTCATATCTGTACCAACCGCCCGAGACCTGGCTACCTATAAAGCCAGGAGGGTGGCTCGTCCCCAGGACAACCAACCAACAGACAGACACGCGGAGAACTACCACAAACCCTAGCGAGATCGCAATCTCGCCATTGTAATCGCTACTCGCATCAATAACCAGACAAGCAGGAGTAGGGTGTTATCCTCCGGGAGCCTGAATCTGGGTAAACCTCAGCCGTCGTGATCACCTTGCAATCTCCTCTCTCCCCATCAATCAACCCGGGGTGCACAACCCTGGGACTTGTCGAGTTAACACCTCGTCAATTGGCGCCGTCTGTGGGAAAGTTCAACAAGTGCTAGGATCATGGTCGCACCGGCTCCATCCGCAATGAAGATCGGCGCACCCGCCATCAGGGAGTCGATCCGATTCGGCTCCTTCGAGTACGTCATCCACTCGCCAGATCATCAATCGGTGTACGCCGATCTGGACAAAGGTATACACATCACCTTCGGCTCCATATTCTGTTGCATCGATAGTCGTGGCATACTCAGGTCTACGACTACGGCGTTACGCGCGACGGCGTCACCAAAATCGCCGACCATCCCGCCCGCTGGAGCCGCCGAGATCGCATCTGCCGCACCCGCGGAGATCGCGACCGCTGAACCCGCCGAGATCGCATCTGCCGCACCCGCGGAGATCGCGACCGCTGGACCCACTAAGATCGCGTCTGCCGCACCCGTGGAGATCGCGACTGCCGAACCCGCGAAGATCGCATCTGCCGCACCCGCAGGGCTGCGCCAGCTGCACCCGCGAAGAGGGCATCTGCATCGACAATCTCGGCAACGGCCGTGCGAATCGAGTCTACTACCCCAACCTCGGTCGTGCGGTCGATCAAATCAAGATCTACCTCAACTACTTCCGCCGCGTCAACTACTTCCGCCGCGTCGACTCCGGTCCGCCGCGTCGACTGCCTCTATGGCACCACTTCGCCGCGTCGACACCGGTCCGCCGCGTCGACTGCCTCTACGGCACCACTCCGCTGCGTCGACTCCGGTCCGCCACGTCGCCTGCCTCTACGGCACCACTCCGCTGCGTCGACTCCGGTCCGCCGCGTCGGCTGCCTCTACGGCACCACTCCGCCGCGTCGACTCCGCTCCGCCGCGTCGACTGCCTCTACGGCACCACTCCGCCGCGTCGACTCCGCTCCGCCGCGTCGACTGCCTCTACCGTCGACTCCGGTCCGCCGCGTCGACTGCCTCTACGGCGCCACTCCGCTGCGTCGACTCCGGTCCGCCGCGTCGACTGCCTCTACGGCGCCACTCCGCTGCGTCGACTCCGGTCCGCCGCGTCGACTGCCTCTACGGCACCACTCCGCCGCGTCGACTCCGGTCCGCCGCGTCGACTGCCTCTACGGCCCACTCCGCTGCGTCGACTCCGGTCCGCCGCGTCGACTGCCTCTACGGCACCACTCCGCTACGTCGACTCCGGTCCGCCGCGTCGACTGCCTCTACGGCACCACTCCGCTGCGTCGACTCCGGTCCGCCGCGTCGACTGCCTCTACGGCACCACTCCGCTGCGTCGACTCCGGTCCGCCGCGTCGACTGCCTCTACGGCACCACTCCGCTGCGTCGACTCCGGTCCGCCGCGTCGACTCCAGTCCGCCACGCACAAACAAATTCGCCTCGGCCACACCTGATGCTCTCCCGGGTGTTGCGCCGCACAGGTCACAAACAAAATCCTTGGCCGCCACTCGAAGCACTCGGGGGCTGCGCCGCGCAGGTCTAAGTCAAACCTAGGCCGTCACCTGATGCTCTCCCGGGTGTTGCGCCGCACAAGTCACAAACAAATTCGCCTCGGCCACACCTGATGCTCTCCCGGGTGTTGCGCTGCACAGGTCACAAACAAATTCGCCTCGGCCACACCTGATGCTCTCCCGGGTGTTGCGCCGCACAGGTTACAAACAAATTCGCCTTGGCCACACCTGATGCTCTCCCGGGTGTTGCGCCGCACAGGTCACAAACAAAATCCTTGGCCGCCACTCGAAGCACTCGGGGGCTGCGCCGCGCAGGTCTAAGTCAAACCTAGGCCGTCACCCGACGCACTCGGGGGCTGCGCCATACAGGTATAACTCGAAAAATCCTTGGCCGTCACCCGAAGCACTCGGGGGCTGCGCCGCACAGGTCTAAGTCAAACCTAGGTCGTCACTCGAACACTCGGGGGCTGCGCCATACAGGTCCAACAAGAAAACCTAGGCCGCGCTCGAACACTCGGGGGCTGCGCCATACAGGTTCAACAATGCAGTAGGCCGTTTGGCTGAGCAAATACTCGATATGTTTGTCGAATCCACCAAGTAGGTCGTCGGGCTGAATGAGCACTCAAATAAAAAAGGACTGTGGTTCCATCTCTGAGATCTCTTTTCGACTGAGAAGTTTTTGAGATTAACCTCAATTACAAGCAATTCAGCTTAATCTCGGGGGCTACTCCCATCGGGAGCGCTGTTCGCGCTCCCAATAGACTCAGTCGAAGCATTAACGACTAAAGCATCCTCTGTAAAGCCCTCAACGGCCGGAGTCGAATTTCTCTAACTATCGTTTTCAGGAACAAGACAGAGTGCCAATCTGAGAACCCGAAACATCCATTCGGGTGGAAAAGACAGTTGAGTAAGCTCAAGCAGCCGAAATCAAATATACATGTAAGCCAACAGGCCGAACAGAAGCAGGCTTCACAGAACGAACAAGACAAAGTAATTCGACTGCAAAGGTTACTCCCATCGGGAGAGGCCTGTTCGACTGAAGAAATCGAGTTCAAGCTCAAGATCAAGTAATCCAATGGCGCGTCCAGGAGGAAGAAGTCCTTTGCTCGACTCTACGCTTCGACCAAGCACTCGGGGGCTACTGACGTGGGGCTACCTTTCGACTAGCCCACCATAAGGCTACCTGGGCCGCGCCAAGGATGGAAAAGCCCACAGAAGGCCCACTCGGGGTACCACGTATCCTAGTCCAACTCGGTTAGGTCTTGTAACCTGCCATATCTGTACCAACCGCCCGAGACCTGGCTACCTATAAAGCCAGGAGGGTGGCTCGTCCCCAGGACAACCAACCAACAGACAGACACGCGGAGAACTACCACAAACCCTAGCGAGATCGCAATCTCGCCATTGTAATCGCTACTCGCATCAATAACCAGACAAGCAGGAGTAGGGTGTTATCCTCCGGGAGCCTGAACCTGGGTAAACCTCGCTTGTCAGCCGTCGTGATCACCTTGCACTCTCCTCTCTCCCCATCAATCAACCCGGGGTGCACAACCCTGGGACTTGTCGAGTTAACACCTCGTCACGGAGGGATTCTATGCTCCGCAACGTCAAGAGTGTTTCTTCTTGCTGATGGAGGAGCTGGTGGTCGCCATTTGAGAGCCGCGTGTAGATCAGCCGATGTCAAAGTCTGGCGGATCCGGGGGACGTCTCGCGTCCTAGATCCTAGAGCTGGATCTCTCCCCTTTATTTTGTTTGGTGTGGAGGGCGAGGGAGTCTCCTAACTATGGGTGGTACGAGCTTCAATCAACACGGTGACACGATTTACCTAGGTTCGGTCCATGCGGAGATGTAAAACCCTACTCCTGCTTGTCTGATCTTGGATAATGGTGCATGAACAGGTCACAATATGATGTGATCTCCTGGCGGCTCTGAACCTTATCTCTCTTCCCATTTCCACGTAAGTTATCCTTTTATAGTGGAGGGGAAAGGTAGGGACACGCCCGACGGTGTGGCTACCACTTGGGAGTGACACCTCGCCATCGACGTGTGGCCGCGCGGGAGGTGTTGCCTGCTGCCCAGGTGGGCCGCCAACTTGACACCCTTCCTACGCGTGGCACCGATCACCTCCGGGTATCAGAACGTATCTTTGTCTTATGCTCTTCCCGCGGAGACTGTTGTCTCGGAGTCTGACAACCGGGGTCCACCCCTCCGGCCTAGCCGAACATGTTCCCCCAGACAAGTCTACGATGCACCGTTTGACTTCGCCCAGAAAAGACAAAGGCGGGGCTCCCCGCGGGTCTCCCCAGGGGGTGTGGTTCCTTCGCTGCCAAGCCAAACCCGAGTATGGACACCCCTGGGGAAGGTGTGGACACGATCGTATTTGTGTTGTTTGGGATCGAAGATCTTTTTTGCTATGAGTTGGCAGTCGTTCTTCCTTCCGATTAGATAGAAGAGAGTGTTATGTGCAAATTTTTGAGCTAGGAAAAAATCCCTTTACATAAAAAACAAACACTAACTACTCGCCAGGATCCTACGTATGGGAGAAATCCCGCAACTCCAGCTCTTCCCGCACCAAAGCTGCTACCTCTGTAGGCGAGAGCGAGATCCCTACATTGCAAAAGGTCCTCCAATTCCCCTCCTTACATATCCCTCATATAGAGTAGATGATGACCCTTCTAGCCTACGGTGGAATGCCCTCAGGTGCTCGCCATGACCACAGGCGCACTGGTCACCAAAGAGAAGGAGCCCTTCTATTCATGCTTGTACGAACCAGTTTAGGTGCAAAATCTGTTGGAATTATGGTCATATCTCCAAGAACTGTTTTTCTCGCTTTAAACGGAAAGGGCTATTTCGTCGTGTCGTCCCCAAGGAGGACTCTGAGCTGAATATTTTATTACCAGACGACGGGATATCCCCTGTACCTAACTCTGTTTTGCCCTGCGACCCTCGCCCCGGCGACTCCGCTTCCTCGCCCGCCACCGATTCCCTGCACATTGTCGCCATGGCGAACTACCCTTGTGACCCCATCCCCCACCTTCCTCCTGGTGCTGGTTATGTGCCTTTCAACAATCGCCGTCCGCAACGAGGTTTTGTTGTGGTGGGAGGCTCCACCCCGGAGGTCTGCGACGACTGGGCGATTGTTCTACTCGAACCAGAACCATCATGGGAGCAGTTTGAAGGTACCTCTATCCTGATCAGAGACCAGATGGCCCAGCGTGGTTTTGATATTAGACAGATTAGCAGATGTGCAATGGGGGCAGCTTTGGTCAGATTTGAGGGAGTTATTGATCGTGATAGTGCTATCAGGAACAACCCTTACTTTATTGGAGACACTGTTTTGCGTGTCATCGAGCATGACAAGGGATTGAACTGGAGGTCGGCCACATTCACTCATGATGTTTGGCTAATGCTCCTTAACTTTCCACCTGAATGATGGAATCTTAATACTATTATTACTACTCTTGCACCATATGGTCGTTTACTGGTATGGAACAGAGATGATTCCAACAAAGCCAGGATTCTGGTGAAGATCAGAGCTTTTGACTTGGACTCGATTCCTAGCAGCATTGTGGTTGTTCAGAATTTCAGTGCGGAAGGTTATGGCAACTCTGGGTCATGCCCTTGTTATATATTGAACACTAACATGCTAGGGGCTGGTGCTGGTGATGAAGACCCTTTGCCACCAGATGGAGCCAACCCCCATCATGTTCCTATTATCATTGATGATTTTGCTATGTGGCAAGAGGATGATGCCCCTGCAATGGCCCCTGCAATGGCCCCCCCAGCCAATCAGAACAATGAAGAACCTGTTTTAGTCACTCCTCCTCAAAGCCCTGCCCAGGTTATTAACAATGCACCTGTTATTGAGGAGCCTCTGGATGGCATACCTGCAGTGATTGAACCTGCCCTGCCTCAGATGGATGAGCAAGCACCTGTTGTTTCTGCACCACAGCATTTCTTTGTGGAGGTGTTCCCACCTGTGCTAAATAGGCCTACTCAGCATGTTCCTATGTCTGAGAATAACTGCAACATTACCTCTGGGACATCTGCTGCAGTAGGACCTGTTATTTCTGCTGCAGTTGATTTACAGAATCCAGAGGCCTCATCTTCTGCTAGTGAGCTTCAGGTTAACCTCAATGCTCATGCTATTTCTGCTGCCTCCAGGAAGAGGAAAGGGAAAGGGAAAGCACCTAGATCATGTGAACATGTTAGAAGAAGCTCCAGACTAGCCTGGCATACTGGAGAGATTGATTTGCCACTTGCAGATTCCTTTGGTTTGGACTATCCCATCATTCAATATGCAGATGATACTCTGCTTATTATGCATGCCTGCACTGAGCAATTGAGGAGATTAAAAATCCTTCTTGATAAATTCTCATCATCTACTGGTCTGAAGGTGAATTATTGTAAATCCTCTTTAATACCCATTAATCTTGACCATGCGAAAAGTTCAGATTTAGCCCAGGTTATTGGGTGCAAAGTGGAGTCACTACCTTTTACATATCTGGGACTACCATTGGGAACAACCAGACCAAAGATGGGAGATCTGATTGGTATTCTCCACAGAATTGACAGAAGGTTAATAGGTATTGCAGATACCTTATCTTATGATGGAAGATTAGTTGTTATAAAATCAATCATTTCTGCTATCCCAAATTTTGCTATGTGCACCTTAAAACTTCCTTTGGGGTTCCTGGATTTTATTGAGGGTTCCACTAGAGGTTTTTTCTGGAGAGGAAAGGATATTCACCAGAAAGGAAAATGCTAGGTCAAGTGGGAAAATGTATGCAAGCCCAAGAGAGTTGGGAGGCTGGGAGTTCTAAACCTAAGAAAGCATAATATTGCCTTACTCATGAAGCACCTGTTTAAATTCATGAATAGAGAGGACCTTCCATGGGTAAAGTTGATATGGCAGGCTCATTATACTCATGACAAGTTGCCGCAAAATACAGGATCTGTGGGATCCTTTTGGTGGAAGGATTGTATCAATATTCTGAATACCTTCCTAGAAATTGCTGCTTGTACTCCAGGGGACGGAGGAACCATTAGATTATGGTTAGATCAATGGACTGATGAGATGCTGCGATATAAATTGCCTCACCTGTGTTCCTTTGCTAAGTCACAGTCCATTTCACTAAAGCAGGCAGTTGCTATTTATGTGGATGAGGATATTGCTGATATGTTCCACATACCTCTCTCAGTTGTTGCTGACCAGCAATGTGACCAATTGGAAACCCTTCTTGCCACTAGCACTGAGCCTAACTTGTTGGATAAATGGACTCTGGCCCCAAATAGAAAGCCTTACTCTAGTAAGAGAGTATACGACAGCCTGATGCCAACTGAGTTGGCCCCTCCTCCTTTTAGGTGGATATGGAAATCTTGCACACTCCCAAAACACAAGATATTCTTCTGGCTCATGTTGCAAGATAGACTTAACACAAGAGAACTGTTAGCCAGGAAAAATTTCGTGATTGAGGTTTATGATTGTGTGTTGTGCACACAGGGAGCTAGTGAAGATTACTTACACCTTTTCTTTGAGTGTGACTTCAGCAGAAACTTTTGGTGGAAGCTCTTGCTAGAATGGAACAATGATCTTGATTTTATCTCTATGTTGCTCGCAGCAAAAAAGAGTTACAAGTTGATCTGTTTTAAGGAAATCCTGATTGTGGGATGCTGGAGCCTATGGAATCACAGAAACATAAGTATCTTTGATAACCAACCTGTCTGTCTGGATAGTTGTTTTCAAGACTTTATTTATTCGTTCAAGCTTATTATTCATAGAGCTAAACCCTCTCTTAAAGAGGGTATGACCCAATGGGTCGATACATTATGAACATTTCTTGTATGTACAGTTTGGACTGAGTGAGAAAATTGAAAATTAAGCAGTAGGGATTTTTCCCTAATGTTATGCGCCTAAAAAAAAGCAACCCCCACCTGTTCACCGGGCTCGACGAGGCAAGGCACCAGCTGCTGCATCTCCCCAACAACAGCCATAGCCATCGACGCTGCCTGCACCCGGAGTAGGTGGCTCGTCGCGAGCAGACAAAAGCGGGGAGCACGCCGAGGCCGGACGTGAGACTTTTTTTTTAAAACGGGCAAAAGCTTTGCCTTTTATATTGATATAGGAGAAGCAAAGACAAACAAAAAAACAAGGGCCGAAGCCTAGTCACCAACAAAGACGAAAAAAGATGTAAGATACATGGCTACGGTTAGCCAATCAAAACGGCCAACTTCTTGGCTCCAGCGAGTATCCAGTTTTTGCTCTCGCACTTGATGCGTTCCGCAACCGAAGATGGCATGGTGAACCTGTTGTTGAACGCCCTTGCGTTCCGCTCCTTCCAAATTTCCCACGTGATCAGGATAATAGCTGACCGCATGCCCTCCCGGGAGGCGCATGGGATGTTGGCGAGGTCCTTCCAGTAGTCGAAGATGGTTGGCTTTGTGGAGTTCAGCCTTTGGATGATTTCAGGGCAGTGTAACCACAGGGCGACTTGCGCCCAGATCCTTTGAGAGTAGCGGCACTCGAAGAACATGTGCCTTCCGGTCTCGGGGTGTGCCCTGCACAGCTGGCAGACAGGTTGATGCGCCAGCCCCTAATGGCGAGACGGTCGGAGGTCTAGAGCCGATTCTGGACGGCAAGCCATGCGAAGAAGGAGCACTTTGGGGGGGCCAATTATTCCAGACGACCGCCAAAAAAGGGCAGGGGGAGGATCCGATGAACTGGGCGGAGTAGGCGGATTTGGCTGAATAAACCCCCGAGGTAGACAAGGTCCAGGTAATGGTGTCGTCGGTGCCAGGGGCCAGCGTGATCCCCTCGATGAGATCCCAGAGGTGGATGTACTGAACTATGTGATCAATCGTGAAGTTTCCAACGGAGATGTCCGAGATCCACTTGTGATCCAGCAGTGCGTCGTGGACTTTTCTGTTCTTTCTTCTGGAGGCTTTGAAAAGGTCAGGCGCAATGGTCTTAGGTGGGAGACCGTCCAGCCAAGACGATCCCCAGAAAGAGGCCTTGCGACCGTCCCGAACTGTCACTCTTGTTGCAGCGTTGAATAGACTCCTATCCAGACCATCGTTTGGCGTCTCCGTTCCCACCCAAGGTTTGTCAGGAGAAGCCCATTCATGCCATAGCCACCTTAGGCGAAGCGCCCGAGAGAATTTCTCCAAATTTAAGACGCCCAAGCCACCAAGGGCCTTCGGCCGGCAGACTTTGTCCCAACTAACTTTGCACTTGCCACCGGTAACCTTTTCAGTGCATTTCCAGAGCATGCCCCTACTGATCTTGTTAAAAGCCTTGAGAGTGTGCTTGTCTGCTTTGATGGCCGTAAGAAGGAAGATTGGCATGGAAGACAAAACGGACTTTACTAGTTCCGTGCAACCCGCTCTGTTGATGAATTTTCCTTTCCAAGGTTGTAGCTTTGATGCCGCCTTGTCAATGTAAGGTTGTAGATCCGCCCCCGCCGTAGTCTTCCCAAAGACAGCGGCAACCCCAGATACTTTATAGGGAATTGTTCGATTGCTGCCGGTAAATCAGTCATGATGGTAGGCAAGTCGATGTTGTCGCACCGAATGGGCGAGATGGAGCTCTTGGCAAAGTTGGTAACCAATCCGGTCGCCTCTCCGAAGCCATGTAAGGTGGACGCGAGGTTGGATATATCATCGGCCGAGGGAACGAGGAAAATGGCCGCGTCATCAGCATACAGGGAAAGCCTCGGAGTAGCCAGGTGGTTTGGCAGGGACTGCAGGAGTCCCTGCTTGGTTGCAAGTTGCAGAGTTCTGTTGAGCGGGTCGATGCTGATGTCGAAGAGGAGAGGGGAAAGCGGATCCCCCTGTCTAAGGCCCCTTCCATGCATGATCTCCAATCCAGGGATGCCGTTGAGTAGGACGTTGAGTAGGACTCAGGAGCTGGCCGTGGAGAACAGGATGGAGACCCACGCCCTCCATCGTGGTGGGACGTGAGACTCTCAGCCGAGGTCTCGCTGAGCCTCGTGAGCCATGGCATAACCTCCCGTGTCACTGTCGGTCATGGGAAGTCCTACACCACCTGCACCATCGTCTTACGGTCGTTATCCTCTCTTTGCAACAACAGCAGCGTCCGGCCGACCCACTCGTTCTCCTCCAAGGGAGCACCATCCACACCATCCTTGTAGCACCATTGGTTGTCCAGCACCACCTCCTTTGCCATGGAGTAGATCGCATTCGGCTCTAAGCACACCATGAGCACCTCCACGAAGGAGTAATGGAGATGAAGGATCGGCGGTCGCGGACTATCTGGAGGCTCCATGCAGCCCCTGACTTGGTGCCCCAGCCTCCCACAATGCCAACAAGCCCAGGGGTTGCAGCAGGAGGCGACACAGTGTCTTGAGGCAGTGAAACAACGACCTCACATCCTTCGCAGGAAGGCCGTATGCCGAGCCAAGCCTCCGGGCGCATGCTTGGTTGCCCGTGCACCCTCGCCCTAGATGGGCTTGGTGGTGCCGCCGTCTTGTTGCTGGCCCGCAGCCTGGAGGCGCGGTGTGTCAGGAACTATCGCATCCATTGACGGGACATTCAGAGAACAGGAGGTCCAGATCAGCTCGTGCCTCTTTGTCGGCATCCAACGGCTAGGATTCATTTTCCCTTTTCAAATGTTTGTGTGACGAATACTTGTCAAATTCATCTCACACAAAATTGTATCGCGACTCCTCGGGTTCTCTATATAACCGGTAGAGTGGGCGGCTGGGCGGCGTGATCCTTGTTATCAAACCCTAATTTCCAGTTATTACTTTCCAGTTCTTCCTTAATTGCCTTTATTTCCTGCAATTATTATCTTCCTTTCATGTTTTCTGTCCGAAATCATTATTCGCGATCCCACTCCGCATCCCCGGGTCCTGACATGGTTTTGAGGCCAACCGAGCCAGAGCAACGAGATGCCCTCCAACGGCTCTAATCCACGAAGAGAAGCCATGCGGCCGACGCACACACGATGACCTAGGGGCGGAGGCAGGGGCTTCTCTCCATCGCCCTTGGATCCAGCAGCAGAGCCAGACAGAATTGCGGGTGGAATCTTGGAGGAGATCCCCCGGCGGAGGAGCAGCCGCACGAGCGAGCCGACCGAGGGCAGGGTCTTGTGCCTCGGGCCACTGGATTCTGAAGCCCTGGCCACCCGCGTCGTCGGCAGATCAGACGAGGGCGTTGTTGACCACATCTGGCTGAGAGACCAGCACCCCTGATACCTCCTTGTCGGCGTCAACCGCGCAGTCCGCCCAGAGGAACGTACAAGGCGAAGGGGAGAAGGTAGGGGGCGTCGATTTACAGGACAACGGGATGGAAACGGTGGCCGGATCGATGGAACAGGAAGATGGCGTCGAGGGTATGCAGGAATGCACATAACATTGATGCAGCCCGGTGTATTTCCAGTTCCAAGCGGTGGAACGGGAAGAGGTCGTCGAGGGTGTCAGGAACTATGGCATCCATTGTCGGGACATCTATCTATTTATTATATGAGTTAGTTTTTCGAGACACCAGGTTAAGCCACATCATCAGATTTATTCTAACCGTTAGATCTAATGTTTACGGTTACGATTTGAAAAAAAATGGTAATAACGTAACTAAATTATTTGTTTGACACGATCCTTTTTCGAAAAAATCTTAGGTGCAACATATGTCGTACAAAAACTAATCTACAAAAACTAATCGTCGATTAATAGGGTGCGTGTATATGACTCGGAGACCGGCCGTTGCCGTAACAGCCACGATCTTCTCACGCACACACGCAACAGCTGACCTCCATGATTTGGCCGTCCGACCGGCTGACTGGGATTCTACGGCTCTACCCAAAGCACTAACTCAATAGCCACGTGAGATTGATTCCAGTTTTCTTTTTTGTCACGCACACATCCAAAATTACTAAACCATCTACTTGGATCATTAGGATTTTGACCAGCCGGTGCGTTATGCAGACTACTGATGACTTATAAATTAATTTTAAGAATATTATTATACTCAAGTTATTTTAGTTCCTTATAAATAAATATTTCTATATGATGGCTTAATACATGTGGCCAATTGACAATATTGCGTGTAGTAACCAGTTTGTAGAAGAAAATATTACCATGCTCACCTCGGACGCACATGTGGCAAATTATTTTTGCTAGGCGTGGTTACCGACTATGCTTACTGGATTTTCCAAACACGAATAAATTATCATCACAAGCGGAGATTTCGTGATGCCGGCAAGAAAAACTATTTGCTCCAATAGTTATAAAATAATAGTTCCATTATAGGATATTTCTTTTTAAGTTTAAGTACTTATGTGATGTATGTATGTAACATGCATGTCTATAGTTTGCGCGATGTGTCGTTCGAGCCGAGTTACCTATATTCAAATGAATATACTATTTAGTTATTTACCTATATTCAAAAGAATAATACTATGTAGTTATTCAAATTTTGAGCAAAGATCGAGATTTGATCAAAGCGGTAAAAAAACATGCCACGAGAACCATTGACTATGTTTACCACTTCAAGAGATAAGTTTTGATCCATAGGAGAACACCAAGAATTAGATGGAGCCAATAGGATTTCATCCATATGACAGAGAACACATTAACACAACTCGCCTAAAATGTACTTTGGATATTGGTAGTGCCTCTCTCACCTCCCAAAGCCTTTATTTGTTGTCGAGTGTAAATGAAGCTTGAGGGAGATTCAACAAAACAAATAGTGAAAAAAAACTCAAGGTTAATTCTAAATTTAAAGAGATCACTGCTTTATAATGCATGATATTACTTTTCACTATTCATATCACAAACGGAATTATGTTGACTTAATATCAATCCCAAGCCATTGTCATGGAAAACACCCATATCTAACATGCGTAAAGTACACTTAGGCCATTGATTATCGCCTCTCTCTCTCACCTCTCAAAGTTTGTATCCATTGTCGGGTGTGAATCGAGCTTGGCAGAGATTGAACCAATTTGTAGTGAAAGAAAATATCTGAGATCAAGTTCGAGACAAAGGGAACTCAGATTTAAAGAGGCGGCTACTTTCATAATTCATGATTTTAATTTAACTATTTGAATCAAAAAACTAATTATACTTTAAAATCTAGAACAAGATAGAAAAACATAATTATAATAAAAGCGAAGATCTTAATTGTGTTTGAAATAATGACAACTCAACATAATTGATAGTTCACATGAGAAAATCGTGGTATGATGATCTGATTGTACAGTGGATAGATCTTACTGTAGTGTATGAAATTTAAAAATATAACTTCAGATCACCACAACAAAAATATTTCATCAGTATACTTTAACATGATATAGAAAACCATCCGATAAGTGTATAGTTGGAAGGATTAATTGAACTACGAATACTAACAAAATGTGTTGTTCTCACGATAGGTCACCAATAACATTTTGTGTTCTCTATCAGAAATGATGTCCTATCATTTTGTTGTAAATAACTCTAGAGTCATTGTAAACTTTGCATAGAAGTTTTCTGCATATCCGTTGAGAACGTATTCCTACAACTCACACGCAACTGGTAAATAATATTTCTTTAATTATAGAATATTGCAATAAAATTGTGTCTATTAAGATCATAATAAAGAGATATACTAAAAAAATCTCTGAAATGTCATTTTAAGCACCCAACCGCAAGTCTAATGGATACTCCATAATTCATATATATCCCAAAGTATCATAGGCAATATGCAATGCCACATTTAATTAAGAAGGTAAAATGACATGTGTACTTCATGATATGTGATTGTTTTGTCAAATTGAGTAATCACTTACCCAATGTATTAACGATTGTTAGAAAGATTTACCCGACATGTGCTATTTTATCCAACATACTATGGGGCTCATAGAATAATATTGTTTATAATTCCGTAAATAAAATACATGTGAAATAATAAATCTATTTTCTGAAAACTTTCAGATGTTGCCCTCGCATTTGCGAGGGCCACTATGCTAGTTCAGAGAACAGAAGGTCCAGATCAGCTCATACCTCTTCGTCGGCATCCAACGGTTATATAGAGTACCCGAGGAGCCGTGATACAAGTTTTGTGTGAGATGAATTTGACAAGTATTCGTCACACAAACATTTGAAAAGGAAAAATGAATCCTATCTGTTGGATGGCGACGAAGAGGTACCAGCTGATCTGGACCTTCTGTTCCTGAATGTCCCGACAATGGATGTGATAGTTCCTGAAAGAGGGGAGGCAGGATCTGGTCACAGAGCTAGAAGACGGCGTCGGACTAGAGATATCAGGCTGCCGACGGCGGCCGTTCCTCCCTGTTCGCCATGTTCGCGGGTTGCTCTCTTCCTCAGTTTGTGAGGCTCAAAATACCCTACTCCGGTCCCAACTTTTATCAAGGCAGGAGCACGGGGAGCAGAAACCATTTATCAAATGTAATCACAAAGTGAACTAGTTAGTGCATACAATTTACATTATGTTATCAGAATGAACTAGTTACTGCATACAATTTACATTACCCTACTCCCGTGTGGAGTTCACTACCAGCCAAAGTGTTAGGCTTAGCTTGACGTGGTCACAACTCACAATTATATAATATACATAGAAATTTTCCAAAAAGATGTGACAGCATGCTAGCTAATGAGGCTCCTGACTTAGCTATCGTGAATTATGATTTGTAGGTACTTAATTGTCATCGATGACGTCTGGACGGAGCAATGGACCACTATAAGTTCAATCTTGAAAGACAACGGTAAAGGCAGCAGAGTACTAGTAACCACAACTATTCAGTCAGTAGCAAACATATGCAGCCATGGCAATGGTTATGTGTACCATATGAAGTCACTTGACAAAGACGACTCCAAGAAGATAGCTCTGCCGGGGGCACCATCACCTCAGCTGGAGCAGGAGTCGGAGACGCTGTTGCAGAAGTGCGATGGCCTTCCCCTCGCTCTTGTTAGTGTCTCGGATTATTTGAAAAGTTCTAGCGAATCAGCAGTGAAACAGTGTGGTGAGTTATGTCGCAACTTGGGTTCGCACCTGAGAGAGGAGAAGCATGCCCCTGATAACTTTGCAGATCTGAGGGAGGTGCTTCTGGATAACTATGAGAGTCTGTCGGGCTATGCTCAGGCGTGCTTGTTGTATCTAGGTGTATTCCGAAACGACCGTCCATTGAAGAGGAAAGTCGTAGTCAGGCGCTGGCTGGCTGAAGGATATGCACGGTGTGATCCTTCACGCAGCGAGAAGGACATCGCAGATGAGAACTTCAAGATGCTTATAGACCGGAATATCATCCGGTCTATCGATACAAGAAACAATACGCAGGTGAAGACGTACAAAACAAATGGCATCATGCACGAGTTCGTGCTGCACAAGTCCGTGTCGCGGAGATTCATAGCGGCATCTACTTTTGACCGTCCAAGAGCACCTTACAGCGTCAATGCACGACATCTTTCAATCCATGGTGGCGACGCCACATTTAAGTATAATGGAGGGGCATATGGCAAGAAGGGGCTATCTCGTGTTCGGTCTGTGACACTCTCTGGTAATAATAATGCAGCAGCTGATGCCATCTCTTATGTTGGCATGTGCAAACTTCTACGCGTCTTAGACCTCGGAGAGTGCAGTGATCTGGAAGATGATCAGCTCAAGGATATATGCAAGCTGCTGTATCTAAGGTATCTAAGCTTGGGGAGCTCCATCACCAAGCTTCCCAAGAGCATTATTGGAAGGTTGCATTGTCTGGAGACACTGGACTTGAGCAGAACCAAGATAAATACATTGCCCAAGGAAGCCATCGAACTCCCTCACTTACTTCACCTGTTTGGGAGGTTTATGCTTGAAAAAGATGACCTGAAGAATGCAAGTAAGATTAGGAAGCTACACAAGTTCTTGTCTGAAGAAAGCAACCTGCAGACTTTAGCAGGATTCGACACCGACGGGGAAGAGGGATTTCTCCAATTTGTTGGCCAAATGAGAAAGCTCAGGAAGATGAAGATATGGTGCAAGCCCTGTGCGAATTACAGTAGCAGGAACTACTGGACTGATCTTTCCAAGGCAATTCAGGACTTCACCAAGGTTCCCATGGTGTATGCAGGGAACCAAGGAGCTCGTTCTCTCTCAATCAATTCCGAAGAATGCTCAGGAGCAATGCTCAGTTCAGTCAATTTCGAGGAATGCCCTGATGGCTTCGTATATGAGATGGCGTCACTTAAGCTACAGGGCGAGCTACTGGGAGGATTGCCTCCGTTTGTTACCATGCTATCTGGTCTCACAAAGCTGTGCATCTCATCAGCTACAGCTACCCTGACACGAGATCTCCTGTCAGCACTGATCGGACTCCGCTGTCTGCTTTGCCTCAAACTGACAGCCCACCAGCTCGAGAGCTTCGAGATGAGAAATGGGGCTCTCCCAAGCCTTGAACGCCTGTGTTTTGTGTTGCAGAGTCCAGCTCCGGCTCTGCCAACAATGGAGCAAGGAGCTCTGCCGAATCTCCTCTCGCTCCAGCTGCTCTGTCCATGGCTCGATGGCCTTTCGGGTATCGACATCAGGCACCTCGAACATCTCAAGGAAGTCACGATCCACGCGGGCGTGACCGGGCGAACGCAGCAAGACTGGGAAGGAGCGGTGAAGAACCACCGGAACAGGCCCACACTCAAAATTTTGGGCGAAACCCAAGAAGACAAAGCTTCCTCCATGAGGGAGAAGAGGAGAAACTGCGAGTCAGGCACCGACGACGTGGAACTATATGCTGGTATCAAGAGGATCAGGCTTTCAGTTTCAGAGCCGCCACGGGTTCAGCTGGCAGACGCGGTGTCATCCAGTTCATCTGGACACCGATAATCCACCGATCCTTGAATTACTTTAGGTAAGATGCACGCAATAGTTGATGCAAAAACTAAGGTTCAAGCTCGTTCTCGGAAAAATGAGGAAGCAATTATTCATCCTCGGCGCCGAACCAGGAATCTGCACTAACCAGGGTTATGTCATTTAGTGTGTGAAGTGCAAAGTTAGGTTTTGAAGATCTATTATCTTTCAGATGCACTTGTATTTCTGAATAGAGCTATCACATTTCAGTACCGTATACTGTTAATATTGTATGATTCAACAAAAAAAAAAGGTCTGTTAAGACTAATTATGGATGTAAGAATCTCAAGTTGTTAATAAATGCGCCATTTGATTTGTTGTCCCTGAGCATTGAATGCGCCATATGATCAAACGGAGGTAAAATCGATAACTATAAGCGAAAGAAAATAAAAAAATAAGCGTTCGTGAAAAATAGTTTCACAGAACAAACCATTTTGAGTAGCGCCATACGCAAAGGCGCTATGCTCTACATAATAACTCCTCAGGCTGTGGGGCCTGCAGCCTCCACATAGGCACGCAGGACAAGCGGCGGCCCTACCATGTACTCCCTCCATTCTGAATTAATTGACTCAGATTTAGTACAATTACTTTTGTGAAATAGTTTTGTGTGGCGTCTTCTCTAGGTTTTTATCCAAGATGGCTGATTTTAGAGAGGGGATCGGATGTGGGAGTCGGAGAAAAATAAACTCATGGACTATTATTTATAGAAAAGAACAGATCGAACTTTATGAGTACAGGAAATGTCAGCATCATCTTTCCCCATCTGCAGCTAAGAAAGATGTCTTTCAGAGATGAGCAGCTATTGCCTCTCGCTTGCTTTCAGGAATTTGGTCACTCGCAAGTCGCAACTTCCCCGGCCGGGCTGCTCAACTGATCACTCTATGTACAGATGTACTCCAATTGTAGTTGTACACCACACATGGTACCCAAATTCATACGCATCAGTCAAACAGCACCGTGTCGGTGGAGATGAAGCTGTGGATGACCATGTCCTTGACATCGCCCTTGAGCACGCAGTACCTCCGCAGCACGGCCTCCCGCCGGAACCCGGCCTTCTCCAGCACCCGCTGCGACGCCACATTGACCACATCCACCAGCGCCTCCACCCGCAGCAGCCCGTCCAGCTCGCCGAACACCTCCGCCAGCGCGCGCCGCACGGCCGCCGTGGCCACGCCCTTGCCCCAGTGCGCGCGCGCCAGCACGTACCCGAGCTCCGCGCGGCAGCCGTCCTCCTCCGTGGGCGACACGGAGATCGCGCCGACGGGGCGGTCGTCGCCGTCGCCGGCGAGGCAGATGGCGCGGTGCCAGGGGTGCGGGAGCACGGCGTCGCGGAGGAAGGCCAGCAGCGGCTCCGTGGAGGCGTAGGGCTCCCAGCGGCACGGCGCGGCCACCTGCGGGTCGGACGCCCACGCCATCATGGCGTCCACGTCCGCGAGGGTGAAGCGGCGGAGGGTCACCTCCACCGCCGGCTTCCTCGCGGGCGGCGGCTGCGCTCCTTGGCCGCTTGGCTGCTCCATTTTTCTACTGCGAATGCCGAGTTGGGGTTGGGGCCTGTGTTTATGTATAGGCTGGTCGAACGAGGCAGAGCTAGCCTGCTGAGTTTGACCACATCAGACACCAACTGTGGCGTCGGGAGCTTGACGACCAAGTTTGCTGTACGCTGAAAGCAATTTCGCAACGACGGAACGAAAAGGACACAAGCTGACGATGGCGAGAAGGAAGCCGGGAGGAAGAAGGTGGGTCGTGTGTGGGCGGCTGTCGTCCGCTACGGCAAAGTCGATAGTCAACCTGACCCTGACGGTTGAGGAATAAAGCAAACTTTGCAGCGAGTTCAGGATTAGGGCCGGGCCAGCCGCAAGAAGGTTGACCCGTATTGTTTTCTTATTGAACCTTAAACTTGTACCCAAAAACTAAACTGAATCCTGAAGACATTTTGAACTTTACAATCTCGATCAATTTTAAACCTTGTAACTGTTTACTATGCTAGAATTGAAAAAAAATAAATTGCTTCTCCCTCTGACAGCATTGTCTCACATATTCATCTTCTATCCCCAATTCGTCTCCATCTAGTAATCGAGAAGTGAAATGGGCTCGGCCATGGAATGTTGCGCCAGAGCAGAGCTCGAATACGGGTCTGTCTGCTAATGACGTGAAGCGCACCGGCCATCTATAGTATATAAATGGGAGCAACCCACTAAAGGTATTTCTTTTAACATGCAAAAGATCCACCTCATCAATCATCTCTAATCAGTCATAGACGGCCACTTGGAAATTCTACCATGTAATGAAAATGAAAGAATATGAGGAGATAAATCCTTGTATATCCCTCCATTAATTTATCCTCCCTCGGCTCCTTCATAAATTATTTGTTTGTTCATTGTTTTTCTGGTCCAAGCCGTGTCCCTTCCAATCCCATTAAATTGCTGCAGTTACACATGATAAGTAAATCATGGCATCAAGCCTCATCCGCTTCCTCTTCTATTCTCCACCCAGTATTATATCCATCTCCCGATCCAATGTGAACTCCTTCTTACCATCCCAGCCCCATATTATTCCGGTATCCCTGTCCTCAAAGTCGTCTCTACGTGCAGCCGCCAGGGGACAAAGAAGCGGAGGTTGTAAGGGAAAACAAATTCTCTTTCTTTTAGTTTCTGCCCCTCCAATTACAGCACAACACTAGCACATTTGATTTGTTTTTTACAGCGGTACATTGAACTCTGATTTTTTTTCTTCTTTTTTAGTTCGGGTGGGAACAGGAACGAATTTCACATGAAGGACATCAATATAAACATTAGCGCATTTGATTTGTTTTTTACAACATATGAATTCAATGAGGAAATCAAGAAAATGGTACTGCTCATTTTTGCACCGTTGATGCTGTTCATTTGTTTGTACCTTCACTTCATTAAACTTCGGACAACCTAAGGTTTGTATTTTAAGATATCTAATACCATTATCATGTATCTGATTTTGTGCGGGAGGAGTCAAGAACTAAAACAGTGTTATACCATTGTCAGTGTTCGCTTTTTTTTTCTAGCAACTATGTTGGTCAGAATTTATAAACTTCAAATATTACCGTGCTGAAAGGGAAGAGTTATCTTAATATATGTTTTTTTTCTGCTTGCAGATAATTAACATGTTAAAAGAATAGACTTAAAACAAACATAACTTCAATTACTTATAATTCAACATCCAACGGTTTCAAAAAATTTCTATTAATATGCTATCCTATAGATGGTCAAACATTAGTTCATATCCAGTATAGTGCTTCAAGTGATTCACGGCTGTTCATACTCTTCTTGCAATGCAGATGTTATTGACGACAATGACCAATTGTACTTCTATCCAAACACAAGAACATCAACACGGATGGACCTACCTCTGCTCATACATTTGAATGTTTTTATTTAATTTGAAGATACAAATTGGCAGTAATAATAATCTAGAGTATTTTTTTTACATATATGTAGACAATATGTATATTTGATACCATATTTATCATAGCAAAGGAATGTGTTATTTTGCATGGAAATGCGTGCATTCATGCTTCTTAGTTTTGTCATAACAAAAGTTAATTTTTCATGTGCCTATGCTTACTCCTCCTTAGTAACTCTCATTATCTACCATACAATCCCGCATCAACGTGCGGGGTATTATCTAGTGATAGTTGTGTTCGAGAGCAGAGTACCTATGTCACCGCTGCAATTTTCGTCTTCCACACGGCCAACTCGCGTTCTTCTTCTTCCTCTCCCACCCGTCGCTACGGTCCAATCCACCGTCACCTTCTCCAAAACGTCCACTTCGTCGTCCTCCTGCTGCTCGTTGAAGGAACCGCACGGGACGGTCATGATCAAGTGAATCATCTTCGTCGTCTTGATTTCTGGCCGACACTCGCCACAACTAATTCATGTGACAATTGACCTCTGACCCACCACCCACGAGTGTGGCGTGACGCAGGAAACCTAGCACACCCATCAAATGGAGGAGAAAGCCCATACCCTGCCTTGGCGAGCGTATGGATGGTGATCCGTACGCACGAGGTTGGGCTGGAGCAGGGGACAACACGGGGAATGCGGCGAGACGAGCTTCCAAGAGACCTCGTAGATGGGTTGGGTGGTCGCCAAAATTAGGATATGGTCGACCGACCGGCAGATGAGCAACGGAAAAGGACACGGAAATGGATTATGACACATGGGTTCAACTGTAGCTTGCAATCTCTGTCAGGATTATTACTTTACTGGTGCATCAAATATGTATAGGGTTCAAAATAGACCGGGATGATAGAGTTCAGAGTGTCAATTTCAGTGATTGCAAGTTAAGGGTTTTATTTAGCTGTTCGCTACAAGTTTAAGGTTCATTTAGGACTATTTCCGCTCAGCTTGTAGCTCATAGTTATGTGTATTTTTTTCGCGAGACACATTTGTATACAAATTGTGTAATAAACTGCAAAGTAGGTATGTAGAAATTGTGAGTATTCAAAGTTTCTGGAAAATAAAGTTTACAACTAGTTGTGCCCACGCCCCATTCTACGTGTTGTACTAGTAAGTTTTTAAAAATATGAAATAAAGCGTGGAAATCAGTTATGTTGTTTCTCGTGTATCCACAAATTTTTATCAAAAAATTCACAAGATGTGTCCTGCACAAAACGAAGAATGATGTGGGAACGGTACATAATACTTTTCACTTGTGTCTTCTCTTGTTTTACATAGGACGCATGTGTTCATATATTGGGATACAAATTTGTAGATGCACGATAAGGAAATAACTAATGTTTATGATTTTTTTTAGATAGAAGGACCCAAACTGGGACCCCCAATTTCATTACGAAATTGTAGTGTTCAGTTTTTACACCCCCAACCTCAGTACACAGGCAACAAACTTGACATGCAGTGCACAGGACAACCCCTGCCTTCTGCCCTAAAACCACAACCTAACTGAACAAAACAACTGGTATCCATGCAGAACTACAGAGAACCTCATCAAAGCCACAAGATCTCGAGTACTACCAGGTAGCCCTAACAAAAAAACAACAAATCGATGGCGCCATATCCGGCGAGAAGAGTCACACATCAATCCTCTTGCGAATAGGATTCCAGCCATGTTTCTGCCCGAATATATCATGGGCCACCTCCGCCATTCTGCTAGCCCCGTGTAGTAGCAATCTTCGCAGCCCTTTTCTCTGTAAATTTTCCCTGGTAGGAATGTTTATGATTTATTTCGCAGTTTTTGAATACTCAAAAATAAGACATGGTGCGGCCACAACAAGTCAGCGCCAGGCGCCACGTATCAACACGATTGCCGCGAAGCCGACAGCGAAGGCGGGAGCTCTTCTTCCTGCTTCGTGGACGTTCCCGAGCGAGTATTGAATCGTCGGAGTGGCCTTCGATCCAGCCCCTGCGTCAGGTTCAGAGACATAAAATGGTGCCCCGCCTAGTTCAGTAAGTACGATGCATGCGCGTACGTACGTACCTGCAGGGGCGACGTTGGGATCGTACGGCGTCGCCGGAGAGGACATCGGGACTCCCATGGCTGCAAGCAACGGCAAGGCATTATTATTTTCATCTACGCACCAATCTGGCTTGGGCAATGCGAAGTACTCACAGTCGCACTGGCTGGCCGGCGGGGCCTGGACCCTGCACGCGGCGGGGAGCTGCAGCGCGCGGGCACCGTCCAGGGCGACGCCGAGCGTGGCCGCCGTGCCGCCGAGCACCACGCAGAGGCACCTCGGGCTCGACCCCAGCATGCCGGACACCGCCGCGCAGCACGGCGCCCCGGGCGCCGTCGCGTTGCCCGACATGTACCCCATGCACGGCGACAGGCTGACGAGCTCGGCCATGCAGCCCGAGCCCCCGCTGCCTGCCGGGTCCGGGTTCGGGCCTGGCGCCGGAGCCTGCCCCTGCGCTTCGCACTGATATGCCAGCAGCGCGGCGGCCACGGCCAGCCCAAGGCCAAGGCCGACGTTGTAACCGGCTCCCATCGGTCTGAGTTGCGACTGTGATCGCGAGCTAAGTGTGACGGTGCCCAACTGTCAACTGCCATGCACATGAAAAATTTGTCTGATCTTATAGCAAGTTAACCTTGTCCGTGGCAGATCAAGGCATACCGAATCGCACTGTCGAACACCCGTACGTCGCGACACTGACAGGCCATGGAAGCAAGCTAGATAGTTTGCTGGCGCCGTTGTTCGGTCAACTTCTCGCCAAACCTTTTGAATCCATTTTCTCGGACGAATCAGAAACAGGTAGAGCAGTACAACTGCAAACTTTTGTGGATTCATTTGGTCACGGACACAGATCCTACCTGACGTCCAGATCACCTAAGCACATGAACACAGTCGGGTCATGCAACCACCATGACCAAACACTCATCAACCGCCTGAAACATTCTTAACCACACTATGACACACCGGCGTATTTAAATGCGCGAAACAGCACGACAGCTTGCAGACTCCGGCGACATGAGACGCAGCGGGACGATGGGCGCGGTCGCCGTCGCGGTGCTAGTGCTGGCGGCGGCGGTGTCGGGGCAGCAGATCGCGACGTCGTGCACGATGTCGCTGATCAGCACGTTCAGGCCGTGCCTCAACTTTGTGACGGGGAGCACCAACGGCGGTGGGTCGCCGACGACGCAATGCTGCAGGGCGGTGGCCGGGGTGGTGCGCACCGGCGAGGACTGCGCCTGCCTCATCCTCACCGGCAACGTGCCCTTCAGCCTCCCCATCAACCGCACCCTCGCCATCTCCCTCCCCAGGATCTGCAAGCCCCTCTCCGTCCCGCTCATGTGCAGAGGTTCGTCTCTACACTACACGTCGACTTGAATTACAAGTTTTACTACACATGATAAACTTTGCTTTTACTTCATTTGAACCGACGATCTCTGAATGACCAAACAAGTTCATTGTCTGTTTCATTCCTGTGATCTGCAGATACAGCAACGCAAATCCCTGCTCCAGGTAATTTGATCCTCCTTGTTTGACGATTTACACTGACATAATGCTGTACATCACTGAACTGACGACACTGAACATTTATCCTGCAGGGCCTATTGCATTTGCTCCGGCACTCCCTCCTCTGCGTAAGTACATTTAACCCTATGCTCAGAGCCTCAGACCATTCCGGTGTTGCGAACCATTGTGCTCATAACATTTCACGATTCTGCAGCGCCATTGCCGGCAGAGACATCGGTGGATCCGCCAGCGACGTCGCCGGACGTGGCGGAGGCGGAGGCGCCGCCGATCATGCAGGGCCAGAGGCCGGTGGTGGTGCCCAGCTCGGCGTGGAGGAGCGCCCGTGCGCTCTCGACGTCTGCAGCCGTTCTGATGCTTGTAGTTTCATCCGTTCTAATTTCATAGGACGGATACGCTCCGCATCATGTTCTATATGATTGGCCTTCTTGTGTCCATGATGGCCTTCAGTTCACCGTGTAGTGTAAACAATTTTCCCATGTGGAGTATATTAACATGATGTGTTCTTTACTCTATGCTCATGGATTGATCTTGCAGTGCCTTCTCGCTACAGCTAGGTGGATATGCTTCTTTTTCAAATATAACATGTAAGAAATTTACGCGTAACTGAAAACATGTTACTCCTTTAGGTGGACTGAAAACATGATGTGGCAGTGTCAAGCTCTCGTGACATCAGGGTAGTTCAACAGAGACCAACGGCTGCATGGACTTCGTTACGGCACCAGGTTTAATCTTGTCGGCAGTATGCTAGTGGTTATGTACTAAATTAGGCACAACCAATATGGATTGGAGACAGTACTTTCCTGCACTAATTTTAAGGCGAAAAACAGCCTGGTTGGAGACTGAATAGTTCAATAGAAATGTATAATGTATTTGGTTCCACATAAATATTTCCTATCTAACCATAGTACTTTCTAAATAAAAAGGAAAACAACGGCTGTCCAAATTCATCGACAAAACGATTGACCATATTTTATTTTCGTCGTGTAGTGCTCGACCTTGCCTTTAAAGATTAAGACCTTGTCCCTTTTACTATTTGATATTACAGGAGATGGCTTAGCCTTGGTGATCAAGAAGGCCAAGGAACAGGAGTTGATCTATGGGGCCATTCCACACTAGATGGTTGTTTGGCTATTCTTCAATATGGGGATGACACAATTCTTTTCGTGAAAGACAGCATCAAAATGCAAGAAATTTTAAGTTTATCCTTTGTGTGTTTGTGCAAATCTAAGGACTTCAAATCGATTTTCATAAAAGTGAAATATTTTTCTTACGGGATGTTGTCACAAGAGAGAAATATATAGTACAATGAGGTTTTCACTTGTGCATCTGCAACTTTGCCAATGAAGTATCTGGGCATCCTAGTTTATGAAGACATATTGGCAAAATCTCAGCGGGGTCGGATGAGCAATTCGCAGAAAACACACCCTGTATGAAAGGGTGTTTTGCTATTTGTCGGAGACAATATTAGTTTGGTCAATTGCCATTTAATTTTTATACCTATATGACGTGCTTCCTGGAGGGCTGGAGGCCACAAAAGGTGTGTTAAAGAAATTGGACATGAGAAGAATGGTTTGGCACGATTTGAATGCCATAAAAAGCTATCACTTGGTAAATTGGATGCCTATGTGTTTGCACAAGGACTGTGGGGGACTTGGTGTTCTTGATTTGGAGACTATGAACAAGAACATGTCTTGCAAGTGACTATGGAAACTAGAATACTGAAGCAACCTGCCAGGAGATTTTAAGTGTAACATGCTTAATGTTTGGCCGAATATTCAGACAGCCAAGGACGAATTAAGGAATTGAGTGCTGTTTGCAGTTTGTGCCATGTTTTCTTTGTTACCTGATGCTGTCATATGCTTGCTATCTTTGGTTTGTATGTGAGACTCTCTAAAAATAAGAACTGCTATACCCGCACCACCAGCTTGATTGCCTTGGGCAGCTGGATGTTGGAATTTTCCTTTTTACGTTTTTTTCTTTGGGTTATATTTTGTAGAAACTGGCAGTCTTTATATGAAATTAGTGACGGATATATCCTTCTACACAAAATATAGATTTAGATATATGTTTATTATTCCAAGAGGTTATGCGGAACTTGAAATAGTTAACGCACATCCTTGGAAGTCTTTGTGCAAAGTGTGGCCAATATGTCATGCAAAACGGCACCATTATTTGGAGACTATGAACAAGAAAATGCCCTGCAAATTTGAATTCTAATGGATTAGGAGTGCAACCACCCTCTTAACCATGGGCGCAACAAAGTATTGCATCTCTAGGTGCCTTCATGGTTGATAGTGTGATCTTTGATAATATATGATTTTCTCGATGTTATGTTTCATTATTTCGATAGGGCGCAATCTCAAATGTTTTTGCTATGCACATATCGGCTACTTGCTGATATACCTATTGATGTATCTTGTGATGATTGGAGTTTTATTCTTATGTGTGTTTTCATCGGTGTTCATATTGTTTCCATATGTTGCATGCATTGTGTGTGTTCCAACTCCTTTTTAGCGTTTTTTGGGGCGATTCACAAGGATTTGAGTACATGTAATTTTATTGCATTGGAATATTTGAGTGTTGCAACGCTGAAGAATATTTTCAACCTGTTCAAGAAGAAAATGTTCCAACACTGTTACATAAACATGTCAGAAAAGTTGCATACAAGGAGTTTGATTTGTGTTGCAAGTATGAGAGTCCTAGGATTTACGACCCAACACTGTGAGAAACGATATCCAATAAAAACTATACCGTGACAATCGATACCGTTGACCGTTGTTAGATTCATCTGACACGGCATGGACCTACACCTGACCGGCTGATCCCTAGTTCAACTCTGGACATCAACTAGACAAGACAACTACTAGCAGCCACATATGTAATTTCTGAAGAAAAATGTGCACGTCAACTACAGGAATTCAGAGAAAAATCATTTCCTTCCAAGACTAGGAAGTGGGAATTCAGAGAAAGAAATCATTTCCTACTAAGAGTAGGAAGTAGGAATTCAGAGAAAGAAATCATATCCTTCTAAAAGTAGGGAGTAGGAACTTGTAGCTCACCAACATATTCAACTAATCCACCTCCCCCAACGAAAACCGCTCCTATAAGAACACAAAAAACTTCAATTCCAAAATCATACACTCCAAGCCGATCAAAGCATCCTCATAGCAAGCTAAGAGGAGGAGGGATCAATGGCGGGGATCGGAGCAAAATTCGTACTGCTGGCCGCGGCCGTGGCGGCGGTGCTGGTGGCGTCGGCATCGGCGCAGTCCGGGTGCACGACGGCGCTCATCGGCCTGTACCCGTGCATGAACTACATTAGCGGCAACGAGACGGCGCCGACCACGTCCTGCTGCTCGCAGCTCAGCTCCGTCGTGCAGTCCCAGCCGCAGTGCCTCTGCAGCGCGCTTGGCGGCGACTCGGTCGGCGGCATCACCGTCAACAAGACGCGCGCGCTCGAGCTCCCCAAGGCGTGCAACGTGCAGACCCCGCCGGCGAGCAAGTGCAACGGCGGTAAGTGTTCGACGACGATATCTTAATTCTTACCGGAGCTAATCACTGCACTATATTTTGTTATATCTTCTTGGGTTGCTGAGAGGAAGGAGCTGTGTTTTTTGCTTGCAGCTGGTGGAGGGAGTGCTCCGGTCGCCGGCGGCACGCCGGCGGTGCAGACGCCGGGCTTGGGATCCAAGACGACGCCGTCGGGGTACCTGCAAGGGAGTGGCGGCTCGTCGGTCCACGGCCAAGCGGGTCTAGTGTTCGCGCTCGCGGCCGCAGCCCTCTACGCCATGTCCGCCGCCTTGTGAGGAGGCAGAGGAGCGTCTTCGGGCTCTCGGCTAGTGGAATGAGGCGCAGCGGTGGCTCGTTCAGAAATTGTTTCTTGAGTGGTGTATTTGCGTTTCCTACATTGATTTAATTGAGAATTCGTGAGGAGGAGTACTTGTTAGTGCCATGTTTCACATATGTACTATTTGGTTTATTTGGTTATCACGTTCACAATAAGATCGACGTTCAAAAAGATCTATCCATATGCTCTTGCCTGATCCACAAGACCACAAATTATTACGGTTTTATCCCATCTGGAAAGTTTGAAACATGGTTTTATCACATTTTAGCATATCAAATGTTTTTTTTAGACAAGACCGACATGTTAGGTCGACATGGTGCGATGCAATATGTAAATATTGCAGGGACTCATCGACGATCATGTCCAATCCTCTTTGCACCATCTATATTCCTCGTGTTCGTCCTGATATTTGAATCTCAATCATCACCTCAAACCTTTTCTAAAGAATATCATCATGAAAAGATGACTCAATTTTCAAAAAGAGTAATCTAGACGAGTTTTCAATCTTTGGAGTAATTAGTTTCCTAAATGCATAACTATGGGGTAAAATATGGAATTTACTCGTTGTCCTAAGAAAAAACCGAGCACCATGTACTACTGCATCCGTTACTAAACATAAGACTTTCTAGCCTTTCTAATTTTATCCTGATTCTCGTTTCTAAATGAGTGAATCAACACGCTAAAACATGCCTACTTACGTACGAATATGGAGATACTCAAAAACACTAGAAAATCTAATATTTTGAAATGAAGGGAGTACACGTGAATCATTGTCGGAGGGAATGCCACCCCTCCTACTAAAGATCTAATCATATGTAGCGAGACCAATATGTTGGGCCTTGGGGTTGATCTTGGTGGGCTGAAGTTACAACCATTTCGGTAGGCAGTTAAAAAAACCATTTTGGTAGGCATCCAAACATATGTTTGGTTCTCATAATCTTAGGGCAAGTCATGTGCATTGTTACATATCTGCTATTGCAGAGTCTTTTTCGTAGTTTGGTGTTGCAATGGCGGGGTTTGATTTTCGGTGATATGTGAGCCATGGATCGTGTGTCAGGTGCTATGTTATTGCTTTTTTTTCGACTTTGTGTATGACTAATTCATGACAATATGTTGTTGTAGAGTCGGAGTGTAATTGATTTCTTCTTGATATTAATATAATCCATTATTATAAAATCATATAAAGTTGCATTGAAGTGATTTGTACTCGCAAGTTCAGTTGGTTGCGTGTAACGAAGAGAAATCGTGAAGAAAATACAAGTGCCAAGCCACCAAAACCCCACCGTGACACTGAAATACCGTTGTTGGCCTCATCTAACACGGCATCCAACAACACTCAGTTCAACTCTGAACACCAACTAATCTAGCAGCCACATATATTATACTTTTTCGGTAGTAATTAGTACACGGCATCTCCAGAAATTCAGATAAATAAATCAGTCCGTGTCAATGGCAGGAATTAGGGTCAGGCAGCTCAACAACATACCGAACTACTACTGATTCCACCTTCCCATACAAAAAACACTCCTATAAAATGACAAAAAGTCGAACACAAAAAGCACAAACACATAGCCAAATCAACGCAAGCAAGTACTAGCATCTAGCTAGCTAGCGAGAGGAAGATCAATGGCAGTAAGCGGAGCAAGAAGTCTCTGCATGGTCGTGCTGGCGGCCCTGCTGGCGGCGTCGGCGTCTGCCCAGTCCGGGTGCACGGCGGCGCTGATCGGCCTGTACCCGTGCGTGAGCTACATCAGCGGCAACGAGACGGCGCCGACCACGTCCTGCTGCTCGCAGCTCAGCTCCGTGGTGCAGTCCCAGCCGGAGTGCCTCTGCAGCGCGCTCGGCGGCGACTCCGTCGGCGGCATCACCATCAACAAGACGCGCGCGCTCGAGCTGCCCAAGGCGTGCAACGTGCAGACCCCGCCGGCGAGCGAGTGCAACAACGGCGGTGAGTGCTCGAGCTCGGTCGACGGAACCTTCATACGGGACTGGGAAGCGTCACTGGCTTTTCTGTTCCTGCATTGCTGAGAAACGAACCTGATGTTTTTGCTTGCAGCTGGTGGTGCCACTGCTCCGGTACCCGCCGTCGCGCCGGCGCCGACCATGCCAGAGGCAGGGGCGCCTACACCTGCCGGCTCAGGGTCGAAGGTGACGCCGTCGGGGAGTGTTCAGGAGAACGGTGTCTCGTCGCTCCATAGCCCGGCGGGTCTGGTGTTCATGCTCGCGGCCGCTGCGTTCTACGCCGTGTCCACCGTTTGAGCGTCTCGGTCAGTGGTCTGAATCTTCAGCTGGTTGATGGTTCAGATTTCAGAAATACGTTTGCTCGTGGTATTGTTTGCGTTTCCTATTGGTTTAGCATTGGTGACTGGTGAGTGTTGTGTATAATGTTTGTACTATGGATGTATTATTTTTCTGCTACCCGAATAAACTGGTGGTTGTATTTTGATTTTTTTTAACGGCCTGCTTTACCTATCACATCGCATGTCAGATAACACTACTTACGATGAAAGGGCAAAAGGAGAGAGAACAGAGCAATACATGCATGACAAAAGAGCAGAAACAGAGTAGTGATGGTAATAGTACGAATTGAAATCTTCGAGAAATTTAAGATGCTTCCAACAGTTGCATACGAGACTATTCCAATGTGGTGAAATATTGAACACTTCTTGGGAGTTTCATGAAGCTCAGCAGCGCTAGCTTTCACTTATTTAACCCAGTTCACAGGAGGATACAGGAGACATATTACATGCTTCTTTGGATTACATGAATAGAAAACAGTGGAATTTTAAAAACACAGGAATTTAATAGGATTGCAGGTGTAAAACAGAGGAAAACTATATGAATGGTCATTTGGATGATACACAGAAAAAACACACGAAAAGTGGCTCGATCCTACGCGAATAAGTGTAAAAAAGAGCTTAAAGTGGATGTTGAAATTTCTATGGAATTGAGGTGTAGGAATACAATCCATAGAAAATTTGGAGGTGTCATTCATTTAAACCAAAGGCAATCCATGGGAAAGAATTCTAAGGATTGGAATCCTATGAAATTTCTTTGAAAATCGTACAATAGAAAGAGGCCCTACGTGATATAGCATTGGCTCCTTTTTTTCATAAACAAAAGCATTAGCTCCTAACGTTGGCATGTTAGGCCCATCTTGAGCAAGCACCATGAGCCTTTTATGGCTAATTTTTCTTAAATATTATTTTTTTTAACAGAAATTCGGAGAATATTGTGCGATTGTAGAAATTTACGAAAATAATACACCATCGGCTTCGACGTGGCCGACCAGCACTCGTCGGCCCGGAGCAGTCCGACTCTGGCTCGTCGGCCCAGAGCTGGCCGACCAGAGCTGGTCGGCCGCATCTGCGCGCCTGCAGGACCTGGCGTACACCTGGTCGGCTGGGAGGTGGCCGACCAGCCCTGTCGGCCCAGGGTAAGCCGATCCTTGCATGGCAGCAAATCCCCCATTTCTCCGCACGATTAGCGCGCGTTTCTCCCGCCAGACGTTCCCGCCTTTTTCTCCCGCCACCGTTTCCCGCCCGTTTCTCCCGCCAGACGTTCCCGCCTTTTTCTCCCGCCACCGTTTCCCGCCCGTTTCTCCCGCCAACCGTTCCCGCCTATTCCTCCCGCCACTGTTTCCCGCCCGTTTCTCCCGCCAACCGTTCCCGCCTGTTCCTCCCGCCACCATTGTCCTATAAAAACCGATCTAGGGTGGGGGGGGGGGGGGGGGGGGTACTCTCACAGACCGGCAGCATGGTGTGTATTGTACCTTGTGAGAAGTGTGTGTCCGGCTTTCATATAGCCGCATCCGAGCAGCTAGCTAAGATGGTCACATATTTGAAGGTAGATGGTAGGGAAATTCCACTTGAAGAAATTGTTGGTAGTGAGAGACATCTCGCTTTGCTAGGGGCGAGGCTATGCCGAGATGGGTTTCCGTATAGGACCCCAGAACAAATCCGTGCTGAAGTCTTGAGGCTTGCGGATAAGTTCGATAGGCATGTTACTAATGCGCCGATTCATCGAACTCAAGACATACGTGAGAGGTACGGTCGTTCATTTCTCTGGGTATACTCCAGCGATGATGACGATGATTTCATGCCGTCGTCAAAGGAAAAGCGGGCTGAAGCAGTGCGTAAGGGCAAGGAGAAGAAGGCAGAAACATCGAGGAAGGGTGCGGGTAAGAAGCCTGAATCATCGTCAAAGGGCAAGGGTGCTAAATCTGCGGATGGTGCAGGCTGCATTGATGGGAGATAGGTAGAATCTTAATTTGAGTTATGTTGTATCTTTCTTTGAGTATCGATTAATTAGTAGTTGTACCTGCATTTCCGTTTGTTGTGTGGTGTGATCGGTATATAATCGAGATTTGTTGTATCTTATCTTAATCGAATCAATGTCTACCTGTTACGGACATATCAAATATTGCCACATAGATCGTACTAATAAGTCTAGTACATAACGATACATAAGTCTAGTACTCATACATAGGTCTGACGGTACATGGAAAATAGCCAACATAAGGTCTCTGATACATAAGTAGAGTCTCAGTCATCGCCTCTGCCACGACGTGGCGGATGTGGCTGAGGAGTGCTCCATCCAAACCGATGGGGTGGGCGGGTGACTCGTGGAGGAACTAAGGACCCGTCATCTGCCTGCTGTGTATCCTGTGTGGGTTGTGGAGGAGGAGTGTTGTACATGTTGAGCCACTGGGTGTCCGCATCCGCACCGAGAAACACGTCCGGCTGACTCTCCCAACCAGAAGCACCCGAGTAATGCTCGGAGATAGTAGGCCCCAAGTCGAAGTCGAATTGTGCTAGAATCGAGAAATTTTATGTAACATGTTATTTTGTAAATAGTTTGAGTACATGATAATGTAGTAGTACGAATCGACATACCGTGTGGTCCACGAGGCTGGAAGCCGGTGAAGGGGCTCTGCTGGTACTCCGAAGAGGGTCGCTGCTGGTAGCCCGCAGTCGGGCTCTGCTGGTAGCCCCCCTGGTGGTAACTCTGCTGCTGCCAGCCCAAACCTCCTGGCTGGTCAGGTGGAGGTGGTGCGACACGTGGACGCGGCTGCTGTCGGTGTGCCTCCGGAGGTGGCGGCACGTCACGCCGTGCCCGCCGTTGAGGCAGCTGCGTGGACGGATGCGGTGGCCGTCGTGCAGCATGTGGGAGAACGTCAGACGAGCGGACACACGTGATAGCCTCGTAGATCTGTCACACTCTCTGAGCAGCGGACTGCAATCAAGACCGATGCTGTTCGCGTGTAAGCAAAGGCCCGGTCGAAAGTGAACGGTCTAACTGGTCTATATCATTCCCCAGATCCCACGTCAACTCAGCCTGAAAGTGGTACAGACAGTTAGGAAATGAAGGATAATATAGATAAGGGTAAATGATTGTAGATAAGTTAATTATTTGTACCGCGTGTTGCCGTGAGCCGGACATAGACTGGCTGGGGTACATATCCCACGTAGCAGGTGAAGGAGATATGCCCTAGAGGCAAATAAATAAGTAGTATTTATTGCATTATCTCATGAGTTTATAATAGGTTTGTGTATTATGCTATAACTGTATTAATCGGAATTATTAATACACGTGTGATACATAGACAACCAGGTCCCTAGCAAGCCTCTATATGAGCTAGTCCATTGGGCAACAGTTGATCGAGATTCCCGATCAAGGACAATGACGTCGGTTGACAATGGGGTCATCTTGTTAGTTGAATAAGGTGGTGGACATACGCAAAGTATTGCAATAAGATCGTATTACGATGTTTGTCATTTGCAATAGATAAGAGTATGATAGCTTATTCCTTAGACCGTGAGACCGTACTTATTGTTGCTTCGTAGGAGTGCTTTGAGAGCATCAAACGTTGTGTCTTATATAGCATGACAATAACGGTGTCCATCTTGGGTATTCCGAAAGAGCATCGAGACGTAAGGATCAAGAGCGGGATTTATTCATTCTTGTAATGGAAAGATACTCTGGGCCCACTCGGTGATATTGCATCTGTATAGTTGCGCAGCTTATGACTAGGTCATGGAGATGTAATATCGCAGACGAGTTAATAACCTTCATCGGTAACGAGATACAGCAAAGGCATCGGTGTGTCTACGATCATATCTCGGACAAGGTAGTATCGCAGAGACAAAGGGAATGAATATCATATTTATGGTTCAACGACGATATTCGTGGAATGCACAGGGGTCGTCATATATTTCCAGGTATCCCTGACGATCATTGGTGAGCGGAGTGTCTCAACCATGTCTGGAGTATTCCCGAACCGTAGCGTAACAAACTTAAGGTCTTAGCGACGCTAGGAGATAGGTTCTGGAATTCTATAGGTTTTTATTGGAGAGAGAAAATTGATCCGGAAAGAGTTCCGGTGGTCCGGAAGGAGTTCCGGAGAGGTATGGAATAGTTCCGGGAATGTCTGAAAGTTGTTCGGGTGGTTCCGAAATAGTTTCGGAGTCATGCGATATTGAATTATATATAAATATATTAATTATGAATTAATGGGATTTTTATATTAATTTAATATTAATTAAATAAAGGAAAAAGGGGGCTCCCACCTAAATGGGCCCTGAGAGGGCCCAAGAGGGGGAAACCGCACCCCACAAGGAAGGGAAGGCTTGGGCCTCCTAGTCCAACTCGGACTAGGAGTGGGAGAGCCCATGGGGGGTTCGGCCGACCCCCCCTCCCCTCTCCTCCTTTTAGTCCCACATGGGGGAGCCAAGGGGGTTGGCACACCCCTTCCCCCTTTATATAGCAAGGCATATTAATTGATTTAATTCATAGGAAATTCAATTAATTCCCAATTTCTCTCTCGATCTCGTGATTCCCAAGTCGGAGCCGCGCCGAGCTGAGGAAGGGGGTCTCTCTCCACCTAAGCCATACCGCAGAGCGTCGTTGCTCTGCGGGATTCCAGATAAGATCTACTCCTGCGATTTCAGCTGGATCTGAATGACCGGGAGTTGTCGCTAGGCTCCGTATGTTTGCGAGTGCTCGGAGGCTACTCTATTGAGGAGCTTGGGCGACGTCGTCTCGCCCCCTGCAGCCGCCGCGCCTCCCCCCTCTGCTGCCGGCGCACCAGCCCTGGTGCTGGCGCTCTGCCTTCTTCCGCCTGACGCCCGTCGACGCAGATCATCGTCGACACCCCGGCGTCATCGACTCCGACATCGCGGCAAGTTCTCCGCGACCTCGAGGTCGGCTACGTACGACTTCATCGTCAACGCTTGTGCGGGAGCGTAATCCACGCTATCGGTCTACATGGAGGTAATGTAACCCGTTCCGCCACCGTTATCGCATGTACTAGATAGATAGATCATGGCTAGTTAGGGTTTCGCTCGCTAGAAAATTATTGTTTTCTGCACCGTAACCCCTTCAGTGGTATCAGAGCCGATCTATGCGTAGTACTGCTGGTACGGTTAGAACTCATGTTGAATGAGGGCGTCTTTCTTATATTTGCTACCCTCTAGCGTGCACTTGCGATGCCTTCGGTATTGAGTTGATGAAGCGGCCCGGACCGACTTTACGCGTACGCTTACGCGAGACTGGTTCCACTACTGACATACGGCTTGCACCGTATCTGTGGCTGGCGGGTGTCTGTTTCTCTCTCTCTAGTCGGCAAAGCATTTTCAATGGAGGGCCCGAAAGGGATGCTTAAACATGCAATTATACGATCGACGTTGTGGTACAAAGTTCGTAGGTAGGGAAGCGATTCTCTTACGAATAAGCCTACATGCCACGTAAAACTTGCAAAACTAAATAAAGCTAGAGGCGTCTAACTTTGTTTTGCAGAGGCGTTATTTTATGTGACATGGTTACGGTAAGTTTTGATATTACTCGTACTGTCGGAGGCAATGGAGGGCTCTGTAGACTCGGAGCCATGCCGGGGCGCCGGGGGCCAGGCACATGGCGCCATGAAGGTCCAGGCGCATCGACCATGTCACATCGCACTTCATTGCATCATTATTGTGTGATGTTGTGTGTGCATCCTATTGATTGCTTATATGCTAGATATACAACGGTAGCATCATAAATAGGATGATCCCTAACAAAATACCAAAATTGTGTTCTCCCTCGTTGCGCACCACCAAGAAAGTTCTACGTTATGAGGCAGGCCGTGATGATCGGGTGTCACACATCTCGTCGTTCGCATACAGTGGGTGTAAGCCATGTTGCACGCGCAGGGTCTTCGAGGTTTGATTGGCGAGCCTAGCATACTCAGAGGTATGGCCTCGGAACACGGGAAGATCGAAAGATCGAGCACGAGTCACAGAGTTGTTGTGATCGACATGTTATGTCCACTTTTGAAGCTGTGCTGCCGGCCGTGATGATCGGGGGTAGTATGGTGGATGAGGGTCGTGTAATCGCCATTATTATTTTTAGGGATAATAATCTTGGTGTGGTGTGTTTTTGATAATGAGATTATAAAACTAAAACTCACCTATATATTATAAACTTATCTTACCTCTTTTGCGATCACATCTGTAGACTACGCAACTATACTTCGGATACTTCCTCAAGAGCCCGAATGCTACATTAGAAGCCGACGGGTCCAACTTCATCAGATGGTACAGGGGTTTTAGAAACATTTTCGAACACAACAACATTCTATATGTTCTCGATGAACCGGTAGGAGAAGGACCAGGAGATTCTGCAAGCGAGGAGGAGGAAGATGATTTCCGTAGGCGTCGAGACATATTCATTGAAGTGGAGATCACCATGACCGTATGCCTGGCACCCGAGTTGAAAGAGATGTTTCGACGCAAGGAGCCAAGCGTCATGATGGATGCGATAAAGACGCACTTCGGGGATGAACTAAAGCGTGAGCAGTTTAGACAGCTTAGAATGTTCCAGACCATTCACATGGAGGAGCATACCTGTCTGAAGACACATTTGAAGAGATTGTATGACATCTACTTCCAGCTGACGATGGTCTTCGATTATTGGATGGCAGATTCCTGTGCCATTCGGACTGTCCTGATATCTCTACCTCCTAGCTATGAGAAGCATGTACGTAAGTACATTTTGAAAGCCGACGATATGAACTTCTACGTATTCATACGTGAGTTCCAGTCTCTGAAGGTTGATTCCATCGAAGGAGAGATCTTCGATGCTACAGGTATATATTTGATATATGCAGAATTATGAATTCGCCCATGGAATATGATGAAATTTTTGATAATTGCTCTGTTTGTGAAACAGGTCCTGATTATCACATATATGCGGCGCAGTTTGATATGACCTGGCGCTGAAGCTGGTAGTCAAGGAGTTGATGGCCTTTTGGTGTTCACGTCCTCAAGTTATCATAGTTATCATTAATAGTTTTTGATACGATCTTTTGTAATAGTGAGTGAGTGTGTGTGTCTTGATTTTTGCAAGACAAAGTTATTCATGTAATAAGACAAGTTCAGTTGTTTTATGTTATGGAACAAGTCAATTGTTTTATCTTATGAATAAAGTTTCCACATCTCAGTTACATTGATTGTATGATAAGTATTCATAATTGTAGATATGATAAAATAGCTTGTCCTATGAACAAAGGTTCTATTGCTAGAATAAACACCGTCGAGTTTAGTCATAAAAGCAATGAAAGAAGTAATGGATGTTTTTGGTCCATTTAAGTATTTCGAGTGCTGAGTTGATTAAGCTTGAAATCAAGTATTGAAGTTGCAATACTAGCGGAAATTAATTGAGTATCATTTTTAAATGATTAATTAATGGTGTTTATTGATTGATCCGAATTCCTCCATGACTTTGGCAAATAGGAGTATTTGTCCGATGAATCGTGGAGTCTGAGATTAATTTGATAATAGATCAAATGGGGTTTTTCAGAAGAAAGATTTGTGAACGTTGTATTCACAGAATTCGATCAAAGGACAGTATTTTTTGAATTATGTTTTCAACACAAGAGACTTGTGGAAATTTGCTTCACAGAATTATAATGTCATATATAGTGATATGTGGGGAATTATAATCATGCTCTATTTTAAATAAAGTGTGGCCTGTCAGAATTAGTCTTAGAATCTCCTAATACGTTCGAAACATTATAGTCGATGTCCACTTTAGAAAATAGATATATTTCTCAACAAGAATTCGTAGGATCGACAGTAGTGTCGACATGTATATGATTATGCGATAATTCGGAATATACATGAGTAGTTCTTTGTAGATTGCTCGCATTGGATGAGAGTGTATTCCAAAACCATATAGAAACAAAGTTCAGTTTGTTGTCTATGTAATTCCGAGAAAAGATGACTTTTCGAATTATGGTTTATGGATTGAAATTAGAAGTTTGGAATAAAGTGTCAGACTTATGTTGGAAGATGTTCCAAAGAGTATATGTCTGCTAATGAAAGTTTAGTGATTAAGAGTGAGGGAGACTAGAAAATTGTTTTCTGCTTGCAATCCTCTTCATAAAGATCATAATATTTTCATGAAAGAAACTTCTGAATAAAGTATTGTTATATTTAATATTGCTGTCAGGTCACAACACTGTATTAAGTATTTCAGATCTTGTTGACAGATCAAGGTGCACTTTATGAATACAAAGAAAGTTGAGAAAATATCGGAATACGAACAAAGGTTTTTTGAGCCTGGAAATCCAAAGTTGCATTTGAAAGGATTAAGAGAGTAATTGTTGCTGCAATTCGTATTAGAGGAATAAGATTGTTTAATCGTCATACAAGGTGTTATATGAGAAATGTGACTATAAGAAAGACGCGGTAGCATGTCTTGTTGAGAAATGTGTCTTGGACAAGATCAAATTTGTTGACTACATTTATGTAGACATGCTTGAAGTCTGAGGGATTTGTATTAATGTAATACTGTAGTTTGTATTAAATTCGAATTGATAGTAGATCAATGATTTTGGTTTAACCAAGATGTCGATTTAAGTGGGAGTCATAGTTAGTTCACTCAGGAGAAATATGTGAAGAACATATTTTTGAGTGGGAGCTCAGGAACTCAAATATGTGGATGACACGTTTTTGAGTGGGAGCTCGTGTTGTCAAATATGTGGAAACATATTTTGAGTGGGAGTCGAATTCATTTTGTGTAGTTAACACATTGTGAAAATGTACCAATAAAATAGGATGAAGTTGTGAAACTATTTGAAAGTTAGTGTCTATTTTGAAATAGAACGGGAATTTTAAATAGTTAGTCGAGTTGTGTTGGATTATATCTGAGGAGTCAGAATAGAATCAAAAGGATAGTCCTTTGGAATCCAATTGATCATTAAGAGCAATGATGCATGAAAGTAATGGTTGTATGACATGTGGGTCTATTATGTAATATTAGACATCATACAGAAACCATATTATCTGCTCGATGAAATATAACTGATGTTCTTGGAATAAGAGCAGTTATGAAAGTAAATTTGGAATTTACTGGAAGTAGAAGTGCGTTAGTTAAGAGATTGACATTTGAATGTCAAGTTTTCTATATTGGTGTGAAAGTTTGTAGATATCGCGAGTTTGTAATTGTTACAAGGGGCTCTGTATGGCTGAGTGTGTTTTTCAGGGCAGTTATCGGGTTAGTATAATCAGAGTAAGCACTGGGAAGCAGAAGTCTCACTTAGTTACGGTATTTGCATATATGTTGTTAGACAACGTGGTGATATCAAGCAAGTTGATGCCAGTGAATCGTAAACGCATGTACAATCATGGATTGTACAGTAACACTTTTCCACAAGAAAGCATTATCAAATGATTCTTATTTGATAAGGGATTCTGATAAAGTAAAATGCAGCTAGTTTATTTGTACTCTAGTGCAAGTGGGAGACTGAAGGAGATATGCCCTAGAGGCAAATAAATAAGTAGTATTTATTGCATTATCTCATGAGTTTATAATAGGTTTGTGTATTATGCTATAACTGTATTAATCGGAATTATTAATACACGTGTGATACATAGACAACCAGGTCCCTAGCAAGCCTCTATATGAGCTAGTCCATTTGGCAACAGTTGATCGAGATTCCCGATCAAGGACAATGACGTCGGTTGACAATGGGGTCATCTTGTTAGTTGAATAAGGTGGTGGACATACGCAACGTATTGCAATAAGATCGTATTACGATGTTTGTCATTTGCAATAGATAAGAGTATGCTAGCTTATTCCTTAGACCGTGAGACCGTACTTATTGTTGCTTCGTAGGAGTGCTTTGAGAGCATCAAACGTTGTGTCTTATATAGCATGACAATAACGGTGTCCATCTTGGGTATTCCGAAAGAGCATCGAGACGTAAGGATCAAGAGCGGGATTTGTTCATTCTTGTAATGGAAAGATACTCTGGGCCCACTCGGTGATATTGCATCTGTATAGCTGCGCAGCTTATGACTAGGTCATGGAGATGTAATATCGCAGACGAGTTAATAACCTTCGTCGGTAACGAGATACAGCAAAGGCATCGGTGTGTCTACGATCATATCTCGGACAAGGTAGTATCGCAGAGACAAAGGGAATGAATATCATATTTTTGGTTCAACGACGATATTCGTGGAATGCACAGGGGTCGTCATATATTTCCAGGTATCCCTGACGATCATTGGTGAGCGGAGTGTCTCAACCATGTCTGGAGTATTCCCGAACCGTAGCGTAACAAACTTAAGGTCTTAGCGACGCTAGGAGATAGGTTCTGGAATTCTATAGGTTTTTATTGGAGAGAGAAAATTGATCCGGAAAGAGTTCCGGAGAGGTATGGAATAGTTCCGGGAATGTCCGAAAGTTGTTCGGGTGGTTCCGAAATAGTTTCGGAGTCATGGGATATTGAATTATATATAAATATATTAATTATGAATTAATGGGATTTTTATATTAATTTAATATTAATTAAATAAAGGAAAAAGGGGGCTCCCACCTAAATGGGCCCTGAGAGGGCCCAAGAGGGGGAAACCGCACCCCACAAGGAAGGGAAGGCTTGGGCCTCCTAGTCCAACTCGGACTAGGAGTGGGAGAGCCCATGGGGGGTTCGGCCGAACCCCCCCTCCCCTCTCCTCCTTTTAGTCCCACATGGGGGAGCCAAGGGGGTTGGCACACCCCTTCCCCCTTTATATAGCAAGGCATATTAATTGATTTAATTCATAGGAAATTCAATTAATTCCCAATTTCTCTCTCGATCTCGTGGTTCCCAAGTCGGAGCCGCGCCGAGCTGAGGAAGGGGGTCTCTCTCCACCTAAGCCATACCGCAGAGCGCCGTTGCTCTGCGGGATTCCAGATAAGATCTACTCCTGCGATTTCAGCTGGATCTGAATGATCGGGAGTTGTCGCTAGGCTCCGTATGTTTGCGAGTGCTCGGAGGCTACTCTATTGAGGAGCTTGGGCGACGTCGTCTCGCCCCCTGCAGCCGCCGCGCCTCCCCCCTCTGCTGCCGGCGCACCAGCCCTGGTGCTGGCGCTCTGCCTTCTTCCGCCCGACGCCCGTCGACGCAGCTCATCGTCGACACCCCGGCGTCATCGACTCCGACATCGCGGCAAGTTCTCCGCGACCTCGAGGTCGGCTACGTACGACTTCATCGTCAACGCTTGTGCGGGAGCGTAATCCCCGCTATCGGTCTACATGGAGGTAATGTGACCCGTTCCGCCACCGTTATCGCATGTACTAGATAGATAGATCCTGGCTAGTTAGGGTTTCGCTCGCTAGAAAATTATTGTTTTCTGCACCGTAACCCCTTCAGCAGGGGCCGGCATCACATCTGGTTGGGCGTGATGAACGAGAGAAACCCTTGTGGAAGTGACGTACCACTCTAGGTACTCGTCGTACTCCGCCGGATCGAAGGGTTGCGCCTCGACCCAGAGACTAGTCAGCGCATCAGCCCACTCGGCCACGTAAGGTTGCACTCTTTGCAACCATTGTGTCGCAGTCCTGTTAGTTCCCTTCCTGCTCCATCTGCAAGACAAGAAACATTAGCATAATTGTGGATGACAAGTGTTAAAACAAAGATGTGTGGTTAAGAAATGGAGGTACCGGTGGACGATGTCTGGTAGAGGCGCATCAATAGGCGGGGGGACCGAGATCTGGCGCAGACCGAACTGCCTCATAACACGCTGCTGGGCCATCTCCTCAACGCTGACGTCGAAGATAATCTTCGACTTCGTCATCCAGTATGCTGCATCTCGCGTGCACATGATAGAAATTCCTCCAGGGAATTTCGACGCGACCGCGTCAGGCGAGTATGGTTCCCAAATAACTGAAGCCCCGGAGAGAACGTCGAACTGCTCGTTGAATGCCGGATAGCAGTTCCGAACCTGATCTCTAGCGAATCGTCTCTGCAAAACAAAGACGTAAATTGTATAAGTAAACAGTAAGATACTCATTGACAACCATAATTAGTAAACTATTATTGAACATACCTTGCGATGTGTCCAAAGTGTGCCAAAAGTAGGGTCGTCTATGTGTTCCGGGTCGAAATAATGGTCGAGCGGCCACGGATCGGCAGCCGAAATGTCAGGTCGTCCAATGGGGAACCTCTCCCACGACCACAGCTGCAACAGCATAGGGCATCCAAGAATTGCTGACTTTGTCGCCGTAAGAAAGCACGCGTTGCACATACCTCGGTACGTGGCCGCTAAGACTGCAGAACCCCAGCTACGAACAGTGATGTGGTACGGCTGTGTCGCACTTGCAATCTCCAATGTGATGGGGATGTATCGCTGACGAGGTGTTAACTCGACAAGTCCCAGGGTTGCGCACCCCGGGTTGATTGATGGGGAGAGAGATGAGTGCAAGGTGATCACGACGGCTGGCAAGCGAGGTTTTACCCAGGTTCAGGCTCCCGGAGGATAACACCCTACTCCTGCTTGTCTGGTTATTGATGCGAGTAGCGATTACAATGGCGAGATTGCGATCTCGCTATGGTTTGTCGTAGTGGTTCTGAGTGTGTCCTCTAGGACGAGCAACCCTCCTGGCTTTATAGGTAGCCAGGTCTCGGGTGGTTAGTACAGATACGGTAGGTTACAAGACCTAACCGAGTTGGACTAGGGTACGAGGTACCCCGAGTGGGCCTTCCGCGGGCCTTTCCATCCTTGGCGCGGCCCAGGTAGCATCATCGTGGGCTACCCGCAAGGTAGCCCCACGTCAGTAGCCCCCGAGTGCTTGGTCGAAGCGTAGAGTCGGACAAAGGACTCCTTCCTCCTGGACGCGCCGTTGGATTGCTTGATCTTGAGCTTGAACTCGAATTTCTTCAGTCGAACCAGCCACTCCCGATGGGAGTAATCTGTGCAGTCGAATTACTTTGTCTTTATCTTCTTGTGAAGCTTGCTCCTGCTCAGCCTGTTTTGGCTTACTTGTTGGATGGATTCGGCTGCTCAAGCTTACTGCGTTGCCACTCGAACGGTTTCTTCGGGTGCTCGGATCATTGGCTGATCCTACATTGCTGATTTCAGCTGCGAAGCCTACCACTCGAATAACTTCTTCGAGTTTCTTTGGTTGATTCTGGAGCCGTTGGCTTGGTGACGTCACCGATGACGATTCGTTGCACGCCTCTGCGCCCGATGGGATGTGACGTGGCGGGCCCCGCTGTCAGAGCTGACCACAGTCCGCAGTTGTCACGTCTTCGAAGTGGGCGCGAAATTTGCGCGGCACGATGACGACGCCTCGGTTCCCGTGCGTAGTGGAGGAAGTTGGCGGCGACGGTTGGTTTCTTCGTGCGACACGTGGACGGCTGGATGCTCTCGCTCGGAGCCATTGCTTGATGGACGGTTGAGATGCTGATCCTCGAGGAATAAGTACTGCGCTTTGGCTTTTGGGATTTCATCTTCTCCAATCCATTCTTGCCTTTCTTCTCCTCTTGCGCTCTGCCATTTCCGCCGCCATCCCGAGCTCCAAGCAATCCGTCCACGCACCCTGCAGCCTAGGCGATGGGCAAGCCGAAGAGCGCCGCTGGCTCCTCCGCCGCCGCTGACGACGCCGGGGTGATGAAGAAACCCGAGGGCGATTGGCAGAGGTCGTCGACGAAGAAGAGCGATGTGGAGCTGCTCCGCGCGCAGGGCCTGCTGCCGCCCGCCGACCAAGTCTAGGTACGAGTCCCTGGCAAGGAGGTCTTCCCCACTCCTCGCGATGGGGAACGTGTTTGCTTCGCGGACTTCATTCCGCGAGGCTTCGGGTTCCCCATGCACGATTTCGTGCGTGGTCTCCTGTACGCCTATGGGGTTCAGATCCACGATCTGACCCCCAATGGCGTATTGAGCATCGCGGGCTTTATCGTGCTCTGCGAGTGCTTCTTGGGTGTCGCGCCCCACTGGGCACTGTGGAAGTCGCTCTTCCTCGTTCGCAAGAACGTGGGGAAGAGTGGGCTGACCTTCCCAGTGGGTGGCTTCGGAATCCAGGTACGCGGTGACACCGCGTACTTTCAGATGAAGAAGTCCGACTCTGTCCAAGGGTGGCGCCGGAGATGGTTCTACGTCCAGTCGAACGGCGACGGCCTGGACGCGTTCGACAGCAAGCGTGGTCTGCGGAAGACTGGCGCCTGGGCGCATCCGCTGTCCGCCGCGGAGAAGGAGGCTGTGCGGCCCCTGCTGGGCCTGCTGCACGAGCTGACTCAGACCCTTGGGCGCGATGCGGGTGGCATCTTTCTGATGGCCACCTTCTTCCGTCTTCGGGTGCAGCCGCTCAGCGCCCGGCGTCACCCGATGTGGGCCGCCGAAGGCGTCAGCGCCAAGCCGCTGGAGGACGAGGAGGTGGAAGCTAGCGTCAGGTCCATCACCAACCTCCGAGCCGCGGACACGTGCAACGTCCGGTGCCCAATTTCTCCTTACGGGGCCTCGAACCCCGTTCCTGAGGTAAGTCTTTTATTGTCTTCTCTCTGACCTTGTTCGACTTGAGTCTACCTTTCTTTCTGATTCGACTTGTGTCTATTTGCTTCAGGGCCGAGATCTTTTCGTCAACTGTCCTCCCCTCCCTGAGAACGGACCCGACGATGAGTCGAGGTTTGTCGAAGAGGATGACGAGGACGAAGAGATTCCCTCCGTGCATTCTCCCCGCGACGAGGTGGAGGAACCCGCGAGGAAGAAGCGGAAGCTTCCGAGTCGCGGCGAGTCTGCCACTGCGTCGTCACCTGCCCGGGGCATGGACGCTGCTGAGGACGAGGTCGCCGTGACGTCTCCGGGTGCTCGTTCTTCGGGTGGCTGGGAGGAACCTCTGAACGTTCCCCCAGTCAGCTCCGCGGCGCCACGCTCGTTCGCGTGGATGCCTTCGCCTTCCCTGGAGAGCTACGATGACGCCGGCACCCCCAGGTGAGTTCCTTTGTAATGTGTCCATCTAGTTGTACTCTGCAGTTTGGCCTTTTTTTGATTCGATTGGTGTTCTTGGTTTTGCTGCAGCCATCGTTCGGACGATGTTAGCTCCCCCCTTCGGGACGTGGAGCTCACATCTGCCCCTTCGGCTGGCTTGAGGACGCCAGTGGTGGTGGAGAAGGTGCATGCTGAGCCTGCCGGTCTTTTATCTTCTAGCCGCGTGCTTCCTTCGGCTGCGGAAGACCTTGAACTCCTGGACCACGTAAGTCTTGCATGCTTCTTCTTTGTGTTTTTTGATTTTCATCGGGTGCGCGATCAGCGCTCCCGATGGGAGTAGCCCCCGAAGGTGTGGGTGACTAGTATAGTCGCCCGCAACTTTATTGACTTCTTGCTTTTATTTCAGCCTTACTATCGCCAGCAGCTCGACGCAGCCGCAACTTATGTTCGCCTGGAGAAAGAGAGGGACCAACTGCGTTCCTCGCTGGATCAGGCTACTAGGCGGGTTGATGAGCTTGAGAAGGCTATTCGCGAGTCCCAAGAGCGGGAGCTGGCGCAGGTCGCCAAGGAGAAGACTCAAGTTGGCCGTCTCCTTTCGCTAGCCGGCGTACTTGGGGGTGAGTTTCGGCTTGACGCCTACTGAGTCTCTTGCTCTTTTCCTTGATCTGACTTTGAATTTTTGCGCAGAGATTTGCGGTGGAGCTCCTCCCGAAGATGCGTCGAGTGACACGGTTGACCTGGCAGCCGCTGTTGGCTTCCTCGACCGGGTATGCGCCTACGCTTCGGACGCGCTGAAGAAGTCTTCAGCCGCGCTGCAGAAGTCGACTGGAGCTCTGGCCGTGGTGCACCAAAGCATCTTCCCGGGTGACCAGCCGCCGGCGACCGTGGACGCCCTGGCTGCACCGTTCGAGGACGCGACTACCATCGCCGACTTCACGCGGTCACAGACGGTATGCGGCTCCGAGCTCACCTTCCAGCTCCTATTAGGCCACCAAATCCCCGGTGACTTCGAGAAGGTCGTCAGCGGTTTTCCTCGCAAACCCGACGGCCGGACCGCGTCGCTGAGTGGCGTGAAGGAGCACGCCTCGCAGCTGGCTGCGCAGCTTGTGGCACTCTTCGAGAGGGCCCTTGCTAAGGCGACTGAGGCGGCAGCTCGGAAGGGCCGGTCCCGGTCACAATCCGCGGCCTTAGAGTAGGCATAGTTGTAGGAATGCGGCAGTCGCCGCGATCTGTATTTTGAACTTGATGCCTGTAATGAATATTGCCCTGTCGGGTCTTTTGGTCTTCGATATTGATTTTGCTGGTCTTTATTTCTCCTGAGTTGATTTGTGCTTCGCAGTCGCCTGATTGTATTTGACTCTGCGTATCCCTGGCAGAGTGCTGCGCGCGATGATGCTCCACCTTCTCCGGTGGCCGTGCCGAGTGGCGCGGCTTCTTCTTCGGGTGCTCGCCGTCGTCGGGCGGCGCCGACTCCTCCACGCAGTGCCAACGATCAGCGGATAATCACATTTTTGAAGAATAAGGTGGCGGAGCTTGAGGCGACCCTGAAGAATACGGAGCGGCTGCTACAACGTTCTCAGTCGCATCCCACGGCGGAGTTCTCGCGACGTGAGGACTTTTTGCTTGGGGAGATCGACCTGATTAGTCGACAGCTGCAAGGTATGTATCCTCTTTTTGGCGGCTGCCGTCCTTTTGTGGCTTTCCTTCTCATTCTTAGTTGCATTTTATGTGCGCAGACGTCAATCCTGACTGGGAGGCTGAGCGGGTTCGCGTTGAAGAGCGAGTCATCCGAGAGGCGTCCGGCAGCTCATACGAGGCTCGGCAGTTCTGGGTGAGCCAGTCGAGGGGGCGCGTCCTTGCCACCATGCTTGATCGCACGTGGCGCGCTTCTTTTCTTCTGGAGAGCTGCCGGAAGACACTTTGGCACATCAATCGTGTGTACTTCCCGTATAATGCGCAGCCGAACGGGTTGTCTGCTTTGCTGGAGAGGTTCCGCGATGGTGAAGGGTTGAAGGAGGTCGTCGACGCCCAACTTGTGGCTGGTGCGAACGCTGCGTTGGCATACGTCCGGATGCACCGGCCACATCTTCCGCTTGAGCGGGTGCTTGAAGGCCTGCCGAGTGATGATGACTTCGACGAGACCCTGGCTGCTGCGCGTCGGATTATCCGGCAGGTTCAAGACCTGAGCGAGCGTCTTGTAGGGCCTCTTGATGCACCGAAGGCTGAACCTGCAGTGTAAAGTAGCCGTCGTCTGGTGTACAGGGTTAGCTATGGAGATGGTAAATGTGCCTGTGTAAGTATGACAATTGATTGAAATACTCTGGAATTGTAAGAGTTGATCTTTTTACTCGAAAGTGAGTGCTTGATTTGAGCTTGCGACCTGTTCGACGCAGTCGCCTAGAATGCTAGGCAGCGACCTAGGTTTCTCAAGTGTGACCTGCATGCCGCAGTCTCTGATTATATCAGGTGGCGACTTAAGATTTCTGCGACTTAACCTGTATGGCGCAGCCCCCGAGTCGCTCGAGTGGTGGCCTAGGATTTTGGCGAAGACCTGTATCGCGCAGCCCCCGGGTAGGTCGAGTGGCGGCCTAGGGTTACAAGTGTTACCTGTTTGGCGCAGCCCCCGAGTATGTCGGGTGGTGACCTAGGATTTGGAACTTGACCTGTGCAGCGCAGCCCCCGAGTAGGTTCGAGTGGCGGCTGAGGATTTTTCTGGGAGGTCCTGTTTGCCGTAGCCCCCGAGTAAGTCGAGTGGTAGCCTAGGGTTACAAGTGTGACCTGTGTGGCGCAGCCCCCGTGTGTGGCGGGCGGCGCCCTAGGATTTTGGACTTGACCTGTATGGCGCAGCCCCCGAGTCGGTCGGGTGGCGGCCTAGGATTTTTTGGCTTGGCGCTTGTACGGCGTAGCCCCCGAGTGAGTTGGGTGGCGGCCTAAGCTTTTATTTCAACCTGTATGGCGCAGCCCCCGAGTGGTTCGGGTGGCGACCTAGGATTTTTGATCATGCTTGTATGGCGCAGCCCCCGAGTGGTTCGAGTAGCGGCCTAAGCTTTTATTTCAACCTGTGCGGCGCAGCCCCCGAGTATTTCGAGTGGCGGCCTAGGATTTTTCATCTTCCTCTGAGTGACAGGTAAAGGAGACAGAATTTCTTCAAATCACTTTATTGATTCTTGCGAACAGGCCGCCTCATTAAAACCCTTCCAGTCCCCTCAGGTACCCAGGTAAGGGAAAGAGTTCGTCTGAAACCTGCCGCGCTGGTTTTCTTTGTACAATGGCTGTTTTGAACTAGGCGTAGAACCGGCGGAGTTGTGCTACGTTCCATGGATTGCTGCAGTCTGCTCCTGTCTTCGAGTCCTTTAGGCGGTAAGCTCCATTGCCTATTGCTTCTGTTACGATGTACGGGCCCTCCCATGGGGAGGCGAGCTTGTGCACCTTCTTTTGCTTGAGTCGCATAACCAGGTCGCCTGCAACGAACACTCTTGGTCGCAGCCTCCGAGTGTGATAATTGCGTAGGTCCTGCTGGTACACGGCTGATCGTGCCAGGGCGATGTCTCGCGCTTCGTCCAGGGTGTCTCTGCTGTCTTCGAGTGCCTCCTCTGCTTCCGACTCGTCGTAAGCGACTACTCTTGGTGCGTCGAACTTGATGTCGCAGGGGAGGACCGCTTCTGCACCGTACACCATGAAGAATGGAGTGTACTGGGTGGATCTATTCGGCGTCGTTCGCAGACTCTAGAGGACCGATGGAAGTTCTTCCACCCATGCGCCCGCTGCGCGTCTCAGGGGCACGCGCAGTCGTTTCTGGATGCCGCTACAGACTAGGCCGTTGGCTTTCTCCACTTGTCCGTTGGACTGCGGGTGCGAGACGGACGCATAGTTGAGTTTGATCCCCTGCTCTGAGCAAAAGTCCTTGAATTCTTCGGCTGTGAAATTCGAGCCGTTGTCTGTGATGATCCCGTTTGGTACCCCAAACCTGAAGATGATTGACCGGATGAAGTTGACCGCTGTTGATGCAGTCGAACTTGTGATGGGCACGGCTTCGATCCACTTTGTGAACTTATCGACTGCGACCAGGAGGTGAGTGTGACCTCCGGGTGAGGATTTCTTCAGCGGTCCCACCATGTCCAGACCCCATTGGGCAAAGGGCCAGGCCAACGGTATCGTCCTGAGTTCTGACGCTGGTGCGTGTGGCTTGTTTGCAAATTCCTGGCACCCTGTGCATTTCTTCACCAGCTCCTCGGCGTCCTGCATGGCTGTCAACCAGTAGAACCCGGCGCGTAGCGCCTTGGCCACCAGTGCCCGACTGCTGGCGTGATGCCCGCAGATACCCGCGTGGATGTCGAGTAAGATGGCTTGGCCGTCGACTGGATCTATGCACCTTTGCAGGATTCCTGAGATGCTTCTTTTGTAGAGTTCACCATTGATGACGGTGAAACTTTTGGAGCGCCTGATGATGCGCTTTGCTTCGACTTGGTCTACTGGTAGCTTCTGATGTAGTATGTATGCCAGGTATGGCCCTGTCCATGTGGCTTCGACTAGCATGACCTCCATGGGGACCTTGTCTTGGCTCGGCGGGTTGGCATCGCCTTTCTTTGTTTCTGTGCTTGCTGTACTTTGAGTCTTGATGGACCTCTGCGTGATGCACTCGAGGAAGACGCCGGGTGGGACTGGCACCCTGTCTGAGCCCATGTTAGCGAGGACGTCGGCTTCCTCGTTGCTTTCACGGCCAATGTGGCGCAGCTCGCAGCCGTCGAAGTTTCCTTCCATCTGATTGTAGAGGTCTCTGTAGGCGATCATGTTGTCAGCGACGGCGTCGCAGGACTTCATGGTTTGCTGTACCACCAGATAGGAGTCGCCGTAGATCATGAGGTGCGTGGCACCGCAGTTCTTGGCCATCCGCATGCCGTGGATCAGGGCCTCGTATTCGGCTTCGTTGTTGGACGGCTTCGGGAAGTCCATCTGTAGGACATACTTGAGCTTGTCGCCTTTGGGGGAGATGAGCACGACTCCTGCCCCGGCTGACTTGAATTTCTTCGAGCCATCAAAGTACATTGTCCATGCGTTGGACAGGTCGGGGACATTTGGTAGCTGGGCTTCTATCCACTCGGTTGTGAACTCTGGGAGAACTTGGGCCTTGATAGACTTCGGGTGAGCATACTTCAGCCCCCATGGTCCTAGTTCGACAACCCACTTGGCGATTCGTCCTGTCGCGCGCTGGTTTGTGAGAATGTCTGCTAGTCCAGAGGAGCTTACCACCGTGATCGGGTGCTCGGAGAAGTAGTGGACGACCTTCCTGGAGGTCATGAAGACTCCGTATGCCAGCTTCTGGCAATGAGGGTAATTCTGCTTGGACAGGGTGAGTACTTCGCTGAGGTAGTAGACGGGCCTCTGCACCGGGTGGCTGTGCCCTTCTTCTTCGCGTTCGACTACGAGCACCGTGCTTACCACCCTGTTCGTTGCTGAGACGTATAGGTACAGTGGCTCATTTTCCAGTGGTGCCACGAGGACTGGAGAAGTTGTCAGTGTTTTCTTGAGATGGTCGAATGCGTCCTGCGCCTCCTGTGTCCACTCGAACTTGTCTGCCTTCTTCATCAGTTGGTAGAAAGGTAAGGCTTTCTCTCCCAACTTACTAATGAACCGGCTGAGAGCTGCGACTCGGCCAGCTAATCGTTGCACCTCCCTGAGCTTGGTTGGTGCTGGCATTGTGAGGATGTTCTGCACCTTCTCGGGGTTTGTTTCGATTCCTCTTGCAGATACAAGGTACCCTAGTAGCTCTCCGGCTGGTACGCCGAACACGCACTTCTCTAGATTGAGCTTGATCTGATATACGTCCAGCGCAGCGAAGACCTTGCGGAGGTCGTCGACTAGGGTATCCTCCTTTCGGGTAGTGACGACGATGTCGTCGACGTAGACTTGGACAATCTGCCCGATTAGCCCCTTGAGGCATGCTTGCATTGTCCGCTGGTAGGTGGCACCTGCATTCTTTAACCCGAACGACATCGTCTGGTAGCAAAAGACGCCGTCGGGTGTGATGAAGGCTGTCTTCTCTTCGTCCTCGACTTTCAGCCTGATCTGCTGGTAACCTGAGTAGGCATCCAGAAAAGATAGGCGTTCGCAACCTGCAGTCGAGTCGATGATCTGGTCTATCCGCGGGAGCGGGAAATGGTCCTTGGGGCAGCATTTGTTGACTGCGGTGAAGTCAACGCACATGCGTAATTTCTTCGTCTTCTTTTTCTCAACTAGAACCGGGTTGGCGACCCAGTCCGAGTCCTTGATCTCTCGGATGAACTTGGCGTGCAGTAATCTGTCGACTTCCATGGTGATCGCGTCTCGTTTGGGTCCTGAGAAGCGTCTCATGGATTGTTTGACTGGCCTTGCGTCCTTGTGGACTTTTAGAGAGTGCTCGGCGAGTTCCCTGGGTATCCCTGGCATGTCAGAGGGTTGCCATGCAAAGATTTTCCAGTTCTCACGTAGGAACTCGACGAGCGCGCCTTCCTATGCGGGGGTCAGACTCGATGAGACCTTGACCGTCTTTCCACTGTCAGTCGGATGGACTTGGTGGGTGACAGTGTCGTCATTCGTGTTGAACGCTGCGTCTTTGGCAGGCTTTTTGCGAGCCGGGAAGATTGTCTTGTCGTTGTCGGCTGATATGGCCTTGAAGTGCTCTTCGACGCCGAAGGACTCGGAGATCTTGGCGAACTCGCGGTCGCAGCTGTTGGAGAGCCCAAAGTCACCGCGGACGGTGATCACTCCTTTCGGCCCGGGTAGCTTTATCATCAGGTAAGCGTAGTGGGGTACCGCCATGAACCTGGCAAAGCTTGGGCGTCCGAGGATGGCGTGGTATTGTGACTTCCAGTCGACGACCTCAAAGTCTATCGACTCCTTCCTGAAGTGCTCGGGTGTACCGAGGATGACGTCGAGTGTGATTGTTCCCATGGGCGTGATTGCTTGCCCTGGTACTATGCCGTGGAAGGTGGTGTCCGATTCCGGCAATTTCTCTGTCGACATGTTCATTCGTCTGAGGGTATCGGCGAATATGACGTTGATGCCGCTGCCTCCGTCTAGGAATACCTTCTTCAGGCTGTAGTCGCCGATCAAAGCCTCAATCACGAGTGCGGCGTGCCCGGGTCGGACTACCTCCGCTGGGTGATCTGCCCTGGAAAATGTGATTGGTGTCTCCGACCCGCGCAGGTAATCTGGTACCGCGCGCGGGCTGTTGATGGCTTGAAGTACTTGGCGTGTGATGATCTTCTGCCTCCTGTTCGACGGGGGTCCTTTCTGGATCATGTTCAACTGTCCCCGTGCGGCTGGGTACGCGTCGGCTGCTGCCGACGGACCTTGTTGCTGCTGCTGCGGCTGGGGGAACGCTCCTGCCGCCTGCACTTGATTGTTGTTTGCGGGTGCTGCCTGGATGGCTAGCTGTGGTGCCGCTTGTATGGCCTGCACCGGGGCGATGATTTGCTGCATGGCGTGGTAGATCTTTCTTGCTTTGCGGCAATCCTTCAACAAGTGGTTTGAACCCACTTTCCTGTTGCGGGGTTGCGGAACGAGTGATGCTTACAGGGTTGCATCAGTTCCTCTGCTGGGGTCAGCGGGCGCTTCCACTCGCGCTTCTGACTTCCATCATTGTGGTCGATGCTGCTGCTGCCACGGTTGTACTGACTCGAGCTGTGTCAGGACGTCACGGAGGTCCTTGACTGCTTGTCGCTGCGCCGCTGGGATGCCCGACGTCGTTGGCTCAGTCGCTCTGTTGCTTGGCCCCTTGGCCGCCAGAGCCTCTTCAATTGCCCTTATGGAGGCAATTTGTTGCTTGTGGAGAAGGGAGCGCGCGTCTCCCTCCGGTGGCTGCGTGAGCCGGAGGTATGTCTCGACTGATATCAGGGCGGCATTCGCCGTCTTTGGGACGGGTATCCCATTCTCATCTTCGGTGACGAAGGACGAGTCGAGGTTGCGGGTGAGCCTTGTTCGATCAGCTTCTGCCATGTGGGGGACACGGGCTCTGGTTCGCCGTGCTCCCTGGTTCACCTCTGTGGAGGATGTGAAGGAGAGAGCAGCTCGCCTGGCACTCGATGCATCTGCGTCCCTTTTGCGCCTGAGAAGTTCGGCTTTTTCGGCGCGAATTCGTTCGCCTTCCTTGCGCAGCAAGTACTGGACCGCCAGGTGATCTTCTCGAGGTGCATTGGGTGGCGGGAACGTGCCTTCGTCCACATGCTTCATGGCTTGGATCGCCATATCGCGCGTGATGACAAGTTTCGTCTGGTCCGGCATGTCCACCTCTAGTGGGTATGCGGGTTCGTCTTCGTCGTCATGCGGCGCTGTGCCGGCCATGAAGACTTGCTTGGGGTAGGCAGGGATTGGAGAGTTGGTGCTGCCGCTGCTGCTTCTGTCACCCGCTTCTTGCTCGGGGTCGAAAATTGCTGCAACGTGGCGCGCGGCGCACCCGCTGTCGCGTCTCTTCGCGATTGTCCAGGTGCTCACACTTGCCGGGGCGAGTGCGATTGGCTTGGGGTAGACCTGGGATCTCCACGAAGACGAGGGCGCGCGTGACATGGTTGTCGGACGCGGGCCCCTGGTCGGCCGCGCGGGTGCGACGGTGGAGGTGGATCTTGACTTGATCGACCGCACGACCGAGGTTGGTGTAGCGGACTCGATTCGCGCGGTCAAAGCCGAGATTGTCGTTGTAGATGTCCTCTTCGCGGGTGCAGCTGGCGCGACCCCTGCGGGTGCGACAGATGCGATCTTCGCGGGTTCGGCGGTCGCGATCTCCGCGGGTGCGGCAGATGCGATCTCTGCGGGTCCTGTGATTGCGATCTCCGCGGGTGCGGCAGATGCGATCTCAGCGGGTCCAGCGATTGCGCTCTCCGCGGGTGCGGCAGATGCGATCTCGGCGGGTCCAGCGGGCGCGACGGTCGGTGATTTTGGAGACGCCGTCGCGCGTAGCGCAGTAGTCGTAGACCTGAGTATACCACGACTACCTATGCAGCAGAATATGGAGCCGAAGGTAATGTGTATACCTTTGTCCAGATCGGCGTACACCGATTGATGAGTTGGCGAGTGGACGACGTACTCGAAGGAGCCGAATCGGATCGACTCCCTGACGGCGGATGCGCCGATCTTCATTGCGGATGGAGCCGATGCGACCATGATCCTAACACTTGTTGAACTTCCCACAGACGGCGCCAATTGACGAGGTGTTAACTCGACAAGTCCCAGGGTTGCGCACCCCGGGTTGATTGATGGGGAGAGAGATGAGTGCAAGGTGATCACGACGGCTGACAAGCGAGGTTTTACCCAGGTTCAGGCTCCCGGAGGATAACACCCTACTCCTGCTTGTCTGGTTATTGATGCGAGTAGCGATTACAATGGCAAGATTGCGATCTCTCTATGGTTTGTCGTAGTGGTTCTGAGCGTGTCCTCTAGGACGGGCAACCCTCCTGTCTTTATAGGTAGCCAGGTCTCGGGTGGTTAGTACAGATACGGTAGGTTACAAGACCTAACCGAGTTGGACTAGGGTACGAGGTACCCCGAGTGGGCCTTCTGCGGGCCTTTCCATCCTTGGCGCGGCCCAGGTAGCATCATCGTGGGCTACCCGCAAGGTAGCCCCACGTCAATCGCGCACTGATAGTGGTGACATGGTTCTCCGTGAACATCACTTTTCCTAGCAGCCACATAAGGTACGCCTCGAGGCTCCTAGTAATCTGGGCCTCGGACATCTGGATCGTGCCAAAATTCTGTATCTGCAACGAAAACAATAATTGTACAAGTTAGGTAACGGTTAGCTGAAGTGATGGATGAAACAAGACAATGACGTAGTACTAACCTGGAACTTAAGCAACCAATCAAGCTTGGGTCCGTGATCCTCATGCAGAAACACAGGTGCGTTGGGATTTATATGTTGGAATCGGTTTGCCATATCCTCGGACCACATGTCAGGGGCCTGCAACGGACCTATGGGCTCACCAGCTAGAGGAAGGCCCAGTAGGTAGGACACATCCTGTAGAGTAGGAGCCATCTCGCCCCAGCGAAAGTGAAACGTGTGCGTCTCCGGTCTCCATCGGTCCACCAAGCAGGTGAGCAAACAGTGGTCCATCGCAAGCCGGCCAGTCACATCTGACGCCTCAACAAGGCGAGCAAAGGGTAGGAGCCCACCCCATGTCAAACTGCATGTATCACAAAATTGTTAACTATTTGACCAGTACATGTTATGAGCAAAATAAAAATAAAACTTACCGATCGATCCAAGCTGGGTGTATCTGCCAGTTATCTTTCTGACCACGAGTGATCAGAGGGTGGAGAACATTATCCTGCATTAGCTTAGCACGATGCTTGTTGTCCACCACCGGGTTAAGCAACGCCATCCCCGCCATCTCTGTAAGGACAGATTAAAATGATAATAGAATGACCAAATAACAAAATTTAAATGACTATAAATCCAAACAAATTACAATTTTTACGATTACAGAGTACAAATACAAACATAATGGTTCCACGATTACAGAGTACTACATAGAGGCAGATACGTAGTCTGCATTTATTACAAATATAAAGGAACTCTAGTTTCTTCCTCTTCCTCTCCGGCCTCGGTTGCCTCTTCCACGTACCGTAGCATCACCAGGTCCAAATTCTGGACAGTTCGTATCCCTATGGCCAAATTGGTTGCATAGAAAACATTGCCTGGTAGGTCCTCCAGCTTCCGATTCATCCATATCATTACGTATGCGTCTACACTGGCGTCTACCTCTACCCGGACGAAGTAACCTTGGATCAGGAATGTACCTCCTCTCACCTGGCTCAACGGTGTTGAAATTACCAATGGCTCGGAATCCTTGCATCTCACCTGTCCATGTGTTCAAGACAGCTTCACGACTGAAGTACGGTGACACAAACGAGATTGCTTCCAAACCAAGCTGTCCACAAGCAGCAAGTACATGCGAGCATGGAAGGTGAAACAATTTCGGTTTGTTGCATGTGCATTCACAGGTTGGCCATGCTTCATTCCCAATCTTCACCTCATGCGTTCTCAACACATTGCCACAACCGAACTTGTCGGTAGGTAAGCGGACCTTGAACCTCCTTTCCTGATTTCCGATGGCAACCACTTGGAAAGTTCGTGCCTTCTCCATCTTAGCATCCATGTACTTCGTAATCTTTTCACACCAGGGTGAGTTTGGAGTGCGAAGTATATGCATTTCGGCTTGCTGGCGTTTGACTCTGAAGTAATTAACTATGCCTTGGAAAATTCCCTCCACAAGTGCAGTTAATGGCAAGGCTCTGTTCCCTCGAAGGACAAAGTTGTATGTTTCGGCAAGGTTTGTAGTCATGACGCCATACCTGGCTCCGTATGAGTCGTGCAACAATGACCACCTCTCCACGGGCTCATGCTCAATCCACTGCTGGAAATTCTTAATCAACCGTCCACCCTTTCTCCTCGTGCCCGGTGGGTCAAAGCCTGGAAGATCACACAGACCGATCGGTTCTTCTTCTTGCGGTGCAGGCCCTGTAGCTGCTTGTGCCGCTACTTGGGCTACATGAAACGACACTGCCGCATTACGTGCAGCTTTCCTCTCCCGAACATGTTTGTTCGTGAACTCATCAAGCTTGCAACGGAGAAAATTGTACTTCCATTCCTGGTTCTGCTTGCAGAGTTTTTTGAACAGATTCATGAGACTCTTATTTCTGAACTGTGAGAAGAAGTTAGCACCTAGATGGCGCATGCACCAACGACTCTGAAGATCCACCCACGGTGTTTCTTCATCTGGTCCAGGGTTTGTTAATGCCTTTATAGCGTTGAGTATACCCGCATGTCTGTCATGTAGAACGCAAACATTCTGCTTATCCTTGACAACAGCTTTTTTCAACTGCCTAAAGAACCACGTCCAACTTTCCGTGTTCTCGCTCTCAACAAAAGCGAAAGCAAGGGGCAACAGTTGGTTATTGCCGTCTTGGCCAATAGCAGTCAATATCTGACCCTTGTACTTGCCGGTCAAAAATGTGCCATCGACACATAACACTGGTCGGCAGTGGTTGAAGGCTTCGATGCATACACCAAAAGAGAAGAACAAACGGTGCAACACCCTAACTGTAGGGAACTCTGGCATGTAGAAGTCTTGAAGATCAACATATGTGCCAGGATTCCTCGCCTGAAGCGTGCGGAGCAACCGGACAACATAATCATATGAGTCAAAGAATGACCCAAATCTGGCCTCCAGCGCGCTCTGCTTAGCCCTCCAGGCCTTGCCATAAGAAATGTTGAAATTGAATCTTGTGAAGACTTTGTTCCTTATTGCCTTCACTTCCATCGCCTTGCTCTCCACTATCTCCGTGTAAAACAAACGAGCAATAAGCGTGGATGACAGATTATGGTGATCCTGAAGGATGCTGGGAATACGACATGTATGCATTACCATGTCACTCACAACCCAGTTTGTATCATACTTGGGGACATATGCGTGCACCCTACCCGTACAATCTATCCTCGAGCATTCCATGGTCAGATATTTCTTACTCGACACAGTTGTCTTGAAAACCCTTGATGTCGACATTGCCCACTGTATGATTGCTTCCTGCAGATGTTGCTTGTCAGCGTAAATTGCTCCCACAGCCATGCTGCTCTGGTGATATTGCCAGGAAGAATCATGACCATCCTCCAGAGTCATGCCAGATGAGAAGTCCTGAGTCCATGAAGCTGGATAAGGCACCTCCGGCTCGTACTCTGTGTCATTCGATGAATCAGAATCACTGCCATCACCGCAATGACCCTCAATATCTTCATCTTCCATCTCGTCCTGCATTCGGCCATCTTCCTCATCCCCATCTGCCTCCACATTTTCACCGTCATCATGCCCTCCAGCCATACTACTCTGCCCTGATTCATAAGCACTGCTTCCTTCGTAACCATGGCTGTCATCATGTTCAATTTCCATGGTTGCTGCACTGCTCTGCCCTGGATCGTGCCCACCCTCGCCTTCAGGAGGATTGACATTTACCTCCTTAACGACAGGAAGCAACAAGGCAACTGGGTGGCTTCCCCTGTTTTCGCAACCTTGCAACCAGTTCACCCACTGAGAATCCCGATCAATCGGCCTCAGAGTGTACCAAATTTTTTTACTGGACCTTGACCATAACGCGTGCACCCCGACAGTGTGTGTTTCTGCATTTAACCCCAAACACTGTGCCAACCAATCTTTTAACTGACTAACAGACCAATTTTCAGGGTCAGTCAGATCCAACTCGACGTGCTCAAACTCACTCAGGTCCATCCCGTACTCATTGCGCTTTACTGAACCAACACCGTAGTAGAAAACAAAATTTACTACATTCGACATAATTGCTCACCTAAAATATATTATAATGCATCAAATATTAATATCACATCGTACCTAAAATTCTACCGAAACTACTAATACAAACTAAATCCTAACCCTAACCCTAACCCTAATACATGGAAAAGTCTTACCCTTGAAGCGTGTGCGGCCGTCACCTGCGGCGTCCGCGGCACCGTCGTGGGGCTCGACGTGTCCGGCCTCCTCCTTCGCGGCCTCCTCCGCCTTCAACGGCTCCCTTCCGTCCGCGCTCGCCCGCCTCCGCGCCCTCACCAGCCCGCTCCCCGTCGCACCCTCCGCGCCCTCCACGCCCTCCCCGTCCTCTGCTGCTCGTGGATAGGAGAGGAAGAGGAGCAAGAGAAAGAGAGAGAGGAGAGGAAGAGAAAACGAGATGGGAGGAGAGGAAGAAGAAGGCTCGGCTGTTAAACAGAACCTCGTCGGCCAGGAGGTAGCCGACGGGCCTGTCGGCCGCGACGTGGCCGAACCGTGGCCGATCGCTGCCGATCAGGCAGTCGGCCGCGCCCGTGATTCTGTCTCACCGCTGGTCGGCCTGCTCTGGGCCGACGAGCCCAGTCGGCCACCTCCGGGCCGACCAGCCCCAGTCGGCCACGTCGAAGCCGAGGATGTATTATTTTCGTAAATTTCTACAATCGCACAATATTCTCCGAATTTCTGTTAAAAAAAATAATATTTAAAAAAAAATTAGCCCTTTTATGAGGCTGCAATTTGTTCCCCACTTGGAATATCCTGATATCAGCATAGTTTGGTTGAGCAACTGATGTGCCAAACAACAGTTTACATAAAGAAAATATTTGGTGGAGTTTCAGATTTATGCTTTAGCCTTTTATTCCATTGTTTTTGGATGTCTGTATGACATTTTATCGTGTTTTAGTATCAACCAACGATAGTTTCTTCTTTCGCAAAAAAAAAACCAACGATAGTTTCTTAGCTATCCATGAAGCCCTATTTATCCTCCCCATGGTGAACCTATAAAACCAAATGAACTCAAATCAAATAATGCAAACCTCACCACAAACCTGTAAAGTTAAGTATACATATAACTCCAATAGTGTTAGCTTTGCTTACCCTTCGTTAGACTGGGTCGTGCCATACGTAAGAGTCCAGAGGCGCTATGTGGAATATGAAGCTAAGTCCTATTTTAAGTAAAAGTTACATATAAACGTGAAAAATGATATTCAAATTTCATATATGTATGCATATGTGGCATCCAATGCATGATGAGATAATCTAATCCAATGCATTATAGAAGATGATTTTTATAAGAATGGTTGATGTAGGTAGAAACTATCTCTTCTGAACTATGCAACTTTTGGTGAATCTCCAACAAATTTTATGTTCCTAGCAACTAGTTGAAAGTCAAATAGGGATTAAACTTAGCAAAAGGCCCAAATTACATACATTACTCAATTGGCCAGATGAATTATAAAAAACAATAAGGAGGATGAAAAATATATAATCATATAATTTAGAAAAGGTGCTAATGACGTACAGGTTGTGATCACCAGTCTCTCATGTCTTGAGAATAACAGATTAGCAGCCAAAGTGGAACATGGAATGTTATAGGACCACGGATTTACGATGTAGCTGATGAACAACTAGTATGGATCCATCATCCATGTGAAGATTTTGGATAGAAAGGAGTGGTCGAAATTTATCATGCGGATCGAGAACAACTCTATATCTGCTTAGGATCAAATTAGTTAAGCAACACACCCTTAGGTAGGCTCTACTCATCTGTTTCCCGGTTCCGGCGAAGTGTTTGTTTAGACGTTAAGGATGTTAGGTATGGTAACTGGTAATCACCTTCTCAATGTGCGTACGTGCCCTAACAGCCTAGGGAGAAGGATACAAAGGATTGCCAATGAAAACCACATCACGACAAGGATTGCCTTTGTTAATTTCATCTAACACGTCCTGGTCCGACACCGGTCTGGGTCTAACTCTGAACACCAACTATTTTAGCCGCCACATATGTAAGTAGTGGCATTTTTTCTAAAGTAAATAGTACAAGACAGATGCAGGAAGTGAGTCAAAGAAATCATTTTGTGCAGAGTAGGAAATAGGGACATGCAGCTCACCAACATACCCAACTAATTCCACCTTCCCCAACAGAATCCACTTCTATAAAACCAAACAAATTCGAGCGCCAAGAGCACAAACACACAGCCTGGTCAGCTCAAACCCAAGGAGCCTCCATCAAACCCAAGAAAAATCCTCTTTGCTTCCACTCGAAAACCACCAATCCACACAGAGGATTCATCGAACGAAGGCGAAGATGTCAAGCAGAAGCATCCTCCTTGCCGCAGCGGTGGTGGCGGTTCTGGTGGCGTCGGCGTCGGCGCAGTCCGGGTGCACGATGGCGCTGGTCGGCCTTTACCCGTGCATGAGCTACATCAGCGGCAACGAGACGGCGCCGACCACGTCCTGCTGCTCGCAGCTCAGCTCCGTGGTGCAGTCCCAGCCGGAGTGCCTCTGCAGCGCGCTCGGCGGCGACTCCGTCGGCGGCATCACCATCAACAAGACGCGCGCGCTCGAGCTCCCCAAGGCCTGCAACGTGCAGACCCCGCCGGCGAGCAAGTGCAACGACGGTAAGTGCATGATCGTTCAAACACTCAGACAGGAGCAGAGTATATGAGTCACTGATCCACCCAATGTACTCTGTAATCCGTACATACATACTCTGCATTCCTGAAAGAAACTGTTATCTTTCTTTTGCAGCCGGCGGTGCCAGTGCTCCGGCCGCCGCGGCGCCGACCACGCCGGAGGTGCATACACCTGCGGCTCCCGGTCCCGGCACAGGGTCGAAGGCGACGCCCTCGGGGTCCCTGCAGGGGAACGGTGTCTCGTCGCTCCATGGCCCGGCGGGTCTGGTGTTCGTGCTCGCGGCCGCTGCGTTCTACACGGTGTCCACGGTGTGAGCGCTTCGGTCAGTGGACTGAAAGCCTTAGCTTGCTTGGTGATTATGTGCGTTTCCTTTTGGTATAGCTCTGGGGAGTGGGGAGGAGGATCTTGTTAGTGCTGCGTTTCTCATCTGTACTACCCATTGGATTTGTTGCTGCTGTCGGAAATAAAGAACTGCTGGTTGTGTTTTATTTGATCGACTTGCTTCACCTATCATATCATCACCGGTCAATGCTTGATAAATAAGCAGGAAAGAGAGTAGTTGAGCAAGATCACATGATATAGCATTGTCTCCTAACATTGGCAGGTTAGCCCCGTCTTGAGCAAGCACAATGGGCCTTTTATTCGGCCGCAATGTGTTCCACAGTGGAATATCCTCATATCAACACCATTTGGTTGCGGTACTTACAGAATGTCTACTTTATGCCTGTCACTTTTGGTGTTGAACAGGTTGGTTATGTGTGTCAATACCAACAATTAAACTGAACATATATGTAAATTTGGTATCTCCACATTCCTTGTGAGCGCTCACACTTTCTTACATAATTTTTTGAAACATTGAAACTGTTTTTTAATGGTAGCATGTGAGAGTTGGTAGCACTAGATATTTCCTCCCCCTCTTTGCTCCTTACCGATTTTGGGCGTCTCTAGACATATCTCGAGTTATACCTCCTAGTTCTAAGCTATCCACAAGTGATTCTATTTATAATCACCTTGCTGCACCTATAAAACCAAATATACACAAATTCAAATAATAACAACCCTTACTATGGCGAACCTATACAATTAAATATACATAAAACTGAAATAATGCTAGCTTGACTTACTCTTCATTACAAATGGCATTATCGTACCTTAGAGTCTAGGTGGGGTTTGTGAAATCTAAAGTTAATTCTTATTTCGAGTAAAAATTGATGATAAATATGGAAATGATTTTTCATGATCATTGTTATATGAATAATTGGCATCTCATAAAGAGATACAATCTATTCAAGTATCTACAAATGACCGTTTAGATTATAGAAGATGGTTCTTAAAAGAGTGGTTGGCGTGTGTAGCTACTATCTCTATGTTAAGCATTGTGTCAGTTTTTGAGGATGTCCTATGTTTCTAGAAACTAAGAAATTCGATATGAAAATATATTGAGTATTTACATAGTAGAACTACTTGAGACTTATGAACGGGTAAGACTAATCATTATGCTTAGATTACATGTAATACTCAATTGGTGATATGAGTTATAATAAACCAATGATGAAAATGAAGTATATAATCACATAATTTATAAGTTAGAAGCAAAGGTCAGTAGCAATACAAAAAACTATGGAAAAGCTAGTAGCGATACAACGAACTCTGGGGTTCTCCCTATATCATTTTACAATGCTTTGTAGATTTTAAGCAGTGCATATGTCTAACATGTTACATGTTCACGACAACTAAGTTACTCGGTTGAAAATAATATTGATATATGTCATGATATGACTAGGCAAGAAACATTACAAATAGAAAGCATTGTTACCAATGTGAAGGTTGGTTTATGTAATTGTTGTTTGAAAAATACGACAACCATTTATTATATGGCTTTTTTATGATCACAAGCCTGTGGATCACACCAAGATTAACGAACGCCCTGAGAAAATGTTGGTCACTATCTTATTCTCCTACTACGGTTTACACACAACATGTCTATGCTTCACCTAAATTGTTGTTCCAATATAGTCTAGTTTATCTATTGTTAGGACAAAACTATTACCGATGCAAATGTTAAACTAATGTAAGAAGATAAAAGGATCATAGGTGTAATATTAAAGTTACCCCGGACCTAACAACCCATGGGCTCGCCCTTTATACCACAACCAACTTACATCACTTTCACCCACTCTCTCTATCCTAGCTACCACTCCATTCTCCTACTTCGACCCATTTTCCGATGGTCCATCACCGCTTTAGGCCTTGGCTCTACTTCCCATACGCTCCGTCCGGGCTACGGAGGATATCGCCTCCTTCCTCATTTGTCCGATTCATCGACGTGCCGACTTCCCTTTTGGGATATAGGGACCTATCAAAAAAATGTTTATTTACCTTGCGAATTAAATGGAAAATACAATTGCCATGAAAATACAATGTCAGTGTTAAATTTCATAGGGATATGCATAGACAAGGGTTTCTTAGTTTTACATTTTGTGATTTCGGAGCTAATCGAAATAGTCTTTATTCAGCTCGGTTCATGCCTTGAAGAAATGGCAATGTTTTGACAAAAACAGTCCAATTAAACATTTTGGATATATTATTTATACTAATGTTTATGTAGGACATGTTTTGCCAAATCAAAATTCAATTTTGTAACTCCCATAGGCTAGTGCATATCTCAGTTATGCAAACATGGATGCATAAAGTTCACTATCCTACCAAACAATGTCAATATGGTCAACTGTAAAAGAAAAATCATCGGCACCGGAGCAGTGGCGGCAAGCGGGGCAATTGCAACTATTGTGTATAAGTGCAACAATCACTACACCATAAACATAGTATTAGGATAAAGAGGAGTAAATAAACCGCCAACTATTTTTAGATGGCTTGTTTGCAACCGGAGAAAATCTAGAATCCCTAGTTGTCCAAGCCGGCAATAATCCAGTTTTGTAGAAGCATAAAAAAAATCTTTAATGGGCCAAAATGGTAGGCGGGCTAGCCCAGTGAAAACCTCAAATCTTTTTCTTCAATGAGCTCTTGTTACTTGGTGTTTTGTACGGGTTGGGCAGGGTACAACCCGGTTTGGCTTCAAACATACCACCACTGAGTCGATACATATGATGTATTCCATGTAGACCATGCAGCAAACTCCTGCTAACTACGAAGCTTTGTTGGCCTAATATTGTTAACCCTATCCTATTGTTAAGTATGACCCACCATGTCGTGAGCATAATGAGTGACCATGACAAGCGAGGAAAATCCTACCCTTTTTGTTTGTGTGAAAACTTTCTATGGATTTATCAATTGTCAAAATTGAAAAGTAATAAAAAAATTATCCGAATATGTAATCCACGTAACGACAACTACAAGCACTTAGGCGTGCCAATATCATCGCCCTCCCTCACTTGAGCCGAGTAAACCTTACCTTTGGTTAGATGTATCTCGAACATGAGGAAAACATCCCTAATTTGACAATACATGGCGGACATGGCAGAGCAAGATCATATGCATCCCACTCAAACTTCCAAATTACAAGCAAGTTTCTATGTGTTTGCACAGCTGAAAAATGCATAATTCTCAACCAAAAAAAACTGAAACATGCATTATTTCCCGGGATCTACAAAAGCCTTTCCCTCGCTGGGTTTTTTCTCCATCTCTGTCTTGGGCTTTACGATACGCCTGGCGTACTCCCTGGCCCCGTCCCTGTCGACGACCATGATCACGAAGCTGGCCAGCCCGATCCGCCGGACCTGCTTGATGCAACTGTCGACGAGCGCCACCGCCTCCTTCACCGTCATGCCGGCCCGGTACTGGCTCTCCATCACCGGCGTGCAGAGGCCCACGCCGCACCCCGCGGCCCCGTACTGCTCCAGCCGCTGCGGCGGCGCGGTGCCGCCGACGGCGTACATGGTCGGGCCCTCGGCCCCGTCATAGCCGGCGACGATCGCGTTGGCGGACTGAGCGCAGCCGAGCACCGCCCCGCGCGCGGCGTCGACGGCCGCGGACACGGCGGCGCCGCCGACCTTGTCGACGCTCACGCTCGCCCTCACCTCCTCCCGTAACCGCAGGCTGCGAATAAAAAAAATGAACAGAATCGAGTTGGATGATCGGATTATGAGATGATTGGGGCCTGCCTTGATCGTAGAGACGGAAGAATATATACCAGTCGCCGGGGACGCCGGAGACGCCGAGAAGAAGGTGGGAGCCGAGGCGCGACACCCTGTCGTGGTCGGGGTTGATGAACACGTAGCTGCTCCGCTCGGCGGAGGTGCCGGCGGCCACCACGGCGAAGCCGCTCCCCACCACCCCGAACACGCTGTCCATGATCATCGCCGCCGGCGGCGCCTCCTACGTGTCTTCCTGCAGCGCGTTGCGGTCTCCGGCGGGAGGTATCACGAAGTGCTCACTCGATGTGGATTCCAACAAAGGTTTCAGATGACCTAGCACTAGCAGGGCGTACGTAAGAGGTGAAGTATTATAGAGGATCGAGAGTTGGAGGACGAGTTGACGTCGGCGTCGCAAACGAAACTGAACTACTACACGTACGCCTTGTTCGAGTCTGACTCTGTTTTCTGTTAGCACAAAATCAGGCGCTGTATGTTTTGCATTTTAATCCGCGAGGTTCAATTGAATGAACGGGTATATCGCGTCACATTCCCGATATTTATATCAAAAATGTCATCATCATGATTTACCCCTCTCGTAACGCAGAGAAATTCCGCATATTGGAGCAAAATTCCCCAAACTGTGCATACGAAATATCATCGCAAAAGTGGGTGAAAATACCCGGAAAACTTTGTAACAGCTTGCGTCTATTTTCACAATAAAATTCGTGCACTTTGTTACATTCTAAATATGTATGTAAAATCGAAAAAAGTAGTGAATATTGTAGCAAGTACGTGACGTCGAGATAACTATTGTGGTGCGATGCTGGGTTCCTTTCATATGCGAACACTGGGATAGGAAAATGCACTTGATGAGCTTTGCAAATACTCCCTCTGTATCAAAATATAAGATGTTTTAGCATTTTTTTGCCCCACATGTATGTAGACATGTTTCAGTTCATGTTTGTGTGATCTGACCATAAAACGAGTTGTTTGATCTTGTGCGGAAACTTGCTTCCCACCATCTAGGAAGGTTAAGGAATGTAATAGCACCATAAAATGGCCACACAAAGGATAACAACAGTGAATGCAATCTTCAGTTATCAATTTGTGATGGTTTAAAATTTTCAACATTGATTACTTTATATAACATGAATATTTCTTTGGGTGAAAGGGTTTTCCTAATTTCCACCCCTGGAAACAAAGCTTTGCCACAAAGGTATATCATCATACAACCATACAACACCTAAGATGGCGTCCACACGAACAAGAGTGTTAAGCACAGGGCCGGTCCTAACATTTTAAGGACCCGGGGCGAAACAAGAATTTAGGGCCCTTTATTATAAATAATTTAAAAATAGATATATAAAACATGGATCAAATAGGAGAAGCGCGATATAAATTTTAACGTCAACTCATTTAGATTTGTCTAAGTGCTAATCTTACTATTCAAAGATCTGTAAAGAGGTGCTCTATGTGATTTGGTTCGCATTTTCTTCTTCTCTTTTTCCAACATCGGACATATAACAACACTAGAAATAAACTGGAATTAGTAATTTAAATTAGGGGCTAAACATTCTAAACGCGGCTACACCATAAATTAGAGAAGATAAAAAATAATCAACAAATATACCTAAACGCCCGGTTGGCCATCCGATGGTGCACGTCCCGCGCAATCAGATATAAATAGTGCACTGGGTATATAGGTAAATATTACAGACATGACGTCTTGCGTGGTCTTGCGTGATTGGACGTAACAAGACCCGAGATGTGCGGTAAGCTAATGAGACGGAGATGTGATGTGGCGGACTGGGAGACGAGATTAGAGTGAGATTTTAATCAGACGAGTGAACAATTAAATTTATTATTTAGTATGGCCGATAAGTTTCTATTTTTGGCTAATGACCGTGTCTGCGAAGTAAAAGAGAACAATTAGCCAATCGTTAAAGGCCTGCACCACAAAGTTGTTTGCAATTGTTTGCAATTATTTTTACATGTCATGTATACGTGCTAAGCCTATTATACATGTATTTCCAGAGGACCCTAAAAATTGCTGGACCCGGTGCGGCCGCCCCTCTCGACCCCGTTAAGCATCTAACTTGGAATATAAATTTAGGAATGAGCTTCTCCCCAAATATCCCCTTGGCACTGTTATTGTTGAGGAAAAAAAGGGTAGGATTTCCCAACGATCGAGCAGACGAGAGAGATCACGTTATTTCATTTCACCGAAAAAACCCACGTACGTACGTAGATATACATAACAGCGTACAGGCTTGCTCTCATGCATACGTAGCATCTCCTCTGGCTCGGCTGCAGGCCAGCTGCTACTTATTCCCGTTACATATGTACACACTCTTGACACGTAGGCACGTACGCAGCTACACGGTCGAACTGCACGAGCACAAGCCTCGCTCCTACAACGATCCGTCGCCCGCTCGCTAGCTCACATGTCGCCGTGGCGGCGCTGCTGCTGCGGGCCGCGGAGGAACACGGACTCCGGCTGCGCGCCGATGACCCTGTCCGCCGCCTCCCTGCCCTGGGCGCCGAACACCAGCGCCTTGGCCGCGCCGTCCAGTTGCTTCAGCAGGCCGTTCCCGCCGGCCAGGAACACCTCCTCGTCGCGGCTGGCGCCCACGCCGAAGCAGAACACGGCCAGGTTGCCCTCGTTCCCGGCCACGAACGTCGCCGGGTGGCCCGCCGGGAGCACGATCACCGACCCCTCCTTGATATGCGCCCTCACCTGCTTGTAGCCTCGAGACTTCTTCTGCTGCCCCTCCTCTTCCTGCTCCTCGCCTCTCCTGCCGTGCTCGCGGTGCTCCCTGCGCTCCGACCGGCCGCCGGACTCGTGCGGGCACGCCATCTCGAAGTAGCCGCTCCCCTCCACGACCACGGCGATCTTGGTCGCGCGGGTGCTGTACTTCGGCGCCATCATCGAACCCTGCATGCATCGCGTGTGCAGTGCACAACACGCATTCTTCAGTATCGATTAAGTCGCGTGATCGATAACAAAACTAATGCTTTGACGTACGCTGGTGATATTGACGATGCCGAGTTCCATGTCGAGGTTGCGGAGGTGGCGGCACTCGTTGCCGGTGATCATGTGCATCCTGCCGTGGTTGTTCGAGTAGCGGGGCCTCTGTTCGGGGAGGCTAGTCGGCTTGATCTCCTCATCGGAACCCGACCCGCCACCACCACCGCCTCTGCCTCCCCGGGAGCACGACCTGCTTAGTTCCCGGATCTGCTCCTCGGACGCTTGCCATATCTCCCCCTGCCTCTGCCCCTCGAAAACCTTCTCCAGTTCTTCCCGGCGTGTCTGCCGAATACATGAAAAGTTACAAACAAATTACGGTGATCTGCTGAACAAGAAAACAAGTCCGGTGATCGGCGCGTGCGCATGCGTACGTTGAATGCCGCCTGGAGAACCTCGTCGCTGAAGGCGCTGAAGAAAGACTCCGGGCCCTCGCCCCCAACAGGGAAGAACTCCTGCGCGCACAGATCATGCATGATTCACAATATATCGCAGGAAATTGCACGATGAGATCTCCTCGATCGCCGCTCACGGCTCACCTCGAAGCGGCCGGGCGTGGCGACGGGGTTGAGGAGCATGACGACGCGGAGCCACTTGGAGCGGTGGGTGTTGGCGGAGTACACGATGGAGCCCGCCGGGATGACCATGACGTCGCCCTCCCTGACGCAGAACGACTCCCGCTTCCCCTGCCTCAGCAGCACCAGCACGCCCTCGCCCTCCTTCACGTAGAAGACCTCGTCGGCGTCGTAGTGGCTGGGCTGCAGGAACGCGCGCGGCGCCGCCTCCAGGTACGCCACGCGGTAGTCGCCGACGGAGCCGCGGAGCAGCTCGTGGTCGAACCGCTGCAGCACCCTGAAGTGGCCGTGCTGGGTGCGCGTCCAGGGGCGGAAGCTCTCCGCGCCGAAGTGGTACGGCCGGCCGCCTTCGCTGGACTGCCCTCTTCCGCCCCACTCCTCCCGTTCCCGTCCTCCTTCTCCCCTCCTCCATCCTGTTCCTACCTCTTCCGCATCCCTCCACGCGAACGAGAGGGAGAGGCACAGGGAGAGGATGAGGGCTAGCGCCGACAATGTCGATCTTCTTGCGGCGGACTTCATTGTGGTCGATGTTGGTGGTGATCTCCGGGAGAAGTGAGTGGCCGTATATGTAGGGTTTGGCAAGGAGGACGTGGAGCCATGCGCGCGGGCAGGTGGAGGTCGGGGTGCGTACGTGGAGTGGAGAGAGCATGCGGCGGGGCACCGCATGCATGCACGGTGATGCGGGATAGCTGGCCTGCATCGATCGAAGGGGATGATCAAGGGACGACAAAGATTGAGAAAGGAACAAACTGAGAAAGAGACATTGGAGATTAGACGGAGAAGCTCGGCGACGAACTTTTGCATCGGCGGAATGGATTCATTGCTGAGAGATATGCTCGGCCTCAAACAACTACAGCTGCGAGCCTGCGACTGCGAGAGCCTTATCGATCCGGTTGTTTTTTCGATCCGGTTGTTCTAGCAGCTATACCTAGCCATCTCGCTCGTCACTAGTACATGCATTATGTACTCATCAACGTACCGCGCATGTTGCGCATCACTTTTTTGCCGACTACTGAGCAATTATAATTTCTGAATCGACGCTAAGAACAGGTAACTACTTTTAGGTGTGACTAATTCTGAAATGAACTTAATTCTCAGTTAGGTGACTTTACCGAATCTCGGCGAAAACCCATTTTACAACTTAGCACGAACCATGAAGTTAATGCAACCTATTTACGATTTAAAAATTCTTAATTGCAATCCAACTTGTAACTAACAAGTGCATCGATCACGGTGCAAAAGCGATGATGCAGGACTTGACTAAGTACTAACCTGACTCAAAATTAGCGAAACAGATTTAAATATTAAAATTCATTTGAATGACTATAATGCAACTATTTCTAAAATTGATAAAGCTAGTCAATGTTAGAAGCAAAAAAAGTGACAAACTTTTTTTATTTTCGGTCGGTCAAAACCGATGATGTAGGACCGTTTTAAACTACGAGTAATAAAATGTCTCATGGATGACATGGGGATACGACTGTCCAGTTCCAATCCTAATATCCGGCCCAATCCCAAGTACGGTGTACAAGTGCATAACCGTTAATTCAGTATACATACACACATTCTTAATGTCTCATTCACCGTTAACGCCCAGTCACAAGAACATTTCCTTGGTAGTGCACCAACTCGTTGACCTTCTTCATGTCACATTGTAATTAGACATTTTTCTAATCAAAAAATAATTCATTCTAACATTGAATTTAGTATTTCCGTCATTGCTTTAAATGGAAAAGGGGTAGCCGGGTCGGAAATTATCCTTCTTTTGTACAGCTGACACGAGTTATTTTCTACACGATGATTGAGTTCATTATGCAAATATGACATCGCATTTCCTCCTAAGTTCTTCATCTCATGGCTCATGACAATCAGCTCGGAGGCCCATCAAAAATATGGGCGGGTTGCAAAGCTCCACGCTAGTGGAGATGCAGACTTAGAGCATCTCAAGTGGCACTTCCCAATTGATCCCTCAAGGTCCTAATTGGGGGTCCGGACATAAAATTCACCCACGACGTCACCCCCAAGTGTTTAGACCAAGCAAATTTCCATCCAACTTGAGGTCTCACAAAATTGGAGGCCTCTTTGTGGTGCCGAATATTATCCGGATATTGTCTCGACAGAAAGAACTGTTTTATGAGTGGACTAGCGGAAGCAAAATACCAACAGAAAAATGAGAACGGAAGATATCAGAACGTGTGAGAGCGTTATTGGGTCGACGCGACATGGGAATCGCCTCCAATTGTGTGAACTATCTTTTCACATCTAGGACAAACTTAAAGATTTTTGCATATTTGGTCTACATTTACTATACTCAATACATTTGTCGAGTCTCGTCTTATGTCAGAACACCTCTCTTTTTGCCATCATTTGCAACAACAAAAAAATCTCTCTTTTTGCCATCATTTGCAACAAAAGAACATCACTCTTTGTAGTGCAACAACATAGTCTGCCATGTCGTCCATCGCAGAAACCAACCATTCACTATCTTGTGAAAGCGGAAGGGGAAGTACCAGCGTGCTATATAGCGAGACATCACCTCTCCCGTGGCTTACACACTCATACACGGAGTCAGGGTGTAGGTGTTCTACACTTTATCCTATACTATGTCTAACATCTTGAAGGAGGCGTTGGGTGGAAGTCGTAACCCAAAGGTAGAAAGAGGCATATCCCAAATAGATAGTAGATGCTAGGGGACGGGGGGCATATGTCCCTCCCTCTTTTCTGCAATTGTAGCAATTTGAGAATGTCATATTTAAGATATGCATATCAGTGAAACAATGATGCATGCTAGTGAAGTAATGCTTCTTGGAAAATTGAGCACCCTCTCTTAGTTCTAGTAACCAATGAGTTAACTCGTTCCGTGGGTCGAAATGCTCAAGGCCCCTAACGCCCACGGCTTTGTGGCATAAGGCAACACGAGGAATACATGAGTTATATGGGTTCACTGAGGAAAAAAGCTTTGTCGCTCCGTTTCGCAACACTCTTCTCTTCTCTTCTCTTCTGAAAGAAAACAAAATGGAGTAGCACAATGCGCACACACGGACACAAAAATCGAACTTATCGGATGAATAAAAGAGAGGAGAAGAAGTTAAATATTTTACATGACATCTATATTTAGATATATATAAATATATCTAAACGAGTGGCATGTAATTATATCTGGCCACACCTATAAGCACTCTTCCATTAGTGAGTGATACCAAAATTGTGTGGTTGGTATCTTGTTGGATTAAGGTCAACGAAATCTGACGGACGATGATTCATACCGGAGTGATCTCCGACGGGGAGATCCACTACCCCTACATATGTAAATTATGTATGGAGGGCCTCACAGCTTTACTGCATCATAATGGTGAGGAGGGATTCTGTAACATCACAGGTTTTAGAGTCCAGAAATAAAGTAGACACATGAGTGTGCATTGCATTCATGCATCAGAAAATCCGGATAATTTTCGCGCATTTAATTCTCAAAACACTAAGTGATTGAAGTTTCACTTGAGTTGGTGGAAATGAAGATCATAAACTTGAGCGTTATAAACTTTGAGATGATCTTGGCTTAAACCTTATTTTGGGGTTAGAGAAAACTGGATACACCGAAACATTAGTTAGGTGTTAATGATAAACCTAGCTATCCTTAGTTATTCTCTGAGCATCTATTCCTCTCAAACATGCTAGACATATTTCTAGCACATGGAAAATATGTTATGTCTTGAAGACAAATCTGAATTACCTAAATCTTAACCTAGATCTTCTTCCCAGATCTAGACATCTTATTTTCTTATCTTCCAATCTTCTCGAAGGCAACCACAAGACAAAATTACCAAGAAGGAAACACAACTAAAAGACTTGGGGAAGTATTCCTTAGAAGGGCATAGAAGTGTTATGTCAATCTATCATGAAGAATTGGAAATTCTCATATCAGAATATATTCTTACTCATGTCCCTAGAAAGAGTGTGATATTCAAAGGTTTGGGTTATATAGAAGTAGATTGATAATGAGCTTCGAAACCTTGTTAACAGCTCACTTTTGTATGCTTAAAACAATTGAGTGTCACATGCAAGTAAATAGAAAGTCAGACGATTTAATAAATCAAATATCTCAACCACTTGGATATAGAAAGCATTTGGATACAAGCTTTGCAACCTTGCTCACCAAATCTTTTCACATACATAAGGTCATTTGATGTCATAAAATATACCTACACTCATCTATTTCCAAAAATATCTATTTCAAAGACATCTATTCTATCATATAGGAGTGCATCACTATTTGATCAATATTGGTGATGTAATAGAGCAAGACTACATTATCATTATGTTATTTATTTATCTCGCCATAAGACCTAACTTGAGGCAGGTTATCCATATCTTGTGCTTCCACAAACATCTGATCACGATTTCACATGATTTAGTTGTGAGGGATCACAAAACAAATATATTTGGCAATGCCTCATGCTCAACACAGATTTGAACTATTCATAGTGTATATACTTTATACACCTCACAATGAATCTTTACAATTATCACTAGACAACAACTTGTTGATGCCCAGAAATTCCTAACGTGCGAGAAAACAAGTTTGAAGACTTATATCCACCTTTATTTTGGAGTCCAGCCTCAAATCATCTTAGAATCTAAAGATAACAAATAATCACAAATAATTAAATCATAAAAAAATCTCATACTACTTTAATAAATAACAAAGATTAAAGAAGAGAAAACCACCAAAGATAAGAAAAAGAAATAAATTTAAAATAAGTTCGCATTCATTATATGTGATGAAAGTATTCAAAATATATAAAATATTCGAATTCCAAAGTTGAAACAAACCTCCTATTCAAACTATACACATTCCAGGACCTATCTATAAGTTATATAATCCAGTTTAGGTCCAAAACAGGAGATAGGGGCATGCTTGAACTATCTGTAGTAATTTCCATAATCTGCAAGGGGTTATACGCAAAATATTTTTTCTTTCTTCTTCCTCCGGCCAGAAGGCGCAGAGGAGGGCCGTGTCGATGCCTCCTTGGAGCCGTGCTTCTCCTCCCCACCTCCCTCGCGCGGATAAGACAGCGGAGAGGCGTCCACATCTCCCCATCCTCATCACTTCCTCGCGCCGTCATCTCTTCCTCTCTCTGTTTCCTCCTCTGTTCCTAACCCTAGCCTCTCGGGCGCCGGCGATTGCCATGGATTCCGGCCACCCCGTACCTGGATAAGAAGCATAGGAGGATCTCCGTGACTTCCTCGACCCGCCTCGTTGATTGGTGTGTGCGGACGAGCGCAGGAGGAGGCGTAGTTTGAGTTCTTCTTCCGCTCCGGCCGGCGACCTCGTGGACGATTCCGGCCATTCTCAACTTCCTCCGGCCACACCGACACTTTCTTCGTGTTCAGGGTGAGCAGGCGCATGTCTCTGACCTTTTTCCCCTCTTTATTTCTCGCTAGCGTGCCGTACCACCGTGAGCCATGTCCGGTCGCCGCTACAGCTCGCCACCGGCGATGCTCCGGTGACCATATGGTCCACCTCGCCGCCCATTAGAGTCCCCGCAATGTTCCCGTTCAGCCACGCCACACACCACCCTCCAATTTGCACCGAATCGAGCAAATCGTGCTCAAATCCGTGGCAAGTTCATCGCTGATGTCATCATGATGTCAGCAGCCGAATTAATTATTTCTTTTAGTTATTTCCTGAAATGTTTAGTCTATGACATGTGGGACCCATGTGTCAGAATTTATTCTTTTAGAAAAATTCTGTAAATATTAAAACCCTGACATGTGGGCCCAACTTAATTTAATAATTATAGAAATTGATTTAAATTGAATAAACTTTGTAAATTCATAACTAATTCATTTTAAATCAGAAAAATATAATTATACTAAAATGATCAGAAAAATAAAATCTATATTCTTGTATCATTCTTATTTGTGTTTGAATAAAATTGTAACATAATAAAATTTGAAATACAAACCACATAATTCGTTTTTAAAATATGAAGTTATTTTGAAATGCTATTTTGAATACATTTCAAACTTCATTTCAAATTGTCTCACATGCTTAGCTTTCAATTTTAAAATGTGTTTTCATTATAAAATGTCTTATTATTATTTCAATAATTTTATTTTAATATCATATTTTATTTAAGAAAATAAAAAAAAAATAGTATTTTCATAAATTAAAAAAAAAATAAGTTATAAGCTTGTAAAGGATGATCTACTACTATTTGGTACTCATTTCAAATAAATAAAAATCCAATAACATCTGAAAACTACTTATATCCACTTTGTATAAATGATCCACTTATTTCATGTATTACCTACTCCTTGTTTGCTTATAATTTGATAAAGTGAAAAATCATTGACAAACACCTAATGAATTGATAACACTATGGTAGTTTGTAACTTGTTATGTTCCAAACATAAATCAATCATCCACAAGAAACTATTCTAAGTTTAAAAGTAAGTGCTTAACTGAAATAAAATCTTATTGCAATGTCTTGGGTAAAACACACAAAGAAGAATAATGTTATACGATCTCTATTAACCATGTGTTTTGGTATCAACAATGTTAGACATTATTTATGTTCTTCAAAAGTTATTCTTTTTGCCATCATCTAATATAACACCAGGACTCTTTAATTAAAGTTCATACATGCCTTATACCAACATAAGATGAACACAACTTAAAGCAACCATGGAGTGTTTATATGTGATTTTACTTTACTCTTAAGCTTAATATGATACATGAACATTAATGTTAAACAACTCATCTTGCTTGTGAAGTAAACTTGAAGACAAAACAACTCTAAATGAAATCACCCAACTCAAACAACACACAATCTCTGAGAGTGAGATACGGGGTACTTTGCGATGCATCTCATACTTATGCATTAATCATGCTGCTTCTTTAAACATTAGTCCTTACCGGACCAATGATGTTGTTTCCAGATTTCTTGGAGTTATATTATATCAAAGACCCTGCCTGCATAATCTTGCAGTCAGAAAAGCAAGTTCATCCCTTTTATTCATGTCCTCTCGAAGTATTTGCTAAGAAACTATTTTCAAAATGTTATTATTGCATATCACACAAAAAGGGCAGAAAACTTATTTTATAATAATATGACTATGGTTATCCACCAGTGAGGTGGTAATCTCATACGGCTGGCAGATGGGACCACGGTGAGAATGTTGTGGTGGAGGTTCCATTTGCACGGGAAAGTATCACCTAGGAATTAACAACCAATGTCGCCAGTGATTCTTGCGCCGAATACTACGCGCAACCATAAGATTTGGAATGGGACGGAGAAGTCAGTTGTACCCTTTTCCTCTCGTACACCAACGGGTGACTAGATCAAAGCCGGGCGGTGTGTAAATCCGCTGAGCTTGAGGTGGCCAGGATAATAACCTCACCTTCGGGTTGTGGCTTCTAGCATCTATTGAAGGTTGGCTTCGGGAACTAAGTTGGGGTGTCTCCCACTAGTTTGCAACTAAGCTGGGGTGTCTCCCACTAGTTGGCAGCTGTTAAGCTGGGGTGTCTCCCACTAACATGCACGGGAGTAATGGGGGGTGTGCGGGGATGGTGAAAAGGCGCAGTGATTGGCTTGGATTACTGACTGGGCCCCACACCAAGGAAGTGTGGACGGGAAAGTACGCCCGGTTGTGCAACAAGGTCTTGATCTCTTATGGGTAAAGCAGCGCACCTCTGCAGAGTGTATGAATGTGACATGTTACTCCACGTTCCAGGACGGAACGACGAACGCAGCAGGAAAGGAGGCTCCTCAAAGCCCTAGCCCTGTGACTCCTGACGAGCATAGTCTTCAGAATAAAAGCAACCCTTTTAAAGAATTTTTTTCGAAAACTTATATTAGCCTACGACAATCCTTTGTCTGTGGCTGTAATTATGCATCAAACTTCCCACCTTGCATAATGAACTTGCTGGGTAACGCTGTTACTCACCCTTGCCTCTTAAACCCCTTCTTAGACATGAGGATCTACGAAAAGGCAACATTGGAGGATAAACTCAAGATACCACAGAAGACAACTACATCGAGTTGAAGTAGTTGAAGGAAGACGGAGGACAAATGAAGGCGTAGTGTAGAAGAGGACAGATTCCTAGTCATAGAACCTATCTCTGTAGGCGTTGCTATAGCGCAACCGCAAGCCTAGCCGTATTAGCAGTAGGCTTAGTATAGATCAGTTCCTCCGAGATTTTCCATTTGATGTTCTTTTGTTAGGGCCTTGCCTCATTGTTTCGAGGAGGTTCTATAGATCTGTTGTTTTGGATCTTCTGTTTGTAATCTTTAGTCATGCCTTGGACCTGCGATGTTTCTGTTATACCACTCTGATGACGTAACACTGGTGGGCAGTGATCCATTGGTGCTATGTCAGCGACTATAGCATACTACACCATGCAGTGGTATGCTGGGTCACCACAGCTGGTATCAGAGCAAACGCTTTGACCCTAGGATTAAAACCCTCTAAAGGAGACCTGTAGGTTGGGTAGTGACTATAGGTAGTCATCTTATCTGAACCAAACTTCTAAGAGACTTGTGATGGATATTCACTTGTGAATAACCTTATCACTCTAGAGTAAAAATCTTCTTCATATCTTATTGGAAGAAGTATTTCCTATATGGTTTTAGATAAAGTTATGTAGGTATTCTTTAACGAATACGTACATATCTCATCCTTAGTATGTGTGACCTAGTAAAGCTTATCCTATAACCACCGGTGTTTAATGAACTGAAGTAGGACCAATTTAGTAGTACGTATATGTGTTGATGGTGGATCTTTTAAAGAGAAGGCATCTGAGGTAGTGTAACCACAACTACTAATCACGTGAGATTCACTTGTGATTCTTTACATGATGGCGTAGCATCCTTGAGCCAATAATAGTATGCCATAAGATAAGGAGTATGATGGTAGTAGCTTAATAAGAGAAAGTCTCATGGTGATCCTAGCTCTTAAACCATGATAGGAAAGTTAATTGTGACAATTTGCTAAGGAAATAACTTTGAATAAAAGTGTGTAGGATCAACATTTGCTAGATAGAGATAACTTAGGTAGGATAATGAGGAGGTTTTATGGGCTAATAACAACTTGTGTAGTAATTTTGAGAGACTATGTGAGGTTAGTCTATGGATGGAACACAATTGGTAGCATGTATAATAAGTAAGCTAGATCACAATTAGTGCTAGATAACTACTACTATAGATCACTTTGGCGCCGTTTATCCTGTTACAAGTGGCCAACTGGGGTAATCAGTGAGATGAAGAGTAGTATGAACCCTATACCTTACCAAACAACGGTAGAGACCTATATACTACTATATGTGTGCATCATACTATAATACTTTATACAAGCCTTAGTACGAGAGATACTATACTCGAAGTGCTATGTTATAGGCTTTACATATGCATGTATGCATATCATTTGGATTTCTTGGATTTTATTGGTTCTTTGTGTGACTAGATCTATTCATGAAGCTTCGCTTGATGTGCAAATGTATGTTGCATCACCAAGTTATGGCTTAATGTTATAAATCTAGATAGAATAGGAATTCGTGTAAGGAAGAGACGAGTTCTAAAGGACAAGGATGAAGACTTGCATGAAGATGAAGACTTAAGGTTCTTGGACTCTTTGTTATGCAGTTTTGGCTATGCCCGTGTTATGGCACAACTGAGGGGTTGTGTGCCGAGATTCCATTCCGAGCACGCCTACCGATGAGCATCGGTCTGGGATTGGTAAACCCAGGGACCCTTGGTTACGTAGCATGACCAGTGACACATAGCATTTCTGTATAGTCCAGAGGTCGAGTCCGACAACAACCAGATTCTAGAATTCTTTGTTATGCATTCTTGGTTATGATTAGCGTGGTAGTCTTCTGAGGGGTTTGTCTGACCGGTGTTCCCGGCACGCCTGCAATGCAATTCTGCCTGGGAGTGGTACCCCAGTAACTCTCGGCTAACATGTCTAAGAGCACATAACAGTTGTGTATAACTCTGAATTTCAGGATTCGCCAGAAGTATTGGCATCAGAAGAGACGAAGGACCTTCTATCGTGAAGATTGTTTGGAGAATTTACCTCGGACATCCACAATTGTGTGGAAAAACCGTAAATTTCCTTTGTGAGATCATAAAAAGGTAAATTAAAGGGGTGTAAAGACCAATATCCAACCATAAGACCAACGGTGGAGAACACCAGGTGTAGAAACCATTACAACAATCTAAGGAGGGGGGGTGAATAATGGAGTAGAAGAGTTGAAATACAACGAAGAGAAGTATTGAAACCTGATCAATTGAAGTAAAGATTAGAAGAAACCCAAGATTTGGAGCAGTTGGGCCTTATTTTCATAAGGTTTACTGTAATCCAGACAAAAATAGAACCCATAAGGTAATCTCAATTCAGGTTGAGGTTCCTACCAGAATGAAGTAAGGAGTAGACTTAAGTGGAGACTGACAAAACCAAGTTGTTGAACTACTTCTGTCAATAAAAGGTCATTCTTTGGTTCAAACCAAGAGTACGACGGAAGAATGGTGTTGGAGAAATCATCTAGTAATAGGGATCACTTTGTATCACTAGGATGAGTGTAGCATCAAGATTCCAGATGACACAAGAAAAAGGAGGCCCGATTAAGTAAACCTTTAGAAAGTGAATCATCATGGCATATCATATTAGGGTGGCCTAGGTATAGTGTCATTACCAAGGTTGGTTGCAGAATAAGTAAATGTGTACCTTAGTTAAGACTTCCTAAAGCCTAAGTACCTTCCAAATAGTAGGTCATCAAGGATTAGTAGGACTAACAAGGATTAGATGAAGCCCTGATTCAAGGAGCTTATCAAGAAGATAGACCTAGGTGTAGTATATCCCCAAAAGGTATCACAAAACCAATGGAACTGACAATTAGCTATGGCTACGACAAAAGAGGATTCCAGGATAAATTATGGATTTGGGGATACACTACTTATCTCCATTAAGGATCAACATGAAGTTTGAGAACTACCAGCTTATATACAAGACGGATCCACAATCCGAAACGTAAAAGAGTACGAACTTCGAGGACGAAGTTTAGTTTAAGGAGGGGAGACTGTAACATCCCAGGTTTTAGAGTCCAGAAATAAAGTAGACACATGAGTGTGCATTGCATTCATGCATCAGAAAATCCGGATAATTTTCGCGCATTTAATTCTCAAAACACTAAGTGATTGAAGTTTCACTTGAGTTGGTGGAAATGAAGATCATCAACTTGAGCGTTATAAACTTTGAGATGATCTTGGCTTAAACCTTATTTTGGTGTTAGAGAAAACTGGATACACCGAAACATTAGTTAGGTGTTAATGATAAACCTAGCTATCCTTAGTTATTCTCTGAGCATCTATTCCTCTCAAACATGCTAGACATATTTCTAGCACATGGAAAATATGTTATGTCTTGAAGACAAATCTGAATTACCTAAATCTTAACCTAGATCTTCTTCCCAGATCTAGACATCTTATTTTCTTATCTTCCAATCTTCTCGAAGGCAACCACAAGACAAAATTACCAAGAAGGAAACACAACTAAAAGACTTGGGGAAGTATTCCTTAGAAGGGCATAGAAGTGTTATGTCAATCTATCATGAAGAATTGGAAATTCTCATATCAGAATATATTCTTACTCATGTCCCTAGAAAGAGTGTGATATTCAAAGGTTTGGGTTATATAGAAGTAGATTCATAATGAGCTTCGAAACCTTGTTAACAGCTCACTTTTGTATGCTTAAAACAATTGAGTGTCACATGCAAGTAAATAGAAAGTCAGACGATTTAATAAATCAAATATCTCAACCACTTGGATATAGAAAGCATTTGGATACAAGCTTTGCAACCTTGCTCACCAAATCTTTTCACATACATAAGGTCATTTGATGTCATAAAATATACCTACACTCATCTATTTCCAAAAATATCTATTTCAAAGACATATATTCTATCATATAGGAGTGCATCACTATTTGATCAATATTGGTGATGTAATAGAGCAAGACTACATTATCATTATGTTATTTATTTATCTCGCCATAAGACCTAACTTGAGGCAGGTTATCCATATCTTGTGCTTCCACAAACATCTGATCATGATTTCACATGATTTAGTTGTGAGGGATCACAAAACAAATATATTTGGCAATGCCTCATGCTCAACACAGATTTGAACTATTCATAGTGTATATACTTTATACACCTCACAATGAATCTTTACAATTATCACTAGACAACAACTTGTTGATGCCCAAAAATTCCTAACGTGCGAGAAAACAAGTTTGAAGACTTATATCCACCTTTATTTTGGAGTCCAGCCTCAAATCATCTTAGAATCTAAAGATAACAAATAATCACAAATAATTAAATCATAAAAAAATCTCATACTACTTTAATAAATAACAAAGATTAAAGAAGAGAAAACCACCAAAGATAAGAAAAAGAAATAAATTTAAAATAAGTTCGCATTCATTATATGTGATGAAAGCAAAATATATAAAATATTCGAATTCCAAAGTTGAAACAAACCTCCTATTCAAACTATACACATTCCAGGACCTATCTATAAGTTATATAATCCAGTTTAGGTCCAAAACAGGAGATAGGGGCCTGCTTGAACTATCTGTAGTAATTTCCATAATCCGCAAGGGGTTATTCGCAAAATATTTTTTCTTTCTTCTTCCTCCGGCCAGAAGGCGCAGAGGAGGGCCGTGTCGACGCCTCCTTGGAGCCGTGCTTCTCCTCCCCACCTCCCTCACGCGGATAAGGCAGCGGAGAGGCGTCCACATCTCCCCATCCTCATCACTTCCTCGCGCCGTCATCTCTTCCTCTCTCTGTTTCCTCCTCTGTTCCTAACCCTAGCCTCTCGGGCGCCGGCGATTGCCATGGATTCCGGCCACCCCGTACCTGGATGAGAAGCATAGGAGGATCTCCGTGACTTCCTCGACCCTCCTCGTTGATTGGTGTGTGCGGACGAGCGCAGGAGGAGGCGTAGTTTGAGTTCTTCTTCCGCTCCGGCCGGCGACGTCGTGGACGATTCCGGCCATTCTCAACTTCCTCCGGCCACACCGACACTCTCTGCGTGTTCAGGGTGAGCAGGCGCATGTCTCTGACCTTTTTCCCCTCTTTATTTCTCGCTAGCGTGCCGTACCACCGTGAGCCATGTTCGGTCGCCGCTATAGCTCGCCACCGGCGATGCTCCGGTGACCATATGGTCCACCTCGCCGCCCATTAGAGTCCCCGCAATGTTCCCGTTCAGCCACGCCACACACCACCCTCCAATTTGCACCGAATCGAGCAAATCGTGCTCAAATCCGTGGCAAGTTCATCGCTGATGTCATCATGATGTCAGCAGCCGAATTAATTATTTCTTTTAGTTATTTCCTGAAATGTTTAGTCTATGACATGTGGGACCCATGTGTCAGAATTTATTCTTTTAGGAAAATTCTGTAAATATTAAAACCCTGACATGTGGGCCCAACTTAATTTAATAATTATAGAAATTGATTTAAATTGAATAAACTTTGTAAATTCATAACTAATTCATTTTAAATCAGAAAAATATAATTATACTAAAATGATCAGAAAAATAAAATCTATATTCTTGTATCATTCTTATTTCTGTTTGAATAAAATTGTAACATAATAAAATTTGAAATACAAACCACATAATTCGTTTTTAAAATATGAAGTTATTTTGAAATGCTATTTTGAATACATTTCAAACTTCATTTCAAATTGTCTCGCATGCTTAGCTTTCAATTTTAAAATGTGTTTTCATTATAAAATGTCTTATTATTATTTCAATAATTTTATTTTAATATCATATTTTATTTAAGAAAATAATAAAAAAAATAGTATTTTCATAAATTAAAAAAAAAATAAGTTATAAGCTTGTAAAGGATGATCTACTACTATTTGGTACTCATTTCAAATAAATAAAAATCCAATAACATCTGAAAACTACTTATATCCACTTTCTATAAATGATCCACTTATTTCATGTATTACCTACTCCTTGTTTGCTTATAATTTGATAAAGTGAAAAATCATTGACAAACACCTAATGAATTGATAACACTATGGTAGTTTGTAACTTGTTATGTTCCAAACATAAATCAATCATCCACAAGAAACTATTCTAAGTTTAGAAGTAAGTGCTTAACTGAAATAAAATCTTATTGCAATGTCTTGGGTAAAACACACAAAGAAGAATAATGTTATACGATCTCTATTAACCATGTGTTTTGGTATCAACAATGTTAGACATTATTTATGTTCTTCAAAAGTTATTCTTTTTGCCATCATCTAATATATCACCAGGACTCTTTAATTAAAGTTCATACATGCCTTATACCAACATAAGATGAACACAACTTAAAGCAACCATGGAGTGTTTATATGTGATTTTACTTTACTCTTAAGCTTAATATGATACATGAACATTAATGTTAAACAACTCATCTTGCTTGTGAAGTAAACTTGAAGACAAAACAACTCTAAATGAAATCACCCAACTCAAACAACACACAATCTCTGAGAGTGAGATACGGGGTACTTGGCGATGCATCTCATACTTATGCATTAATCATGCTGCTTCTTTAAACATTAGTCCTTACCGGACCAATGATGTTGTTTCCAGATTTCTTGGAGTTATATTATATCAAAGACCCTGCCTGCATAATCTTGCAGTCAGAAAGGCAAGTTCATCCCTTTTATTCATGTCCTCTCGAAGTATTTGCTAAGAAACTATTTTCAAAATGTTATTATTGCATATCACACAAAAAGGGCAGACAACTTATTTTATAATAATATGACTATGGTTATCCACCAGTGAGGTGGTAATCTCATACGGCTGGCAGATGGGACCACGGTGAGAATGTTGTGGCGGAGGTTCCATTTGCACGGGAAAGTATCACCTAGGAATTAACAACCAATGTCGCCAGTGATTCTTGCGCCGAATACTACGCGCAACCATAAGATTTGGAATGGGACGGAGAAGTCAGCTGTACCCTTTTCCTCTCGTACACCAACGGGTGACTAGATCAAAGCCGGGCGGTGTGTAAATCCGCTGAGCTTGAGGTGGCCAGGATAATAACCTCACCTTCGGGTTGTGGCTTCTAGCATCTATTGAAGGTTGGCTTCGGGAACTAAGTTGGGGTGTCTCCCACTAGTTTGCAACTAAGCTGGGGTGTCTCCCACTAGTTGGCAGCTGTTAAGCTGGGGTGTCTCCCACTAACATGCACCGGAGTAATGGGGGGTGTGCGGGGATGGTGGAAAGGCGCAGTGATTGGCTTGGATTACTGACTGGGCCCCACACCAAGGAAGTGTGGACGGGAAAGTACGCCCGGTTGTGCAACAAGGTCTTGATCTCTTATGGGTAAAGCAGCGCACCTCTGCAGAGTGTATGAATGTGACATGTTACTCCACGTTCCAGGACGGAACGACGAACGCAGCAGGAAAGGAGGCTCCTCAAAGCCCTAGCCCTGTGACTCCTGACGAGCATAGTCTTCAGAATAAAAGCAACCCTTTTAAAGAATTTTTTTCGAAAACTTATATTAGCCTACGACAATCCTTTGTCTGTGGCTGTAATTATGCATCAAACTTCCCACCTTGCATAATGAACTTGCTGGGTAACGCTGTTACTCACCCTTGCCTCTTAAACCCCTTCTTAGACATGAGGATCTACGAAAAGGCAACATTGGAGGATAAACTCAAGATACCACAGAAGACAACTACATCGAGTTGAAGTAGTTGAAGGAAGACGGAGGACAAATGAAGGCGTAGTGTAGAAGAGGACAGATTCCTAGTCATAGAACCTATCTCTGTAGGCGTTGCTATAGCGCAACCGCAAGCCTAGCCGTATTAGCAGTAGGCTTAGTATAGATCAGTTCCTCCGAGATTTTCCATTTGATGTTCTTTTGTTAGGGCCTTGCCTCATTGTTTCGAGGAGGTTCTATAGATCTGTTGTTTTGGATCTTCTGTTTGTAATCTTTAGTCATGCCTTGGACCTGCGATGTTTCTGTTGTACCACTCTCATGACGTAACACTGGTGGGCAGCGATCCATTGGTGCTATGTCAGCGACTATAGCATACTACACCATGCAGTGGTATGCTGGGTCACCAGGGATTCATTCATCCAGGGGACCAAGCTATGTGTGAAAGCACCAAAGATAAACCATGCATCTGATTTGTGGGGACTATTGACTCGATGTTCTGAAAGCATATGTCTAGAATGCAGACAAGTTACATCAGGTGTCGGCATTGTATGAGGTTCAACCGGGACAAATTATCAACAAGGACACAGGTCCTGGGTGAATATTTTCACATTGCTGGATATCATATCAGTTGAAAGACTTGATTGTTTGCTGTGGCTAACCCCTCCGGCTGGCTCTGTTTATATATGCAAACAATACAAGAGATTACAGTACGTGTTCTACACGGATACAGCGATCGAGATGGACTCGGTATAGAAACCTAAACCGACTATGTCTAATACTCCCCCTCAATCTGAACCGTCGTGAACAAGGTTGAGATTGGAAAGAAATTTATGGAGTACTAGCTGAGTACATGGTTTGGTGAAGATATCGGCAATCTGACCACTTGAAGAGATGAACCGGACATAAAGAGCACCTTGAGAAACTTTCTCTCGTACAAAATGAAAATCAATCTCGATATGTTTCGTCTGAGCGTGAAACACCGGATTCGCCGAGAGATAAGTCGCACCAAGATTGTCGCACCATAACACGAGAGGCGAAGGCTGATGCACGCCGAGTTCCTGTGAGAACAGACTGGACCCAAGTAGCTTCAGCGGTGCCATTGAAGGGGATCGTGTGCAGAAAACAAAAAATTTCCTAACAACGATATCCTTAAACTAGCCAAGATCTACACTATGCAGATATAGAAGTACGGCGGAGATCGGAATACATACCCTCGTAGACCGAATAGCGGGGATTACGCTCCCGCACAAGCGTTGACGACGAAGACGACGTAGCCGACCTCTAGGTCGCGGAGAACTCGGCACGACGAAGACGACGAAGATGACCCCGAGGTCGGGTGGAGGAAGTAGGCCTCCGAGTACCGCTAGCGCAGCACATCGCAGGGCGTCACACACATACGATGGAGACGACAGCCTCCGAAGCTCTAGTCCAGGACGAGCAGCGGAAGACTTGGACCGGAACACCAGCAGCGCGGCAGCGGGCTATGGTGGAAGAGATCCCCTTATCAACTCGGCGCAACTCCGACAAAGGGAATCACGAGATCAAGAGAGAATTGGAGAATTAATTGGTGAATTAAAAGGCCAGGGGTGCCCCTTCTTATATAGGCTCCCAGGGGGAGCCAACCTTGCCAGCCAGGCAATGTGGGACTATCCCCACATGCCTGGTGCGGCCAAGGGCAGTGCGCCGGTCTCCATCGGACCATTCCCGGGACGCTCCCGGTGATCTCTTTCCTTTCCGGTTGTCTTGTCGAAACCCCTTAAGTGTGTTACCCTAGCGGTTCGATATAATAACAGGTACGATCAAGACTCCTCTATGATCAACGACTAACTCGTAAGCCTGGACCCCATGAATTAATCCCTGTGATATAACGAATGACTTTCATCTATCAAACCTGGACGTCTAGTCTTAAACCCTTTGTCATGGCGATACTTAGCGTGTCCGAGCATCATTCTCAGATATCTCCAGACCTAGCATGATCTCGTTACCGACATCGCTATCTTCTACTCGTCTATGATATTATGTCAGCTGGTGACCTAGTCACATGTTTGCAAACTCATTTGACATAATATCACCGAGTGGGCCCTAGAGTATCTATCCGGCTATGCGGACTGACAAATCCCGCTATTGACCCCTCGTCTCAAGTACCCCCTTCTGATACCAAAAGTATCACCGTTATTGTCACACTATATAAGATATGACGTTTGGTGCGATCAAAGTATCTTCCCGGGATAACAATAAGAGTTGATCTCACGGTATTAAGGCGTAATGACTATGTCCTATAAATACTGGGTATGTCCATCACATCGTTACACCTGACGATATGACTTCCATTGCCGACCGGCGCCATGCCCTATGATCGGAAAACCTCGATCATCAATCGCGCAACGAAACTAGTCTTAGTAGAGGCTACAAGGGACCTGGTTGTTTATCTACCACACTTTTATTAATGTTTTCGCTTAATACAGTTATAGAATGGTATGAAACATATAATGAACGATTGGGATATTGCCAATAAACTATGTTTATTAAGTGCCTCTAGGGCATATTCCCTTCAATCATTGGCCAAGACTTTATACTCAGCATCGGTACTCGAACGAGAGACAGTGGGCTGCTTGCGAGAACTCCAAGATATCAGATTAGGTCCAAGATAAATCACATAGCCACCAGTAAAACGACGATCGTCAGAACATCCAGCCCAGTCAGCGTCAGTAAAAATGTTCAAAACAGTAGACTGAGCACGTTGAATTTTCAAGCCAGTGGACACGGTCCCTTTGACATACCGCAAAATCCGCTTCACCGCCTCATAATGAACAGCGGTAGGCTGAGAGAGATACTGACAAACCTTGTTGACAGCAAACGAAAGATCTGGCCTCGTCAAGGTAAGATACTGAAGGCCGCCAACTATGCTTCGGTACTTAAAAGAATCATCGGTTTTGAGCAACTCCCCATCGGTGCGAGACAACTTATCTGTGGTAGACATGGGTGTGGTAACAGCGCGACAAGACTCCATGTTAGCACGATGAAGCAAGTCGATAGCATACTTATGCTGATTCAAAATCATCCCATTGGACGTGTAGGCAGCCTCAATGCCAAGAAAATACTCTAACCGACCCATATCCTAAATAGGAAAGGTGGTCGAGAGTGTCTGAACCAGTCGATCGACAGTAGCAGGAGAAGAGCCAGCAATAACAATGTCATCCACATAGACGAGCATATAAACACTGATACCCTGATGATAAAAGTTGAACAAGGAAGTATCGGCTTTACTGGCGATGAAACCAAGCCGATGCAACCGTTCACTCAGCCGTGCATACCAAGCACGGGGAGATTGTTTGAGACCATAGAGAGCACGCTGCTGTTTACAAACATATTGAGGGTGGTGAGAGTCCTCAAAACCTGGAGGTTGCTGCATGTACACTTCCTCCTGAAGAAAACCATGTAGAAAGGCGTTGCTAACATCAATCTGACGAAGACACCAGCCGCGTGATACATCCAAAAAGAGCACCAGACGAACAGTAACTGGCTTAACAACGGGGCTAAACGTGTCATGATAATCAATACCATACCGTTGAGTGAATCCACGCGCCACAAGATGGGCCTTGTGCTATTCAACTGTACCATCAGGATGAAATTTGGTTTTAAGAATCCACTTGCCACCAACAATATTAGTGCCAGAAGGTTGAGGCACCAAAATCCACGTCTTGTTGCGCTGCAGGGCATCAAATTCAGCTTCCATTGCAGAGCGCCAGGCCGGTTCAGTCAAAGCCATGCGACGAGACGCAGGGGTAGCGAAAAAAGCACTGCGACGATAGGGATCATATCGCACAATACCATCATTGAACTGCTTCGGACGATGGATGTCATTAAGTAGTCGAGTCTGAATAACTCGGGGTGGAGGAGCCATGTCTGTCGGAGAATCGATAGAAGGTGATGTTGTCAGATCAGCAACAACAGACAGCTGAGACGGGTTGGCAACATGAGATGGCCCGTCAGCTGACTCGGGGGACATTGGCGTCCTCGGCACGGGCAAAAAAGCAGCGGCCCATCCCGAGGGGAAGCGGGATCAAGCGAGGTCGGTGAAGACGTCCCAGCGTCAGGCACGTAGGATGGGCATGCCGGTCCATCCGGAGAAGCAAGGGGCGAGCAAGCCAGCTCATCACACCGGGAGCTCGGAGCTGCGACAGGGCCCGCCTCAGGACGCGTGACATGCACATGCACGTCCGGGACGTTGATCGTGACTTTAGGCGAGGAAGAAACCTGCACAGGATCAAAAGAAACAGTACCGGGAGCATCAACAGGTAACATGGAAATGTCGTAATTACGCGTATTAGTATTCTGAATAGCTGGTTCATCCGAAGGAAACGAGACTGGACGGAGAGGCGTGACATCTATAACGACACCGGGAGTGGCAAAGGGAAAAACTTTCTCGTCAAAAACAACATCGCGAGAGATATAGATTCGGCCTGTACTGCGATCTAAACATTTATATCCTTTGTGAAGGGGACTGTAACCAAGAAAAACACACATCTTGGAACGAAATTCGAGTTTGCGAGAGTTGTATTTACGGAGACTCGGCCAACATACACATCCAAAAACGCGCAAAAAGGTGTAATCTGGCGAGATAGCGAGAAGGCGAGATATAGGAGCCTGGTTCTTAAGCACAACAGAAGGCGTTATGTTGACCAAATAACAAGCAGCGAGGAACGCTTCGTCCCAAAAACGAATGGGAAGGGAGGAGTAAGCGAGAAGGGCTACCCCAGTCTCGACAAGATTACGGTGTTTACGCTCGGCTATACCGTTCTGTTGTGAAGTATGAGGACATGAAACCCAATGAGAGAGACCGGTGCGCTGGAAATAAGCATGAAGGCGGTGATATTCACCACCCCAATCCGACTGAACAGCATGAATTTTGGTGTCTAGCAATCGCTCAACATGAGCTTGGAAGACATAAAAGATATTTTTAACGTCAGACTTATTTTTTATAAGATAAATCCAGCAATACCGACTAAAATCATCAATAAAAATCACTTAATATTTAAAACTTCCAGAGGAGGGAAGGGCATGCCCCCATACATCGGTATGCACAAGCTCAAGCGGTGCATGGGAAACCCGAGAGGAAGCACTATATGGAAGTTGGTGACTTTTAGCCATCTGACACGCATCACAGACAGAACTATCATGACTCGAGGAACACTTAAGATTATTCGACTTAACAATATCTTTAACTACTTTATTTGATGGATGACCTAAACGTTGGTGCCACTGATCAGAAGAAAGCTTGGCGCTGAAGGAAGCATAATGATTGGATGAAGATGCTCGACCGAACGGCAGGGGATAGAGGCCTCTGCGACTCCTACCACGAAGGATGATTCTCCTTGTGGCCTTGTCCTTCACCAAGAAGAAATATTTATGAAATTTGATGAATATGTTGTTGTCAGAAACCAAGCGATAAACAGAAAGCAAGTTTTTGCTAAGACCAGGGACACGAAGAATATTACGAAGATCGAGCGAATGAGAAGGACCAGCTAAATGAGAATGACCAATATGCGTAATTGACAAACCTGCACCATTGGCGACCTGGACTTGATCCTTGCCCTGATAGCGCTCGTGAACACCAAGACGAGCCATGTCATTGGTGAGATGATCTGTTGCACCCGTGTCGAAGAACCAGGGGTGATCTTCATGCGGCTAAGAAGCAGCAGCGTTGCCAGATCGGCGTTCTTCACCTTGGAACCCTTGGTTGAAGAACTTCCGACATGTTGGGGCCTCATGACCCCAAATCTTGTAGAGTTGGCATTGGGGTCGTTGACGACGGCCATTGCCGCTCTGTCCATTGCCCCCACCGTCATTGCGAGGGCGAGAACCTTGTCCCCCGCCGTAGAAGTTCTGGCCACCCCCATAGGACTGGTCGCCTCCTTGTGGTCCACTCTACTGTACGCCATTGGGGCGGCCGCCGAAGTGACCACCTGAGTTGTTGTCAAACGGTGGTTGCCCACCGCCCCGCCCGATGTTGCCTTGCCGAGCGGCCGCGTTCGCCAAGGACGAGAAGTCGGTGGCATGGGACGTGGCTTCCTTCATGGCTTCATCGGAGAGCAACAGAGGGTAGAAGTACGATAGGGACAGAACAGAACCGGCAGCTTGCAGGACGTTCATCGAGGATTGCAGACCCTCGTATTGCGGACCTAGACCGACCATGATGTGATCGATCAGTTCATCTTCAGAGATTGGAGTGCCGACCATGGCCATGGCGTCGGCAAACCCCTTCATCTTCTGGTAGTAATCTGCGACGGACATGTCCTGCTTCTTCCACGTCGTCAGTTGTCGACGGATCTGGCGGATGCCGGCGCGGTTCTGAGCGGAGAACATCTTGGTGGTGCACTCCCGGACCGCGGCGGCGGTGTGGCGACCGACCATCTGGCCGACCATGTCTTCTGTCATCGAGCCGACTAGGATACTGAGAACCCTCTGATCGGTATACCACCAGAGGGCAAACGCAGGGTTGGGCTCGGTCTTGGCATCGGCTCTAGTGCCCGTGGTGATCTGGGCCGGCGGCGCCTGGCAGCTGCCGTCGAGGAACCCGGTAGAGGCCTTGACCGGCGATGTGGGGGATCACCTGCGTGCGCCATAGAAGATAGTTGGAGCGATCGAGGCGCACGGTGATCGTGTTGGATTACCCGGAGGGCATGGTGGTGGGGAGGGGTGTTGGCACGCCGGCGGGGATAGAGGTGGAAGCGAAGGACAGCACGCCGACGGAGTTGGAGATCTGCATCACGGAAGTCATCGCGGCGGATCGATTCCAAGGAGCGAGAACACGCTCTGATACCAAGTTGAAATACTTGATTGTTTGCCGTGGTTAACCCCTCCGGCTGGCTCTGTTTATATATGCAAACAATACAAGAGATTACAGTACGTGTTCTACACGGATATAGCGATCGAGATGGACTCGATATAGAAACCTAAACCGACTATGTCTAATAATATCAGCACGACGCGGCCGGTCCCTTGTGTTTGTGTTTAACCGGTTGATTCAACGGCGGAGTTCTAACGGGAAAGTTGTGCTGAAAATCAAAAGATAGGGTTTTTGACTTGGCGGTGGTGGTCCTTGTTTGTTGGAGACTATGGAATCAGTGAGGAGTTTGGGTGTTTCGAAATGTTGAGAACCGACCTTTGAAGAGATGATGTAATGTAGGGTCACGGGAGCGTTTAGGGATGTCAATGGGTACCCGTTACCCGTGTACCCTGCGGGTAAAAATCCTGTTAAGGTAAGAGTTTGAGAAAACAAAATACCTATGGGTATATAAATGGGAAAATCTTATACCCATCAGGTGGAGAGGGTACGGGTATGAGTTCATATAACCCACCCGCATACCCATGTACCCTCCTAATACCTATTGTAATGATATTTTGTGTCTTTTTGTACGTCAAAATTACTATATACTTTGTCGTGAGTTTGTGAACTTAAAGTGTATGACTATGTATTGTTGTTTTATGACTATGTTTTGATGTTTATCATTAAAATGTGTTGTTGTTTATGCGCAAGTGATATTGTTTATATGTGTTGTTTATCTGTAAATGTTGAGATTTATAAGTATCTGCGTTTGTTTACGGTGTGTTGTTTTTGACAATGTGTTGATTCATAACTCTATGTTGTCGTTTAAAATGTGATGTTGATTAAACATATATGTTTATACAATGTTTTAACAACTATTTTCTACTCAATCAGTTATGTTATAAAAGAGGGTATTTTTACCCGCAGGTGACACTTTACCCTGTCGGGTGAAGTGTATGGCAAAAAGTTATACCCGTATAAAGGTATGAGCACGGGTGATGGGGAAGGTTAAAAGCTACGGGTAAGGATATGGGGTGGCTCCACCCTTACCCCTGCGGGTGCCATCCCTAGGAGCGTTAGGGATTGATAAGTTAGTGTGTGCCCGGTTATTTCCTCTTGTTACCGGACAACGGTATCGCCCGTGGAAGTCGTTCAGTCTATCTTGCATATAGAGAAAAGTAGGTGTACTCCCGGGAAAAAAACGTCGCAGGCCGCCCATCATACATGCATTGACGGATGGACCGGCCGCAAAGTTCCCCGCAGGAGAGGTGGCGGGCTTTCCGGCCCAGATCGAAGTTGGGTCGAGGATTCGGCTGGACTTCAGACTGCCCTGAGCCATCGATGCTTCATCTCCCGAGAGAGAAGAAGAAGAAGAAGAAGTTTCTTGTTCCACCGTAGACGACGACACGCTGCACGCACGCTGGCACGCATGCCTGCACGTGCACACTTCTTCAATTCGGCTTGGGCAGTTACGAGCCGCGCGCGCGCGTGCGTGCATGGCCGGGCCGGACGTCCCTGCACTGCACTGCACTGCACTACACATGCCGTGGACTAGGCACAACGCATGCAGTGTCGCAGCGTGCAGCGTGCAGCGTGCAGAGCAACGGCAAGCGACGCTGCTACAGGCTACAGCAGCACGCCTCGAACTGAACTGGACGACGCGCGCACAGTCTCCAGACTCCAAGGCGAGGGCGAGGGCGAGGGCGAGGAGAGGACCCGCACGCGAGAGCACGACCTACCGGTTAAAGCCCGGCGATCGACTTGCTGTCCCGTCGACCTGGAAGAAGAAACGACCAACGAGAACCAACACAAGTACTACGTACGTCAGCCCAGCTCACTCGCTCGGTCCACCCTGCCCATGCTTCATCGCAATCCGTGCAGTGGGATGTGGGATGGGCGAGGTAGGCTACACACGTACTCCATACGTGCAGTAGACGTACGACCAGTAGTCAGTAGTATAGAGGTGTGTGTATGTAGTATACGTAGTACGTACCTGCGCTAGCTGCTCCTTGCACAGGTGTTGACATCTTGTTTAGGACGATCTTTGGGTCTACATTGTAAAAAAAAAACTTGGCTGATCATTCTTTTTCTAAAGTTAGATGTTTGCTATCAATAAACTTGACTTAATTGGGGGAAAAAAAGGTGTCGTGCTTGCGCGCACATGAACGGCGCGTCCTGCCACCGTGCCACGGCACCGGCACGTATGTACGTACGGTGAGCTCGACTATTGATCGCTCTCCGGAAACAATCGCGGCACACGGCCGACTGTACGGATGCATGCACCGATGTCCGATGGCTCCATGCCTCCATTCATCCGTGCAGCGCGCGCGCCACCTTTCTTGGGTTTTCGACCGAAGCGCGCGCGGGGATCTTGCAAGCAGGCGAGCTACCGCGACTGAGGCCGGTAATAAATCTTTGCACACTGTTTGGTCCGGTAGTTGTACGTACCTGTACCAGCTCTGTATCTGTATTCGTCTCTCATACCAAAGTATTCACAGAAAAAATTTAATTAAACCGGCTCACATCGATCTCATACACAAAGCAGAGGAGCAAGCAAAACAAGGCAGCGAGCGTCCCCGGTTTCTGTGAAGGGCTGACCTGCACCACCGGACGCACATCCATCCGTCCATCAATCTGCATCAGTCAGTGAGATCAGATGCGACATCCGTCACCTTTTCCTTTTGTTTCTCGTCCTAGTCCTAGATAGACGAACCAAGCCCACGCCACGCATCCATCCATCCATGCCTTTGCAGCTTGCATCTTGCAGGACGCAACCCAAACGGTGGTGCACAGACTACCGAGCAACGGCGAATGCTTCTAGTTCTAGTATCTATCGATCTACAAGGCAAAGGTACACCGTGCACGGGCGTCCACCTGACCTGTAGGTGCATGCAGATCGAGAGGCAGGGGGGATGGCCTGGCCACCTCAGGAAGCTGCTCGTTCGTTGCCATGCTGCCGGATAGACTGCGTTTCTTCGATCCTTCCTTAATTCCTTGCCGGTTTTCTTCGTCTCCGCCATGCCTCTCGCCCTCGCTCGCACCAGGGGCGTGCGTGCCTGAGATGATCAGATGACCATGAAGACCAGGACGTCTGGCCGGCCGGCCGGCAGGGCAATGCCATACTGCCGTCTGCCCGTGACGTGATCGAGTACACTGAATTTTTCAGTCAGCGGCAACGTCCATCCAAAGGTTCAACTTGATAGTAGATAACACGGGCAAGATCGATCCAACGACGTGCTACTCACATGGATAGATAACACACCACGTAGATAATGCTACCATTCCGTACTAGTACTTAAGAATCGACACTACAGTGCTAATCACTCCTACTACTGTCTCTTGACGTAGTATAAAAGTGACACTACCGAAGCTATGAACAGTCAGTCGATGCTTGCTGCGGTAACAGTCAAAAGAAGGGGCAAGGATCGCTCCTCAAAGCAGAGACCCCGCATTGCGTTCCGTGTCCCTTTTTTTTTTACCCGCTTTATCTTTTATTTACTGCTAAACACAGTAACACAGGCACAGCATACCCTTTTCCTTTCTTACCTTCCTACTAGATCCCCGACCGTAGTACTAACAACTTTTCACAAATTCAGATCAAAGCAAACTCATCTGTTTTCACTCATAGACAGCGCTGTTAATTTCATCTTAATAATTACTGAAGGAGTACTCCGTACCGCAAGTTTCTTCATCCAGGCAAGCGGTCAAGGGGAGAAAGACCGGCACACTAACTCCAGATTAATCATGGCGGTTAAGTGCGCCCTACGCCGGCAGGTGAGATCACGTCACGTGACTCCCCTCTCGCCAGGGACCAATTAAAGGGGGTCAAGTCAAAGCTTGTTCATTCAGCAAGCCAAACACCACCCACTAGCAGACTACAGATCAAGCAACAGAAGAAACAAAAGGTGTTTAAAACACAGCGAATACAATCCACTTGATCCAGTTAATACATCTCGAGGTTACCCCCAACAATTCACCTAACATTGCTCGGTTCATTTGTCTGCACGAACAAAAAAAGTTACCACAACGAAGAACTGCACCTTGTATTCCGATGAGGAAACAGGCCTCTACCCAAGAAGAACACAGCGCATGCACACTCAAACTTTCCTTTTCTGTGACACGGCAAAGCAAATGAGTGCAGCAAATGGAAGCATCGATCATTTAGCTTCTGAGCTACTCCTACGCATCACCAGAAAGGGCTACACATGATTACAGCTTTTGCAAGCCTCTCAAGTCACATCGGCAGCCAACAAACATAAGTATAACATTCTCCCATCACACCGGCCAGGAATCAATCATCATCTGGAATTAACATTTAGTTCTTCAATTCCTAGTTATCATTCCCTCCGCCGTTTCGGCAATGATTCTACAACTCATGCTGATGATACATACACTGTGCAGCTAAGATAATTTACAGGGTTTTTCAAAAGGGAAAAAATGGAGAAGACAAAGGTGGTGGATGGAGCTTGCTAAGGTTGCATCTAAACAAAGGAGGAAATGATCTGGAAAGGGTTTGTATAGTTAGTTGATGTGTGCTGGCTGGCTGATTCTTCCCATGAACGCAGAGCCTCTCGTCACTTGGGCAAATCGTTAGTCGCAAAATTGCCCAACTACCCTGCAACAGCAACAGATGAAAAGTGTTAGGGAGCCTGTGCAAGAGTTTCGAGCTTTTTCTCCCCGGTGAAGAAATTGATTACCTATATATCAGTTCACAATGTGTTCCCTAAGCATTTCTCCAAAGCTTTGGATCTTGGAACTACTTACTAAAATGTGAAGTGTCTGCCTCGAAAGCGAACACACACACAAGAAAAGCAGATGGAAAAAATATTTTCACATTCACATCTGATCATCTAATTATCTTGGAGCCAAGTTATTGATCACGGAGAATCATCCAGCCTGCCTGCGTAAAACAGCGGAGATATGTAAGAGGGAAGAAATACATGTAAAGAAGAGCAGTTCTTAATTGAGAAGCAAACCAGTTAGCATGTACAATAATTAAAGCAGCACACTTACTTAGAGCAAGGCGGGAGCCGAATTAGTACAATTTTGCGCCTCCAGAGGTCTGAGAATGTGGCAAAAGCTCTTCCACCTGAATTTTAGAGCTGAAATAGCCCATGTTTCTTCTTCTCTGCCGAAGAATTTCGACCTCCGCCATGAAAATACTGTACACTGGTCTGTGGTCGGAGAAGCGAGATTCTCCGCGGACATATGATAACTGAATGAGGCCGTTACCATGCCACAAAATGCGATCACACCTGTGGTAAAAGAAGAGAACTTTATAAGTCAGTTCCTTATAACTAGTAGTACTAAGTGAAGGTTATTGGTTAGGTAAACTGTGTGCTAAAAGAATTACCAAGCTGGTGTTCGCCTCTTCTCCTTGGGACGCACACCATAACCAGAATACAGGTCTGAGTTGAAAGAGTATTTATATGTTGGAGGAAAGTAAATCCTTCCTTCTTTCCATCCCTGGAAAACATGTCCCCTTCTTCGCTCTATACGAAGCTGTTCAACAAGAAGCAATTCAAGCATGGCTCTACAAAAATAATGTTGCCGTGTAACAGAGCAGTGTAATTACCTGATCTCTCTCCAACAGTTGCTTCCAATTATGCATTTCAACGAGAGCTTTTGCCGATGAGTATGGAAGAGAAATCCGGTAATTCAAGTCACCAAGCCATATGATACGGCTGCAAACAGAACAAAGAATAAATTAGCACAAGATTTTTGAGGCCTCCACATTAGCAAGTTAAATAAGGAAACATAAACACGTACTCATGCTCAAGAATTGTTTCAGGTGACTTGACATCACCACATCCGCGGACCCGAGGAAATCTTGTCTTCTTTAAGATCTCCATAACATCAGAATTTCTGCGGACTTCATCTCCCTCCTTTTCCCCAGAGGTCAAATGACAACATACAAAACAGAAGGTTGTGTGATGCAATGACATGCTTATTGATATAGAGCCCTGCAGCAAAAGAAATGATTTTAAGATATAGTCAGTAACAGCAAATACCCCTCAAATATGATAGGAATTAAAGCAGTGCAACTTGCACATTGAACAGCTCTTACCTTATTTCCAAGATAACCCATTAGTCCTCTACCCACGCAAGAAACTTTCAGGTTTCTAACATCAGCTCTTATTTCACTACGTACCCAAACTGTGAGAAATATACCAACCATCTGTTTGCTGGCAACCAAACAATACCTGGTACAAACAGAATATTTTCATTACTGCATAACTTACAAGAAGTTCTATATTGAAGTTATTATTGCTGAGCTCAAATATTTAATGAGAATTCTGAATGTCTTAGCATGAGGAAGCTTAAAGAAGTATTAGAGAACAAGCATGCATGAAATTTAGTGGAACGTGTAAAAAAATAATACCTAGAAGTATTTGGCTGCTCATAGCTTTCTTCCATAGGTGATGAATAACCATAGCCATATTGGAATGGTGAAAAATATGCTCCATTACTTGCATCCTCATCAATATATTCATCTTTCGGTGATCCGATACACTGACAATTAGCATCATAATCACTCGGTCTGCCTCCCAAGCTAACTGGGTCACAAACACTAAACCTACGGTCCAACCTTGGCTGTGAAAACATATCATTCCCTTCAACTCTCAAACTCCGACTAAGGTTCTGGAATGATCGGCGGTGGAAAAAGGAAGAGCTATCCTGCCTCCTCGAAGATCCCTCAAAATCAGCATCCAGTTCCACAACCGGGTCAGGGACAGGGGACGGTGTGCGGTAGCCGCCGTGGCTGCTAGGCCCAGGATTCTTGTTCAGTGTCCTCCTGACAAGTGACACCCACTTTTTGGCCGGAACATTATCTTCGGTACCGAGAACATTTCCGGCATTCAAAGGGACAATTTCTTGAAACCTGCAAAAGATAAAAGGAATATAGCTCAAGGGGACTGTTGTCGAAGTGAAGAAAATTACATCATGAAACGCTTGGGAGGATTTGACAGATGATGATACATACCCCAGCACATAGATATCAGCAGGAGGTGAAGAATGTAGCCAGTCGTCTAAATCCAACCCCCTTGTTGGAGATTTACCGCCAACATTCCACGTCGAGGCAAAGATTCTACACACACAACAAGATGTCAAATTGTAAGAACTACCTAAAGCACTACGATCTGCATAACCTATTGGTTCATTATAAGCAAATGTTACCTGTAATCTTGAGCTTCCGTCAGGCGCGACACATCAAACTCGTTCCTTCCTCTACGAATGCGATCCACATTCCGCTTCAAGGGACGGTCTACAGGCCATCAGATATATAAACGAACAGTCAGATAAGCTGATAGATAAAAAGGCACAAACAAAGAAAATCGTGTTTGTGGATTATATGAACTAATTTGGGAAAAGAGTAGCATAGCAGGTAAAAAGAGAGTCCTGGCCAAGCAACAAAAAAAGAAAAGAGGTAGCTGCGATTTTGATGTCTGAAGGGAGGGAGGGAGGTGTGTGGTGGTCCAGAGTGACGCTTTAACTGTACCAGTAGTTCTGCTGCTTTTCTTGGCAGCGGCTGCGTCCCTCTCTGATGAGCAGCTGGTCCTCCGCTCATCCCGTCCTCCTGCATCACCAGTGACAAAATTTCAGCCCCAGATCACCAAACCAAGACAGCAAATGACTGTAGACAGAGGAAAACTTGACAAAGTATTTATCTTGGGATCAAGAGCTAACAGAAGCTGTGAGAAGAAGAAGGATACAAGAACTGGAGGCAGCTCCAGGACAAGCATCTGTCTGCGTGCGTGACTTGATGGAAAGGCTGTTTGATCGGGACGTTCTAAGTACTTGCACGCCATTGATTTCAGAGGAAGGGAGCTACGGCCTAAACTTGGCCGCGTCGTATGCGAAGAAACAAGGCTGTTTGACGGGGACCCGACCGGCGCTGATGCGGTCTCTGAATCAATGCCCGGAACATGGACCGGCCGGAGAAACGTCTGTCCGATGGGAACTGCTACAGGCGCGAGACGGTGGTGGTGGGGAGGGACTACGAGGAGCTGCATTCGACGGAGGGGAACCTCGCTAGACCACACGACTGGTAGCAAGCAATGGGGATTGGGAAGCAACCGAATGCGAGAGCGGAGAACAGGTCGTCGGTTTGTAGCTAGAGCTGAGACCGACGAATGAATGCGGAAAAAAAGGATGGGGAACAAATGTTGGAACCAAGAAAACCTGAAACATTTTTGCATTGTTACCTTGGCATTGGCTTTGGGTGGTGGCGGCGTGGTAGTCGGCGTGGAAATCCTGCGCCTTGTTCTTGATGTTGAACCACTTCCTGACGAGGGACCTGGACCAGGAGACCTGCATATGTGATGTGCGTTCAGACTTCAGAGACACGGGAGATCGAATTAGCCTTTAAGCCTTAGACTCGCCGCCGCCGGCGCCGGCAAGAAAAGGGAGCGATGGCGGGCGGAGCGAACGAAGCAGGCAGAGCAATATATACGTACTGCCAAGATTGAGTAACTGAGGAGCGGAGCAAGCGGACAAGCATTGCTACTACTCACCTTGCTCTTCTTGTTGCTCTCCTCCCTCATCATTGTCTCATAGCACGCGCGCACGCACGCCGGCCGGCCTCTCCCCCTCCCTCCCGGAGCAGCAGCAGCAGAAGCAGCAGAGGAAGAAGAATCCAATCGAGCCGCACGCACCCTCCCTTCTCTGTCTGTATAGAAGGAAGGTCTGGGGCGCGGAAGGAAGGAAAGCTCGAATCAAATCCCGAGCGAAATTTGGGTCCGCCCTGGCGCCCTCTATGGAAACCCCGGCCGGATTCCCCAAATCTTGCCCCTGGCCGCCGCCGACCTCGCCGGGGATCACACACGCGAATCCGCCGAGAACCGAAGCGAAGCGAGGCGAGGAGGCGAGCTAGGCTGTTTCCTGGAGGTGGCAGTGCGGCTGATACCGACGGAGCTCGGCAGCAGAGAGGAGGGGAGGAGCTCGGCCTGGCCCTGAATCACTGAGAGCTTCAAGTTCTAGGGGTTAAGGCTACTGCTACTACCACTGGAGGGAGGCTTGGTGGTTCTCCTAGTCCTAGCTAGCGGTGTATGGATGTATGTACTGGCCGGCCGGGGCACACCGAGGTGAAGTGAAAAGAAAAGAAAAATGGTGCGAGCGAGCAAGAGAGAGAGGGAACTGGGGTTCCTGATCTGCTGCTGCTTTCGCTGGAGCCCCCTCCCCTTTTATCCCTCCTCGCAGTCGCAGCTTTGTTTAGTTTGTAATCACGCCCTGCGCCCGGCCTGCTCGCGACAACCCGAGCTGCTCGCTCTATGCCGCACGTCACAGCTTGTGTTGTGAGGGTTTGCGGCTACAAGAGGAGGAGGAAGAAGAAGAAAAGGAAATACAAATACAAATACGACAGCGAGGGCGTCAGCTTGCAAACGAGGAGAGAGCGTACGTGCGCATCGAGTATACGTACGTACTGTTCCACCACCACCATGTACCGCAGGGCTCTCCGAAAACGAGATTGCGTGACAAGGACCTTTTCCTGCTTCTTTCATCTACGCACGGCGAGCTGACGGGTGTCGCTGGTCGGGTGGGTCCGGACCGGTCATGGCCCGCCGTGTCAGTCAGTCAGTCAGTCGGCTGGACGCGCGCGGCTGTCGATTTGCTTCCGCGGCTGCCAGCTTCCGTTTTGGCCGTCTCGCCCGCCTCCTCGAGCCACCACCGATGGTGCCAGCTTATCTGACGCTGACAATGCGGGTCCCAGTTTTTTTTTTTCCTTTGCATAAGGAACCATTCTTCTAGCTAGCACACTTTGAATGGATGTGGTGCATTGCCGATCGATTTCGTGTAATCTCTCGATTCATGCTAGTCTCCGGATACTAATGCATGGATCCTCTCAGGATTTTTCTCTCGGAGAATTTTCTTCACCGGGCCTGAAACCTGAAAAGGGCAGCCTGTTTCAGGTGTAAACCCTCTGATGAATCGTCTACCGGGTTTACCCTGAAATTTTCCTCCACGCGCGCGCGTGAAAAGTAAACAGTTTGCATGCATGGATCAGTAGAGCTAAAATGGTGGTGCTTTTCGTTCCACATTTGACTTGCGAATAAATAGCAACCAGGCAGTACTGAAGCCTTCCAGATCAATTAAGGTGACCAGATCTTGGCCGCACACGCACGAAAATTTCTCTCAACCGGTACATTCGTCTTGCTGCTCACGGGCTCACAGCTGTAAGAGGCTGAAAGATGATCGACATGGTTTTGGTTATCACACACTTAGAGTTCAGCACGCACGCACGCACTTGGTGAGAATTTGCTTTTGTTGAACCAAGCAAGCAAGCATTAGGTAAAACTTGCTAATATCGGCCTTGGAGAATGGGCACGGTGTCGATGGAATGGAGCGCTCCTTTGCAGGCAATCAGGCATGCGTGCGTGCGATCCGGCCTCATGGGTCTACGTGTCCGATACATACGATAGACTTTGAGTGCTCCCATGCATGTTCAAGGCTTAGTCTTTTCACGTTTGTCTTAACGTGCAAACCTCTAGACTCACACAGAGGAGTATAGTATAGGCATTTGCATCCATATGGGCAATGCAATGCAGCATTAGCATATGGCACATTGCCATGGGATGAGCGTTCGATTTCGATCTATCGGCTTTTATTAATTGCACGACGATCAATCTTCGACATAGGCAGGACACGGCTAGCGAGCTAGCCAGCCAAAAAAATCATAGGAGCAGCCAGCCTACGCCTATGAACACATCTCTCTGGTCCGGCCCTATCCATGCATGCATGCACGTCGTCCTGCCAAGTACACATCACGTGTCGCTTCATAGGCAACACGTTCAACCATTTGCTTCATTTTTTTCCTTTTCGTTTCTTCCAACAAGCATACAAAAACATTAAACATTGTTCCACACTTCCACTAGCGGGCGTCTATCAAGTATCAATGAACACACTAGTCCTCGGGTTTTTTTTTAAACAAGCCAAAAGATTTGCCTTTTATATTGATATAGAAAGAGATAAGTCCTAAAAAACATGGGATTAGAAAAAACAGTCCCGAAACCTTAGTGAACCCTAAAAGAGAAAAAAAGAAATAAATAAACCCAATTAGGCCATACACTCAGCAAGTTTCTTCGCTTGATGTGTTGGATGAGTGAATTCGGCAGCGTGCATTTGTTGTTGAACATTCTAGCATTCCTCTTCTTCCATATCTCCCACGTGATGAGTATGATTGTTGTTTGCGTTCCTTTACGAGAGGAGGATGACGCAACCGTAAGGGCCTTCCATTAGTCGAAGATGGTCGGTTTCGTTGATTGGGCCGTCTAGATGATCGAGGGGCAGTGCAGCCAAGAGGCGGCCTCAGTCCAGATCCTTAATCGTGGTTCTCATGTTCTTATTCAAGAAAAGTCTCATGTTGTTATTCAAAAAAGCGCTTCCATTAGTGAGCGTATTATGTTACACGAGCACCTGATTTTTTTTGATTTCCGATCAATAATCGTGGTTTTTGTTCGGTGAAAACTTAAGTTTTGTGCTAATATGTTTTTCATAATTTGTTTCATATGTGTTGAAGTTTTGTTCCACTTAGTACTAACGTGTTTTAGAATTTGTTCCACATGCTTTAAGTTGATACTCATGATTTGTTCCTCTTCATACTCATGATTCGTCTTGTGGGTGCTAAAATACACACAACACCGGCGTCCAGCTCCCCTTCATCTACATTGTCGTCTCGGGCGTTAATTATTTTTCCCCTCCATTTCTACAATCCTTGCGTTGCCGCATGACCTTCTTGCCTTCCGTGACCATGCCGCCAAAAAGCCCGTCGGCCTCTCGAAACCGAAGGCTCACAAGCCGATGGCGCCGATGCAGTCGAAGAATGCCATTTAGGGGGCAGGGTCTTTGGAGTGCACCACACTCTCCAATTGAGCGGACACATTCCCGACACCCCCAATTGGATCTTCATTAGGGGGTGCCGGACACGAATTTGGTGGGTGCCGGTGGATATGCATTTAACAGGAAATGGGTTAGAAATACATGCACTCACTATAGACGTTGTACTCGATCAAGCTTGCTAGGCAATGCCCCCCTCCGGCTCCAACTCTCTTTTTTCACACATAAACCACCACTTTATTAATCACATAACATCAATACAAAGAGTTTCCGGATTGAGGCCGGGGCAACTGAAAAAATAAAACCTATGCTAGATACATCACATGTTGGAGCTAAGATGTGAGCCGCCTCATTGAGGTTCCGCTTAACATGTGTGAACGTTGAAGAAGCAAAGCTCTCCGTCAACAACTTGGATCTCTGAGACCACCACGCCCACCATTGATCTATCGGGTGAGGATGATCTAATACGCTGAATGAGTGATAAGCAATAGGAAGCGAAAATCACTTTCTCAAAACCGCGCTCCGGCTCCAACTGACGACGAGGCTCGATCTCCACACCGGCCGCTTCCCTCAGATCATGCATGTGTGACGCTGCTGTTCCCTCTCGCCCCGCTCCATGGCGATATGATCGCTAGGCAGTAATAATTAAGCTGGATAGCTAAGCTAAGCTAACCTACAACGCATAATGTGGATCACGAACTCACAATCCAGGGGCACATGTAGCTTGACATGCAATTTGGCTATAATTAAGCATGAGGATTACAAGTGGCTGCGTGCATGCATGCTTGGCGCGCGCAGGCTGTCTGCTCGACATCCATGGAGCCCCCGTCGTTTCGATCCAGGACCCTGCCCTGCCGCGGCAGCGTCACCGATGTGTTCGTGGGCTCGACTCGAAGGAGGGGATCATTCTGTTTGCTTCTTTCCTAACCCTATCTCGATCTGCTTAGTTCCCCATGCATGTCACTACTGTAGTTAATTCAGTCTCTGATGGTCATCGGTCCATGGTTCGCGTTGCACACTAGCATAGGATCTCGCTTTGAGGCGCATTCCATGGCTGGTCCCCGTACGTTTCCATGCATGCATGGCATGCTTAGCTATCCTATAGCTTCACTTCTTCCATGGCAGCTGATGAAGCCCGGCGTCTCTCAGTTCTCATCGATCGCATCTCATGCATGCAAACCATGGCTAAACCTGGTCCCCATGTCAGTGAACCGCTGGATCGATGGCAGTGTTTAGAGAACGGGGATGCATGAGTCAGTCATCGGAGGTCGACACGCAGTGTCATCGTACGTAGCTTCCGATCGAGAACGAGAAGCTAGAAAAAACATTACTACGTACGCTGGTTTGCAAGCCAGGAAAGATGGAAGGTGATCCTCATCCATCCATGGCGAATTGGTGACGCATAGGCAGGGTGCCACGGCGTGCGCTACTGTGTTATAAACATCGATCAATGATGCACGTTCGGATGGGTTAATCATCATGAGCGCCATGGCTTTTGGGAAAGGCGTGCAGGCTGCAGGATCCTGGGATTCGCTTCGCTAGCGAGAGCGAGCTTCTCCAGCTCCTCCAAAGGCCGGGGCGTGGCCGCTGCTGCATCTGGTGGCGGCCGGCCTGCTTTTCTATTCGCGCTTCACGGCGAGCGGCTGGCCTCGCGGATCGTGCGCGACGGTGTAGCCTTCCCCCGCCCCTGTGCGCGGCGAATGTTTTATATCCTGCCACCGGCCGGCCGCCCCACGCCGCCGTGCACATGGCCGAGCAAGCAAGGTAGAAAGACGAAGAATTTCGGACCGGTCCCAGCTGGTCAATGTCCTAACCTAACAAGTGGCATGTTTCTAGTGGAGCCAAGTGGAATTTTTAGGGAGCATTAGGAAAAATTACTTTTTTTGTTTCTTTTCTCCACAACGAAGAAGTCTTCCAGTTCGTCAAAGTACAGCCGTCCATAACCCATGTTGCCAAATTCTTTGCTGTGTGAATTAAGGAAAGCAACTATTTCCCTACTCGAGGTCTCCGCTACCATGTCCTACTAAAACCACCACATGGTAGGCATATGGTTCCAGCAACTTCTCATTCTTGTCAAACTTTGGCTGAGGCCTGAGGGTTGCACGTATATATCTCATCTATTAACTCCCCAAAATTTGCAAGCACTGGTTGCCCCTCATCGAGTAATTTCACCAGATCATTATAGTTAATACTCTCCCCAATGAATTTGACGTCCTCCACAGCAATCCGGCTCGGTACTTTCCAAGACAAGCTAGTTGCCTTCACTCCCATTGCCATGAAGAGTCAGGCTGCAGTGGAATCTCTGTCTGACATGTCGGCAATGTTGTCTATCAACCACAAATCCTCGTCTCTCATTCCTTTAAGCACAAGAACGTCCTTATCATAGATTTCGTGAGGAAATATGCATCCTTAATCATTAATAAATATGATTAAATCAAACTCTTGTACTTAAATATGACATAATTTATTATATATTATAATCTTATAGTATATGTGTTCTCTTTTTTTGCATATGTTATACTTCTTAATATGTTCTCACAATTACTTAACTCATCTATTTTAAATATATGTGTATTTTTCTTATATTATAATATCCATCAAATAGATTATGTACAATTAAGAATTAATTCTCCATAATATTTATGAGACATATATAGACTATACTTTAACAAATATCTTAATACCGGTTTGTATTGTATCAACTTTTAAATAAATTTATAGAAAATTCTAGATTATATATCTTGACAATATCTAATAAGTTGTATTATGTTCAATAACCAATCCATAACACGATGCATTTTATGTACTAGATGTTAAAAAATAAACACTTTAACTAACCACTAATGATCAATTTTTTTTATAGATTTTACAACTTTTGCACTTATTAGATTTGATCTATTAGTCTCATCGAAATATGCTAGCTTTAGTCTACACAACTTCTCATATATCTTTCTCAAATAGAACGTTTCACATAATATTGAAACTGAAAAATAGTTATTATATCTTCACTACATGTAGGGCTCCTACTAAAAAGAGACTAACTGTCTAGTTAAACTTTTCAAACTCAACCAGATTGTATTTTATTCACGGCAAAACCAAATGATTTTTCCGTACGTGATACACGGTTTTTCACACACGGTTTCTTGTGAAGACAAATAAAAAATGAATTAATATTTTCTATGACATAATGGATAAATATACAACGATTGTGAGAATAACTCTATTATTTGGGATCCTACACGCTCGAGTACTGTGGTGGTTGTCATGTTTGCCTGATACCTACGTTAGACTCTTTACATGACCTTATTGATGCCACCGCGCCAGGTGGAACAAGTGCCCCCCATCGCGGTAATCACCTACACCAACCATCTTATCGCCGAAATATTGGCTGCACAATAGCATGTTCATGTGCTACGACACTTGGTGATACATCATTTGTTGGTACTCATCGTTGTCGTTGGCATTGAAATGCTCATTCTCTTCATGTTGTAGCACCATGTGTTATAAAAGATAGCAAGAAACGATGAAGAGCGGAAATATCAAACCAATGGGGACACAAGATTTAACGTGGAAAACCCCTCCAAACAAAGGAGAGGAAAAACCACGGGCGCCAGCCAGCAATACTTCACTATATCGGGGTGAGGTTACAAAGGCCGTGGGTTTACAATGTATGGCTTACCCCAACAGGCGACTTACAAGATGTATTTATAGATGAACAAAACCCCAATTAACAATGTTATACTCCTCAATTAACCGTGTAGGTTTAACAATATTCCTCCTTGTTCTAAGATCAGCTGATGGACTGATTTTCTGACTGCAAAGCACGAGGTGAGTGATGGACAATATCATTATCAGAATCATCTGACGTATCACCATCATTGTCAACGGTGATATTATCCTTTTCCATAGGGTGCTCCACCTCGACACGAACTTGTTCCTCATCAGAACTATCTAAGACATTTGATGACAACTTATCAAAGTACATAACAGATTCACTGAAAACAACATTCCTGCTCATGAATGTCTTGTTAGTTTCAGGATTTCACAACTTATATCCTTTTACTCCCAAACCATAACCAATGAAAACAGATTTAATAGCTCTCAGCGCTGCTCTAACTTTCAATTAATAACATGAGCATAAGCAGTGCAACCAAAAACCTTAAGCTTAATCAGCAGGAGTACCAGACCATACCTCAATAGGAGTTTTTTTGTAAAGGGGAATAGATGGTGACCTGTTTATCAAGTAACATGCGGTGGGAGCCGCCCCAGCTCAAAAACGCTTACTCATGCAGCGAGCTTTGGGCATGATGGTCATGTTCATCCGCTCCGCTACTCCATTCTGTTGAGCCGTGTACGGGATGGTGAGGTGCCTGACAGTCCCTTCTGTTATGCAAAAAATCATTAAAAAATCGAACAAAATTCGCCACCATTGTCAGTATGAAGAATTTTCACCTTCCTCGTAGTTTGCCTTCCTGTCATAGCTTTCCACTCTTTAAAAACAGCAGATGAATCATCCTTATTTTTCTTGAAATAAGGCCAAACTCTCCTAGAGTAATCATCAATAATAGTAAGCATATAACGAGCACCACCGTATGAGGGCTTACGTGGCGGGCCCCAAACATCAGCATGTACATAATCAAGTGTACCTTTCTTTGTGGTATGAACGGAAGAATTGAACTTAACTCTAGTGTGCTTACCAAATATGTAGTGTTCACAGAACTACATCTTACCCAAACTACAGTCATGCAACAACTCTCTCTTGATCAATTCTTCCATACCAAGTTTGCTCATGTGTCCAAGACGCTTATGCTAGAGGTTAGTTTTATTTTTATCACCATGAGAAACAGCAGCAACAATACCAGATAAAACGCTGCCTCTAAGACCATATAACTTAGCAGAATTCATATCACCAATCATAGTAATGAGAGAACCTTTTGATACCTTCAGGAGTCTGTTCCCGTCGGGTATATTTGTACCCATCATAATCAAGGGTAATGAGCGAGATTAAATTTCGTGTCATGCCATCATGGGTCTTGATCTGAACTGATCCAACGCCAGCAATGGTGCATTGCTCGTCGTTCCCCACACACACAAAGTCTCCAGTCTGCACTAACTCATAAGAACTGAACCAATCTCTATTACAGCAAATATGAAAAGAACATGCATAATCTAAAATCCATTCATCCTGACGTGAAACACTTGCAGCTAAAACAGCTAGGCATTCGCCATCAGAACTACCATCAACAACAACAGCCTCACCGGTATCATTACCTTCATTATTTGTCTGTTGGTAAGTACCTTTTCTTTTCTCCTTTTTCTACAGCTTCCAACAGTCATCACTGATGTGGTTAGTCTTTTTACAATACCTACATCATTTATCACGGCCTAACTTTGAGCGATCTTTGTCGACCTTGCTCTTGTCTTTGTTGTTGTTATAGTTGTTGTCTTGCTTTTGAGGCCTTCCACGGACCTCTGATCCGTCTCCAACGTATCCATATTTTCTTGTGTTCCATGCTATGTTATATCATGTTATTACATGTTTTATATGTATGTTATATAGTTTTATGCATTTTCTAAGACTAACCTATTAACAAGATGCCACAGTGTCAGTTCCCTGTTTTCTGATTTTTTTGGTTTCTGAAAAGCTCTTAAGGAAATATCCGCCAAATTGGATACCATCCAACCAGTATTTTTTTTTGGAATATTTGCGACCAGAAGAACCAAAAGCGAGACGAAGGCGGACCCCAAGGGGCCCACACCGCCTCGTGGCGCGGGCCCCATGCCGGCCGCGCTGGGAGGTGGTGTGGCGCCCTCGGGCGCCCACCGACCTAGGTATTTCGCCCATATAAGCCCCCGTGACCTAAAAACTCAAAACGGTTAATCACTTTTTCCTCCACGGGTCACGAGCCGCTGCCGTCGCCGCCACCACTTCGGGAGAGATCAGGACTGCTCCCCGGCACCCTGCCGGGAGGGGGAATCGTCCCCAGAGGCGACTGATGCACACAGTGGGTGTGTTGTTGGAAGACCCCAAGAGGAAGGTATGAATTAGTGCATCAGCAAGTTTCCCTCAGTTATGAAACCAAGGTTATCGAACCATGAGGAGATGAGAATTCCCCCGAGGCATCAACGGCTCCAGAAATTAGCTTCCTGGTGGTTGACGTGGAGCCTACACACAAATAATCAAGATACTTTGCCCCAACTTAACAGTGAGGTTGTCAATCTCAAAGGCTTGTTGTAACAAAGGATTAAACGTATGTGTGAAAGAAAGTTGTTTGTTTGTAGAAAGTAACAGTTTTGCAGTTGTGGTTTTATCAGATTAATGAGAAGGATCGGGGTCCAAAGTTCACTAGTGGTGTCTCTCCATAAATAATAATAACATTCATCCATGAGTGGTAAACAAATTACAGTTGGGCAATTGATAGAATAATGATGAGCAAACCAATGCATATACTAACGTTATGATATCTAGTGTGCATTCGGGCATTACAACAATATACATAAACCGTTCCAAACGCATCTATGACTAATAATCCACCTTCCGGTTAGCGTTCGCACTCCTTTCAGTATTAAGTTGCATGCAACAGATTATCGCCTTAAGCATTGTGTGTAAAGTAAGTAAGTAACATCATCCTTAGACAAAGTACTACTGATTTATCCCTATTAGCAACAGTACATCTACAACCTTAGACCTTTCTGTCACTGCCCCAGATTTAATAGAGACATGAACCCATTATTGAACATAAACACCCCCTCTTGGAGTTACAAGTATCTACTTGGCCAAAGCACACACAAGTAACAGAGAGCATACAAGATCATTAAATAGCACACACATGATATATTATAAAGCAATAACTTTAGTACTCAATATTCATCGGATCCCAGCAAACACAACATAGAGAATTACATAAATATGATCTTGATCATGATAGGCAGCTCACAAGATCTAAACATGATAGCACAAGAGGAGAAGACAACCATCTAGCTATTGTTATGGACCCGTAGTCCAAGGGTAGACTACTCACGTATCAGTCCGGAGGCGGTCATGGCGACGTAGAGGCCTCCGGTGACGATTCCCCCTCCCGGCAGGGTGCCGGGCAGCAGTTGGTGTTGACGACGGCGGCGGCTCGGGACCCGTGGAGGAGATAACTTACACCGTATGATTTTTTAGGTTTTAGGGGTACTTATAGGCGAAAGGGCGAGGTCGGTGGGCGGCCGAGGCCGCGTCACCACCTGTTGGCGCGGGCCCAGGCCTGGTCGTGCCACGGGGTGGTGACGGCCTCTCGGTCGTCCACTTCGTCAAGTCTTTGGCTTTCTGTAACGTTCCTTTTTCAAAAATAATTCCAGGATCTTTTATTTCCAATTCCGAGAATATTTTCTGAAGTACTTTTCTGAAACCCAAAACAGCAAAAAACAGGGAACTAACACTTTGGCATCTTGTTAATAGGTTTGTCCCAGAAAATGCATAAAACTATATAAAATGCATATAAAACATGTAATAACATGATATAACATAGCATGGAACATAAGAAATTATAAATACGTTGGAGACGTATCAGCGACTTACAAGATGTATTTATAGATGGACAAAGGCCTAAGTCGGTTGCGATCCGACTCGGAAACGATCCTTACCGTATCGCGGAGGCTGCCGCCCCGCAACCCCGCGAGCGCAAGATAGCCCGGTGGGCTAACTTTGCCGTTACGCTACGGCCCAAGCCTCCAGCGACGGGTCTCCGCTTCGCTCTAAAGTTAGCCGCTCACTCCATATCGTCATATGAATTTGGATCAGCATAAAACAACACCATGTAGTTGAATTGTGTCTTTATTTTATTTTTAAATATATTCATGTATACATGTATTAATTTGGTTGGGCCCCTAGCACTCGAGGGGCCAGGGCGGTCGAGGCTAGTCGGGCTCGTGGCGGAGGTGATGAACGCCGGCGAGGAGATGCGAAAAAGTCCTAGCATGTTAGTGGGCCGCTGGATCGATGGATGTGTTTAGAGAACAGGGAGAACAGAGAAAAGGCTTCTCCGGCTCCGGCTCCAAAGGCGCGCGGGAGCGTGGCGGCCTGAAAGCTTTTCTATTCGCATTGCAGGACGACGGGCGGCTGACTGGCCCGCCGGTCGGCCTCATGGACCATGCACGATGGTGAAGCCTTCCCCGCCCCTGTACACGGCGAATGTTTTATATCCTGTCACCGGCCGGCCGGCTGGCCAACAGCCCCACGCCGCCGTGCACATGGGCGAGCAAGCAAGGTAGAATGACGAACAAATTCGGCGCGGCCCCAGCTAGTCGGGACGACGAATGTCCTAACCCAACAAGTGGCATGCTTCTCGCGGAGCCAAGTGGAATTTCCAGGGAGCACTAGGGAAGATTACTTTTTTCTTCCCTTTTTCTTTATCTTTGGGTGTATTATTCAACTATTTTACAAATACGAACTTAAACTGAATAATAAGGTTAATAAATGACCCAACATATATGTGCCATGGAAGTATATTCCGTGATATATATATTGGTATTATTTGGTTTGGTATGAAGATATCGATATAGTATTTATCAGTAAACTTGATTAAGCTTACAAAAGTTCTATCAATTGTTTTTTATCTAAAGAAGTTCTATCAAATCAAATACTCACTCCGTTCCATGATATGTGAAATGTGATTGTTATTATCACTGATTCACCCTATTTTTTTACTAATTCATGGAGGGATTACGTCTTACTACCTGTCTTACTACCTGTGATTCATAATAAGTGTCACGGTTTTGAACTAACCCCAATTTAAAATCCGAGGGAGTAACATTTTTTTCATGGATAGAGTATATGAAATCAGGTATTGTAGCCCTTTGTTTTCCTTTTGAGAATTTTGTTATCAACTTTGATGAAAACATGCGTGTTGTGCTCCTCTCTGAGCCTCGCAGCTACGGCCCATGGTTCATTCAAGGCAGGTGCTAGGTGTAGGTCGCCCTAGACAGTCCCATTTTAGGTCCCTCTACTCACCGTTAGATCTCCATCCGGCGTCTACAAATCAGCTCGGCGCAAGTTTATATTTTAGTCCCTCCGCTTTTCGGAAATCAACCCGCACTACACAAGTCATCCACTTAAACGAATGGGTATATCAGGTTGCCCCCGAACTTCTAGATATTTAGGGTAAGAACACCACCGCGGTGAGTATTACAACAAATAACATCGCCTGGTCTACAAAAAAAATATAGTATTGCAACAGAATATAGATTATTACAACAAATTTCATGCCATGTGTACAATATATATATATTATTGCAACAAATCATTGTGACATTTTCAACAGAAAAATGTTATAAAAATGGGTAAACAACCATTTCTTTTTCCTGGAGACAGTTGTGCAACAAAAATCACCAATAATATGAACAAAAGGTATAAACTATTACAACAAAAATACATTTTTATAGCAATTAAAAGTGGGTAAGCAAGATTTTTTTTGCCACATATACCATTTTAACAAAAAAAAACTATTTCAACAAAACACACAAGAGTCGACAAAAAAAACAATATGGTCGCGAAAAATTGGAAAAACAGGTATAAACATTACGGTAAATGGAGGAACACCCAAAATTGTAAAATGCATACAAACCTTACAACACCTGACATATCATTTCGTAATAAAAAACATGCATATTTGTTACAATTTGGAAGAAATAGGCAACATTAAAAAAAATAGAACACAAACTTAAGCAACCGCCCCCCCAAAAAAAATCTACCGTGTTTAATGACAACTATTTTGTACTTGTTTTGTTACAAAATTATCACATTTATGCAATATCTAAAAGTCTAAAAAAAAGCTTACGAAACAGCTTTAGCTAGCTATCAAGGCAGTTAAGCTGGTTTTTTTTTTTTGTGAAGAATTGTAGTTGGGGTGCTTTCCTATCAAAATAAGTCCAGAAATTTGATATCGGGGCGAGAAAATAACAGCGGCCCATCCAAACCTCAACTATGCGCGCGCGGAGAGCAACCTAAGCCAGGGCACGTTAGGCCGCCGGTTTTCATTCATTCAAGCCCTTCATCTTAATGGCATTGAACGGACAATGCGATTTTTTGTTTTTACACATGGACAACGCGATTATGAGAATAAGCAGCACCAAGGCCTGTCCAGTAAGATAATAGCCGAAGTTAATGACTGGTAAGAAAACACAACCCATGGCTCTTTACAACTAGAGAAGGGCACTGCAAGCGGCCAGAGCCAGCCATTCTAAACCCTAAACTCTAAGACCAACTTGACAACTCTGAGCGATTTTTCGTTTTGAAGTTGAACACGGCCACGTCAACATGAAGTTCGCCCATGGCAGATCGCGACCATACATAGGTTCTTCGCCCATTGTTCCTGAAATTTCAGAATGTATAGAGCCACAGAGGTTATATTCGCAAGTGTAAACCAAGAATACATTGCAGATGTGTGGTGTGATTTTGAACATCATCCAAAGTCAGAGAAACATGCAGATGTCGTACCATAAATTGCTTGCTGGGGAAATCAGAAATTAGAAAAGTTTCGTCCATTGTTGCTTCAAGTACTCGGCTCCTTCACATGCGCTATGACACAAGACCAAAGCTCATTATACGTGCATTGCGTCAAGCTGGTAACAGATCAATGCAACCTCTAGGGTGACCAACATGCGAACGTGCGATCTTTATTATGGAAAGAGAGATCAATCTTTGAAAAAACATGGCCAAACACACGCTGCTTTGGAGGGGAGACATATTTTCTCAGCATTTTACCAGGCCATCCTCTCTACTGGAGGAATCAGCAGGAGCAACTCGACTTCCACCATCAAGTTTTGCAGGTACTATGTATTTTTTCAAGCGCTTTGCAGGTACACATAATATTTTCTTGGCCCTTCTCCATGGCCATACTCTCCCTTAGAAGAATCAGCAGGAGCAACTCTTGCTGCATCATCTAGGGCATGTTTGGTAGCTCGGGTGAGTTGGGCCAAGCCATCTCACCTCATACATGTTGAGTTGGGCCAAGCTGAAGACATACAAGTGCACTTTGTTTGGTACATAATATTTTCTTGGCCCTTCTCCATGGCCATACTCTCCCTTAGAAGAATCAGCAGGAGCAACTCTTGCTGCATCATCTAGGGCATGTTTGGTAGCTCGGGTGAGTTGGGCCAAGCCATCTCACCTCATACATGTTGAGTTGGGCCAAGCTGAAGACATACAAGTGCACTTTGTTTGGTAGCATGTGTGAGCTGAGACGGTATGAGCCCAGATTGTGTTTGTTTGCCCGTATGGCTTGAGAGGATGAAAAAAGCAGGCAGGTCCTTGGATATAAAACGAAAAAGCGATCAGGTCCTTGGACAAAAAAATAAAAAGCAATCGGGTCCTAGGACCACCCATCGGAGCTTGTCATGGAGAAAGCTAGCCGGCGGCGGCGCTCCTGAGCTGGGGACTTGCAAGGTTGGCGCTGAAACCAGGTGGGGGCAGAACCAGGCGGCAGGGGCGGAACCAGGCGGCGGCGGAACCATTCGGCGGCCTGCTCTGCGGAACCAGCAGTGGGGCGGAACCAGGCGGCGGCGTTCGACGTTTCCGGCGTCTCCAGTCGCTGGGAGGCAGTGGGGGCGGAACCATGCGGCGGCGGTAGATGTTCTCCGGCGTGCGGGGCTGCGCTAAGCTTGCGAGGCGGAGTTGGGCGACGACGCTGGCGTCTGTGGCGACGGGAACGGGGGTGGGAGCGAGGGAAAGAGAGGAGTGCGGGGAGGGAATGGGAGGAGATTTTCGGTCGGGTGAGCGACGCACGTCTCGGGTGGGGTCCACATGTGGGTTTTTCGGTACGAGACGGGCCTGGCTGAGTTGTGAAGCTTGATCTGAGCTTCTCTGGTGCGCATGGCTGAGAGCAGTTTTCCGGGTGAGATGGGCATGGCCCAGACGCACATACAGGATAACAAACAACCAAAATCTGGGTGGAGGGAGATTATCTAAGGACAGCCAGGCTACCAAACACGCCCCCAGTTTTCAAGGTAAGCCATAGTTTCTCGGCTCTTTTCCCTGGCCATCCTCTCTCTTAGAGGAACCGACAGAAGCTGCTCTTGCACCATCTGGTTTAGGCAGAAAAACTTTGTCATCAAGACCCTACAGAGAATAATAGGATCTAACATTTCTAACAAAGTAACAAACAGTAATAAAAATCATTACATAATCACTTTAACGATTTTCCTTGCCTCGTATATGCGTCTTATCCTAGACTCCTCAGCTGCCAGCCTAGCCTCCTCATCATCCTAGACTCCTCAGTTGCCAGCCTAGCCTCGTCATCATCGTATGCACAAAAATCACCCAAGATTTCCAACGATTTATTTTTAAAACCGCAACAACGACACTGAGTGTATGGCCTAGAGTGGCATTCTTTGTACTTCTGAGCATCAGTGGGGTGCTTCAGATCATCAATAGAGTGCATTGGGGAAACTAGCTTGTCTTGGAAACTAGTGGGAGTGTAGTAGTAATCCAAGACAAGCTAGTTGCCTTCACTCCCATTGTCGTGAGGAGCCATACTGCAGTGGACTCTTTGTCGACATGTCGACAATGTTGTCTATCAGCCACAAATCCTCGTCTCTCATGCCTTTAAGCACAAGAACGTGCTTAATCGTGGATTTCGTGAGGAAATATCGTCCTTAATCATTAATAAATATGATTAAATCAAACTCTTATACTTAAATATGACATAATTTATTATATATTATAATCTTATAGTATATATGTTCTCTTTTTTGGCATATGTTATACTTCTCAATATGTTGTCACAATTAACTCTCATTTATTTTAAATATATGTGTATTTTTCTTATATTATAATATCCATTAAAAATGTACAATTAAGAATTAATTCTGAGACATATATATAGACTATACTTTAACAAATATCTTAATACCGGTTTATACTGTATCAACTTTAGATTAATTTATAGAAAATTCTAGAGTATATATCTTGACACTGTCTAATAAGTTGTATTATGGTTTAGCCAGAAAAACTTTGTCATCAAGACCCTAAAGAAAATAATAGGATTTAACATTTCTAACAAAGTAACAAACAGTAATAAAACCATTACAGAATCACTTTAACGATTTTTCTTGCCTCGTATATGCGTCTTATTCTAGACTCCTCAGCCTAGCCTCCTCATCATCGTATGCACAAAAATCACCCAAGATTTCGAACGGTTTATTTTTAAAACCGCGACAACGACACTGAGTGTATGGCCTAGAGTGGCCTCCTTTGTACTTCTAAGCATCAGTGGGGTGCTTGAGATCATCAGTGCATTGGGGAAACTAGCTTGTCTTGGAAACTAGTGGGAGTGCAGTAGTAATCCAAGACAAGCTAGTAGCCTTCACTCGCACTGTCATGAGGAGCAAGACTGTAGTGGACTCTCTGTCTCACATGTCGGCAATGTTATCTATCAACCACAAATTCCCGTCTCTCATGCCTTTAAGCACAAAGACGTCCTTAATCGTGGATTCCTTGAGGAAATATCATCCTTAATCATTAATAAATATGATTAAATCAAACTCTTATACTTAAATATGACATAATTTATTATAGATTATAATCTTATAGTATATATGTTCTCTTTTTTGGCATATGTTATACTTCTCAATATGTTGTCACAATTAACTTAACTCATTTATTTTAAATATATGTGTATTTTTCTTATATTATAATATCCATAAAAAATGTACAATTAAGAATTATTTCTGAGATATATATATAGACTATACTTTAACAAATATATTAATACCGGCTTGTACTGTATCAACTTTAAACAAATTTATACAAAATTCTAGAGTATATATCTTCACACTGTCTAATAAGTTGTATTATGTTCAATAACCAATCCACAACAGGTGCATTTTATTTACTTGATGTTAAAAAATAAACACTTAAACTAATAACCACTAATGATCAATTTTTTTATAGATTTCACAACTTTTGCACTCATTAGATTTGATCTATTAGGCTCATCGAAATGTGCTAGATTTAGTCTACACAACTTCTCATATATCTTTCTCAAATAGAACGTTTCACATAATATTCAAACTAAAAAATAGTTATTATATGTTCACTACGATATGTAGGGCTCTTACTGAAAAGAGACTAATTGTCTAGTTAAACTTTTCAATTTCAACCAGATTGTATTTTTTTCAAGCAAGACCAACTGATTTTTCCGTATGAGATGCACGTTTTTCTTTGCAAACGGTTTCTTGTGAACACTTCCTTCTATTGACAAATAAAAAATTAATTAAAATTTTCTATGATATAATGGATAAATATACGATGATTGTGAGAACAACTCTATTATTTGGGATCCTACACTCTCGAGTACTGTGGTGGTTGTCATGTTTGCCCGATGCCTACGTTAGACTCTTGACATGACCTTATTGATGCCAAGTGGAACAAGTGCCTCCATCACGGTAAGCACCTACGCCAATCATCTTATCATCGAAATGTTGGCTGCACAATAGCATATTTGTGTGGTACGGCACTTGATGATACATCATTTGTTGGCTATTCATCGTTGTCGTTGGCATTGAAATGCTCATTCTCTTCATGTTGTAGCACCTGTAGCTGAATTGTGTCTTTATTTTATTTTAAAATATATTAATGTATGCATGTATTAATTTGGTTGGGCCCCTAGCACTCGGGGCCATGGCGGTCGAGGCTAGTCGGGCTCGTGGCGGAGGCGATGAACGCCGGCGAGGAGATGCGACAAACTCCTAGCATGTCAGCGAACTGCTGGATCGATGGCAGTGTTTAGAGAACGGGGAACAGTCGTGTTTCAGCGAGTGAATTAGGAATAGCATTTTTTCGACCTAGGCGACTAGGGGTTGGCGACTCTGTCAGCGACTCTGTCAGCGACTCTGTCACCGGCGTGAGATCGAACGGGAATTCCTATTTCGACTGCTTCTCTGAATCATGTGAGGGAAGACGAGGATAATATGCGACCTGGATCCTAGCTGTTGGCAGGATTGAGGCGAGGCGAAGAGCTAGGGTTCTCATCGAGTTGCTCCGATCCGATCTGATGGCGTCTAGTTAGCGCTGGAAGTGAGACGAAGCGGGGGGGGGGGGGGGGGGGGAGGTGATGAGGCTCTCGTGAGAGCTCTGAAGAACTTGGAGTTGAGAGAGGGGGAGCTGGACGATGTGCTCATCGGCCCCGATCAACTACAAGGACTGCGGAAGAAGGCGAGGTGGCTGGCGATGGCAAAGGTCCACACCAGGAAATCTGTCAGTCCCACGGCTGTCTTCGAGACGCTGCGAGGGGTGTGGGGTTTTGCGTATGATCCAGAGATGAGGGAGGTTGATGACAACCTATTCACCTTCAAGTTCTTCTGTCTCGGTGACTGGAACAAAGTCATGCAACAAGGTCCATGGTTGTTTAAGAAACTAGTGGTTCTTATCGCAGAATATGATGGACTAGGCAACCCGGCTGATGTTGTTTTAGATCGCACCGCGGTGTGGGCACAGATTCATGCAATACCCGAGCTATACCGTGTCCAAGAGGTTGTCGATCAGCCGGCGAGGAGAATTGGTAAGGTTCATAGTGTTGAGATGAAACCGGCATGCTGGTTGGAGGGAGACTATGTGAGGGTTCGTGCTAGTATTGATGTGAGGAGCCCTCTTATCCGTTTTGCGCCACTCAATGTTGGAGGGAATGACATACTACTTCTTAATGTTAAGTATGAGAAGATCAGGTACTTTTGTGATGTGTGTGGTGTTATGGGCCATGATATGGAGGAGTGTAGTGATGGTGTGCATGATCAGAGCTCAATCCAATATGGCAAATGGCTATTAGCTAAAAGAAGGACAATAACACCGCAATTCGGTCCTCGTGCACCAATGGCTGGAAGAATGGGCGGGCGCGGGAGAGGAGGAATGACCTACGACTGCAAACGGCCATTAGGGGATCTAGAGGAGAGTGATGACTGGATGATACAGCAACTAGCCCCCTGAAAAGGCCAGCAGATGATATGGATGAAGATGGTGCTCAGGATAATATGGACGGGAAGATCAGTGTCTCGAAGAAGTTACAGTTTGAAAACCAAGGAATAGAAACAAACGAGAGAGAGGTAACTGGGCTCGAGCTTACTACGACTACAAAGTCAGGAGGCTTGGTGCCTCCAAAACCAGCAAGCTATATTCCACCGAGGGAAAAGAAGAGACCGAAGAAGGCAGGAGAGGAGAATGGTTCGACATCAAATGATAGCACATCGGTGGCTCCCCGTGGGGGAGACCGTCGGGAACAATGAATCTCCTGAGTTTGAACTGTCGGGGGTGCGGGCGACCCGAGACAGTTCAAGAAATTAGCAACTTAATTAAGTTGCATCACCCGGCTTTGGTCTTTCTCTTGGAGACCAAACTGTCTGCTACGAGAGCGTAAGATTTGAGGTGTCGGTTTGGGTTTCAGCATGCTTATGCTGTTAAGTGTGAGGGTTTAAGTAGTGGTTTGGTTCTGTTCTGGAATAATGACTTGTGGTTACTTTGAAGTCTTTAAGCAGATCACATATTGATGTTCTAGTTCGTAACTCCTGCTTGGGCGACTTGGAGTGGAGGTTTACGGGATTCTACGGTGACCCGGTTAGATCTCGGAGGAGATTAAGTTGGGAATTGCTGGAATTTCTTAGAGGACAATTTGATAACCCTTGGCTATGTGCTGGGGACTTTAATGAAGTGCTTCATTCCGACGAACAGTATGGGGGAAATCTACGGGAGGAGTGGACGACTGAAGGCTTTAGGGATGCAGTGGATATGTGTCGTTTTATTGATTTGGGATATTCAGGTCTGGCTTTTACTTGGGATAACCGACAACAGGGTATAAGAAATAATAAAGTTCGGTTAGATCGCGGCCTTGGAGATGAAAGTTTCATGGACAGGTTTGGTAATACGGAGGTAACACATATTCAGACTACACAATCAGATCACTGTGCTTTACTGATACATATTGTTGGTTCGGTAGATGGTCAAGGCATAGGCGGCCCTAAACCCTTTTGGATTTGAGAATGCATGGACGAGGCATGCAAATTATAGGATGACCGTGGAGGATGCCTGGATTCCGACTTCTGGGGACCTAAATTCAATTTTGGATGCTCTTATTGGAGTAAGAAAAAGGTTGTAGACTTGGAGCCGTGATGAGTTTGGTAATGTTCGCAAACAACTAAAGAATATGAGAGAAAGATTGGAGGAGCTGAGATCTCAGTCTACCTGTTCTGGACCTTCACAAGAGGAGAAAACATTGATGCACCGTATCTCAGAGCTGCTGGCTCGAGAGGAGGCCATAGAGAAGCAGCGGTCACGCAACCAGTGGCTAAAAGAAGGAGACCGAAATACATCCTTCTTTCATGCGAAAGCAAAAGAGCGGGCGAGGCAAAATAAGATTAAATCTCTCCGTCTTGATAATGGGACGACGATCGAGTCACAACCAGAATTAGAAAGTGCTGCGATTAATTTCTATCAGGCCTTGTTTACAGCCCGCGGTGATGTTAACCTGAATCTGGTTACAGAAGTAGTTCAGAGAAAAGTGGATGATTTGATGAATGATAAATTGTGTGCACCACTGTCAGATGCAGAGATAGAAGCAGCCCTTTTTATGATGCATCCGAACAAATCACCGGGGCCGGACGGTTTTACTACTGGTATTTACATTAGACATTGGAATGTGCTTAAGCAACCTGTTTGCAACGCTATTAAGATATTTTTTGATACAGGTGTGATGCCGGAGGAGGTGAATAAAACTGTGCTGGTTTTAATACCCAAGGTTAAAGATGCCAAGAGCCTATCTCAATACAGACCGATATCTCTGTGTAATGTGCTCTATAAAATAGCTTCGTAAGTTTTGGCTTTACGGCTACGACCTATTCTTAAGGAGATCATATCGGAGGAACAAAGCGTGTTCGTTCCAGGGAGACTAATTACGGATAATGTGCTAACGGCTTATGAGTGCATCCATTACTAGAAGCAGAAGAAAGGTAAATCTGGGGCATGTGCAATTAAATTGGATATTGTTGGGGATATATCAACTAGGGGTATCTCCAGCATGGATCAATCCGGCTAGTCCAGGGTGGCCCAAGGGTGGTAAGGCTGAAGCCTGCCGGGCGGCCCATATTGCTGACGTACAAGAAAGTAGGCGGACGGTCCAAGGAAGGCGGAAGGCCAAAGCCCATCAAGCCCACCAAGTCCAAGACGGAAGGCGGCAACTAAGCCGACTAGGTCTAGGACTCTGATTACTTGCCGGACAAGTACTTGCCTTATATCCTGGGGTCTGGCCGCCTATATAAGCCGGCCACCGGGAGGCCTTTAGGGCCAAGTTGATCAACGCATCATACACATTGTAATCTGTTCACGGCTATTGCCTCATAGTGAATTATAGCAGCACGTAGGATCTCACCACCGCTGCGGGATCTGAAGCTGGGTAAACTCGCTGTGTTCAATCCCGTCCTCGACGACACCAACGTTCTTCCCCACAACCCATACGTAGGCTAGAGGACCCCCGTCTCCTATCAATTATGCCGATACCACGACAGTTGGCGCCCACCGTGGGGCATAAGGTTCCTGGCCTTACGTTCCAGGCAGGAACACTTGGTGGCGTGGGCAAGCAGATCGCCGTCGGCCGCATCACAAGGTATGGCGGCCACAACTACGTCAACTCGGATGAGTCCTGGCTCCCGGTGGACGACTACCTTATCGGATGCGCAATCGTACCGATCGGAGGGATCGACGTCTTCATTGGGTACACGCCAGAGGCGTACGGCCTACCGCGTTTCTACAACCCCACCCACCAACCCTTCGACCAAGCAGTGGACCGACAAGATGGATCTGAATCCGCCTTCTCCCAGGAGTCGGCCGAATCTGATTTCCACTTCGTCGGAGTTGTCGGATTGGGATCCGAATCCCAGCCGGAAAACAACGATCCTGAATCAATCCTTCCTGCTCTCCAGGAGGATGCGATGTCAGATGCCGGATCCAGATCTACAGTTCAAGTCAACGTAGACTCTGACTCTGATGATGACGCTAGTCTCTTCGAAGAGAAGATCAAAAGCCGCTTTTCCAGTGATAATCCGGCTCCTTCAGAGGGCACAGCGGATACTGATATGCCTGACAAGCTGGCTATGATGGTTGTCATTGGTCACGAGTCAACCCCAGTTGCTTCTGAAACGTTAAACAAGCCGGTGGAAGATGCGAGCGACACCACTGCCGGTCAACTCATTGAAAGGTCCGACAAGGTGTGCGCAAAAAAGAAAATAGGCTTCGAGAAAGGCGGTAGCAGCAAACCCACGGATTTGCTCTCCGTCATCAAGGAAGTAGAAGAGATTATGCACACTCCGGTGAACAAGGACACCCCACTCGACGAAGTGGAAGAGCTTAGGATTAACATGCTTAAACACTCTGACTTCCTGCGCAAAAGAGAGGAGCATGTTGAGAGCCTTGCAAAGAAGATCGAAGAGGAAAAGAAAAGGCGCAAGAAGGCGGTAGGAAGGAGGGGGACCAAGCGCAAAAGAGACATCGACGATCCGTTCGAACAAACAAGACGGCCTTGGAATATTGAGCAGCTACGTCCTTTCTACACTTAGCAATTTATAATTGTAATAAGTTATATATGATTATGAAATAAAAGTCTATGGTTCCTCACCTGTGTTGAGAAGCATGCCATCTTTTGTCCTTTCTTACAGTCATATATCCCCTATGTATCTAAGTTACCTATTTTCTAGCTCCGTGCAAAGGTTCAAACTGGTAGATACTTGCAGCTTTCGAGCCAACCCAAAGCAAAAATCAACTTTTTGCGCCGCCTAATTCCTTTACCTCTGATTACCTATATGTGGTTCGCCTAGTAGTATGTCTTTGGCACCAACATGTTGGCTTTGGTTTCTGATTCTAAACTCATGGTTTAGCCCTGGTGGTTTCAGCTAAAATTCCCGGCTGAGGTTCGCCAAAATACAAACAGTCAAGCATATAAGTCAGGGTAAAATTAAGTCGGGCCATATAAAATAAGGCAAAGTAAAACTTGTCAGCTAGCTTCCCGCCTAGCAGAGCAACTCCAAAACTATATACAAATATTACAAATTGAGTTCATACTGTTTCAGGGGCAGGAAAGGGCTGGCCGTCAAGTTGGAAACAAGATAGGCAAAGGAAACTACAGTCCGAGGGGCGCCTATATTAGGCTTGGGGGCTGACAACTTCAGCCCCAGAACTATCACTCCTCTCCGCCTCGGCCGTACCAGCAGCTCCAGCTTCTCCAGCAGGCACAGGATGGCGCTGGTAGAAGATCGAAGTGTCAACCATGTCGACAACACGCGTGGCGTAGCCGGCAACACTGTCCAACACAGCGGTCGGCTCGACCTCGCTGCCGTCTTCATAAGTAGACGGCATGCCTTCGGTGACGGCTTCTATCTCCGCCTCGGGATAGTGCGCCATGAATAGTCCAAGCGCAGTCTTGGCACCACCCCGTGCCGCCGATTTCAGCGAGCTCTTATGTAGCTTTGTCGTGGTGGTGTCACGGCAGATGCCATAGGATGGCTAACTTGTGGGGCCGATGGACGTTGGTGGATCCAGGGAGGTGACACACACACGATATACCTAGGTTCAGGGCCCTCGTGGGGAGGTAACACCCCTACTCCTGCCTTTCCTCTCTATATATTGGTGATATAAGGACTGCAACTTGTTACAAGATCTCTCAAAGTGATGAATATGAAGAACTAGATGAACTCAAGGTGAGAAGGGAATAACTGCTCTAAGAGTAAATGTAACTATAGCTTTGGCTCTGAAGTTGGTTCCCCCTCCCTCAGGAGCAGTTATGGCGCCTTTTATAGAGGTCTGGCCAGGAGGGCCGGAAACCCTAATTTGGCTTGGCCCCACCGGACAGGCCTAGCCGGGATGTCGTCACCGGCTAGTGCGACCTAGTCGCCGGACTATCCGGTGTAGACTCCTCGTCATCATCTCGTTAAGGGCGACAGGCGCCGTCCTGCATCATCATTGCCCCCTTGTCAGAGACAAGACATGTCTCTGCCCATCCCGGATAGCCTTTTCCGGATTGCCGGGCTAGGCAGGTCAGGTCTTGTCGTACCACGCTCGTACCGGCTGACGCGCTCCCGTGTCAGGCGGGAGGTGACCATGCTCCCGTGTCAGGCGGGAGGTGACCATGCTCCCGTGTCAGGCGGGAGGTGACCATGCTTCCGTGTCAGGCGGAACGGTACTTCCCCCCGTGATAGACGGGAAAGCCTGCTACGGACCGTTGACGGCCCACCGGAAACCCTTGCTCCGGATACCTCCTTGCCTTCCACTGAACCTCTTCTGCACAAGATCAACATCGAGAGTCGGTCCGGTTAGTACTTACCCGGAATACCTATCCGGTAAAGCCGAGTACACCACCACCCAGAAGTCTCCCCGGAGTCCTAGATCCGGGATCCTTCCCGGAGACGTCCGAGCTCGTCTCAGGATGAGTATCTCTAGGCCTAGCCTCCCGAAGATGTCTTAGCCTATCGGCAAAGACATCTTCGAGAAGATAGTTCTTAGAGGAACCACCCGCTCATGCTTGTGCTGCGACTGAGGACTGGGGGTGTCTATTTATAGTTACCAGGGCTGACCCTTGCGGTTGCCAGGAGACACTTTGCCCTCTTCCAGTGCCTAAAGGTCAGGTCGCCCTTTCGGCACACCAGGAGGTGTCCCTTGTTGTCGCCAAAGGTCAAGCACTGTTAACATTTACCAGATTATACCGGGATCTGCCCCTACCCGGGGGGTAGCCCCCCGACACTAGTCCCCGAAGCTGGTGCTGCACAGCGACCTCGGATGATGTGCGGGGTCAGCTTTAAACCACAATCATCTTCCGAGAACCAACTATACCATCTTTTTATTCCATGTCTAGATCGATTCTTCTCGAGATTTTTTTACCGAGATCCTTTTGCCGAGATCCCCCCACCGGGATTGCCTTAACCGGGAGGCGAAGCCTGCGACCGGATAGTACCATGCCAGTGAATCTCGACCGTTGATCTCCCGATGAATTCGAGACACTGCGCCAGGGCCCACCCGACGTCCCGTCTGTGTAGAGGCGCACTCGAGTGCCTCTGCGCACGCACGGTGTCGCTTGGGTTCTCGCGCCGGGTAGCCGCAGCCGATCCGGAATCCAACCGTTGGGGCCGTGTGGCCCTCGGTGTGGCCGGATCGGGCGCTCCGGATAGTGCCACGTGTCCTGTGGCACAAAACAGATCCCACCCACGATCGTGGAGATCGTGGGCGGGAAAATCGGAAACCGCTCCGGAATCCCCCCCCATAAATAGGGGGCCGGAACGGTCTCCTTCATTTCTTCTTCTTTGCTTCTCTTCTCCTTCACCGTCTCGAACTCGCCGCCGCCGCTGCGCTCGTCGCCCGCACGACGTCCCGCTCGCCGTTCGCCGGAGCTCGCACCTCGTCGTCCCTCTCGCACGTCGCCGATCTCCTCCTTCACCGGTGAGTTTTTCCTCTTCGCTCCGATGCGTTTCTTCGGTAGAGTAACCGCCCGACTTCGGCCGTGCCCTAGCACGAGCACGGTTGCGCCGCCGCCGGTGACCACATTCGAGCGGCGCGCACGAGGCGCACGGTGATGAATCACCGTGGCGCTAGAAAGTATATCGGTCACCCGCATTTGTGCCTCGTTTGAGTCAAGTGCGAGTCTTTTTTCCTCCCTTTTATCTCGAATTTTCCGCACACGGTTGATCTTGTTTCTTATGAACCCGGTAGCGTTTAGCAATTTGAGCCCCGACATCCTCGTTTCCGATAGACTAACTCCGACTAACCGCCGCTGCGTCTGCAGAGTAGCCCGGATACCCCTGCGTACTTCTCCCACATGGGTGAAGAACGTGCTCGGGGGTGCTGGGATGGGTCCGAGACGAAGCGGTCCGATCTGGACTGGCTGTATCGGACTCACCGGATTCCCCTGGAAGTCGAGAGCCGTCTACCGGGAGAGGAGGTTGCACCGGAACCCCAACCCGGGGAATTCGTGGTATTCCTATCGCATTTCGAGCGCGGGTTTGGGCTTCCGGCTAGCCCCTTCTTCCGCGACTTCCTCGACACGTACGACGTCCAACCTCATCATCTTCCCGCCAACACCATCATGATGCTCTCGGTCTTCACCACCTACGCGGAGGCGTATCTCGGCATCTGGCCATTTGTGGATCTCTGGGCCAAGTATTTCATCCTTCGCCGCCAAGCCATCCCCAATCCGGATCAGAAGATAAAGGACTTAGTCGATTGCGGAGCGGCCACCGTCATCTCTCGCGCGGACTCCGGATTCCCCATAGTCAAGGGACTAGAGTCCTGCCGGAAATGGCAGCGTAGCTTCTTCTACGTGAAGAACCGGGAGCCCTCGGGAGATGGTCCGGGGTCCTCGAACCCGGACTTCATCAATCTGCCGGAATTCGTCATGGGTCCTCCGCGCGAATTCCGTCGCTGGAAGCATCTTCCCGACAACGACGAGATCAAATACATGCACGATGTTCTGCATGTGCTAACTCAGCAGATGACCGGGGATGATCTCTTGCGCTGCTTCATTGTCCGCCGGGTCTGCCCCCTTCAAAACCGAGTGCACAAGATGTGCCACATGTCCGGGAACTTCGACCCCACTAGGACCAGTATCCTTGGGCTAAACCACGGGGGGGGGGTCGTCCGTCGTGTCCGAGCTATTGCCCGGACGGAGATGACGGAGGACTATACTTGGGGGCTCCTTGGGGGATGTCGGAGAAGACCATGCGACCAGGTGCTTATATCAGTCTTTCGTGCCTTCGCCTTCGTGCATGCGCTTACCTGGACACCGACACGGCCTAACTTGTTTGCGCAGTTGTTCGAGCGTCAACACGAAGAAGACGCCGTCCACGTCAACGGGAATTACACGCCAGACTTCCCGAAACCGGACGTGATGCCGAGAGAGGATCCCGACGGCGAGGACCACCTCGCCATCCCTTTCGTCAAGGCCTCGGGTAATCCTTCAACTCCAGAGGCAGTTTTCATTTCTTCGGATGATGAGGATGAGATTGACTGCGAGATCCTTGACGTTATTGACGCTCTTCCTCTGAATTGGGCCCCAGCAATGGTTCCAAAACCGACAACCGGGACCAAACGTGCCGAGAGCCGGAAGCGCGCGGCTTCCGACACCGAGGGGGCCGATAATTCCGGCAACCCCCCCAAGAAGAGCAAACCGACTAAACAGACAACCGAGAAGCCTGCTCGGCGCCGGCAGAGGGGTCCTCCCCTTGTGGATTCCGGGTACGTCTTTCTTGCCTCATGTTATTTGACTTCGTTTTCTCCACAACTCTTACTAAGACATTTCCTTTCAGTGATGCGCTCGAGCTCCCGACACCTGCTGTTCCTCCTCCTCCGGGAACTCGGACTCCCAGCCCGGCTCGGGCCTCTCCATCTCCTCGCCCTTCTGCTCGAGGAAATGAAGCCGCCGCCTCCGGTGCCGCACCGGCAAGCGTCGCGACCTCGGAGATCGCGGTGCAGGCCACGACCATCTCGGGAGAAGTGCTTCTTCCGGAGAGCCCGCGCCGGGTTCCCGGGCTGGAGGCAGAGATCCTCAGCCCTCGCCGGGAACCTGCGGCAAGTGGCGCCTCTCGACCAGTCGTGACTAAGACCATCCCGGAGACGCAGCGTACAGCCTCCTCCCGGCCAGCAGAGCAAGCTCCCAAGTCTCGCGGCAAGGCTGCTGGGCAGAAAACGCCTTCTGCCCCACCCGCAGCTGCCCCGACATCGTCGTCTCAGGACTTGGTGCTGCGCCCGGGTACGTTTTCCTCGTTACCACCGCCTCCCGCCGAGATCCCTACTGCTGCCTTGCGGATGTTGCGAGCAACGGTCAGCTCCTTTGTATCTTCAGGATCCCGGGATGTTGCTGCTACCCGCGCTGCCGGCAGCTCCGGCATTCGGGTTGTTGATGACTTCAACAAGGCCTGGCTTGCCGCCGACGCTTCCGAGACTGCAGGGGACTTGCACGCTGCAGGCCCGAGCCGCAGCGCTCAAGCCCTGCATGCTCTCCAGGTGGCCGCGCTGGATGTCACCCGAGTAAGCGAGGTAAGCTTTCCCTCTTTCAAAAAACGCATTTGTTCCTTCCACCACCACTAGTCCCCGAGATTGGTGCTTAGTGCTCTAGATTCCACCGAATAGCAGATCACTAAGTTCCAATCTTAGAGAAAAATCCAGGACTTGGACACCGAGTCCCCGAGATCCTCCCAACCAGATAGGTTGCTTCAAAATTTGCTCCACCACTAGTCTCCGAGATTGGTGCTTAGTGCTCTAGATTCCACCGAATAGCAGATCACTAAGTTCCAATCTTAGAGAAAAATTCAGGACTCGGACACCGAGTCCCCGAGATCCTCCCAACCGGATAGGTTGCTTCAAAATTTGCTCCACCACTAGTCCCCGAGATTGGTGCTTAGTGCTCTAGATTCCACCGAATAGCAGATCACTACGTTCCAATCTTAGAGAAAAATTCAGGACTCGGACACCGAGTCCCCGAGATTCTCTCACCTGGGTTTTTTACACCTTTTCCATACTAACTTTGCCTTCTTTGTCTTGCTTTCAGGAGTGCAGCCAAAAACGCAGCAACATCTTCAACCGGGTTCTCGCTGAACTCGGTCAATCCAAGAAATCCGAGGAGCGCTTCCGGGAGGAGCGAGACGCGGCGCGCCAGATCTCGGTGGACCAGAAGACTGCTCTTTCCACCGCGCAATCCGAGATCGCGCGGCTGAACGGCGAGCTCGGAAAGGTCCAGGCTGCTATGTCCGAGATGAAGACGCGCTTCATCGAGGCGACCAAGAAGCAGAAAGAGACCCTGGACCAATCCGTGGCGCGCGCGGATAACGCCGAGACCGAGATGGGTCTTCTCCAGTCGCGCTCTGACACTTGGCTCGCCGAACTTACCGTGTTGAACCGGGATCTCAACAGTTAGTAATCCGACATCCCTCTTCTCCTGTTACTTCCTTTGTTTGCTGTTGCTTTTCTTAAGATTTAGCCGTTTGACAGCTCTTCTTTTTAAAGGAGAGTTTGAGCACTCCCGGGAAGCTGCCGCCAAAGCTGTTGCCGCCTTCCGCGAGAAGCGCGCCGGGAAGGGTCCCATCTCGGATGCCTGGGACATTGAGGATCACCTCACCGCCCTGAAGGCCCGGATAGTACCTCTCCGGTCTATCGGGACGGAGCTCCTCAGCGCCGCGATTCATGTCCACGGCGTATTGTGGCCAAGCATCCGCGGGACTCTCTCGATTCCGCAGCTCGCGGGCGCACTCCGGGGTGCCGGGAGTCGCCTCCACGCGTGGAAGCGTTCCGGCGCGCGGGCTGGTGCCGACCAGGTCTTGACCCAAGTACTTAGCTGGTACGAAGGTCTTGATCTGGCGGCGATTCAGCGCCTGCGGACGGTGTCGCCATGGGTGAACGATCCGGAGAAGGTCCAGCAGCGGCAAGAGGTGGCGCACCGCATCGCCAAGTGGTCCAACATCCGTGCCTTCACCGCCAGCCTCGTTTCCTCAGAGTCTGAATCAGACTATGCGGATTCCGAAGAAGATGATGCCGCTTCTGGCGAGGCAGAGGACGAGGTCCCGGAAGGAGATGACGGTGCTTCCGATGCTGCGCCCGAGAAGGTGACTCGCCGGGATGCAACGTCTTCTCCGATACCCGAGGCCACCGAGACCGAGATGCATCCCGACGCCCCAAGTGGTGCTGCCGATCCTGAAGGTGAAGCTGCTCCTGCTGCTGCCGGTGCTGCTTCCGAGGTCTCCGCTCCCGAGGTTGTTGCTCCCGAAGTCGCCGCTTCCGGAGTCGCCGCTTCCGAAGCGTCCGTTGAGAAGCCCACTTCCCCTACTGCATAAACACTTAAGTAGCATATTCGTTAAACCCCCGGGATGCCGGGTGCAAGATGTATCGTACACTTATGTTATTTCTGTTTCACCGTGAACCATTTATTCGAACAACTTATGTCAATGTACTCAGCTTTTAGTTCCCGAATTGCCTTTCATGTTTACCGTATTTAGGTAATTTCTGCTCTTGTCTACCGTTTCGGCGTTCGACAGTCGAGTCACAAAACTCCACATACGGCATACATTACTTAAAACAATCCGAGTTCCTACTAACCGAATTCCCGACATAAAAAACAACTCAGTTAGTAAAAACAAGCATGCCGGATAAGTTCCTGCTCCAAGTCCCCGAGACCATTTTCGTGTTTCCCACCTTCCCTCTCTTTGCTCTTGACTACCATTTCGGCGTTCGCCAGTCGAGTCACAAGATGATTTCACATGACATACATTACTTTGTCCTTGAGAATCGAACTCGGAACTTTCCCGGCATGCGCTCAATACAAAAAATAACTATCCGGCAGTCCCCGGGTTCCTTCCCGGGATGCCGGTAAAAAAATAATAAACAAGCTTAACAAAACAGAAGTAATAAGGAGCACAGAACCAGGCAGTCCCCGGGTTCCTCCCGGGGTGCCTTACTTCCATCAATATTGAAAATTGAGATACACATACACTGAGCCCTTTAAGCGAAAAAGGGGCGAAGTAGAGCTACATTCCATGGACGTTTGGTTTCCTCACCGGATTTGTCCATTACACCTTTCCTAGCCTCCTGTGCATCTACAAGGTAGTAGGAATCATTGTGCAATGCCCTGCTTATCACAAAAGGTCCCTCCCATGGAGGTGACAACTTATGCATTCTTGCCGTGCGTTGGATGAGCCTCAGCACCAGATCTCCCTCTTGGAACACCCTCGGGTGTACTTTCCGGCTATGATAGCGACGGAGGTTTTGTTGATAAATTGCAGACCGAGATAGTGCCAATTCTCTGGCCTCTTCGAGTAGGTCAACATCATCTTCTCGGGCCTCCTTTGCCTCAGTTTCGGTGAACATTGTTACTCTCGGAGAATCATACTGTATGTCGGTTGGGAGTACTGCCTCAGCTCCATATACCATGAAGAATGGGGTGTACCCGGTAGATCTATTCGGTGTAGTCCGGAGACCCCATAGTACCGCCGGTAATTCCTCTGTCCAGCATCCCGGAGTTCTCAACAGTGGTTCGATCAAACGAGCTTTGATGCCGGCCAAGACCAATGCATTTGCCCTTTCGACCTGCCCATTTGCTTCCGGGTGTGCGACTGATGCTACATCCAGCCGGATTCCCTTCTCAGCGCAAAATCGAGCGAATTCTCCCACAGCAAAGTTTGTTCCATTATCCGTGATAATGCTGTGTGGGTATCCGTATCTCAAGATGATGTCTTTCAGGAATTGCACAGCGGTGTGTCCATCGCACTTCCGGATTGGCTTGACCTCTATCCACTTTGTGAACTTGTCCACCATGACAAGTATGTGTGTCATATTGCCCCTTGCCGGCTTGAATTGCCCTACCATGTCCAAACACCATACTGCGAATGGCCAAGTGATGGGGATTGTTTTTAGTGCTGACGCCGGCATGTGTATCCGGTGAGCAAATCTCTGACATCCCCCACATTTCCGGACAATATCTTCTGCTTGCTGCAATGCAGTGGGCCAGTAGAACCCATGCCGGAACGCCTTTGCCACCAGGGCCCGGGACGATGCATGATGTCCGCACTCCCCTTGATGTATTTCCACCAGCATCTCTTGTCCTTCTGCTGGTTCCACACATCTCTGGAGTACCTCGGTGACACTTCTCTTGTACAGCTCTTGATTGATGACAGTGTATGCTTTTGATCTCCGCAGTATTTGCCGGGCTTCCACCTCATTCTCCGGGAGAGTCCCCTCCAAGATGTAAGCCATAATGGGATGTGCCCATCCCGGGACTGGTCTAACCGGGAACACGGGAGTGTCTATGTCCATTGGTTCTGCCGACATTACCTCTATCATCATCTTTCTTTGCCTCTCCGAGCACTGGGACGCAGTCCCCGGGTTCGATGTTATGCTCCCGACATCTACTTCCATGGGTACGGCATCTGAACCAGGCTCCTTGGGGATGAAGATAGATTCTGACTCGGGTGATGGTTGAATAGATGGCTTCCTCAGATGCTCTAGGGCTATCCCGGGTGGGATGGCATCCTGGGATGACCCTAGCTTGGACAAGACATCCGCTGCTTCGTTTTCTCCTCTGGGCACATGTTTGAACTCGCACCCGTCAAAAAATCCGGAAATTTTCTGCACGTGAAACCTGTACAAGGCCATGTTTGCATCAAGGGCATCCCAATTCCCCGACACCTGTTGTACTACGAGATCCGAGTCACCAAAGCACTCTATCCGGCGGATGCCGATTTCCTTGGCGACGCTGAGTCCATGAATCAAGGCCTCATATTCTGCGACATTGTTGGATGCCCGAAAATGAATCTGCAGCACATACTTCAGTACGTCTTGCTTTGGGGAAGTGAGGACCACTCCGGCACCCAATCCGATCTTAGCCTTAGAGCCATCGAAATGCATCCTCCAGAAATTGTAATCCGGTATCGGAGGTTCATACTGCATCTCGGCCCAGTCTACCAAAAAGTCCGGCAGCGCCTGCGACTTGATGGCATCTCGTCTCTCGTATGCCGGAGCATACGGAGACAACTGGATGGCCCATTTGGCTACCCGGCCGCTAGCATCCTTGCAACCGATGATCTCGGCGAGAGGAGCTTCGCACACCACTGTGACCGGATGTTCCTGAAAGTAGTGCTTGAGCTTGGTCACTGCCATGTATACTCCATATGCCATCTTCTGGTAGTGCGGGTAGTTCTGCTTTGATTCCGAGATCACCTCACTGAGGTAATACACCGGCCTCTGTATCAGCTTACCCCCCTCTTCCCTTTCTACTACCATCGCCACACTGACTACCCGGTTGGTTGCGGCAATGTACAGCAACATAGGTTCCTTGGGTAACGGGGATGCCAACACAGGTGCTGTTGAGAGCATTCTCTTCAGATCATTGAAAGCCGCATCAGCCTGCGGGGTCCAAACAAATGTTTTGCTCTTCTTCATCAGTTGATACAGAGGCAAGGCCTTCTCCCCAAGTCGGATCACAAACCGACTTAGGGATGCCAGACACCCGGTAAACTTCTGCACATCCTTGAGACGCACGGGCAACTTCATGCTCTCAATAGCACGAATTTTACCCGGGTTGACCTCAATTCCTCGGCTGGAGATGAGGAAACCGAGTAACTTCCCTGCTGGCGCACCAAATGTACACTTATCCGGGTTCAACCTCATCCGGAATCTTCTCAGGTTCTTAAACGTTTTCCTCAGATCATCTATTAACGAGGCTTTTTCTTTAGTTTTTATGACTATGTCATCGACATAGACCTCGGCATTTCGGCCTATCTGGTCATGCAAGCATTTCTGCATGCATCTCTGGTATGTAGCACCAGCATTTCTTAACCCGAAAGTCATAACACGATAGCAATAAGCCCCATAAGGGTTAATGAAAGCAGTTTTTAATTGATCATCCGGATTCAAAGGTATCTGGTGAAAACCAGAGTAAGCGTCTAGGAAAGTTAAAAGCTCGCTCCCGGCAGTGGAATCTATCACTTGATCTATCCGGGGTAGCGGAAAGGGGTCTTTCGGGCATGCCTTGTTGAGGTTGGTGAAGTCGATGCACATGCGCCACACCTTAAGCAGGAGGGGATCGTCTTTCTTCTTCTCCACCAGGGCCGGATTTGAAATCCAATCCGGGTGCAGCACCTCCATGACGAATCCGGCGGCCAGCAGTATAGCCAGATGCTCCATGACAGCAGCTCTTCTCTCATCCGAGAGGCGCCTAGTTGGTTGCTTCACCGGCTTTGCATCCGGTCGAACAAATAGAGAGTGCTCAGCCAACTCCCTCGGGACGCCTTGCAGATCGTCACTCGACCATGCAAAGGCATCCCGATTCTCACGGAGGAAGTCGACGAGCTCGCCTTCCTATTTGCTGTCCAGGTTGCTGCCAATGATGACTTGGCGCTCCGGGTTGCTGGGGTCCACGCACACCTTCTTGGTCTCCTTGGGGGGCTGAAATGACGCCCCCTGCTCCGGGTTCACCATCCCGGGCATTCCGAGTTGGGAGGTCTTGGCCATCGCCACCACCTGCTGGATCCTCTTCTTCTCCTCCGCGATCACCAGAGATTCTGCCAAGCACGATCCCGCCGAGGCACATTCCATGGAGCGCTTGTGGTCTCCCGAGATGGTGATTACACCGTTAGGTCCCGGCATCTTCATCTTGAGGTAGCCCACATGAGTTGAGATCATGAATTTGGCAAGGGCCGGTCTGCCGATCAGTGCATGATACGGGCTCTCGAGGTCCACGACCTCGAACTCCAAGCTCTCGGTTCGGCAGTTCTCCCGGGTTCCGAATAGCACCTCAACCCAGATCTTTCCCATGGGCGAGCAAGAGACTCCGGGCACAATGCCATGGAAGGTTGTCTCGGTGGGCAGCAGGGTGTTCATGGATACTCCCAGCTTCAGCATCGTGTCCTTGTACATGATGTTAATGGCACTGCCATTGTCAATTAGAACCCGGCTGAAACGGACGTTGAGGTTGGGTCCGACAAAAGTGGGGTCTACCACCAAGGCGTACGCTCCCGGCTTGGGCATAACCCGGGGGTGATCCTTCCGACTCCAGGTAATCTCCATCTCGGACCAGTGCAAGAATTTGGGTACTGCCGGGATCACAGTATTCACCTCCAGGGCACGCTGTCGCACACTTTTCCGGTCAGTGGGCTCGGTCACAAAGACCACATAGCTCTGATGTGCCTCCCGATAGTTGCTCTGCTGGTGTCCGGCTTGGTTACCGTTCTCATTCCGGGTATGCACCACATTCACTGGGCGAGGTGGGGGTCCTCTCGGAGGAGGGGGAAGTCGCACAGCGTTGGCCCCCGATGTCGGAGGAGGGGGTCTCGGGATATTGGGCCGAGATGCCGGAGCATTCTGCCGAACAGTTCCCGAGCTGCCCTCCTACAACGTACGCTGATACCAGCTGCACTGCCGAGTAGAATGGTTTGCGGGCTTGTTGGCCTCCAGAGTGTGGTAGCAGCATGGCTTGTTCAACATTTCCTCATACGTCAGGGGCTTCTTCTGCTCTACCCAAGTCTTTTGCACCTCCTGACTCTGACCCCAAGCCGGGCCACTTGTCTTTTGACGCTGACTGTTGCCGGCATCCTCCTGCTCCCGGGTCACTGCTGCGACATGCTGCGCGGCATGGTGGTACTCGGGCTGATTCCTCTTGTGGCCGAACTCCTGGCGATCATGGCTCCTGCTCGGTCCCGAACGCTGAGGTCCCGCATTCCTCCTGTTGGAGTCTCCGACATCCACCAGGGGTTGCATGGGATCTCCAAGCGTATAGGTGTCGGCGATGCGCATGGTTTCTGCCAAGGTTGTTGACATCTTTCTCTGCAATTTGTGCCACAGCATAGAGCCATGCCGGCATCCTTGTGCGAACCAGGAGATGGCCTGTGCCTCCACCACTCCTTCGCAAGAGTTGCGAATATTGCTCCACCGGGTAAGGTACTCCCGGTCAGTCTCATTGCTCCTTTGCCTACAGATGGCGAGCTGTTGAGGCCTGTTGGGCCTCTTGTACGTGCTGGTAAAGTTACTGATGAATGCCTCTTCAAAATCTAACCAGCAGTCTATACTGCCAGTTCTCAGATTGTTCAACCAGATCCGGGCTGGTCCTTCCAACATCTGCGGTACATAACGTACCGCCCACCGTCTGTTTCCACCGGCTATACTTACTGCAGTTACATAGTCGGTCAGCCAGTCCTCCGGCTTCTGGCTACCGTCATAGGTCTTGGCACCTCGGTTGAGCTGAAAGTTCCGAACAGGAGGTTCCCGCATGATCCGAGGTCCAAAGCAGGCAGGTCCCGGAGGTCCTTGCTCTTCCACCAACTCGGACTGGTGAATCCGGTCGAGCCGGAATCTGGCGTCTGCCGGGTTCAACTGCCTGGTTCCTATCCGAGATCCTAAAGGGTTCTCGTCCGGTTGATATCCGAGCTGCTGCAACCTCGAGTTGCCATCATTGAGCCTGTCCTGTGCAGGGACCAGGGCCTGCTGGGGAACGGAGACGACCTCCCCCTGCGGGTTTCCCTGAACGTGAGGAGGATTCCGAGGTGGATTACCATGGCTAGCCGGGTTATTATTTCCTACACCCAGGTTACCATCCCCACGGGTACTTCCCGCCTGTCCCGAGTTGTGCTGTTCGGCCCGCCCGGCTTGCTGGATACCGGCGAAAGCTGGGTCATACGTCTGTAGTTGTTTGTTCTTCCCGGAACCTCGGCTCCGGCTCCGGCTCTTGCTCTTGCTCTTGCTTCTGCTTGGATGCGGGGAAGAGGCCTCCCCATCTGACCTCTGGCTGTCGGGTCTGGCCGAGTACACCTGGGATCCTGCCCCGGGGTGCTTCTTCTTGAAGGCCAGGTTCTGACGATTGGCCTCTATCACCAACTCGTTCACCCTTTCCTGCTGCTTGCGCAGGGCTTCACCGGATAGCCCCCCCAACTCGGCCATGGCGGCTTCGGCGGCCCTAAGGGTCTTCGCTGGTGAGCTGTACACCGGCTTTCCCGCAGAAACCCGACTCCCTGTGTTACTGGTGGTGGCTCCACCAGCCAGCTCCTCATTCACCATTCTTCCTTTCTTGCGCAGATCTGCAATGTGCTTCTCCCGGGAGTCGATCTTAGGGAATCCGTGTGCTGCATTGTACTCCCGGAGGCTAGCGCTGAGCTCGCGGCGGATCTCGGCGATCTCCTGCGCCTCAGCGAGTAGCAACTTCCGCTGCTCCTCTAACTCAGCCGACGTGGCCTGCGCATCTGCTCCGGTAGTTACCGGTACAGCCAACTTTGCCACGAGTCCCGAGAGGGGATCCGGACGACGTCGCGGATGGGATGACTGCGGATCTCCATCCCGGGCCGCAGGTCTCTCCTGCGGGGGTTTGGCTAAACGGGGGTGGCCGTCATTATCGCCATCAGCATCTTGATATTCCTCCTCGGTTGCCGCGACCATCATTACTGCGACGGAACTCGGGGGGCGACCGGCACGCAGACCCCGAGCTGCGCAGAGCATGGGAGGATCCTCAGCTTCCAGGACTACGTCCGGGTAGCTACGGATAACCTCGGTGGCCACGTAGGTGGTGAAACCACCGAAATCAATGATACACCCGTTTACCGGGAACGGTCTGTTCCGGAAACATCCTGCATTGTCGCAGTCGAAGTCCATCTCTCCCAGTCTTACGACTAGGCCAGAGAGAACCCGAACGTCGAAATGAACGGGGGAGCCCGTCCGGATGTGTACACCAGCCAACGCCTCTGTCTGCCCCACGGTGGGCGCCAACTGTCGTGGTGGTGTCACGGCAGATGCCATAGGATGGCTAACTTGTGGGGCCGATGGACGTTGGTGGATCCGGGGAGGGATAGCGAGCTGAAGAGCTCACACGGGGAGGATCCCGGTAAAACCGAGATCTCCCAAGAACAGGGAACAAAAACATAGTGCAAAGGGGAAGATCTAACAAATACAAAGAAATGCACGAAGGCACACGACACACACACGATATACCCAGGTTCAGGGCCCTCGTGGGGAGGTAACACCCCTACTCCTGCCTTTCCTCTCTATATATTGGTGATATAAGGACTGCAACTTGTTACAAGATCTCTCAAAGTGATGAATATGAAGAACTAGATGAACTCAAGGTGAGAAGGGAATAACTGCTCTAAGAGTAAATGTAACTATAGCTTTGGCTCTGAAGTTGGTTCCCCCTCCCTCAGGAGCAGTTATGGCGCCTTTTATAGAGGTCCGGCCAGGAGGGCCGGAAACCCTAATTTGGCTTGGCCCCACCGGACAGGCCTAGCCGGGATGTCGTCACCGGCTAGTGCGACCTAGTCGCCGGACTATCCGGTGTAGACTCCTCGTCATCATCTCGTTAAGGGCGACAGGCGCCGTCCTGCATCATCATTGCCCCCTTGTCAGAGACAAGACATGTCTCTGCCCATCCCGGATAGCCTTTTCCGGATTGCCGGGCTAGGCAGGTCAGGTCTTGTCGTACCACGCTCGTACCGGCTGACGCGCTCCCGTGTCAGGCGGGAGGTGACCATGCTCCCGTGTCAGGCGGGAGGTGACCATGCTTCCGTGTCAGGCGGAACGGTACTTCCCCCCGCGATAGACGGGAAAGCCTGCTACGGACCGTTGACGGCCCACCGGAAACCCTTGCTCCGGATACCTCCTTGCCTTCCACTGAACCTCTTCTGCACAAGATCAACATCGAGAGTCGGTCCGGTTAGTACTTACCCGGAATACCTATCCGGTAAAGCCGAGTACACCACCACCCGGAAGTCTCCCCGGAGTCCTAGATCCGGGATCCTTCCCGGAGACGTCCGAGCTCGTCTCAGGATGAGTATCTCTAGGCCTAGCCTCCCGAAGATGTCTTAGCCTATCGGCAAAGACATCTTCGAGAAGCTAGTTCTTAGAGGAACCACCCGCTCATGCTTGTGCTGCGACTGAGGACTGGGGGTGTCTATTTATAGTTACCAGGGCTGACCCTTGCGGTTGCCAGGAGACACTTTGCCCTCTTCCAGTGCCTAAAGGTCAGGTCGCCCTTTCGGCACACCAGGAGGTGTCCCTTGCTGTCGCCAAAGGTCAAGCATTGTTAACATTTACCAGATTATACCGGGATCTGCCCCTACCCGGGGGGTAGCCCCCCGACAAGCTTGGTATCTTGCTCCAGCATGGTGGGCACATCGCTGAACTCGGACGGCTCCTGGCTACCGGAGGAGATGAAGAACTTGGCGGCAAACCGCTTGGACGCCGCCAATGTCTCGGTGATCAGCTCACCCAGACGCGCAAGGCGATCTAGGCGGGGGCTGACAGCCTTGTCGTCGCTTAAACCGGCAGCAACTGTATCAAAAATAAAAACGTCAGTTCAGCTCAGGCTAAATTTGATGACGGAAAATTAAGAGTGAGAAATTACCAAGGACCGAGTTATGGAAGGCGGACAGCTCAATCATATGAGCTGCCACCGCGTCCTCAATAGTTTGGGCGCGAGAAGTCTGCTTGGATATCTCCTCAGCAGCCGTCTTCTCCGTCTCAGCCAATTTCTTGCGCATGCTATCCAGCTCCCCAGTAAGATGGATAGATTCCTACGCAAATTTCAGCTGCTGGGCCTCCAGCTCCTTCCGATGCTCCTCCTTCATCAACAAATTGGCGGCCGCCAGATCGGAAGCTTCATTCATAATAGCTTGCATATCAGTGGACGCCTTCAATATATCCTGGGCGTGATCTAGCAGTTCTACAATATGGATTCACTAGCAACGATTGGCGGCAACGAAAATTGAAAAATGACAGAAGGCAAAAAGGCCGCCTCCAATTCTACCTTCGTCTTTTTGCGGGCCGCCTCCAATTCAACAATCCGCAAGTCCTTGGCTTCGCAGTCCTTCTTCAGATCGCGGCACCGCTGATTTATCTCAAATCGAGAGGAGATAAGCTCAACGTTGGCGGACAGGAGGCTCTACAGGCAAGGACAAAGGCATATAGCATATCGTCAAAAAACCACTAAGCCGGCATCCCTGGCTTTCGCCATCTTCGCCTCCCAGGCCTTTGCCGACTTGCAGGGCGACATGTCTGTAAGTTTTTCTAACTTTGTGGCAATTCATAATCTTCCCCCCGAGCACTTCGATGGCAGTCAATGCTCTAGACTTGCCATCTAAGTGCTCGGGGGGAAGATTATGAATTGCCACAAAGTTAGAAAAACTTACAGACATGTCGCCCTGCAAGTCGGCAAAGGCCTGGGAGGCGAAGATGGCGAAAGCCAGGGTGGACTCCTTGGCCTCCTTAAAAGTGGACCAAGGGTCCCTAACTCTGCCGCCTCCTGCAGCCGGGGCTGCCCTCTGAGTCCCGCCGGCAACCACCTCCAGTAGCTCCTCCTTGGCGGCGCGCGATTGAACGGCTTCTTTGGCCGTAGCCTCAGCCGAGGGAAGGGGAATGCTGGGTGCGCGGCCAGGGGAGGAGGTCCTTGCCGGCGGACCGGAAGCCGAAGCCTGGGGCTGGCGGCGAGCATCGCTCATAAAGCCGCCGGCCCGGGGCTGGGGAGTTGACGGCATGGTAGCAGGCGAGCTACCTTGAGGCCGCCTTCCCCTGGAAAGGAGCCTGGTCGGCAACCTGGAAGTTGCCACCCGTTCCCTGTCAATAAAGCAAGCACAGTCAGATGAGTGCCAGTAATAGAGGAATTCGACGACTATTTAAGGCGGAAATGAGTACCTTCTGGGGATGTTAATCCCCGCGTTCTCGTCGAGATCGACGAGCACCGGCTCTGTAGCCGATGCGGTCCGTTTCTTCCTCTCGGCATTGACCCTAGAGGAAGCAGCGCCGGACGCCATGCGCTTCTTTGTTTTCCCGGCTTACGACTCGTAAAAGTCAGGAGCCAGGTCATCCTCCCTCAGGGCAGAGAGCTGAGAAAAAAGGCAAGTGTTAATAGGACTCTAGTTAGCCGGCTAAAGCTGTCAAACAAGGGTAATAAGCAGGATATCTACCTCGAGGGGAGGGTTGTCGTGGGTGTGCATGGGCACGCCTTCCGCCGCCTTCACCAACCCTGCTTTGACAAGGCTGCGAAGTCAGAACGCCAGGTCGGCGGCTGGTAACCCTTCTTCGCTTACGCGAAGAGAGGCTGTGGCAGTAGGCGAATACTGACACATCTTGTGCGGGCTGTACCGCAGGGGCAGTATCTACCGGCTAAGCCAGCAGATGACGGTGTCCACCCCATCCAGCAAGGGGGGAGACATCATGCGGGTGAGGAACTCGATCCGCCTTTGAATAAGGCGGAGCTCCTCGTCAACTTGGGCACCGCCTCGTCCCAGCATGGTCTGGGCATATGCGGCGCGTTGACAAAGTCCGAGACGCCAAATTGGCGCCTCGGTGCTGCCATGTCTTGGAAGTAGAAGAAGGTGGACGTCCAGCCCTTGACGGACTCGATGTATGGTATCTTGGGATACCATTGGCGTCCTTGGCGGCCGTTGAAAGTGACACTGCTGCAGGTCGCCAGTCCGCCGTCCGGCATAGACTGGCGCCGGCAACGGAAGCAATATCTGAAGAAGTTTAAACTAGGCCTAATACCTAGGTAACCCTCAAAAAGAGTTGTGAAGCCGGCTAAGACTAGAATGCTATTGGGCGCTATATTATGGGGCTGGAGCCCATAGTGATCTAACACCTCGCTAAAGAAGGCGGAAGGCGGTAGCGCTATTCCCCTAACTAAATGGGAGGTGAGGATTACCCGCTCCCCGGCTTTCGGAGACGGGATGACGTCCCCGAAGGCGGATCTCCATTGGCAGTCCTCCCGGGTTGGGAGGTAGCCGACGGCCTCCAAGTCTTGGAGTGCCTCTTCGTCGACTATGGAAGGAAGCCAATAGCGTGACCCGAGGTCAGCTGCTTCCTCCTCCTCGTCGGCGGGTGCGCCTCTCGCCGCTATCGCCGCAGCGGAGGATGAAGGAGCAGAGGAGACCGCCGCCTGGGCGCGCGCGGTGGGAGTTTGAGAGGCGAAGGTGGCGACATTTCCCGTCGCCACCGTCGCGAGGCGCGACGTTGCGCCGCCCATCGCCGTCGCGGAGGGGATTTCGGTCGCCGGGCCGCCGGACGCTGCGGAAGGGGTATTCTGGCCGGTGGACATCGCCGTATGCGAAGGTCGTTGGAGAAGAATGCTCGCCGGAGTTCGCTTGGAGAAAAGAGCGGGAGAGTGGGAGAGCAAGGGGCCGAGGAGAGCAGGAGCAGGGGTGAAGAAATGAACCGCTCAGCTCCCTATTTATAGGTCCAGGCGTTGCTTCCTGTGCAACAGCGCCGTTAGTCGGACACGTGTCCAACATCCGCTGCAACGCATGATCGCACGATCTCCACGCGTCCTCTTTTCCCGCGATTTGTGATCATGAAAAGATTTTCGCTTCAGCCGGTTTCAAACTGTCGTGAGCCGCCTGGCGATGTCCGTCAAGAAATATGCTCGGCGAAGTATCGATTTTCCATCTTTTCCCATGTTGGATAAAGGCGGCCGTGTGCCAACATCGGGATACATGTGCCCCTATTGTTTTTCAGAATGGTTCAAGTCCTGTAGCCGCCAACATTGACGAATGAAGTATCAAGAAGAAGCCGCCGCCTGGAGAACTTCAACCTTTCTGGGGGCTAATGTTGGGGATATATCAACTAGGGGTATCTCCAGCATGGATCAATCCGGCTAGTCCAGGGTGGCCCAAGGGTGGTAAGGCTGAAACCTGTCGGGCGGTCCAGATAGCTGATGTATAAGGAAGTAGGCGGACGGTCCAAGGAAGGCGGAAGGCCAAAGCCCATCAAGCCCACCAAGTCCAAGACGGAAGGCGGCAACTAAGCCGACTAGGTCTAGGACTCTGATTACTTGCCGGACAAGTACTTGCCTTGTATCCTGGGGTCTGGCCGCCTATATAAGGCAGGCACTGGGAGGCCTTTAGGGCCAAGCTGATCAACGCATCATACACATTGTAACCTGTTCACGGCTATTGCCTCATAGTGAATTATAGCAGCACGTAGGATCTCGCCACCGTTGCGGGATCTGAAGCTGGGTAAAGTCGCCGTGTTCAATCCCGTCCTCGACGTCACCAACCTTCTTCCCCACAATCCATACGTAGGCTAGAGGACCCCCGTCTCCTATCAATTATGCCGATACCACGACAGATATGGCCAAGGCCTATGATCGTGTTGAGTGGATTTATTTGAGGAGGATTATGGAGAAGATGGGGTTTGCACCTTTTTGGATTAACAGAATCATGGCATGCGTTGAAACAGTGACCTTCTCAGTCCGTGTTAATGGCGTCTTCTCCGAGACGTTTAAGCCTTCGAGAGGCATTAGACAGGGGGACCCGATCAGCCCTTATTTATTTTTACTATGCTCGGAAGGACTAACAAGTCTGTTAAAATATGTTGGTGCAGGTCATCTCACGCGAGGAGTTAGAGTGGGGATTTATGCCCCCTGGATATCCCACCTTTTATTCGCGGATGATTGTATTGTGTTTACTCAAGCTTCATCGACGGGAGCCCAAAGGATTAACGAGATTCTGGAGCGTTACCATATAGGATCGGGTCAGTTGGTAAACAAGACCAAATCTGCTATTTTTTCAGTGCCAATTGTTCGACTGAAACGAAACAGGAAGTTCACACAGCAGCCGATATATCTGATGAAGCTTTAGTGGAGAAATATTTGGGGCTTCCGACAGCGCTTGGGAGGTCCACCGATGAACAATTTGAAGGAATTTTGACTAAGATTAAAAGGTTAGTCAATGGTTGGGTACCTCAGCATTTGAATAGCGCAGGGAGAGAGGTGTTGATTAAGGCTATATGTCACGCAATACCGACATACTCAATGAGTTGCTTTAGGCTATCCAAAAAACTGTTGAAGAAGATAACAAGCATCATTGCTCGGTTTTGGTGGGGTGGTGATGAGAAGAAAAGCAAGATGCATTGGCGCAAATGGAAGGATATCGCAATTCCGAAAGGAGATGGTGGGATGGGCTTTAGAGACCTTGTGCAGTTTAACCAGGCTATGTTAGCAAAGCACGGTTGACGGCTACTTACGAATCCCAACTCTTTATGTGCTAGAGTGCTGAAAGGAAAATATTACCCCTCGTGTGATTTTATGTCTGCTACTAGGAAGAAGGGGTCATCACACACATGGCGAGCAATACTCCATGGACGAGATGCTCTGAAACTCAGAATTATCAAGAGGGTTGGCGATGGTACTTCTATTAATGCATGGACCGATCCTTGGATTCCTGATAATTTTGGCAAAATGCCATTGGTAAACAAGGATGGCAGTACTATTTCAACGCTGGCAGATTTGTTAGAACCGGTTACAGGAGGGTGGAATGAAGAGAAAATCTATGAGAACTTTATCTACACTGATGCGGAAGCAATTCTAAGAATTCCAGTTGGTAAGGTGATGGAAGATACGTGGGCATGGCAGCCGGAAAAGCTTGGATTCTTTTCGGTCCGGTCATCTTACAAAAGCTTTGGAAGATCTCAGTTCCCCCCAAAGTACACAATTTTTGGTGGCGTGTTATCCATAATTTTGTGCCTACCAGAGGCAGATCGGCATATTGAGAAGATCAATTTATGTGAGGCCTGTGGAGACAAGGAATCAATATTTCATGCCCTTTTCAAGTGTTTTTTAGTAAAGGGAATTTTATTAATCTCAGCCTCTGCATCGATTGATGCACACAGCTGCAAAACTCTTTTGGACGGAAATCAAAAGTGCTAGCGGTACAAAGATACCTGATTTACATCCTAGCTCATGGACGATGGACATGGTTGATGATCGTATAGTGGCCAGCAAGGATTGTTGTATAATTTTATGTGGCTCGTGGGCCGTATGGATGGAGAGGAACGCGAGGCTCCATGGCGATTCATCACGGACGGTCAGCCAATCTGTTAAATGGGCTTGCGACGTGGTGTTTTATCTAGCCTCCACGGGAAAGGAAAGCAAGGGGACTATTACAAAAGTGAAACCTAGGTGGTGCCCTCCTCCGGTGGGCAAACTGAAAATCAACGTTGATGCATCTTTCTCGGAGGAGCTACACCAAGGTGGGACAGGGATTGGAATGCGCGATCATGAAGGTAAATTAATTCGTGCACAAGCGATCTGGTATGCAACAGCGGCGAGCGCCTTAGTGATGGAGACTTACGCTGTTCGGGATGGAGTCCAGATTGCACTTGATCATGGTCTACAAGATGTTGTGATTGAAACTGATGCTAAGCAATTGGTGGAAATTTGGAAGTCCTCTAGTTATGATCGTTCTGAGGTACTCCCTCCGTCCAGGTGTATAAGGCACAATTTGAAAACCAGGTTGTCCTCTTTTATTAGGCGCAAAAATGATATTAACTCCTCCTTTTAACCAGGTTTTCGGCTATATTTAGGCATTTTGGCATACAAATTCACACGTTTAAACATTTTACATACAAATTCACACGTTGAAAGTGCATTCTATGTACTCCCAAGTTTTGGTGACTAATGACAACACAAAAAGTATTCTAATGTTTGTGATGAAGCATGCAGGCTATTTTACAGGTTGACTGTCAAAGAGGAATACTTAGGTTGCCTAAATATCATTTCAATTGCACCTGGTATTTGTTCAGGAATTCAGTCAGGAGATTTCCGGGAAACTTATTTTTCACTAAGTCTGAATTCAAATGCGTACTGACTCCAAAACAATTTTAGCCGGAAATCCTCTCGGAGATTTCCGACGCTCGGAGATTTCCGAGCCCCAATCCGGAGATCTCCGAGTGTCAGAGGAATTTCGACCAAGTCAAGAAGTCCAACCAGTACTGATCCAGTTTCTTGCTCAACCGGAAATTGCACCGGAAATTTCCGGGGTCCGGAGATCTCCGGTCCTCAACCCGGAGATTTCCGGGCTGGCGGCTGTGCAACGGGCAGATTTTGAGGAGGGGTATAAATACCCCTCCACCTACCTCCAGCTTCCTAAGCTTCAAGATTTTCTCTCTCCTTCATTGGTGTTGAAGCTCGTTTCTCCCGGATCTCTCAATCTAGCCACTCAAATCCGTTGATACTTGGGGATCTGAGGGAGAAGCCACCGATCTACATCTCCACCGAAGCGATTTGACTTTCCCCCTCTATTTCTTGAGGGGCAACGAATCTAGGGTTCCTTTGTGGACAGCTAGGTTCAACCTTGTGTAATTTGATCCTTTGTGGATTCCTTTGTGGAAGTGACCTGTTGTGGTCGTTGTGAGAGCCCCCAATTCAGTTGTGGGTGTGTGCCTCACGAATTTGTACGGGACTTTCTCCGCCCTTAAAGGAGTCCTTAGTGGAAGTGTGGATTCGCACCTTTGTGGTCGAATTCACAGGAGAATAGGGTGAGGCCTTTGTGGCGTTGAGCAAACCTTTGTGGTAGCTCACACCTCTCCAACGAGACGTACACCTATGTGGTGGAACTCGGGATAAAACCTTTGTCTTCGAGTCCCTACGGTTGTTTCGTTCCTCTCTCCTTTACCGCATCTTTATTTCCTGTACTTGCCTAGTTTCCTTGTAGTTTGTCACTTGTATCATCTAGTTGCACATCTAGACAATTTACTTTCCGCTAGCCTAAAAACTGAAAAAGAGATAAAAATTGGTCACCACCTATTCACCCCCCCCCCCCTCTAGGTGGTCAACTGCCGTTCAATTGGTATCAGAGCCAGGTTGTCTCTTATAAGCTTCACCGCTTGAGACCAACCTTGGACAATGCAAGTTGACCCAAAAGAGGGTTCCGAAACGGACGCCGCGACTTTGACGGCAATGCAAGAGAAAGGTGCCACTATGGCCGATATCAACTCTTTGGAAACAAAGTTGACATCGTCTATACAAACCGAGTTCAAGAAGTTTCATGATATGCTTGAGTCTCTCAAGACATCTAAAGAAACCTCTCTTGCATTGCCCACAAAGCCTCCGGTGCTTCCGGGCATTACTCTTGATGTGGACCCCGAATTGATAAAGGGAAAACAATTGCCTTTGGATGGGAAGGGTGATGCTAGTAGTTCCTCAACCCATCAAAACACTCCATCATCCAATGATGAAGTGCCTAAAGGCTACACCGTCACTCCTCCCCCATCCCAATACCATACACCCGATCCCATTATTCCTCACCCGCAAGTTTCTCATAGGGGTGATCCTCCATTGCTTAAAGATTATACCTTTTCTCAATGGAAATACATGATGAAGTCTCATGTTTGCAGCTCTTCAATCGAGTTGTGGCGCATCATTCAAGTTGGATACAAGCCGCATGATCCGACCAACCTAACAAGAAGAGAAGTGGTGGAGGCTCAACTTGATGCCACCGCTCTCTACATGATCCAAAAGGCGGTTGGGAACAAGGACATGGCTCGCATTCAACATATCACCACCGCCAAGGAGACATGGGATGGTCTATCCGAGTTGTTCGTTGGAAATGATAGCATGAGAAGGAACCGCTATGACTCTTTGAGTAATGAAGCCGAGGGCTTTTTCAAGCTTGATGGTGAAGACCATGAGATGATGTATCAAAGATTGGTGACCATAGCCACAAACTTTCGAGAAGTGGGTGCCTCTCACATTGATGATGCTTGGATCAAAAGGAAGTATGTTAGCTCTATGATGGCTTGTGAGCCTACCGACGTCAAGAGTCTTCAAGGAAGACACAACTATCATCTCATGACATCTAATGAGGTTATGCAAGAGATGGCCGCATACAAGGTGGCCACTAAGAATGCTCAAGATGCAAGGGCAAGGGCTCTTGGAATGCAAAGAGGCACAACCAACCTTGCTTTGAAGGCTACCGTTGAGGAAGACAACGATGATGATGATCTTGGAAGCTTTGCCGCCATGTCCGAGGAAGCACTCAAGATTGCTTACAATGACCATCTCGCTCTTGCGGCTCGCACCTTTTGGAACAATCCCTCAAGAGGCAAGATGCGTTTTGACAAGAATGCACCTCAAGCCGATAGGGTCTCACCCTCCAAGTCAAGGACATGTTACAATTGTCAAGACAAGTTCCATTTCGTTGCCGAGTGCCCTTATGAGAAAAGAGAAGAGCATGGTGGACATCTAGTGCTCAAGGACAAAACCAAGATGCCTCCCAAGAAGGCCTATGGAAAGAAGAGGCCTTTTAACAAGAAGCCTCGCATCATGTTGTTGACTCAAGAGGAGTATCCCACCGATGATGAAGAGTCGGAGGAAGAAACCCCAAATGAAGTGGCGTCCCTTGCCACCACATCGACAACTATCATCTCTCCATCAACGACAAGAACTCCTTCAACTACGACAAGCTCTTCATCGTCTCTATTCACATCGCCTAATGAGAACTCCATCACCAAGAGCTCAAAGTGTCTTATGGCAAAGGCGTCGGAGGTACCTTCATCCTCCTCCTCTCTCATGAATGAAATGAATGAGCTTGATGATGCCTCTAGCTTTCAAATCAAGCAAGAGCTTGTGGCGTTCGACTCCTTTATCACTAACTTGCAAGGTGATAGCAAGAAACATGTTGGTGCCCTCATGGTTCGAATTGGTGAGCTAGAGCTTCTCAATGAAGAGAAGGGTAAGATAGAAAGAGAAGACGCTATTTCTCTATCTTATTTGAAGTCCTCTCTTGAGGAGATTGAAGAGTCTCATGCTCGTCTTGAGGAGCAACTTGAAACTATTGAGGAAACTCATAACTCCTCACATGCTAAGCTCATTAAGGATCGTGATATGTACTTTGCTAAATTCAAGGTGACTCAACAAGATAAAGCCGAATTTGCGGTTGGGCATGTTCGACTCATTGAGGACATGGAAAAGCTCGTCATAGCTCACAAAGCTTTGGAGAGTGAACATGCTCTTCTAAAAGAGTCGTATGCCCAACTTCAAACTCGGCTAACTAACCTTGATTCTCTTAGCATCTCTACCTCTAAGTGTTCTTGTGATAATGCTAATCTTGTGAAGGAGAATGCTAGGTTGAAGAGTGAGATGACTAAGGCCGCCACATCCAAGATCATCCTTCTTAAAGGTAAACAAGTTGTTGAGACTCCCATCGTGGAGCCTCACACTCGACAAGGAAAGGAAGGTCTTGGATATGTGCCTCCCATCAAGATGAATGCCAAGAAGGGCATTCCCAAGAGCATCAAACCCATTCAAGCCAAGAAGGCCGACTCCATTCAATCCAAGGAAGGTCTTGCGAGTAGGAATGTCACAAGGGGCAAACCTACTCGTAAAGATCACGCCGGGGACAACAACCCTAACTATGCTTTATATGTCGATTATTATGGGAATGTTTGTGCTCGTTACATTGGACCCTACTATGGTTTTATTTCATATGCTATTTGGGTTCCTAAATCTCTTGTCGCTAACCATAAAGCACCCATTGTGAAGCAATGGGTTGCTAAATGCAAGAATTAATCTCTTGTAGGATCTTGCTCCCGGTGGTTCAAAATGGATAATTGATAGTGGATGTACAAGTCATATGACCGGGAGCAAAGAACTTGTTATGGAGTTGAAACCTAATGAAGATCAAGTAACCGTAAGTTTTGGTGACTTATCAAGGTCTAAGGTAACCGGGTTTGGCAAAGTGGTAGTTGCCCCCGACATTTCTCTTGTCAATGTCATGCTTGTTGAATCTCTTGGCTATAATTTGTTATCTGTTCGTGCCTTAACAAAGATGGGGATCTCTCCCTTCTTTGATAAGGACATTGTGGTCCTCTTGTGGAGCAAGTCGCTAAGAGTGGCTTTCGTGGGACACGTGGAGCATGAGCTCTATGTGGTGGACTTCTCCGGAGCCACCACTTCTCAAGCCACATGTCTCTTCGGAAAAGCCGACGTGGGTTGGCTTTGGCATCGCCGACTAGCTCACGTAAACATGCGTACTTTGCAAAGTCTTCACAAGGGTGGCCACATTCTTGGACTAAAAGATCATGTTTCCTTTTCAAGGGATCGAATTTGTAGAGCTTGTGTGGAAGGCAAGATGCATGACATTCCTCATCCAAGCAAGACCATCATATCGTCATCCCGGATTTTGGAACTCCTTCATGTTGATCTATTTGGACCAATTCCGGAGATAAGTCTTGGTGGCAAGAAATATTGCCCCGTGATTGTTGATGACTATTCAAGATATACTTGGGTCTATTTCTTCAAGACCAAGGATGAAACTCAACAAGTCTTCATCGACTTCTCAAAGGAAGTTCAACGCCAATATGACCTTCCCATTTTGGTTATTCGTAGTGACAATGGGTCGGAATTCAAGAACTACACTCTTAACGATTTTCTTAGTGAAGAAGGCATTCGTCATCAATATTTCGCTGCTTACACTCCTCAACAAAATGGCGTTGGCGAAAGAAAGAACCGGACTCTCATCGATATGGCGAGATCTATGTTGGCGGAGTTCAAGTCTCCCATCAACTTTTGGGCGGAGGCTATTTCCACCGCTTGTCACTCATCTAATCGCCTCTACTTCCGCAAAGGTTTGAAGAAGAATCCATATGAGATCCTCACCGGCAATAAACCCAACATTGGCTACTTCCGAGTGTTTGGATGTAAGTGCTATTATCTAGTCAAGGGTGTCCGGTTGGGTAAGTTTCACTCTAAGTCTCTTGAGGGGATCTTTGTCGGTTATGGTAGAGAGTCCCACACTTATAGAGTCTTTGATAAATCCTCCCGGATTATCATAGAGTCTTGTAGTGTGGAATTCGATGAAAATGATGGCTCCCAAGTGGAGCAAGTTGGTGTTTGTGATGTAGGTGATGAACAACCTTTTGATGCTATTAAGAAGATGGGGGTGGGCTTTCTACGCCCAATTGAAGTCCATGAAGAAGTTGTTCAAGATGATTCAAGTTCTCCCATCAAGGAAACCTCACCATCACAAGAACCACAAGGTGGCTCACCCATAGAAAATGATGATTCCCCTCAAGAACAATATCAAGATCCTCCTCAACAAGGGCATGCTATTTCTTCTCAAGATGAAGCTCATGATGAATCTCAACAAGATCTTCATCAACAAAAAGATCATGCCTCCTCCACCAAGATTATCGAAGCCAACTCCACTTCTCCAAGTTCTACTCAAGGGCAAGATCATCCTTCTCCACCTCATGAAAAGACTTCTCATGATGATCAAGGCCCACAAGAAGGTCAAGACGAGGATCCAAAGGATCAAGATGGTCAAGAAATTGTCCCCACCACAAGGGCGGCAATTGAAACTCGTCGTCAAGCTCGCTTTGCAAAGTCTTTGGAACTTAGAGCATTATCTCTCGACAAGGTCATTGGTGATATTCGAGCAAGGGTCTCCACACGAAGTCAATTAGCTCACTTTAGTGAGCATCAAGCACACATTTCCATGGTCGAGCCCAAGAAAGTCTTTGATGCTCTTGAAGATCCCGTTTGGCTAGGGGCTATGCATGAAGAACTTAACAACTTCGAGTGCAACAAAGTGTGGCGTCTAGTTGAGAAGCCTAAAGATTGCCGCAACATTATCGGCACTAAGTGGATCTTCAAGAACAAGCAAGATGAACATGGTATCGTTGCAAGGAACAAGGCGCGGTTGGTGGCTCAAGGATTCTCTCAAGTCGAAGGCATCGATTTTGGAGAAACTTTCGTGCCGGTCGCAAGACTCGAATCGATACGTATTCTCATCGCTTTTGCTTCTCACCATGGTTTCAAATTGCAACAAATGGATGTAAAATCTGCTTTTCTTAATGGTCCATTGCAAGAACTTGTTTATGTTAAACAACCCCCGGGTTTTGAAAACCCCAACCACCCTCACCACGTCTATGTCTTGGACAAAGCTCTCTATGGCCTTAAACAAGCCCCCCGTGCATGGTACGAGCACTTGAGAGAGTTCTTGGTAGACCGTGGATTTGAGGTTGGGGTAATCGATCCCACTCTTTTCACTAAAAAGGTTAATGGTGAACTCTTCATTTGTCAATTATATGTCGATGACATTATCTTCGGTTCTACTAACCGTGTGTTCAATGATGAGTTTTCCAAGCTAATGACCGACAAGTTCGAGATGTCCATGATGGGTGAACTCAAGTTCTTTCTTGGCTTTGAGATAAAGCAATTGAGGGAAGGGACTTTCATTTGTCAAGCCAAGTATATTCAAGAGATGATCAAGAAAATCAAATTGCTTGGACTTAATGGTGTGACGACTCCTATGCAAACCAAGTGCCACCTCCAACTCAACCCCGACGGTAAAGAGGTAGACCAAAAGGAGTATCGTTCTATGATTGGGTCTCTTCTTTATTTGTGTGCCTCTAGGCCCGATATCGTTTTAAGTGTGGGAGTGTGTGCTCGTTATCAAGCCGCGCCTAAGGAAAGTCATTTGATGGCCGTAAAGAGAATCTTCAGATATTTGGTTCATACCCCTTGCTTTGGGTTGTGGTATCCCACAGATGGCACATTGTCTCTTTGTGGTTATACGGACTCCGATTGGGCGGGCGACATTGATGATAGGAAGTCCACATCCGGAACGTGTCAATTTCTTGGAAGATCTTTGGTGAGTTGGTCCTCGAAGAAACAAAATTGTATCTCATTATCCACGGCGGAGGCCGAGTATGTTGCTGCGCAAGCGGATGTACTCAACTTCTTTGGATGCGGCAAACTTTAAAGGATTACGGTGTCCTCTTGGACAAAGTGCCGCTTTTATGTGACAATGAGAGTGCCATCAAAATTGCGTACAATCCGGTGCAACATTCAAGGACGAAGCACATTGAGATTCGTCATCACTTCATCCGCGATCACGTGGCACGAGGAGATATTGATCTATCATATGTTGGTACAAGGGATCAATTGGCGGATATCTTCACGAAACCCCTTGATGAAGCCCGCTTTTGCTACTTGGGGAATGAGCTCAATATCATAGATTCTCGGGCCTTGGCTTGAGCTCCGTACACACTCCAACGTTTAAGGTTTTATAAGACCTAGAGGTACGCATGGACTTAGGGGGAGTGTTTTCCTAATACATTGGACTCTTCCTCCCCCTATTATGCATATAGTGACATATCATTGCTAAAACTTCAAATTGAATCTAATTTGTGAGCTTCAATGTTGAGATGTAGTTATGGACCCAAGATATATCTTCGCGGTACCATGCTACAACTCATACACGGTGGCCTCGGCCACCAACACTCTTTCTCTTTGGATTCCATTTGGTTTTATTCTTTTATTCTCACTTGCATTGTCTTTGGTTCTTTTGGGAAAACACACTCTTGTTGGTCTTCTCTTGTGTTTTATGGTTTTTGCAGCTTGAGTGTGTCTTCTTTTCAGTTTGAGTATCTATCCTAAGCCTTTCACTATCCTGTAAACATGCTTTTCCCCACTCATGTCCCTTTTTGGTATCTTGTTCCTGGAGTTTTTGGGTTTGAACCGAAATCTCCGAGCCTTACTCGGAAATCTCCGGGCTACCAGAAAATTTCGAGACTAAGGCCCTTCAAAAATCAGCACTGACCTGTGTTGATTTTTGACACGAAATAGTCCCGGAAATTTCCGAGCTGAGACTCGGAAATCTCCGGCCCCTGCGATTTCTGGCACCTAAGTCTTTTTCAATTTCGGCACTGACCTCAGGCGAAGCTGAATCAGAATTAGAGCCGGAAATCTCCGGGGTCCGGAAATCTCCGAGCGTGCCAAAAGTTTTCCAGGGCTAAGTCCTATCCGGAAATAGCCCCGGAAATCTCCGGCACCCGGAAATTTCCGAGCCTCAGTCCGGAAATTTCCGGTTCAAATTTTCCTGTCTATATAAGGGCACGGGTGGACCGGCCGGTTCGGCCAGTTCATCCACCCCGTGCCCTAATCCTCTCTCTCTCCTCCGAAAATCTCCAATTCTTCCTTTCCTCGCTGCGGGTGGATCGTTCGAGGGTTTCTTGCATGCTTCGGGGATCTGCTTCTCCTCGTCAAGGGCTTCGTTTCCATCCGCACGCTTTTCGCAATGTCCTCCGGTAACTCCTCTTATTTCAAATCTAGGACGAAACTTGTTTTCGTTTAACCTAGCAGATTTAGGAGGTTGTTGGTTGTTTCCTTTGGTAGAATTGCTCCCCTAGGCATGTTCTACCTTCCATATGCACAGATCTGTTTTTCATCCATAGATTTTGTTAAGATCTGTCAAAATTTCGTGCAGACCGGAAATTTCCGGTTCTCACTCGGAAATCTCCGGACCCCGGAGATCTCCGAGTCAGACCCGGAAATCTCCGTCCTGCTCAGAATCAAAACAGCTAAGTCCAGAAACTATGTTTGCCAAAACTTTTCTAGTATGTTCCTTTTTCAATCTTGGACATGAGTGCTTACCCCATATGCTTTCCATCCACTCTATGCTGTGTACCTGCAGGTTCCAATCCTCGTGGCCGCTTTAAGAAAATATCTACTCGCGGAAGAGCCAAACCAGTTCACTCACGCCCTCCCAGTGGGTCCTCCAGTGAAGACAACTCACAAACTGAGCACTCAGCCTTCCTCAGGAAACCTATTGGTGCTAATAAGAAGAAGAAGACCGAGCTCCGCCTTGAAGACTTCAACAAAAGAAGGTTTCGCAAGTGGCGAAGTGAACTATCCTATGATGTGGAGTCTGATGATCCCACTTACTTTTGCACTGAGATGGCATGGATCTACAGGGAAGTCTATCAGAAGTTCTCCATTGACAAGCCAATCTGCCCCATGAAGTGGATTGACTTTGACAAATTAATGAAGAAGGCAGATTATTTTGGTGGTTCTGTGAAGGTGTGTGGTCTTTTGGGTTTGGAGCCTTTGATGAGAACTGAGTGCAGCTACAGCGTCTCTCTTATACATCAGTTCTATGCCACTGTGGTGTTTGACTCCTCAGAGGATATTGGGATGACTTGGATGTCTGGCAGGCAGCGCTTGACTTCTTCCTTCAGAGAGTTTGCTCAGATTCTTGGTTGCCCGTTCCGTGGTCTTACTACTGCAGCTGGTGCCCGCATGCATGTCCATGGCGTGTCCTACAACAAACACGTCATGACTGATCTATACCAGCCTGGAGGGAGGATTGGCTCTCAGAATGGCCTTCTGCCCACTTATGATATCCTGCTGCGCATGTTCCGTTGGACCATTGCTCCCATTGCCGGCAATGCAGATAATATTGCCGGGGCTCTAGTAAACTTGATGCGTAAAGCTCATGATGCCTATCTTGGGGAGTATGCAGTTGAGCAGGAGGTCTATAAGGTGGATGTCATGGACTTTATTTTCCAGGAGATGTCCCTAGCAGTCTTTGAGAGGAAAGTTCCTCCATATGCTCCTTATATAATGTTGCTCATCAAAAGCCTCTACCAGCTGTCTGAGCAAGACGGTGAAGACTTTGATGGAGCTTTTGCCACTCAGCCTCACAAGCCAGCCCCGCTTGTCCAGATATCTGCTCACTTGGTTCAACAACAAGCCACCATGCATGATATCAATGAGGATGACATTTTTGGTGGTCCATCTCGGGTTCCCTCCGATCCCAACATCAAGAAATCTGCCAAGAAAAGTCGCCCCTGGGTAGTTCGAGCAATTGAGAAAATCATGAACATGAACTGTTGCATTCACAGTGAGAACTACTCCATCTACTCTTAGAACCATCGCATTATGCAGCGCCAAGAAGCAATGATGGCTCACATGAAGATGCCTGCTCCGAAGCAACCTTTGAAGCCTCGGGTTCCCTTCAAGGATTGGAATGCAGATGGTCTCACTTTTGATTGGGATGATGTTGTGCCAGAGGACAGCGATCTTGAGAATGCTGACACGGAGGAGGAAGAGGAAGATGATCAGGACGCGGGTTCCGACTCTTGAGTCATGGGACGTTTGTGGAACCTCCTCCCTTTTTGGTATCTTGATGCCAAAGGGGGAGAAGTATCTCTAGGACTCTCGGGATTTGCATGGGCTGAGAGCACTTCTTTCTTTTCGCTTTGCTTTCTTCAGTGCTCTCTTATTTTGTGACTGTGTTTGTTTCGTCGTGTGTGTGAGACATGAGTACTGTTAAATTCTCTATTGTAATAACTATTTATCTAAGTTTGTTGCTTCTATTGTGTGTGTGTGTGTGCTTTGTAAAATCTAGGGGGAGTGTTGATCCTAAGGAATGTGCACTTTGTATTCCAAAGACATTCTTAAATAGTGCACTCACCTAGGGGGAGCTCCGTCTATATTTTGCAAATCCACTTTTTTTTTGTGTTGTCATCATTCGCCAAAAAGGGGGAGATTGAAAGTGCATTCTATGTACTCCCAAGTTTTGGTGACTAATGACAACACAAAAAGTATTCTAATGTTTGTGATGAAGCATGCAGGCTATTTTACAGGTTGACTGTCAAAGAGGAATACTTAGGTTGCCCAAATATCATTTCAACTGCACCTGGTATTTGTTCAGGAATTCAGTCAGGAGATTTCCGGTGCCCGGAAATTTCCGGTCCACAGACCGGAGATTTCCGAGCCAAACTTATTTTTCACTAAGTCTGAATTCAAATGCGTACTGACTCCAAAACAATTTTAGTCGGAAATCCTCTCGGAGATTTCCGAGCCCCAATCCGGAGATCTGCGAGTGTCAGAGGAATTTCGAACAAGTCAAGAAGTCCAACCAGTACTGATCCAGTTTCTTGCTCAACCGGAAATTGCACCGGTAATTTCCGGGGTCCGGAGATCTCCGGTCCTCAACCCGGAGATTTCCGGGCTGGCGGCTGTGCAACAGGCAGATTTTGAGGAGGGGTATAAATACCCCTCCACCTACCTCCAGCTTCCTAAGCTTCAAGATTTTCTCTCTCCTCCATTGGTGCTGAAGCTCGTTTCTCCCGTATCTCTCAATCTAGCCACTCAAATCCGTTGATACTTGGGGATCTGAGTGAGAAGCCACCGATCTACATCTCCACCGAAGCGATTTGACTTTCCCCCTCTATTTCTTGAGGGGCAACGAATCTAGGGTTCCTTTGTGGACAGCTAGGTTCAACCTTGTGTAATTTGATCCTTTGTGGATTCCTTTGTGGAAGTGACCTGTTGTGGTCGTTGTGAGAGCCCCCAATTCAGTTGTGGGTTTGTGCCTCACGAATTTGTACGGGACTTTCTCCGCCCTTAAAGGAGTCCTTAGTGGAAGTGTGGATTCGCACCTTTGTGGTCGAATTCACAGGAGAATAGGGTGAGGCCTTTGTGGCGTTGAGCAAACCTTTGTGGTAGCTCACACCTCTCCAACGAGACGTACACCTATGTGGTGGAACTCGGGATAAAACCTTTGTCTTCGAGTCCCTACGGTTGTTTCGTTCCTCTCTCCTTTACCGCATCTTTATTTCCTGTACTTGCCTAGTTTCCTTGTAGTTTGTCACTTGTATCATCTAGTTGCACATCTAGACAATTTACTTTCCGCTAGCCTAAAAACTGAAAAAGAGATAAAAATTGGTCACCACCTATTCACCCCCCCCCCCCCCCCTCTAGGTGGTCAACTGCCGTTCACACGTTTCATCATACAAATTCGCACACAGATTAATAGTTCAATAATGTTTAAAAAATAAAACAAATAGTACTAAACATCGGCGCCATTGCCATTTCCCTTGAGCGCCCACAAGTGTTGCAACAGATCATCTTGTAGAGCTTGATGTGTTGCAACGTCTCGAATCTCCTGACGCATGGCGAGGAAGTCTGTCCATGATGTCGGCACCTGGTGATCAACATCGGCAAGAGGATCCTGACGGTAATATGGTATCCTTGCATCACTGTCAGGCACCAGGTCATCCCGCTCACTATCAATGATCATGTTGTGCAAGACCACACAACACTGCATCACCTCCCACGTGTTGGACTTCGACCAAGTCATAGCTGGGTACCGGACAACGACAAATCGAGACTGCAGCGCACCAAATGCTCGCTCGACATTCTTCCTGCAAGCCTCCTGGCACTTTGAAAACCAAGCTTTCGCGCTTTTTGGCACAGTCTTGGAGATGGTCTACACAAATGTTGCCCACTTGGGGTAGATGTCATCTGCAAGATAGCTCTTTGTGTACTGGTATCCGTTGATCTCATAGTTCACTGGGGAGCATAGCATTCGACAAGCTCGACAAAGACATTCGAGCACTGCAGCACATTGTTGTCGTTGTGAGTTTCAGGCATACCAAAGAATGAATGTCAGATCCATAGATCATATGAGGCCATGGCCTCGAGAATCCCCGAGCACTCTCCTTCCTTGCCCTTGTACATCCCCTGCCAGTCAAATGGACAGTTCTTCCATGACCAATGCATGCAGTCGATACTACCAAGCATCTTAGGAAAGCCTCTTGTTGCATTCTCTGCAAGAAGTCGAGCAGTGTCTTGCGCATTGGGTGATCGCAAGTACCTTGGACCAAAGACTGCAACCACTGCACGGCAGAACCTGTTGAAGCACTCAATGGTCGTGGACTCGCTCATGCCCAGATAGTCATCATGTGCATCTGCAAGAGCACCGTATGCAAGCAACCTCATGGCGATCGTGCACTTATGAATAGAGGTAAACCCTACCATGCCAGTGCAGTCCTTCTTCAATTTGAAGTAGTGTCGAACTCTCGGATTTCTTGTATGATCTTGAGGAAGGGCTTGCAGTTCATCCTGAAACAGCGTCTGAACACCTTCGTGTCCTGCGTGGGATCATCGGCGAAGTTGTCGGAGTAGAGGATGCAGTACCCCTCGTACCGTTGCCTCGGCTTGGTCTTGTGGCGACCCATTTTTTATCCAACACATCCGGCCCACCCTGATTCTCGACGAGCAAGCCGGCGAGGGAGGCCAAGATCAGCAGGTGTTCTTCGTCGTCGACGGCGGCCTGATCTTTCTCATCGAAGAGCTCGGCGAGTATCTTCTCGTCGGAGTCCATTGTTGTGTCGGTTTTTCGCCGAACACCTTGCGCGGGGTGGTCGCCCTTTCACACTGAAGAACGCCCCAAAGGCGTTTTCGTGGCGTAGGAGTGGGCGGCGCCGACGGGGCGCGGCGTGGTGGGTCGAACTGGTGTGGCGGCGGCGGCGTGGCGGTGCAGCTAGGGATGGGGGACGGCGGCGTTCCGCCGGCGACACGGGAAGGGAGGTGAAAGGCGAGCCAGATGTGTGGGACATGCGGTGTCTCGCCGACAGTGTTGGCCCACGCGTGGTTTTTCCTTCCGCCGTCGCCCCCAGGCTGAACCCAGTGGGTTGGGTTTCGCCTGGGGACGCCGGCGCTATTTTCCGTCGAAACGGCGCTAACTAGGTTTATGTGGAGGCCGACTGGTGGAAAAAACGACGCTTTTTACTTCCGTCGACGTCAAAAAGGCCTCCTGGAGACGTTGGGGGGCGACTAAAGATGCCCTAAGAAAGGATAAAGCGGGTAAAAAAGGACACGGGACCCAATGCGGGGTCTCTGCTTTGAGGAGCGATCCTTGCCCCTTCTTTTGACTGTTACCGCAGCAAGCATCGACTGTTTATAGCTTCGGTGGTGTCACTTTTATACTACATCGAGAGACGGTAGTAGCACTGTACTGTCGATTCTTAAGTAGTACGGAGTGCTAGCATTATCTACGTGGTGTGTTATCTATCCATATGAGTTGCACGTCGTCAGTGGCGGAGACAGGGGGACCAGCAAGGGCCCTGGCCCCCCCTAATACCACTGATTTGTTCCTTAATTTTTTGAACAGTGCAAATTTTAATTTGATTACTCTTACTGGCCCCCCCTAACACTGAAAATTTATGATTCCTGACTCCGCCCCTGCACGTCGTTGGATCGATCTTGCCCAGCATTGCCCATGGCTTTTGGGAAAGGCGTTCAGGCAGAATCCTGGGATTCGCTTCGCTAGCGAGAGCGAGCTTCTCCGGCTCTGGCTCCAAAGACGCGCGGGAGCCAAGACGAATTTTCAGGGAGCACTAGGGAAGATTACTTTCTTTTGTTTTCTTTTCTTCCCTTTTCTTTATCTATGGGTGTATTATTCAACTATTTTACAAATACGAATTTAAACTGAACAAAGTTAATAAATGACCCAACAAATATGTGCCATGGAAGTATATTCCGTGGTATATGTATTGGTATTAATTGGTTTGGTGTGAAGATATCGATATATTTATCAGTAAACTTGATTAAGCTTACAAAAGTTCTATCAGCTGTTTTTTATCTAAAGAAGTTCTATCAAATCAAATACTCGCTCCGTTCCATGATATGTGATTGATTCATTTTATATTTTACTAAATCATGGAGGGATTACGTCTTTACCTGTGATTCATAATAAGTGTGGCGGTTTTGAACTAACCCTGGTTTAAAATCCGAGGGAGTAACATTTTTTCATTGATAGAGTATATGAAATCAGGTACTGTAGCCTTTTGTTTTTCTTTTGAGAATTTTGTTATCAGCTTTGATGAAAACATGCGTGTGTTGCTCCCCTTTGAGCCTCGCAGCTACGGACCGTGGTTCATTCAAGGCAGGTGCTAGGCGTAGGTCGCCCTAGATAGCCCCATTTTAGGTCCCTCTACTCACCGTTAGATCTCCATCCGGCGTATAGAAATCAGCTCGGCGCAAGTTTATATTTTAGTCCCTCCGCTTTTCAGAAGTCAACCCGCACTACATAGGTCATCCACTTAAACGAAGGGGTATATCACTTTGTCCCCGAACTTCTAGATATTTATAGTAAGAACACCATTGTGGTGACAAAAATCGCCCGATGTACAAAAAAATATAGTATTGCAACAAAATATTGATTATTAAGACAAATTTCATGTCATGTGTACAAAAAATATATATATTATTGCAACAAATCATTGTGACATTTTCAATAAAAATGTTATGAAAGTGGGTAAACAACCATTTCTTTTTTCCTGGAGACTGTTGTGCAACAAAAATCACCAATAATTTTAACAAAACTATTTACGAAAAAATATTTTTATGGAAATTAAAATCCGGTAAGCAAGATTTTTGTTTTGCCACATATACCATTTTAACAAAAAAAACTATTTCAACAAAACACACAAGAGTTGACAAAAAAATGGTCGCGACAAATTGGAAAAGCACGTATAAACATTACGGTAAATGGAGGAACACCCAAAATTGTAAAATGCATAGAAACCTTACAACATCTTGCGTATGATTTCGTAATAAAAAATATGCATATTTGTTACAATTTGGAAGAAATAAACAACATAAAAAAGTTAGAACACAAACTTAAGCAACCGCCCCCAAAAAAATTAAAATCAACCGTGTGTAATGACAACACTTTTGTAGTTGTTTTATTACAAAATTATCGCATTTATGCAGTATTTAATGTCTAAAAAAAACTTTGCAAACAGCTTTAGCTAGCTATCAAGGCAGTTGAGCTGTTTTTTTTGTGAAGAATTGTTGTTGGGCTGCTTTCCCATTAAAATAAGGCCAGAAACTTGATATTGGGCCAAGAAACCTCAACTATGCACGCGCGGTTTTCTCAAAAAAAAAAACAACTATGCACGCGCGGAGAGCAACCCCTGTTTTCCTTCATTCAAGCCCTGCATCTTTTTTTTGGAATCATTCAAGCCCTTCATCTTAACTAGTGTATTGAAGCGCGTGCATGCCGCGCCCGTGGAGTAAATAAAATTTATATTTGTTAATTATAACTTTAATAGTTATTTAAGTTTGAAGTTCGTATCTGAAAGTCGTTTAGATTACAAAAATTGATGAATTTGGGTGCATCCAGTTTTTTTTTGGTAACTGAAGTAGAACGTGTTGTTTTGTGTGTATCCGAATATGTAACAATTTGGATTGTTGTTCTCCAAGTCCTATAGTTAACCAACAATAATGATTGTTGTAATTATTTTTATTTTATTTTCGGTGGATTGTAATGAGAAATTGTAATTATTTTTCATATTTATTTCTTGAGTAAGATTAGAATCTGCAGCTTATATTTGTTCAGTAATCTACGGTCCGGAAGATACAAATTCTGCATTTGCAAATAATAAATGTAGTCATCTAAAATCAGCAATGGGTTATTCTAAGAAGTTACATTAGTCAATGAATTTGTTTTTTGTTTAAATAAGAATTTGTTGATCCGATATTGGAGATGATTTTATATAAGCCATATTATTAATATGAAAAGATATAAGATGTGTTGTATTTAATTTTTTTCTAAAAGTCGTTAAACATGTTTGGGGATGCATTAGTTGTGAAGATATATTTTTTAGTAATTTTTGGTATCTGAAGTTACATTAGTCACTGAATTTGGTTTTTGATTAAATTAGAATTTGTTGATCTTAATATTGGAGATGGTTTTGTATAAGCCATATGATTAATATGAAAATATATAATACGTGTTCTAATTTAAAAAAAATAAAGTCGTTTAAACATGTATGAGGATGCATTAGTTATGAAGATATTTTTATTCTATATTTTTTGATTTTTTTTTTGTATTTTTTGATTTGCATGACAAAAGTTATAGTTTTTTTAATTTTTCTGGAATTGGAAAAGAGTCTGACAGATGGGCCCGCGCGCGTCACGCTGACGTCAGCCCTTAGTTTCTGGCGCGGGCGGCGGCGACCGTCTCGCGGCGGCGCAACGGCACCAGCTCTCGGGTTGTGGTTGTGCGGGTTCGACGGAGGACGCCGAGGTGCGTCGAATGAGCGGCGTGATAAACCGAATGGTCGCCGGAATTGTCGCCAGCGAGCGTTCCCACGGGGGCGGACGCAGAGGACGGCGGCGGCGAGACGCGACGTTTTCCCGGCGTCTCCGCCCTTCCGAGAGCGATTCCTTCGGCGAGGACGTTGAGCTAGCGGCGGCGGAGGTTGATGTCTGGCTGGATTCGGGCGAGGAGGCGCCCAGCGGCGGAGCTTTGCAGCGGCGGTGACAGTGATTTCGTCGCCGCAAGCGAGGGAGGAAGAGAGAGGGCAAATGCGGGCACATTTTTGTAGAAAAGTCCCCCTAGTTTTGTGTTTTCGCGTATAGGTCCTTAGCAGTTATGGGAAATGGACTGCGGGGCGCTGGTCTGATTTTTCAGATGTTTTTTTGCAAAAGAGGCGCGGTGACCGGAGGGACGGGTTACGTGGCGGCTTCCCATTGGCTATAAATAGGTATGAACAATATCAGGTGGGCTGAAATCGAGCGGACGCTGCGCGCCTTTATATATAGTAGGATGGCATTGAACGGGCAATGCGATTTTTGGTTTTTACACTTGGACAATGCGATTATGAGAATAAGCAGCACCAAGGTCTGTCCAGCTAATGAGACCTTAGCCGTAAGATAATACACCGAAGTTAATGACCGGTCAGAAAACACAACCCATGGCTCTTTACAACTAGAGAAGGGCACTGCAAGCGGCCAGAGCCAGCCATTCTAAACCCTAAACTCTAAGACCAACTTGACAACTCTGAGCGATTTTTCGTTTTGAAGTTGAACACGGCCACGTCAACATGAAGTTCGCCCATGGCAGATCGCGGCCATACATAGGTTCTTCGCCCATTGTTCCTAAAATATCAGAATGTATAGAGCCACAGAGGTTACATTCGCGCGTGTAAACCAAGAATACATTGCAGATGTGTGGTGTGATTTTGAACGTCATCCAAAGTCAGAGAAACATGCAGATGTCGTACCATAAATTGCTTGCTGGGGAAATCAGAAGTTAGAAAAGTTCCGTCCATTGTTGCTTCAAGTATTCGGCTCCTTCACATGCGTTATGACACAAGACCAAAGCTCATTATACGTGCACTGCATCAAGCTGGTAACAGATCAGTGCGACCTCTAGGGTGACCAACATGCGAACGTGCGATCTTTATTATGGAAAGAGAGATCAATCTTTGAAAAAACATGGCCAAACACACGCTGCTTTGGAGGGGAGACATATTTTCTCAGCATTTTACCAGGCCATCCTCTCTACTGGAGGAATCAGCAGGAGCAACTCGACTTCCACCATCAAGTTTTGCAGGTACTATGTATTTTTTCAAGCGCTTTGCAGGTACACATAATATTTTCTTGGCCCTTCTCCATGGCCATACTCTCCCTTAGAAGAATCAGCAGGAGCAACTCTTGCTGCATCATCTAGGGCATGTTTGGTAGCTCGGGTGAGTTGGGCCAAGCCATCTCACCTCATACATGTTGAGTTGGGCCAAGCTGAAGACATACAAGTGCACTTTGAGTTGGACCATATCCATTAAAAATGTACAATTAAGAATTAATTCTGAGACATATATATAGACTATACTTTAACAAATATCTTAATACCGGTTTATACTGTATCAACTTTAGATTAATTTATAGAAAATTCTAGAGTATATATCTTGACACTGTCTAATAAGTTGTATTATGGTTTAGCCAGAAAAACTTTGTCATCAAGACCCTAAAGAAAATAATAGGATTTAACATTTCTAACAAAGTAACAAACAGTAATAAAACCATTACAGAATCACTTTAACGATTTTCCTTGCCTCGTATATGCGTCTTATTCTAGACTCCTCAGCGTAGCCTCCTCATCATCGTATGCACAAAAATCACCCAAGATTTCGAACGGTTTATTTTTAAAACCGCGACAACGACTGAGTGTATGGCCTAGAGTGACCTCCTTTGTACTTCTAAGCATCAGTGGGGTGCTTGAGATCATCAGTGCATTGGGGAAACTAGCTTGTCTTGGAAACTAGTGGGAGTGCAGTAGTAATCCAAGACAAGCTAGTAGCCTTCACTCCCACTGTCATGAGGAGCAAGACTGTAGTGGACTCTCTGTCTGACATGTCGGCAATGTTATCTATCAACCACAAATTCCCGTCTCTCATGCCTTTAAGCACAAAGACGTCCTTAATCGTGGATTCCGTGAGGAAATATCATCCTTAATCATTAATAAATATGATTAAATCAAACTCTTATACTTAAATATGACATAATTTATTATAGATTATAATCTTATAGTATATATGTTCTCTTTTTTGGCATATGTTATACTTCTCAATATGTTGTCACAATTAACTTAACTCATTTATTTTAAATATATGTGTATTTTTCTTATATTATAATTTCCATAAAAAATGTACAATTAAGAATTATTTCTGAGATATATATATAGACTATACTTTAACAAATATATTAATACCGGCTTGTACTGTATCAACTTTAAACAAATTTATACAAAATTCTAGAGTATATATCTTCACACTGTCTAATAAGTTGTATTATGTTCAATAACCAATCCACAACACGTGCATTTTATTTACTTGATGTTAAAAAATAAACACTTAAACTAATAACCACTAATGATCAATTTTTTTATAGATTTCACAACTTTTGCACTCATTAGATTTGATCTATTAGGCTCATCGAAATGTGCTAGATTTAGTCTACACAACTTCTCATATATCTTTCTCAAATAGAACGTTTCACATAATATTCAAACTAAAAAATAGTTATTATATGTTCACTACGACATGTAGGGCTCTTACTGAAAAGAGACTAATTGTCTAGTTAAACTTTTCAATTTCAACCCGATTGTATTTTTTTCAAGCAAGACCAACTGATTTTTCCGTATGAGATGCATGGTTTTTCTTCGCAAACGGTTTCTTGTGAACACTTCCTTCTATTGACAAATAAAAAATTAATTAATTTTTTTTATGATATAATGGATAAATATACGATGATTGTGAGAACAACTCTATTATTTGGGATCCTACACTCTCGAGTACTGTGGTGGTTGTCATGATTGCCCGATGCCTACGTTAGACTCTTGACATGACCTTATTGATGCCAAGTGGAACAAGTGCCTCCATCACGGTAAGCACCTACGCCAATCATCTTATCGTCGAAATGTTGGCTGCACAATAGCATATTTGTGTGGTACGGCACTTGATGATACATCATTTGTTGGCTATTCATCGTTGTCGTTGGCATTGAAATGCTCATTCTCTTCATGTTGTAGCACCTGGAGCTGAATTGTGTCTTTATTTTATTTTAAAATATATTAATGTATGCATGTATTAATTTGGTTGGGCCCCTAGCACTCGGGGCCATGGCGGTCGAGGCTAGTCGGGCTCGTCGCGGAGGCGATGAACGCCGGCGAGGAGATGCGACAAACTCCTAGCATGTCAGCGAACTGCTGGATCGATGGCAGTGTTTAGAGAACGGGGAACAGTCGTGTTTCGGTGAGTGAATTAGGAATAGCATTTTTTCGACCTAGGCGACTAGGGGTTGGCGACTCTGTCAGCGACTCTGTCACCGGCGTGAGATCGAACGGGATTTCCTATTTCGACTGCTTCTCTGAATCGTGCGAGGGAAGACGAGGATAATAGGCGACCTGGATCCTAGCTGTTGGCAGGATTGAGGCGAGGCGAAGAGCTAGGGTTCTCATCGAGTTGCTCCGATCCGATCTGATGGCGTCTAGTTAGCGCTGGAAGTGAGACGAAGCGGGGGGGGGGGGTGATGAGGCTCTCGCGAGAGCTCTGAAGAACTTGGAGTTGAGAGAGGGGGAGCTGGACGATGTGCTCATCGGCCCCGATCAACTACAAGGACTGCGAAAGAAGGCGAGGTGGCTGGCGATGGCAAAGGTCCACACCAGGAAATCTGTCAGTCCCACGGCTGTCTTCGAGACGCTGCGAGGGGTGTGGGGTTTTGCGTATGATCCAGAGATGAGGGAGGTTGATGACAACCTATTCACCTTCAAGTTCTTCTGTCTCGGTGACTGGAACAAAGTCATGCAACAAGGTCCATGGTTGTTTAAGAAACTAGTGGTTCTTATCGCAGAATATGATGGACTAGGCAACCCGGCTGATGTTGTTTTAGATCGCACCGCGGTGTGGGCACAGATTCATGCAATACCCGAGCTATACCGTGTCCAAGAGGTTGTCGATCAGCCGGCGAGGAGAATTGGTAAGGTTCATAGTGTTGAGATGAAACCGGCATGCTGGTTGGAGGGAGACTATGTGAGGGTTCGTGCTAGTATTGATGTGAGGAGCCCTCTTATCCGTTTTGCGCCACTCAATGTTGTAGAGAATGACATACTACTTCTTAATGTTAAGTATGAGAAGATCAGGTACTTTTGTGATGTGTGTGGTGTTATGGGCCATGATATGGAGGAGTGTAGTGATGGTGTGCATGATCAGAGCTCAATCCAATATGGCAAATGGCTATTAGCTAAAAGAAGGACAATAACACCGCAATTCGGTCCTCGTGCACCAATGGCTGGAAGAATGGGCGGGCGCGGGAGAGGAGGAATGACCTACGACTGCAAACGGCCATTAGGGGATCTAGAGGAGAGTGATGACTGGATGATACAGCAACTAGCCCCCTGAAAAGGCCAGCAGATGATATGGATGAAGATGGTGCTCAGGATAATATGGACGGGAAGATCAGTGTCTCGAAGAAGTTACAGTTTGAAAACCAAGGAATAGAAACAAACGAGAGAGAGGTAACTGGGCTCGAGCTTACTACGACTACAAAGTCAGGAGGCTTGGTGCCTCCAAAACCAGCAAGCTATATTCCACCGAGGGAAAAGAAGAGACCGAAGAAGGCAGGAGAGGAGAATGGTTCGACATCAAATGATAGCACATCGGTGGCTCCCCGTGGGGGAGACCGCCGGGAACAATGAATCTCTTGAGTTTGAACTGTCGGGGGTGCGGGCGACCCGAGACAGTTCAAGAAATTAGCAACTTAATTAAGTTGCATCACCCGGCTTTGGTCTTTCTCTTGGAGACCAAACTGTCTGCTACGAGAGCGTAAGATTTGAGGTGTCGGTTTGGGTTTCAGCATGCTTATGCTGTTAAGTGTGAGGGTTTAAGTAGTGGTTTGGTTCTGTTCTGGAATAATGACTTGTGGTTACTTTGAAGTCTTTCAGCAGATCACATATTGATGTTCTAGTTCGTAACTCCTGCTTGGGCGACTTGGAGTGGAGGTTTACGGGATTTAACGGTGACCCGGTTAGATCTCGGAGGAGATTAAGTTGGGAATTGCTGGAATTTCTTAGAGGACAATTTGATAACCCTTGGCTATGTGCTGGGGACTTTAATGAAGTGCTTCATTCCGACGAACAGTATGGGGGAAATCTACGGGAGGAGTGGACGACTGAAGGCTTTAGGGATGCAGTGGATATGTGTCGTTTTATTGATTTGGGATATTCAGGTCTGCCTTTTACTTGGGATAACCGACAACAGGGTATAAGAAATAATAAAGTTCGGTTAGATCGCGGCCTTGGAGATGAAAGTTTCATGGACAGGTTTGGTAATACGGAGGTAACACATATTCAGACTACACAATCAGATCACTGTGCTTTACTGATACATATTGTTGGTTCGCTAGATGGTCAAGGCATAGGCGGCCCTAAACCATTTAGATTTGAGAATGCATGGACGAGGCATGCAAATTATAGGATGACCGTGGAGGATGCCTGGATTCCGACTTCTGGGGACCTAAATTCAATTTTGGATGCTCTTATTGGAGTAAGAAAAAGGCTGTAGACTTGGAGCCGTGATGAGTTTGGTAATGTTCGCAAACAACTAAAGAATATGAGAGAAAGATTGGAGGAGCTGAGATCTCAGTCTACCTGTTCTGGACCTTCACAAGAGGAGAAAACATTGATGCACCGTATCTCAGAGCTGCTGGCTCGAGAGGAGGCCATAGCGAAGCAGCGGTCACGCATCCAGTGGGTAAAAGAAGGAGACCGAAATACATCCTTCTTTCATGCGAAAGCAAAAGAGCGGGCGAGGCAAAATAAGATTAAATCTCTCCGTCTTGATAATGGGACGACGATCAAGTCACAACCAGAATTAGAAAGTGCTGCGATTAATTTCTATCGGGCCTTGTTTACAGCCCGCGGTGATGTTAACCTGAATCTGGTTACAGAAGTAGTTCAGAGAAAAGTGGATGATTTGATGAATGATAAATTGTGTGCACCACTGTCAGATGCAGAGATAGAAGCAGCCCTTTTTATGATGCATCCGAACAAATCGCCGGGGTCGGACGGTTTTACTGCTGGTATTTACATTAGACATTGGAATGTGCTTAAGCAACCTGTTTGCAACGCTATTAAGATATTTTTTGATACAGGTGTGATGCCGGAGGAGGCGAATAAAACGGTGCTGGTTTTAATACCCAAGGTTAAAGATGCCAAGAGCCTATCTCAATACAGACCGATATCTCTGTGTAATGTGCTCTATAAAATAGCTTCGTAAGTTTTGGCTTTACGGCTACGACCTATTCTTAAGGAGATCATATCGGAGGAACAAAGCGTGTTCGTTCCAGGGAGACTAATTACGGATAATGTGCTAACGGCTTATGAGTGCATCCATTACTAGAAGCAGAAGAAAGGTAAATCTGGGGCATGTGCAATTAAATTGGATATTGTTGGGGATATATCAACTAGGGGTATCTCCAGCATGGATCAATCCGGCTAGTCCAGGGTGGCCCAAGGGTGGTAAGGTTGAAGCCTGCCGGGCGGCCCAGATAGCTGACGTACAAGAAAGTAGGCGGACGGTCCAAGGAAGGCGGAAGGCCAAATCCCATCAAGCCCACCAAGTCCAAGACGGAAGGCGGCAACTAAGCCGACTAGGTCTAGGACTCTGATTACTTGTCGGACAAGTACTTGCCTTATATCCTGGGGTCTGGCCGCCTATATAAGCCGGCCACCGGGAGGCCTTTAGGGCCAAGTTGATCAACGCATCATACACATTGTAATCTGTTCACGGCTATTGCCTCATAGTGAATTATAGCAGCACGTAGGATCTCACCACCTCTGCGGGATCTGAAGCTGGGTAAACTCGCTGTGTTCAATCCCGTCCTCGACGACACCAACTTTCTTCCCCACAACCCATACGTAGGCTAGAGGACCCCCGTCTCCTATCAATTATGCCGATACCACGACAGTTGGCGCCCACCGTGGGGCATAAGGTTCCTGGCCTTACGTTCCAGGCAGGAACACTTGGTGGCGTGGGCAAGCAGATCGCCGTCGGCCGCATCACAAGGTATGGCGGCCACAACTACGTCAACTCGGATGAGTCCTGGCTCCCGGTGGACGACTACCTTATCGGATGCGCAATCGTACCGATCGGAGGGATCGACGTCTTCATTGGGTACACGCCAGAGGCGTACGGCCTACCACGTTTCTACTACCCCACCCACCAACCCTTCGACCAAGCAGTGGACCGACAAGATGGATCTGAATCCGCCTTCTCCCAGGAGTCGGCCGAATCTGATTTCCACTTCGTCGGAGTTGTCGGATTGGGATCCGAATCCCAGCCGGAAAACAACGATCCTGAATCAATCCTTCCTGCTCTCCAGGAGGATGCGATGTCAGATGCCGGATCCAGATCTACAGTTCAAGTCAACGTAGACTCTGACTCTGATGATGACGCTAGTCTCTTCGAAGAGAAGATCAAAAGCCGCTTTTCCAGTGATAATCCGGCTCCTTCAGAGGGCACAACGGATACTGATATGCCTGACAAGCTGGCTATGATGGTTGTCATTGGTCACGAGTCAACCCCAGTTGCTTCTGAAACGTAAAACAAGCCGGTGGAAGATGCCAGCGACACCACTGCCGGTCAACTCATTGAAGGTTCCGACAAGGCGGTAGCAGCAAACCCACGGATTTGCTCTCCGTCATCAAGGAAGTAGAAGAGATTATGCACACTCCGGTGAACAAGGACACCCCACTCGACGAAGTGGAAGAGCTTAGGATTAACATGCTTAAACACTCTGACTTCCTGCGCAAAAGAGAGGAGCATGTTGAGAGCCTTGCAAAGAAGATCGAAGAGGAAAAGAAAAGGCGCAAGAAGGCGGTAGGAAGGAGGGGGACCAAGCGCAAAAGAGACATCGACGATCCGTTCGAACAAACAAGACGGCCTTGGAATATTGAGCAGCTACGTCCTTTCTACACTTAGCAATTTATAATTGTAATAAGTTATATATGATTATGAAATAAAAGTCTATGGTTCCTCATCTGTGTTGAGAAGCATGCCATCTTTTGTCCTTTCTTACAGTCATATATCCCCTATGCATCTAAGTTACCTATTTTCTAGCTCCGTGCAAAGGTTCAAACTGGTAGATACTTGCAGCTTTCGAGCCAACCCAAAGCAAAAATCAACTTTTTGCGCCGCCTAATTCCTTTACCTCTGATTACCTATATGTGGTTCGCCTAGTAGTATGTCTTTGGCACCAACATGTTGGCTTTGGTTTCTGATTCTAAACTCATGGTTTAGCCCTGGTTGTTTCAGCTAAAATTCCCGGCTGAGGTTCGCCAAAATACAAACAGTCAAGCATATAAGTCAGGGTAAAATTAAGTCGGGCCATATAAAATAAGGCAAAGTAAAACTTGTCAGCTAGCTTCCCGCCTAGCAGAGCAACTCCAAAAGTATATACAAATATAACAAATTGAGTTTGTACTGTTTCAGGGGCAGGAAAGGGCTGGCCGTCAAGTTGGAAAAAAGATAGGCAAAGGAAACTACAGTCCGAGGGGCGCCTATATTAGGCTTGGGGGCTGACAACTTCAGCCCCAGAACTATCACTCCCCTCCGCCTCGGCCGTACCAGCAGCTCCAGCTTCTCCAGCAGGCACAGGATGGCGCTGGTAGAAGATCGAAGTGTCAACCATGTCGACAACATGCGTGGCAAAGCCGGCAACACTGTCCAACACAGCGGTCGGCTCGACCTCGCTGCCGTCTTCATAAGTAGACGGCATGCCTTCGGTGACGGCTTCTATCTCCGCCTCGGGATAGTGCGCCATGAATAGTCCAAGCGCAGTCTTGGCACCACCCCGTGCCGCCGATTTCAGTGAGCTCTTATGTAGCTTGGTATCTTGCTCCAGCATGGTGGGCATATCGCTGAACTCGGACGGCTCCTGGCTACCGGAGGAGATGAAGAACTTGGCGGCAAACCGCTTGGACGCCGCCAATGTCTCGGTGATCAGCTCACCCAGACGCGCAAGGCGATCTAGGCGGGGGCTGACAGCCTTGTCGTCGCTTAAACCGGCAGCAGCTGTATCAAAAATAAAAACGTCAGTTCAGCTCAGGCTAAATTTTATGACGGAAAATTAAGAGTGAGAAATTACCAAGGACCGAGTTATGGAAGGCGGACAGCTCAATCATATGAGCTGCCACCGCGTCCTCAATAGTTTGGGCGTGAGAAGTCTGCTTGGATATCTCCTCAGCAGTCGTCTTCTCCGTCTCAGCCAATTTCTTGCGCATGCTATCCAGCTCCCCAGTAAGCTGGATAGATTCCTACGCAAATTTCAGCTGCTGGGCCTCCAGCTCCTTCCGATGCTCCTCCTTCATCAACAAATTGGCGTCCGCCAGATCGGAAGCTTCATTCATAATAGCTTGCATATCAGTGGACGCCTTCAATATATCATGGGCGTGATCTAGCAGTTCTACAATATGGATTCACTAGCTAAACGATTGGCGGCAACGAAAATTGAAAAATGACAGAAGGCAAAAAGGAATAATTCTACCTTCGTCTTTTTGCGGTCCGCCTCCAATTCGGCAATCCGCAAGTCCTTGGCTTCGCATTCCTTCTTCAGATCGCGGCACCGCTGATTTATCTCAAATCGAGAGGAGATAAGCTCAACGTTGGCGGACAGGAGGCTCTGCAGGCAAGGACAAAGGCATATAGCATATCGTCAAAAAACCACTAAGCCGGCAGTCAATGCTCTCGACTTGCCATCTAAGTGCTCGGGGGGAAGATTATGAATTGCCACAAAGTTAGAAAAACTTACAGACATGTCGCCCTGCAAGTCGGCAAAGGCCTGGGAGGCGAAGATGGCGAAAGCCAGGGTGGACTCCTTGGCCTCCTTAAAAGTGGACCAAGGGTCCCTAACTCTGCCGCCTCCTGCAGCCGGGGCTGCCCTCTGAGTCCCGCCGGCAACCACCTCCAGTAGCTCCTCCTTGGCGGCGCGCGATTGAACGGCTTCTTTGGCCGTAGCCTCAGCCGAGGGAAGGGGAATGCTGGGTGCGCGGCCAGGGGAGGAGGTCCTTGCCGGCGGACCGGAAGCCGAAGCCTGGGGCTGGCGGCGAGCATCGCTCATAAAGCCGCCGGCCCGGGGCTGGGGAGTTGACGGCATGGTAGCAGGCGAGCTACCTTGAGGCCGCCTTCCCCTGGAAAGGAGCCTGGTCGGCAACCTGGAAGTTGCCACCCGTTCCCTGTCAATAAAGCAAGCACAGTCAGATGAATGCCAGTAATAGAGGAACTCGACGACTATTTAAGGCGGAAATGAGTACCTTCGGGGGATGTTAATCCCCACGTTCTCGTCGAGATCGACGAGCACCGGCTCTGTAGCCGATGCGGTCCGTTTCTTCCTCTCGGCATTGACCGTAGAGGAAGCAGCGTCGGACGCCTTGCGCTTCTTGGTTTTCCCGGCTTACGACTCGTAGAAGTCAGGAGCCAGGTCATCCTTCCTCAGGGCAGAGAGCTGAGAAAAAAGGCAAGTGTTAATAGGACTCTAGTTAGCCGGCTAAAGCTGTCAAAGAAGGGTAATAAGCATGATATCTACCTCGAGGGGAGGGTTGTCGTGGGTGTGCATGGGCACGCCTTCCGCCGCCTTCACCAACCCTGCTTTGACAAGGCTGCGAAGTCAGAACGCCAGGTCGGCGGTTGGTAACCCTTCTTCGCTTACGCGAAGAGAGGCTGTGGCAGTAGGCGAATACTGACACATCTTGTGCGGGCTGTACCGCAGGGGCAGTATCTACCGGCTAAGCCAGCAGATGACGGTGTCCACCCCATCCAGCAAGGGGGGAGACATCATGCGGGTGAGGAACTCGATCCGCCTTTGAATAAGGCGGAGCTCCTCGTCAACTTGGGCACCGCCTCGTCCCAGCATGGTCTGGGCATAGGCGGCGCGTTGACAAAGTCCGAGACCCAAATTGGCGCCCCGGTGCTGCCATGTCTTGGAAGTAGAAGAAGGTGGATGTCCAGCCCTTGACGGACTCGATGTATGGTATCTTGGGATACCATTGGCGTCCTTGGCGGCCGTTGAAAGTGACACTGCTGCAGGTCGCCAGTCCGCCGTCCGGCACAGTCTGGCACCGACAACGGAAGCAATATCTGAAGAAGTTTAAACTAGGCCTAATACCTAGGTAACCCTCAAAAAGAGCTGTGAAGCCGGCTAAGACTAGAATGCTATTGGGCGCTATATTATGGGGCTGGAGCCCATAGTGATCTAACACCTCGCTAAAGAAGGCGGAAGGCGGTAGCGCCATTCCCCTAACTAAATGGGAGGTGAGGATTACCCGCTCCCCGGCTTTCGGAGCCGGGATGACGTCCCCGAAGGCGGATCTCCATTGGCAGTCCTCCCGGGTTGGGAGGTAGCCGACGGCCTCCAAGTCTTGGAGTGCCTCTTCGTCGACTATGGAAGGAAGCCAATAGCGTGACCAGAGGCCAGCTGCTTCCTCCTCCTCGTCGGCGGGTGCGCCTCTCGCCGCTATCGCCGCAGCGGAGGATGAAGGAGCAGAGGAGACCGCCGCCTGGGCGCGCGCGGTGGGAGTTTGAGAGGCGAAGGTGGCGACATTTCGCGTCGCCACCGTCGCGAGGCGCAACGTTGCGCCGCCCATCGCCGTCGCGGAGGGGATTTCGGTCGCCGGGCCGCCGGACGCTGCGGAAGGGGTATTCTGGCCGGTGGACATCGCCGTATGCGAAGGTCGTTGGAGAAGAATGCTCGCCGGAGTTCGCTTGGAGAAAAGAGCGGGAGAGTGGGAGAGCAAGGGGCCGGGAAGAGCAGGAGCAGGGGTGAAGAAATGAACCGCTCAGCTCCCTATTTATAGGTCCAGGCATTGCTTCCTGTGCAACAGCGCCGTTAGTCGGACACGTGTCCAACATCCGCTGCAACGCATGATCGCACGATCTCCACGCGTCCTCTTTTCCCGCGATTTGTGATCATGACAAGATTTTCGCTTCAGCCGGTTTCAAACTGTCGTGAGCCGCCTGGCGATGTCCGTCAAGAAATATGCTCGGCGAAGTTTCGATTATCCGTCTTTTCTCATGTTGGATAAAGGCGGCCGTGTGCCAACATCGGGATACATGTGCCCCTATTGTTTTTCAGAATGGTTCAAGTCCTGTAGCCGCCAACATTGACGAATGAAGTATCAAGAAGAAGCCGCCGCCTGGAGAACTTCAACCTTTCTGGGGGCTAATGTTGGGGATATATCAACTAGGGGTATCTCCAGCATGGATCAATCCGGCTAGTCCAGGGTGGCCCAAGGGTGGTAAGGCTGAAACCTGCCGGGCGGCCCAGATAGCTGACGTATAAGGAAGTAGGCGGACGGTCCAAGGAAGGCGGAAGGCCAAAGCCCATCAAGCCCACCAAGTCCAAGACGGAAGGCGGCAACTAAGCCGACTAGGTCTAGGACTCTGATTACTTGCCGGACAAGTACTTGCCTTGTATCCTGGGGTCTGGCCGCCTATATAAGGCAGCCACCGGGAGGCCTTTAGGGCCAAGCTGATCAACGCATCATACACATTGTAACATGTTCACGGCTATTGCCTCATAGTGAATTATAGCAGCACATAGGATCTCACCACCGTTGCGGGATCTGAAGCTGGGTAAAGTCGCCGTGTTCAATCCCGTCCTCGACGTCACCAACCTTCTTCCCCACAATCCATACGTAGGCTAGAGGACCCCCGTCTCCTATAAATTATGCCGATACCACGACAGATATGGCCAAGGCCTATGATCGTGTTGAGTGGATTTATTTGAGGAGGATTATGGAGAAGATGGGGTTTGCACCTTTTTGGATTAACAGAATCACGGCATGCGTTGAAACAGTGACCTTCTCAGTCCGTGTTAATGGCGTATTCTCCGAGACGTTTAAGCCTTCGAGAGGCATTAGACAGGGGGACCCGATCAGCCCTTATTTATTTTTACTATGCTCGGAAGGACTAACAAGTCTGTTAAAATATGTTGGTGCAGGTCATCTCACGCGAGGAGTTAGAGTGGGGATTTATGCCCCCTGGATATCCCACCTTTTATTCGCGGATGATTGTATTGTGTTTACTCAAGCTTCATCGACGGGAGCCCAACGGATTAACGAGATTCTGGAGCGTTGCCATATAGGATCGGGTCAGTTGGTAAACAAGACCAAATCTGCTATTTTTTCAGTGCCAATTGTTCGACTGAAACGAAACAGGAAGTTCACACAGCAGCCGATATATCTGATGAAGCTTTAGTGGATAAATATTTGGGGCTTCCGACAGCGCTTGGGAGGTCCACCGATGAACAATTTGAAGGAATTTTGACTAAGATTAAAAGGTTAGTCAATGGTTGGGTACCTCAGCATTTGAATAGCGCAGGGAGAGAGGTGTTGATTAAGGCTATATGTCAGGCAATACCGACATACTCAATGAGTTGCTTTAGGCTATCCAAAAAACTGTTGAAGAAGATAACAAGCATCATTGCTCGGTTTTGGTGGGGTGGTGATGAGAAGAAAAGCAAGATGCATTGGCGCAAATGGAAGGATATCGCAATTCCGAAAGGAGATGGTGGGATGGGCTTTAGAGACCTTGAGCAGTTTAACCAGGCTATGTTAGCAAAGCAAGGTTGACGGCTACTTACGAATCCCAACTCTTTATGTGCTAGAGTGCTGAAAGGAAAATATTACCCCTCATGTGATTTTATGTCTGCTACAAGGAAGAAGGGGTCATCACACACATGGCGAGCAATACTCCATGGACGAGATGCTCTGAAACTCAGAATTATCAAGAGGGTTGGCGATGGTACTTCTATTAATGCATGGACCGATCCTTGGATTCCTGATAATTTTAGCAAAATGCCATTGGTAAACAAGGATGACAGTACTATTTCAACGGTGGCAGATTTGTTAGAACCGGTTACAGGAGGGTGGAATGAAGAGAAAATCTATAAGAACTTTATCTACACTGATGCGGAAGCAATTCTAAGAATTCCAGTTGGTAAGGTGATGGAAGATACGTGGGCATGGCAGCCGGAAAAGCTTGGATTCTTTTCGGTCCGGTCATCTTACAAAAGCTTTGGAAGATCTCAGTTCCCCCCAAAGTACACAATTTCTGGTGGCGTGTTATCCATAATTTTGTGCCTACCAGAGGCAGATCGGCATATTGAGAAGATCAATTTATGTGAGGCCTGTGGAGACAAGGAATCAATATTTCATGCCCTTTTCAAGTGTTTTTTAGTAAAGGGAATTTTATTAATCTCAGCCTCTGCATCGATTGATGCACACAGCTGCAAAACTCTTTTGGACGGAAATCAAAAGTGCTAGCGGTACAAAGATACCTGATTTACATCCTAGCTCATGGGTGATGGACATGGTTGATGATCGTATAGTGGCCAGCAAGGATTGTTGTATAATTTTATGTGGCTCGTGGGCCGTATGGATGGAGAGGAACGCGAGGCTCCATGGCGAGTCATCACGGACGGTCAGCCAATCTGTTAAATGGGCTTGCGACGTGGTGTTTGATCTAGCCTCCACGGGAAAGGAAAGCAAGGGGACTATTACAAAAGTGAAACCTTGGTGGTGCCCTCCTCCGGTGGGCAAACTGAAAATCAACGTTGATGCATCTTTCTCGGAGGAGCTACACCAAGGTGGGACAGGGATTGGAATGCGCGATCATGAAGGTAAATTAATTCGTGCACAAGCGATCTGGTATGCAACAGCGGCGAGCGCCTTAGTGATGGAGACTTACGCTGTTCGGGATGGAGTCCATATTGCACTTGATCATGGTCTACAAGATGTTGTGATTGAAACTGATGCTAAGCAATTGGTGGAAATTTGGAAGTCCTCTAGTTATGATCGTTTTGAGGTACTCCCTCCGTCCAGGTGTATAAGGCACAATTTGAAAACCAGGTTGTCCTCTTTTATTAGGCGCAAAAATGATATTAACTCCTCCTTTTAACCAGGTTTTCGGCTATATTTAGGCATTTTGGCATACAAATTCACACGTTTAAACATTTTACATACAAATTCACACGTTGAAAGTGTATTCTATGTACTCCCAAGTTTTGGTGACTAATGACAACACAAAAAGTATTCTAATGTTTGTGATGAAGCATGCAGGCTATTTTACAGGTTGACTGTCAAAGAGGAATACTTAGGTTGCCTAAATATCATTTCAATTGCACCTGGTATTTGTTCAGGAATTCAGTCAGGAGATTTCCGGGAAACTTATTTTTCACTAAGTCTGAATTCAAATGCGTACTGACTCCAAAACAATTTTAGCCGGAAATCCTCTTGGAGATTTCCGGCGCTCGGAGATTTCCGAGCCCCAATCCGGAGATCTCCGAGTGTCAGAGGAATTTCGACAAAGTCAAGAAGTCCAACCAGTACTGATCCAGTTTCTTGCTCAACCGGAAATTGCACCGGAAATTTCCGGGGTCCGGAGATCTCCGGTCCTCAACCCGGAGATTTCCGGGCTGGCGGCTGTGCAACGGGCAGATTTTGAGGAGGGGTATAAATACCCCTCCACCTACCTCCAGCTTCCTAAGCTTCAAGATTTTCTCTCTCCTTCATTGGTGCTGAAGCTCGTTTCTCCCGGATCTCTCAATCTAGCCACTCAAATCCGTTGATACTTGGGGATCTGAGGGAGAAGCCACCGATCTACATCTCCACCGAAGCGATTTGACTTTCCCCCTCTATTTCTTGAGGGGCAACGAATCTAGGGTTCCTTTGTGGACAGCTAGGTTCAACCTTGTGTAATTTGATCCTTTGTGGATTCCTTTGTGGAAGTGACCTGTTGTGGTCGTTCTGAGAGCCCCCAATTCAGTTGTGGGTGTGTGCCTCACGAATTTGTACGGGACTTTCTCCGCCCTTAAAGGAGTCCTTAGTGGAAGTGTGGATTCGCACCTTTGTGGTCGAATTCACAGGAGAATAGGGTGAGGCCTTTGTGGCGTTGAGCAAACCTTTGTGGTAGCTCACACCTCTCCAACGAGACGTACACCTATGTGGTGGAACTCGGGATAAAACCTTTGTCTTCGAGTCCCTACGGTTGTTTCGTTCCTCTCTCCTTTACCGCATCTTTATTTCCTGTACTTGCCTAGTTTCCTTGTAGTTTGTCACTTGTATCATCTAGTTGCACATCTAGACAATTTACTTTCCGCTAGCCTAAAAACTGAAAAAGAGATAAAAATTGGTCACCACCTATTCACCCCCCCCCCCCCTCTAGGTGGTCAACTGCCGTTCAATTGGTATCAGAGCCAGGTTGTCTCTTATAAGCTTCACCGCTTGAGACCAACCTTGGACAATGCAAGTTGACCCAAAAGAGGGTTCCGAAACGGACGCCGCGACTTTGGCGGCAATGCAAGAGAAAGGTGCCACTATGGCCGATATCAACTCTTTGGAAACAAAGTTGACATCGTCTATACAAACCGAGTTCAAGAAGTTTCATGATATGCTTGAGTCTCTCAAGACATCTAAAGAAACCTCTCTTGCATTGCCCACAAAGCCTCCGGTGCTTCCGGGCATTACTCTTGATGTGGACCCCGAATTGATAAAGGGAAAGCAATTGCCTTTGGATGGGAAGGGTGATGCTAGTAGTTCCTCAACCCATCAAAACACTCCATCATCCAATGATGAAGTGCCTAAAGGCTACAACGCCACTCCTCCCCCATCCCAATACCATACCCCCGATCCCATTATTCCTCACCCGCAAGTTTCTCATAGGGGTGATCCCCCATTGCTTAAAGATTATACCTTTTCTCAATGGCAATACATGATGAAGTCTCATGTTTGCAGCTCTTCAATCGAGTTGTGGCGCATCATTCAAGTTGGATACAAGCCGCATGATCCGACCAACCTAACAAGAAGAGAAGTGGTGGAGGCTCAACTTGATGCCACCGCTCTCTACATGATCCAAAAGGCGGTTGGGAACAAGGACATGGCTCGCATTCAACATCTCACCACCGCCAAGGAGACATGGGATGGTCTATCCGAGTTGTTCGTTGGAAATGATAGCATGAGAAGGAACCGCTATGACTCTTTGAGTAATGAAGCCGAGGGCTTTTTCAAGCTTGATGGTGAAGACCATGAGATGATGTATCAAAGATTGGTGACCATAGCCACAAACTTTCGAGAAGTGGGTGCCTCTCACATTGATGATGCTTGGATCAAAAGGAAGTATGTTAGCTCTATGATGGCTTGTGAGCCTACCGACGTCAAGAGTCTTCAAGGAAGACACAACTATCATCTCATGACATCTAATGAGGTTATGCAAGAGATGGCCGCATACAAGGTGGCCACTAACAATGCTCAAGATGCAAGGGCAAGGGCTCTTGGAATGCAAAGAGGCACAACCAACCTTGCTTTGAAGGCTACCGTTGAGGAAGACAACGATGATGATGATCTTGGAAGCTTTGCCGCCATGTCCGAGGAAGCACTCAAGATTGCTTACAATGACCATCTCGCTCTTGCGGCTCGCACCTTTTGGAACAATCCCTCAAGAGGCAAGATGCGTTTTGACAAGAATGCACCTCAAGCCGATAGGGTCTCACCCTCCAAGTCAAGGACATGTTACAATTGTCAAGACAAGTTCCATTTCGTTGCCGAGTGCCCTTATGAGAAAAGAGAAGAGCATGGTGGACGTCTAGTGCTCAAGGACAAAACCAAGATGCCTCACAAGAAGGCCTATGGAAAGAAGAGGCCTTTTAACAAGAAGCCTCGCATCATGTTGTTGACTCAAGAGGAGTATCCCACCGATGATGAAGAGTCGGAGGAAGAAACCCCAAATGAAGTGGCGGCCCTTGCCACCACCTCGACAACTATCATCTCTCCATCAACGACAAGAACTCCTTCAACTACGACAAGCTCTTCATCGTCTCTATTCACAACGCCTAACGAGAACTCCATCACCAAGAGCTCAAAGTGTCTTATGGCAAAGGCGTCGGAGGTACCTTCATCCTCCTCCTCTCTCATGAATGAAATGAATGAGCTTGATGATGCCTCTAGCTTTCAAATCAAGCAAGAGCTTGTGGCGTTCGACTCCTTTATCACTAACTTGCAAGGTGATAGCAAGAAACATGTTGGTGCCCTCATGGTTCGAATTGGTGAGCTAGAGCATCTCAATGAAGAGAAGGGTAAGATAGAAAGAGAAGACGATATTTCTCTATCTTATTTGAAGTCCTCTCTTGAGGAGATTGAAGAGTCTCATGCTCGTCTTGAGGAGCAACTTGAAACTATTGAGGAAACTCATAACTCCTCACATGCTAAGCTCATTAAGGATCGTGATATGTACTTTGCTAAATTCAAGGTGGCTCAACAAGATAAAGCCGAATTTGCGGTTGGGCATGTTCGACTCATTGAGGACATGGAAAAGCTCGTCATAGCTCACAAAGCTTTGGAGAGTGAACATGCTCTTCTAAAAGAGTCGTATGCCCAACTTCAAACTCGGCTAACTAACCTTGATTCTCTTAGCATCTCTACCTCTAAGTGTTCTTGTGATAATGCTAATCTTGTGAAGGAGAATGCTAGGTTGAAGAGTGAGATGACTAAGGCCGCCACATCCAAGATCATCCTTCTTAAAGGTAAACAAGTTGTTGAGACTCCCATCGTGGAGCCTCACACTCGACAAGGAAAGGAAGCTCTTGGATATGTGCCTCCCATCAAGATGAATGCCAAGAAGGGCATTCCCAAGAGCATCAAACCCATTCAAGCCAAGAAGGCCGACTCCATTCAATCCAAGGAAGGTCTTGCGAGTAGGAATGTCACAAGGGGCAAACCTACTCGTAAAGATCACGCCGGGGACAACAACCCTAACTATGCTTTATATGTCGATTATTATGGGAATGTTTGTGCTCGTTACATTGGACCCTACTATGGTTTTATTTCATATGCTATTTGGGTTCCTAAATCTCTTGTCGCTAACCATAAAGCACCCATTGTGAAGCAATGGGTTGCTAAATGCAAGAATTAATCTCTTGTAGGATCTTGCTCCCGGTGGTTCAAAATGGATAATTGATAGTGGATGTACAAGTCATATGACCGGGAGCAAAGAACTTGTTACGGAGTTGAAACCTAATGAAGATCAAGTAACCGTAACTTTTGGTGACTTATCAAGGTCTAAGGTAACCGGGTTTGGCAAAGTGGTAGTTGCCCCCGACATTTCTCTTGTCAATGTCATGCTTGTTGAATCTCTTGGCTATAATTTGTTATCGGTTCGTGCCTTAACAAAGATGGGGATCTCTCCCTTCTTTGATAAGGACATTGTGGTCCTCTTGTGGAGCATGTCGCTAAGAGTGGCTTTCGTGGGACACGTGGAGCATGAGCTCTATGTGGTGGACTTCTCCGGAGCCACCACTTCTCAAGCCATGTGTCTCTTCGGAAAAGCCGACGTGGGTTGGCTTTGGCATCGCCGACTAGCTCACGTAAACATGCGTACTTTGCAAAGTCTTCACAAGGGTGGCCACATTCTTGGACTAAAAGATCATGTTTCCTTTTCAAGGGATCGAATTTGTAGAGCTTGTGTGGAAGGTAAGATGCATGACATTCCTCATCCAAGCAAGACCATCATATCGTCATCCCGGATTTTGGAACTCCTTCATGTTGATCTATTTGGACCAATTCCGGAGATAAATCTTGGTGGCAAGAAATATTGCCCCGTGATTGTTGATGACTATTCAAGATATACTTGGGTCTATTTCTTCAAGACCAAGGATGAAACTCAACAAATCTTCATCGACTTCTCAAAGGAAGTTCAACGCCAATATGACCTTCCCATTTTGGTTATTCTTAATGACAATGGGTCGGAATTCAAGAACTACACTCTTAACGATTTTCTTAGTGAAGAAGGCATTCGTCATCAATATTCCGTTGCTTACACTCCTCAACAAAATGGCGTTGCCGAAAGAAAGAACCGGACTCTCATCGATATGGCGAGATCTATGTTGGCGGAGTTCAAGTCTCCCATCAACTTTTGGGCGGAGGCTATTTCCACCGCTTGTCACTCATCTAATCGCCTCTACTTTCGCAAAGGTTTGAAGAAGACTCCATATGAGATCCTCACCGGCAATAAACCCAACATTGGCTACTTCCGAGTGTTTGGATGTAAGTGCTATTATCTAGTCAAGGGTGTCCGGTTGGGTAAGTTTCACTCTAAGTCTCTTGAGGGGATCTTTGTCGGTTATGGTAGCGAGTCCCACACTTATAGAGTCTTTGATAAATCCTCCCGGATTATCATAGAGTCTTGTAGTGTGGAATTCGATGAAAATGATGGCTCCCAAGTGGATCAAGTTGGTGTTTGTGATGTAGGTGATGAACAACCTTTTGATGCTATTAAGAAGATGGGGGTGGGATTTCTACGCCCAATTGAAGTCCATGAAGAAGTTGTTCAAGATGATTCAAGTTCTCCCATCAAGGAAACCTCACCATCACAAGAACCACAAGGTGGATCACCCATAGAAAATGATGATTCCCCTGAAGAACAATCTCAAGATCCTCCTCAACAAGGGCATGCTATTTCTTCTCAAGATGAAGCTCATGATGAATCTCAACAAGATCTTCATCAACAAAAAGATCATGCCTCCTCCACCAAGATTATCGAAGCCAACTCCACTTCTCCAAGTTCTACTCAAGGGCAAGATCATCCTTCTCCACCTCATGAAAAGACTTCTCATGATGATCAAGGCCCACAAGAAGGTCAAGACGAGGATCCAAAGGATCAAGATGGTCAAGAAATTGTCCCCACCACAAGGGCGGCAATTTAAACTCGTCGTCAAGCTCGCTTTGCAAAGTCTTTGGAACTTAGAGCATTATCTATCGACAAGGTCATTGGTGATATTCGAGCAAGGGTCTCCACACGAAGTCAATTAGCTCACTTTAGTGAGCATCAAGCACACATTTCCATGGTCGAGCCCAAGAAAGTCTTTGATGCTCTTGAAGATCCCGATTGGCTAGGGGCTATGCATGAAGAACTTAACAACTTCGAGCGCAACAAAGTGTGGCGTCTAGTTGAGAAGCCTAAAGATTGCCACAACGTTATCGGCACTAAGTGGATCTTCAAGAACAAGCAAGATGAACATGGTATCGTTGTAAGGAACAAGGCGCGGTTGGTGGCTCAAGGATTCTCTCAAGTCGAAGGCATCGATTTTGGAGAAACTTTCGTGCCGGTCGCAAGACTCGAATCGATACGTATTATCATCGCTTTTGCTTCTCACCATGGTTTCAAATTGCAACAAATGGATGTAAAATCTGCTTTTCTTAATGGTCCATTGCAAGAACTTGTTTATGTTAAACAACCCCCGGGTTTTGAAAACCCCAACCACCCTCACCACGTCTATGTCTTGGAAAAAGCTCTCTATGGCCTTAAACAAGCCCCCCGTGCATGGTACGAGCACTTGAGAGAGTTCTTGGTAGACCGTGGATTTGAGGTTGGGTTAATCGATCCCACTCTTTTCACTAAAAAGGTTAAAGGTGAACTCTTCATTTGTCAATTATATGTCGATGACATTATCTTCGGTTCTACTAACCGTGTGTTCAATGATGAGTTTTCCAAGCTAATGACCGACAAGTTTGAGATGTCCATGATGGGTGAACTCAAGTTCTTTCTTGGCTTTGAGATAAAGAAATTGAGGGAAGGGACTTTCATTTGTCAAGCCAAGTATATTCAAGAGATGATCAAGAAAATCAAATTGCTTGGACTTAACGGTGTGACGACTCCTATGCAAACCAAGTGCCACCTCCAACTCAACCCCGACGGTAAAGAGGTAGACCAAAAGGAGTATCGTTCTATGATTGGGTCTCTTCTTTATTTGTGTGCCTCTAGGCCCGATATCGTTTTAAGCGTGGGAGTGTGTGCTCGTTATCAAGCCGCGCCTAAGGAAAGTCATTTGATGGCCGTAAAGAGAATCTTCAGATATTTGGTTCATACCCCTTGCTTTGGGTTGTGGTATCCCAAAGATGGCACATTGTCTCTTTGTGGTTATACGGACTCCGATTGGGCGGGCGACATTGATGATAGGAAGTCCACATCCGGAACGTGTCAATTTCTTGGAAGATCTTTGGTGAGTTGGTCCTCGAAGAAACAAAATTGTATCTCATTATCCACGGCGGAGGCCGAGTATGTTGCTGCCGCAAGCGGATGTACTCAACTTCTTTGGATGCGGCAAACTTTAAAGGATTACGGTGTCCTCTTGGACAAAGTGCCGCTTTTATGTGCCAATGAGAGTGCCATCAAAATTGCGTACAATCCGGTGCAACATTCAAGGACGAAGCACATTGAGATTCGTCATCACTTCATCCGCGATCACGTGGCACGAGGAGATATTGATCTATCATATGTTGGTACAAGGGATCAATTGGCGGATATCTTCACGAAACCCCTTGATGAAGCCCGCTTTTGCTACTTGAGGAATGAGCTCAATATCATAGATTCTCGGGCCTTGGCTTGAGCTCCGTACACACTCCAACGTTTAAGGTTTTATAAGACCTAGAGGTACGCATGGACTTAGGGGGAGTGTTTTCCTAATACATTGGACTCTTCCTCCCCCTATTAGGCATATAGTGACATATCATTGCTAAAACTTCAAATTGAATCTAATTTGTGAGCTTCAATGTTGAGATGTAGTTATGGACCCAAGATATATCTTCGCGGTACCATGCTACAACTCATACACGGTGGCCTCGGCCACCAACACTCTTTCTCTTTGGATTCCATTTGGTTTTATTCTTTTATTCTCACTTGCATTGTCTTTGGTTCTTTTGGGAAAACACACTCTTGTTGGTCTTCTCTTGTGTTTTATGGTTTTTGCAACTTGAGTGTGTCTTCTTTTCAGTTTGAGTATCTATCCTAAGCCTTTCACTATCCTGCAAACATGCTTTTCCCCACTCATGTCCCTTTTTGGTATCTTGTTCCTGGAGTTTTTGGGTTTGAACGGAAATCTCCGAGCCTTACTCGGAAATCTCCGGGCTACCAGAAAATTTCGAGACTAAGTCCCTTCAAAAATCAGCACTGACCTGTGTTGATTTTTGACAGGAAATAGTCCCGGAAATTTCCGGCGTCCGGAAATTTCCGAGCTGAGACTCGGAAATCTCCGGCCCCTGCGATTTCTGGCACCTAAGTCTTTTTCAATTTCGGCACTGACCTCAGGCGAAGCTGAATCAGAATTAGAGCCGGAAATCTCCGGGGTCCGGAAATCTCCGGTCCGACGTCCGGAAATCTCCGAGCGTGCCAAAAGTTTTCCAGTGCTAAGTCCTATCCGGAAATAGCCCCGGAAATCTCCGGCACCCGGAAATTTCCGAGCCTCAGTCCGGAAATTTCCGGTTCAAATTTTCCTGTCTATATAAGGGCACTGGTGGACCGGCCGGTTCGGCCAGTTCATCCACCCCGTGCCCTAATCCTCTCTCTCTCTCCTCCGAAAATCTCCAATTCTTCCTTTCCTCGCTGCGGGTGGATCGTTCGAGGGTTTCTTGCATGCTTCGGGGATCTGCTTCTCCTCGTCAAGGGCTTCGTTTCCATCCGCACGCTTTTCGCAATGTCCTCCGGTAACTCCTCTTATTTCAAATCTAGGACGAAACTTGTTTTCGTTTAACCTAGAAGATTTAGGAGGTTGTTGGTTGTTTCCTTTGGTAGAATTGCTCCCCTAGGCATGTTCTAACTTCCATATGCACAGATCTGTTTTTCATCCATAGATTTTGTTAAGATCTGTCAAAATTTCGTGCAGACCGGAAATTTCCGGTCCTCACTCGGAAATCTCCGGACCCCGGAGATCTCCGAGTCAGACCCGGAAATCTCCGGCCTGCTCAGAATCAAAACAGCTAAGTCCAGAAACTATGTTTGCCAAAACTTTTCTAGTATGTTCCTTTTTCAATCTTGGACATGAGTGCTTACCCCATATGCTTTCCATCCACTCTATGCTGTGTACCTGCAGGTTCCAATCCTCGTGGCCGCTTTAAGCAAATATCTACTCGCGGAAGAGCCAAACCAGTTCACTCACGCCCTCCCAGTGGGTCCTCCAGTGAAGACAACTCACAAACTGAGCACTCAGCCTTCCTCAGGAAACCTATTGGTGCTAATAAGAAGAAGAAGACCGAGCTCCGCCTTGAAGACTTCAACAAAGGAAGTTTTCGCAAGTGGCGAAGTGAACTATCCTATGATGTGGAGTCTGATGATCCCACTTACTTTTGCACTGAGATGGCATGGATCTACAGGGAAGTCTATCAGAAGTTCTCCATTGACAGGCCAATCTGCCCCATGAAGTGGATTGACTTTGACAAATTAATGAAGAAGGCAGATTATTTTGGTGGTGCTGTGAAGGTGTGTGGTCTTTTGGGTTTGGAGCCTTTGATGAGAACTGAGTGCAGCTACAGCGTCTCTCTTATACATCAGTTCTATGCCACTGTGGTGTTTGACTCCTCAGAGGATATTGGGATGACTTGGATGTCTGGCAGGCAGCGCTTGACTTCTTCCTTCAGAGAGTTTGCTCAGATTCTTGGTTGCCCGTTCCGTGGTCTTACTACTGCAGCTGGTGCCCGCATGCATGTCCATGGCGTGTCCTACAACAAACACGTCATGACTGATCTATACCAGCCTGGAGGGAGGATTGGCTCTCAGAATGGCCTTCTGCCCACTTATGATATCCTGCTGCGCATGTTCCGTTGGACCATTGCTCCCATTGCCGGCAATGCAGATAATATTGCCGGGGCTCTAGTAAACTTGATGCGTAAAGCTCATGATGCCTATCTTGGGGAGTATGCAGTTGAGCAGGAGGTCTATAAGGTGGATGTCATGGACTTTATTTTCCAGGAGATGTCCCTAGCAGTCTTTGAGAGGAAAGTTCCTCCATATGCTCCTTATATAATGTTGCTCATCAAGAGCCTCTACCAGCTGTCTGAGCAAGACGGTGATGACTTTGATGCAGCTTTTGCCACTCAGCCTCACAAGCCAGCCCTGCTTGTCCAGAAATCTGCTCACTTGGTTCAACAACAAGCCACCATGCATGATATCAATGAGGATGACATTTTTGGTGGTCCATCTCGGGTTCCCTCCGATCCCAACATCAAGAAAGCTGCCAAGAAAAGTCGCCCCTGGGTAGTTCGAGCAATTGAGAAAATCATGAACATGAACTGTTGCATTCACAGTCAGAACTACTCCATCTACTCTTAGAACCATCGCATTATGCAGCGCCAAGAAGCAATGATGGCTCACATGAAGATGCCAGCTCCGAAGCAACCTTTGAAGCCTCGGGTTCCCTTCAAGGATTGGAATGCAGTTGGTCTCACTTTTGATTGGGATGATGCTGTGCCAGAGGACAGCGATCTTGAGAATGCTGACACGGAGGAGGAAGAGGAAGATGATCAGGACGTGGGTTCCGACTCTTGAGTCATGGGACGTTAGTGGAACCTCCTCCCTTTTCGGTATCTTGATGCCAAAGGGGGAGAAGTATCTCTAGGACTCTCGGGATTTGCATGGGCTGAGAGCACTTCTTTCTTTTCGCTTTGCTTTCTTCAGTGCTCTCTTATTTTGTGACTGTGTTTGTTTCGTCATGTGTGTGAGACATGAGTACTGTTAAATTCTCTATTGTAATAACTATTTATCTAAGTTTGTTGCTTCTATTGTGTGTGTGTGTGCTTTGTAAAATCTAGGGGGAGTGTTGATCCTAAGGAATGTGCACTTTGTATTCCAAAGACATTCTTAAATAGTGCATTCACCTAGGGGGAGCTCCGTCTATATTTTGCAAATCCACTTTTTTTTTTTGTCATCATTCGCCAAAAAGGGGGAGATTGAAAGTGCATTCTATGTACTCCCAAGTTTTGGTGACTAATGACAACACAAAAAGTATTCTAATGTTTGTGATGAAGCATGCAGGCTATTTTACAGGTTGACTGTCAAACAGGAATACTTAGGTTGCCTAAATATCATTTCAATTGCACCTGGTATTTGTTCAGGAATTCAGTCAGGAGATTTCCGGTGCCCGGAAATTTCCGGTCCACAGACCGGAGATTTCCGAGCCAAACTTATTTTTCACTAAGTCTGAATTCAAATGCGTACTGACTCCAAAACAATTTTAGTCGGAAATCCTCTCGGAGATTTCCGAGCCCCAATCCGGAGATCTCCGAGTGTCAGAGGAATTTCGACCAAGTCAAGAAGTCCAACCAGTACTGATCCAGTTTCTTGCTCAATCGGAAATTGCACCGGAAATTTCCGGGGTCCGGAGATCTCCGGTCCTCAACCCGGAGATTTCCGGGCTGGCGGCTGTGCAACGGGCAGATTTTGAGGAGGGGTATAAATACCCCTCCACCTACCTCCAGCTTCCTAAGCTTCAAGATTTTCTCTCTCCTTCATTGGTGCTGAAGCTCGTTTCTCCTGGATCTCTCAATCTAGCCACTCAAATCCGTTGATACTTGGGGATCTGAGGGAGAAGCCACCGATCTACATCTCCACCGAAGCGATTTGACTTTCCCCCTCTATTTCTTGAGGGGCAACGAATCTAGGGTTCCTTTGTGGACAACTAGGTTCAACCTTGTGTAATTTGATCCTTTGTGGATTCCTTTGTGGAAGTGACCTGTTGTGGTCGTTGTGAGAGCTCCCAATTCAGTTGTGGGTGTGTGCCTCACGAATTTGTACGGGACTTTCTCCGCCCTTAAAGGAGTCCTTAGTGGAAGTGTGGATTCGCACCTTTGTGGTCGAATTCACAGGAGAATAGGGTGAGGCCTTTGTGGCGTTGAGCAAACCTTTGTGGTAGCTCACACCTCTCCAACGAGACGTACACCTATGTGGTGTAACTCGGGATAAAACCTTTGTCTTCGAGTCCCTACGGTTGTTTCGTTCCTCTCTCCTTTACCGCATCTTTATTTCCTGTACTTGTCTAGTTTCCTTGTAGTTTGTCACTTGTATCATCTAGTTGCACATCTAGACAATTTACTTTCCGCTAGCCTAAAAACTGAAAAAGAGATAAAAATTGGTCACCACCTATTCACCCCCCCCCCCCCCCCTCTAGGTGGTCAACTGCCGTTCACACGTTTCATCATACAAATTCGCACACAAATTAATCGTTCAATAATGTTTAAAAAATAAAACAAATAGTACTAAACATCGGCACCATTGCCATTTCCCTTGAGCGCCCACAAGTGTTGCAACAGATCATCTTGTAGAGCTTGATGTGTTGCAACGTCTCGAATCTCCTGACGCATGGCGAGGAAGTCTGTCCATGATGTCGGCACCTGGTGATCAACATCGGCAAGAGGATCCTGACGGTAATATGGTATCCTTGCATCACTGTCAGGCACCAGTTCATCCCGCTCACTATCAATGATCATGTTGTGCAAGACCACACAACACTGCATCACCTCCCACGTGTTGGACTTCGACCAAGTCATAGCTGGGTACCGGACAACGGCAAATCGAGACTGCAGCGCACCAAATGCTCGCTCGACATTCTTCCTGCAAGCCTCCTGGCACTTTGAAAACCAAGCTTTCGCGCTTTTTCGCACAGTCTTGGAGATGGTCTACACAAATGTTGCCCACTTGGGGTAGATGTCATCTGCAAGATAGTAGCTCTTTGTGTACTGGTATCCGTTGATCTCATAGTTCACTGGGGAGCATAGCATTCGACAAGCTCGACAAAGACATTCGAGCACTGCAACACATTGTTGTCGTTGTGAGTTTCAGGCATACCAAAGAATGAATGTCAGATCCATAGATCATATGAGGCCACGGCCTCGAGAATCCCCGAGCACTCTCCTTCCTTGCCCTTGTACATCCCCTGCCAGTCAAATGGACAGTTCTTCCATGACCAATGCATGCAGTCGATACTACCAAGCATCTTAGGAAAGCCTCTTGTTGCATTCTCTGCAAGAAGTCGAGCAGTGTCTTGCGATTGGGTGATCGCAAGTACCTTGGACCAAAGACTGCAACCACTGCACGGCAGAACCTGTTGAAGCACTCAATGGTCGTGGACTCGCTCATGCCCAGATAGTCATCATGTGCATCTGCAAGAGCACCGTATGCAAGCAACCTCATGGCCATCGTGCACTTATGAATAGAGGTAAACCCTACCATGCCAGTGCAGTCCTTCTTCAATTTGAAGTAGTGTCGAACTCTCGGATTTCTTGTATGATCTTGAGGAAGGGCTTGCAGTTCATCCTGAAACAGCGTCTGAACACCTTCGTGTCCTGCGTGGGATCATCGGCGAAGTTGTCGGAGTAGAGGATGCAGTACCCCTCGTACCGTTGCCTCGGCTTGGTCTTGCGGCGACCCATTTTTTATCCAACACATCTGGCCCACCCTGATTCTCGACGAGCAAGCCGGCGAGGGAGGCCAAGATCAGCAGGTGTTCTTCGTCGTCGACGGCGGCCTGATCTTTCTCGTCGAAGAGCTCGGCGAGTATCTTCTCGTCGGAGTCCATTGTTGTGTCGGTTTTTCGCCGAACACCTTGCGCGGGGTGGTCGCCCTTTCACACTGAAGAACGCCCCAAAGGCGTTTTCGTGGCGTAGGAGTGGGCGGCGCCGACGGGGCGCGGCGTGGTGGGTCGAACTGGTGTGGCGGCGGCGGCGTGGCGGTGCAGCTAGGGATGGGGGACGGCGGCGTTCCGCCGGCGACACGGGAAGGGAGGTGAAAGGCGAGCCAGATGTGTGGGACATGCGGTGTCTCGCCGACAGTGTTGGCCCACGCGTGGTTTTTCCTTCCGCCGTCGCCCCCAGGCCGAACCCAGTGGGTTGGGTTTCGCCTGGGGGCGCCGGCGCTATTTTCCGTCGAAACGGCGCTAACTGAGTTTATGTGGAGGCCGACCGGTGGAAAAACGACGCTTTTTACTTCCGTCGACGTCAAAAAGGCCTCCTGGAGACGTTGGGGGGCGACTAAAGATGCCCTAAGAAAGGATAAAGCGGGTAAAAAAGGACACGGGACCCAATGCGGGGTCTCTGCTTTGAGGAGCGATCCTTGCCCCTTCTTTTGACTGTTACCGCAGCAAGCATCGACTGTTTATAGCTTCGGTGGTGTCACTTTTATACTACATCGAGAGACGGTAGTAGCACTGTACTATCGATTCTTAAGTAGTACGGAGTGCTAGCATTATCTACATGGTGTGTTATCTATCCATATGAGTTGCACGTCGTTGGATCGATCTTGCCCAGCATTGCCCATGGCTTTTGGGAAAGGCGTTCAGGCAGAATCCTGGGATTCGCTTCGCTAGCGAGAGCGAGCTTCTCCGGCTCTGGCTCCAAAGACGCGCGGGAGCCAAGACGAATTTTCAGGGAGCACTAGGGAAGATTACTTTCTTTTGTTTTCTTTTCTTCCCTTTTCTTTATCTATGGGTGTATTATTCAACTATTTTACAAATACGAATTTAAACTGAACAAAGTTAATAAATGACCCAACAAATATGTGCCATGGAAGTATATTCCGTGGTATATGTATTGGTATTAATTGGTTTGGTGTGAAGATATCGATATATTTATCAGTAAACTTGATTAAGCTTACAAAAGTTCTATCAGCTGTTTTTTATCTAAAGAAGTTCTATCAAATCAAATACTCGCTCTGTTCCATGATATGTGATTGTTATTATCACTGATTCATTTTTTTTTTACTACATCATGGAGGGATTACGTCTTACTACCTTACTACCTGTGATTCATAATAAGTGTCGCGGTTTTGAACTAACCCTCGTTTAAAATCCGAGGGAGTAACATTTTTTCATTGATAGAGTATATGAAATCAGGTACTGTAGCCTTTTGTTTTTCTTTTGAGAATTTTGTTATCAGCTTTGATGAAAACATGCGTGTGTTGCTCCCCTTTGAGCCTCGCAGCTACGGCCCGTGGTTCATTCAAGGCAGGTGCTAGGCGTAGGTCGCCCTAGACAGCCCCATTTTAGGTCCCTCTACTCACCGTTAGATCTCCATCCGGCATCTAGAAATCAGCTCGGCGCAAGTTTATATTTTAGTCCCTCCGTTTTTCAGAAGTCAACACGCACTACACAGGTCATCCACTTAAACGAAGGGGTATATCACTTTGCCCCCGAACTTCTAGATATTTATAGTAAGAACACCACCGTGGTGACTGGTGAGTATTACAACAACAAAAATCGCCCGATATACAAAAATAATATAGTATTGCAACAAAATATTGATTATTAAGACAAATTTCATGTCATGTGTACAAAAAATATATATTATTGCAACAAATCATTGTGACATTTTAAAAAAATGTTATGAAAGTGGGTAAACAACCATTTCTTTTTTCCTGGAGACTGTTGTGCAACAAAAATCACCAATAATTTCAACAAAACTATTTACGAAAAAATATTTTTATGGAAATTAAAATCGGGTAAGCAAGATTTTTGTTTTGCCACATATACCATTTTAACAAAAAAAAACTATTTCAACAAAACACACAAGAGTTGACAAAAAATGGTCGCGACAAATTGGAAAAGCACGTATAAACATTACGGTAAATGGAGGAACACCCAAAATTGTAAAATGCATAGAAACCTTACAACATCTGACGTATGATTTCGTAATAAAAAATATGCATATTTATTCCAATTTGGAAGAAATAAACAACATAAAAAATTAGAACGCAAACTTAAGCAACCGCCCCAAAAAAATTTAAAATCAATCATGTGTAATGACAACACTTTTGTAGTTGTTTTGTTACAAAATTATCGCATTTATGCAATATTTAAAGTCTAAAAAAACTTTGCAAACAGCTTTAGCTAGCTATCAAGGCAGTTAAGCTGTTTTTTTGTGAAGAATTGTAGTTGGGCTGCTTTCCCGTCAAAATAAGGCCAGAAACTTGATATTGGGCCAAGACAATAACAGCGGCCCGTCTAAACCTCAACTATGCACGCGCGGACAGCAACCCCGTTTTTCCTTCATTCAAGCCCTACATCCTTTTTTTTGAAATCATTCAAGCCCTTCATCTTAACTAGTGGACTGAAGCGCGGGCATGCCACGCCCGTGCAGTAAATAAAATTTATATTTGGTAATTATAACTTTAATAGTTATTTAAGTTTGAAGATTCGTGGAACTGAAAGAAGTTCGTATCTGAAAGTCGTTTAGATTACGAAAATTGATGAATTTGGGTGCATCGAGTTCTATTTTATTTTATTTTGTAACTGAAGTAGAACGTGTTATTTTGTGTGTATCCGAATATGTAACAATTTGGATTGTTGTTCTCCAAGTCCTATAGTTAACCAAGCAATAATGGTTGTCGTAATTATTTTTAAATTGTTTTCGGTGGATAGTAATGAGAAATTGTAATTATTTTTCATATTTATTTATTGAGTAAGATTAGAATCTGCTGCTTATATTTGTTCAGTAATCTACGGTCCGGAAGATACAAATTCTGCATTTGCAAATAATAAATGTAGTCATCTAAAATCAGCAATGGGTTATTCTAAGAAGTTACATTAGTCAATGAATTTGTTTTTTGGTTAAATAAGAATTTGTTGATCCGATATTGGAGATGATTTTATATAAGCCATATTATTAATATGAAAAGATATAAGATGTGTTGTATTTAATTTTTTCTAAAAGTCGTTTAAACATGTTTGGGGATGCATTAGTTGTGAAGATATATTTTTTGGTAATTTTTGGTATCTGAAGTTACATTAGTCACTGAATTTGGTTTTTGATTAAATTAGAATTTGTTGATCTTAATATTGGAGATGGTTTTGTATAAGCCATATGATTAATATGAAAAGATATAATATGTGTTCTAATTTAAAAAAAGTAAAGTCGTTTAAACATGTATGAGGATGCATTAGTTATGAAGATATTTTTATTCTGTATTTTTTGGTATTTTTTTGTATTTTTCTGATTTGCATGACAAAAGTTATAGTTTTTTCAATTTTTCTGGAATTGGAAAAGAGTCTGACAGACGGGGCCGCGAGCGTCACGCTGACGTCCGCCCTTAGTTTCTGGCGCGGGCGGCGGCGACCATCTGGTGGTGGCGCCAGCTCTCGGGCTGTGGTTGTGCGGGTTCGACGGAGGACGCCGAGGTGCGTCGAATGAGCGGTGCGGCAAACCGAATGGTCGCCAGAATCGTCGCCGGCGAGCGTTCCCACGGCGGCGGACGCAGAGGACGGCGGCGGCGAGATGCGACGTTTCCCCGACGTCTCCGCCCTTCCGAAAGCGATTCCTTCGGCGAGGACGTTGAGCGAGCGGCGGCGGAGGTCGCTGTCTGGCTGGATTCGGCGAGGAGGCGCCCAGCGGCGGAGCTTCGCGGCGGCGGCGACGGTGATTTCGTCGCCACAAGCGAGGGAGGAAGAGAGGGGGCGAATGCCGCATTTTTGTAGAAAAGTCCCTCTAGTTTTGTGTTTTCGCGTATAGGTCCGTCGTAGTTATGGGAAATGGACTGTGGGGCGCTAGTCTGATTTTTCAGATACTTTTTTGCAAAAGAGGCGCGGTGACCGGAGGGACGGGCTACGTGGCGGCTTCCCATTGGCTATAAATAGGGATGACCAATATCAGGTGGGCTGAAATCGAGGGGACGTTGCGCGCCTTTATATATAGTAGGATGGCATTGAACGGGCAATGCGATTTTTTTGTTTTTACACAAGCAGCACCAAGGCCTGTCCAGCTAATGAGACCTTAGCCGTAAGATAATACGCCGAAGTTAATGACCGGTAAGAAAACACAACCCATGGCTCTTTACAACTAGAGAAGGGCACTGCAAGCGGCCAGAGCCAGCCATTCTAAACCCTAAACTCTAAGACCAACTTGACAACTCTGAGCGATTTTTCGTTTTGAAGTTGAACACGGCCACGTCAACATGAAGTTCGCCCATGGCAGATCGCGGCCATACATAGGTTCATAATGTATAGAGCCACAGAGGTTACATTCGCGCGTGTAAACCAAGAATACATTGCAGATGTGTGGTGTGATTTTGAACGTCATCCAAAGTCAGAGAAACATGCAGATGTCGTACCGTAAATTGCTTGCTGGGGAAATCAGAAGTTAGAAAAATTTCGTCCATTGGTGCTTCAAGTACTTGGCTCTTTCACCTGCGTTATGACTTATGACACAAGACCAAAGCTCATTATACGTGCATTGCATCAAGCTGGTAACAGATCAATGCGACCTCTAGGGTGACCAACATGCGAACGTGCGATCTTTATTATGGAAAGAGAGATCAATCTTTGAAAAAACATGGCCAAACACACGCTGCAGGAGGGGAGAAATATTTTCTCAGCATTTTACCTGGCCATCCTCTCTATTGGAGGAATCACCATGAGAAGCTCGACTTCCACCATCCAGTTTTGCAGGTACTATGTATTTTTCCAAGCGCTTTGCAGGTACGACATAATATTTTCTCGGCCCTTCTCCATGGCCATACTCTCCCGTAGAAGAATCAGCAGGAGCATCTCTTGCTGCGTCATCTAGTTTTACAGGTAAGCCATACTTTCTCTGCCCTTTTCCCTGGCCATCCTCTCTCTTAGAGGAACCGGCAAAAGCTGCTCTTGCACCATCCGGATTAGGCAGAAAATCTTTGTCATCAAGACCCTGCAGAGAATAATAGGATCTAACATTACTAACAAAGTAACAAACAGTAATAACAAAATTACATAATCACTTTAACGATTTTCCTTGCCTCGTATATGTATCTTATCCTAGCCTCCTCAGCTGCCAGCCTAGCCTCCTCATCACCGTATGCACAAAAATCACCCAAGATTTCCAACGGTTTCTTTTTAAAACCGCGACACTGAGTGTATGGCATAGAGTGACCTCCTTTGTACTTCCGAGCATCAGTGGGGTGCTTCAGATCAACACTTCCATTATGTTCACAACCATAGCATCGACCTTGTTATAAGAACACATGGGAGATTTGTCATTTAACCACAAATAACTAATCAGGTAAAAAACAGACGGTCAATACATACAGCTCGGGATGAACTATCTGAGATAATGAAACTTTAGTAGCTCAAGGAGAGTAGATAATACGAGGGAAACATGATGAGGGGAACCAGACAAACTTGACCCCACACTGTATGAGCAGAACTAAATTTAAGGTGGCGATAGTCACTACATATGGCTAGAGCTAGACCAATGGTAAGGAAGTCGGTAACTGGTAGCTGCTCGGTTAGCCTGGGAGTAGCGATTAATCGGTGAATCGGCCTATAAATTGAATTATTCGGTCCAACATTAATCAGTAAATATTAAGGAAATGATAACATATAGCCAATGTATATCTAGTTTTTACTGGTTATCCCATACTCCCGTGCTCAATTATTTGGTCCTATTTCCAAAATTGACTACCAGTTAACAGCAGATTCCCGTTAACTGTTTGAACTGGCCGATTTTTAGAACATTGGGCTAGACACAAAAGCACCCTTTTGTTGTTTACAGGTATTATGGCTTAAACACATCCTCAACCAAGCTGACTCTACAAGGCCATCCTCTCGGTGGTGTCGATCTTGGTACACCAAAGTGTGACATGCCAATGTGAATGTGCTCTAAAACTCAGTGACACACGTTAGCTCTGGGCACTTCTAATGGTTGTTTACCACTCAGCTGTAGATATTGCACGAAAACAGAAGATGATACGAGGCAACCTGTTTGCTTGATTTGTGGGTAATATAACTATATAAATACGCAAGCAATAGGAGAAGGAGAAAAGGAAACTGAAACTAGTATTGATCCGTCAAAATAATCCTATGCAGGCATGCACTACAAAAGTCATATATGAGGGCATACAGTAAAATCAAGGAAACAGGGAAAAGGACATATCAGATAACATCATAACAACCAGAGAACAAATTGAGCTTGAATGGTCATTTTCTAGTTCTACTGAACCATAGAACATGAAAAGAAGCATAGTACAGATTGCGACTTTGCTCACGTTCCTTCAGCGTTTTATATTCCTGCTACGTGAGTCCAAACATATAGCATAGTTACAACTTCTACGCTTGACAAATGCTCAAGGTTAGTTGAGGTTGTTATTCAGTACTTGGCACTGCCTTACGGTGAATCCCAGTTCCTAGATTATTAATGTTTTGGCTTGTCGCTCTTTTGCTCTACTGTTTTAAGATCAAGGAATAATCGTTTTGTACTCGACGCATGGGACTTGTACTGTATGATCATTGCTAGCTTAGATATTAAAAAACGTAGGCGCTCTAGATAGTGGGTGAAGGGATACCTTTGTCATCAGGGTTGACAGCACATAGACAGTTGAGCACATATTCTCCATTTTCTCCTTTGTCGAGACAGGCGACTTCAGCGAAGAACAGATTGTCGTCGCCCATATGAAAAACATCAGCTCTTTGGCGTTTTGTAGTAAAATTAATGTGATAGAACATATGGCTGTCGGTCCTGCCCTCATAAATTTCTCCACTGCTGACAACATCCTTGAGTTCATATGCAAGATCCTATTATAGGAGGCAAGAACATGTATATATAAGACAACTAAGACAACCTTGATAGCATGAGATAGGAGTGAGGGAGAGAGAGCAAACCTGAGAAAGATGGTGATCGTCATTGTATTTGTCGAGTAAAGAATGAACCATTGCGGCGATATTGCGACGCTTAGGACAGTTCTTGGATGACTTCTTCCTTGTGCCGTCAGGAAAGTACAGAGTATTTCTTATACAAATCTCGACCTGTGGAAGCCCATCGGGGCACCTAGTGCAGAGATTAGAGCATTCTACATGTTAGGTGATTGCACATTTTGAAAATGTGGATCGACAAGAACAAAGAACAAATACTGGATTGAAGATATGAAAAGGCTGAGTTGAAAAACTAACATAAATGGACTGCGTAATTTATCGAGATGGAGAGCGATAGCATTGTCAGCTTCCTGCGTGCTCCGGAACGGCCCGCCCACATTAGGATACACGTGGAGACATCCCCCGAGATCTTCTCTGACGAAAAATCGAAGTTGCCACATATGAAATGCACGGGCCGAAATAGGTGGAGCACGCAGGTGAGGTGACATTTGCGAGAACAGAATGGTGCCTGCCTCCTTGGAGAATGAGGAGGTGTCCCTGATGGACATCTCCCCCAATGCCCTAGTATCGAGCAACTCATGCGGTGGATGGGTGTCGTGCTCTCCCACACTCACATGATCAGAGTAGTGACATCTGAAGTGGAACATGCATGACCAAACGATTATTAATAGACAGGAAACTTTAAACGAAACAAATTGATTTGTGGAGGCACACATATATAATACCGTTGAGCCCAGATTTTGTCCAGGACTTGGCACACTTTAGGGTTCGGGAAGGACACGCCATTGGGACGTCTGGAGTGGAACAGAACAAAGCGATCTCCATGAGTTGATTCGAAAATAGAACACCGAGAGAAGTCTACCGGCCGGAACGACCCAGAAATACCAAATAGAGAAGAAGCGAGAGATTCATACGACTGTGGGCGATCGCGGGGCCTCGTCCGGCGGCTGTCGAAGCTGATCGGTGCAGAGGATTCGTCGCGGCGGCCTCGTACGAACGCCATGGTGGGGGTCGGCCTAGGGTTTGGAGATTTCCTTTGCGGGGTACGAAGCCGGAGTAGTTCTCTTCGACAAGCGGCGGAAAACGGAGAAAGTTGGGAAAACTATCGGATCGTCGCTTTCCCCGTGAGACTCTGGTAAACGAATCGCTTAATTGTCCCTTTATATAGTTTCCATATTTTTGGGACAGAACTGGGCGTCTCCACGATATTAGGGGCAAATATCCCTCAGGTCCCCTGCTGACGTGTCCCCTTCTCTTTTTTTTCAAATCTCCATGCAGCAAATAATAACCCGCCTTTTCTCCTATACACTAAAAAAGTTTCGTCCAAAAAATAAAAAATAAAACAGACCGGCTTCACCGGAGATCTCGTAGCAACAAAAATATACTACAATAGCAAAATCGATTGCGCCGGAGACATCGACGCAGATCTCGTCGGAGACATCGTAGCAAAAAAATTATACTATTACAGCAAAACCATACAACTAAAATAGTAAAACAAAATGCAACATGGTAGCAAAAAGCTCTTCTGCCGAGGCCTTCCGAATGAGACTTATGATGCAAAACAGCAGAACAAATTGTACAAAACATCTTCTTGAAATGCAAATTCACATAAAGTATGGTCTAAGTATACAGATAGTTGTAGCAAAAAAAATCTTCACATGATCCGGTAGAGCCAATGACCTTCGTTGGTAGCATCGTCACTGTCACCTTGGTAGCAGAAGAAAATATAGCAAAAAATTATTATTTTTGAGAATGCAGACACTCACAAACACGAACGTACAGACACCCATATATGATCGTACACATGTAAACTCTACCCCTATGAGCACCTCCGAGAGACTGGTCCGACATATCTTGAGGTTAACGAAGTCACCACGGATGCATCGCTGTTGACGGGCACGTCACCTACCACTGAAAGCATAGCGTCGTTTAAATCCTGAAAATTTAGAAAATGTGAGCACCCATACCAAGTCTGGGAATTGAACCTGGGTGGACTGGTTCCACCACAAGGAACCAAATCAGTTGAGGTAGGCTCACTTCACAAAAATATAGCAAAATATATTCTTCTTACAATGCAAATTCGCAGAAACCAATGGTGCAAAAATGCAGACATTTGTAGCAAAAAAAATATCTTTGCATGAACTTGTAGCGTCAACGAACTTCATTGGTAGCTCTGACGCCCCTATACGGCAGCAACTCCGCATCCCCAATGAAAGTTTAACGAATTTGAAGTTTGATATTTTTCTTGTTTGTAAATACCGACTATCTATACTCGGGATTTTTTTGCGGTTTTTGGAAACTTTAAAATATCGATTTCAAATTTTCAAAAAAGATACGGCCTCTCGGCCTCCAAAAATTGTCTCTCCTTCGTTCATTTCTTTTTTGATTAACAAAACTGACATAGATCACCGCCCATAGTACTACCAGTGGCATCCCACATTTTGCCCGCACAGTTCTAAGAGCACCTCCAACGGGCTGGCGCAAACGGATCAGCCCAGTCCCTTTTTGTCCGAAAGGACATGGGAGGTGCTCCAACGGGCTGACGCATAGGGACAATGTTCGCGCGGACACACGTGATTTCGCCCCCAAACCTAGCCCAACTTGGGGGTGGAATGGATACCCGTCGGCCCGCCCTTTGTCCTCCCGTGTTCGTGTCGGGTCCACTTGTCATACACACAAACACCCCTTCCACCCCTACCCACCTCCCTGTCCCCATTGCCTTCCGCGACTTCCGCCGCCGCCCTGGACTTAGCTGTCACGGCCGCACCTAGCCTCTCCGGCGTGGTCGGATCTATTCGCCAGCCCGACCATCTTCGCCAGGTGAGCTCTGGACGGACCGTGACATTGTACGGCCGCCCTCTCCCTGTTCTCCAACCCCGGCCGCACTTTCTCCCTTTTGCATCCCCGATCGCCCTCTTCTCCAGCCCCGGCCGCCCTCGTCCTTTGTCTCGGACTCGGCCACGAAGTCCGCCGCCCCTAAGGTGTTTGACGGATTGACTGAACAAGTCATGGACAATTTCTGCCCCTTCTTTGCATTTGGGAAATCATTGGCAGTAGCATGTTCGGACAATGTACTTGAAATTGCTTGATTGGGAAATCAGAAGCTAGAAGAGTTTCGTCCATTGGCTCCGTCCTGCACTTCTTGGTCATGCTCATGATAAAAGCAGTTTGGTCAGGCGTGGCTGCACATGAGGTGATTCTGCTATTAGATACAGTCCTTCACTTGCATAGATAAAGTCTAACTCAACAACATGCAGGATGCAGGACAGATTCAGTTTCACTTGACACTCGGCGGCGGCACATTGGTAACATTAGAACATTGAACTGCTGGGCACGTAAACTGAGGCTTGATACAACTCTACACAGACTTTTTGTTGTTGAAAATCCTGTAACAGAGCACCAATTCTCCCACTCAGCGACGACAAATTGGTAAAATTAGGACACTGAACTAATGTGAACGGAAATTCAGGCTTGGTACAACTCTACACAACTGAAACCATTCTTTAAGCAGAATATGTTTGGTGCAAATAAACCACACGCAAGGCCCAAAAGAGTTTAGAAGGCTCGGAATGTTCAAAAGAGTTTAAAAGTCTTGATGGATGCAACACGAACACGTGAATTGTCTAATTGTTTGGGTGTGTTTGGTTTTGGAATGGAACCGTTCCACCTAGATTCAATTCTTATGTTCTCCCATCGTCTCTCCCTCCCCTAGATTATCTCCCTTCCCTAGATTACATTCATATGTTCTCCCTCATATCTCATCGTCTCTCTCTAACCGGCCACGTCACCTCTCCCATCTGTGTGCATATTACTGCACTGCAGATGGAAGTTATGTAGCACATGATGGCAAATAAGAAGTGCAGGCACCTGTTATGTAACAACTACAACAGAGATGGTGAAAAAATATGTCAAATTCTTCCAATACCAGGTGCATTGCATGACCAGTATGTCAGGTGTGCACCCCCCATTTAGACTCGAGCTATCAAAAGTTGGATAGTAGCTTAACAGCAACCACAGGTCCACAGCAGCTTGAATCATATAGATTGCTACAAATGAGTAACAGCAGCGCATTTGCCAATAATATGACCTTAGCTTATGGACAGGTTCATATCCGAGGAACTGATACAACAACATCGACCGATCTCTCGCAAGAAGATTCTTTACAATTAGAATAGCATTTGCCGCCAAAAGAGGCCAGGCCAGTGCCACTCCTGCTCAGACCTTAGGTATGGTCGAGGCAGGATTTTGATTTGTTCCGCGTCACAGAACTTTCTTCTGGCTCTACTGGTAACTCGTGTGACTTCATCCTGGAGTTGGAGTACAGCCGACTGCTGTCAGCACGCGGTGCGCCCATAGCAGATCGAGGCGATGTACAAGTTCTTCGCCCATTTTTCCTGAAATTTGATTCCAAGGATAGGTTTAGATTCAATACATAGAAAATCTGATTTTGAACGCCTTTACAAGTCAGCAGAAAGATGTATTGATGTACCTTGACGTGGTTGCTGGGGAAGGCAGAAGTTCGGAGGGTTTCCTGGGTCTCATCCATCGGCTTCCTCTTTGGTATGCTCAAGATAAAAGCGGCTTGGTCAGGCGTACCTGCAGATGAAGTTATTCTGTAACCAGTCTCCCAACGCCTGTGGAGTCCTTCACTTGGATACAGAAAATCCAACTCTACAACCTGCAGGATGTAGACAGATTCAGTTTTGTTGCAGCCTCGCCACATACATTGGGACATTGACCTAATATGTGCAAAAAATCAAGACTTGGTACAACTCTACACATTAACCGGTCATTTCCTAAAATACGAACTGTGCGGAGCACCAGTTCTCTAAGATTAAACTGAAGCCATTCTTGCAGCAGCATATGTTTACATGCAAGGATCAAACTGCTGGTTGTCAACCATCTAAATGTTCAAAGAGTTCAGCTCGCTGAGCTCAAAACCATAGAATTCAAATGCAGACACATGCAGTATTGTTTGATTGTTTCTTCTTCTTTTGTGAGGACGTATTGCAGCCATTTAATGCATGTTTAGCATATATGAAAATATATGGCATACATACAATGAACCACCTAACTCATGAAACGGATATTTTCTGTACATGATTTCACACAAACAGAAAGTGCAGGCACGTGTTTTCACCTGGTCAGAATATCCCGCGTTCCTTGACATGACAACTCCCCAACGATTCCCAGCAGTACCCATAGATGTTACATGGAAACCTTCTTTCCACTTCTTATTAATCCACTTGTAAGGAAAAGATTCACTGACTTTGTATGACTGCTGTGTATACGGAGTTCCTGTAATGATATCAAAGATCAGAGTAAGAGATATACCATGGAAAGATAGAACCAACAACAGTCTATACAAAACTTCGAGGTCACAAACAGTATAAAGATGCTGAATTTGTTTGATTGGCACAAACCGCCTCGTTATGTAAATATTATATAATTAGAAAATTGGTAACAATGTCTGTGCATCGGTGGTTTATCAGAACGATGACTAACTGGATATCAATACCAACATGTCCAGGACAGAACTATGTGTTCTGTACTTTTGTACAAACTCCATGCACCAATTCTGAAGACATTTACATAACCCTGGTGGCTTGGTGTACAAATGGTTCTGCTAAAGTTAGTTTCAAAATTCTTTTTGAAAGTGGGTGTGCAGAAACAACAAAATCAGGTATAAATTTGGAACGATGGTCCAAATATTGTACATCCCTCGCTCTGACCAAACACAAATTGTGTGATTAACATTTATGTGATGCGTCATACAAAAGCATACTAGTTTGTGTCAAACGAATAGTGGTATTCTTTCCAAACAATTAAAATTCATGCAAGGGAGCAGTTTGAATAAATGAACAGTTATCTGGAGAGAACAGGTCATTTACAAACCTTTGGACATGACAACCAATGAGCTTCCATTGGTTGCTCCAGCTATTGCTGTTATGTAAAAGTTCTTCTCCCACTGCTCCATAATCCAATCCTACAGCCAAAGTTAGAAACAAAGATAGTGTCAAGATTCTGGATTACCAAATTCCAACTAGAGGACAGAGACCGCAGCTCACCTTATGCGGGAAAATTTGTGAAAGCTCATAAACTTGAGAACCAAAACCGGTCCCAGCATCCATGATGAGTGCCCAAAAATTTGCTGAAGAAGCTACGCAACTAATGTACAAGCCATCTTCATTGCCTTTTTCTATATGCTGATGTAGTCTTGAATCGGCTACATTGTAGTGGTATCTGTAAAATGACAAGAAATGCTAGCATTTAGAGTCAAGTCAACAACTATCATATTTAATTTAGGCAGGATGATAAATCATTGATCAATAAGCAAAGAAAATAGGCAAGCTTCAAATATCTCAAATCAAGAATAAGAGAGTGTAAACAGATATGCAAGCTTAAACTGTATAATAAGCACAAGGAAATCGGGTACAATGATGTTCACACCAAGAATTATCGCATGTTTGCAACATGAATCACTACAAGACACTAACTGAAGTCCAACGTATTTCAGTTATTTAGGCTTGTACTTGATCTATGATGATCATGTGAGGAGTGATGACTGCTGATTGTGTGCCAGCTAGAGAGAGGGGCGAATGTAATATAGTCATGGCAAGGCTATGCTCAGTCAATCATATACATAAGGGACATCTTAGCTAAATTTAAATGACACTTAAGCACAAGAACAAGCCACCTTTCAACGGGAAGGGAATGACAATTCACAGAAGATATTATATCTGGGCAAGCAGACATACAAAAATGAACTATGCCCCAATTTCATTATAAAACAATTACCGCTGCTTCATGGGTCGCCTAGCATTATAAACTGAAATCCATTGAGTTGCTGGGCTCCCCAACCGGACTTTCTTCTTAGGCTGTTCCTCTTCCTCAAGATTTACAACCATTCTTCCACGTTTCTGACCAACCTATAAATGTTACAGCAGATGCATGACAAAATTGTAATACAAAAAAATTTAAACTAGAGGGTACAGGTATAGGTTATGGGTACAGCAGTACAAACCTTTAGAGCACCATCGATTCTGATGGGCCTTGAAGCAGGCACGTCGATCAGACTATCAAAGAGAGAAATAAGTTTTGCGTAATTTGGCTCTTCATCAAATTTCATATTAGTGACCATCTCAAGAAAATGTTTGAATGGAGGTGGACAGAAGCAACTCAGAACCTCCGGAGAAGTTGCCATTTTCTTCTTACAAACAAGAAAGCTCTTGTTGTCTCCCTGCATTTGGTAATCAGTTAGCGCTAAAAATAGGTTCAAGAGCAAATATAAAATTATTAGTCAAACTCTACTGAGAACGAATAAGGCTACCTGATAGCCTTGCCAAGGTAATCTTCCTCTTATTAGAAAAATAAGGGTGTATGCTAGTGACTCCAAGTCATCCCTCCTACTGCCTGTACGGCCTAAATGGGCATGGACACTAGCATATCTAATTGTTCCCCTGGAAAACGTAAAAAAGAAATAGGTCAGTTTACAGGTGACAATTTTGTGCATAAAGAAGCTAGCAGAACCAACCTAAAGATGTCTGGCCTCTGATCATATTCAACATGCTGACTTGATGATGCTTTTTTCCACTTGGATGCTGCATAATTTAAATATTAACAGAACCACGTGGAAAAGATTAGTATGGCATAAAATGCATCAACATTCTATTTAGTGGTTACAGTACACTAAAAACGAGACACTATCTTAAACAATATCATACCTAAACCAAGATCAATGAGGAAAAGCTTCTTCTCATCAGGTGATCCAGGTTGACCAAGCAAAAAGTTTTCTGGCTTTACATCTCCATGGACAAACCTGAGAATAATAAGAGGCACAGCAAGTGTTAAACTCTTAACACCAATGAAAAGAAAAATTATGGAAAGTCCATGCACTCTGGGACAATTGTCAGAGACAAATGGCTTTAGAAGATTACCCTTTGGAGTGAAGTTTCTCAAGGATTGATATGGACTCAACAGCAATGCAAGCAACCATATGAGATGACATCCTGTTCAGGATATTGCGCTTTCAGCAAGGAGTAACAAAAACATGCTGCCAAGGTGAAAAGATTGGTAAGATACTTACGCTTGTCCCATTGAATTCCAAACATCCCAGAGGCTAGGACCAAGCATATCCATTACCTGAAATACAAAATGCAGGTTGAATTATAAAAGATCATATTAAGAGGCGTTTTGGGGTGCATGACTATAGTTAAACTCACAAGAATGTAGTAGTCTCCCTGGCGACCCTTGTAGTGGACTGATGGTATGCCATAACAACCATTAAGAGACCTGTCACAAAATGTTTAGCATGCCATGCTCCACAAATATTAACAACAAATGTAAAAAGGGGTGATCGGGCATAGTTCTTACTGATAAACCTGCCACTCAAACGGGGGGCCATAACTACATCCTTTGCTTCTTCGATGCTCCAGTTTCAGTGCAACCTACATGGCATTAATTCATATAAAATTTTACTAGATCAAGGACAGAACTATAGCATCCATCTGAGGCAGGCCAGAAAAGAAACCTCATATGCATCTGGACCCATACGAGAAGCTCCACCAGTTATTCTTCTGCCAACATAGACCTGGCCGAATCCACCTTTACCCAACTTTCTATCAGTTATATATTCTGGAGAGCTACCTACTTGAACCTGCAATAGTTAGAAAACATTCAGATTTCTAAGAGCTTATATCATGGTCGTGGAATGTCATGTAAAATAGTACGGGTGGATCTATAACAATACCACCATGAAGGCAAACTAAGCTGAACTATAGGAATGGCCAGCATGTATTAATAACATTTTTTCAAGCCCATCTGGTCTATTCTTTAAAATCTTATTAGATAGATGTTTGCTTTCTACTACAAAACAGAACTACTATAATACAATAACCTAGTCTTAACTACTCGCATGCAAGTATTAACACAAATCTGATGAAGATGTTAAGCTTTCGTCCATGCATTGCCAAAGGATGGTACAAAACAAACGAAGTAACCAGCCTGAGTAGATAGCATAACAAACATCAGCCTTTGTAAAGGAAGGAAACAACATAGTTGACTGGTCAGTATAGAAATAGGATAATCAAATGTAAACAATTGCTTGGAATGGATAACATAAGAAGGCATACCCTCTCAGGCACTGGCGTTGTCGTGGCTTCATCTTCGGCCGCTGCAAGTCTGTCACCGCTTGCACCCTCCATCTTCAAATTAGCAGCCGCCTCAGCTACCTTCTCCAAAGCAAGGGCCTCCTTGGATCTAACAACTGCCTCCCTAGCAAGAGCGTGAAGAACGTCCTGGTCAGGCTGGTCAGTCTCCAAATCAACAGCCTTGATCCCCTTCCCTCTAGCCTTTGGAGCCGGCCTTCCTCTCCCTGCAGCAGGTGCTTTCTTTTTGCCTCTGCCAGCCGCAGCAGCACCAGCACGCCTTCCACCCCTCCCCCGTGGAGCTGGCGGCGCGGGAGCCTCTACTCGATCCGCAGCCTGGACGTCCTCAACCTTGCTGGACCTCAGACGAGCTCTCCGGACGCCACTTCGCAGCTCTGGCATTATCCGTCCATGCAACCCGGTATGGCGTCACAACCCTCGTAGTTCCTCGCAATCTCTGCATACACAACAAACCAATTAAATACCGGCAAAAGGGAACGGTAACAGACACTCATACAGATTGAAAGCTGAGCTCGGAACTTCTCATTCACTCAATACACATGGACTGTATCCAAACACGAGGAACATGCACAGACAGAGAAATAATAAATCCGGTGAGGAAGGAATCAAGATGGGGCCTGCCTTCATCGCCATCGCGAAAGGAGGCGGCCTGCTTTCCTTCCTAGCGCCCGGAGTCCTTTAACTCCGAATCGAATGCCACCATGGCCGCGAAAGGAAGCCGGGAGGGCGTCTCCATCACCCGATGCCCGCGCCGCCTCGCCTCCTCACAAGGGGATCTCCGATAAAAATCCCATCTTTGCCGCGAGACCGCGACCAATCGGTCGCCAAATCCCGCCCGGACTAACGACGGACCTCCTCCAATCCCACGCGAACCTGCCTCCTAAATCCACGGTAAAACGCCGGCGAGACGCGCGCAGACAGACCCCGGGTGGGCAGACGAACAAACAAAGATAGAAAAAACCACGCACGAATCGGCCACCGGAGAACGCATCGGGCCGGCGCGGCCCCATCGGATCGCGCCCGTGCGCTCGATCGTAAGGGGGGCGAGGCGGTCGCGCGTGACGGAGCCGCCGCCGCCGCCGCCGCGCGGATTGGGAGAAAAAAATCGGGCGAAATGGGGCGGGGATGCGGGAGCGAGCGGGGGGCTTACATCGGGGACGCCGTGCCGGCGATGAGGGCGTCCGGGTCGGGGTCGGAGGTTGCGGCGGCGGCGGCGCCTCGGGGCGCGTGCGGTGGGGGGGTGGGGGGAGGGCGACGCGACCGGGGGGCAGGAATTGTGGAGCGCTCTCCTCTCCTGCTTGTCCTCGATGAGGGTAGTGCTGGTGCTCGGTGTGCCGCAGCTCATGCAGCTGGCAGGGTGGGTCGCCGACGCGTGGGGCCGGGTGGTGGGGCGTGCTTACGTTACGTGCGGGGCGGATGGGAAAACCTGTGCGCGCACGCGGTGTGTGTGTACACGGCGTTCCGCTCGAGGTTCAAAATCAAACGGGGAGAGAATTTGTGACCAAATTTAAATGGACTTTATTTATAAACATTTTACAGGCTGGGAGTAGGACCGTAGGAATTTCTGAGGTATGTTTGCGAATTTGAGTTCATTCACAGTACTCCCTCCCTCCGTGTCAAGAAAATATGTTGTTCTAGACATGTATTGGCTCAATGTTTTGGCCAAAAATGATGGCCTCAGCCCGGTGATAGTTTTCTCTCCAAAAGTATGTTGTGATGGTTACAAGAGTGTGTGCTAGCTGACGGGTGACCGAGACCACCGGCGGTGTTCCGACCATGTAACCGGAGTGGTGGGTGACGGACGGGTGCAGGAGGGAGTTAGGATAGCTAGATGGTGCGGGTGGGGTCCCGCGTCCTGCCCACGGAGCGACTTCTTGACACCGTTGACATGGGGGGCGTATAGGCGCGCAAGAATCTATCTCATTAAGTATATGCCAAAACACACTATATAAGCAAATGGGATGACACCGGATCTAGGGGTGAAACTTTGAATGCTTGCTTGCCTGGTTTGGTCTAACCTTTGAAATCACTTGAAAGATACATTTTGTGTGATTGTTCATGTGGCAATTTTAGCAAACAGTGTAACCAGTTTTGGCCTATGTCAACTGGTTTGTGACTTGATTGTTTTCAACTCCACTAACGTGCCACCTCGAAGCCCCATGGGCCGAGAATAGACGGGCATGATCAAAAACCTATCGAGGTCCATGAGCATTCAACCCTTACGTTTAGACCGCCAGGGGTAGAAGGTTCATATCACAAGCAGCATGCCAGATGTTGGTTGACGAGAGGCGCGGTCTTTCGGGGATCAAAGCCCTCTAAATTGACCACGCATCAGGCACATGTGCGTAAACTTAACTAAGAAGAAGAAATTAAAGTCTAAGTGACTTCGAGGCACGTGTGTCTAAACCCCCTAACGAAGATGTGAAGTTGTTGCCAACTTGAACAATGGGATGCACTCAGTACCTTCACACCCTGCTCTTTTTGTGTTGTGTATACTGTTGATTACATCTTCTCTTGCGTCAACCATTGATTGCATCTTGTTGCTAGATTACCAAGAAGAACAAGTTTTCGTTGCTCTAGTTTGGTTGAAAGTATAATCTCCTACTCTCTATGTATCAAACTATGAGATGTTTTATCCTTTTATGAATCTTACCTTAAAATAAGTCTAAATATGTGCTTTGACAAGGAAACGGTAAAACATCTTATATTTTAATATGGAGAGACTATTTACCTATACTTGTCTTGGAAATGTATTTATATATGTTATAATAATAATAAAATGATCTAAGTAAAACTTAAATGGACAAATCTATACAAAGTGGTGGTGAAAAATTCCCCATAAAACAGGTCAAGGAAAAAAAGACGTCCAAGAGGAAGACGGGGAACGCCAACAACTCAAAGCCAAACAAAAAAACTAGAGAAACATGTCGTAACCTAGACTATGAAAAGGATCATAACCTTGCGTCCTTGGGAAACCACCGAACTCGAAGCACCAGACACACCAAGCTACCAAAAATTGTACCTTTGGTGTTATAGAGGGAGTAAACATGCCAAAGTCACTTTGGCTTCGAGCACCCGTGATCCTCAAAAATAGGATGTTCTCAATGATGAATCATGTATAGTACAAGCTTGCAAATCACAACGCGAAGTTTTTTATACCATTGTCACACAAAATAACAAAAATTGGGACAATTAACTCAGATATGTACATTTTTGTTATTTGTGTATCAAAATGTAAAGTAGTTTGCATTGTTATTTTGCACGCAAGTACAATACATCATTGAGAACATGTATGACTTGTTTCAGGTTTTATTTAGAAAATTTACAATATATTTTGATTTTTTTTAAACAGAGCGAGTACTGAGAGAAAATTGCACGTAACAACAGTGTTTGGTGCAGTTGTTGCACAAACACACAAAAACAAAGCTTGTTTTGCAGCAAACCCCAGTTGTTGATCTAATATGTTGTAGGTAGTCCAAAAAGAAGATTTAGGCTCTTAACATGTCTCTGACACGTGGTTCCGTGACACTGCACCACCGTATTTATATACCATATATCATAATTTTATGATATTTTTTAAATAAGCGCATATATAAAATACGGGCATCAAAATAGGCCTTTATAGGCTAATATCAATATGATTTTCTCATTTTAGCTATTAATCCGGTCATTGCTCAGTAACCCTAGTTAACAAAACGTATTCTGTTCCCAATTTTTATATTTTTGTGTAGCCTGAAATATAACAGATTTCTATTAGAAATTTTCTGCATACGTACAAAATTTGTTTATGTCTCTGCCAAATGAAATTGTAAGTAAAAAAATTCTTAGGAAAAACACAATGTGAAATTTATACCGACAAATAATTATGGTGTATATTGTATACAAATAAAGGTCCACATGTCAGATACGTTGTTAAGGCTCTAAGTACTTTATTTGGGCTAGCTGCAACGTTTTAACCAAAAACTGGGGTTAGCCGCAAAAGCGGTTTTGTTTATGTGTTTTGTGCAACTTTGCTACCACAACTTGGTGTTGTGTGCAATTTTCTCTGATGCTCAGGAGTAAGAACTTGCTTATTTTTGTTTGTATTTTAAAGACTTTCCTGTACAAACAAGGGTTAATTATTTGAAATTCAGACAATTGTATGAATATGAACTCATGTTTGAGTCTCTAGTGTTCGAAACAAACAAGGTTTATTTATTTGAAATTCGGACATTGGATATGTATTTGAACCGATGCTTGAGTTTCTAGTGTTCCTGCGTGATGTATTTTCACAGTTCAATCTCTATTTAGGCGTCGGTGTTGTTCATGGTCCAACAATATCAATGATTCTCATGAACCTTTTTGGGTCTCTCAAAAGGAAAGAAAAACATCTTTAAGGCGTCCAAGTGGTAATTTTTGCCGAGTCAAGCCACACCACGAACATGATGCCCTGTAATCTAGTTAGTCTAGGCCAGTTCCAGACCACGAACATGGAAAAGCTACAACATCCTTTGCATAATCCAGCAAAAGAAAAACACAAGATACCCCAATTACCATATCGACGCATGTTTTTTTCTTTTCCTTTTGAAGCCAGGCATAATTAGGCTGTCGCATACAGCTACAAAGCCTACAGAGCAAGCACAACAAACCAGATTATCGTAACTCATCCCCAAATTATTTTGTGACGCGGGAAGCCGGTCCCCTCTGTAAGTTCATCGAGCAGCTCCAATCTCTCGCACTCGTGCCACTCCTGCCGGTGCGGGATTACCTTTAGGTCGACAAACTCCCGCTCTCCGGCTTCCACAACATGCCGGTCGAGCAGGTGGACGCACCCGAGCCACCGTGACACCCTCATGATCCGCTTCACAAAGGCGGTCTGCCACGCCACTCCATCGAAGCCGATGACCACGAGTTCTCTCAGGCTACGGTGCTGCTGTGGTTGCTCCACTTGCACGTCCAGTGATCCATCAGTGCTCGCCTTCTCTGAGTTGTTGTCGAACTGCATTCAGATTTCAGAGTTCAGAACAATTGGCTTCAGAAATCTTTCAAAACCGAAAAAGTACATATTCGACAAAATCTAAAATTGCTTTGATGTATTTCCCTATTTTGTATTGCAGGTTGCATTTCAAGTCCTAATCAGCCCTCGATGGCCTCTATCCTCAGGCTAACTCCTTCCCACACAAAATTTAGTTATACCATTTTCTTATGCCTATGCTAATGCTAGCACAATAGGATCTGAGCTACCATTAGTACTACCATATGGATAGGTTGCATTTCAAGTCCTAATCAGCCCTCGATAGCCTCTATCCTCAGGTTAACTCCTTTCCACACAAAATTTAGTTATATCATTTTCTTATGCCTATCTGAGCTACCATTAGTACTACCATATGGATTAATGTGCTAGCACATTTCTGACATTAGTTAATTCACATTTTGTTTTACCAACGAATGCGTCTGAAGGTAGCCACTTTCTGAGTTTACTACTGCACAGGAAACAGTCATGATTCCTCAAGTGGATAACAGCAAACCTTATCTGAGTTTTACAACATGAAAATGGTGAGAAAACTAACCATGATCTAAACATAAAACCATGATCTAAAAATAAAACTAAAAATTATCTTGATTTTGAAGGTGCAAAAGGTCAACCGGTGGAAAAGGATATCCATTTATGAGGAACTGGCTCCGCGAGCTGATAGCTACTTTCACATTTTGTAAGAAGCGACGGCGCTATTCAAGGGGAAACAAATCTGAAACCAACCATCTGCTAGGGAATACTAAAGAACATGTTACGTTATTTGAACTACTGAACAATGGTAATTGTCACATAGTAGTCTGTTGTGCCAATGAAGTTAAGCAATCCATATTTAGTGATGCTAATAGTCTTGAAAAAATATGACATAGTTAATTTGGGCTGCTGCAAGTGTAGAGTGCTTCAGGGTCTGACAGCTACATTGCAGCCTTATAGGAGTAAGCACAATATCGTGATGAGAACAACCGATGTTCCTAAACTCAGAAGTGTAGTATATACTATAAATGTTCAGGACAGTCTGTAATGATTTGTCTATGTTTTTGTTTGCTACATTGCAAGAAAAATGTATCTCCAAGATTATCGTACGTCAAGAAATTTATCATCTTTTTTTATAATTGTACTTTATTTTTTGCAGAAATAAAGATAGTTGCCAAATGATGTATCAGCCAGACACAACATGATAATAGCAAGCAACGATTGGTTGAAAATGACTCATAACATGAAAGTTACAATATCTGTCTTATTCGAAGTGGTCCATCTACAAGCACATATGTTGTTGAAAAAAATACAGGCACAGATATGTCGAACCACACAAATTTGAGTTTCTTTTGGATGGATCTATGGTTATTTAAGAGATCTATTCTAAGGATACCACACAATACCTAATATTTTTATTTTAAATACAAGGACAATTAGCATTTAAATGGATTATTAGATGTGGTCCAACTTATTAATTTTCCAAAATTATATAACTCTCACTCAACAAATATCCCACAACAACGTGCGGAGTATTATCTAGCTGGTTTCAGAAATCTTTCAAAACAAAAAATGTACATGTTTGACAAAAAAAAGCATAGCTAGTAGGTTAGTTTGTCGACAAAGGACATACATGAACGTGGAGCGACTGCAGGAAAGGTGCGGCAGCAAATAGGATGAAGATCCAGAAGGTGTCCCAGTTCACTGGCACGTTTGCAATGAACAACTTCTTCAGATGATTGAGCCGGCTGGGAATGACAGTTGGTTCAATCCACATCTGTATACATGATATAGTAATATTTAGCAATATCTTATGCAGCAATGCGAGGTTATGATTAATGAAAGACGAGATCACTCAGGAGTGGTTCCTCACCTGATGCCCTCTTAATTGCAGAACAAGGTACTCCAGTGGTGGCAGCGTCCCTTTAAAGAATTTGCCTAGTGGATAGGTACTATTTCTACGAAAGTTCTCATTCTCACTATTATCCCCAGTTTCAAAGAAGTCCAAACTCACACGCCTAAGCCTCGGCACCTGACCATAGTGTAATTTCGTTGTCCGACCCCGACAAGCAAATGTTTCAAGACAAGGCAGTGAAGTCAGATAGATTTTCCAGATGCTGCAGTTGTCCAATTGCAGATTCTTTAACTTTGAGGTAGGAAAATTGAAGCGAAAAGCTTGCAGGTGGGGCCTAGAATTTTCCAGTCTCAGATCCACCAGCTGCACGCAATCACTCAGAATTTCATATACGAGGCGAATACACGCACTTTTTTTGCACAGAGTAAGTGTTGTGAGCCTCTGAAAAATTAATGGGGGGTGTCCATCATAATGATAGCAATCGGATAGTAGAAGGCGTTTCAGCCGCACATTCTGCCATCCATCCAATAGACGGAAATCCTCAACCCCCCATCATAATGATGGGGCAGAATCGGATTGTAGGTGGAAAGAGTTCTCAGCTAAAATCTCCAAATCCTCAACCCCCCATCTGCCAATCGCTGCCTGAATCCATTGCTCGAAATTGTTCATATAAAAGGCTTGAAGCCTCAGCTTCTGGATAGACCGTTGCTGACCATTATTGGGGGGCAGAAGGAGTGCATTCGCCCGTTTCACATAGCGCCGCATGGCGAGACGCTCGTAACGTTCCAGGATGGGTGTGAGCAGCCGGACCTTCCACATGCACTGCTCATACTGGTCTCTGACAGCATTAAACCGATTGTACTGGTCTTTAAAAACATAAGTTTCAGTCAGATTATGTGCCTTTTTCTCTGCCTCATACCCGGCTTTAGCCTCCATGGTTATTTTCTTCAGCCTGTGGTAGCGTGGAGGGAGAATACCATAAATGGAAAGGTCATAATATGTGTGTGATCGCCGAGGAAGATCCAGCCACCGCTTTGAAAGGATAGTTGTGGTCATTGTTGTGCATGCGTCTAGCTTGTCAAGGATCATGATCAGTATCTCATCAGGTAGGCTGCTTATCTTGTCCTCGCAGCAGCCCATGTGTTCCTCCCTCAAACGCATCTGGTTTCGTTTCCATGATAAAGAATATGGAACTATAGTCAGTGAATTCCAAATAAGTTGTGCAGATAAAGTAAGCGGCCTGTGTTATACAAACCAAGTAGTGACATTTTTTTCAAGATCTCTAAAATTAGAAAGACTGACACCTTCAAAGAGTGCTTTTACCTACACTACACAGATCTAATAGTGACTTTTTTTGCGGGGAAAACTAAATAGTGATGACAGTTTAAGAGCAGGAGATTATGGATAAGAAGTGTCCTGGTTGAGCAACTTTTTATTTGAGCATTTATTTTATTTTTTAGATGCTGGTTGAGCAATTCTGAAAACAAGTCGATATATTAACGAAAACAAACTGGAGCAAAACAATCTTATTTGATTGCAGTTTCTCTATCTACGGCATCAGTATTATTACACAAAAAAGGGGGTAATCTGCACAGTTTAGTTGCTGGACGAATTTGACATTAATTAGCAGCGGGGGCAGAATTGCTACCGAAAGATGTGAAATTTACAGGTAAAACATGAGGGGGGGAGGGGCATACTCGCTTGAACGACGGGGAAGCGGTGGTGGTGATGGAGAGATCGGATGCCCTTCTGAGCCGGCGGTAGAGCCGAGGTGATGTCTCCGTGGCCATCGGGTCCGAGCAGCGGTGGCCGGCAGACCGGCTGCTCGACGGGGGCGGTGGACTGGGAGGGGGTGACCGGGCGTGTTCGGAAGCTCTCCGACCCGTGAACTCTTTTTTTTATTATTTGAGAAGATCTGACCCGTGAACTCGAACGAGCGATCCGTACCTCTATCGTGGAGCAGCCCTGTGATTTTCTGGGCCAAAAGCCCATCTTTGAGTTGGTCATTTTCTTGTGGGCTTCTATGCTGGCTGGATGGGGCCATTCAGTAGCAAAAGATTACAGCGCTCGAACCTTTTTTTTCTCTCACGTGATTTTTCATTATGGAGAGAGGCAAACAGAGCAGTTTGGCTGAACAGAGGGTAAAAAGACATCTGTTTTTTGTCGTGCATCTGTAAGGTGAACATATAAATATTTAGATAGTTCGAATACAAATGTAAGACAATATTTCAGTGGCATCAAGTCCCATACGGCCGTACAAGCATAATTTCATTGCTGGTATCGGGTCCATCCTAGAGCAATGGCGCGCAGTAGCTAGTTCATGCCCTGAACGCATCCATATGGGCACCATTTGCTTTCAGAGTTGACGAATCCAAAGTATCAGAAGGAACAACATACCTCTTATACGGATCCGAAATTTCCTGCACATGACCGGGATCCCTATCACATCATGAAAATGGATATCTTCTCTATCACGAGCACGTATATAGTTATGTAATGTCATGGTCGCAGCAAAAGTTATCTTCTGGCAGCCATCTCATACTTTAGCATTTTAATAAGGAATTGAAATTTCATCTTCAATACCAAAGGCTCTCTCAATATGATTGCGCTTGGACCTGTTGAACTTCTCAACAAAAGTAGTTGGCTCAGCGCCTCTATGGAACTCAGTAACATGATACATTTCTTCTTTCTATGATGCAAGATATCCATTTTTACTAGGATAGCCATCGTACTTGCATAGACAAAACAAAGAGAATATTGAATATTAGTCGTGAGATATATCACATCATGTGAATTATTACAATATAGTACTTGTTAAATGCTCACCCTTTGGAGGATGAGGGGAGGTGAGCATATCCTTGTCAAGTGCATGATAAAGAACACTTGTGGCATGCATTGCACCAGGTTGTTAAAATAAATTACAGCTAGACAATAACAAATTCACATAAGTATTTATAGAGGTTGTTATGATAAAAATTGACTTGAGACATTTAGTATTGGGCATTACGTCAAAGTAGATAGACTGTAATCCAACTGCATATATCTCTATCTCTATCTCTACTATATAATACGGTCTAAGGTGTCTGGTATGTCGTGATGTTTTTGCAAAAACACCCCTGGATAAAGTAAGAATCAACCCGCGCTAAACATAGCATGCCAATGTTTGTGTTTGAGCCCCTGGTATCGCTTCAGAACAGACGACACAAATCCCCTCCATCGGCGAAGCGGTGGAACTGGCGGAGCTCCATCTGGACCTCGGCCTTCTCCATCTGCAGGCGGAGCAACATGGCCTCGTTGGCGGCGCTGGCCATGGCGAGGCGCTCCTCCTCCTCACCCTGCAGCGCCGCCATGGTTTCCCACGCCTCCCCCAGAGCCTCCCGCATCGCCGCGGTCTCCTCCTCCGCCTCCACCCGCGCCAGCCCCGTCTCCCCCTCCCTCCCCATCCCCGCCCCGCTTCTCCTCATCCAGCTTCCGCTTCACGGAGCGCCGCCACGTGACCGCCGCAGACGGCTAGAAGTAGCAAGGGCATGGGCCCGCCCCCGCTAAGTCGGCCGAGTCCGGGTTACAGTCGTGGTCGTCATCCTCCATGACGGCGGCGACCGGGTGCAAGGGATGGGATCGGGAGCAAATTGCAGCGCTGTCTCTTCTCTTTGTTGTGTTCAGGAGAGAATCATTGGATTCGGCGCTCCTCCATCTGTTTGTGCTTGCGGATGTGAAAGACGATAGTGTGGGTGGACGATGGTACCGATAGTGAGCTTATGTAGCCAGTAGGTCTCAGCAACAATGGATGTCGAATTGGCGATCAATAACGGTAGCAGATGATTGAAGTTACAATGCTATTCCTTGGTCAGTTGTAAGACTATTTTAATGGTTGCTGTTTGTTGGTATCATTGCAACTAACTTGTTTTTCTTCCAGGCGAACCATGTTGTATGGCCATAAACTAAGGATAGATCAACACTTAGAAGCAACAACAAGAGGATTAATGGCCTATGGAGTATGGACACTCAGTTAGTAAATTGAGGCATTGTTGGCATCTCTCCCGGTGGAGCATAAATATACCAACCTGTAACGTTGGCATGTCTCACAGTGGAGCATCGATCCGGCGACTGGAGGCATTGTGGCTACCTGTATCTCAGCCGTCTAGGGTGACGACGACCACAAAGGTCTCCAGCATCTCCACATGATGCAGTTTCATTTGGTACAAGGGTCCTCGCCTCTAATGTGCCCAAGATGTGGGATCTTCAAGTTGGTACATGGATTGGGGCACTTGCATCTGGTACAAGCAAGATCTTGTGGATATTACTTTCTGGAACATGGAGCTGCACACAAAGTTCGTGGAACCAATTGCCTCAAGAAAATGATGATGATGAGGTATATAAATATTACTCCATATGTCGTTCTCTGTTGTTTATTAATTTTACATTATATACTATCTAAAGTGTAGTCTTACCTGACTAGGATGAACGACAATGGACTAAGTAGCCAAGGAAGAGTTAGGACCCATAATTTATTAGGGACATTAAAATTGTCACAAATTGGAGCTCTCTCAGACCATTAGCGATTTTATCCGTCCGATCGCGTGTCCTGATCGCTTTAAATTTTTTCTGGCCGTTCGATGCCCTTAGGCCGAATGTCCCAGGCCCGCTGCTCTGGAGATCAAATATCTAGTTTCTCGTTCGATCCCAACGGGGTGATATTGGCGCCACGCATGCTCAACAAAACCTGGAATGCCCACCTCCCTCCCGCACAGGAGTGTACAGAACCTTACCGCAAAACCTTTAAAAAAAATTATGGTCGTTCAATGCCCTTAGGCCGAATGTCCCAGGCCCGCTGCTCTCGAGCTCAAATGTTTGGTTTCTCATTCGATCCCAACGGAGGGTGAGATTGGTGCCACACATGCTCAACAAAACCTGGAATGCCCACCTCCCTCCCGCACAGGAGTGTACAGAACCTTACCGCAAAACCTAGGTCAGAGTCGCCGTCGCGGCCGCTGGCGTCCGTGTATTTTATATATATATATATATATATATATATATATATATATATATATATATATATATATATATATATATATATAGAGAGAGAGAGAGAGAGAGAGAGAAGGATGTGACAATCTGATGCCAACGATGAAGGCGGTGTGTTGTCCCCCCAGTCCACCTCACGCAGCAATCCGTCGTGGAGGAAGCGGCGGTGGCGGATGGCGCCTAGAAGGAACGACCATTTATTGGGCCCGAGCATGGCGGCACCTATCAGGTGACCTCTATCTCGGTTGTCAATGCCTCTCCCCGAGCCCGGCGTCGTGCGGTAGCACCCACCACAACTCGTCAGCCCGTATGGTGGCAGCGCTGATAGCAATGATAGCCCCACACGGCCGCACGTTGCTATACTAGGGGTGTGTTTGGTAGCCTGTATGAGCTTTCTCACCTCATACATGCCCAGTCCACCCAAGCTGATGTAACGTACCTGCACTTAAAAATATGGCAGGTACCTGTGTATAGTGCAAATACCTGGATCGATTCGTTTGCACACACAGTTTACGATGTATCACAACAAAGTATCAATTTTATTACATCGATGATCCAGACTTACAAAATAAATAGTTCGATACATCTTTGCATAGCTTAAAGCTAGCTCAAAACAATAAAGCAGCGGAAATAAATGAGCCTCCAACTTCATGACACGTCACAGGCGAAAACATGTTGGTGCAGACCCGAAACCCAAACGTAGTCCTTACTCTTCGTCAGAAATTTCTGCAACAAATAATAATTTGCAACAGAGTGGGTCAGATTCCATTAAAAATAGAGTTTGGCAAGTGACACTATGGTGGACACTTAATGGAATAACTCTATAGCCTATATGCATATTTGGCTGGTGGAGTTCAAGTCTAATTTGCATAAAGCCAATTTTTCCTACTCTTTTGAAAACACTTTTCTTGGAATCAAGACGAGTATGGCATGAAAACCATAATCTCATCTTCCCTTGTTCACGCATCAACTTTTAACTTAGAAATTGGAATGTTGGGAGCCTCCGTTGAATCCTTGATCAGCTGCTCAGATTGTCCGTAACCGGGGACACGACTAAGTACTTAGTTTTTCACTCTGCAGAGGTTGTGCACTTTCACCACGAGACTCAAACAACCCTTCTGTCCTTGACCCTCATGTAGTGAAAAGGAAAGGAGAAGTCTGAGACGAGACCTTTGGAGAAAAGTCAAGGCAAAGCCATTATACCACGTGGTTGCACTGGAAGCATCTTCACTTGGAGAAAACTTTGGTCCCTTTTTTCCTGGGTGGCCATCCTCAAGTGTACGTACTCAGGTTCACTCATCTAAATGAGTCTGGGTCTTAGCCAGGTGCACCCACCTAAATGAGCCTAAGCAGCCACTCAACTCTAACCTCCATCCTCTTGCCACATCCACCCAGAAGTTTCTTTAACTTAGTAGAAATTTACTTTCCACAAAACAACTTTAGCATAGCGTCAATATTTCTACCAAGTTACCCATAGGATACTAGACAACTAGTGTAAGGGATATAGTAGTTTCAGCATAGCAATACTATCCAACACATGCATATAAGAAACACACTAAGTAATGCATAGAAGATACTTAGGAAATTTATGAAGGTGTGCCACTTGCCTTGGCAACAGGGAGAGCAGGAGTATCAGTTGCAAAAGCCTTCGTTTCTCTCCGAATTTTCTAACAAGTCAAACAAGCCACAAATAAACATACAAGCATAAATGCAACACTTAGAAAAATATGACATGCATGATATGAAAAGTATTCTTAAGAACTAGAGACGCATGTCATGCCATGAAATTATTCTAAGTTAATGCAGGGCAAGTGTGTTAGTCAAAATTACTAAGTTCCAAGGTCATAGGTTGGACATAATAACTTTGCTATAAATCAACTTGAATAAGTTGTAATGCTGCTGCAAGTATTCACATGATTGGTCTTGAAATCTTCAACTCCCTTGTAGTTTTCTTCATCTTCAATTAGCACTCTAAGGACTTGGTCAAAATCACTAAGGACTTGGTTTATGTCCAAATTGGAAGAAGAATAGGATGGCGGAAAAAGATATAGAAAAGATGTAGTTTTTCTTCTAGGCTTCATCTCCAGACTTGTAACTTTCTCCGATGTCTTCACTGAATCATATAGACTTGATGGTTCTTCAGACTTGATGATTTGTATATCACCCGGGCTGGTCTTGGATATACCTTAGCCACCACGAAGTCCAAGAGAAAGAGAAGAAGAGAGAAAGACTTAGAGAAATAAAGGGGGATGGTCTTCTTGCATTTCCTCTTGATTTTCTTCTAAATGTTTTTTTTGCTTCTTGGAGATGCCTTCAGAGTTTTGTTTTTCTTGGCTAAGTCTTCATTGGCCTTCTAGTCTTCATGTTAAGAATCTCAAGTGTCTAAGTGCATAGCACTTTACCAAAACACTATGTTGAAAAAATAATCCTAACTTAGAGAAAAACAATAACTATACAATAAATATGCCATGCATGCAATGCAATTTATTTCTAAGTACAACACTTAACAAAATAAAACAACAAAGTTTTCTAGATGCTAAAATTTTCTAAGAAAAAGATTTAGCATCTTTAAGATGTTGAATTTTTTCTAAGGAAGAGTGTTGTCAAAAAAATAGTTATCAAATATTTTCTAATGAAGAATTTATTTTGTTTAAAGAGGCAAAATATTTCTAACTACCTTTTAATACCAAAGTGGTCATAATATGACTAGATACTTTATAATTTCGAATAGATGATGAAATTAATTTTAATATATTTTTAATAAGTTTTTTTATTCATTAAAATACCATTTAAAAGTATTAAATCAATATTATTTATAAAATCATAGAAAATTATTCTACAAAAATGAGTAGAAAAATACTACTGCCAATACTTAGACATTCAAATTTATATCAAAAGAGTTTGACAAGTTTTAAATTTCAAATTTGAAGTTATGTTCAATTTACCATTAATGCCACTTTTGAATTTCAACAAATTTTAATTTGACAAAACATAAAAGTAATGATGCGAAAAGTTTCTACGTGTCATAAGCTTTTCAAAAATATTTTATTTGTAAAATTTGACCAAACCAAATAAAAGTAGTAATAGATTTAAAATTTAGGATTTTTCTGCAAAACCGCCGGTCTTCGGTTGACTGTTGACTTTGACCGCTGACGTGGGAATTGACTCGCTGACGTGGCAGGCTGACTGGGATTTGACTACGAATTTGACCAAAAATAAAGTTTCTCGGATGGAAAAACACTCTTAACGAAAGTTGTAGAGAATTACGTGCCCTTTCTAATTATCAGAATTATAACATAAGTGGATGAATAGATTGGTCACAAATCTCAAAATACCTTTCTGGTCCGAAACTTTAAACGTGAATATCTCTCAGCTCGCTGAACCAAAAGAGGTGAGGCTTCGGGCAAAAGAAAGGTCTTAATCAGGGAAACAACTTTTGTATTGTCGTCCCAAACTTTTGAGCTGGTTTGGTTACTCGAACAACATCAAACACGATCTGTATTATACAGAAAATTACGTACGTTAAAATAAAAAGTTGTCAACAGAAAAGTTGTAGATATAGAGCAGATCTACCTTTTCACTGGAGAAATTTCGATTTGACGCAATGAGCGCGAAGAGATCTGAGAAATACGACTTCAGATCTGATGGATGACGATTCGAAATTCTTGCTCCATGCTTGATGAAAAGAGTTGAGGCTTATTGGGATGGAAAGGTTTCGACGAGATCTACAACAATGATTAAGGCCCCGTCGCGATTGGAGATGGTTTTGTTCGTTGAACGAACGAAATAATATTTCGCTGATTAGGGTTTCGGTGGAACGAAAAGAGTAAAAGAGATACCGGCGGCTACAGGGGTTTATATAGGCGGAGAGATGGTGGAATAGATAGACACGGTTCGGTTCAGCCCAGTTTAGACGGGCCGGCTGGGCCGGATTCGTTTTTTTTTCTTATTTCCTTTATAACTTTTGTTTTACAACTCCGAATTAAATGAAATTAATTTTTATAAATTTCTAAAAATCATATCTTTATTTTAAAACATTTATAGACATGTTTTGACCACTTTTTAAAAATATTAATTTTAAATATTTGATTTAATGCAAATTTGACACTTTTGTCAAATTTGAAAATAGAAATTTAAATTTTTTTTATGGCTAAATAAAATTTGGTACCACAATTGTGAACATATGAAAATAATTATTTCTAATAATTACAATCAAAATATTAAAGTAAAATAAGATAAATAGCATAATCGTTATTTTGTTTTTAATATTTTCTCAGGCAGATTTTCAACTGGAAATTAGTATTTCAACCATTGTAATTTTAAATCTAAACAATGCAAGAAAATGATGAATGCATACATGAATTTTGTTTTTAAATCGACATACAAATAGTTTTCAAAAAGTTTTTAGTTTTTCTGATTTCCAGAATTTGAAAAATCGTAGGATGTTACAGCTGACTAGATACAAGTACGTTTTAAGTGATGTGTTTGTTAGCCCGTACGAGGTAAGCTGTGCTGAGCTGAGGCATTGTTTGATATCCTGTATGAGATGAGCCATGCCACACATTTACAGAAACGCAATCAGGTCCATGGACAGAGAAATAAAACTCAATCAAGTCCCTCGCGTCATTGACCAGCTCCCTCCAAGCTGTAGGTCGCAGAGCTCAGCGCTAGGGGCTCTTCCCGTTTGGTGGCGAGGTAGGGGAGGAGGGTGCGACCTTGCTGGGCGGCGGTGCGAGGCTAGGCGACGTAGGGGAGGAGGGTGCGACCTTGCTGGGCGACGATGCGGTGTGCTGGACCGGCAACCCGAAGAGCAGCGGGGCGGCGTTGCTTGGGGGCGATGTGAGGCTGGGCGACGGAGGCCGCGCGAGGAGCAGCGAGGAGGCGGCGGTCGGCGACGAGAGGACGGTCACCTTGTAGTCCGTGGTCGGGGCTGGGTCGGACTGGCTGGAGGCGGCCCCGCTGCTCCTCAGGTCCCTGGTGCGGCTGCGCGAGAAGAAACAATGGGTGTGACTGGAGGTGGGCGTGACTGGAGGCGAGCGACCGCGGCTGGCGCGGTTGAGCGACGCAAGGTGGCAGGGACGTGAAGAGCAGGAGCAAGGAGGCGGCTTGCGGGAGGAAGAAGACGGGGGGAAATGGGGAAAGGAATCGCTAGGGGTTGGGCACCCGACGCTGCTGTGGGGCCCACGCGTGGGATTTTTCCCAGATGAGCTCGGCCGGGTTGAGATGAGAAGCTCGATCTGAGCTTCTCAACCGGGCCTGGCTGAGCGGCATTTTCGCACGAAGTGGGCAGTGCCCAATAGAGCCGACCCGACCTAACAAACAGTTAAATGTGGGATGAGCTGAGATTATCTGGGTTGGCTCGGGCTACCAAACTCACCCTAGATGACCGTTGTGCTTCCGATATGCTCCCAATCTCTTCTTTTGATACTCAAACTCATTGTGAAATTCGTGATTAGTTAGTCCATAAAATAGATGTGAAAATACCAGATAGGTCTACGATTTGGATTTTTGGATTACTTAATTATAGTTATTTCAGATTGAGTAAGAGCATGTCATAATGTGTCTTCAAATTTGCTTCCTCAATCGCTTTTGTAGGGCTGCGTAAATTCTACTCGATAAAATGCTTATCTATTACAGAAAACAACTCATGTTCTTTTTCATAAGCATTTGTCCATTAGTGATCCTTTTATACTTGTTTCAATCATGTATCATTCGGTTCTGAATAAAGTTAACTGCGAAAGGTGCGGTTAATTTTGCAGGACATGACGCCACATTTGCATGTGTGCTCTTTTTCAAAGAAGGGTTTGCTGAAGGCTGAAGCGAGCCTTTTGTACTACCAGGGCGAGAAGGCTGTAAAGGAGAGGAGCATCTTGTTGATCCTCTTGTCTAGAGGTCAAGGGAACAGAATTTGGGTATGCCCCAAACTTTGGCCTGATGAGTGTTTTTTCTGAAGTTTTTCCTTATGTGTCCTGTTATTTAATAGTATGATTGTTTTGGTGGGAAACGTCACAACTTTTCTTTTCTAATTCGTTGATACACATTGTAATGAAGATAAATGTAATGTATAGCAGGTTGTTACCTCTCTTGACATTAGGAGTAGAGTTAACCAAAATGAACATACTACAGTGTAATTCTTTGTGATGATATGAATTTCACAATGAAGTGCCATATTCTTTCCCTGGATAATTGGTGTTGCCTAAACTTTCTCCGCCTTTTATAACAGGCAAATATACCTAAGCAATATCTACCATTAGTGGGAGCACCAACTGCCATGCATAGGTTATTTCCAGCAGATAACTTTTTTGAACTCTTATTTGATAGTTCCATATGGAGATGAAGTCGTTGCATTGTGTCCCACTGATTAAATTCTATCAAATGATGTAGTTGTACTGGTGTGATCGATCCGACAATAATGAATTTGAAGGTTTGTATTTTGTATGGAATCATCCTACATATATTGTCTTTGCTATAATTTTCTCCTAAGCATCTGACAAAGAGCCTGATCTCTCACCTCTCTGGGACACATACGAGGATGCCAAGCGCCTGCTGAACAGCTCTGAAGCTGTGGTCGTACAACACTACAGAAGAGAAGGCAATGCCATTGCTGATGCCCTGGCGAAATTCGCTATCTCCAGTGGGTTCGCGCCCCTGGAGAACCCCCTTCCCACTGAACTGGAGCTCCTGGTCATCCGTGACTCTCCGCTCACGGCCCATAGGAGATGCTAGTGCTCTCTCTTCTATCTCAAAAAAAAAAAAGTTAAGATTGGTGACTGAACTTAAAGACTAACACCAACAGGGTTTGCGTACCTCTAGGTAGGCTCGCGCAGACGTCGTGATGACGGTCGAAGTTCCTGGGAGATGTAGGTTGCTTCGGACCCCGAGCGGCAGCCGAGGGACTATCGTCTCGCCCTGGCCATCTTCGTCGTGCATGGCAGCAAAATAAGGGTGGAGACGGTGGTGTACCGATCTCGAAGTCTACATCCTTGAAGCATCTCCCCATCTGCGGCGCTCGGCGGGAGGAGGCTGGGCAACTCGATGGATTGTGTCTGCTTGCTGGTCTATCTCTTGTCTGAAGGTAAGAACCAATCTGTTCTCTATCGTCTCCTTTCTTTCTGGTTATACAAGCATAAATAAATACATCATGATCCCTTGGTTTGTTCATTGGTTCGACCGTCAGCAACCATGATATCGACTGTCTCCATGGGGCGAGCTCCCTTCTTGCGCCTAAGAGACTGACGGAGATGGGGTATGGCTTCGCTTCGTGTGCCTCACCCCAACTTGGCTTTAGACGACGGTGGCTGCAAGAGGTATGTTACTGCCGTAAATCCCAAGTCACTAGTTGATGACTCTTTCCTCAATTTCTACCATGGAGATTTCTCGATCTATGTCCCTACTCCCTAATTTCAACCGCTCCTGACCATAATTTTTGTGCCTAGATCCCTTTTAGCTTTGTTCGGGCATATGTTTAGATGCAAGATTTTGTTCGTATTTGTTTTTAAATGTAATGCAAGAAGCTGCTTCGGCTGCTATTACAACACACCTGGTATTTAGGAGAAACTTGAGCAGATGTAGGTCGCTTGGTTTCATGTGAAAAGAACAAGCCAACTTTACATGCTGATGCTGGTGAACCCAAAAAATATTGATTGTGCATAATAATAGATTATACGCATGCGTGATACCCAGACAATATTGATTATGCATGTGTGTGTTTTCCAGTTACCCACCAGGCTTGTGCACGGGTGATGGCAAGTGAGCATGCGCCAAGGATAGACCCATTTGATTTTTTGTTGAGCAATTTAAGTGTGTCTGCTTGTTATGCCATTTTTATATTATCTATGATGTACCAAGTTATTTATCCCTTGCAACCTGAGAGTTATGTTGAGCAGATCAAATACCGATAAGTTGTAACAGTAATATACCACATCAAACTATATGAAAATTTAACCTCAGATTAATCTATTGATCTAATAGACGGGCGCCGGCAACGCGCGCCTACATGATCTAGTAAATACTACATGGTAGCCAATTGCTTGATCAATAGGCCTTCTGTGAACTTTGGTTGGATTTGAGGCTTTGTATACTCATAATGCAACTATTATCCTATAAAACAACTCAACCCGTTTTGTTCTCATAAAGCACTAGATCAGTGAAAAGAGAATGCTTAAGTTTATTTGTTAAATTGAAATTCTCCATTACAAATGGATGATGCACGTGTAGATGCCTCCTGGGGCGGCGTTGGAGTAGGATTATTCGGAGAAATCTATAGATGAATATGGGTGATGACAATATTATTAGTGTAAACTCGAACATGGGCGATAGAGGTGGTGGTAGCGAATAGCAAAGTAACAAGGAAACACACAGCCTACCCCTATGAGCACCTCCGAGAGACTGAGCCGGCGGGTCTTGAGATTGACGAAGTCACCACGGGCGCCTCGCTGTCGACGGGAACGTCGCCTCCCACTGAAAGAATATTTCGCCTAAATGAGAACACCAACGTCAAACCTGGGGTTTGAACTCTGATGGGCTAGGGATACAACCATCCTCCTAGCCATCTTACCACATGCAAGTTGTTACTTTTATATCTTTACTATTAAATGGGAGTTCAACGTACGTACGTCAACTCCCTTTCGTCTGCCTTCGTCCATCGTCACGCTCGCGCACATGGGCCAGGCCCAACGAAAACAGGTACCAACTACGAGCAAAGCAAACAGTCTGCCCGCAGCCTATCCCCTATCCTCTCACGCCTCTGGCGATTTGAAGGCGACAATGGCGGCGGCGGGGACGTCGCAGCCAACCCACGCGCCCGGAGCTCCCCACTGCCGGCCGACCGCACTCCCGCAGCCCCTCCCCGACCTCACCTGCTTCGTCGCTTGTGGAAACCACCAGCGGATCCCTGCTCCCCACTCCATCGAGCACATCCCTGCCCCCATCCATCGAGACGCACACGCCTTCAGCGGCCGACGAAGACGACCAGCCGCAAAAGTTGGTGGACATCACGTACAGGAATGAGGAGGAAAAAGGCGGACTGCCGCCAATCTGGCTCCTCCGACATGCCTCGCACCATTACTAGCTGGCTCCTCCGACAATCAGTGGCGCCTGCGACGGCAGCAATAGGGCACCGAGGATTACTCCAGTAATGGAGGTAATTAACAAAGCAAGTTGGAACGTGAAGGATCCGAAACCACTGGATACCAAGCAGATGAAGCAGAGAGATTACTTGGATCTGGAGAATGGAATGACAGAGTTAGCAATAGTGATAGTCACAGGGATTCAACAGGCTCGACATATAGCAATTGTGATGTTCATAAGGACATGTCAAAGGTCTTGGGATAAAGGTAGATATGGAGACATTAGAAGCCAGCGATCTACAGAAAAGAAGGAAAACTCTCTCAAGTAAGGCTTCTCTGTTTCATGATCTGCTATTCTTCTATTTTCTGTTTTTTATCTTTATAGTTATACTTCTCATGGTATTAGGGAAGAAGATGAAGAAGAGTACCAAGAGATAATTGGGCAATAAGTGGCAATGCAAGAAGAAGATGATCATGAGGACGATAAAATAAGCTATGGTGAAGTACATCAACAACAAATGCAGAAGCAGGAACTGAAAAAATCAGGTTTGAGGTTTCTCTTGGCTACGAGCAAATTCTTCAACAGTTATGATGAAATTGACTAGCTTATAGTGTGGTGCCTTATCCTAGATGTTTGTCACTCAACTATGGAAGCACTTTAGCAATCAGGATGCCAATAGTGAACTTTTCACTACAGAAATGTAAGATGGTTTGGCGTATTTTTTCTATATTATTCTTTTGCAGCGTACTCAAATATAGTGACTGCTTCATGCTTGTCACATATTGTTTTTTCAGAATAATATAAGAGTACAATATATTGTTAAAATTTCAATTTAGCCAAAAGAAATAGATGGCACAAATTCTGTCAAAACGTATAGAGTTTTCTTGTAACTGTAAGAACCATTCAGAACAAATCTCCTTTATTACACAACCTCGAGTTCTTGTTTGAAACAAGGTTAGCCGCACAATGTCTTTGGTGTCAGTTTACCGTTTGTTTAATTAACTCATTTTCTCATGCGAGTCAATTTATCATTATGTCTTATGGTTTAAACCAATTTTCTCTTTTGTGTTGCATGAATCTATTGCTTCATTTTTCTGCCATCAAATCTGCATTCTCTTAATAATAGAAGGATAAATCAAATTCAATGGCCATTGGCCATGATTCGATCCGACACCGAGTGTTGGCTGGCTGTAAGTTTTGTAAAAGCAAAACCTAAGTTATTGAATACCTCAGTGCTTGAACCTGTGCATTCTCACGAGACACCTGGCGGCGGACAACAGGTCCGCCCGTCAGGCTCAGCTCACCTCTGATTCGCAACTATCCAAACACATTGCTGCATTTTTTCCTACCGCACTACATGAGTTTGTGTTTTTCAAATAATTAATAATTTGTGTTATGTTTGATATAGTTTAGGTTTGAGGGTAAACTTCCTTTCTCAACGATGCAGCCTAATCTATTTTTCATACAATTGGCGACAACACTTGTATATTCTACCAATGGTTAATTAAGATTAATATTTACATTTTTTGAGCTTGCCGCAGGCCATTACTTCGTTCTGCTCCTGCCGCCAGATCGAAGTAATGGCTGGTGCCGGTGGGCTCTGCTATCAACACTAGCAAAACAAGATGATATGACTTGCTATTTCTTTATGCTTCAAGCCCATGGTAAAGAATTTGCTACCTGGAGATATGGAAATGAACAAAAACAAATGTTGTTTTAAATTATTCTTCCTTCACAAGTGGTTTCATTTTATTAGTGCAAGTGTCAATACACAAAGAGGTTTTTAATTGGCATGGCGTATTTGCTGGGGTTCTACCATTATCTGAGTAAGGGCTGGTTTATCAATTACAATAGTTGATTGCCATGGTAATAAAATCTGAGTACTAAAGCTGATCTTCGAACAAATAGTTGAGTCTAAAACTTTAGACACTACTTCATTCATGGACATTTAGTGCTCCAGTTATTTTCTTTGCTCACCGCAGATGCTTTATGTCTTGAGTATCTACAACAAAAAGTGAGAAGCGGCACCGCTACACGGTACCAAAGCCACTCTTTATTCCTCTCATCATACACTGGACCAAAATAATATTATTGTACTTCCATTTAAGCTATCGGCAACCTACGCAACCTACTATCAGTGGAATTGGTCTTGAAATTCCACTATACTATTATCGCTTTATTTGCCACTGTTGTATGATTTATTTATTTGCACTGACTTGTTTTATTGCCAATGAAAAAAAAGTGTCCTTCGATTTAAGTGTCCCTCATGAACTTGTTGCATCGGAATATCAAAAGCAAACTAAATCAAAAAGAATAACAACCATGATGGGAACTTTGTGCCATGATTCCAGGAACAATTAGTCAACACGATATCAAAGTTCAAGGTTGCATATGATCATCCTCAGGGTCGTCGTATATTCCTTTCAGTTTTACCTTCACCAAACATTTTATTTGGAGAAGTGTCTCTTAAAAAAGCAATAGTATGTTTTTTTATATAGATAAATAATATTTTAACAGGCATAGTCGAACATTTGGTTTACTTTCTAGCTATGTTTACAAGCTGTTTGATTTCCTTCTAGAGCGGTACAAGGTCTCCACATTTTGATGGAATGCATAGCTTTGGTGGTACAGTCAGTATGCCGCATAGTTTTTTAGTATGTGCTTTGTTGCAAAAATTAACGCCTCATTTAATTTCTTACTCAGTTTACCAAAACATTAGCCCGCTACTTAGCATCAAATAATGAATGCCAGGTGATCTAGAACTATTTTGCTTTGGTGCTTAATGGATCGCGTGACAGGTGAAATTTAAATTGCCATGCTCGACATTGTCTGAATGTATTTTAGCCCATGCTCTTACGCTTTGGTTTTGGTAAGTGTGTTATTTTTTATTCACAAAACAGCGGCGATTCCCGGCTATAGCATGACTGGAGACCGAAAAAGGCTACAATTTATATACTCTGCCAGCGGAAGTCAAGTCTAGGGTCACATCCATGGCCTGGGTTAAGGGAGTCAATATTTTCCAGAGGGACTTGCATTGATATTCCTGGACATTAAGGTACCATTTTTGTTTCCATTCATCCACTACACTCATCCTGACTCCCCGAAGCGCGACTCCATCGTCTTCCTGGTTAGCCAGCCCTGGTCCGACCTCCCTCTCGATTTCTGGCCATGGTGGCGCTGGCGGAAGGATGGCGAGACACCAGATCCTGCCTGGGATTCACCTATGGCAGGCTGGCAGCCACTGGAGTACCTCGATCCGTGATGATGTTCTGGATTGTGATATTGCTTTGAGAGATTCTTCAGATGAATGTTAATTTTTTGTTTTCAGTTCAGGTCCGTAGTCAAGGACGTGGTGCAGGCAGCCATGAAGAAAGACAACCTCGATCCAGCTGAACCTCCTCATCAAGCCAAGCACCATCTGGTTGCTGATGTTTTTTGTCCGTTTCAACCCAAGGCTATAACTTTTAGATCAAAAGGTTTGGACAAGAAAGTATGTATATATTTACTACTGATGTATGATGTAGTGTATGAGCGGCATGGCCTTTTGGGCGTGAGGAATCAGTTGCATGTGATCATATTTACTTGATTTAGTACCTCTTGGATGAGAATTATCAAACCTGTTTTAGTGTATATCTACAACGGGGAGTCCTAACTACGGGTTTGTGCATGCTCATCAACTTCCAGGTATACGGCATATTCGAGCTCCCGGCTGAAAGGATCGGTATGACACCTAGAGGGGGGGTGAATAGGTGCTAATTCAAATTTTAGTTCTTTTTCAAATTAGGCTTGACACAAAGGTAAATTCACTAGATATGCAACTAAGGTGAATTTCCTATATGACAAGCTAGCAACTAAGCAAGATACAGTAAGGCAATAAAAAGGATAGAAGTAACCGAAGTGAAGACACGAGACGACAAGGATGTATTCCCGAGTTCCTCCCTTGAATGGGAGTACGTCTCGTTGGAGAGGTGTGAACCAACACAATGGTTCAACGGCCACAAAGGCCTCACCCTAATCTCCGGTGAACCGCACCACAAAGGTTTGGTCCACTTCCACTATCGGAATCCTTCGAGGCGGAATCCGGATCCTTTACAACAACGATTCGGGGCACGACCCACAAAGGGCTTGGGGGCTCCCGAACAGCTACAATCTGTCACAAAGACAATAGGTAAGTACAACAATGGGCTAGGTTTCCTAGTGGAAGCCCTAGCAAGTGTTCCCTCAAATGAATGAGGGGGAAATGAAGAACGGCTCGGTGAAGATGTAGATCGGGGCCTTCTCCTTCAATCCTCCAAAGATCAACGAGTTTGGATGGGGGGATTGGGAGATCTTGGGATTCTTGGCTTGCAACAACAATGGAGCTCCTCCTTTTTAGGTCAAGCACTTTTCTGGAGGAAGGAGGAGGGGTATTTATACCCCTCCAAAGATGTAACCGTTGCAGCCAAAACCCAGGCCGGAAACTCCGGCCCTAGTGGCCGGAAACTCCGGCCAGGGGCGGAAACTCCGGCCTAGGGAGGCCGGAAACTCCGGGGGGCACCAGGGGCTGAACACCAGATCTTCAATCTGAACTTGGACATCTTCGAGATACATGAGGCCGGAAACTTTGGCCTGGGGCGGAAACTCCGGTCCTTGGGACCGGAAACTCCGCCCCCCACCAGGGGCTGAGCACACTTTCGGCAACCGAGCAACGGAGAAGATTCCGGTCCTCAGGGACCGGAAACTTCATGCAGGGCCGGAAACTCCGGCCCCCACCAGGGGCTGAGCACACTTTCAGTGCTGTCTCTTTTTCTCCTGTTTTGGTGCTGAGGCATCTGAAGAGTTCCTAGATTATCCTGCATTACTTAACACCAACTTAATACATCCACATGTTGTTAACTAACACACAAAACACAGAGATCATAGAAATGTTCTTTCACCGGCAAGAACACAAAGTTAGAATACTCTGATTTTGTATGATTGTACATGCATTTCCATTTGTTAAAATATGCTACTACTGGAATCAGAACAACTGACATAGTATCGTGGATGCATTTTGTTTTGTTGTCAGACTACAAGCCGACAGGCTGACTCAATGTCTCTTGATTCCTACTATTCAAAGCTCAAGGACATGTGGTGTAGTGTGTTGGCTAACTTATATTTAAAATGAGTAAGCTACTAATATAGTTGTCTGTCAGACAACTAACGGAAAGGCTGACTCACTGTTGATTGATTCCTTCTATTCGAAGCTAAAATTGACATTTGGTTTAATGTGTTGGCTAACTTCTATCTAAAAGGAGTAAGCTACTAATATTCTTATAGACTGTTTGTGATAACTAGGATTGTAAATTTTTAGTGTAGCATATTTTGGATTCTAAACTTGAGACTCTTAATTGAGTTATGCATGTTAGCGAGGGACAATTCAGCCAAGTTTTGCTTTATGAGAATCATGGTGCACAGGATTTGACAGATCAAAGTGGAAATATCCTACCTGGTAAGTTTACTTGTTAGTTAGTAATATATGTATGACTTGGTAGACTATAGGAGTATCGAAAGCTTGAAATGGTACAACATTGATGTCTCAAGTGTGTCTCAAGTGTGATTTGTCCTTAGGAACTGTTGTCGGTTAGCAACAAGGGTCTTAGGAACCCAAATAGAATAGTCAATGTAACCATCATAAGGACCAACATATTTTGCATAAACATCACCATAATAATCAACATAAAGAATGTAGTTGGGATTGTTATGCCCCGCAAAGTCACTACGAGTGGTCTTGCCCCTAGTGGCATTACCACTCGCAATGTTAGTCTTAGCTTGTGCGGGCTTGGTCTTGTTCTCCTTGGTGTTGCTCACCTTCTTCTTTGCCTCGGCCACATAACCAAGACCTTCCTTTCCTTTGTGTGGTTTTAACTCAAACAAATAAGCAAAACCCTTATCGTTACCTTTAGGAATAGAGGTCTTAGCATGATCCACCTTTAACCTAGCATTTTCTTCAATGACATTTTCATGAACACGAGGAAGAATGGTTATGCTAGTTGAGCAAGTTTTAGAGAGTTGAGTTTGGAGTTGCTCATGTGACTTAACAAGGATGGAGTGGGTCGTTTTCAAGACCTTGTGAGCTTTATCAAGCTTCTCCATATCCTCAAGAAGTATAGTATTTGCAACCCCAAGTTCAACTTTCTCCTTTTTAATCACTTTATATTTGGCAAAAACATGATCTCTATCCTTAATGATTTTACTAATGATTTCATCATTTTTAGCATCAAGAGATTCAAGTCTTTCCTCTAGAGTGGTTCTATATTCACTTTCTTCATCAAGAGAGCTATTTAAGGATGCTATGGAAGCATTCAAGGAAGCAATGGTGAGAGAATCCTCTCTCTCAATCTTACTCTTTTCTTGAAGAAGTTCTTCGGCCGCACATAGTTGTCTCATGAGAGACTCAACATGTTCCTTGGCCTCACCTTGCAAGTTAGTCACAAAAGTATCGAAGGCAACTAATTCCTTCTTAATCTCAAGACTAGATTGATCATGCATAGTCTTAGGAGAAGGGGATGATACCTCGGTGACATGAGCCATGAGGCAACGAGCGGTGTTGATGGAGAGGTTCTCATTGGGGGATTCAAAGAGAGATGATGATGAAGTGGAGACAATGGCCAATGCGGCTACCTCTTTGTTAGGTGCATCTTCATCTTCGGAATCACTTGTGTCATATTCCTCTTGTGCCACCAACACTATTCTCGGTGCCTTCTTGAAGAAGGGCTTTCTTGGTCTTGCGGGCTTCTTTTGAATCAACTTGGAGTGATCCTTTGGGATAAGCTTCCCACCATTTTGCTCACGGTTCTCATAAGGGCACTCTCTTATGTAGTGGTTCTTGTCATGACAATTGTAGCATGTCTTTGTCCTTGAGGCAAGCTCTTTCTTGCCACTTGAGTTGTTATCTCGATCAGCACGAGCTTTAGCACTAGCCGGGTCATTCCAAACACTCTTGTGGCAAGTGCAATGTGACCATTGAGGGCTTGCTCAAGATCATGTGGAGCAATGTTGCTAGGACAAGCTTCAACTTCGTCATTGGCATCTATGCAAGTCACCTTGGCCTTTAAGGCAAGAGAGGGACCTTGTCTCATTCCCATGGCCCTAGCACGGTTATCTTCGGCATTCTTGGTGGCAACCTTGGAGGCTTGGACTTCTTGCATAACTTCATGGGAAGACAATTGAAGGTAATTGTATCTTCCTTGAATAGATTTCAACTCCATTGGCTCCGAAGGCAAGAGGGCATTCTCATACTTCCTCTTGACCCAAGCATCATCAACATAGGTAGCTCCCACATCATAAAAGGCTTTGGCAAGAGTCTTGAGTCTACCATACATCTCTTCATGTGTCTCGTTGTCAAGCATGTAGAAGCCTTCGGCGGCATTGCTCAAAGATTCATATCTATTTCTCTTCATGCTTTCATTTCCAAGGAAGGCACGCTCAAGACAATCCCAAGCTTCTTTGGCGGTGGTGGCATGTAGAACATGATGCTTGTCGTGGTCGCTCAAGGAGAGTTCAATCATGTGGAGAGCGGAAGCGTTTAGTTGCTTTTCGGCGAACTCTCTCTTGGTCATGTTGCTTGGATCCTCCACTATGTATCCTTCTTCAATAATCCTCCAAAGCTCGATGGAGGCACTGTTGACATGAGATTTCATTGAGCGTTGCCAACTAGCAAAAGCTAATGCATTAAGCTTAGGTGGGGGACCTAAAGGGTTGATGCGGGTAGTGATAATTGGATCGGGAGAGTACCATCCCCGAACGGCATGATACTCTTCCTTTTCCTCATGCGAGTTGGGAGATGACTTAGGCTTATCATTTGCTTTCACCTCCTTCTCTTTTTGCTCTTTATCCTCCTTGGGTCCACCCTCATCGGAGTTAGAAGCTTTTTCAAGCTGGATGATATCCGAGGGCTTGTTGTTAATGAGTTTATTGAGCAAGTCACGAAACTCATTAAACCTAGCATCCATGGAAGATGTCAAAGTTGTTTCCAAGGCTTTGATATCGGCCATGGATGCCGCGGTGGCTTGGTCCTTTTTAAGGGACTCATTAGCCTCGGCAAGCCTTGCGGTCTCATCCTCACTTTGTGTCATACTTCTCTTAGGCGGTTAAACCCGAAAAGAGAGCCTTAGCTCTGATACCAATTGAAAGGATCGGTATGACACCTAGAGGGGGGGTGAATAGGTGCTAATTCAAATTTTAGTTCTTTTTCAAATTAGGCTTGACACAAAGGTAAATTCACTAGATATGCAACTAAGGTGAATTTCCTATATGACAAGCTAGCAACTAAGCAAGATACAATAAGGCAATAAAAAGGATAGAAGTAACCGAAGTGAAGACACGAGACGACAAGGATGTATTCCCGAGTTCCTCCCTTGAATGGGAGTACGTCTCGTTGGAGAGGTGTGAACCAACACAATGGTTCAACGGCCACAAAGGCCTCACCCTAATCTCCGGTGAACCGCACCACAAAGGTTTGGTCCACTTCCACTATCGGAATCCTTCGAGGCGGAATCCGGAGCCTTTACAACAACGATTCGGGGCACGACCCACAAAGGGCTTGGGGGCTCCCGAACAGCTACAATCTGTCACAAAGACAATAGGTAAGTACAACAATGGGCTAGGTTTCCTAGTGGAAGCCCTAGCAAGTGTTCCCTCAAATGAATGAGGGGGAAATGAAGAACGGCTCGGTGAAGATGTAGATCGGGGCCTTCTCCTTCAATCCTCCAAAGATCAACGAGTTTGGATGGGGGGATTGGGAGATCTTGGGATTCTTGGCTTGCAACAACAATGGAGCTCCTCCTTTTTAGGTCAAGCACTTTTCTGGAGGAAGGAGGAGGGGTATTTATACCCCTCCAAAGATGTAACCGTTGCAGCCAAAACCCAGGCCGGAAACTCCGGCCCTAGTGGGCGGAAACTCCGGCCTAGGGAGGCCGGAAACTCCGGGGGGCACCAGGGGCTGAACACCAGATCTTCAATCTGAACTTGGACATCTTCGAGATACATGAGGCCGGAAACTTTGGCCTGGGGCGGAAACTCCGGTCCTTGGGACCGGAAACTCCGCCCCCCACCAGGGGCTGAGCACACTTTCGACAACCGAGCAACGGAGAAGATTCCGGTCCTCAGGGACCGGAAACTTCATGCAAGGCCGGAAACTCCGGCCCCCTGGACCGGAAACTCCGGCCCCCACCAGGGGCTGAGCACACTTTCAGTGCTGTCTCTTTTTCTCCTGTTTTGGTGCTGAGGCATCTGAAGAGTTCCTAGATTATCCTGCATTACTTAACACCAACTTAATACATCCACATGTTGTTAACTAACACACAAAACACAGAGATCATAGAAATGTTCTTTCAATCTCCCCCTTTTTGGTGTTAGATGACAACATATGGATTTGCAATAACAGTAATTTCACTAACATGAAATGATAGCTGAAAGAGCTCCCCCTAGATGTGTGCATCAAGAATATTTGCTTTGGAATGCACGTGCACACATATAGAGGCAATACATTTCACAAATAAGACATAGTATAGTATGGGTTGAGTGTTAGGAGATAAACCATACCTTGTGCATAAAACTGAAGATATTAACCCCACATAATCAAGGCACAATAGTAGTCTCAACCACATAATATAAGAAATCCAAATGTCTTACACACACAGTTCATGACAAAGAGAAGGCAAATGAGTTCGAAAATCAAATAACATAACAAGGACACAAGCGCAATAAAATGAAAGAGGCACATGCTTGTGTCCCAACCCATGCAAATCCCGGAGAGAACCTAATAGAACTACTTCTCCCCCTTTGGCACCGAGACACCAAAAAGGGGAAAAGAGCATAACTAACGGGCCCAAGAAGATCACTCGGTGTCTTCATCCATGTCGTCATCTTCTTCGTTGTCGTAGTCCTCATCGGAGAGGTTCATGGGAGCCTTGCCGTGGTTGTGAGACGAGGTAGGAAAGGAGGTCACATCCGAAAAATCAGCCCAAGGAAAGACATCCTGATTCCATTGCTCAAGAGGGACCGTGTCGGACGAAGATGAGGAAATGATGGGAATGCCAGCTTCATCTTCTTCCGGAGGAGGAGTAACATTTCCATTGTTCATTTTGCGCATCTCCTTGATCATCAAATTTTGGTTGCTCAAAATGTGTTTCTCTCTCACATATGACCCATGATTCTCCTTGTGAATGGCAACATCCATGCATAGCAGTTTCCTCTTCCACCAAGAGAGCTTGCGAAATTCTGCGTTTACCTTGTCCTTCCCTTGAAGACTAGTGGGGGGATCGACATTCTTACTTCTCCTCTTGGGTAAGGGAACGTCCTCTTCATCACTAGTTTGTGGAGGAGGTGCATGAGAGGATGAAGCTTGCTTTGCGTGCTTGGAGAGAATATGGAGAGTACCCTTGGCATGCTTGACGAAGGTAGAGCGATCAAGTGTGGGCACTTTGGAGAGAATGAGCTTCATCACATAGGGAGCATAGAGTGGATTCTTGTGCTCGAAAATGGCCCAATGCATCTCGCATTTAATGAAATCCATGACATCCACCTCTTGGCCGCGACACTCCGGACCGGCTTGAAGGACCCTGTAAGCATGGTGGAGTAGGTTGACAAGGCCTCCTCGAATAGCATCCACATTCCCGGCTTGAGGAGCAAGGTTGAGCCGAACCATGCGGAGGAAGATGTTGAAGGTGGGAAGGAGGTCTTGATTAGAGCCCACAGAAGAAGCAACGGAGTAAAGAGGACGCAAACGGCTCTTGTTATATGCAGTCCCTTCCACATGCATCCTCAGCCCAACTGGAGTAGTGGCCCCCTTGAATTCATAGCACAGAGCTGTCGCAAACTCCACAAAGTTGGAGGTGCACCTGATAGGTCCAGTCATCCACGTCATAGTGACATCCTCATCGTTATCAAACACCACCGTGGCAAAGAACTGCTGCACAAGATGAATATCATAATCCTGCTGAGTGAAAGAGATGAGCTTTTCCAGACCAAGCTTCCTAGCAATCCAAACAGCCTCCCGAAAGTATGCTTTCTTGTTCAGCGCCTCAAGATCCAGAATCTTCTGTTCACAGACTGCGTGCTTCTCAATCCGAGCATAAATCTCCTGCATAATCAGCTGCTGCTCCCTCCTTGGGAAATTGGGGTTGGTGGTGTTGGGAGGCAAGTCATAGAACTGTTGTGACCTCATACGACGGAACTCAGTCCTTCCCATACCCAGAACAGTGGACAAAGAGTCAAAATGGGCTTGCTCGGCCTCTTCTTCATTATCAAAACCACCAAGTTCAGCTTGTCTAGTGGCTTCCTCATCAATTGTGCTCTGTTGTCTCATGCGGCCACTGGTGCTATCAAAAATAAGATTGTCCCTTGTTTGAGCTCTTTGTTTCCTTGAAGCAAGGAGCGGATTACGAGTGACCACCTTTTTCCTATGACCTGTGAAAAGAGAGTACAAGGATAGCATGGAGATAAGTTTGCATGTCCAAGAAAGCCAAAAGAAGAAAATTAAAAGTGTCAGAATTTCTCCCAGATATGAGCTAGGCCGGAGTTTCCGGCCAAAGGGGCGGATATTCCGGTCCACACCGGAGATTCCGGTGCAGGAGGGGCCGGAGTTTCCGCCCTGTGGCAGGAAAACTTCAATCTAGGTCAAATCTAAGAAAAAAATGAGCACAACTAATTTTCTAGCGATTGAAATGCCAACACTAGGGTTCTACACCATGCAGCACAGGCAGAACTTCTCTCAAAACAAGATCTAGAGTGAAAACCTAGAGAGAGAGAGAAGCAAGCCTTTACCCGACATGGTGGAGGTCAAATGCGAGGGAGAAGGATCCCTAGCACTTGTACGGAGGAGGGGCCGGTGGCACGGCGGATTCCGGCGGCGGGGAGCGGCCGGAGCGGTCCTTGGAGGCGGTGGCGGCGGCTGGGGGAGGAGTGGGGGTCGGGGGTGTGTGGGGAGTTGTGAAACAACTCCTCACCCCGATCCCCTTTGAAGATCCCAGCGAATCTGCCCAGACCGGAGTTTCCGGCCCTAGACACCGGAGTCTCCGGCCCTGGCCAGAGATTCCGGTTCTAGGGGCGGAAACTTCAGTCAGACCGGAATCTCCGGCCTGGAAGGCCGGAGTTTCCGGCCCCACCGACTCCAAATCCCAGGTTTTAATGTGTTTTGGACATGCAAAGGCAAGAGGAGCAGTTTTTAAGATGAGGTAGGCCTGGGATAAGACAAATGGTCACTGGAGATGGTACCATGCACTCAAGTTTGGTAAGAAACAACAAAAGCGACATTAAGAAGCAACGCTTGAGTGCATTTTCCACAAGAGCAAGAATGAAACACGGAAAAACAAGATAACACCACAAGAGTATCAATTCTTCACAACGAAGAAGTTGGTGGCCAAGGCCACCATGTATGAGATTATGTGGTGTGATACCGCGAAGATATATCTTGGGTTCACCGCCATTACTCAACATTTAAGCTCGCAATTCATAAGAATGAACAAAGGAGACGAAAACAATTCTTACTATTGGCATAATGGGGGGAGGGAAAGTCCAATAGATTAGGACTGCACTCCCCCTATGTCCATGCCTACACCTAGACCAAGATAGAAAGTTGAGATAGAGGTGTGCATGCAAGGTAGTCAACCAATGCTCCTAGAATCCACGATATTTAGCTCATGCCTCAAAAAGGTGAACCGTGCTTCGTCAAGTGGCTTGGTGAACATATCGGCAAGTTGAATCTTCGTTGGAATATAACCAAGCTCAATATCACCCCGGTTGATGTGATCTCGAATAAAATGATAGCGAATCTCAATATGCTTCGTTCTTGAGTGCTCCACGGGGTTGTGACCAATCTTGATAGCACTTTCATTGTCACATAAAAGAGGCACTTTGTCACAAAGGACACCGTATTCCTTTAAAGTTTGCCTCATCCAAAGTAATTGAGTGCAAGCACTAGCGGCCGCCACATACTCGGCTTCGGTGGTAGATAAGGATATGCAATTTTGCTTCTTGGAGGACCAACTCACCAAAGATTTCCCAAGGAATTTACATGCACCGGAAGTAGACTTCCTATCATCCTTGCAACCGGCCCAATCCGAATCCGTGTAACCGGCAAGAGAGAAGTTGGACCCCCTAGGATACCACAAACCAAACCTTGGGGTATAAACCAAATATCGGAAGATTCGATTCACCGCTATCAAGTGACTTTCTTTAGGAGCCGCTTGATACCTTGCACACACTCCTACACTCAACACAATATCGGGTCTAGATGCACAAAGATAAAGCAAAGAACCAATCATAGAGCGATAGAGTTTTTGATCGACATCTTTACCCTTTGGACTAAGTTCAAGATGGCATTTGGTGTCCATAGGAAACCTCTTCTCTTTTGCATCTTGCATCTTGAACCTCTTGAGCATGTCTTGGATGTATTTGGCTTGAGAGATGAAAGTCCCTCCACTTAATTGCTTGATTTCAAAACCAAGAAAGAATTTCAACTCTCCCATCATGGACATCTCGAACCTATCCGTCATAAGCTTTGAAAATTCATCATTGAAAGCTTTGTTAGATGAGCCAAAGATAATATCATCAACATAAAGTTGACATATGAAAAGCTCCCCTTTTACCCTCTTTGTGAAGAGAGTGGGATCGATTTGCCCCACTTCAAAACCACGGTCTAGCAATAGCTCTCTTAGGTGCTCATACCAAACTCGAGGTGCTTGTTTGAGACCATAGAGGGCCTTATCAAGCTTGTAGACATGGTTTGGGAAGTGTGGATCCTCAAATCCCGGAGGTTGCTTTACATATACCAACTCCTTTAAGGGACCATTAAGAAATGCACTCTTCACATCCATTTGTTGCAACTTAAAATTGAAATGAGATGCATAGGCAAGTAGGATACGGATGGACTCAAGACGAGCCACGGGAGCATAGGTCTCTCCAAAATCAATGCCTTCAACTTGAGAGTACCCTTGAGCTACCAATCTCGCCTTGTTCCTTACAACCAATCCATGCTCATCTTGCTTGTTCTTGAAAATCCACTTGGTGCCAATGACATTGCGGCAATCCTTTGGCTTTTCTACTAGATTCCATACTTTGTTGCGCTTGAAGTTGTTGAGTTCTTCATGCATGGCTTCCAACCAATCCGGATCTTCAAGTGCTTCAAACACCTTCTTTGGTTCAATCATAGAGATATGAGCTTGATGTTCACTAAAGCTTGTCAATTGACTTCTTGTGGAAACCTTGCGAGATACATCACCAATGATGGCTTCGAGCTTGTGACACTTGATTTCCAAGTTTCTCTTGACTCTTTCTTGACGACGGGTTTCGATATCCCCATTGTTGCGTGGGATTTCGGCTTGATCACCTAGATCATTTGAGTCCCCGTCTTGACGGTCTTGATGAGCATTGCCATTTTGTTGCACATTTTCAATGATGGGAGAAGATGGATGCTCTTGCTCTTGATCTTGACTAGGGTTGAGAATAGGAGTTCTTGAATCTTGTGAGACCTCTTGGTCAACTTGAGGAGGAACTTGATCTTGTTCTTGGATAGGTGTCTCATTTGCTTCCATAGAGGGTGCCACTTCAACTTGTGATGATGGAATCTCCACTTGAGTGGAGCTTGTACTTCCTTGAGGAGGCTCATGATGAATCTCGATGGGGCGATGAAATCCAACACCCATTCTTTGTATTGCATCTTGAGGTTCCTCGTTATCTACATCACAAACATGAAATTGCACCACTTGGGAGCCGTCATTCTCATCAAACCTCACACTACAAGATTCTACAACTCTCCCTAAGGATTTGTCATAGACTCTATAAGTGTGAGAGTTTGCACCATACCCAACAAGAACACCTTCTAAGGCTTTAACTTCAAACTTAGAAAGATGTACACCTTTGATTTTGTAGAAACACTTACAACCAAAGACTCGATAGTAGGAGATGTTGGGCTTGTTGCCGGTAAGCATTTCATATGGAGTTTCCTTCTTCCCTTTGCGAAAGAATAACCGGTTGGAGGAGTGACATGCCGTGGAGATAGCTTCGGCCCACAAGAAAAGTGGAGACTTAAACTCCGCCAAAATGGACCTAGCCATATCCATAAGAGTCCGGTTCTTCCTCTCGGGTACACCGTTTTGTTGAGGAGTGTATGCGGCGGAGTATTGATGTCGAATTCCCTCGTCGCTAAGAAACTCATTTAGGGAGTAGTTCTTGAACTCGGAGCCATTTTCACTTCTAATGGCCAATATGGGAAGATTGTGTTGACGTTGAACTTTATTGGAGAAATCGATGATGGTTTGTTGAGTTTCATCCTTTGTCTTGAAGAAGAAAACCCAAGTGAATCTTGAATAGTCATCGACAATCACCAAACAATATTTCTTCCCACCAAGGCTAGGTTGAGGTACGGCACCAAAAAGATCAACATGAAGAAGTTCCAATACCCTTGATGATGAGATGATGGTCTTGCTTGGGTGGGGAGAATCATGCATCTTTCCTTCAACACAAGCCCTACAAAGACGATCTCTAGAAAAAGAAACATTCTCATTTAGTCCAAGAATGTGGCCACCCTTGTGAAGGCTTTGCAAAGTTCTCATATTGACATGGGACAAGCGGCGATGCCACAACCACCCCACGTCGGCCTTTCCGAATAGGCATATTGCTTGAGTGTTGGTTGACCCCGAAAAGTCTACCACAAACAACTCATTTTCAACATGCCCAACGAACATGACCTTTAGAGTCTTGCTCCTCAAGAGTACCACCATATCAAGAGTAAAATAGACATCAAAGTTCATCTTATTAAGAGCACGAACGGACATAAGATTGTAACCTAGATACTCAACAAGCATGACATTTACAAGGGTGATATCCCTTGCAACTACCACCTTGCCAAGACTCTTTACCTCGGCTTTGGACTTGTCACCATAAGAGACGGTTGAGTGATTTAAATTTGGTCTCAACTCCGTCATGATCTCCTTGCTTCCGGTCATATGACTAGTGCATCCACTATCAATCACCCATTTAGATCCACCGGAAGCATAGTCCTACAAGAAATCATTTCTTGCATTTAGGTACCCATTTCTCAATGGGTCCCTTTCGGTTAGCAACAAGGGTCTTAGGAACCCAAATAGAATAGTCAATGTAACCATCATAAGGACCAACATATTTTGCATAAACATCACCATAATAATCAACATAAAGAATGTAGTTGGGATTGTTATGCCCCGCAAAGTCACTACGAGTGGTCTTGCCCCTAGTGGCATTACCACTCGCAATGTTAGTCTTAGCTTGTGCGGGCTTGGTCTTGTTCTCCTTGGTGTTGCTCACCTTCTTCTTTGCCTCGGCCACATAACCAAGACCTTCCTTTCCTTTGTGTGGTTTTAACTCAAACAAATAAGCAAAACCCTTATCGTTACCTTTAGGAATAGAGGTCTTAGCATGATCCACCTTTAACCTAGCATTTTCTTCAATGACATTTTCATGAACACGAGGAAGAATGGTTATGCTAGTTGAGCAAGTTTTAGAGAGTTGAGTTTGGAGTTGCTCATGTGACTTAACAAGGATGGAGTGGGTCGTTTTCAAGACCTTGTGAGCTTTATCAAGCTTCTCCATATCCTCAAGAAGTATAGTATTTGCAACCCCAAGTTCAACTTTCTCCTTTTTAATCACTTTATATTTGGCAAAAACATGATCTCTATCCTTAATGATTTTACTAATGATTTCATCATTTTTAGCATCAAGAGATTCAAGTCTTTCCTCTAGAGTGGTTCTATATTCACTTTCTTCATCAAGAGAGCTATTTAAGGATGCTATGGAAGCATTCAAGGAAGCAATGGTGAGAGAATCCTCTCTCTCAATCTTACTCTTTTCTTGAAGAAGTTCTTCGGCCGCACATAGTTGTCTCATGAGAGACTCAACATGTTCCTTGGCCTCACCTTGCAAGTTAGTCACAAAAGTATCGAAGGCAACTAATTCCTTCTTAATCTCAAGACTAGATTGATCATGCATAGTCTTAGGAGAAGGGGATGATACCTCGGTGACATGAGCCATGAGGCAACGAGCGGTGTTGATGGAGAGGTTCTCATTGGGGGATTCAAAGAGAGATGATGATGAAGTGGAGACAATGGCCAATGCGGCTACCTCTTTGTTAGGTGCATCTTCATCTTCGGAATCACTTGTGTCATATTCCTCTTGTGCCACCAACACTATTCTCGGTGCCTTCTTGAAGAAGGGCTTTCTTGGTCTTGCGGGCTTCTTTTGAATCAACTTGGAGTGATCCTTTGGGATAAGCTTCCCACCATTTTGCTCACGGTTCTCATAAGGGCACTCTCTTATGTAGTGGTTCTTGTCATGACAATTGTAGCATGTCTTTGTCCTTGAGGCAAGCTCTTTCTTGCCACTTGAGTTGTTATCTCGATCAGCACGAGCTTTAGCACTAGCCGGGTCATTCCAAACACTCTTGTGGCAAGTGCAATGTGACCATTGAGGGCTTGCTCAAGATCATGTGGAGCAATGTTGCTAGGACAAGCTTCAACTTCGTCATTGGCATCTATGCAAGTCACCTTGGCCTTTAAGGCAAGAGAGGGACCTTGTCTCATTCCCATGGCCCTAGCACGGTTATCTTCGGCATTCTTGGTGGCAACCTTGGAGGCTTGGACTTCTTGCATAACTTCATGGGAAGACAATTGAAGGTAATTGTATCTTCCTTGAATAGATTTCAACTCCATTGGCTCCGAAGGCAAGAGGGCATTCTCATACTTCCTCTTGACCCAAGCATCATCAACATAGGTAGCTCCCACATCATAAAAGGCTTTGGCAAGAGTCTTGAGTCTACCATACATCTCTTCATGTGTCTCGTTGTCAAGCATGTAGAAGCCTTCGGCGGCATTGCTCAAAGATTCATATCTATTTCTCTTCATGCTTTCATTTCCAAGGAAGGCACGCTCAAGACAATCCCAAGCTTCTTTGGCGGTGGTGGCATGTAGAACATGATGCTTGTCGTGGTCGCTCAAGGAGAGTTCAATCATGTGGAGAGCGGAAGCGTTTAGTTGCTTTTCGGCGAACTCTCTCTTGGTCATGTTGCTTGGATCCTCCACTATGTATCCTTCTTCAATAATCCTCCAAAGCTCGATGGAGGCACTGTTGACATGAGATTTCATTGAGCGTTGCCAACTAGCAAAAGCTAATGCATTAAGCTTAGGTGGGGGACCTAAAGGGTTGATGCGGGTAGTGATAATTGGATCGGGAGAGTACCATCCCCGAACGGCATGATACTCTTCCTTTTCCTCATGCGAGTTGGGAGATGACTTAGGCTTATCATTTGCTTTCACCTCCTTCTCTTTTTGCTCTTTATCCTCCTTGGGTCCACCCTCATCGGAGTTAGAAGCTTTTTCAAGCTGGATGATATCCGAGGGCTTGTTGTTAATGAGTTTATTGAGCAAGTCACGAAACTCATTAAACCTAGCATCCATGGAAGATGTCAAAGTTGTTTCCAAGGCTTTGATATCGGCCATGGATGCCGCGGTGGCTTGGTCCTTTTTAAGGGACTCATTAGCCTCGGCAAGCCTTGCGGTCTCATCCTCACTTTGTGTCATACTTCTCTTAGGCGGTTAAACCCGAAAAGAGAGCCTTAGCTCTGATACCAATTGAAAGGATCGGTATGACACCTAGAGGGGGGGTGAATAGGTGCTAATTCAAATTTTAGTTCTTTTTCAAATTAGGCTTGACACAAAGGTAAATTCACTAGATATGCAACTAAGGTGAATTTCCTATATGACAAGCTAGCAACTAAGCAAGATACAATAAGGCAATAAAAAGGATAGAAGTAACCGAAGTGAAGACACGAGACGACAAGGATGTATTCCCGAGTTCCTCCCTTGAATGGGAGTACGTCTCGTTGGAGAGGTGTGAACCAACACAATGGTTCAACGGCCACAAAGGCCTCACCCTAATCTCCGGTGAACCGCACCACAAAGGTTTGGTCCACTTCCACTATCGGAATCCTTCGAGGCGGAATCCGGAGCCTTTACAACAACGATTCGGGGCACGACCCACAAAGGGCTTGGGGGCTCCCGAACAGCTACAATCTGTCACAAAGACAATAGGTAAGTACAACAATGGGCTAGGTTTCCTAGTGGAAGCCCTAGCAAGTGTTCCCTCAAATGAATGAGGGGGAAATGAAGAACGGCTCGGTGAAGATGTAGATCGGGGCCTTCTCCTTCAATCCTCCAAAGATCAACGAGTTTGGATGGGGGGATTGGGAGATCTTGGGATTCTTGGCTTGCAACAACAATGGAGCTCCTCCTTTTTAGGTCAAGCACTTTTCTGGAGGAAGGAGGAGGGGTATTTATACCCCTCCAAAGATGTAACCGTTGCAGCCAAAACCCAGGCCGGAAACTCCGGCCCTAGTGGCCGGAAACTCCGGCCAGGGGCGGAAACTCCGGCCTAGGGAGGCCGGAAACTCCGGGGGGCACCAGGGGCTGAACACCAGATCTTCAATCTGAACTTGGACATCTTCGAGATACATGAGGCCGGAAACTTTGGCCTGGGGCGGAAACTCCGGTCCTTGGGACCGGAAACTCCGCCCCCCACCAGGGGCTGAGCACACTTTCGGCAACCGAGCAACGGAGAAGATTCCGGTCCTCAGGGACCGGAAACTTCATGCAGGGCCGGAAACTCCGGCCCCCACCAGGGGCTGAGCACACTTTCAGTGCTGTCTCTTTTTCTCCTGTTTTGGTGCTGAGGCATCTGAAGAGTTCCTAGATTATCCTGCATTACTTAACACCAACTTAATACATCCACATGTTGTTAACTAACACACAAAACACAGAGATCATAGAAATGTTCTTTCACCGGCAAGAACACAAAGTTAGAATACTCTGATTTTGTATGATTGTACATGCATTTCCATTTGTTAAAATATGCTACTACTGGAATCAGAACAACTGACATAGTATCGTGGATGCATTTTGTTTTGTTGTCAGACTACAAGCCGACAGGCTGACTCAATGTCTCTTGATTCCTACTATTCAAAGCTCAAGGACATGTGGTGTAGTGTGTTGGCTAACTTATATTTAAAATGAGTAAGCTACTAATATAGTTGTCTGTCAGACAACTAACGGAAAGGCTGACTCACCGTTGATTGATTCCTTCTATTCGAAGCTAAAATTGACATTTGGTTTAATGTGTTGGCTAACTTCTATCTAAAAGGAGTAAGCTACTAATATTCTTATAGACTGTTTGTGATAACTAGGATTGTAAATTTTTAGTGTAGCATATTTTGGATTCTAAACTTGAGACTCTTAATTGAGTTATGCATGTTAGCGAGGGACAATTCAGCCAAGTTTTGCTTTATGAGAATCATGGTGCACAGGATTTGACAGATCAAAGTGGAAATATCCTACCTGGTAAGTTTACTTGTTAGTTAGTAATATATGTATGACTTGGTAGACTATAGGAGTATCGAAAGCTTGAAATGGTACAACATTGATGTCTCAAGTGTGTCTCAAGTGTGATTTGTCCTTAGGAACTGTTGTCGACACGAAGATTCACCATCCTAGCGAGTTTGATTTTTACCTCTGCATCCATGCTGGTATTCAGGTAAACTACATGATTCACCTTTTCTGGGATGTCCCATCCTTCTATAATATTTCGTCTGAATTTGATCATTTGTCAACAACTATTGCTTTGGTCGATCTCAACGTTCTTCAGTGTTTTCCTCTTTGCAGCGAACAAGCCACCCGACACGTTATTTTATACTTCTCGACGAAAACTGTTTTAGTGCGGATGTCCTGCAAAATGTGACCTACAATCTTTGCTACACGTAAGATGCTCTGTCACTCTTACTTACAGCTAATTAGCTATGCTCGTTGCACCTGCTCGGTCTTCATAGGTACACATCAATGTGTCCACAATGTCACTTTATCAGTTTATGAGAAAATGCTCCTAATTATATTTTAACAGGAATACATACAAACCTTTTGCCGATTTTGTTTTTGCGACTTGTAACAGTTCCTCCAGCGTACTATGCCCACCTGGCAGACTTCTGTATGCGCTACCACATAGAGGACAAGTTCTCGGACCAGGGTTCCTCCTCGGCCACATCGCGGATGCACGATCCATCCGTGCCTGTGAGGCAGCTCCCAAAGATCAAGGACAATGTCAAGGAGTTTATGTTCTACTGCTGATCGACGGCTCAACCTTTACTGAACACCAGCCCCTGGATGCCTTTTGCCAAGGATTTACATGCTGTGCAGCTCATGGATGATCCTGAAACGTGCCAAGAACTACATCGTCTCCATGTCTTTTGCGGTTTATGGAACCTGATCTCAAGTTTACTTTAGTAGTACGTCTTACTGTGCTGGGCTGGTTTAGGTTCGTCCTCTCCTCTGAACATCTTGGTATGAATGTGTGACGATGCAAACACTTATATTGTGTGGAACCGTGTCAATCAGTATGATTATCTTTTACAATTAAGAGCTTTTAATAATACTAGCCGGGCGTTGGTGATTTTGTTGTGTACGACTAAGTGGGGGATAAATTAGAGATTAGTGTGAGATTTTTTTCATTGATCTTACACCACGACACGCTCATTTGACCCGTCACCATTCTAGATGATCTCAAGTACCAAATGGATACCTACAATGTTAGGTAGATTCTTGATTCTTGCCTCATCCGATTGATGATTAGACTGGCACCTGTAAAATTGTGCGTGTAGTTGGCCAAATTTTATGTTTCCAGACGCCAATCACGCTTGGCGTTTTTTCCCATGGTTACTTCGTCAGTTTACTAAATGCTGCTTGATGAATTGGTGTTGTCTGAAAGAAGCTAGCATTGATATCACGTATGCTGGGAGCACAGCTAATAATCAGTATATATCGTTGCACAGACACGAGAGTTGGTCGTGCTACACAACAAATATCTACTGACTGTAGTCTATTTATGCTTTCAGAAGTAACAGATCAAATAGACGATGAATGTAGCAAGAGTGACGGTTGACAGTACTTATAGGAACAAAGTTCTTAGTAACTACCACAAAGAACATAGCATATAAGGAAATTCTGAACATTTGAATACGCTATACCAGATATGAGAAGATTAATTCATGATTATTATATCTTACCAAACTACTTATGCAACTCATCGATTTTAAGATTTTTATTAATTGTACAAACATTTACTTTATAAAAGGATGATTTTCCTGCCCGTAGCAACGCACGGTCATTTTACTAGTTATATATAGTTTATAAGTTGCTAGAAATGGTACATATAATATTTTTCTAAAGAGATATGAAGTTCTAACTGATCATGTATAAGACACAAATATTATCTTAGCGTAGCAAAACGCGGGTTCCCCTCCTAGCAGATTAACACGATCCCTGGTTGTTAAAGATTAGGACGATGGGGCCGATCGGGCCTGCCGCTGCTCGAAACGCGTGGGCTCCGGGAGAAAAAAAAAGCACCTAGCCATGCCCAAGCCCAGGAGGCCCATGAGGCCCACTTGGGACGGCCGGCAGTAGTAATAAAGAGCAAAAATCCAAAGCAAGCGGGAAGAGACGGGGAAAGCATTAAAAACGCGAAACCCCAGCGCGAATTACTTAACGCGGGCGCCTACCCTCCGCACCTTTCCCTCCCCCTTTCTTTTCTCCCACGTTGCGGCGCATCCCTCCCACCCCTAGGGTTTCTCTGGGTTTTTGGCCCCGCGCCGCCGCCGCCGCCGGATCGCCTCCCCCGCCATGGCCCCAGCCGTCGCGCCCGCCGCCGCCGACCGTATCCTTTTGGCCCGAGCGCCGCCGCCGGTTTACCCGCGCCCATGTTTGTTTGTTTGTTTTCTCCGCGTGTTTTTTCTGTGTGGGTCGGTGGGGGTCGCCCGCCCCCGGCCGCCGCCGGATCTCTCGGCGCCTGTCCTTGCTTCTTCGGTTTTCCAGGGGTTCGAAGCGAGATTCGCTCGCTGGTGCGGACTGTGTTGAGCAGTACCAACCAACCTACTTCTTCTTACTCGTTTAGATAGATGAGGTTTTTCCCAGATTTCAGACGGTCCGACCGTCCGGATGGATTTTCCGTCCCGGTGCGTCCCGGGATTTCAACTCGCTCCTAGGTCTAGCTCGTGATTTTGCGCGGACCCTGGGCTTATGATTTGTGAAAAACTGTCTGGTTGTATCCATCAGTTTCCCTTGACCGGTTCCCCTACAGATGCTACGGATTTGCTGCAGAAGCTGTCCCTGGACCCCAAGAGCGCAGCAGCTGGGGAGGGCAAGGACGCCAAGAAGAAGGTACACGGCCAAGGGCCAACACCCCTCTCTCTCTCCTGGGTCGCTGACCATGTTATTATAGCTAGACTGTGGTGTTCCGTCGTCTGAATTCGGTAAAGGTGCAGGTCTCGGCAGCAGCGGGGAACGGTGGGCTGAATGGCGCGGTGGCGTCCCACAACCCTCAGGCTCAGGCGGTGACGGCCGAGCAGTGGGCGGCCATGGGGCAGCAGGATTACAAGAATGCCGCCATGTATTACGGCGCCGACGGCTACCCTTATTATTATGGAGGTGAGGCACCACTAAGGCACCTTTTACTCGTCTACTACTGAATTAGTGATTCCAGGATAACTGTCTAGTTAGATTTTCCTATCCTACGGAATTGGTGATAGTAATGCTGTCTGGATTTTTTTGCAGGTTGGGGTGACTATTCTGTGTATGTGAGCCATGACGGAACAGAGTCAGTTACCCCTGTGAGTACTGCCGACACTTTCGTTTACTGGGTTCAAAACCTACAAAATAATCTCCACATGTTCATAATCTTGAAGATTTATCGCTGTTCAGTGCATTTGGATGAATTGGTTTGTCTGTTGGTTTCTGCAGGGTGCTTATGGGGACATGTATTGCTATCCTCAATATGGTGTTGCTGCATCTGGGTATGATGGGCAGTATTACGGGTCTCAGCATAACCAGTACACATCCACGTATCAGCAGCCACAGACTACTGCTACCAGTAAGCCAGCATACAAGTCCAAAACTGGCAAAGTAGATCCTTCACCACAGCAGGATGTTTCTGCTGCTTATCAGCAACCTGGGTCTGTGGACGCTTCTAAGGCCAATGCAAACAGCACTGATAGCCTTAAAGGTCTGAAGAAAACAACGTTCCCCCTGAAACCAACTGGGCGTCCGGCTAGCTATCAGAATCATGGTGACAAAGCAGCTTATCCATTGTCTGGCAGTCATGCGTTTTTAGATAAAACGCAGAAACTCTCCGTTGGAAATCCTGCCTCCGCTGCTTCTAATCCGAAAACCAAGGTACAGTCACCAAATCAGAACTTTGCCTTGTCATTTTTCTCGGTGTACATATTATTGTTATGACATCAACCTGTTTGTGTAGTTTTCCTGATCTTTGGTAATTGCATGGTGACATATATTTTCAGCAATTACTAGTACTACTGTTTATTGCTTGATCTTTCTTATTTTGTTTGATATGGTCTGTATTGCTATTTAGCTGTGTACATTGGGTTTATTTTAAGGTACACACCATGGTAAATTTTGCTACGTGAAATTAAAATTTCATAATCCGCATCTCTGCAAGTTCGTATGTTGTGTGTATTTGCATAGCCTATAGAGCCTATTTCTAATTGTGGGTAAATTTCTTGCAGGGATTGCTTGGGCAAAACTCACCAATGGTGCCACAGTCACCTGGGTACATGAGTTCAATGTACTCTGGTAGTGCAATGTACAATGCAAATGCATATGGACCTGGCTTTTGGTATGGATCAAACCTCTATGGCTCTGGAATGTATGGTGGGTGGAATGGGCTGTCAGATGGAAGGTACAAGCCGAGAGGAAAAACCTATGGATCGTACCGTTTTGGCAATGAGAACATAGATGGCTTGAATGAGCTGAAGAGAGGGCCAAGAAGCAACCTCATTAAAACCGAACTGGGCACTGATGGAGCTGATGTTGCAGCTGCAAAAGGACAGGAGGTTCCTAACAGTGATGCCTCAGATGCTGTTGTGCAGGATCAGTACAATAAGGCTGACTTTGTTGAAACTTACTCAGATGCCAAGTTCTTTGTTATAAAGTCATACAGCGAGGATGATGTTCACAAGAGCATCAAGTACAATGTTTGGGCAAGCACTCCCAATGGAAATAAGAAGCTTGACACCGCTTATCAAGCAGCTAAAGACAAATCAAGCAGTTCACCTGTATTCCTGTTCTTCTCTGTATGTTCTTAACCTTGCTCCTAAAATTGCTTGTTTTCTCTCTGAGCAGTCTATATAGTGGTTGCTAATGTTATGTGCCTTCTGCTCATCCTCTTTGTTTCAGGTCAACACTAGCGGACAGTTTGTTGGACTTGCTGAGATGCTTGGTCCGGTTGATTTCAACAAGACAGTTGAGTACTGGCAGCAAGACAAGTGGACTGGTTGTTTCCCTGTCAAGTGGCACATTGTGAAGGACATCCCCAACAATTTGTTGAAGCACATTATTCTTGAGTATAACGAAAACAAACCAGTGACCAACAGCAGAGATACCCAGGAGGTGAGAGTTGTAGATTTAGATGTTTCTGCTTATGCCAACATCCTTCTAAGTAAAGTTACTGGTGGCACATCATGGCAGTCCTGTGTAGTGCGCATGCATCATGTATTCTAAGCAGTGATCATGCACGGTGCGCTTATTAAAATTTGACAACCGATTCATAAATTTGCATATTTAGCTGTATAAATGATGTGCTCAATGGGGCTTTGACCTGAATTATCATGGTGTCTACAGGTTAAGCTTGACCATGGCCTTCAGGTGCTTAAGATTTTTAAGGAGCATGCCTGCAAGACATCCATGTTGGACGACTTTGCCTTCTATGATAACCGTGAAAAGATAATGCAAGAGAAAAAATCCAAGCGACAGCAGCCGCTGGAGAAGGTACATGTGCAGCAGCGTACTTTGTTTGATATGAGCTTATACTTTTATAACATTGGAAATCTTATCACTGAATAGTTTTGTCTTCCTTCATAAAGTTCTATTGTTTTAACCCTCTCAGAACTCATGAGGCTATCTAGAGGGCTGTTAGAATATGTTCAATGAATACTTACTCGAACAATCTTTACTGATCATGCAGATAGTGAACGGAAAGCTGCTTGCTACCGGCAACACTGAAAAGCAAGATGTTGATGGAAAGCAGGGAGTGCAGGAACTTCCAGTTCTAGGGGAGCAAAACGCTGCATTGGAGAACGGTGTGGCTACCGTAGCTGGAAACAGTGTTGCCCCAGCAGACCCAAACCCGGCAGCGGTTGCAGTTGGCTGTTAATTTTTGCGCGCTCAAGTCATTTGAGCAATCCATTTAAGGGAGGACAGCTTTATAGAGGGGTGCGGAGAGCTGATGTGGTTGAAGGCATTCGAGGCTATGCTGGTGGTTCAATATGCTTTGGTGAAGGTTGCAGAAAGTTGCAAGTCTGAGGCAATTCAGGGTTCAGTTAGAGACTTCTTTCTTCTTCTTCCGGTACTGTTATTCTGTAGTAGTATTTTCGTTTCGCTGGAGCATGGGTGGTGGTTAGGAGAGTAGAGGTCGGTTCCTTTTTCGGGCTGAGATGTCTTTCTGTTTTGTGTCTTGAAATGGCGTTAGGAATTGTACCTAGGGGTTTGAGATCTGTAAGCCTTTTTGCATGCAACCAAGGATATTGATTTGTGGTGCGTCTTTTTATTCTGAAAGTCAATGCTAGCGGTTCAGTAGTGTTATTTCTATCATTCTGTCTTGGCCAAACCTAATGCCGCCTCAACCCTAGCCTTCACGCCCCTTGCAGGCTTGCTGCTCCTCCCAGCTTGGTGCTGCATGAGGCGAAAGCCATGCATGCACAACTTATGCTGGCGATGTGTAGTGTCGTGATCTTAGTCCAAGGTTGTAACGCGCCAAGATTGGTTAATCCATGGTGTGCTGTGTACCATAATCTGATTCCTGCTTTCCTTCCTGCGATGCATTGCCTTGGTCGTTTCTCTGTCATCTTTAATCCAACCTTGTTTTGTTTCAGAAACAGTGTAGGTCTTCTCCTTTCCTCCATTGTATTTCTTTTGTAATTAGTACCTGGCAAACTAAAGCTAGCAATTGCATTGAAGAAGGAAAGTATGTAAGAATTTAGAATCCCTTCATCTGTTGATCCCATTGTGTATATCCCTGATTAGTCCTTTGTTGGTATATAATCTTGTAGATCAATGCTTGTTGAGTGCTTCATGTTTCTACTCGATTTGAAATTGCCACATTGCACGTGCACTTCCGTAGTTACAAAGCAGTTCACTTGCGTAACATTTAGATGGACTGCACAGCAAGCTACTTACGGACTAGTCCACTTCTTTCGGCAGTCATACTACATTAAAAAGTTAGCTCCAGGTTACAAAGCAGTGCACATGAATCAGATTCAGATGCACTGCACATCAAAGCTACTTCCAGACTAGTCCAGTTCCCCGCAACCCATTTATAACTGCAGGCAGGGAGAACACCTGCACATCACACAGGACTTACAGCCACAACAGGAACCTAGCCCAGCAGAACAAACCGATCATCGACCTTGCGAACGATATGAACCGTCATCGTCACCTTCCTCGCGCCTCTCATCAGCTCGAAGATGCAGACATGGCCCTCGCGCAGACGGTTGTCACGGACAAACTTGGCCCAGCGGCCCCCGTTGAAGCCTCGGGTGACGCTCCCGTGGTAGTAATTGACATGCCACTGCTCTTTGCTGTTTGGCCTCAGAAGCAGCGTCTCGCTTGATCTTCCCTCAAGATGTTCCGCTGCAAACTTGCTGGGGATGATCTGCAAAGCAGACAGAACATTATCTGGTTCAGTTGTTCTGAACTAACATATTAAGACGTGCATGAAAAAAACACTAACATATTTAGGTGCTTCTAAGATTTGTGGGTAAAAAAAGCTCTAAACCGATAAGAGGGAAAAACTATATGGCCGAAGAATTGAACTGACCAGGAAGTTGTTCGCGCGACGAACATGAGACTTCTGCAGGACAACCGCAAAAACAGGATTGCCTGGTTGAACTGACGCCAACCCGAATATCTGCTCTCGTTCGTCCTCAGTCAGCTGACTTGCAAGCCTTGAGTTGTAGTAGTAGTTGGAGTAAGTGCGTTCATCGCCGCGTTCCTCTTCTTCATCTTCCGCCCCACAATTATCTTGATACTCGCTATTGTTCGGAGATTCATTCTCTTTTCCTGTGGAAAATGCTTATATTATGTTTGCTGAATTACATGGTTTCTGTGTACATCGAAGCCACAAAAGTGCAAGTTGTGAGGGCATGCTGCAAACTCATTTTTTCTTTTTGAAAATGCTGCAAACTCATATTGGCTCTACTTACTTGGTTTCATTGAAGTAGAGGCCTTGTGAGGAGACCCTTCTGGTTCCGGCTGCGGCAGAGGCACAATGGCATTGCCGGGATCGCTCAAAAGACACTGTCCTTCAGCTTGCTGACCCACAATGTTGTCAAACTGTTTGCGCATGTTGGCACCCTTTTCATCGGCGAAGAAACATGACACTTTCTCCGAGCCGCTCGAGTCAAAGATACGTACATCGAAGGAGCTGTTGCCACTGCATTCGAATATCAGGAGGTCATTCTCCTGCAGTTCGTGAGCCTTGGCAAATTCCTCCCATCCTGACACGAAGAACAGCTCATCGTCAATCTTTTCGGCGGCGACGCGCCACGTCTCACCGCTGGGCGCTTTGAGGGAGAATCCTCCCTTGGGGATACACCTTGTGAATTTGTTGGTGATCTTCTCTGGAATGCTCTAAAATAAGATGAACACAGTAAACAGACATCTCGTTTAATCAGTTTGGCCCAGTGGTCAGTGGATGATATGCAACAGACTTCTTACAGGTGACAGGAACTAACTAACCAATTCACCAAACTAATCAATGACCACCAGAAAGAAAAGAAAAGTATTAAGAATGAATTCAAATGCTGTTACGAATAGAATTTACTCAAAGATCCATCCCCAATCTAATATTTTCCCGGTGGAGTATCTTCTTCTGCCAGCCGTACGTACTTGGGCTTCATTTTTACAATTTGTAATCTATCCCAATCTAATTTTTTCCCCAAATATCCAAAAATATATTAGAAGCAGCTGTCACAAACAGCAGCTGCCACAAGTTTTAGGAGCTAACCCGACCTGAAACTCTGCAAGCAGAACTTGAAGAACCCTGAACATTTTGGGAGGGATACAGAGTAGTTCATAGATACTTACAATGCGATTCCGAAAATCTCCAATCATGAGCTTGAAGAACCTGGTGTTGCTCACATCCATGTGCTCCCAGAAGTAGTGCTCCTGCCACTTCCTGCACATCACGCACCTTCCCTTCTCAGCACCCACCATCTGACCTGCCGCAACCATTGGGGACTTGCACGGAGCTTCGTCAGTTCCCACACCTCAGAGGCTCAGATCAATGGCGGATACAATGCAATGAAAACAGATTGTTACATGCAGCTGACCTGATGAAGCAGAAGAAGAGAGGAGTCGTTGGATTCTCCGATGAGGTCTGGACTCTTCTCCTTGATGTTAACGAGAAGGACGGCGGGACGCCGCTTTCTTTCTTGAGGCTGGGGGGGAGGAGCGGTTACTGGTGATGGTGAGTGGGAATTGACAGGTGCTGTAACCGGAGACTATGTGGTAGATCTTGCTCACCGACATGTGGGGTCAAGGATGGACAGGTGTCGGGATGGTGGCGTTCTTGCGTCGTCCTCGAACTAAGTAGAAGTTGGTGCTCGGTGGAGTCAAGAGTGATGCACAACCTTTGTGTTCGCTCGTATTCGTATGTACTCCCTCCAATGTTTTTGTTGTTTCACAAATACATACTAATACTAAACTAGTATAAGTACTGAGTGAAGATATATTTCCTAAAAAGGTAAATATGAATAAAGGCTAAAACATCTTATACTTCCTCCGTCCAATAAAGAATGAGGAGGGAGTATTTTAAAATGGAGGGAATATATTTAAATGAGAATTAATCTAATTTTTCAATCAGATGAATTCGATAGATGTATAATAACGGCTTACATAATTGAACGAGATACAAAGAGAGAGTCCTACTTACTATTCTCGATGCAGCATCAAGCATTCCCTCTCTGACCCACATTCTAAGACTTAGATTCTCATTTCAACTAAGAAGTAACACAATTGATTAAAAAAAGGTACCATGAGCACATCAATCTAAAAACGGTCGCTAACCCGTATCGCTCCTTCTGAGTGGCACGGGAGGCGACTAAAACTCTCAGCCCCTCCTCCTCTCAGCGGCTCACATCCGCCTAGGCAAACTGAAGAGCACACAATCACGTCTTCATGTGTAGCTCCAGCTTGTTACGATGGCTGGTGGTGTACTCGTATCCAGCAGTTAGGCGATGAGAAGTTATGCATGTAGCTGCCCTGGAGCCCCCAACATGCATGCTCAACGTGCTCCAGGCTAGAGCCACTTTGTGGATCTGGTTCTTGAGGCTCTTGCGGGGGGAGTTGTGACTGTTCATTGTGGTTTGATGCTTCTCTTCTTGAACTTCATCTTCATGATCGTTCGGCCTATGTTTTTTTTTTTTTTTTTTTTTTTTGAAATTCGTTCGGCCTATGTTGAGCCTGAGGAGTTTCGGTGATCATGGCCTTCATGGGTGGGCTTGGCGATGGAAGTTTGTAGTTTTGCAAATTAGTCATCTAGGTGTGTCCCAAATGTTCGGAATCCTTTTTTAGTAGCTTGATGTAGAGAAAGGTGTCGTGCTCTCGTCAGCATCGTGGTCTAAACCATGGTCTTCCTATCCTAGACATTTTATCCAAAGACAAAGTGGTATATATGCCTAGTAGAATTGCCAAGAGGTACGGAAACATAAAAGCAAAGTGACATGAATTCAAAATTCCAACACAAACTGTTAAAGAGGTTGGCACATGAAATAAATTGAAGTACAATGTTATCAATGTTGGTGGAAAACAATAACAGACTCAAGTCGAAAGGTAACGATCGCATACAAAACAAAGACGAAAACTCACACGCAAAAATAATGAGATTTTGTGTGACCGAAAGAAAGAGTCTGTACAACAAATTTCCGTACCGTAGAGCTCGCGCCGCACTCATGCAAAGATATATGCTACCTCCCATATAGATTTCCTTTATAGATTTGGTGTCCTTTATAGATTTCCTAATACTCACGCTTGTTAATTCTAAGCCATTTTGTCCCCTCCATCATGGTCCTTGATGATGACCTTGGTCTTGATTCCAAGATGGTATCAAAGGATGGTTTGAGCTCTGTGGTATTAACAGTGTTTGTTGAGAGCTTTGACTCAAGACAAAAATTAATACATACATTCAGAGAACACCCATACGAGGTGGATCAGCCCCTGGCATCACCGGATAGTCCAGCGGCCCAATAAAAATACTAGATCTCAGATTTTTGTTCAGTTTCTTGCTCGGAAATCCTCAAAATTGATGGGAAATTGGTCAAATTGGCTAACAGCGCAGAAGGGACGGTAGATCAAGAAGCACTATGTATCAAAACCAACAAAAACTCAATGAAAACACCAAAACGATCAAAAAACAAATTGAGGCTACTTTTTAAGGGATTTCTTAAATAAGACAAGATTTATTTCAAACGGCTGTACGGAAACAGCAGGTATCATGAAGCATCAGTAGCGTCCTAGAGTAGGAAAAAAGCGGCAAGCTTGAACAGGTTCAGGATAAATAACCCCGTCAATAAATTTGATAAAATTAACCCTTGGGCAAACTTTATCAAGAAATAACCCATTCTCAAAACTATTTTAGAATCTAACCTTTTGGGTAGCGCCCAACGCTGGGGTGCTACCCTCTCTATGTAGCGCCACACGTTGGGACGCTACCCTCCTATCAGCGTGGCATCACGGGGCCTACAGTTTTGCATCCCTCGCAAAAACGTCGAAACCGACTAAGTGCTAGGGGGTAGCGCCGTGGCCTAGCGTGTTACCGTCTAAAGGGTAGCGCTGCGCCCTGGGGTGCTACCATACGGAGGGTAGCGCCGTGCTCTAGGGTGCTACCCTATTTTAGGAAAATTACACAAATCTAGCGTGTTGTCGTCCTCAAATGGAACGTGGGCATTCTTCATGTTCGGCCTCCTTAGGAGGAACTTTCTACGACCTCGGGGGTGGCTCCTCCTCAGACTCAGTCTCGACACGGTTTGTTTCCTCGGACTGAGCTTCTAGCGGCTCGGACTCCTCCGACTAATCTTCCGGTGGCTTAGACTCCTCCGAGCTGGATACAACAACCTCTTTGCCCTTTGCTTGTTGAGCCCACTGGCTAGGCGTGAATCGGACAAGAAGCACTCGTTCAAATTACCTTATAAACTCGGCAAGCAAAGGATAAAGAGGTTGTTGTATCCCGCTCGGAGGAGTCTGAGCCGTCGGAAGCTGAGTCCGAGGAGACAAACCGTGTCGAGACTGAGTCCGAGGAGGAGCCACCCTGAAGCCGTAGAAGGTTCCCCTAAGGAGGCCGAGATGAAGAATGCCCACATACCATTTGAGGTGGACAACGAGCCCGTGAGGAGGAGTCTATAACTTTTGTAAAATAGGGTAGCACCCTAACGCACGACGCTACCTATATATGATAGCACCCCAGAGCGCGACGCTACCCCTAGCACTTAGTCGTTTTCAATGTTTTTGTGAGAGTTGTAAAACGATACGCGCCCCATGATGCCACGCTGGGAAGAGGATAGCATCCCAACGTATGGTGCGACCATAGAGAGGGTAGCACCCAGCGTTGGGCGCTACCCAAAAGCGCTACCCAAAAATGTTAGGTTCTGAAATAGTCTGGAAAATAGATTATTTTTTGCTAAAGTTTGCCCAAAGAGTTAATTTTATGAAATTTCACTATTGACGGCGGCATACAACAGGTACGGACTTGAACAAGTTCAGTAAAACTCATTGTATAACACAAACAGCTAGCATCAGAAATATATGCACATTACGTCAATCAAAGACCAGATCAGATCAGCTAGCATCATCACATCCAAAACCAAAAAAGCCCAGATCAGATCAGCTAGCATCAACACATCCAAAATATAGACCAGATCATATCAGCTAGCATCGTCACATCTCAGGTTATCAAAGACCAGGCACACCCGCGCTGGCTCAGGTAAAAAAAAACATGTTAAGTTGGCGGCCAAGGTTCCCTCCTTAATCTGCTGACTGCTCCAACGCCACGTTCCACCACCACTGTTAGAGAACAAGCTTGGATAGCCATCACCTTAACGAAGAAAGATTCATCACCACGTTAGGCACAAGAAACAGGGACAATAGTGAGTTACTTCATATACTACTAACATGTGATGGCTAGAAGGTGTTCTAGTAAAACTTGGTGAACATGTAGACTGATCAGGTCATATCAAATAAATGGCAAGATATTTTACAAGCAGGATAACTCTACTGTTTGATGTCTCGTTACTCAAAATATACAGTAACGACTTATTCATCAGTAGCAGGCCTAGTAATTGGTCATATTGAACATTCAAGTTGGCACATGAAAAATTAACATCCAGTGAACATGGAATATCCAAGAGTTCAAACTGTTGAATCCAGTGAACATGGCATATTCTCACAAACACAACATGCTTACAAAAATGATGACTCAAGGCTAGAACCTACCACCAACCATTCTAAGAATTGCAAGAGAGTGCCAGATAATAACAAAGTTTGAAGTTCTAATCATGACCATACAAAGTAAATAATTCTAGGAGTTGATATTTTTACATGTGAGGCCAGCAGATTATCCATACCGGGTACTAAATTCGTTTGTGTGAGGAACGATGACATATATCTGCAGAAAGAACAATAGGACAGTACATGTATCCACAGCTATCATCAAACAATAACGTCAAGCTAGCGTCTCAAGGTTCTGTTCTTGAACGTGTATCTATGGTGAAATATCAAGGGCCATCACGTTACAGTAGGATCTATTGGGCAGTAATAAGATATTTCTATGTCTTTAACAAACACGCATTCATTCTTCACTATATTAAGAACAACTACATAAGTCACTGTTTTTTAGGAAAAAACTGACCTAATACACGAATAGGTGTCCACGAAAAAATTAAATGTCATATATATACATAGTAAAAACTGAAAAAGGAAATTACCTCATGTTAGGATGGGTGACATTCTGTCCTGTAGTCCTGTGCTTCTTGCGCTTCTTTGAGCCAGATATAGCTTGGGCAGATGGATCAGCTGCTGGAATGATGTTCACTCCTTGATCAGCAGTTGGACACACAGCTCCAACTGCGGGCACAAATTTTATAGGAGCAGCAGTAGTTATGACATTTGTTGGAGCATTGCAGTTTTCCTGGCTTACAACTTTTTCTTTCTTGAACCCAGAAGATGCGAGGGCATCGATAAACTGTTTCTTTGATCTAATAATTTCCTTCATACAAATGTTGTTTGTAGCTGCAACAGCATAATGAATCATTAGTTATACTTCTAAAAGTATGCTAATAATTCTCAATACAATAAGTTCAAAAAAGCTTTTGGACCTTAATTTACAAACTGAGAACATCAATTAAGTTACCTAAAACTGATTTAACTGCAGCACGAGCTGCCTTCTGCTCCGCGCTCTTCTTATTTATTGCAGGTTCACCAGTATAAGTGTTCCCATCGAACACCACAGATGAAACAAACAAGGTCATAGGCCCTAGCCCTTCTGGACGATCTACAGAGTAAATAGGCTGAGTGACTTTTGTCTTAACAGCGAAGTCACTGAGGATTGATTTACAGAACACCACCTCCTGAACAGAAGAGAAGGGAACATGTATGTTAGATGGAAATCAATCACTTTAATTTCTGGCATGATTATTAAAATCAAAATTTAAAAAGTGATAAAAGGAGATTATCTGTTCTTGTGGCATATGAATTACCAGTTATGTTTAGCACCAAACATGAGTTACAAAACAAGAATACAGTAAGGTATAGATGAACGAGAATTAATAAAGTCTCTGCCCAAAAAGAAGCAATAAGGAAAACAATCCCGGATAACTCTTAGGATGAGTTAACTATCTGCAATTGCAGTGATCAGCAGCTATAAAATGTTGTCACTCCCATAAGTCCAAGTACGGGTTCATGTGGCAAGATCATTTGTTCCATAACTGAAAAATATAACACAACTAGGCAAAAGGGAGAAGTGATAAAACACATCAAATTGTGTCTGGCCTGGTTTATTGTAAGGCAAACTACAAGAAAATGATGAGGAGACATGATATCGGATACAAAACATAATCGTCCGATCAAAGTTAAATATTAAATGAAGTGTTATAAACAACCGAAATAAAGAACAGTAACAAAATGAAGACACCTGGTCAATCAGCCCAAGCACATCCGTAGGATCATCTCCAATCACCAATTTCTCATAGGCCACTTTGGCAGCATCCTGCTCCGCGTCCTTGAGACGACCATGACACTGATCTGATGGAAACCGCTCGCCAGCCACCTCGACGGTGCTGCGGAACTCAGGTTTATGAAGTTCACCTCTCAACTCAGTAAGGTAAGCTGGCAGCTCCAGGTTATTCCGTTGAGTCCACTCTTGCAGACGGTTTTTATAGTTGCATTTGTCTGCATAACAAAAACTTGCAGATTAGTACAACAATAGAGCATTTATTAACCGGTTTCATTCCTATCACAAGCCCCTGGACTCCAGTGTGCCAGCAAATGATATACAAGCGGACCAGCCAACTAAAATGTGAAAACACAGTCTTAAGCCTTTTAAAAGCGTATATTAGTACTCCTTGGTATTTTGTTAGTCGTCTTCCAAGGGAAAGCACGATATTATGGTGCTGACTTCACAAACTTGAAAATAAACACCATTTGGGCTAGAAGAGGGTAACTGTACTGTAGGGATCTATAGCGAAATTGGCAAGACAAAGTTGATAACAAGAGGATGTATAGCAAAAGTGATAGGGTTTTTGTATGTGACAAACATGTCCGACTGTCACGCAGATAAATCTAAAAAAAATATACGTGTTAGTTCCAACGACATCAAATTTAATAATTCTAGTACAGCGGATCGCTGATTCGGCAGCTTCATGCGTAGCAGGTATTTTTTTTTCTTTTTCTTTTTTTGCAATGACGTCAAATTAAAACCTAGCAACAGAACAAGTGAACAACCAATACTGGGGGTCGATGGCCGGAGAAGATACTAGCACGTAAAGGAGATGGAAGGGATTGGCCCGGGCTGACCTTGTGCCGGAGCCGGAGACGGAGACGTGGCCGCCATCGCAAATTCGCGATGGGAATCCCGGGTCGTTCACGTCCGATGACAGATGGTGCGAGCAGCCAGCAAGGAAGGGCCTCGATGCCGGCGGAAGCTTCTCCTCGTGGCGGCGCTAGGGGGAGCTTGCGGGGCGGTAGGAGCAGGCGCGGCGAGAGACCGAGAGGGGACGGAGGACGGAGCGGCGGCGTGATATACTGGTGCCGGCGAGAGAGATTGGGATTTGTTTTTTTTTTCGGCTTGGACTGGGACTTGGGAGGGTCTAGAGATGTGCTCGCATCGGGGTGGGCCGGAAGCCCGGAACCTATCGACGGGGCTCTCTACTAGGTCGGTGCAGTCTTTGGCCCAGTTTTTTTTTGAACGGCTTACTGGAGAAGCTGCCCTCACCCCAGCTTTTTAATGAAGCCGTATCACAAATCTGGTTACTCTTCCAAATTAGTTTGAAAACCTAAGTAATGTTAGGGACGGCTTCTCTAGAAAGTTGAGAGTAGACAGGTTCTCCGGAAAGCCATTCTAAAAGCTTAAAAAGAATTGGACTTGTGGCCTCATTTCTTATTCTTGATGACCCACATGTCCCACTTATATTTCAATTCAGCATGCCTTGTATAAAAAATTATGTCAAACATGTATAAAATGTAGTGTAAGCGGGTCAAGTAGGTCCCATTCTCGAATCTTAATGCACCCAATGAGTGTCACAAAGGAATACAACTATGTATGGGGAGATGCTAGTTTACGCGCAGGGTTTCGGACAACAATACGATAAGAGGAGAAGAACATGTCGCCCCCGTGCGACCGCCTGCCAACTCTGCCAGCGGTTGGCGGTGCTTCCGCGCCCGCCTCACCCTCCTCAAATCAGATTTGAGCACTCCCACCCCCATCGCTAAGTCTACTCTCGACAACGTCTTCTCCGCCACGACTCAGTGGTGGCATCAGTGCACGAACCGCTCGCGCACTCGAGAAAGAGTGATGTCGCTACATCGTTATGTTATAGCGGGGTTGGTGTATGTTCATTCTAGTAGAGTTGACCCGAGACGCTATGCGCACGATGATGGCATCAAAGCCGCCCTAGAACACGACCCGAGATGTATATCATCTTTAGGGCAGTGCGAATAGGGCAGTGCGAAGAAGAGTCGACATGTCTCTTCTAAAATAATCCAAATAATCAATGTGTTGAAACGACAACACTGGTGCATTAGATTGGATGTATGGATGCGACTCGTTCAGAGACGAGCCGATCCACGTGACTAGAAACACATCGATATGAATGGCTCGTAGCTAGTGGAGAGGTCGAATCAATGACGTGGAGGAGCTGCCGGAGAAGATACTAGCACGTAAAGGAGATGGAAGGGATTGGCCCGGGCTGACCTTGTGCCGGAGCCGGAGACGGAGACGTGGCCGCCATCGCAAATTCGCGATGGGAATCCCGGGTCGTTCACGTCCGATGACAGATGGTGCGAGCAGCCAGCAAGGAAGGGCCTCGATGCCGGCGGAAGCTTCTCCTCGTGGCGGCGCTAGGGGGAGCTTGCGGGGCGGTAGGAGCAGGCGCGGCGAGAGACCGAGAGGGGACGGAGGACGGAGCGGCGGCGTGATATACTGGTGCCGGCGAGAGAGATTGGGATTTGTTTTTTTTTCGGCTTGGACTGGGACTTGGGAGGGTCTAGAGATGTGCTCGCATCGGGGTGGGCCGGAAGCCCGGAACCTATCGACGGGGCTCTCTACTAGGTCGGTGCAGTCTTTGGCCCAGTTTTTTTTTGAACGGCTTACTGGAGAAGCTGCCCTCACCCCAGCTTTTTAATGAAGCCGTATCACAAATCTGGTTACTCTTCCAAATTAGTTTGAAAACCTAAGTAATGTTAGGGACGGCTTCTCTAGAAAGTTGAGAGTAGACAGGTTCTCCGGAAAGCCATTCTAAAAGCTTAAAAAGAATTGGACTTGTGGCCTCATTTCTTATTCTTGATGACCCACATGTCCCACTTATATTTCAATTCAGCATGCCTTGTATAAAAAATTATGTCAAACATGTATAAAATGTAGTGTAAGCGGGTCAAGTAGGTCCCATTCTCGAATCTTAATGCACCCAATGAGTGTCACAAAGGAATACAACTATGTATGGGGAGATGCTAGTTTACGCGCAGGGTTTCGGACAACAATACGATAAGAGGAGAAGAACATGTCGCCCCCGTGCGACCGCCTGCCAACTCTGCCAGCGGTTGGCGGTGCTTCCGCGCCCGCCTCACCCTCCTCAAATCAGATCTGAGCACTCCCACCCCCATCGCTAAGTCTACTCTCGACAACGTCTTCTCCGCCACGACTCAGTGGTGGCATCAGTGCACGAACCGCTCGCGCACTCGAGAAAGAGTGATGTCGCTACATCGTTATGTTATAGCGGGGTTGGTGTATGTTCATTCTAGTAGAGTTGACCCGAGACGCTATGCGCACGATGATGGCATCAAAGCCGCCCTAGAACACGACCCGAGATGTATATCATCTTTAGGGCAGTGCGAATAGGGCAGTGCGAAGAAGAGTCGACATGTCTCTTCTAAAATAATCCAAATAATCAATGTGTTGAAACGACAACACTGGTGCATTAGATTGGATGTATGGATGCGACTCGTTCAGAGACGAGCCGATCCACGTGACTAGAAACACATCGATATGAATGGCTCGTAGCTAGTGGAGAGGTCGAATCAATGACGTGGAGGAGCTGCAAACCAACTTGTGATTGTATGGTTAACAGAGTGGTTGTACATTCAACCCACCAGAGTTCACGCTCCATGTTTGATATTTCTGTGTTACATTTAGACGGAATATTATTCAGCGAGAGGTGGTGTTTTCGTCTACATCAAGAAGGCCGTGATGTCAATATGAAGACTTGGCATGTCGGGTCTGTATTAGGGAGGTGCTTATAGAGATAGGGTGTGCGCGTATACGTTTATATGGGATGAGTGTATGCACACATGTGAGCATATAGGTAGAGACCGGGTGTAATGCTTAATTTTTTTTAAAGTAATAAAACTCTCGAAAAAATGTTTGTACCGTGTGTTTAGCAAAAAAGAAAAAAAATGTAGCGGGGGAGCTGGTGCGCGCTGCGCGAGTTGGCTCGAATTGGGCTGGTCTGGATATTGTGATATCATCGTTTGGGTTGTTTGGGCTCAATGGGTGTGGGCTCGCATTGAAAGGGCCGTGAATTGCGAAACCCTAGGTCCTAGGTAGATACGATGCTCCGCCGTCCGCCCGTCTGTCCCCTGTCGCCGTATAAACATTTCTACCCACCCTCGCCCCCGTGAAATGATTCCAGTTTCCAGCCGACTTGGAGAAGCTTGCCAGAGACGGCGGTAGCTTGCGATGGAAGCCCTGCTTGGACTGGCGGCGGCCGCCGCCGCCATCGACCTCGAGCTCCACCTCGGCCTGCCCGCCGCCTTGCCGCACCCTCCTCCTCCTCCCGTTGCTGCAGGCGCGCCTCCTCGCCCCTCGACGCAGCCAAAGAGCGCCGCCACGGAGGCGATCGTCTTCGGTATCGACCTCGCGCTCTTCACCGGTCCGACGGCGAGCGTCGCGGCCGATTGGGTCCTCGATCATCGCGTCAAGTCCGAGGGCCCGCCGCCGCTGCTCGACGTGGTGGACCTTCGAATGCCACCACCATCCACCCCAAGAAACCAAGATTCCGCGCCGGGGAGCAGGCGCGTCAAGACCGAGACCAGCAGCAGCAGCGCCGTCGAGGCAGACGCCGCGCTCCTCCTCGCGCTCCAGTTCCCTCGGGCGGTCCGCCGCGCGCCCCGATCGAGGCGGAGAACGGCCGCCGAACCCTACCCGCCCGTCGCCGCCGCCGCCGCCTACAACCACCGAGTCTTGGACGACTCCTGCGACACGGTGCCGGCCTGGGTGCGCGCCGAGGTCCTGCCGCGCCACGACCTCCCCGGGGACCTGCCGCTGCACTACGTCGGGGAGAAGGTCCTGCGGCACTCCGACATGAACTCGGGCCAGGCCCGCTTCCTCTTCCCGTCGATCGCGGTGGCGCGCCTCCGCGCATTCCTCTCCGCCGACGAGATCGCGGCGTGCGGCCTCGACAGCGCCGACCGGAAGCCGAAGAAGGAAGCCAACGCGGAGAGGGCGACGGCGACGTCTTACGACGGGATGCCGGTGTCCGTGTACCTGAGCAGCGGGGCCGGCGCCTGCGGCGTGTCGGAGCTGAGGCTGAACACGTTCCACTGCAGCAAGGGCACGGTGATCAACGGCCACGGGTACAGGCCCTTCATCTGGCGCTGCGGCCTCGTGGAGGGCGACGGCGTCGAGTTCTGGGCGTTCCGGCGGCCGCCTCACCGGCTCTGCTTCCTCATCGCCAAGAGGGATGACGTGGTTTGCCCATTAGTAGGCCGCAAGCTTGGGAAGAATGAGTTGACTCATTTTTAGTTACGTCTGTTTGATTACCGGCCGGCCCTAGTTAGTTGAGATCCTGGTGCATGTCAACTGTCGAGAAAATCTTGGTTGGAAATGTGTGATCTTTGTGCGTGGGCAGTTGGGCACCTTCGAAAAAATAGGGAAAGAAAGACCATTGTATTTGTATCTTAGTACGTAGTGATCGCATTGTCAAGTACTCTCATTCTCTTCATTCAGTATGCAGCTTTCACTCTTTCTTTATGATTTGAACCTATCTTTCATGACAACAGTAGCAGTATAATTCTTTACATAACAACTCTAATTTTTAGGGTGTCCTAGGCCTTGTTTTCTTCTAGCGTATTTGAGGTTTGTAGTCTATTTGAAGTGTATTGAAAAGATTGAAGGAGATTATATCGGTCTAGTTCAAAATTCCAATACACAAACATGCACAAAATTTCTCGGGTTGTGTAAAAAAGAAATACGTCACCATAGTAATGGATTTTTTTTACACGCGGAAAAGATCGATTTCCATTCAAAAGAACGGAACCACCACCACCAAGCGTCTCTTCGCTCACCCCATATTTACAAGCCCACAAGGCAACCACACCCACTCAGCACAACGAGTGATCCGGCAAAATAAAACGTAAAACATCCGTCACCTAAACCTGGGTGTTGAATGGAAGAATATGTGAGGGGATTCTGTGAGAGAAATGGTCTGACCAAATCCACTCCAATTCGGGTAAAAAAAAGGCTCAGTGGGTATATTCGGTTGAAGTGCGCATATGTGAAATATGGAATATCAGTGGCGAAATTTAGATGGGATTTGTTAAATCTCAGTTGGTCGATTTTTTCTTAAGTCTCGATCACTTTTTTTTAATAGAAAGGTGCAATCATATTTTAAAGAAACATGCAATTACATTCTTATGTTTAGAGAAGTGCAACTCCCCCAGTTGCAGTAGAAAAGACAATTACATGCACGTCAAAGAAAAGAGAATTACACATTTTTTTAACTTCTGAACTGTCCGAGACTTAAGAAAAAATCGCACTCCTAATTTAGATCTGCCGTTGACAGTGGTCTAGTGGCAGTCTCCGTGAACGAGAAGGAATGAACACGGCAGGTTCAGAGTACAGCTTGCCTGGGCGTGGTCGATCACCAGAGTTCCAGCCTCGATGTGGCTCGACAAAGCGATCACATCGATCAGTGCCTCCTCGATCTTAACTCCACATCGGTAGCACCGAGAGCTGCGCATCCTTGTTCCAACTTCCAGACTAGCTAGCCAATGGCCGCCGGGCCAACCTAGGCATCTGCACGAACCGCGACGCGATATATATGCAGGTTGCAGGCCACAGCGTGAGAGAACAACCACCACCGCACCTCCACCCAATGGCTCCTCGTGCGATCACGCTGCTCGCCGCCATGGCCGTCATCGTCGCCGCGGCCGCTCTGCTCCCGGCGACGGCCTCGGCGGCGTCGTACATGGTGGGGGACGGCTCCGGGTGGGACCTCGGGATCGACTACCGCGCCTGGGCCGACGGCAAGAAGTTCACGGTCGGCGACACGCTCGGTACGTCCGTCCGTGGCATCAGCAACAGTTTGGGTCTACTACTCTACTCTGTGTGGCATATACAGCTGAACGCCCTCAAACTGATCGATTCTGTGCGTCCAGAGTTCATGTACTCGACGGAGGAGGGCGGCCACGACGTGGTGGTGGTGGACGAGCGCAGCTTCGCCTCCTGCTCCCTGCCGAGCAACGCGCCGACGCTGACCACCGGCGACGACAAGGTGTCGCTGACGCGGGCCGGCCGGTGGTTCTTCATCTGCGGCGTCGAGGGGCACTGCCAGGGCGGCATGAAGCTCGCCGTCAACGTCCACTGATTGAGCTCCGCCTCTTTGTCAGCGGCGGCCTATGCTTTGTTCTGGTTGCTCGATTGTGTTCCTTCACGCTTCAGTGTTAATTTGCATGTAGCATCACACGGTTTGAAGAACTACTTCAGTTTCTCCGTACAGTTCGACTTCTTATCAGACATCTACCAACTTTTAATTTTATACTTCATATTTGTATTTCTTGCCATGTTATACTCATACCAGATTTAAAAACTCCAGATTCACACATTATCCAAGTTCAAGTGTTGGGACGAATCTGAACTACGTGTCGCGTCTTTCAGTTTAAGTGCAGTCGACTACAAAAGGAAATTTGTTTGTGTGTTCTGGTACTGGTTTTGGTTTTGAAGCGGTATGGAGATTTGATGTTGTCTTGCAGTCAAACTAAATCACACTCCCACTAAGAACCAACATATGGCTGAATATTTGGATTGTAATACTCTCTAAACACCTCTCTTAATTAATGAACATGACAAGTCTTTTCCCTCGTTTTAAAAAAATAATAAATATAACGGTGGTTCTGCACTTAGCCCATCGGGATCAATCCCTAAATATGACGTATTTTCTCAAAAGCATCCAAAAGAACCGCGCGTCTTTTGTCTTAAACTTGGAGGAGAAAACGGGGCCTTAAAATGTCTACAACACCCACATTCACCCAAGAGATCAAGAGAACACCTTTCGCCTTACGACAACTAACAACAAAACGGTCGTGGTATTTGTTGTTCTTCGTTTTGGTAGATGGAGTTTGGTTGGTGCCTGGTGGTAGGGCTGGACTAAAGAGCTACTCGGATCGTTAAGGCTCGGCTCGTTAAGGCTCGTGATCGTTAGGACTCGGATCGTTAAGCTCATTAAGGATAACGAGTTGAAACTAAAACTCGGCTCAGATCGTTAGCTGTTAACGAGACTCACGAGCAGCTTGTTAAGACTCGTTAAGAAGATGTAAAAAACTTCAAATGCATCCGGCAGACAAGATTTGAGCCATAAAACGTATAAAAGTACTTAAGAAATGTCAAATCAACATCTAATGGTTCACCGACTCATAAAAGAGCCACACATTAAAGAAAATAAATATAACTAACTTACTGAATGTCATCAACCCAACATAATACTTAATAGAAATATAACTAACAATCTTAACGAGTAGCTCACAAAACTTGTTAGTTCGTTTGTTAAACTCGTTAGTATTAACGAGTTGAAACTAAATCTCAGCTCGGTTCGTTATGATAACAAGTCGAGCGCAAACGAGTCGAGTTAGCGAGCGCTCAACAAGCTTAACGAAATTCGAGTTGTATGTCCAGTCCTACCTGGTGGGCTCGTTTTGTTTTATACTAGGTTGTTTGTTGAAACTTGTTGATCGGTAGGGCTCTTGGGGCCTGTGGGCTTGTAAATATGTGTGATCGAGAAACTGCTACATTGTTTCTGTCGTGAGCAATGGAAATCGATCCCTTCGTGGGGTTTTGCGTGTAAAAGAATAGTTGTTTGATGTGTAAAAAATAGTTGAACTTTGGTGAGCTGGGAGAGAAACGACACATATGAGACATTAGAGGAGAGAGAATGCATATATCTTACATCTTGCATGCATTGGGTCTCATCTAGTATAAAAGTTGGCAACGAAGCACGTTATAGGGAATTAGCAATTGGTATTGAAGCCATATGTTGATAGTGTGCCGGATTTGGCAATGTCAATGGCCTGGTGTTTCTTATGTGGAATTGTTTTCATTGGAAGGCCACGCTCATCCTACTATATATAAATGACCGCACGATCTGTGCGTTGTCAGCGATCGGGTTACTGTTCATTAGATTTTCTTCCAATCACAACGTGCCACGTGTTTTGCCGCCGATCCCAAACCGTCAGCTCGAGATCCAACGGCTCACAGTGACCACTCCATGTTGTTTTTACAGAAAAGCGTCTGAAAAAGTGCAGTCGCGCCCCTCAGTCCCCGGTTTAACACAGGGAAGGGCCTAATCGCAACACTGCACAACCTCACGGGCTCTCTGCAAAATCACCAGGGCACAATAACCTGACCTCTTCTCCTCTCTCCAGCGACCAGGAAGTCGCCGGCGGCGCCACCACGCCGCGCCGCCACCACGCGCCTCCCTGCCTAGCTCTAATAGCGCATAAAGCTCCGACGCCTCGGCCTCTCCATCCTAGCTGAGTATCGCGTCCTGGGACGGTCAGGTCTCACCGGAATCATCGCCGCCGTACCTCGGTTCCTCCGCTGCGTTTGAACGCCGCCGGCGACCGTCCGGCAGCTCAACTGTGGTGGCTCCGCCTATTCCTGGCACCCCGCATCGACGCGCTTCCAACGAAACCAGCCCTGCGTCCCAGTTCGTGAGGATGCGCCGCCGGTGAGCTCGGCGCCGCCGCGCTGCGGCCAGCAGATCCGGCCTAAGGTGACGCCGGCGTCACGTCAGCGTGGGCCCATCTGTCAGCCTCTGCCCATCTGCCAGCGTGCGAAAAAAACAGAAAATAGTTAAATCTGTAATATTAATAACTTTAAATATACCCAGCGTAAAAATTCTAAAAAATATATCAAAATGACCGGAAGAAAAAAAGCTAAATGTTTATGGAAAAATGCAATGCATTTGGAATTTTAAAAATGGTATAAATCTAAACAAATTAAAAGTTATTCCTTCTAATAATTTCAAAAAATGTCGACGACATCAATAAAAAACTCAAAATGACCACAAAAAGAAATACCTGCTTGTGGCATGATGTGCTACATTTGAAAGTTTCAAATTGGTGTACATTTAGACAAAAAACAACAATAGCTTGCCTACTAAAAAATAGTATATTTAAATACGATCATCAAAACAAAATATGAAAACAAAAATATCAAGATGATGATAAAAAAAACTACTTATGACACACTTCAACAAAACATTTCTTCTTCTACCGGCACTGACGTATTTCAAATTTAACTTTAATTTTACTTATTTTGCAAGAATACACCGAATTCAAATAGAAAAAACGCCCCATCTTGAATAACATTCACGGACTCAACATTTTTTAAATGCAAGCTTATTTTAGCTCCAGCAATATTTAAACCTACTTTTTTTAATGTGCACATTAACATATTTAGATTCTGTTTTCCAGATAGGCAAAATTTTCAAACATGCATAATTTAAAAACGATCAAACTGCCAAATTTAAATTGCAATTACAGCACAGGTGCAGCATCGCCGTGTGAGCTCCACTAGTATGAATAACTAGGAATTCGTGATAACGTCGTCAATCTTGAACCTCCGTTGAAATTACCTAATTAATGTTGAGAATTTTTGTTGAATTCCGTTTACGTCATCCTGATTAGTGAGTCAAAGCCCAACCTTTTGTGGGCATGTACATTGGTTTAGACGATGCCTGTCTTTAGTGCTGTGCCATGTCACGTACATGCCATATTGTAGACACCTTGTACAGTACCGTCTGTTTGATTGTCTATTAGGACCTGTAATTTCGAAGGTAGTTACTGCATGATGGAATTTAATCAAATATCTTTGCCGTGAAAAAAAGAGTCAATGAACCCACGTCGTCCATACAATGGCAAAGAGACCGTCGGTAGGCAATGTACGGAAGCAGACCATCGATATTTCGACAGACGGCCTCGGCAGTTTACCTTCTTCTCGCTTCCATATCCTCAAAATTCCTCCGTGGCATATCTTGCAGACGGCTGACGTTGTACTGTTGTACATGCCCTAAAGCAGCCGTGTCCTCTTCCTAGCTCAGTGTGCACAACTGTGTATGGAAACCGTAACGGCTGGCGTCGAGTTAGGAATCCATGCGTTGCGTCCGATCGACGTCGAATGCACCTCGACGTGTCGGTCGGTTTCCGTCACGCGGTCCGACTTGGCCGGTTAGGTATGCTCGGACACGAAACCACCTCGTCTCCGACCTTTGCCCGGCCGATAAAAGGCACTTCAGGCGGCCACAGCCCAGCACAGCACCCCCAGTAAACGCAGACGCAGCCTCGCCGTCGCCGCCTCACGAGAGCACGGACGTCCCAAGCAGAAACGCGCGCACACAGCGTTCGTTCGATTCGATCGACGAGGAGCCAGCCAGCCAGCCATGGCGCATCACGGCTCGGCGACGGCGCAGACGAAGCGCAAGTGCCCCGAGCCCGAGGCGGCCGCCGGCATCATGTGCGCCAAGGGTTGCGGCTTCCACGGCGCCGCGGCCACCGGCGACATGTGCTCCAAGTGCTACCGCGAACACCTGGTCGCCGCCGCCGCGTCAGGCACCACGGCCAAGACGCGCGTCTTCATCGCCCCTGCTGCAGCCTCCACCGCGCCTCCGGAGAAGAAGCCCAAGATGATCGTCTCCGTCGAGTCCTCTGATGCCGGCGCCGAACCCTCCGTTGCGTCCGAGACGAAGCCACCAGCGGCGGCGAGCCGGTGCGCGGCGTGCCGCAAGAAGGTGGGCCTGCTGGGGTTCCGGTGCCGGTGCGAGGGCACCTTCTGCAGCGCGCACCGCTACTCCGAGAAGCACGACTGCGGCTTCGACCACAAGACGGCCGGCCAGGAGAAGATCGCCGAGCAGAACCCGGTCGTCGTCGCCGACAAGATGGCTGCGAGGATCTGAAGCCCACGTACGAGATCGCTGAACGCAAGTTAGAACGTGAACTTGGTTCTCGTTCTCGAGGATACAGTCGGCGTTCTCTGTATTTTCTTTGCTGTCTTCGTTCTAGTCAGACTTGTAATAGGTAGCTGAGGTTGATATGATCACCTGAATCCATGATGATCACAAACAGTTTGTAATGGTTCGAGAGGATAATATGATATAATCGCATTCTTCGTATTTTCTTGGCCTGAAATGTGTAATGTTTTCACATCCAAAATAATACCGTAACAGTGCAGTCTCCTTCTCCAAAACTCTTAATCAGTTCAAACTGTCGTTGTGCGATAAACGTACGGTTCGAGGGGGAATTGATTCGTTTTTTTAAATTCGCCTACATTTCTGATTTGTTGCATTCGAACTGCGGGGGTTATACCGGTAGACGGTGATCCATGTCAGTTCTGAACTTCTTGATAATCAAAAAAAAACAAAAGATGGATCGATCTATATATCTCATCGATCCAGCCGTAAAACCACAGGAATTCTGCTGAAACGGTTCTTAACTCTGCTGCGTCGATGCTACCGTGAGCTGCTCGTCTTGTTCCTCTTCTCCAAACTAGCCAAAGCCACCGGGCGGCTCCATCAACCCCTGACCATGGCGATCGATATATAGTGCACGTATCGCAGGCCCAAACCATCCCACCCTGCTCCCGATGGCTCCTCGTACGATCACGCTGCTCGTCGCCATGGCCATCGTCGCCGAGCACTGCCAGGCCGGTATGAAGCTCGCCGTCGACGTCCGCTGATTCATTCACTGCACACTGGATGTGTGACCTCGATCGGTCGTTCCAGCATGATATTTCGGGTCATATCTGCTTTTAATACGTAGTACTACTAGCTAGTAATGGCTCGATTTCAGTTCCTGGCTCAGTTCCTGGCTCGATTTCTTTCCTACAGAATTGCACTTCTTCGCGGCATTTGTTGACAATTTTTCCGAACAGAATTGTATTTGTAGCGCACGCTGTGCCAGGGTTACGAGCTATGTATCAAAACATTATGAATTAGTTTAGGTATTTGGAGAAATTTAAATTTTGTCATCACATTCAGATTGTGTGCACTTTACTACGAAAGGAATTCATTTTAGGTGTGTTTTCATTTTCCAAAAACCGAGTCAAAAAGTTCACTCTATTTTTTACAACTTGTCTATTAATATAGATTGTCGCCTAGTTAATTCTTGAAAGGATGAAAACCAATATGTCAATGTATTTCCCGACGATAAATTTGTGTTCGGAGGGGTCAGCGCTCGTAGATCGGATGGTAGCACACTGGAGACAATGATGTATACAGATTTAGACCATGTTGCACATCACTCGGTGAAAACCCAGTTTGTGTGGCTGTATTTATTAGTGGTATGCTCGACAACCTCAAGTGATAATTGTGTGTTTCACTTGCAAGAGAGAAAATTACAAAAAGTCACCACAATTACGGCTAGGTTTTCATAAAACCACCTGGATTCCCAAAAATTGCACGAAGCCACCGGTCCAGCGCTAATGACTTTTGGATAGCCACCACTCAGAAGCTAACCGTGCACGACGCTCAGTTAAACATGATTCTGACAGGGAGGGCCCAGTTTCAGAGCACACGTGGCAATTTAAACAACTGCCGTTAGACTAAGCCCACCTGTCAAGCTATATTTGGGCTTTTATGCAAATTTTTCTAAGGGCCCACCCGTGAGGTTTCTCTCTCTCTCCCCCCTAAAATCCAAACACAGGAGACCATGGCTTCCACCGCGTCGGGGCAGGGCGCCGCTGGTGAGGATGGAGGTCACGAGCGTGCAGATAGGGCGGCGCGCGGTGGGGCGAGGCAGGGCGCGCCGCGGGGCTCGGCTGGGTAGCGCGCGGCGTGGCGCGGGGCGGGGAGGCGCGGCGCGGCGTGGCAGAGGCGGGGCGGCCGGGGCGAGGCAGAGCGCGGGGCGGGACGAGGCAGGGCGCGGACGAGCGAGAGCGGCGCGGGGCGAGGCATGGCGCGGCTGGACGGCGCGTTTCGGGCGAGGCAGAGCGCGGCGTGCGGTGGGGCGACTGGGGAGGCGCGCGGCGGGGCGGCCGGGGCTCGGGGAGGCGCGCGGTGGGGCGAGGCAGGGCGCGCCGCGGGGCGTGGCTGGGTAGCGCGCGGCGTGGCGCGGGGCGGGGAGGCGCGGTGCGGCGTGGCAGAGCGAGCGGCGGGGCGGGGCAGCGCGCGGCGGGGCGGCTGGGGCGCGGGGCGAGGCAGAGCGCGGGGCGCGGCGCGGAAGGGCGCGAGGCGGGACGAGGCAGGGTGCGGACGGGCGAGAGCGGCGCGGGGCGAGGCATGGCGCGGCTGGACGGCGCGTTTCGGGCGAGGCAGGGCGCGGGGCAAGCGCGGCGTGCGGTGGGGCGACTGGGGAGGCGCGCGGTGGGGCGAGGCAGGGCGCGCCGCAGGGCGCGGCTGGGTAGCGTGCGGCGTGGCGCAGGGCGGGGAGGCGCGGCGCGGCGTGGCAGAGCGAGCGGCGGGGCGGGGCAGCGCGCGGCGGGGCAGCTGGGGCGCGGGGCGAGGCAGAGCGCAGGGCGCGGCGCGGGCGGCGCGGCAGGGCGCGGACGGGCGAGAGCGGCGCGGGGCGAGGCATGGCGCGGCTGGACGGCGCGTTTCGGGCAAGGCAGGGCGCGGGGCAAGCGCGGCGTGCGGTGGGGCGACTGGGGAGGCGCGCGGCGGGGCGCGGGGCTGGGCGTGGCGGGGTGGCCGGGACACGGGGCGGCGCGCGGCGGGGCGGACGGGGTGGCCGGGACACGGGGCGGCGCGCGGCGGGGCGGACGGGGCGCATGTCCGGTTCCCCTTTTTTTGGGATATTTAATATCTGGAAAATTGCATAAAAGTCCAGAATTGACAACCGTTCACGGCGCAGTGTCAAACTTGCCACGTGTGCTCTGAAACTGGGTCCTCCCTGTCAGAATCATGTTTAACCGGATGTCATGCACCGTTAGCTTCCGAGTGGTGGCTATCCGCAAATCATTAGCGTTGTACCGGTGGCTTCGTGCAATTTTTAGAAATCCAGGTGGTTTTATGAAAACCTAGCCGCAATTGTGCTGATTTTTTGTAATTTTCTCCCTGCAAGACAACAAAAACATTGTGAACTCATTTTTGAGAAAGAGTAAAATACATGATTAGTGTACCTCCTTGTTTTTTTAGATTCACTTAGATTACCGTACTTAGAGAATACACGATTACGTTATCCAAACACGGCTGAATATTTATCTATGGTTACCGGTCGCTAATACATCCGTGTATTTGTCAGCGTGGGGGCGTTTGACCGGTCTCCACCGGTAGGATTTTTTTGTAAAAAAAACACCTACCTCACTCTTGCTTCCTTATTAAATTTGAGATACTGACGGTGGGACCAAGTGGTCATACTTTTGACCTTTGTCTTGTACCTCCAGCCAGGCAGATGTTGCGTGCTCGTGCGAGGTATGAGACCACATCCTGCTTTCCCTTCGTGCGGATATGGTCCAAGAGAAGTGCATACTGAAACGCCCAGGACGCGTCGTGTGACCCCGTCTTCCTCGAATCCGAACGAGTGTCGTTGTGCACGGTTCCGGCGAATCCAACCACCCTCGCCTTCTCTGACCAGCCCAGCGTCTCCGCGGTGAGATTCTCGTCTTATTGGATCTTTCCTTTTCTTTCGTGCTTTGCTTCGTCACGTGGTTATGGTCGCCGTCGGCGACTCGAGCGACCATATGGTCAGCCCCACCGCACGTTTGCCTCCCCACGTTGCCCTACTTCGGATCCGCTACACCCCATGCTCCAATTCATGTTGAAGTGAGCAATTCGTGCTCAACACGAGCCGGATTACATCTTTGGTGTTGCTAACATCACGATGACATCATTGATTCTTTTTTTTTTCTAAAAATCATCATTTATGTTAATTATTAATATAACATTGACATGCATGTCATCAAATACAACGGCGACCGGTAACCATAGATAAATCTCCACCCGTCTTTAAATACCGTAATCGTGTAGTAGTATTCTCTAAGTACGGTAATCTTTTTTGAAACTCATCTAAATACGGTAAACCTGACGAGCACTAACCATGTATGTATTTTACTCATCGAGAAACCTGCCATGTATGTATGGAAACCGTGTGACGTTGGCGTCCAATCCACGCACGCGTCCAGTTCGGAAACGATGACGACACCGCGTGCAATTCCATGTGCGCCAGGCAATGACGATGTCGGTCGGTTTGCGTCACGCCGTCGGACTTGCCCGATCGGTCGGCGTCGGACTCGACACCACCTCGTCTCCGACCCTCTGCCCACCCGATAATAAAAGGCACCAGGTCGTCACAGCCCTGCCAGTATCCACACCAAACGCAGATCAACGCGCGCAGCCTCGCCGGAGAACTTCATCGCGCCGACACAGATCACGCGAACGCCCCGGCTCGCGAGCAACCAGCAATGGCGCACCACTCCTCGACGGCGTCTGCCCTGAAGCGCAAGTGCCCTGAGGAGACGGCCGGCCTGTGCGCCAACGGCTGCGGCTTCCACGGCGCCGCCGCCACCGCCAACATGTGCTCCAAGTGCTACCGCGAGCACGTCACCACCACGGCCCCTGCAGCAGCGTCCACCGAGCCACCGGAGAAGAAGCCCAAGACGACCGTCTCCGTCGGCACGCCGCCCTCTGATGGCACGTGCTCGGGGAGCAAGTGCCCCGAGCCCCAGCAGCCTGAAGCGACGGCCGCCGCCGTCATGTGCGCCAACGGCTGCGGCTTCCACGGCGCCGCCGCCACCGCCAACATGTGCTCCAAGTGCTACCGCGAACACGTCGCCATCACGGCCGCGTACAGCGTCTACCTCGCCCCGCCGGAGAAGAAGAAGGCCAAGACGATCGTCTCCGTCGCGTCCTCTGAATCTGATGGTGGTGCGGTCGAATCCTCCGTGAAGCCCCCCGCGGCGACTGCGGCGGCGAGCCGGTGCGCGGCGTGCCGCAAGAAGGTGGGCCTGCTGGGGTTCCGGTGCCGGTGCGAGGGCACCTTCTGCAGCGCGCACCGCTACTCCGAGAAGCACGACTGCGGCTTCGACCACAAGACGGCCGGCAAGGAGAAGATCGCCGAGGACAACCCGGTCGTCGTCGCCGACAAGATGGCCGAGAGGATCTGAACCAGACAAGATAGACGCAGTTTAGACAGCCAGATGATGGAACAGTTAGTATTTGTAATGGCTCTTTGTTGAGGATAATAGTATGATCGATGCTCTCTGTATTTTACTTGCCGTCCACTTGTAAATAAATAAGTATTTCAGTTCATTGATCGATATTATCTGAAGAGGTCCGACATGCTCACTGGATTCGAGCACAGCAGTTTGCAACAGTTTGAGAGGATATGAATATCTGATCGATGTTCTTTGAAATTCCCTGCTCTGAAACGAGTAATGTTAGCCTCAGCCCTGAGGTAGAATTTTCTTTCGATGTAACTGGTCCGTGCATATGTTACCTGCATAATATAGATGGATGTTTCTTTACCTACAGTATTTTTACTACTATATGCGTTTGTGCTACTGTTACATGGCAGCTAATGAAAGCTGCTAGCAACACTGAAAGCAGGGAGTGCAGGAACCTACAGTTAGTTGTAGCCTTCTAGTGGAGCAAGGTGCTGTGGTGGTAAACGGTGTAGCGGCTGTAGCCATAAACGGTGTTGCACTAGCAGATGCAAACCCGGCAGTGGCTGCGATGGGCTGTTAACTTTCCCTGCTTAATTCATTTGAGCAGGGTGCAGAGAGCTGCTGTGGTTGAATGCAGTCGAGTTTCTGCTGGTTCAGTATTTTTTCGATAAAGGGCTTTATTAATTAAAAGGTTTGCTGGTTCAGTATGCTTTCTAGGTTGCATAATGTTGCAGGTCTGAGGCAATTGGGCAGTCAATTCGTGGATTTTTCGTTTCTGTTCTTTGGTGCTTCACTGCACATTCAGGATTCTGCTGGTTCAATATGCATTGTAGGTTACAGAAAGGGTTCAACATTCAGTTACTGGAGGCTTCTTTAGGTTCTGTTCTATTGTGAACTGGTATTCTCGCCTTTAATGGAGATGTTTGTTCGGGTTGGTATTAGGATAGAGCCTCTGTTCTTTGTTCTGGCAATATGTTTTCTTTCTCAAATTGGCATTAGGGTACAGCTATGGCTCTGTATGAGATCTGCAGGATTTTTTTTCTTTGACCCCAACAAACAGGGCTCTGCTGTTTGCATTAACAAAGAAGGGGCAAAGGCACAAGAGTTCCAGGGTTAAACAAAGGTCACACGGATAAAACTGTGTACAAACTCCCAGGGTTTATCTCCCAGCATAAACAGCTCCTTGTCACATCTAATCAGCGTCCAAACTTCATTTGGACCAAGAGGATTGCTATGGAAGCTTCTCCTATTTCGCTCGTTCGAAATGTGCAACCTTGAAGATCATGTGTTTTCTCTAGTTTCAAAAAAAAAAAAGATCATGTGTTTTCTGAACTTTGCTTTTTCCCTCGGTTCAGCACACTTCACTGGTTTCTGGTCATAATGAACTGTATATTATTTTGTGATACCATAATTAATTTTGTTGAGAACTTGAGATATGCAAGCACATGAAGTTGAATAGTGCAAAATAACACATTGTTCGTACAAACCTAAATTGTTTGACCCAGTAGGAGACCGTAAGACGCAACGATAACAGAGAGAATAAATAAATATTGCAAATCATGATTCCACAATTACATGTCGCACACTTCCACTGAATGAAATTTGTAGGGTTGAAAGTTCGAAATCAAGCATGAAACAGAACACTGATTTGCATGGAACAAAACACCGACACCAGATCCATTCATTCATGATTCATGCCAACATATGCAGCAGCATACAACTTCCACAGGATGCAACAATAAAGAGAACAAATGACAAATTACTAAGTTATGATTCTGAAGCACAAGTTCTAATAGAAGCATCATACTTGTGGGATGAAGCAATCTGAATAACCTGTTCTAGTTGCAAACCATTTTGACACTGATGCAGCCTAAGCAAATCTTCAGACTGGTAACAGCATGGACACGTATTCAGTACTCTGTTGAATGAAATTGACAACAAAATTCAGTTAAACAAGCTAAGCAATGGCCTAAATCTTGAGAGGATTAAAACATTGAACCAAGCATCACATAGCAGTAAGATTAAGATATAGACAAATTGATTGAACTGGTGCTAGCTGCAAAACATTTTGACACTGATTGTTGGGGATATATCAACTAGGGGTATAACCAGCATGGATCAATCCGGCTAGTCCAGGGTGGCCCAAGGGTGGTAAGGCCAAGGCCTGCCAGGCGGCCCAGATAGCTGACGTGCAAGGAAGTAGGCGGACGGTCCAAGGAAGGCGGAAGGCCTAATCCCACCAAGCCACCGAGCCCAAGACGGAAGGCGGTAACTAAGCCGGCTAGGTCTAGGACTCTGTTTACTTGCCGGACAAGTACTTACCTTGTACCCTGGGGTCTGGCCGCCTATATAAGCCGGCCACCAGGGAGCCTTTAGGGCAGAGACAATCTCATAGGCATCATACTCATTGTAACCTGTTCACGGCTATTGCCTCATAGTGAATTATAGCAGCACGTAGGATCCCGCCACCGCTGTGGGATCCGAAGCTGGGTAAACTCGCCGTGTTCAATCTTGACCTCGACGACTCCAACCTTCTTCCCCACAATCCATACGTAGGCTAGAGGACCCCCGTCTTCTATCAATTATGCCGATACGACGACATTTGGCGCCCACCGTGGGGCATAAGGTTCCTGGCGTCACGTTCCAGGCGGGAACACTTGGCGGCGTGGGCAAGCAGATCGCTGTCGGTCGCGTCACAAGGTATGGCGGCCATAGCTACGTCAACTCAGATGAATCCTGGCTCCCGGCGGACGACTACCTTATCGGATGCGAAATCGTGCCGATCGGAGGGATCGACGTCTTCATCGGGTACACGCCAGAGGCGTACGGCCTACCGTGTTTCTACAACCCCACCCACCAACCCTTCGACCAAGCAGTCGACCGGCAAGATGGATCTGAATCCGCCTTCTCCCAGGAGTCGGCGGAATCTGACTTCCACTTTGTCGGAGTTGTCGGACTGGGATCCGACTCCCAGCCGGAAAACAACGATCCTGAATCAATCCTCCCTGCTCTACAGGAGGATGCGATGTCAGATGCCGGATCCAGATCTACCGTTCAAGTCAACGTAGACTCTGACTCCGATGATGATGCTAGTCTCTTCGAAGAGAAGATCAAAACCCGCTTTTCCAGTGGTAATCCGACTCCCTCAGAGGGTACATCGGATACAGACATGCCTGACAAGCTGGCTATGATGGTTGTTGTCGGTCACGAAACAACCCCAGTTACTTCGGAGGCGCAAAACAAGCCGGCGGAAGAAGCCGGCGACACCACTGCCGGCCAACTCATCGAAAGTTCCGACAAGGCGCGCGCGAAGAAGAAAGCTGGTCTCGAGAAAGGCGGCAGCAGCAAACCCACGGATTTGCTCTCCGTCATCAAAGAAGTAGACGAGATCATGAACACTCCGGTGAGCAAAGATACCCCACTCGACGAAGTGGAAGAACTTAGGCTTAACATGCTTAAGCACTCTGACTTCCTACGAAAAAGAGAGGAGCACGTTGAGAGCCTTGCGAAGAAGATCAAGAAAGAACAGGAGAGGATGTCGGCCAAAACAAACCGGCAACTCTTCGAGGAAAAAAGGTCATCAAAAAACCGCCGTGGAAAAGAGCCGCCTACGCAAGCGACGACAGCGGCTCAAGACCTAGGGTTCGATTGGCGTACGGCACCACAGCGAGTGGATAGAAGGGGGGATGTTGTCTTCTGCACCCCTATCCTCAATGCGGCTGCCGCGCTAGATACCCTGGATGACAACACTTACACGGCGGAAGAGAAGTTGGCCAACGCAAGACACTTCGTAAGCAAGGCCCTAGAACAACAAGCTCGCGCTGATTCCTACGGCCACATGGCGGATGCCCGCGGGGGAGACCTAGAGTCTAAGTCAGGCAAGTGCAAAGCTGCACCAGATGCCGACCCCGAAGGCCCGTCTGGCTCCAGTAGCCATGGCGACAAAAGGAAGGCAACGCCACCTCCAAAGAAGGCACCACCGCCAAAACAAAGGCGGGACGAGAATTCAAGGTCGGGAAGCAGAGGAGACCTACCACCTCCGCCTCAGCCAAAACGCGACAATGGCGGTAGCCGGAACAACAGGCAGCCGCCTAGAAAAGATGCCGGCAACGACCCTCCAAGGAGAGGCCGCAGCCGGTCTCCGCAGCATAGCACTGGCAGCAAGAGGAGAGAGGAGGTAGAAGGGCCCAGGCGCAGCATAAGCCGGGCAGCGCAGGACGAGCCGGACGCAAACAGAGGCGCACGGCAGCTCGATCCAAAAGACGCACGACACCGCCTACAAGACATAGCAAGAGGAAAGGAGCCGCTATACTCTGGACCAAAGTGTTTCGGTGACGCCATCCGCAGAGAGTCGTTTCCCAAGGACATGACATCAGTGTCAAAAAACTGTTCTCGGTACAACGGCCTCGTTAAGCCGGACTCGTGGCTATCCGACTACGCCATGGCCATAGAGATTGCCGGCGGGAGCAACCACATTGCCGTCCGCTACTTACCTCTCATGTTGGAAGGCACGGCAAGAGCTTGGATCGACAACCTTCCTGAAAAGTCCATCCATAGCTGGTACGACATGGAAAAGGTTTTCTCCCAGCACTTCCAAGGAACGTACAAGCGTCCAAATACCTACACGGATTTGCAGCGCTGTGTCCAAAAGCCGGACGAAACCATGACAGATTTTGTCAGCCGTTGGATATCCGAAAAGGCCAACTGTCATGGTGTTTCGGACGCGCAGGCTATCCATGCCTTCTACACGGGCCTGCAGAAGAAGTCCTTGCTCCGTCATAGGCTCGTCCGCGAGCAAATCACGGACCTTGGTGAGATGCTCAACCTAGCCGCCCAATACGCGGCGGCGGATGACGATGCCAGGGACGATGACCCAGACGTCAACATCATACCAAAGCGGAACAACAAGCGCAAGCAGGCGGCGGATGACAAAGCCGGACCTTCCAATGAGGTTGCCGCAGCGTTCCAAGGGAACGCCGGCAAAAAGAAGTGGAAGAATAAGAAAGATAGTCGCGAAGCCGGCTCAGGGCCTAAGGCGGCGCGAATCACTTATGAACAGGCAAAACTTTTGCCATGTCCCATCCACGCCTCATTGGGCAAGGTCAACCATATGCTTGGCGAATGTCGTTTCATGGACGACTTCAAAAAGGATCACACAGTCGGCTGGAAGTCAAAGAAGTCAAAGAAGAACGACAAGAAAGACGGCAAGGAGGATGAGGACGACGACGACATGTCTATCTCAAGCGAAGATGACGCAGCCGCCAAGAAAAAGAAGCCATATCCGAAGGTCAAAGAATCTCTGGTGTGCTTTGTCGGCACGCCTTCGGCTAAGGCGGATAAGGCGGAGATGCGCGAACTCAACGCGACAATGCCGGACGTCCCTCAATACTTGAACTGGTCGGAGGCAACAATCACTTGGGACCGGTCCGACCACCCTGATCACGTCCCTCACCCAGGCAAGTACGCCCTTGTCGTCGACCCCATTGTCGACAACTTCAGACTCACAAAGGTACTCATGGATGGCGGCAGCAGCCTCAACATCCTGAACTACGACACACTAAGCCGCATGAACCTGTCAGAGGATCAGCTGGATCACAGCAACCTCACATTTCATGGCATAGTGCCCGGCAGGCAAGCAAAGTCAATGGGGAGCATCAGGCTAAAGGTAACTTTCGGACCAAAAGAGAACTACCGCTCAGAGTTCCTTAGGTTTGAGGTTGTCCCCTTCAAAAGCGCCTATCATGCAATCTTCGGACGACCGGCTTTCGCCAAGTTCATGGCAAGGCCGTGCTACATATACAGCAAGCTTAAAATGCCGGGAGAAAACGGAACCATCACAATTTCCGGCAACTTCAAGAAAGCCAAGGAGTGCGAGCGTGGCATGGCCGCCTTCGCAGAAGCCGTCATCCACAAGGAAGAACTCGCGCTGCTCGGGGCGGATTCAGACAACTTCATGCCAAAGCCAAAGATGGATGTCAAGAAGACTTTCGAAGCTTCAGAAGACACCAAAAAGGCGGACCTCATCCCAGGTGACAAGTCTAAGCAAGTTGTCATTGGCTCCAACCTTGACAGCAAATAGGAAGGCGCGCTCGTCGAGTTCCTCCGTGAGAATCGTGACATCTTTGCATGGTCGCCTTCCGACATGCCTGGTGTACCGAGGGAACTGGCCGAGCACTCGCTCAACGTCATAAAAGGATCCAAGCCGGTGAAACAAGCAACAAGACGCTTTGGAGATGAGAGACGCAAGGCTATAGGGAAGGAGATAAATAGGCTGAAGGCCGCCAATTTCATAAAAGAAGTTGTACACACCGATTGGGTGGCAAATCCTGTACTTGTCCCAAAGAAGAATAAAGAGCTGAGGATGTGTATTGACTATACCGGTGTTAACAAGTGTTGCCCAAAGGATCCCTTTGCGCTGCCTAGAATTGACCAAGTCGTAGACTCCACAGCAGGCTCCGAGCTGCTTTGTTTTTTGGACGCCTACTCAGGATACCACCAAATCAAGATGAGAGAGTCAGATCAGCTGAAAACATCTTTCACAACTCCGTATGGGACTTTCTGCTACATTACAATGCCTTTCGGTCTAAAGAACGCAGGGGCAACATACCAGCGCTGTATGCAAAATTGCCTGCACGAACAGATCGGCCGCAATGTTCACGTCTATGTAGACGACATCGCGGTAATGTCAAAAAAGAAGGCAGATCTCCTAGAGGACTTGGAAGAAACTTTTCAGAATCTCCGGAGGTATCAAATGAAGCTCAATCCCGCCAAGTGCGTTTTCGGCGTCCCAGCCGGCAAACTCCTCGGATTCATCGTCTCAGAACGAGGGATTGAGGTTAACCCGGAGAAGATCAAGGCCATCCAAAATATATCCAGACCTACTTGTCTGAAGGACGTGCAGCGCCTAGCCGGATCGGCGGCGGCCGTCAGTCGTTTCATAAGCCGCCTAGGGGAAAAGGCAATGCCCCTCTACCGGTTACTGAAGAAATCCGACAACTTCGAGTGGACAGCAGAGGCAGACGCCGCCTTACAGCAACTTAAGGAGGCCCTCTCATCCGCTCCGATATTGGCAGCGCCTCGATCACAGGAACCAATGCTGCTGTACATCGCGGCAACAGGGGTTGTTGTCAGCGTTGTCTTGGCTGTGGAAAGAAAGGAGAGAGAAGCCGCGGCGTGTGAGCAGCGACCGGTCTACTTCATCAGTGACGTGTTCTCCGCCTCCAAGCAGAGGTATCCGCATTACCAAAAGTTGGCTTATGGTGTATTCTTTGCCGCCAGAAAGCTTAGGCATTACTTCCAGGAACACACAGTGACAGTAGTCAGCAAGGCTCCGTTGGGAGACATAATCAATAATGCAGAGGCAACAGGTCGAGTCGCCAAATGGGGCATCGAACTTGCCGCTTTTGATATAGTCTATAAACCACGGACCGCCATCAAATCTCAAGCACTTGCAGACTTTGTCGCCGACTGGACAGAGGCTATGGAGGAAACAGCACTCCCCGAGTCAGAATATTGGGTCATGCACTTTGACGGATCAAAGATGCTCAAAGGCTCGGGGGCTGGAGTCGTTCTGCGTACGCCTAAAGGTGACAAGCTAAGCTACGTGTTACAAATCCACTTCACAGCAACCAACAATGTTGCCGAGTACGAAGCTTTGCTTCATGGGTTGCACGTGGCAAACGACCTAGGCGTCAAAAGAATCCTCTGTTACGGCGACTCAGATTTGGTCGCACAGCAAGTAAGCGGAACATGGGATGCGAAAAGCGCAACAATGGCGGCTTACAGAGCCAAAGTTGACGAATTTGCAAAAAACTTCGTAGGATACGAAGTCCGACATGTTCCAAGAGCTGAGAATGAGGCGGCAGACACACTTGCAAGACTGGGATCGGAACGCAAAAAGGTACCAAAAGATATCTTCCTGGAGCAATTGCACAAGCCATCCATTAAAGGCGCCGATTTGATGGACCCCGACTCAGAAGAACCGGTAGAAGCGGCAAGTCTCGCTGTCTACTTAACACAGCCGGATTGGACAGTCCCGTACCTCGATTTTCTAATCGACCAAAAGTTCCCGGAAGACGATGAGGTACTAAAAAGGCAGATCATAAGGCGAGCCAAGGCATTCACGATAATAAAAGGCGAGTTGTACAAGCGAAGCACTTGCGGCATCTATCAGCGGTGTATACAGCCGGAAGAAGGCCGGGAAATTCTAAAAGACATACATATTGGCACCTGCGGGCATCATGCTTCCGCTAGGTCCATTGTATCCAAAGCTTTCCGCCAAGGTTTCTACTGGCTCACCGCCAAAGAAGATGCCGAGAACATCGTAAAAACATGCAAAGGTTGCCAGTTGTACGCCCGTCAACCTCACTTGCCGGCACAGGAGCTAAGGACGATCCCAATCACCTGGCCGTTCGCGGTCTGGGGCTTGGATATGGTGGGTCCCTTCAAAAAGGCGCGCGGTGGGTACACTCACCTATTGGTCGCTGTCGACAAGTTCACCAAATGGGTCGAGGCCAAACCGATCAGCAAACTTGACGCACGAACAGCCACCAATTTTCTCTGGGGAATTATCTCTCGGTTTGGAGTTCCACACAGCTTTATCACCCATAATGGCAGCAAACTGTCCCAAGGCGACATAGAAGAATACTGCAGCGATCTGGGCATCCGGCTTGATTTGGCATCCGTGTCACACCCTCAATCCAATGGACAAGTAGAGCGTACAAACGGCCTAGTCTTATCAGGACTTAAGCCTCGTCTCGAAGCTCCATTACACAAGGCAGCCGGCGCCTGGGCAGATGAGTTGCAGTCGGTATTGTGGAGTTTGCGCACAACGCCAAACAGATCTACCGGCTACACTCCTTTCTTCTTAATATATGGCGTAGAGGCAGTGCTACCTACCGTCATGAAGTACGATTCCCCAAGAGTTCAAGCCTACATCGAGCAAGACGTAGAAGGTGCAAGACAGGATAGCCTAGACCTGCTAGACGAAGAAAGAGACGTAGCTCTCCATCGCTCCGCCTTGTACCAGCAACAACTCCGCCGCTATCATAGCCGGAGAGTGCGGAAGCGAAGCTTCAGAACAGGTGACCTGGTTCTCCGCCTAATTCAAGACAGAAAAGGCTTGCACAAGTTATCCCCGCCATGGGAAGGACCGTTTATAGTCACAAAGGCGCTGCTCAATGGTTCCTACTACCTAGCGGACATCCGCGACGAAGACGAAAAGAAAATGCGAAAGAAGGCGGCAGGAAAAAGGGGAACCAAGCGCAAGAGAGGCATTGACGACCCGTTCGAGCAAACAAAACGGCCTTGGAATATTGAGCAGCTACGTCCTTTCTACACTTAGCAATTTATAATTGTAATAAGTTAAATATGGTTATGAAATAAAAATCTATGGTTCCTCATCTGTGTTGAGATGCGTGCCATCTTTTGCCTTTTCTTGCAATCATATTTCCCTATGTATCTAAGTTACCTATTTTTTAGCCCCGTGCAAAGGTTCAAACTGGTAGATACTTGCAGCTTTCGAGCCAACCCAAAGCAAAAAAAAACTTTTTGCGCCGCCTAATTCCTTTACCTCTGATTACTTATACGTGGTTCGCCTAGTAGTATGTCTTTGACACCAACATGTTGGCTTTGGTCTCTGATTCTAAACAAATGGTCTAGCCCTGGTTGTTTCAGCCAAAGTTACCGGCTGAGGTTTCGTCAACATACAAAAAGTCAAGCATATAAGTCAGGGTAAAATTAAGGCGGGCCATATAAATAAAGACAAAGTAAAACTTGTCAGCTAGTTTCCGCCTAACAAGGCAACGGCAAAAGTATATACAAAATATTACAAATGTTGCATTGTTTCAGGGGCCGACAAAATGAGGCTGGTGGAAGGCAAGGACATGAAAAAGATATGGCTCGGGGGAGCGTCTACATCAGACTTGGGGGCTAACAACTTCAGCCCCAGAACTATCGCTCCCCTCCGCCTCAGCCGCGCCGGCAGCTCCAGCTCCCTCTCCGCCAGGCACAGGATGACGCCGGTAGAAGATGGAAGTGTCCACCATGTCGGTGACTCGCGTGGCGTAGCCGGCAACGCTGTCCAGAATAGCGGCCGGCTCGACCTCGCTACCGTCTTCATACGTTGACGGCATGCCTTCGGTCACGGCTTCAATCTCCGCCTCGGGGTAGTGCGCCATGAACAACCCAAGGGCAGTCTTGGCTCCACCCCGCGCCGCCGACTTGAGCGAGCTCTTGTGAAGTTTGGTCGCCTGCTCCAGGATGGCGGGCACGTCGCTGAACTCGGTCGGCTCCTGGCTGCCAGAGGAAGTGAAGAACTTGGCGGCAAACCGCTTGGACACCGCCAAAGTCTCGGCGATCAGCTCACCCAGACGCGCAAGGCGATCCTGGCGGGGGCTGACAACCTTGTCATCGCCTAAACCGGCGGGAACTGCATCAAAAATAAAGTCATAAGTTTGGCTCAGGCTAAAAACAACATGGCAGTATTAAAAAAGAAGCGAGAAGTTACCAAGGACCGAGTTATGGAAAGCCGACAACTCAATTATATGAGTTGCCAGCGCGTCCTCTACAGTTTGGGCGCGAGAAGTCTGCTTGGATATCTCTTCCGCAGCCATCTTCTCCGCCTCCGCCAACTTGTTGCGCAGGCTTTCCAGCTCACCAGTGAGCTGGCTGGATTCCTGCGCAAACTTGAGTTGCTGGGCCTCCATCTCCTTCTGATGAGCCGCCTTCAACTCCAAGTTGGCGGCCGCCAAGTCTGAAGCTTCATTCATAAGAGCTTGCATATCAGTGGACGCCTTCAGGATATCCTGGGCGTGGTCTAGCAGTTCTACAAATATGGATTCGCTAAGCTAAATGATTGACGGAAACATAAGTCAAAAGCATAGTTGGAGAAAGGGATCAACTCTACCTTCATCTTTTTTGCGGGCCGCCTCCAGCTCGGCGATCCGCTTGTCCTTGGCCTCGCATTTTTTCTTCAGGTCGCGATGGCGCCGGTTTATCTCGACTCGCGAGGAGACAAGCTCGACGTTGGCGGACACAAGGCCCTGTAACAAAAACCAAAAGCATATGACATATTGTCGAAAAACCACTAAGCCGGCAGTCAAAGTTTCTTTTGACTAAGCCATCTAAGTGCTCGGGGGGAAAGACTATGTATATGCCGGAGAAACTTACAGATAGGTCGCCCTCCAAGTCGTCGAAGGCCTGCAAGGCAAAGGCGGCAAAAGCCAAGGTTGACTCCTTGGCCTCCTTAAAGGTAGACCAAGGGTCTCTGACTTTGCCGCCTCCCGCAGTCGGAGCTGCCCTCCGAGACCCGCCGGCAGTCGTCTCCAGCAACGCTTCATTGGCGGCGCGCGATTGAGCGGCATCATCGGCCGTAGCCTCAGCCAGTAATAGAGGAGTTGTCGGCGCGCGATCGGTGGAGGGGATCTTTGGCGGAGCACCCGAAGCTGGGGCTGGAGGTTGGCGCCGAGCGTCAGCCATGAAGCTGCCGGCGTGGGGCGGGGGAGTTGGCGGCACGGTGGCCGGCGAGCCGCCTTGCGGCCGCTTTCCTTTGCCAAGGAGCCTGGTTGGCAACCGGGAGGTTGCGACCCTTTCCCTGTCAAAATACAAAGCAAGCACAATAAGTCAGCCAATATTCAAGAAGTTCGCCATCTGGAAAAGGCAAAGTTGAGTACCTTCGGGGGATGTTAATCCCCGCATTCTCGCCAATGTTGGCGAGAGTCGGCTCGGTAGCCGATGCAATCAGTTTCTTCCTCTCGGCGTTCGCCGTGGAGGAAGCAGCGCCGGATGCCTTGCGCTTCTTCATCTTCCCGGCTTCCGACTCGTAGAAGTCGGGAGCCAGGTCATCCTCCTTCAACTCGGAGAGCTGAAAAAGAAGATATGTTAAAGGAACTCAACCTTAGCCGGCAAAGCTGTCAAACAAGGGGCAAGGCAAGAAAATATTTACCTCGAGGGGAGGATTGTCGTGGGTGTGCATGGGCACGCCCTCGGCCGCCTTCACCGCCCCCGCCTTGACGAGGCTGCGGAGCCGGAATGCCAGGTCGGAGACCGGCAATATCTCTTCGCTCACGCGAAGAGAGGCTGTGTCAGTAGGCGAATACTGACACATCTTGTGCGGGCTGTACCGCAGGGGGAGGATTTGCTGGCCGAGCCAGCAAATGACGGTGTCGACCCCATCCAGCTGGGGGGGAGCCATCGTCCTCGCGAGGAACTCGATCCGCCTTTGAATAAGGCGGAGTTCCTCCGTCAACTTGAGCACCGCCTCGTCCCAGCATGGGCGAGGCATGGGTGGCGCGTTGACGAATGTCGGGATGCCGACTTGACGGCCCGGCGCTGCCATGTCTTGGCAGTAGAAGAAGGTGGAGGTCCAGCCCTTGACGGACTCGAGGTATGGTATCTTAGGATACCATTGGCGGCCCTGGCGGCAGTTGAAGGTGACACTGCCGCAGGTTGCCAGCCCACCGTCCGGCACCGTCTGTCGCCGGCAACGGAAACAGTATCTAAAGAAGTCTAAACTAGGCCTAATACCTAGATAGCCTTCGAAAAGAGCTGTGAAGCCGGCTAAGACTAATATACTATTGGGTGCGATATTATGGGGCTGGAGCCCGTAGTGATCTAAGACCTCACTAAAGAAGGCGGAAGGCGGAAGAGTCATTCCCCTGACCAGATGGGAGGTAAGGATTACCCGTTCTCCGGCTTCCGGGGCCGGAATGATGTCTCCCAAGGCGGCCCTCCACCGGCAATCCTCCCGAGTGGAGAGGTAGCCGACTGCCTCCAAATCTTGGAGGGCGTCCTCGTCGACAATGGAAGGCAGCCAATAGCGGGACCCGAGGTCCGGCGCTTCTTCTTCCTCGTCGCCGGGGGCGCTTGTCGCCGCGGTATTTGGTGGAGGAGAGAGAGGGCCCGCCGCCGGGACGCGCGTGGCAGAAGCCCGAGGGGGGACGACGGAGACATTGCCCGCCGTCGCCGCCGGAGCGGGGCGAGTAATGGCGCCGCCCATCGACGCTGCGAGCGCGGCTTCGGTCGCCGGACCGCTCGACGCCGTCGAGTGAGCTGGACCGGTGGACATCGCCGTCAGAAAAGGTCGCCGGAGGAGAGAAGTTCGCCGGAGCTCGTTCGGAGGCTGGGAGCGAAGAAGCGGAAGAGGCAAGGGCGCGAGGAGAGCAAAAGGCAGGGTAAAGAAATGGACCGTTTGGCTACCTATTTATAGGGCCAGGCGTTGCTCCCTGTGCAACGGCGTTTTTAGTCGGACACGTGTCCAACATCCGTTGCAGCCCATGATTGCACGATCTCCACGCCTCCTCTTTTCCCGCAATTTGTGATCGTGGCGAGATTCCCGCTTAGTCTGTTTTCAAACTGTCGTGAAGCCGGCTAGGCGGTAACCGTCAAGAAGAATGCCCGGCAAAGATTGCCGAGTAGCCGTCTTTTCCCATGATGGATAAAGGCGGCCGCGTGTCAACATCAAGGCACGCGTGCCTCGTTGATTTTCAGAATGGTTCAAGTCCTGCAGCCGCCAACTTTGGCAGATGAAGAATCAAGAAGAAGCCGGCGCCTGGAGAACTTCAACCTTTCTGGGGGCTAATGTTGGGGATATATCAACTAGGGGTATAACCAGCATGGATCAATCCGGCTAGTCCAGGGTGGCCCAAGGGTGGTAAGGCCAAGGCCTGCCGGGCGGTCCAGATAGCTGACGTGCAAGGAAGTAGGCGGACGGTCCAAGGAAGTCGGAAGGCCTAAGCCCACCAAGCCACCGAGCCCAAGACGGAAGGCGGTAACTAAGCCGGCTAGGTCTAGGACTCTGTTTACTTGCCGGACAAGTACTTACCTTGTACCCTGGGGTCTGGCCGCCTATATAAGCCGGCCACCAGGGAGCCTTTAGGGCAGAGACAATCTCATAGGCATCATACTCATTGTAACCTGTTCACGGCTATTGCCTCATAGTGAATTATAGCAGCACGTAGGATCCCGCCACCGCTGTGGGATCCGAAGCTGGGTAAACTCGCCGTGTTCAATCTCGACCTCGACGACTCCAACCTTCTTCCCCACAATCCATACGTAGGCTAGAGGACCCCGTCTTCTATCAATTATGCCGATACGACGACACTGATGCAGCCTAACTGTCTAAGCTGAGCTTCAGACTGGTGATTCCACAGCTGTGTGTATATTATTGAATAAATTGGAAATTGTAATTAAAGAATAATCTAAGCAATGACCTTGGATGATTGAAAGTTTAAAACAGCATCACAAACAAAACAAACTTGATTAATATACCTTTTTCCAAAGTACAAACGAGCAAGCATTTCTCGTTGGTTTCATGCTATCGCAGCTCGTATCAAGAATATCGAGCAATACCAGTTCTATTCTAATGCAGCATGACGTCTTCAGGCTCACAGATAGGTTCATTCATCCACCTGTGATTAGCCTATAAGCTGCAACAATAAAGAGAACAAAGGACAGATCACTAAATTATTCAGATTCTTAAACAAGTTCAAAAAGAAACATCATACTTGTGGTATAAAACAATTTAATTAGGCTTTTTTAGTTGCGAACTATTTCACACACTAATGCAGCTTAAGCCAATCTTCAGACTGCTGATAGCAAACCTACATATTCAGCTGATTGAAATTTGACCATAACTCAGACAACAATCTAAACAAAGGATTAAACCACTGGAGGGTTAAAAAGATTGAAAGCAAACATCACTGAAGAGGGGATTGACATACAGATCTCGTACAGTAAGACAAACGTGCCGGCATCTCCACGATTTGCTTGATCAACATTAAGACTAAATCAAGTATCCTGCAACACTAGCTCCATTCGTTCATCCATATGCAACAGATTACAGGTCATCAGCCATCAACCATACCAAGGAAAAACCTAAAAACACTAAACATCCGAGAACCAAAGGGACAGCTCCCGACAAGATCTGGGGGGGCGGGCTCCTCAGCCTCCGAAGCCGTAGAGGGTGCGTCCCTGGCGCTTGAGCGCGTAGACGACGTCCATGGCGGTGACGGTCTTGCGTCGCGCGTGCTCGGTGTAGGTGACGGCGTCGCGGATGACGTTCTCGAGGAAGATCTTGAGCACGCCGCGGGTCTCCTCGTAGATGAGCCCGGAGATGCGCTTCACGCCGCCCCTCCTCGCCAGTCGCCGGATGGCCGGCTTGGTGATGCCCTGGATGTTGTCGCGGAGCACCTTCCGGTGGCGCTTGGCGCCGCCCTTGCCCAGCCCCTTGCCTCCCTTGCCACGGCCCGACATTGCTGGCGATGAGAGGAGCTCGGAGAAGAAGAGGTGGAGATTTTATTGGGGATTTTCTGTGGTGGTGGGAGTGGTGAGGTGGAGGTGTGGGGTATTTATAGCGGCGGGGAGGTGCGGTGGTGGGAATGGGGGTGTGGGTTTGTGCTTTCTGGTTGGAGATGGACGGGTGGGATTTGTGGATGGGGGAGGGAGGATGGGCGATCCGCGGGGTTGGTAATGGAGGTACCTCATTGGTTCGCTGCGGAGGGGCCGGATTGATGACCTGAGTACTCTCTTTCCAGCTGAGTGCGCCTCCCATTTCCAAATTAATTAAGCAGCGATTAATTAAAGCTTTATTTCTTCACAAGTCAAGTTAACTAAGTTGGAGTAAGTATAGAAAATGTAAGCTACAAACTTGGGATTAATTTATAACACGTTTCACATTGTTGTACGTGAGAGAGAGGCGGCGGCCTAGGGTTGGGGACCTCGGATCTGCGTAAGGCGCTATACAAGGGTACTTAATGTTAGAGTTATGTTTTGGTTGTTGCCTTTTTCGTCAATGAAGATGACATCGTCTGCAATAAGTGACCTTTTGTGCTTCAGTCGTCGGCGAGATCTCCTTCTCAACGTGAATAGTGGCTTTGGAAGATTAAGTTTGTCTAGTTATGGTTCTTCAGATCTTGCTTCGCCAGATCAATCTTGGTTTGTTTCTTATGGTTTCCACGAGGAGGTTTCTTCTCGCGTTATCTATCCCGGCTACTACGTCTTCGGCAATGGTGATCCGTTCTCTCGGCTCACAACGTCATCGACAAAGTGGCCCGGTTATTTGTCCCTAGAATATTAGTAGTGGTGCTCTTACCGATGTTGCCTGACTAATTTAATGGTTACGTGCATGCACATAGATTTGGCATTGCGACTCAAAATTAAAAGGGGAGAATCATCAGTGGTATTCACAGGTTTGTGGTTTGGTGTTCTTGGCGTTTTTCTACGACTTCATTCAGAAAAGTACAAGATTGTGTCATGAAGAAAGAAAGGACTTAAAGGTCTCATAGATTTGTTCGTCTCTTCTAGTTTTGTTTTTGTAATCGATGTAATGCGTGTGCTCTTTGTTGGTTTAATATATGTGGAAAATTCAAAAAAATATATAGAAAATGTAGCTAATACTACATATATCAAGTATAAATTATTTAGTTAAAAAATATATTATGTGATGGACCTAAAGTAACTAATTAATGTAATGTTGTACGTACTCTATTCTCTCTTTCTTTCTAGTTCAAAAAAAGTCTAACCAAACATCATACTCTCTTTCTAGTTTAGTCAGTTCACGGCTCCAAAGTTAAGTTCTATTTTTCACAAGTCAATTTCTTAAGTTGGAGCAATAAGTATAGAAGAGTTTAAATAATATATAGAAAGTTTTGCTAATATTTACACTGGCAAAAATATTTTCTATGATGAACCTAACAAAAAAAATTAAATTTGTTGACGATGTTTACACTACATATTGACTCAACCTCAAAATAGTTTGACTTTGAACAGAGATAATAAATAAATCAACTATTTGAAAATAGGAAGGAAGGGATTCCATCATTAGATCAGGTGCATAGTAATTAGTGTGCTTGATGGATATCCGTTAGACTTTTTGCACTTGCAAAGTGGTGTTTTGTTTTGTTCTTGTTCAGCACACTAGTATGATAGGATGATGATTTTCTTTGATATTACGGAATTAATGGTGGTTATTATATTAGACTTTTTAGGTAATACTATAGTATTGTTGGTCTAATATATTTTCTTCTGTAAGAGATTTTTTCAATCAATATTCTGCACTGTGAGATTCATCACACGATTAATTCAAAACCTATAATATTCAGGTGACGCTTTTTTCTTCGATCTTCACGCATGATTTGTTCAACAATCTTCCATGGCCCCAAACCTTGCATAATTCTCCTTCGTAGCTCTCTTTCATAATTGAATATGTGTTGTAGTCGACGATGGTTGCTGAGTGTTTGGCATGGATCTTCATGTGCCTTCGCCCGACCACTAGGATATGGACCATGTCAATGGTTATGTCCGACGAAATAAGAATCACTTCTTGTGGAGTAGGGGATGGCGAGGAGGCGTGGTTCAAGGAGAACTAATGAGGATGACACCTATGTACTACCTCGACGAGGCTATCATAACAGTGTTGTGTGTCCCTCAGCAGGTTATGATGCTCATTTTTTCGTAAATTAACTGGACAACTATATTCTTTTTAATTACTGGATAAGACTCTGTTTCAAGATAAATATAATTATTTATATTAAACCATTATACTTGTTTATAGATCATTTTTTAGATCCATGTGCGTTGTATTTTCTTATAAAATTAAAATAACTTTTTAATGCATTGTGCGTTGAAATTATAAACCAAATCATGTCAAATGCGACAAAACAAGGATCATAGTTCTCCTGAAATTAATGTGTGTCACCTATATGACTATAGTGTATATGCATGGGTCTATCCTCTAAATAGCGTAGTGAACTAATATCTTATGTTTCTACTTTGTGATTAGATATACTCAAATAGAAAAATCTAGAGAACAAATTGGTTTTAGGAGAATTTTTTCACCGTATCATTGTCACATGATAGTAATTTCTCGGATTAAATGTGTCTTACATATTACAATGGGTTCAATAATCCATCGATGACATTCATCGCCTTTATATCTTGTACTAAAATAACATCGTTCTACCTATGATAGTTTGTAATACAACTTGCAACATAAACCACAAATAGGGAAGATGCGGTGGTGGGGATAGAGGTGCGGGTTTGTGTTTTTTGGTTCGAGATGGACGGGAGGGATTCGAGAATGTGGGCAGGAGGAGGGGTGATCCGCGGGGGTTGGTAATGGAGGTATCTGATTGGTTTGCTAGAAAGAGGCCGAATCGATGACGTGGCAGGTAAATGGGTTGGACTACGTGGGCTCTTTCTAGTTGAGGGCACTTCTCAGTTCCAAATTAATTGAAGTTCTATTTTTTCCAAAAGTGAAGTTCTTTAAGTTGAAGTAAGGATAGAAAACTTTGCTAATATTTACATTCAGAGTTTACACCCTACTCTCTCTGTTTTTATTTACTTTGTGTCCTGAATTGTCAAATTTAAGTTTTGTTAAGTTTGACCGAATATTTAGAAAACAATTTAAATATACTTAATTTAAAATCTACAATAATAGAATATTTTACGAAGTATACTTTCATGTTATATGCATTTCATATTGTGTTGATATGTTTTTCCTATATTCTTGGTGAAAGTTGACAAAGTTTGACTTTGACTATACACATAACACAAAATAAAAAAAAAACGAGGAAGTAGTAGAGTTCAACATTATCTACATCTAACCCCTTTTTCAAAAAGATAAAACTTAAAAATGCCGTTATCATTTTTTTTCTTCAGACAACGGACTACCTCAAAAGTCAAAACCCCTTGCTCGCTAAAAAAATGAGAAATTTTTATTGCATGTGCATAGCACGAGTCGAACAATACAACACTAGCTATGGTTTGGAAAATATCAATTATTACTTGGACGATCGGTCACGGTATGCACGATCCATGTCGTTGTAGTTGATACAGGGGAGCCGGCAGCTTGTGATCACCACTTGGAAATGAAAGGCCGCCTGGACTTGTTAAGGGGAGCTGGTGCCGGGGCAAGGGCAAGGGAAGGCGCCGCGAGGATGGTGACGTTGAGCTTCATGCCATTCTGGCAGTGGTTGCCCACGCCGCAGATGAACCACCTCCTCCCCGCCTTCTCCAGCTCGACCAGGTCGCTGCCGGAGTTCCAGAGGACGGTGTTGGCGGGTTTGTTGCACGCCCTGAAGTCCGGCCCGCTCACCTCCACCACGTTGTGGTTACTCCTGTTGTAGTTGAACACTGCAAGCACGCAGCCATAGATCAGTCAGAGTTTTGATGGAGAATATTAATTGTGGATCATACTAGCTGGTCATGGATTGATTAACAAAATGATGTGCAATGCACAGTAATAACATATCTGACACCGTATGGGTGCAACACAATCAAGACTACCTAGTGCGTCGCCGACTCTGAACTGATTGTTCTCAGACCAGACGATGTAGTCGAACCCGAGCGTCCACCCACTCTCATCGCCCACTGGGTGGACGGTGCCCGAGGATAGCACGGCCACGGGGAGGAAGACCACGGCGATCGCCGCCGCCACGACAAGCGTCAGCCTGGAAGCCATGGAGATCGACCAAGCGAAACCTGAACTGAAAGCCTGAAACTGTCTCTTCCTGAAGTTTCTACTTACTGAACTGTTGTATGGAAATATAGATGGTAGGATAACACGTACACGTATACCTACATGGTTATATAGACATTTTCATCTTGTCCGTATTCACGTGCGTACGCGCATGGAAGAAATGGTCATGACGGACGTGGAGCCCTGCATTGGAGTGACCAACGAAACGAATGGAGGCATCGACAGAAAGGCAGGGAGATTCAGAAAGTTCCATACTATTCGACACGGTCTGCAGCTAGTTTTCTTTCCGGCCGTCCGGCCACCTGTGCGCTTGCGAACGACGGGGTTTACAGCGCCGGCGTGAACCCGTTACTTGATCGACCGAGGCGCGCTGCTCGTTGTACAAAACCTCATCAGCCTGCATCCAGCTGAAATTCCTAAGCACCGTAAAATCCTTTGTTCTTTTCTTTCTTCTTTTCCTTATGCAAGTCAACAGTTCCTTGCCATAGCTTCAGTCATCTGTGACATCTTGCACTTGTAAGATCACTTGCTTACAAAATATGTTGGGACATAATCATTTATCAAAGTGGATGTCACCGGTACTTTCTTCAAAAGACATTGGGACATCATCAAAGTGGAAGCCACGAAAGCTATTCAACAACCTTCAAGTGGCAAATCGTCAATGGATGAATTCGGCCAACATTGTGTTGATCCTAAAGAAATATAGCTTATAAGCCTCATTCACGTCATTGCAAAAAATCATAGCCAAAACGCTAGCTTTGAGGCTCGTCCGTCTCATGAACTACCTTGTCTCCACCGACCAAAGTGTTTTCATAAAAATAATCATGACAAATTTATGTATGTCTCAAACCTCGCCGAAGGCTTCATAAGAGCAATATCCCCACCCTTCTCTTCAAGTTAAACATCTGTAAAGCGTTGACTCCGTGAAGTGGGAGTTTATTTTGGAGCTTCACGAGAGACACGGGTTTCCGCCAAAATTTCATGATTGGATTGTCGCTTTGCTTAGTTCCTCCTCATCGAGAGTGCTTCTAAATGGAGTGGATCGTCACCCCATTAGACATAGTTCAGGCATCCGACACGGGACCCTCTTTCGCCGTTGCTTTTCGTCCTTCCTATCGCCCCTCTTCAACAAATTATAGACATTGCTACACAACATGAGATTATTTACAAAATTAGAGAAAGAGAAACCGTGATTAGAATGACCCTCTATGCTGACGATGCGACTAGTTTTGTGGCACCTTTCAAAGATGATATTCACAACCTCCCCATTCTCCTATCTTCGTTTGACCAAGTCACCGGTTTAGACACCAACTTCCATAAATGTCCCTTAGTCTTTCTGTTGTGGGGATGTGGACCTCACCGAGGTGCTTCAGACTTTTTTTGGCTTGGTGAGCATGTTTCCTATTAAAAATCTTGGGTTGTCTCTCTCGATGTCACAACTTAAAACGAGTCGACACCCAACCTCTTGAGAACAAGATGTCGGTCAGACTTGGCTATTATCGGTACAAATAATATTGCATGAACAATAGTGTGGTCGAGCACATTCTGTGACGAGCACATAAAGGCTTCAACTTGTGATGGCCCGTCCGACAATTGATTTGTATTCCGTGACGAGCACATAAAGGCTTCTATTTGCATTTCATATGTTGCTTCTCATTGATTAGTTCGTCACAGCTGACGTTGACATTCCTTCGACAGTTGAAGACTGAAATATCAATTCCTACTTGTAGTGTGCTAAATGTGGTCCAATACAAACTATTGGCCCCGAGGCATGTCAAGATAAATAAAATTATTTATACTAAACCAATATTTTCTAATACTTGATCCATGTTCGTTATAATTTCTAATAAAATTAAGATGACTTTTTCATACATTGTGACTTGAAAATATAAACCAAATCATAAGAAATAATGAATCATATGTTTCCTGGAATTAAAGTGTGTCGCCTATATGACTATAGTGTATATTCATGGGTGTATCCTCTAAATTGTATACTACACTAATATCTTATGTTTGTACTTTGTGATTAGATATACTCAAATAGAAAATTTTAGAGAACATACTATTTTTAAGAGAATATTTTCAACAAATCATTGGCACCTAATAGTCATTTCTCGGGTTAAATTTGTCTTACATGTTACAATGGGTTCAATAATCCGTCGATGTCGGTCATCGCCTTTATATCTTGTACTAAAATAACATCGTTCTAGCAACGATATTCTTCAAATACAACTTGCAGCAGAAACCACAAGTGAGACCTCTTCAACAACATGTTTTTATCCGCCAACACAAACTGGTTGTCATCATATGCCCCATATGTGATTGTATACTGCCAATTAGAGATCATGCTTAAATAAACATTCTAGCTATCTTTGTAGAATTGTTATTTGCCTACACCGGTTAAATCACATGATTAGGTTAATTTCTATGTTATGGATTAAAGCATGTAAAAAGTGTTTATCCCCAACACACCAATGTCGCCCCAACGAGGACGACATCTCTCGTGAGAGGCCTTTCCAAAACTCAAACTATCTTCTACCCAGGTCTTGAACTTGTAATATTTGTTTCGAGATGGCACTATGGCAGCTTCTATTGTTCTTTAAACAATTGTGGTGTACACTTAGAGCAACTACAATGCGACGCTAAACTATCGACGCCAGGGTAAGAATCCCTGTGCATGCGCGGTTGCTCCTTCAAATCCCGGGCGCCCGACGTAAGGTGAGTCGCCTGACGCTAGCACTTTTTTTTTTAGCATGGTGAGTAGGAACGAAGGCACACGAGTGATTAGTTAGCATCTGAATTCTGAATAAGCGCCGTGCGCTGAGAGGTACGAGCGCTTCCCTATTTCCTTGTTTTGTGCTATTATTTTTTATCGCTTAAGCGTCTCGGTAAGCGCCGTGCACTGTGGATGCTCTTAGACTCCGCTTGTTTCCGTATTAAAATGGAATTTCCGTGGACAAACAAAATGGCCAATCTATTACAATAATCCCTAAAGAAAACACTCCAACAAAATGGCCAATCACATTCACGTCACTTGGCTAGCAAAAGCACGAACAGTGGACGTGGCTGCCAGGATCAACTAGCATGAACAAGTTGGTCGAAGTAAATCTTCTGGCGTCGTTACCATTTGCTTCATGTAGTTGTTACTGCCGGCAGCCCGCCGGTGATCACCACTTGGAAACGAAGGGCCGCCTCAACTTGTGATGGGCAGACCATGGAGCCGGTGGCCCGGTGCCGGTGCCGGTGCAGGCGCGTCCGCTGCGAGGATGGTGACGTTGAGCTTCATGCCCATCTGGCAGTGCTTGCCCACGGCGCAGACGAACCACCTCCGCCCCGGCTTCTGCAGCTCGACCTCGTCGCTGCCGGAGCTCCCGGCGCCGATGGGGTTGGCGGTGTTGCAGGCTTTGAAGTCCGGCCCGCTCACCTCCACCACGTTATGGAATGCCTTGTTGTAGTTGAACACTGCAAGCCAGCACACATCTCAAAGAATCAGTTCGAGTTGTGGTCGACAATCCTAACCATGCCTTGATTAAAAAAAACGTCGCTCAAAGCAGAGGAGTTCACAGCCATGGAACAGATTGATTTCCTCGAAAATTAAGAAGATTAAACTGACTGAGTGCTTACGTAGCGAGTCGCTGACTCTGAATTGCTTGCCCTCGGACCAGGTGGTGTAGTTGAACCCAAGCGTCCAGCCCCTGGCGTCGCCCACGGGGTGGACGATTTGTGAAGCGATCATGGGGAGGAAGGATACGGCAATCGCTGCAAGCACGGCAAGCATCATCTTGGAAGCCATGGATGTCGTCGAGAACTGAAACTGAAACTGCTGCTTGCTCCTTTCTGTTCAGTGTTCAGTCGGTCGGTGTGAGGAGAACAAGTACACAGACGACATGGCTATATAGGGCGAGATTCATCTTGAGCATACGTGAAGAGAAACTGTCAAGACACGCGGGGAGGATGGAGCTTCACTTCGGAGTTACCAATCGAAGGTTTGTGGACAATGCTTGACGCGGGCACGCCGCCTGCATTTTCGTTTGAGGCCCTTCCTCCAATCAGGTTTGACACACACACATATATATATATATACCTATAGGACATACTACTCTCGAAGGTAACTACCCCACGTGTGTTTCACACAATGTATGGAGTATCTATCATAACATGAGGTATGTATCATGTAGTATGAAGTATATAATGCTATTTCAGTACTATAGATACTTTTTTAGTAGTATGTAGAAAACTTCTACATACTTCTTTTTTATATGCATATATGACGATATTTCGAGTATATAGTGTAAAATATTAGGCCATTTGCAATTTTTTCATTAAAGTTGTTTTTGGGTATCTTGGATATAGTATACGAACATACTCAAACCGATAAATTATGACAAAGTACTTCCGTAAATTGGTATATGAGACGTGGGGTAGTTACCTTTGAGGGTAGAAACCATTTTACCTATACCTATATGTATATATATATATATATATATATATATATATATATATATATACGCGGATTTTCTGTCCACGGGGGATAGCTACGCATATGGTGGCTACCTTAAGATACAGAGAGTAAAGTAAGTCTGATAAGAAGCGCATTGGAACGACGAGCGGGCAGAGAAGTTTCTTCACGGTGGCGTTAAACGCTCCGTTAAGTCGTTTCCTTTAATGGAGCATGTCATATACTCGGTGCATCACATCATTTACGCAGGCATGGCTACCAAGCTTGCCATGAAAATGACGCCAAACGGTGACCATGAAACACGCTACCGTCCATCACATATCAACCTCAGGGAGGTTGCCAACAACATTCACTCATCCCTGAAACGAACAACAACAAGAAATTTCACCAGCTACATCTTTTCTTCGAGCTTGTTAACCCCCTTCCGTTCGGAGCACAAGTGACCATGAAATCACGCTACCGTGGTGATGTCTAGTTTTGGCTAGCATTTTTTCACTCCACACCACGGTGGTGATGAGTACTAGCTAACATGTTTTCACTCCACAACACGGTATTGATGTATAATTCTGACTAGCATGATTTCTCTCCACACGACGATGTTGATGAGTTATGGCTAACATGATTTCTCTCCACACTACGGTGTTGATGAGTTATGGCTAGCATGATTTCTCTCCACTACACGGTGACAGCGTGAATATCATTTTCCGTATACAAAAAGGCATGGTCATCGACTAGCGGTCTAGTTGCGTGAAAGACGTGTGTAAGAATTCGTTCTCTCGTTACGACGTTGATAGCAACCTCCGTCGAATGTCTATTAACTATGATGTTGCAATGTCTCCGGGGAAGTTAACTCAATATCGCGTATGGATGGTTGGATACTGGTGCGCAGCTATCACCATGGACATCCCACTATTTTGCATATACATATATGTATATACCATATATATAATAGGCACCAAGATTCAACTTCAGGCAAGCTTCCACGTCGTCGGCGATTTCCAGTCGTCCGATCCGGCCTTTGGACGCCCGGATTAATCCACCCCAACCATCCCGCGCCCCGGTACTGTTCATCCCGATTTATAGGCAATTAGCGTCAGCCACGCCGCCCGGTCACCACCGGTGGACGCCGGTTCCACCGGTGGACTGATAATTTTGCAGAAAAGCCACTGCCCGGCTGCGGAATCGAACCTGCAGTCCAAAGTTCAACACAGGGAGGGACCTTTTTGCAATTTGTCTGAAGCTCACAGGTTTTTTGCACAAACTCCAGACAAATCCTCCCCACTCCTTCCTCTCCCTCGGTGGCTCGGTCCCTCCTGCGACGACAAGGAGGTCGCCGGCGCCGCCGCCGCGCTCCGGCGCCTCTCCGCGCCTCCCCGCCTGAATCTGACGACACGTAGAGCTTCGCCGTCTTCTCCTCCACTATCTCACCGGCTTGCGCGTTCTGGGATGCCCGACCCAAGGTCGCCGCCACACGCCGCCGCGACCTATCCGTCCTCGCTGAGTTTCGGGTGACAGAGCTCGGAACGCCGCACAGGTGTGCACGCACTGGGACGCAGTCCTCCGTGACTGAAGGGGCCTGCTGCCTCCTTCTCTCTCCTTCCCTTTTTCCTTTCCTGATTTATCTCGGCCTACTCCGCCGATTCCTTCTCATCTTCATTTTCCTTCCAAATCTCTCAGCTCTCAGCCTCTCACCACTGTCCAATGGCGCGCTGACGACAAGCTTACTGTTGACGGCTGCTCCAGCGTCGACTCCCGCTCCGGCCGCCGCCCCATCTCCCGCCGCCATCGTTCCTGCTCCCCACACCCTCACCGCGGGTAACAGCGACCGACGGCCCGCCGTTCGGCCCCATATGCCCTGCGCGCATGTCCATCCTTGCTGTCAATGCGTCCGCGCTTGCTCGCTTAGCTTTTTCCATGTGCTTTTTTTGAAGCAAGGCTTCATACGCTGTCTGTGGACTACATAAGTCCAAACGAGGTAACATTTTAATTACTGCAGCATGATTGTTTGTGTTGCTTCGTAGTAAGATTTAGTCCACACGATTTAGGATTTCAATTCATCGCGTGTATCCTTAATTCGACAATTTGGATGTGCAAAGAAGACACATATCTGCTGCAATTTCTGGGTTCTCTGTGCTGTCCGTGTAAGAAGTACAGTATTGTTTTGTTTTGCTACTGACTGGCTATGAATAGAGATATATGCAGTTTCTGGGTTTTTTGTTTTGTCCAATTAGTTCTCAGATTAATAGCAAAGGTTCTTGGTGTCCACGAGTAGGTTACTTATCTAGCTGACAGAAAGGAACATCGGGTTTAGTTAGGACAATGTATTCTCGTGTTTAGTACATGAGAAGGAGATATACACTACATGTTAAGGATCCTCTGTTTCCTGTAATTTTTTTGTGTGCTTGATTCTGATTAACAATTGCATGAATTTAACTAAAGATTACGAATAGCTAACAAAAAGGAATTTCATATTTTGTTAAGACATATGCGTTCTCAAGTTTTGTACACGAGAAGGAAAAATACAGCACTGTATTAATCGTCAGATCTTCTTTACAACATTTAATATTTGGTGCTTTGCTTAGGTGTCGTTGTGTGTTTCTTTTTTCATGGAAACCTTTTGCTCTTTTGTATATGAGGTTAGACAACGGTAACCATTAACCAATGAGGCCAATGAAGCATTTCTAGCTCCTCCCTGATATGTATAACACATCATTACAACTTAAAGATCTTATAAGTCGCTTCCACTGCTTAATCAGGGTATTAATCAACGGTTTGGATATCCACACCACAGTAAAGTTCATTTGTTTTTTTGGACTTTGTCATACTTCGCTAGATGAGTATTACCGTCAGCTGAACAATTGTTTCTTATTGTTTTTGTTACGAATGTCGCAATCCAGTCGTCTACTACTCATAGGAACTTAAGAGGTTTGAGAAGTGGAATATTGTTTTACAGTAAAGGGGAAAATATGAGTCCAAGCGAGTTGGATCTTTTGCTCACAGAATTAAAATGATTGCTACACCCTGCTTATAGACCCGTGCATTCAGCAAGTTAACAAAACTGTTCAAGCTTTCGCGTCGGCCTTGCTCAAAAGAAAATGCAGATTGGTAATTGGTGGCACACTGATGGTCACTTGGTGCTTTGGGACCTCAGAACTTTTGGCTTGACAGGTATAGTTCTATCTCTTAATTAAGTTGCAGAAACATTTTCCCTTACTTTTCTTTTGTACTGTGGTTTGCAAATCAGTAGTTCAAACAATAATGTCTGCGGCTATCATTTTTAGTTCTTCAAAGTAGTTATCTGTTTTTTAGATATTTAGTAATTATACATGTTTCGTGTGAAGTGCTGATGCATGTGGCTCATAGTTTGTTATGATTAAAAAAATTACAAGAAGAAACTTTGAGAAGGTCTATGAGTTGTGCCTCTTATCTTTAAGTGAGAGTCCAATATATGGGACAATGGCCCAATATCTCCTGGCGGTGTGCGGATTAGTTAGTTCTTATAATATGTGTTCCATTTACTGCTTAAACATTTGTTTGTGTACGTAGACAAGCAATGTATGTTGATGTTGCTTATTGTCATGTTGTTTCATGCTGCAGGAGCATCTGCAATGACTACTAAAGGTTGCCTGGAGGATGACTTCAAGGTGATTGCCCATGTCTCATCAGGGTGGCACTTATAGTGGGCAATGTTTTGAAAGAACATGGAGAAGTGCACGAGTTCTAGGAGGCCTGGAGAGCAGTAAGGACATCACAGAACTCGGTAATCACAGAGCAGTAAGAGTCCCAGTTTGTCATTTTCCATGTTTATATTAGAGGGAAAGATGTTTGGTTTAGCTGATGGATTCTGTTTCATTTTCCTTTCACACTCGTGGTCATCTGGTTATTGGTGTTCTTGACAAGGGAATTAAAGACTTCAAGAAAGAGATGGGTTCCATCCGGATAAAAAGTGATTGTCGGAGATGTATGTGTATTTATTTGTAGTCTGCAATCTGCATGAGTTATCAAAACTGATTTGGGGCTAGGTAGATGATTGGGTTGAGTTAGTTTGGTGTATTCAGCTAGCTCGGTTGATGTATATTATTTGCAGCTGGGTTGTTAGTTTGATATATATTTCTTTTTGCCGGGCTGAATTAGCATGTGTGTTTAACCGGGCCAATTCATTTTCTTGATTGATGCATTTTATATTTCCCAGCTTAATCAATTCATCTTGCAAAGGTATGAATAATTCGAGTCTAAAAAATCCAACCTAAATGATTTTTGTATAACTATCTTTCAACTCAATTCATATTGCAAACGTAAAAATAATTTAAATCTGAAAAAAACAAACTTAAATGATATTTGAAGTCTATACATTTTTTAAACGCAAACTCCTTTCAAATCCATTAAGTTCAAGCCACATTACCAAACTTATATTTTATTTACTACACAAGTGAAATTTTCAAACATACAAAATTTACGAATATTCAAATTACCATGTTTAAATTTTATTTACTACATGGGCGCGGCAATGCCGCCCATTCAGCTCCGCCGCGCCTCCTCTTACAGATTCGCGCTTCGTCAGCCCCGCGCAAACGCGACCTCGACCGCTTCCGCCGGAGCCGCCTCCCGCTGTCGTCACGCCGACGTCAGCTCAGGCCCACCGGGCAGTCTCACAGTATCGTAGAGAATTTTAAAAAAGAAACCGCACACAATACCAAATACTTCTATACGTAATCGCACAAAAATAAATGCTTATAATTTGTATCATATAATCAAATTTCAAATTCTCATGCAAATGTTCACATTTTTTTAAATCCACTCATTTTTTATTAAGCAGAAAATTAATTCAAATCTGAAAAACACTCCAACTCAAACAATTAAAAGAACAGTTTCAAAATGTAAAACTCATTTGCATTTCGCTCATTTTCAAACCTACATACTTCTAAAATTTGCACACCACCAAATTTTTTTGAATACACGGGTGCGGCATGGCCGAGCCAACTCCACTAGTTGAAGTGTACAGTGCACATTTTGCTTTAAGCAATGGAAACGATCAAACGCTTCTCATCCTGGTATTTGGTCCAATATGCAATAATGACAGCAGTTGGCAGCCACAGAAACATGCAAAATGGTAACATAACTGAAACTGAAGAACCAAGATAGAGATAATGAAAAAACAAAATCTGAAGTTCAAAGTTTCAGTCATTACATCACCAGTTCGCCATTACATCACCAGTTCAATACCAATAAAGTTGCAACATTAATGTCCAACAGAGTATCACAATTTAACAAAACATTGTATGTATAAGCTAGGCTCCAGAAACAATCGATGTGGACTTCTGTCGGCCATCTGGAATGGAAAAAAGCACAATCGGTTTGGACGCCCGGACAAATGGAACATCACACCTGTAATAGCCTTTCCTTTCAAGCTGTATAACTTCTCCTGGCTTGATATTCCGCATGTTCGGGTCTCCAAGAGCTAAAGCTTCTCGTCGGGTGCAAGGGTTGAGATTGTCAAGGAAGTTCTCATCTTCTTCCAGCTGCAAAAGTGCGAGACATTAGGATATGTAGTTACATGGGGATACCGGTCATACTCTTAATGATGTGGAGTATATGTACATAATAATGGATGAAATAACTCATCCAAGGAAACACCATCACAAACATTTAAAAAGAAAACAAAATATCATCTCATCAGCTTTCAACAATAGAAACGGGTACATGTGGAAAAAAAACAGAAGCAGCTAGGATAATTTGCTCAAACCACTCATAGTTGAACAGATAGTAACTGTGACCCAGAAGTATCTACCCATCTATGACAAGACGCATCCATACTACAATAATAACCAATTTAGCAATTATGTAGTATATGAATACGGTTCTGGTGCCCATATGGTTGGATGCCTTCCAACGTTACGGTGAGAGCATGATGTCTTACCTTTTTCTTATTAATTAGGTAGTCAAAATCTACCAAAGAGAGAGACACAAGGTCTTCAATATCTGATAACCATGTCAATTTTAGCTTCGTCGTCTTCACTGAACCTTCAAGGTGGAGTTCACCAGCTAGTTGAGTAATTGTTCCATTATCTGTCTTGATTTCTCTAATGATAGCATTTCCCCAGTCCATCAAAGTGACTTCCTCACCAACGCTAATGACTGATGCATCAGCATACTCTAGCCAAATTCTGTTCGCGAAAGTTGTACCCTTCTTTCCAGCACCCTCATATTTCTTGTGCCTTGGCAAGATTCGAACAAATGGTTCCTCTGGACCATTAGTAAGTGTCAAGATCACACATTTGTCTTTCAGGACAGCAGTATGCCTTCCGCACACTGGGTCAACTATCTTCTTGTTGATTGTCCAGAGTTTATCCCACTCCATAAGATTCAGGTTTTTTGAAGCACCCTTCACAAATAAAATGCAAAAAAAGAAGAAAAGAGTTAGTAACTGTGTAGTTTGAACATACATATAGTTACAAGATAATAATGAGTAACTCATTAGAAAATTACCTGCTCCAGTATAAATTGGATCAATGCTTCAATCTTCAAGCCACGGCGTACTATGCCTTGTACCGTGGGAAAGCGTGCGTCAGTCCAGTCCTCTACCTTATTATTTTGGACGAACCAGAGAAGCTTGCGCTTGCTAAGAACGGTATAAACCATATTAAGTCTGCTGAACTCATAGATTTCTACTCTCCGCAGCCCCATGTCTTGAAGGACACGGTAGTACTGTGCATTCCGATCATGGTATTCGCTTGAACGGAGAGCATGGGTCACTCCTTCAAATGCATCAACAAATGGGCAAGCAAAGTCATATGTTGGGTAGACCTTGTATTTTGAGCCAACACGATGATGGGGATCAGGGTTGCAACGGTAGTAAACTGGATCTCGAAGTGATTTGTTTGGGTCTTGCATGTCAAGTTTACCACGCACACAACACTGAGTACCCCTTTTGGTACCATTAATCATCTCATTCCACAACGACAAGTTCTCCTCAATGGTACTGTTTCTACATTTAGATTCCACACCATCCATTCTTTCACTCCTCATTTGCTCCTTGGGTGTATCATCGACATATGCCTTCCCCTGCTTAATCAAACTTTCAGCCATTTCCATTAGCTTTGGGAAATAATCCGATGTGTATGTAACTACATCGTATTTAACCCCAAGTGTCTCAATATCTTTCAGGACATTCTCAACAAATTCATTGCTTTCTTTAGAAGGATTTGTGTCATCAAATCGAACTATTAGACGCCCGCTATATCTCTCTGCGAAATACTTGTTCAACAGTGCAGCCTTTGCATGACCAATGTGGAGATACCCACTAGGCTCTGGGGCAAAACGAACACAAACCTCCCCAACTTTTGCACCTGGGAGATCTATTTGATGACCTGAGGTGTTCTCTTTCAAACCAGGTGTCTTCTCTTTCAAGCTTGGCGCCGGAGATTTGCCAATTCCTCGCTTTCCAACATAGGCAGATGTAACTTCATCTAGCGCGCCTGCATAGTCTGCAGCTACGCTGTTGAACCAACGGACAAGACTTTGATATTTCTTTGACCTCCTTAGACTTTCCCATCGTTGACCAATTCCTGAAGAAAAGAGGTGAGCCCTCCAAGGTGAGAGACAGACAGAAGAAATAACACTTAGATGAAATAAGCCAGGGAATTACCAGTGAGATTTGACCAGACAACAATATCGGCAATCGATAGACCATAACCAACCAAAAAGGTTCGAGATACCAAGTATCCATCAAGAAATGAGCAAGCAGCTTCAAATTCAGAGCCTGACAGAATGAGTGGTGCGTACTCGAGCCATTGGTCCACCTACAGATGTACAGAAAATAACAACTCAGTTCAGAACATAGTGAGATGATCTTGAAAATCAATGGCAAACACCATATGTAAAATCAACACATACATGTGCCGCCTGAATAGCGTCCTGGCCGTAGAAGTTGGAAACAGATGCAGCACGGGCAATGTACCGGAGAATACTGTTGACACCATGTATAAAATCCCTGTACAGAACCATGGTAGACTCATTCAGACACTATGAAGTCACATACAAAAATACTGCCTCACCGATAAAACTGCTTTTGTTCTAGAAGCCATCAGATCCATCAATACTACTACTACCTTTGTCCACATTCACATGTCCAAACTTATATCTAGACATGTTTTAGTGTCCATATTCACTCATTTTTGTGTGTATCTAGACAACATGTGCAATAGCTAAAACATCTTATATTAAAAAACGGAGGGAGTATTTTGGAACCATGAAATATTCGAATGGGGACTACAACAACTATTCGAAAATGTATCATGGTTATAGAGTGTCAGAAGTTTCTCGAATAAAAATAAAAATAACCATAGTAATATTAAGAGAAAACCATATGAAGCATCAGAGAGAAAGAAACTACTAAAGCCTGACACTATAATTGAACATTAATCACTTACCCAGAACTGAAGTGCAGTGTGGGCACTGAACCTGAGGCAAGGGTCGGATCAATTGTTAGGGAAACACCTGCAATCTTAGCAGCAGCAATGATGGAGAGTGGTGGGCTGTCCTGGGGGAAAGCTAGTTTCACCTCCATCTTTCAGCCCCTTGCAAGCCAAAGAGCAGGAATCTGCCAATAGCAGATAAATGTTATGAGCCGCACGGATCACCGAATGAATCATAACTCGAGGCATTATACCTTTTTTTTCATTTTTACAAGCAGCAAGGACGCATTAACCCCACTATTGTACTAGCAAAGATGCAAAACTAAAACTTGGTCGTTCCAACAACAATTACGTCCAATGGCATAGCCAGGAATTGCACACGCCCCGGGCCAAAAATTAAGGGACAAAAATCTTTCAAAAAATTGCCCCACTTTCAATGCAAACTAAGTTGGATAGATACTATGAATTGAAGTATGATATTCAGTTGGACAAATATGACAATGTATAGCAAGAAAATACATAAAAGATGATACCAAATCAATGATTTGGTTGATCCGAGCCTCCCATGACCAAAGTTCAAAAGGCGTTGGGCCTGTGCGTTTATTATGCGTTTTGCTACCTACTTGCGCCTTGCTAGCTTATGTGCTGCCTAGGCGGGCCTAGGCGTTCCGTACAATAGTGTACGGACAGAGAACAAACCAGGGAGGAGCAACAGAGAGCAATTTTATTGGAATCTGGTGCTCTATATGATGTTGCCCCTCCCTTTGTGTGTTATCCTCTTCCTCTAATGCATTGAGCAGCAGCTACATACATCACAGAGAAGGTGTTAGTAACTAAAATACTAAATATGTGAAAATAACCTTCATTATATAGGTATACAAGAAACTTATCTCACTGGATCATAAGCTTTCTCTCCAATCCTTGCATATCCAAACTGAATAACATACTCCAGTAAGCAATCAAGCAAACAAACAATGCAATAGGTTGATCACAACAACCTCACAAGCAAGCATAATAGCAAATCAAGTCTCTAACTTGCTAAGTACTACGAATCCACAAGACTGGACTGGCTCACCGAGCTCGCGAAAGCTGACTGGCGACGGGAGGCGGAGGATCAATTCCTGCCCTCGATTTGGTCCGACGGCGGCGCGATTTTGGGAGGGTAGAGCAGCTCAGCAGCAAATGGGGAACTTTACCTAAGTCTCAAACTGGACGGGCGGACGGCGAGTGACCGGCGGCGACGGGGGCGATTGGTGGCGGCGCCGCAGCAGGGGAGCAAGGCCGGAGCGGCGGGGGCGCAGGCGGCAAGACGAAGGCGAGCGGCGGCCGGGGGCGTGGGGACTCTGCCTCAGCGGCTTCTAGGTCGTGGCAGGAGCCAGGACGAACTGACGAGATGAAGATGACTATACGACTCAAGTGGAATATATTCCGGGCTCTAGGTGGGCTGCCTTCGTGGGCTGTTAGGCCACGCCCCAGGCAGCATATAGAATCCTTGCCTTGCCCGCCTCATTCCTACGCCCCGGGCCATGGCCTGGGCTGCCCGGGGCCCAGCTCCGCCTTTGATTACGTCAATCAGATTTCAGAAGACCAACTCAAGGTGAAACGAACTGAATTCGGAGTTACAGCGGACGAACGCGGCTATAATATTTCTGAGGGTAATTTTAATTTTATTTCACAAGGTATAAGATTATCTAGACTTGATTTTTGCTAGTCGTGCCACAGCGGACGGAGACCATTATTTTAGCGTAAGAAGGTACATAATCTGATTGATATATCCTATGTTTGTTGTGTTATATCTGATTAATATACAGCAACGCACTTCGAAACTTCAGTACCGCATGAGCTGCTAGTTCAAACAAATCATCCAAAAAAAATCAGTACATCAGGGGAGGGCAGAGCAGGGCACTCATGTACAGCAACAAGGGGAGAGGGAAGAGAAGGAGGGCCATCGGTCCACAACTCACCAGGGAGGACGCAGCTCTGGAATTACGAGCGCCGGCCGCCGGAGCTCCTCCAGTCAATCTGTCCCTGCAAGCGAATGAGAGGGTGAGAGGGGAGTGAGGGAAGACGACATCGCCAGGAAGGAGGAGTAGAGGAGAGGGCTGTGTGGATCCGCGCTAGCCGGAGAGGGAGGTGCGGCGGGAGTGAGGGAGGCCGGTACCTGCTGCTGCGCCGCCGCCGGCTGAATTTAGGTCGCCCACGAGCCAGGGAGAGGAGCGATGTCGCCTTTTAGAAAGAAGAGGAGCGTGATGTCCTACAAACAGGAGCCCGGCCTTGTTTGGCACTTTGGCTTCTGTTTCTGCTTTTGGGCTCAAAAGTAGAAGCCCAAACGGCAAGCTCTATGGAGAAGTGCACAAACAACAAGGTCTTTGGTTAAAAAAAATAGATGTTTTTTTTTGCTTATAACCAAAAGCAAAAGCCAACTACTCTCTCCATCCAAAAATAAGTGTCTCAAGTTTATCAAAAAGAAGATATAAGTATGTTGTTTCTTTTTTCTATCCTTTCACGTCAAGATGTTGCCATGGATCTTCACTCTTCCTTTTACCACCATCGCACTGCTGGTCCGCTAAAAAAATATGTATTACCCTGAAATAGGGATTGAAGCGGTTGTTTTCCAGAATTTTAGGGTGTGTTTCAGTGGACGGAGGCCGGATCATCTCATTTCGCAACTCTCCAACAGCAAACAATACCGCCTTGAAGTACCTACTGATTACTTTGGTAGATCTTCTAAAAATAGGTTGGAGAGCACTAAACCTTGTGTTGTGGCCAACAACTAGGAGAAACATGGATACTTGTTCCTCGATAGAAGTATGAATGCTATCCACTAATAATTCTCTCTCTCTAAATAAAGTACACAAACGAAAGAAGGGAGCTCTTTTCATTCTTAACTGATTTAGACAATTTGTGTCATTAGTGTGATATATGAATCTCATATTTAATTCCCTAACTACATCCATATCAATCCTACGACCTATAGTTACTACTGGAGTTTTTCGAGCTCTCCTTGAGATAAACACCATGTAAGCACCCATATCAGCTGCAAGACCAGTTGCTTTCACAATCAGTTGCCGACGTTTTCTTGCCAAATCATCCATCTAAACACATAAAAACTAGTCAAGCTCCAATAACCTATGACAACACAAGCATTTCGCATGTATTAACAAGCACAATATAAGAATTTAACAAGCACAACACATATGGCAACCATAATTACCACAAGGCTGAGAGATGTGCTACCTCACGGTCTGGTCCGATGTGTGGAGGAGGTGCAAAAGGCCGGAGTGGAGATGGCCGGTGGGAGACGAGCTGCTACAGAAGTTGTGGAGGTGGTGGAGATGGACGGTGGGAGACGAGTTGCTCCGATGCCGGTGGGAGGAGATGCAGGGGTCGTCGACCTGCAGCAGGGGAGGCGGCAACGGAGATGCAGGGGTCCTCGAGCTCACCGGCGTGTCCATCCGTGGCGGCGGCGGAGGGGCTCGTGGAGGATAGGGGCTTTTTGTGGGGGAGGCGACGGCGGAGGAAAGCAGCTGCGTACGGGCGGTGGCGGGCGACGGCCTTCTGGGGAGGCGGCGGCTGGGGAGCTTCTTGTGCGGGGAGGCGATTGCGGGGAGAGCTCTGGTGGCGGGGTGAGGAAAGGCAAGTGCTAGGCGTAGGTCGCCCTACGTGAGCCTAATTCTAGGTCTCCTCTACAGCCGTTGGATCGCCATCGTGTGTTCAGAAATCAGCTTAGCACATCTTTGCATTTTAGTCCTTTGTTGTTTTGAAAATCAACCCGCGCTACACATTAGACCTACCTAAACAAAAGGGTATATTGTGTTGCCCCCGACTTTCTTTATATTTACAGTAAAAGTGCCACTGCGGTGATGTTTTTTAATATTGCAACATATTCACTACTATTACAACAAGAATTTTCGTCCCGTGTACAAAATATATATAGTACTAGATCATGTAGGCGCGCGTTGCCGCGCCCGTCTATTACAGAAATAAATTGTTAGATTTGATGAAAATATATTTGTATTGCTGAAGATGGAGGGCAACCTAGTGGAGAAGCATATTCAATAAATGATAAAAAAAAGTCATTTGCATGAAAAAAAGAAGAAGTGCTAACAAAACTGACAAGATGAAAATAAAAGGATAAAATGGATGTTCAGACAGATTGTGAAAAGAAGAAAATTATTACAATGCAAATAACGTTTAGTCATGGTACTTGTATACAAAAATCAAATGTTGAAATAACTACTACATGTGCCCTATTTATCGTACAACATTGGGAATTAAATTGGTCGGACAACCTAGCTTTGGGAAAGGACAAGTTTTGCCAATCTGCAAAAACCGAGTAGACACTAACACAGGGTAAGAAGTCAGAATGTAAATGGTCACATTGATGAAGAGTTGTACATGGTGCAACCCAAAGGTTTTGTCGATCCTAAGGATGCTGATAAGGTATGCAAACTTCAGCGATCCATTTATGGACTAAAGCAAGCATTCCGGAGTTGGAACCTCCGCTTTGATGAGGTGATCAAAGGGTTTGGATTTGTCCAAACTTATGGAAATGAATTAATATTTACATAAAGAAATGAAACAAGTCAATTCATATTTCTTAGAATAGAAGGTTTTCTAATATGTATCACTATGAAATTCCACAGCAACGCGCGGGGTGCTATCTAGTTCCTTATATATACTCACCCTACTGTCATAAGACAAAAATAAACACAAATATACTTTAATATATACAAAAATAAACTTAAACTTTTCATTGGAATAATTAATTTAAGAACATAAAAGGAAAGACTTAATCCACACTACTTTTTGCTGCCAACACATTTCCTACTACTAAGAGTTAGCATAACTGCATGTTAATTGCAAGAAAACTTAATCGAATCCTTAGAGCACATCACATCTTATCTTAAGTTAAAATTATAAAGCCACCATCAAGGCCTCATTGACGAATACTGAAGTTCCCCACCCTAACAGAAAAACAATAGCTACTTTGCTTTCCCATGTGGTATAACTAAATTTTTGAACATAACTACTATTAGGAAATGAGCAAGTTGTCCAATATTATTGCTGAAAAATAAATACGTTATTATGAATTTATTCATAAAACTTAAATATATATGTAAATAACAACTTGGAGTGATTCTACAATGGGATGTGTTACAAGGTTGAATAGCTGAGGCATACCTGACCCACATTTAGACATGTGGTTGTGGCTAAGGAATGTTTTTTAAAAATAAACTCACAATCTTTTATTCCTCTTGGTGACATCACATACCACTCTATGGTTCGACCAACCCTGCCTGACCGTCCACTACCACATTGCTAGGTCCAAATCACATTGTCGACCTCTCTGCTCCCGGCCCCCGCCCTACCGCTACATCCGCTACTGCACTCGCTGCTGATCCATGCTTCTCCATTCGCCGCCTCTTCAATAATTCAAGAATAAGTCAATACACTTCTGAGGGGTTGATATATTATCTTTTATTGCTAGCGTTGAGTTCCCGAAATTGAAGTATTGCACTTCCCTACAGATGTTTAAATCATTCTTTCGTCTATACCAAAGTACATATCCTACAGACCAAATAAGGTCGATCAAATAATTTCTGAGAAATAGAATTTAGGGTATGTTTGATTGTCTCGCTGAGCGCAGAAAATATCACCCCACATACTTTTTGGTTGTTTGGTAGTCTTGGTCAATCACTCGGGCCATGCCCACCTCATACGAAAAGGGCTCCTGAGTCTCGCTAGGGTTACCGTACTCCATCTGAACTGCGCCTCCTCCCCCATGGGGGCGAGCGCAATATAGGAGGTCGCTTAACGTTTCACCTCCAATTCATACATGAATTTTTCAGAGGAAATTTGAATGTTTGAAATCACATGGGGCAACCCTACAGACTCTTCGCTTGATATTTTATAAATAAGTTTGCTGACCACATATGCCATGTGGTAACCGTACAGACTCTAACACGGTAACAACACCATTGTGTGATAAAAATAATCTTTGATTGAAGAAAGAAAAATCAAATGCACAAATTCATAACATCAAGCATATCAGCTGACCACATACACAAACAATACACAACGCAACGCTCTTGACCATGCAGAAGGCCGATGGAGTGGAACAGCGGGAACCTAGAGCACGAGCACTGCTGCCACGAGCACGGTGACCGCCGCCGCCGCCTTCTCGAAGCTAGCATGAACATCGCTGGCGGGGCTAGACGACGGCGGCAGAGCCGGAGCAGGGGCGGCGGTCTCGAGGACGGTGATCTTGAGTTTCATGTCCTTCTTGCAGTGCTCGCCGACGCCGCATAAGAACCACCTGCGCCCGGCCTTATCAAGCGTGATCCGGTCCTCGCCGGAGTTCATGACGCTGCCGATCGCCGCCTTGTTGCACGCCGCGAAGTCCGCCCCGCCCACCTCCATCACATTGTGGCTCGCGCTCACGTACTTGAACACTGCGATTATACGACACGAGACCGGCAATTGATTTGGTTTCTTGTTGCAGATAAATGAGTCATGAAGCGTGTGGACTGGCTGGATTAATGCATGGTTAACCAAATTACCTATGGTGTCGCCGACCACGAACTGCCTGGTCTCTGCCCACTTGGCGTAGTCGAAGTTGAGGACCCAGCCACTGTCGTCGCCGACGATGTGCTCGGTAGCAATGGCGAGCCCGGGGAAGAAGGCGACGGCTAGAGTGACCACGGCCAAGACGAGCATCTGCTTGATGGAGGCCATCACACCGAGTAAGCACACTAATAAGCACCAAATTTAGGTAGCTAGCTCTCCTTGCTTGCTGGAGAAGGGTCGCCCGTGATTGAAATCTCTAGCTAGATCCTGGTAGCTTGTGTGTTGTGCTTCTCGGCTCCGGCATTGCACGCATATATATAGGGAGATCGTCACGTCATGAGCTAATTATCAAGTAGTTGGCCAATGACGCCAATGGTAAGAAGAGTTGAATGAGTCCCCGTGGCGCCAAATGTTATGCGTGGTGTATTGCCTTGGTGCCATCGGAGCTGCAGAGCAGGGCCGGCAAAATCCTAGGCCCTGTGCGAAAATATAAAATGGGGCTCTATCTCATACTAAAATTTAAATAAATAGAGAATTCTAATTTAACATAATTTTTTCGTACCAATATAATATACTGAAAAGCATATTTATATAACTGAAAGTTGCATACCTTTTATTTAAACATGATCATTCTTTTTGTGTTCTTTGAAATAAAATCTTCAATGGTACTCTCATACTCAACATTCTCCAACACTTCGCTCTCAAGTTCTATTGTGGCCAAATTGTTGAGTCTTTGATGTGTTATTGTAGTACACATGTAGGACTTTAATAGCTTCAACTTAGAAAAGATTCTTTCTACCGATGCAACCGTCACAGGAATGGTCAACAAGACTCTATATGCAATACTTGTATTGGAAAAACAATCATGCCGCTTTATAAACTTCAAAACTTCAACGGACGCAACGACGACTTGGACTGTTGATACTCGCCGAGTCGCCGACTCGTTTCAGCTGAATCGTGGATTCGTGGCCTCTGGAGCGCTAAGTTTTAAGGGCTGAAAAGACTGGATCGATTGAGCGGTGGAATAAGATACCGTTCAGATTTCTAATTCTAATCTAACACAACCCACGCCAGAGCCAATGACGGAGCCAGCGAGCAGCGCGTGCAGCCGCAGTCCAGCAAAAGCCCATATACACATACATATGTCTAAAAAAACTTTGGGTCCTCAAAATCATGGGCCCTGTGCCACCGGCACATTTAACACACTAGTGGGGCCGGGCCTGCTGAAGAGGGATGCCCAGAGAAACATGTGCAGTTTGCAATTATTTGGTCTAGCATATATTTTTGTCCTCGATCGGGCTCGTGTGATAGAAATTAGTCGTCCATTCATATTAGGATGATCCTATATTGCTCCAACAACATCATAAAATGAGAATCTGAAGATATAGTGGCGTCTAGATGGTTATGCAAGTAGTGAAGTGAGCTTAACTCAACTTGTTTGGTTCCTTGTGGTGGAACCAGCCCACCCAGGTTCAAGTCCCAGACTTGGCATGGGTGCTCACATTTAACTAGATTTTTTAGGATTTAACTGACGCTATGCTTTCAGTGGAAGGTGACGTGCCCGTCAACAACGAGGCGACCGTGGTGACTTCGTCAACCTTAAGATTTGTTGGACCAGTCTCTCGAAGATGCTCATAAGGGTAGGCTTTACGTGTGTGCGGTCATAGGGGTGTCTGTACGTGCGTTTGTGAGCGTGTACTGTGTTTCTCAAAAAAAGATGGTTATGCAAGTAGTGATAGCCTGATATGCAGGTGTGCTTGCGATCGAGGATATTTGGCATATTGTTCCCCTATCTTTGTGAAAAAAAGTTATTTCATCTTTCAAAAAAGTACCAAAATTGATGTGAATACATTAACATGTTATCAAAATATCTGCAAAGTTTTTCGAGATAATACGTTCTATAGTCGGCTACACAAAATTCACCCAATCATCAGTCTAAGCAGAAGGTGGTAGTTTTCAAGATTGATTTCAAAAAGGCTTTCAATACAATTGAGCATGAGCCTATTCTTAAAATTCTTGAAATGAAAGTTTCCCCTCCCCCCCCCCCCATGGTTATCAAATGGGTCAGAGAAATTTTGTCCTCAGGAACATCCTCAGTCCTGCTGAATGGGATTCCAAGGAAACAATTTCACTGTAGAAGGGGTGTTCGTCAAGGAGATCCATTATCACATCTTTATATGTTCTTGGAGGTGATCTATTGCAGAGCATTGTTAATCAAGCTCTGGCTGAGGGGAGACTTAAATTTCCAATCCTGATGGGTGAAGAATACCCTATCATCCAGTACGCAGATGACACTTTAATTGTTCTACCGGCTGATCCTGGCCAGCTAGTAGTCTTCGAGGAGCTGCTTGATCAATTTGCTAGTTTAACTGGTCTGAAAGTGTGAAGGAGATATGCCCTAGAGGCAAATAAATAAGTAATATTTATTGCATTATCTCATAAGTTTATAATAGGTTTGTGTATTATGCTATAACTATCGGAATTATTGATACACGTGTGATACATAGACAACCAGGTCCCTAGCAAGCCTCTATATGAGCTAGTCCATTGGACAACAGTTGATCGAGATTCCCGATCAAGGACAATGACGTCGGTTGACAATGGGGTCATATTGTTAGTTGAATAAGGTGATGGACATACGCAAAGTATTGCAATAAGATCGTATTACGATGTTTGTCATTTGCAATAGATGAGAATATGATAGCTTATTCCTTGGACCGTGAGACCGTACTTATTGATGCTTCATAGGGGTGCTTTGAGAGCATCAAACGTTGTGTCTTATATAGCATGACAATAACGGTGTCCATCTTAGGTATTCCGAAAGAGCATCGAGACGTAAGGATCAAGAGCGGGATTTGTTCATTCTTGTAATGGAAAGATACTCTAGGCCCACTCGGTGAGGTTACATCTATATAGCTGCGCAGCTTGTGACTAGGTCATGGAGATGTAATATCACAGACGAGTTAATAGCCTTCGTCGGTAACGAGATACAACAAAGACGTCGGTATGTCTACGATCATATCTCGGACAAGGTAGTATCGCAGAAACAAAGGGAATGAATATCATATTTATGGTTCAACGACGATATTCGTAGAATGCACAGGGGTCGTCATATACTTCCAGGTATCCCTGACGGTCATTGGTGAGCGGAGTGTCTCGACCATGTCTGGAGTGTTCTCGAACCGTAGCGTAACAAACTTAAGGTCTTAGCGACACTAGGAGATAAGTTCTGGAATAATATAGGTGTTTGTTGGAGAGAGAGAAATGATCCGGAAAGAGTTCCGGTGGTCCGGAAGGAGTTCCGGGAAGGTCTGGAATGGTTCCAGGAATGTCCGAAAGTTGTTCGGGTGGTTCCGAAATAGTTTCGGAGTCATGGGATATTGAATTATATATAAATATATTAATTATAAATAAATGAGACTTTTATATTAATTTAATATTAATTAAATAAAGGAAAAAGGGGGCTCCCACCTACATGGGCCCTAAGAGGGCCCAAGAGGGGGAGCCGCACCAAGCAAAGGGGGCTTGAACCCCCCCCCCCCCTAGTCCGAGTTGGACTAGGAGAGGGCAAGGCCCATGGGGGGTTCGGCCGACCCCCCCCCCCCCCCCTCCCCTCTCCTCCTTTTAGTCCCACATGGGGGAGCCAGGGGGTTTGCACACCCCCTTCCCCCTTTATATACCAAGGCATATTAATTGGATTAATTCATTGGAAAATACAATTAATTGTATTGCAGGCCGGCCAAGCTGTTTCTCCGCCCGTTTTGCCCCCTCTCTCCACCTAAGCTATACCGCCGGGCACCGTTGCCCTGCGGGATTCCAGATAAGATCTACCCCTGCGATTTCAGCTGGATCTGAATTACCGGGGGTTGTCGCTAAGCTCCGTATGTTTGTGAGTGCTCGGAGGTAACTCTTTTTTAGTAGCCTGGGCGACGTCGTCTCGCCCCTGCAGCCGCCGCGCCGCCTCCCCCTCTGCCGCCGGCGCACCACCCCTGGTGCCGGCGCCCCGCCTTCTTCCGCCCGACGCCCGTCGACGCAAATCATCGTCGACACCCCGGCGTCATCGTCTTCGTCATCGCGGCAAGTTCTCCGCGACCTCGAGGTCGGCTACGTACGACTTCATCGTCAACGCTTGTGCGGGAGCGTAATCCCCGCTATCGGTCTACATGGAGGTAATGTAACCCGTTCCGCCACCATTATCACATGTACTAGATAGATAGATCCTGGCTAGTTAGGGTTTCGTACGCTAGAAAAATTATTGTTTTCTGCACCGTAACCCCTTCAGTGGTATCAGAGCCGATCTATGCGTAGTACTGCTGGTACGGTTAGAACTCATGTTGAATGAGGGCGTCTTTCTTATATTTGCTACCCTCTAGCGTGCACTTGCGATGCCTTCGGTATTGAGTTGATGAAGCGGCCCGGACCGACTTTACGCGTACGCTTACGCGAGACTGGTTCCACTACTGACATACGGCTTGCACCGTATCTGTGGCTGGCGGGTATCTGTTTCTCTCTCTCTAGTCGGCAAAGCATTTTCAATGTAGGCCCCGAAAGGGATGCTTAAACATGCAATTATACGATCGACGTTGTGGTACAAAGTTCGTAGGTAGGGAAGCGATTCTCTTACGAATAATCCTATTTGCCACGTAAAACTTGCAAAACTAAATAAAGCTAGAGGCGTCTAACTTTGTTTTGCAGAGGCGTTATTTTATGTGACATGGTTACGGTAAGTTTTGATATTACTCGTACTGTCGGAGGCAATGGAGGACTCTGTAGACTCGGAGCCATGCCGGGGCGCCGGGGGGCCAGGCACATGGCGCCATGAAGGTCCAGGCGCATCGACCATGTCACATCGCACTTCATTGTATCATTATTGTGTGCTGTTGTGTGTGCATCCTATTGATTGCTTATATGCTAGATATACAACGGTAGCATCATGAATAGGATGATCCCTAACAAATACCAAAATTGTGTTCTCCCTCGTTGCGCACCACCAAGAAAGTTCTACGTTATGAGGCAGGCCGTGATGATCGGGTGTCACACATCTCGTCGTTCGCATACAGTGGGTGTAAGCCATGTTGCACGCGCAGGGTCTTCGAGGTTTGATTGGCGAGCCTAGCATATCCAGAAATATGGCCTCGGAACACGGGAAGATCGAAAGATCGAGCACGAGTCACAGAGTTGTTGTGATCGACATTTTTATGTCCACCTTTGAAGCTATGTTGCCGGCCGTGATGATCGGGGGTGGTGTGGTGGATGAGGGTCGTGTTATCGCCATTATTATTTTTAGGGATAATAATCTTGGTGTGGTGTGTTTTAGATAATGAGATTATAAAACTAAAACTCACCTACATATTATAAACTTTACCTTACCTCTTTTGCGATCACATATGTAGACTACGCAACTATACTTCGGTTACTTCCTCAAGATCCCAGATGCTACCTTAGAAGCCGACGGGTCCAACTTCATCAGATGGTACAGGGGTTTTAGAAACATTCTCGAACACAACAACATTATATATGTTCTCGATGAACCGTTAGGAGAAGGACCAGGAGATTCTGCTAGCGAGGAGGAGGAAGATGATTTCCGTAGGCGTCGAGACATATTCATTGAAGTGGAGATCACCATGACCGTATTCCTGGCACCCGAGTTGAAAGAGTTGTTTCGACGCAAGGAGCCGAGCGTCATGATTGATGCGATAAAGACACACTTCAGGGATGAATTAAAGCGTGAGCAATTCAGGCAGCTTAGAATGTTCCAGACCATTCATATGGAGGAGCATACCTGTCTGAAGACACATTTGAAGAGATTGTATGACATCTACTTCCAGCTGACGATGGTCTTCGATTACTGGATGGCAGATTCTTGTGCCATTCGGACTGTCCTGATATCTCTACCTCCTAGCTATGAGAAGCATGTGCGCAAGTACATTTTGAAGGCCGATGATATGAACTTCTACAAGTTTGTGTGTGAATTCAAATCTTTGAAGGTTGATTCCATCGAAGGAGAGATCTTCGATGCTACAGGTATATATTTGATATATACAGAATTATGAATTCGCCTCTTGATATATGATGAAGTATTTGATACTTGTTCTGTTTGTGAAACAGGTCCTAATTATCACATATATGCGGCGCAGTTTGATGTGACCTAGCGCTGAAGCTGGTGATCAGGGAGTTGATGGCCATTTGGTGTTCACGTCCTCAAGTTATCATAGTTATCATTAATAGTTTTTTATAAGATCTTTTGTAATAGTGAGTGAGTGTGTGTGTCTTGATTGTTGCAAGACAAAGTTATTCATGTAATAAGACAAGTTCAGTTGTTTTATGTTATGGAACAAGTCAGTTATTTTATATTATGAATAAAGATTCCACATCTCAGTTACATTGATTGTATGATAAATATTCATAATTGTAGAAATGATGAAATAGCGTGTCCTATGAATAAGAGTTCTATTACTAGAACAAACACCATCGAATTTAGTCATAAAGGCAATGAAAGAAGTAATGGATAATTTTGGTCCATTTAAGTATTTCGAGTGCCAAAATTGATTAAGTTTGAAATGCAGTATTGAAGTTGCAATACTAGAGGAAATTGATTGAGAGTCTTTTTAATGATTAATCAATGGTGTTATTGCATGATCCGAATTCTTCCATGATTTATGTAAATAGGAGTATTTGCCCGATAAATTGTGGAGTCTGAAATTAATTTCATAATAGATCAAATGGGGTTTTTCCGAAGAAAGATTAGTGAATATTGTATTCACAAAATTCGATCAAAGGACAATATTTTTGAATTATGGTTTCAACACAAAAAACGTGTGGAATTTGTTTCACAAAATTATAATGTCATACATGGTGATATGTGGGGAATTATAATCATGCTCTATTTTAAATAAAGTGTGGTCTGTCAGAATCAGTCTTAGAATCTCCTAATATGTTCGAAACATTATAGTCGATGTCCACTTTAGAAAATAGATTTTTTTCTCAACAAGAATTCATGAGATCGACAGTAGTGTCGACATGTATATGATTACACGATAATTCGGAATATACATGAATAGTTCTTTGTAGGATACTCGCATTGAATGGGAGTGTATTCCAAAACCAAGTAGAAGCAAAGCTCAGTTTGTTGTCTATATAATTCCGAGGAAAAGATGATTTTTCAAATTATGGTTCATGGATTGGAATAAGAAGCTTGGAATAAGGTGTCAGACCTATGTTGGAAGGTGTTCCAAATAGTATATGTCTGCTAATGAAAATTTGGTGATTAAGAGTGAGGGAGACTAGAAAATTGTTTTCTGCTTGCAATCCTCTTCATAAAGATCATAACACTTTCATGAAAGAAACTTCTAAATAAAGTGCTGTTATATTTAATATTGCTGTCAAGTCACAGCACTATATTAAGTGTTTCAGATCTTGTTAACAGATCACGGTGCACTATATGAATACAAAGAAAGTTGAGAAAATATCAGAGTACGAACAAAGGTTTTTGAGCCTGGAAATCCAAGTTACATTTGAAAGGATTAAGAGAGTAATTGTTGCTGCAATTCTTATTAGAGGAATAAGATTGTTTAATCGTCATATAAAGTGTTATATGAGAAATGTGACTATAAGAAAGACGCGGTAGCATGTCTTGTCAAGAAATGTGTCTTGGACAAGATCAAATTTGTTGACTACATTTATGTAGACATGCTTGAAGTCTGAGGGATTTGAATTAATGTAATATTGTAGTTTGTATTAAACTCGAATTGATAATAGATCAATGATTTTGGTTTGACCAAAATATCGATTTAAGTGGGAGTCAATGTTAGTTTACTCAGGTGGAATATGTAAAGAGCATATTTTTGAGTGGGAGCTCAGGAACTCAAATATGTGGATGACACGTTTTTGAGTGGGAGCTCGTGTTCTCAAATATGTGGAGACATAATTTGAGTGGGAGCCGAGTTCATCTTGTGTAATTAACACATTGTGAAATTGTACCAATAGAATAGGATGAAGTTGTGAAACTATTTGAAAGTTAGTGTCTATTTTGAAATAGAACGGGAATTTTAAATAGTTAGTCGAGTTGTTTTGGATTATATCTGAGGAGTCAGAATAGAATCAAAAGGATGGTCCTTTGAAATCCAATTGATCATTAAGAGTAATGATGCATGAAAGTAATGGTTGTATGACATGTGAGTCTATTATGTAATATTAGACATCATACAGAAACCATATTATCTGCTCGATGAAATATAACCGATGTTCTTGAAAGAAGAGCAGTTATAAAAGTAAATTTAGAATTTACTGGAAGTAGAGGTGTGTTAGTTGTTGGATTGACATTAGAATGTCAAGTTTTCTACATTGGTGTGAAAGTGTGTAGATATCACGAGTTTGTAATTGTTACAAGGCGCTCTCTATAGCTGAGTGTGTTTTTTCAGGGCAGTTATCTGGTTAGTATAATCAGAGTAAGCGCTGGGAAACAGAAGTCTCACTTAGTTACGATATTTGCATATATGTTGTTGGACAACATGGTGATATCAAGCAAGTTGATGTCAGTGAATCGCAAAAGCATGTACAATCATGAATTGTGTAGTAACACTCTTCCACAAGCAAGCATTAGCAAATGATTCTTATTTGATAAGGGATTCTGACAAAGTAAAATGCAGCTGGTTTATTTGTACTCTAGTGCAAGTGGGAGACTGAAGGAGATAAGCCCTAGAGGCAAATAAATAAGTAGTATTTATTGCATTATCTCTTAAGTTTATAATAGGTTTGTGTATTATGCTATAACTGTATTAATCGGAATTATTGATACACGTGTGATACATAGACAACCAGGTCCCTAGCAAGCCTCTATATGAGCTAGTCCATTGGGCAACAGTTGATCGAGATTCCCGATCAAGGACAATGACGTCGGTTGACAATGGGGTCATATTGTTAGTTGAATAAGGTGATGGACATACGCAAAGTATTGCAATAAGATCGTATTACGATGTTTGTCATTTGCAATAGATGAGAATATGATAGCTTATTCCTTGGACCGTGAGACCGTACTTATTGATGCTTCGTAGGGGTGCTTTGAGAGCATCAAACGTTGTGTCTTATATAGCATGACAATAACGGTGTCCATCTTAGGTATTCCGAAAGAGCATCGAGACGTAAGGATCAAGAGCGGGATTTGTTCATTCTTGTAATGGAAAGATACTCCGGGCCCACTCGGTGATATTGCATCTATATAGCTGCGCAGCTTATGACTAGGTCATGGAGATGTAATATCACAGACGAGTTAATAACCTTCGTCGGTAACGAGATACAACAAAGACATCGGTGTGTCTACGATCATATCTCGGACAAGGTAGTATCACAGAGACAAAGGGAATGAATATCATATTTATGGTTCAACGACGATATTCGTAGAATGCACAGTGGTCGTCATATACTTCCAGGTATCCCTGACTGTCATTGGAGAGCGGAGTGTCTCGACGCATGTCTGGAGTGTTCTCGAACCGTAGCGTAACAAAGTTAAGGTCTTAGCGACACTAGGAGATAGGTTCTGGAATATTATAGGAATTTGATGGAGAGAGAGAAATGATCCGGAAAGAGTTCCGGTGGTTCGGAAGGAGTTCCGGGGAGGTATGGAATGGTTTCAGGAATGTCCGAAAGTTGTTCGGGTGGTTCCGAAATAGTTTTGGAGTCATGGGATATTGAATTATATATAAATATATTAATTATGAATTAATGAGATTTTTATATTAATTTAATATTAATTAAATAAAGGAAAAAGGGGGCTCCCACCTACATGGGCCCTAAGAGGGCCCAAGAGGGGGAGCCGCACCAAGCAAAGGGGGCTTGAACCCCCCCCCCCCCCCCTAGTCCGAGTTGGACTAGGAGAGGGCAAGGCCCATGGGGGGTTCGGCCGAACCCCCCTCCCCTCTCCTCCTTTTAGTCCCACATGGGGGAGCCAGGGGGTTTGCACACCCCCTTCCCCCTTTATATACCAAGGCATATTAATTGGATTAATTCATTGGAAAATGCAATTAATTGTATTGCAGGCCGGCCGAGCTGTTTCTCCGGCCGTTTTGCCCCCTCTCTCCACCTAAGCTATACCGCCGGGCACCGTTGCCCTGCGGGATTCCAGATAAGATCTACCCCTGCGATTTCAGCTGGATCTGAATGACCGGGGGTTGTCGCTAAGCTCCGTATGTTTGTGAGTGCTCGGAGGTAACTCTTTTTGAGTAGCCTGGGCGACGTCGTCTCGCCCCTGCAGCCGCCGCGCCCTCTGCCGCCGGCGCACCACCCCTGGTGCCGGCGCCCGCCTTCTTCCGCCTGACGCCCGTCGACGCAGATCATCGTCGACACCCCGGCGTCATCGTCTTCGTCATCGCGGCAAGTTCTCCGTGACCTCGAGGTCGGCTACGTACGACTTCATCGTCAACGCTTGTGCGGGAGCGTAATCCCCGCTATCGGTCTACATGGAGGTAATGTAACCCGTTCCGCCACCGTTATCACATGTACTAGATAGATAGATCCTGGCTAGTTAGGGTTTCGTACGCTAGAAAAATTATTGTTTTCTGCACCGTAACCCCTTCAAAGTGAACGACCACAAGTATTCCATGATACCTATTAATTTGGAACACACTGAAGCTTTGGGACTGGCTCAGGTGTTGGAATGACAGCTGGCTATGATGCCTTTTATCTACCTGGGTTTACCTATGGGCACTACCAGGCCAACTATCAGAGATATGGCCCCTCTTGTTGACAGAATTGAGAGACAGTTATCTGCAACAGTAACCTTCCTCTCGTATGGTGACAACTTGGTTCTGATTAACTCGGTTTTGTCTTGCTTGCCGACATACTTCATGTGTATTTTGGTCCTTCCAAAAGGAATAATTGAGATAACTGATAAGGCTCAAAGGAGATGCCTTTGGAGGAAGGATAAGAGCAAACATCGAGTAAATTCCCTTGCAGCCAGGGATATGGTATGCATACCAAAGGATAAGGGAGGGCTAGGTATAATTAACCTGCATATTCAGAATAAAGCACTCCTCTTAAAGCACTTGGACAAATTTTACAATAATGTTGACCTTCCTTGGGTTAAGCTGATCAGAGAATCATACTATTATGAGGCCGTGCCACATGTTGTGGTTCTAAGTGGTTCATTTCGGAGGAGGGGAATTCTTCAGTTGTCTCATACATGGAGACCCATCTCTTAGTGCAAAGTGATGCAAAGTGATGTCTGACGCTTCAGTGCTTTTTTGGGAGGATATCTGGCACAACACCCCGCTCTCTATGCAATTTCCTAGATTGTTCTCCTTTTCCAAGGATAAGCTTGCTTCAGTAAAGGAATTCATGGCTTTACCCCAATATTCCGATGGTTTTCATATGCCACTATATGTGGAAGCTCTCGAGGAATTTAACTCGCTTATTGATCTTTTGTCACGGATCACTTTAGAGCAAGGGGATGACCAATGGATCTGCAATTTCAAAGAAGAGGCTTACACTCCGAAAGGGTTTTATCAACTGCAGTTCCAATCAACCCCGACTCATCAACCTTCAGCATGGATTTGGAAATCCAAGTGTATGTCCAAACATAAGGTTTTTCTTGGCTTCTGTTGCTCGAAAGGTTGAACACTAAGAATATGATGCTTAGAAGGAATTGGCAGGTCACTCATGACAATGATTGTGTGCTATGTCATGCCAATGTACGCGAAGACTGGTGTCATTTGTTCTTTTAGTGCCAGTATAGTGCCAATATAGCTCAAGGATTTGGAATTATCTCCAGATTGTGTGGAGACTTCCGACTCCTTGGCTCGGAGTCTTGTACATGCGAAGAAAAGCTTCTCGGGACCATGTTTTACTGAGATTGTTATTCTCACCTGTTGGAATATTTGGAAGCAGCGTAACAGCTCGATCTTCAAGAACATCAAAGCATCCTTTAAGGGATGGAAGACCACTTTTGCATATGACATCTCTTTGCTAAAGCATAGAGTTAACACCTCAGTTTTTCCTAGCTTAGATACTTGGATCAGTAGCTTTGTAAATAGGTAAGTTATTTCCACTTTTAGTTTGTAAGATGTAAATAATTGTATATCCTTTTCTTCCCTACAATAAAAGGTTGTGGGGGTCTCCCCTACAATATTTCCCTTAAAAAAAGGGTAAAAGGAAATCATTTACTCCGGACATATCTTGGCTAGAACATCTTGGCGTCTAGATGGTTATGCAAGTGGTGATAGGCAAGTGTACCTGTGAGAGAGGATATTTGGCATCCTTGTTCCAGATCTTGATATTAAAAAAAATGAAAATGTTATTTGATGTTCTAGAAAATTAACAAAAATTTGTGTGAATACATTCACATGTTATCTTCACCAAATCATCACTCTATGAAAGGTAAAAATAACTCACTTACTTGCTAAATTTGTCTTTTTTCTAGATCACATATGAAAAAAAGATCGCTACCCTATTTTCAGATTTTTTTTAGACATGAAACACACTTTTTTAGAATTTTTTTTATTATTTTTAAATAAAAGGGGCTACCCCGATTTTATTGAAATCACCAAGTTCAACACAAAGTTTTCATAACTAATTTAACAGAAAAGAATTATGAGACCATTCAAGCTCAGGAGGTACAAGTGATTTTCAAGACATTGTGAAGTAAGAAATCAAATCCTAGGTTTGAAATTTATGTGTCTTGTCAAGACAAACTATTACTTGCCAGGGGCTAGGATTTACCGAAGCTAGTTAATGCCTCCTTCTTAGGGAACATTTTGTCGTAGGCGGCGGCAGATCTGTTGGGATCAGCGACGACGATAGGGTTTTATCATAGACGGCGGCGGGTCCGTTGAGATCGGCGGCGGCCAGAGTTTTTGTCAGCGATGGCGGGAGACCACATGGATGTAGACCTTGGCGATGATTTGTTGATGGCGATGAAGAACTCGATGATGATCTTGATGTAGTCGTACATGCTGACGTAGATGTTAGGCTTGATGTAGTTCCCGCAGGGCCGGATTAAACATTTTTAGAACGCATGTGCGAATGTTATCAATGGGCCTAATTTTAATATGTCTCTCATTTTTCTATTATATTTTCTATGTATATTTTATTAAATATGGGCCTTAAATTCAGTGGCGGAGGCAGGATTGCCAAAATCTGCATATTAGGGAGGGGCGGTTAGTGTTAATTTTTAAAATTGTGTACCGTTTATAGCAGTTTTAGGAGTAATTCAATGGTGTTTAGAGGGTGGGGTGGGGTGTCAGGGCCCCTGCTGGACCCCCTTATCCGTCCCTGCTAAAATTTGTCGCACTTCTCGCCCTGGGCCAAAGACGGCCCTGAGTTCCGGCTTGATGCAGATCGGTCGACGGCGGCATGCCGGAGGTTGCCTTGCCGTGGGCGTCGATGTCGTGGCGGCGCGTACTTATAGACGCTGACAGCTGATGCATGCAGCTGATCGTCCCTGGGCGTTGATGCATGCAGCCTTGCTGTGCTACGTGATCCCTTGCTGCGCCTCGGTTCTTGGCTGCTCGCATGTCGCCGGAGTTGCCGATTCCCGTGAGAGGCGCGTGGCAGGCTGGAGCCGATCGTGCGCGCGGTGATATGCGGCCATATGCGAAGCGGCGGGTGCCGAGAAGGCGGATCTTGTCCGCCGAGTTGCGCGGCCGTGCACTAGATTTCACCAGACGAGGATCATGCGATGTAGGGATTTGAAGCCTAAAGTTGGTCTAATCTAAAATTTCGAAAATTACCTAATCTAATCTAAAGAACCGATCCGATTTTTGATCCAAACCGGGTGCTATGCCCTAGAGGAGAGAAGAAATCTGCCCGGAGACTGTGTGCGATGCGAAAGTGGTGGAAGTCCTAAGATCGGCGTCGTGAGCCTAACCGCTCTGATACCATGTGAAAATTATGAATCCCTGGTAATATTGTCATATTGATCTGACCCTCGCGGGGGGGGGGGGGGGTGTTATATACAGTTACACGGGGTACCTGGAGACTTGGAGCACAAGATGTATAGAGTCCTATTCTATCTCTAATTCTGTCTATGTACGTATTCTAACATATTCCACTTCATAAGAGAATGTGTCGATAATGGTAAGGTCGACGTCGATCACATCGACACCATAGATCAACTCGCAGATAATCTCACAAAATCTCTTGTACTCAGTTTCAGGACCTTCGAGCAAGGATCGACGTCATCAACATCATCAACAATGGTAACTAATTTAGGAGGAGATTTGTTCAATAAATCAGTGTTTGTTTTATGCAGGGTTAAGGTCAAGTTTTAGTTTTCAGTCTTCTAGTTAGCTATTCTTCAGGATGTTTAACACGAGGCTTTGACGCGTCTGTGCGACCAGCTCCAGCTTTATAGCATCGGCGTTGGGCACGTCTAAAGTCGTGGGATGGCACGATTCAGTCAGGAGCGTGGCGAAAGGCAAACCAATTGTTTGCTTTGTTCTCTGAAAGTTGAACACTACACCAAAATCAACACCGTGTTTCTCTGAATCATCATATCTCTCTCGCATATGTGTTGATGTGAAGATTAGAAGGTTAGAGCTGGCAAGGGAAGCGAGAAGAATTGAAATGAATAGGCATTTATATTAATTTTTTATACCTCAACTGATCTTATTTTAAACAAGTTAGGGTATTAAACATACTATTATTTTCTATGAGGAATTTTGATTAGTTATTTGTTGGTATAATTAAACGAACAATGTTACTAAATATTTGTTGGGTATTTTTGTTTAAATTGACTTTCACTGAAACTTATTAAATTGTATTTTTGTAACAAAAGTATGATTCTAAACTATTTTTTTTAATGCATATCCATTTTTTTGCGGGGAATTAAATGCATATAATTTACATAATTAATAAATGGATAGGGTACGTGTTATACTCGTATAAAAGACGGGTTCCGGAACCTGAGGTATTTGTCGAGATGTTCTTAGATTTATATTGGATCTTGAATAAAATCTAAACGGTGTGATACGTTCCTCATCGGCCTCGTCGTGTGTAGACTCTAGAAGCATCCCCGCTCCCAAATCCCAATCCCAATCCCAACCGGGTCAGGTCACCACCATTTCGCGCTTTAATCAAACAAAGAACCCCGAGACAAAACGCAGATCAAAACTCGAACGGAAAGCCAAGCCGCACAGTCCAATTCGTAAAAGGCGTCCGTCTCCGATCGACGCCCCCTTTACGTACGTACTCCTATAAATTAATCTGCCCCCGACGCCACCACCACCCCCACCCCCACCCAGAGAGAAAAACGATCCAAGAACGCGACGAACAGCAGGCGGAGGAGACGAGACGGGGATCAGATCGACCGACTCGCCGGCCGGACGACCTCTCGATCGCTAGGTACGACGGCTCCTCCTAATTTCTAGGAGTCGATTACTTGATGATTAGGCCGGAGTTTCGGCTGTTCTGTTCTGTTCTGCGCCGCACCCACCTGCTCTTATAGATTTTAGATAGGATTCTCCGAGTTCGTCCGTTTGCTTCGATTGGTGGATACGCATACGCTGTTCTTGGCTGCTGACGTCGATCTAGGATCGATTCGTCTCGCCGGTTCAGTAGCCTGTTCCCGTCTGGTGCTCGGTGGCCAAGGATTAGCAACCATGCCTGAATTCGTGGTGGTTACCGGCGATCACGTACGGGTTAGTGAGCGGTTCCGGTAATACTGCAGACGAACTAACCGAATGCTCCGGACTTTACGACATGATGATTTTGCCTCTATCGTGTGGCCTTGCTGTCTAGGTTTCTTGTCCATCGTTGCAAGGTCGACGCTTTGCCTACACGATACAGGATTGCTCTTCCTTGCGGTTTTCGATGCTGTAGATAATTAACATCCTTTCCTGTACTCTACTCATGGGGATAGGTAGTAGGGTCATCAAGATTGCCGTAGAAACTTGTCTAAAAATCATCTCTCTGTTGCGTACTATATAGGATTTGTTTTCGTTCAGCCCGGAAGCTAGTATGGTGGCAAGGCAATTGCTTACAGATAAAAGTAGAAAATTCATCTCTACTATGTTGCTTGATAAGCATCTCAATTCACCACCGATTGAAGAGAGAATTGCACAAGGTTTTTCGATGAGCATATACACGCTTAAAGATAAGAAATTTAATGGTGACTCGGTTGCTTCATTGCTATTCTTTCTATACCTTACATCGATGAGCCAGTTTGCTGGGCTGGTCTCATACTATTTTCTCCATACAAGCTATATATGTGCAACTTTAGATCGCATCTATGGTTGTTTAAGGCGCTATTTAAATCCCTAGGGAATACGTACTGAAAGGGGGTAACCCAATCAGGAAAATAATAATGTAGAAGTCGGTGTCAAGGTTTGATCATGCACTGCCCATGAGGACTTAAGTGCCGAGGGGGCCCTCTTTCCACAAATATGGTGCTTGTTTGATGATGTTCAATGCCTCAGTGACGGGAATGGGCAACTAAATTGGTTCTAGGATGAGTGCTTATGTCATGAGAGTTATCATATATTCATATCTTGTTACTGAGCTCAGTTGATGAAATGCTACGGAGTTTTATCATCATTGTCAGATACTCAGATCAATTCTGTCTTGCAATCATGTTATGTTCCACAATTACGAAGACGAAGCATTAATTTGTGATGGCTATCTGACCTTGTGCATTATTCACATTGACGATTATATATCTTAATCATTTTTATCAATGGTTTGTTCATTCTTGATATTGATGCAAATGGGTGTTCTGTAGAATGGCGCAAAAAGAGAGCTATCAAGGGGCAGAGGAAACTGTCCACGCACCCGAGTCTCCGATATTGTGCATCAACAACTGTGGTTTCTTCGGCAACCGGATGACCGAGAACATGTGCTCAAAGTGTTACAGGGACACTGCTAAGGCCAAGACAGTGGCCACTCTGGTGGAGAAGAAAACCGTGGTTGCATCGTCGCCCAAACCATTGGTGGCAGAAACCAAAGCTGAAGAAGCGTCTGCTTCATCAGTCAAAGATGGGAAACAAGCCGTCGAGAAGAAGGAGGAGCCGCCGAAGCCGCCCAGCAACCGTTGCTTGTCATGCCGGAAGAAGGTCGGGTTGACGGGATTCAAGTGCCGCTGCGGCGACACCTTCTGCTCGACGCACCGTTACGCTGATGCGCACAAATGCACGTTCGATTACAAGCAGGCCGGGAAGGAGCAGATAGCCAAACAGAATCCCTTAGTCAAGGCTGACAAGGTCAACAAGATCTAAGCGGCGTCGTTTATTTCCTCATGGATGATGCTTGATCAGTCAAAATTACGCGTTGAGAATCGAATTGTGTCTGCCATTCTTGTGGATTTTTTGCTTTGCCAATGAACTGCCCTTCGACAAACACCTCCTCAAGCTGGTGTCTGGTGGGGAGCATACATTGGCACAAGTGAATTCTATTTAGTTGCAATGTGAATAAATGTAAATATTTTATATTCTGAAAAGTATGCAGTTTACAGATTAAATTATTATACTCGGTTAATGTAAATCATTGTAAATTTCGCCATGTGATGTGTTTAGATGATTCACCGTGGAAAAGTTTAAAGTTACATTGTGTCCATTAACAGTTTGATGCCCAGAATGCTGTCAAGACTGCGAATTTTGTTCAGGGTAATGCAGCGAAAGGGTATATGCTTCCAGTTTCAGTGCTTGTTTTTTTTTGGAATTATAGTTTCAGCGCTTGTGTGATACCAGTATTGTTCAACACTTTTTATGGCTGTATTGATCAACACTTGCAACTGGGTAATTTGTTGAGTATAATCGTAGGCAGGATACTGCTGAAAATAGCAGCAGATATTGCACCTCCACATGCCTTGGTTGCATTTGCATCATATTGAAGGGACTAGTTATTGGGACACCGCATACCTGCATCGGAAGCATTTATTTTCTCCCTTTTCTGCCGACTTGTATTGAAAGAAAGGTTTTGCATCTGGATCATGTTGTTGTGGATCCAGGAATCATGTGCCGGCAGTACTATATTGTTGCCAATCCAATCTTGTGTAGCTATTGTGCCCATGCTGTGAGATCTGGGATTCAGATTGAACTGTACTGTATTTTAGTCATCAAGCTCTGTATGTCAGGAATTCAGAGTGTTTGAATATTACGTGAAATCGTATCATTTCAACATATATATCCTGAAGCGGTGAAGTGTATATGTCTCCCAGTACTACAAAGAGTGGCACCTACTAATTACTACTCTACTAATAATTCCCCACAAAAAAATGACGCAACATATGATGAATTGTCAAGATTCTCTGAACTAATGCAACATGAAGAAGAAGTGGAGCAGAGCCAGCACGAGCAGAGCAGCGGCGGCCTGCGTCTGCTGGCGGTGGCCTGCGGACGTGGAGGAGTCGGCGGCGATCTGTATGGTGAAGTTGCAGGTGGCGGTGGATGGGTCGGTCTGCGTGGGCACGGCGAGCGCCTGGAAGTCGCATGCCTCGTCCCTCTGGTTCTGCACCTGGAAGTATGCGTTGAACGCGTAGGATGCGTTGCCGATGGCGTCCATGCCGGCGCAGGTGGATCCGTAGCCGAGCGCGGTGCAGTCGGCGAACGTGCAGGCGAAGTTGACGTTCTCGGCAAGCTTGCTGGTGTCCTTGGCGTTGGCGTTGTACACGCACCACGTCCGGGGCAGGTAGTCCACGTCCTTGGCCGGCACCAGCATGGTGTTCTGGCCCTGTCCGGTCAGGTCGATGGGGAACTTGGGCTGGCCGTCGAAGCGTAGGATGCCCCAGTGTCGCTCGAACGCGCCGGGGGCCACGCTCTTGACGTCCTCGTCCAGGAGCGAGAACAGGTAGACCTCCATGTACTGGTTGGGCCGCAGCGGCGTGCCGGTGTTGGCGGCGAGGCGCGGGAGCAGGCCGTTGTAGAAGCGCTGCGCGTAGGCGGCGGTGGCGTGCTTGTCGCCGTCGGTGGGCCATCCGACCTCGCCGATGACGACGGGCAGGTCGCCGTGGCCGACGGCCTTGAGCGCGGAGACGAGCGTGTCGAAGTTGGCGTCGAAGACGTTGGTGTAGAGGACGCCGCCGTCGGCGACGGGCGCGGCGCCGCCGTCGAAGAAGGCGAAGTTCTCCGGGAAGTCGTCGCTGAGGTAGAGGCTGAGGTAGGGGTAGATGTTGACGGTGAATGGCGCGCTGTTGTTTGCGAGGAACTGCACCATCTGCGTCATGAGGTCGGTGATGTCGGCGCGGAAGCGGCCGGCGGAGGGCACCGGGTTGGCGGCGGGCGAGTTGTAGACGTCGGCGTTGAGCGGGACGGTGGCCTTGACGTCGCTGAGGCCGGCGTCATTGAGCGCGTTCTGGATGTTCTGCAGCGCCGGGAAGGTGACCTTGTCGAAGGTGCCGTTGTAGGAGGCCAGGAACGGCTCGTTGCCCACGGCGACGTACCTGCGCGCCGCGCATTGCCATCGGCCGGTGAGCAGAGGAGCAGAGGAGGAGGAGGAGGAGGAGGCAGAAAGGAAGGGGATTTACTTGATGTGTACTCCGCCGTCGAAGTGGTATCTTGAGACGTTGTGCCTGACCCAGTCCCGCGCGTTGTCGTAGTCGTTCATGAGGTCGAGGAGGACGTTGGGGATGGCGACCATGACCTCGATGTCGGTGCCCGCGAGCGCGTTGAGGGTGCCGCTGTCGGCGTCGAAGAGCTTGACCTTCTTGACGCCGTTGTCCCTGAGCATCTGCACGACGATCTTGGGCGAGAGCGCGTGCGTGGCCTGCGTGCCCCAGTTCACCCCCAGCGCCTCCGCCGCCGGGGCCGTCGCCGCAAGCAGCACGCACAGCCAGGCGGCGAGGTTCGGCGGCGCCATTGGGCTTCTCCTCTCCGGCGCCGTTGGGAATCGTGGGACAGGAATCCGACCAGGACAAAGCCCCGGGATTTGACGGTCCGGGTGGGAGGCGCGGATCGTGATTCGGTCAATCTGGACAGGAAAGCGCTGTGCCGCTGTGTACTGTACAGGAGATATGTGAATCGGGCCAGCCCGGTGGGTTGGAGACTTGGAGAAGCTCCAAGAAACGGCAATGGAGGTGGGCGAAACACGGTTTCTTCTCGGCCTGGGCTTTCCTATCCGGTATATGATCCTCGTGAAAACAACAGGGGGGGAAGGTGATCGAGATTCACGCGTCAAGGCCGGAAATTCCAAGAACCAAATCGGGAAGGAAAGAGACAGAGAAGCAAGGCGGTGCCGGAAAGAAAGAAACAGAGGGAGGGAAGGGGGATCGGGGACGGACAGGGATGGCAAAAAGCGTGGAGGCTTTTGGAACGAACAAGAGAATGAAATCGAGCGAGAGCTTTCTCGAGGTAGGGGAGAACGGGGATACGCCGAGTGAACGGCGCGGCGGCGCGGGGACCGAGATGGGTCTGAGATCAAAACTGAGGCAGCATTGAACGCGGTTCGGGATGGGAGAAGAAGGAAAGGATTTATGAGCGCGAGCAGAGGAGGACGACGACGCGGGGGATGGATGGGATTTGCAACGGAACGGATGGGATCGTGGTGGACTGGAGTGGCAAGAAGGAAGTGGAGGGAGTGGTGAGTGGTAGTGGTGGAGGAGGGCGTTTCAGTCATTGCGCGCGCGGGAGTCTCGGATGGAGGTGGAGCGACGTGGCGCATAAGACGCGCTTTGACTAGTGGGATCCCATTCCCATGTGGGGAGCATGTCTATATTTGGCGCGGGGCACCGAGGGCGCGACGCCCACAAAATCAGAGTTTTTTTTTTTAATTTGGAATAAAGTTTATTTCAAACCCTAAACTCGTAGAGGTCCGACGAAATGAACCCTGAAGTCGAAATCCCTGTCGTTTGGACCCTGAACTATTAAATCCCGGTCTAAATTGAACCCTAGACCTGTTTGCCGTACTGGGAAATGAGGATCCCGGTTGGGATTACAAGTTTGTGCGCAATGGGACCCACATGTCATATTCATCTTCTTCCTTAATCCCTCCATAAATCTGAATCGATTTCAGTCTCCATCTAATTCTGTGTTTTCATCGTCCTCCTCAATCCCTCAATAAATTTGAATCAATTTAGCCATCTAATTCAGTGTTTAACAATCAGATTGATCATAGTAGGCACTGGTAATTAATTATTGATCCAGTAAGGTAGTTCAGTGGTCTATATGCAGCTACCGAATGTGGTAATTATCAACGTAGTGCTAATCCCTTCCCAGCGTGACTCTTTGAATGGATCACACATGCTACCTTCAGCGTCCACCGGAGCCACGGAAGGAAGCAGCCGCGGCATCGATGAGAGCGCACTGCGCTGGGAGGACACGGTCTTTCTAGGCTAGCGGGAGGCGAGCGAACACGCCAGGCGTGGGCGAGCTTGATGCCCAGGATGCACGCCCTCCCGTATGACTCCTCCTGCCCAGCGTGAGCCAGCAACGGCGTGTGGGACGTGCGTCACACTGCCGGTCGCTCAGGTTCAAGATCGTGAGCCAGCAAGTGGTTGCGCCGCTGACGGACCTGGACTTACTGACGGAGGAGGCGCGGGCTCAGGTCCATCCTGCCAATAAGAGGGGCCCCCAACGGTGCACGCCTGCAACGAGGAGCCGTCCATCGTCGCCGGGTCCCTCGCCTGCTCCTTCAGGTACCCCTCCCCATGCCACGACCGTGTTCCCCTGCGTTTTTTAGATCGGGAGAAATAGATGGAGATAGAAGATGAATATGACATGTGGGGCTGCTAGTCAGAGAGACAATGGATGTTCCCGACCGGGATCTTCATTTCCTAGTGCGGCAAACATGTCTAAGGTTCAATTTAGACCGGGATTCAATAGTTTAGGGTCCAAACGACAGGGATTTCGACTTCAGGGTTCATTTCCCCGCACCTCTACGAGTTCAGGGTTTGAAATTGACTTTTTCCTTTAATTTAACACGACACTTTATTGATCACATGACATCAATACACAGAGTCTTTCGAATTAAAACCGGAGCAGAATTTGAAATAAAGCCTAGTCCAGATAAATCACAAGAGCGAGTCAGAATATGAGCCGCCTCGTTGCCGAGAAACGGTATTTCCCCTAATTTTATTAGTATAAGCTTCGATTGCGTTTTTTTAAACATAAAGAAAGTATTTTGCAGTACTTGCATAACAGGAAAACAAATATCCTACATGTTGGCAATAACTTATCACACACAAAAGCTTAAATTTCAATTTCATAAACCTTATCTCCCGAGCCGTGAAAAGGGACATACGTACTTGCGATTTTATTGTTTTACGGTAGGCCACAATATAAGGAACGTAAATGTACGGCACAACATTAGGTAAGCTTAGAATTTCACTTTCATGATTTTCTAAAACTTCTAAACAAAAATACAGTAGTTCTAGAATTTATTGGATAAAGAGATTGCCGCAAGTGTGACTCGGGAGATGAATAGTTTTCGGTTAACTTTCGTCTAGTCTCTCTTTCTTGTACTGCTGCTGAAATTAGGGTTTTGCAGTCGTACTGTATTTCGCATGTCGGTTGTATTGTTTTGCATGAAGCTTTAATTTCCTATGAGGAATGACAAAATAGTTATATAGTACCATGAAATGGCCGGCGTCTTGCCGGAAGTCACACGGTTACCCAGTAGCACTCACGCCCGATCCGTACCAGTAGCACCCTGGTCTAGGAACAATAATGCTACATCTACGGACGGATGAGGCTACGGAATAGCGTACGCGCTGACGAGTCTCCGGACGTGGAGCATACGTGGAACAGAAACTTCCTTTCCACGAAAATTAAGGGGGGAAAATCTCGCACAAGATCCCCCAATCCTTCCACAGGAGCCTAACGTTCTCGTCGGCAATGGTATTGCAAGCTCTTTGCTTCAGTCGGCGCCACGACGAGTTGTTGTACGTACACGGCGGCGCGGTGATCTCTTCTCTGCAGTCAAGGCGGCGAACTCTCGTTGACAGCGGTGCGGCCGTGAGCTGCTGGACAAAGGCGGCGGTGCGTTGGCTCTTTGTCAAGGCGGCGGGCGCGACCAGATTTTGCCATCAACGCGATGAAAAGGAAGCGATGTGCCATTAAAAAGTCGAGGTCAGACTGCCGTTTTGTATCGTAATCAACATGACTGGATGCGCGCCCCGGATCATAGCAAAGGACAAGAGGCCATGGGATCGTCGTCGTCCTGGACGCACCAGCTGCATCCACAGATTGATATCAGTAGTGAGCTGCTGGAAGAGCACGGCGTCCGTGTCAGGCAGCTACAGTGGTGGCGGCGCGGCCGGCCTGACGCTGACGCTGACGCAGATGGCGTGGTTTACTGAGAGTCTGAGACGAGTAAGCTGGCCGGCAGGTGAAATTTCACAAAAATAACCCTTTGGACAAAGTTCAGCAAAAAATAACCTCTTTTCAAAACTATTTTGAAATCTAACCCTTTTTGGTAGCGCCCAACGATGCGGCGCTACCCTCTGTGTGGTAACGCCACAGCCTCCGTCGCTACCCTCGTGCCAGCGTGGCAACAAGCCCTTCGGCGCTACCCTTCGGAGGGTAGCGCCATGCCCCTCGGAGGGTAGCGCCATGCCCCTCGGCGCTACCCTTAAGAGGGTAGCTCCAAGCCCCATGACGCTACCCTCCGAGCACGTCGAAAACGGCTAAGTCTGGGAGGGTAGCGCCATGGGGCTTGGAGCTACCCTCTTAAGGGTAGCGCCGAGGGGCATGGCGCTACCCTCCCAGACTTAACCGTTTCCACACGGGGCCCACGTTGCCACGCTGGCAGAGGGTAGCGACGGAGGCTGTGGCGCTACCACACAGAGGGTAGCGTCGGACGCTACCAAAAAGGGTTAGATTTCAAAATAGTTTTGAAAATGGGTTACTTTTTGCTAAACTTTGCCCAAAGGGTTATTTTTGTGAAATTTCACGGCCGGCAGAGACGCCCGGCAGCGTTCTCTATGCTGTAGACCGGGGCGGGCTGCTCGATGACGGCGTGGACGAGCGTGAGTTTTGCGTGAGAGTATTTGTCTATGCTCCGTCCGCACAGCACATATGTACACGTTGGCTTTTCACGTCCGTCCGTAAAAGTTTTCCGTAAACATATTTCCGTAGGTGTAGCATTACTGGTCTAGGAATTCGTCCGTTGCATAGTGCGTCCTCACGGTTACCCAAAACGCCCCTGACTGATTCAAATTAGCAGGACCCAGGTCGCGGAAGCGGACAGGAAAGTCTTGGTGCACATGTCGGCACCGGCACCGGCACGCACCGCCGCGTCGTCTTGCTACGCTCCTCCGCCAACGAGCGACAGCCATATCTCACCAACCAACCAACCCCAAGCGTCAGGTAAAAACGCTGTGCTCCTACTCTGTGGTGCCGGCGGCGAGGCATAGGCTCGCACGTGGCAACAAGAGCATCTCCACCGGTGTGGGGTATGGTCGGACCAATTTTTGTACTAACTAGCAACATATACAAATTAACTGAAATTCGACCTTTTTTAAAAGGAAAGAAATTTGCTAAACTAAACCCTAGCCGTCGGGAGATCAGATATGCAGATGGTGATGTCGTAGGGTTCCGGGTGCTGCGACGACCTTGCCTCCTCCTGCTCCAGGACACCGACGGTGAGCCCTGTCTTCACCTTCATTGAGGTCGCCGCCTTAGTCCCCCATCGTTTCACCTTGACCTGCTCCTTTGACGCGGGCATCGCCAAGTACAAGCCGTGGCAGTCCTTCGGGTCGAATGGGTGGCGCAAAGGCGATCGTCTGCGGAACGGAGGAGCGCCACGGTGAAGCCCCCCGTCACCCAAAGGGTCCCGGAGAGGCAATGTGATGAGCCAATCTGAGGGGAGTTTGTCGTCCTGCTGCGGTTAGTACTCCACCCCGACGGCCTCTTTCTTCACGACGACAACGTTGCACTGCTGGCTTCGGGCTCCTCCTTAACGGCATGCAGCGGAACAGCGTTTCGTCTTGTGTCTTCGCATGGTGGCTAGGGAGGGGCAACGACATCGGTGGCACCTATCGTGCCCAAGCGAGCACGTCATCTAGTGTGTGGCCACGACACCAATTCGTCTTCCAATTGGTGCCATCCCAATGCTCGAGGGTGTTATCCATCCCCGCCGAAACCACTTGAACGAGGCGTCATAGCTGTGGGCGTTGTTGTTAGGGTGGTGCCGCTACGACAATGTCAGGACATCCCGCGAGTGCAAAGATGTGGAGGCTGAGCTCCCTACCGCCGGGCAACGGTGGCACGATGCGCCCCACCAGGCTCAACCGTCAATGCTTCGAGAGTCGGTAGTCCAACGGCATGAACAGATGGTACTGCTCCAACAGCCAGGCCTCGTCGAGCACGAGGCCTGACCCCATTAAGCGTTGATGCTCGTTTTGGAAAGAAGCCGGAGATCAAGCCGGGGTGGCGAGGATCATCCTACTACGATTTGAAGGGAAATACGTGTTGGTCGTCCTGTCCTGCTATGACAGACCAGCTGGTCTTTTATGAACTTAACTAACGCTACCACACCACACCAGAAAGCAGTAGGCGTGGGTACCGAACAGCTGAAAACAAGTCTGGTGCCGAATGTGGTACTACACCAGCTTCAACCGAAAGCAATATATGATGCGAAATGAAGCTGCCGCCTGCCGTGCCGTGTATACGGTTTCAGCCTCGTTGGTCGCCTTTTTCTATATCCTGCTGCTGCTGCCGTGTTGGACGTTTCACAGGACAGAAAACAGGTTGAGGATCATGCTGTGACGACTGTGCCGTCAGAAATAGGCATTCCTTATTTCTCCACGAAATCAACAAGCGACGTCTATATTGTTCAGAGAGTGTGCTACGATTATTATTAGAAAATAAAAAAGAGCCTTTCGTCATTGCTCTCTCAGCGGAAGCAAATACTGAAGTTGTGAACTGTATACCGTACTCTAAAAAAATACTGTAAGCTTTTCGTGCTAGACGGAAAAAAGTGCACCAGCCGGGAATCGAACCCGGGTCTGTACCGTGGCAGGGTACTATTCTACCACTAGACCACTGGTGCTTCACGCAATTTCTTGATCAGATTACGTTCTAATAGGCTCCTGGTCTTCGTGTGCCCGCCCGCCCGCCTCTCCCGATCCTCTCCGCTGCGCCAATCGCCGGTATGTCCTTCTCGCGTGATCCGCATGGGTTCTCCGTCTTGCTCCTCTCGGTTGCCTTTTCAGCTGGACTACATTCCCCTTCTTGGAGGCATAGTTCTAGAATCTAGACAAATCAAATGCATGATCTAGGTAGGAAGAGTCCATGTATGATGTTTCATGTACTGGATTTAGGTAGGAAGTACATTCTGCTATGACTGTTTGGTGAAAATCCTCATACATCCCGCCCAAAATAATAATCCTCATACTTACATAGGTTACTCCTTTTGCTGTGATGGCTAGTACCGTCTTATTAGGATTCACCTGTATCATAAGACATCATTTATTTTCCAAAGTCACAATGCATCTTTTCAAATGTCAGATCAAATAGGACGCCCCACCCCTTTTTTGTTTCGTAGTCTCCTTTTTCACCCCGCCACTACCGCCCTCACATTGGTCCGATCTCGAGTCCTCAAGTCTACGAGGGTCATCGCCTCCAGCTAGTCATGTACTCATGTCTATAACTCTCACCATCGATTCAAACCTGCTTTAAATGGGGAAGTTCACATCTCTAACTCTCACGTACGCCCTGTAAAACTCTAGCGAGGTACCACCCATTGGAAGTACATATATGGTGTATCATGGCTTTGTGATTTCACTCGGAACACTAGACATCAATTTACATGTTCAGGAACTTCAAAAATATCTACAGAAATAGAGTGCATAGAAACAGCGTATACACAAATGCTCTACAAAAAATCTAGTCGTATATTTAAAGCACAATTCAAAGAAACAAACATGACAAATTAGTGTTAGTGCTAGTAGAAGGCCAAACTCATAGCCCAATTCAGAGCACTACTTATGACACAAACATTTTACCTTTGATCATCACGAGTTGACATTTTCTTCGGATTATTTTTTATATGTATACAAGTTCTGAAGGTCCGGTGTATCGAGTGCACCACAAGGCACGATGCATCAAATAACCTGTCCTTCATCATCTTTTTGTTTTTACCCAACTCAAAACTGTTACATTCTTGACAATGTCTCATCCCATAGCATCTCGATCTCCATTGTTACTTTTTTAGGTCGAAATAATTCATACATGCTCAATTCATAAACGACCAAAAGTCACACACCAAATCACCGTTCAAAGTCAAACACGTCTTGTTTTTCGAGTAGAAGGAAGCACCATCATCTAGTTTTTTTTCAAAGTAATGACCCAAAAGTTCGCCAAAAGAGAAAATGATTTTTTTTTAAAAATAAAGAGAAAATAAACTTGAATGACCCCGTAAATTTTCGGCAAATGCAAAACATTCATATTTGGAGCATGAGGTAGTAGGGTTGGGCGACAGAGGTGCCCATCGCCCGGCGAAACCCTCAAAACCCCCATCTCGCCCGCCCCCAAGTTCCCGCCACTCTCCTCCATTCCCCTCCCCTTCTCTCCCAAATCCAATCCCCAAATCCGCCGCCCTCCTCCCTCTCCCCCTCTCGCGGCGGCGAGCCCAAGATGCTGTGGGTGGACAAGCACCGGCCGAAGACCCTAGACAAGGTCATCGTCCATGAGCAGGTCGCGCAGAACCTCAAGAAGCTCGTAAGCGTCCGCCGCCCCCAGACCAGTCTTCTAGGGTTTAGCCCGTCCGCCTCCTCGTGCTGATCTATTTTTTCTCCAGGTGGCGGAGCAGGACTGCCCGCACCTGCTCTTCTATGGCCCGCCGGGGTCCGGCAAGAAAACCCTAATAATGGCGCTCATCAAGCAGATGTTCGGCGCTGGCGCGGAGAAGGTAGTAGTCAGTGCTCCCCTGTTCTTCGTTGACTTTTCTTTGGAGATCTCAGATTTATTGTTGTTTTGGCCATGGAGGGGTGGATTTTGCTACTGACATTGTTGTGTGTCTTGATGCTGCGTTGCAGGTGAAGATGGAGAACAAGACCTGGAAGATTGATGTGAGTCATAGCCTCTCTTTCTCACCAGCTCAGCCCACCTCCGTGCTTCCTTATTGTGCTTGCTTTTGCAAATTGCAACATGTCATTGTCTTGCTGAAGAATTATCATAGAGTAGTATGCGAAAGAAGTGTGTGCATCTGTGAGTACATGTTTCCATGTATTTAAGGAACCTTTCCTATTTCATTTCCTGGTCTCAGTTAACACGGTAACAATGCACTGTCCTAGGAAAATATATTTGTCCTTTTCAAACCATGTAGGAGAAGGACGATATTCCACTTTTGATATTTTTTGTGGGCATGTGGCAGAAGATCTGCTTAAGTTGATAGCTGGGTGTTATGTGATTGTGCAAGTGGTCAATTTGGATTATCTGTAAAAATGTTTGTGAGTCTCAGATGCTAATTCCTTTCTACAGACTGGGACGAGGACATTTGATCTGGAGCTGGTGATGTTGTCCAGCTCCCACCATGTGGAAATGAACCCCAGCGATGCAGGATTTCAGGACAGGTATGTTGTTCAGGAGGTCATTAAAGAGATGGCGAAGAGTAGGCCAATTGACGCCAAAGGCAAGAGATCATTTAAAGGTTGGTACTTTTGCTTTCTTTTACACTGTGTCTCTGATTATGTTATTACACTCCAGTAGGTTCTTCCTTGTCTACATAGAGAATGCTGCTATCCTTTCTTCCCTGACATTATTGTTAACAAATCATGATATGAAGACTCGTCTCTATATAGTTGTCTCAAACAGTGCTTGTATATTTGCTAAACAGAGGATGGATTTTCCATCACAGCCGTACCAATAAGAGCAACTACCTTGCTTGATTTTACAACACATCTTCTTTGAACATAAACTTAACATCCTATTTGTAAACTTGCAGTGCTTGTCCTAAATGAAGTTGATAAGCTCTCACGTGAAGCACAGCATTCTCTCCGTAGGACAATGGAGAAGTACAGTGGATCATGTAGACTGATATTATGCTGTAATAGCTCCTCAAAGGTAACAGAAGCAGTAAGATCCCGTTGCCTGAATGTGCGAGTGAATGCACCTAGTGAAGATCAGGTTAGTGATGGATCTTTTTATGTTTGATGTCTCATTTTGTAGTGCCACTAGTTGTAGGCATCATTGGCTTGACTTTGTGGGTGGTGCTATAATGTTTAGTAAGATGTTAAGAATCTGCATGTTTTTTGTTTGTTTGGTAATTAGTTCAGTGATTGAAAACTGAACTTTTCTTCTTCCAAGTGTCATGAATTGCATCTTAAAGTTGGGACTTTCACCAGTTTTTTATAACTGCTCTGTATGAGGTCTGATTCTATGCTTTTATCAGTTTGTTGGAACCATGTTCACATGTCAGTGAAATTTTAGCTATGCTCCAATCCTCAGTATCCTATGCCTAATCAAAGAACTTGTGCATCCTACACCCCTAAAAGTGACTCATTTGCAGATTATACAAGTTCTGGAATTCATTGGGAAGAAAGAAAACCTGCAACTTCCATTTGGATTTGCTGCTCGGATAGCAGCTCAGTCTAACCGCAACTTGAGGCGAGCAATATTGTTTTTTGAGACATGCAAAGTCCAGCAGTAAGCCCGACTGCTACCTTTACTTGTTACAGCCATTTTATTAATACTGGTTGCACCGCGTTCCTGTTTTTAGATGTATTTTGCATCTCACTTTTTACACCCTTCAGTATGTACATTTGTTTGTTTTTTTTGGGAAAATTTATTCTTCCTCTGGATTTCAGATATCCGTTTTCACCGAATCAAGTGGCGCCTCCTCTTGACTGGGAGCAGTATATCTCTGAAATAGCAACTGACATCTTGAGTGAGCAAAGCCCTAAAAGGTTTGTCATGTTTCTTTCCAACTTCTGTTGAGCTGGAGTCCCTCATGTCAATCTTTTTTCCTTCTTTTTCCTGTAGGCCTGATTTCATGCTTAATATTCAATTAGGAAGCTTGAAAGAAACTATTTCCTTACATCCTTGCTACAAATGCAGCATGCACCAATGGTTTGAATGTTGGGGTTGCAAGTTTTAACATTTGACTGACAAAATGTAATGAATGTTTGACTATATCTTGTTGCAGTACTTAAGTCTCCGAATAATAACTATACCTTGTGAGAATTTTGCTATATTCTATCTGGCATTGCACCTTATTTTAATCTCTGGGAGTGGCAATGCATATACTAAGAATCTTATATCTCTTCCCTGTGGCACACCATATGGAAATTACATATGCTATTTTAGATGGTTCTCCATCCTATGAGCACACATTTACACTTCATCACATCTTTTGATTTTTCAAAGCATTACATAATGTAAACCAATATTTCAGGCTATATTCTGTACGCCAGAAATTTTACGAGTTACTCGTCAATTGTATCCCACCTGAGAGCATCTTGAAGGTGATAAAACGCTTCTTGCACTGCTTTTAACTTAATATTTTCTATGCTATTTAGAGCCAGTGCAAGTTGAACTTGTTTTTTTACTACTGCAGAAGTTGTTAACTGAGTTAATGAAGAAGTTAGACTCTGATCTGAAACATGAAGTTTGTCACTGGGCTGCGCACTATGTAAGTAATCATTATGCTAACTTTTTTTTTCCATTTGACACTGGCAGTTTAGTTCCACATGGTGTCCTTTGTTAAGTAGGCTCACAATATATTTGAATGTTCCGTACCATCAGATTTCAGCTGGCATTAGTTCCACGCCCTTAATTTACCTTTTCTTCCTCATTTGCACTTCCATTCTCTGCTTGTTAATATCTGATTTCATGTCTTTTGTGTAGGAACACAAGATGCGTCTTGGTTCCAAGGCCATTTTTCATCTGGAAGGTACACCTCATACCCTTAAGTGTGTGCTAGACAATTTGATTTAGTACTCTAGTTATCGTTTGCATTACTGGACCTAGCTATACTTTGTTTCCTTTCTCATATAGGACCTCTTTGGTTCACAAGAGTCTAAAAGTTCATGAATAGGGAAATCCATGGGAGTAGGATGTAGTGTCCTCTTACCACAGGATATATTTCCAAGAGATAGGTGTCGATGTAAATTATCCTTTAAAATAGAGCTTTCTGTGGAACACAATACTAAAAAACAGACAAACAACACATGAAACATTCACAGGGTTTATAATTCATAAGAAAATCCTTTGAATCAAAGAGGCCCCGTTAATCTGGCCATGAACCTCAAGTTTTTCCTACATTGCATTTCTCTTTTTGGGTGGGGTTTATTTATATATCCTGATGATGAGACCTGACTTGTGTTTCTGTCTGCAGCTTTTGTGGCCAAGTTCATGAGCATTTACAAAGAGTTCCTGGTCGCCACATTTGGTTGATTAAACCCAAATTATATGGGCTTGCTCCTTTCTGGCGGCACTAGGATGTTTACAGTTCCCTATCATTTGTATGTACTTCGGTCTAGCTTGTATCAAACTCAGTGAAGCCAGTCTTCTCTTGAATTTGAACTTTTGATATTATCAATCAGAGACGCCCTTGCGTGTGTTTTGCCCATCTACTCGAGTAGTAACTAAACTTGACTCGAGTAGTAACTAAACTTGACAGGTCACACGCATGACATTGAACCTAAAGCTTATCATATGACGCTGAGGGATCACCAAGTTTCAGAGAAATATATTTTCATATGTGGTTTGTATGAAAAAGACAAATCTATCAAGTAAAATGAGTTTTTTCTACCTTTTTTAGATCCATGATTTTCTGATTTTTGTATACTCTTCAATACAATGTATAATTGAGCGAAACTTGCAAATATGTAGATAAGATGTGTATGTATCCATGATATTTTTGTAAGATTTTTTGAAATACCATTTTTCGATTTTTTTTAGTGGCAGATGTACCTGTTAAAATTTCGATCTGGAAATACTGGTGTCTTTGTTTTTTGTACACTTCTACAGAAAACAATTTCTTTAAACCATATGAACGGACACAAATTTGCTGAAAATAAGGTTACCATGAGTATTCTGTAAACAGAACAGAAATAAATATAATGCCATACTTCTATTTTCCCCAAAAAACCTTTGCATCACAGATAATGTTACCTGAGTATACACATTCTCATAAAAAAAGAGTATACACATTCTCAACGATCTGCATATTTGTCCGCTTAATAGTTATGATATAGGGGTTCTCCAAAAAAAAAGTATGATATGGGGAAGTGCAAGAAAAAAAATCCTATTTTGGAGGGACTGAGATAATGTTCAGCTGTTCATTGTCTCTTGTGTCTTCGGAAGGCTAATTAACAAAGCTTGTAAACGATTGTAACTGGAGGCAAATTATGCAACCAACACTTATGAACAAGGCAGCGCAACAAAAGCTGATGATATTATTCGGAGTTGTCAAAATTGAAATGTCTGTCCAAATTTATACAAACACTGGTCAGTGCTCGCGCTAGCGGCTGTCAGACCCTCGGTCTCACCCTGCGCCCGCTAGTGTCGCCACCGTCTGAGATCTGCCCCCACACACTCTGGCTCTTCCCTCCGCTGCTGCATTCCTCCTCGCATCCGGCCACCGTCCTCAGTATCTCTGATTGCAGCGATGGGCAGTTGTCCTTTAGGTAACTGAATCCTTCTGTTCGGATTACAGCTGCAGATACATAAGGGCATCTGGAATGTTATACAATTCAGGACACTTATTTGGGCACCACCAAAAAACAAACAGTATATGTACATGTCGCATGCAAGCAAAGTAGTGACGTCTCTTATGCCACTATTAAGACAAAAATACAAGCTTGAAATAAATGAAATTTACAGACTGGCTTGCGACATGACCAAACATGGATGAGATGGAAGGTTCAAAACGCCGCAGAATTGCAGCCATAACTTTGGCCTCACTGGCACTATGCTCTCATCATTAAGATGCGCGTATCAGTATTACTAAAGTGGTGGTGTGGTACAGCTTTTGTTACAGCTACTGCAATAAACAAAGACATCATATATCCCATTATTCCATTCAGTGAGTTCTATATTCTTATTTAATCGAATGTTAGTGAGCTGTTTCATAGACCACATTTTGAACTCTATTCTCTAAGCAAGATGGAAACTACATATATGAATACAGTAACAGATGTTAGGTATCTACATACATAAACATACAACTGCGTTCTTTTCTTTGTAAAGTCTTATTACCTGAAAGGTTCTCAGCAGCAAATTTTAGGCAAACAGATTTAAGTTCCATAGCATGATGCTGATCAGCGAGAGCTAGAGTAGTTGCCACAGAGTTTACAGAAATCTGCTTGCACAAGTAAGATTCGCATAGCACTCTTAGCCTTGGCAGCTCATATTTGTCTGCTGCAGCCAACAACTTCCCAGCCAAAGTATCAAAGACAGAAGAACAATCTGAGCTTGATGCGGACAATTCGTCATCACCAACAAGACTGTCCCTGTATATAAAATGAAGCACGGCCTACAAAAACAAGAGTATTTTGCATATCATATCTATAAGTTTCTGACTCTGTTGAACTGTGAAATCCAAAGGAGCAGAGTAGAAACAAACCTTAAATACTTTTGGCTCCATGTCATCGATGACGATCTCTTTGATTTCGTTACTTGTGTCAGACTCATTCGTTTCAGACTCATTCTTCTCTTCATCTGATTCAGGATCAGAAAATTCAGATCTAAAAAAAGAAGATCGGGCAGCCAACACCAACTTATGAGCATGAAACTTCTCGCCTGCTACACTAAATATAACATCTGCACCCTCCTGACTGTCCAAAAGCGTCCCAAAATGGTAGCCTATGTCGGAACTCGGAACCTCTACTGCATGTGGCCTAGAGTAATCCATAGTCGATGTCACAACACCCACAGTGCAATTTATCTTCAAGCAATCATCTTTAAGAAAGTCCGATGTCTCAAGAGCAGTACGCCGGAAAAATCTTTTATAACCCCTGAAAAATAGAAACCAGGACAAAAACCAATTTCAGGAAAATGACCTTGAAACTTTTTACTACTAGCAGCCATTGACACAAAAGTCAAAATCAATTAACAAGTACTGCCTCTGTCCCCAAATATAAGACGTTTTGGTGGGCTAACACAACCCACCAAAGTGGACAGAGGTAGTAACAAATAGCATGACCTTCCCTGTTCGCACAATCTATTCGAGTCAGTTACCAGGTGTGCAAGAACTTGCCTATCTCCCACTCGATTGTTCTCTACCCGCTCCCACCTGAACCGAAAGCTATGGAAGTTCTCTGATTGGTCTAAATCATAGTACAACAGGCTGAATCAATTATTAGACTAAACCTAAATTTTATAGTGTACTAAACTACTAATTTGATAAACTACAGAATGTTGGAACAGAGACCAATGCATTCTCTCTTAATCTAGTGGATATGCCTAGTTAATTAAGTTCACAAAACAAACAGAGAACACAGCTGAATATTCTTCTAAAGGGTTGTGCTGAGGATAATAATCATGACAAATGGGAATCCAAACTAAACATTCCTCCTAGATAACGTTTTTGGCATCTGAACATGATTAATCTGGGTATGCGGCCCATAGGTTGACAAACTAGTAGTTAAACACACAAATTCGTACAACATCAATTATCGACAACAATGGAACCAAGTCTTAATCGGTGCAGCAGTACCAACGAGACACAGGCCCGCCCACGGCAGCAGCTTAATCACAACTAACTTAAGCGTGTAGGAGGAGAGGAGGGGAGGATTACCACATGGATCCGCGGTACTTGAGCGTGTAGGGCCCGGACTCGAGGGAGCGGTCGAAGTGGGAGTGCACCTTGTGCTTGCCCCTGCCGCTCTGGTCCTGCAGCGTGAGCTCGAAGAGCGCGCGCACGTCGGTGCCCTCGGAGGCGAGCGCGATGAAGACGGAGACGTATGCGGAGTTGTCCTCGGGGTTCTTGCCGTCCGGGTAGAAGTAGATCGCCCACTGGTAGCCGCCCACGGCGAAGGTCTCGCTGGCGATGTGCTTGCCCACGCCCATGCCCTTGGCGAGCGAGTAGCCCTGGATCACGAACCGGTGGGAGCCGTTCACCGTCTCCGTCACCGACCGCGAGCTCGTCGGCGAGGAGGAGGCCGCGGCGGCGGCCGCGTCCCGGGTCGCCCCCGCGGGCCCGCGCTCGGCCAGCAGCACCGCCCCGTCGTCGCCCCCGCCGCCGGCGTCGTTCTCGTCCATGCGGGCGCGGCTGGGGCTCGGATCGGAGGAGGGGGCTGAGCTCGGCGGGAGGGGGATTGGGGATTTTGTCGCGGCTGTGTGGGTTGATAGGTTGGGGGTCCGCGGTGGAAATGAAGCAGAGGGAGGCGCCGGGAAGGTGCAGCGGTAAACAAACTGGTTTTGATTGGCTTTTGCAGTTTTGCTCCTGCGATCTGCTTCATCATTGGCGCCTTTTTCTTTCTTTTTAATTCTTTCTTTCGGTTTCTCCTACTATGTGTTCTTGATTCTTGAAGAGCCAGGTCCAGGATCAGATTCACTGATGAATGATGATGGTACCATTTCCTACCTCATAAGAACCATATGCCTCCAGCTTCTGCTCCCGTGCTCCTCCCCTGTCAAAAATTCGGACTCGAACAGCAATCTAGGTTTTATGAGTCCAACGAAAAAACAACAACGGGTAGACGAACTTTTCCCTTTAATAAGTGTTTTAGGTAGGGATGAAGCACTGAAACAAACCTCAGCAAAACTATAAAGTACGCATTCTTGTACGCGTGATGAAAACATATACTTCTGTCATGTAAAACTAAAACACAGGTCAAGCACGGCATAAAACGCATCTTACCACTTGACAAGTATAGTAATCATTGCGCATCAGCAAAACCTGTACCACACTCAGTACATATTTACTGTGCGGTATACAACCAGGACAATGATTTCAACCCGATGGCTACAGCTCAAGTCAGATGTGGTGTGGGCGAGGCCCTCTGCCCTGACCGTATGGAGCAGATCAACGGTGACTAGCTGTCCCCTCCCTGCGCAGATCAAATTTTGCTTACAGTCTGCAGGAGGGGTAAATTCATACTACTACTATTTCACCTCCATGTGATTTGAATGAGCAACGCATCTTTACAGCAATATCGCTATCACGGCTAGAATTTGGATTACAAAATCGTCTTGCGTCATGTCCTATAGCTCTACCGGTGAAGCATCCGCGTGCCTCAGAACGTACTCACAAGCCCTACGCCTAGCTCCTCTGCGAGTTCGTCCCACAGAGGGATGAGGATAAGCACAACGAGAAACACCGAGACTATCAGGGCGGACCTCCTCCACGTGCCGACGTCGCTCACGTCATCGAGGCATGGCTTTTCAGGTGTTCGCTGGTACACAAATCAAAAGGTACACATAAGTTTGTGCACAACACATGGATACTATACTAGTGTGTCTCTTAAAAAAGGAGTGAATTCTTCTGTTTACCTGACATAGCAGCACATAGAGGCCCCAAGGTAGAGATAAGGGCCCTCCGAGCTAGAAGAAAATAAATAGGAAGAACATTACAAGTTAAACAATGTACTCGTGTGAAACTTGGGTCAAAACCGACGGCAAACTAGTGATCGGTTGGTTTTCCATATGTTTGGGACTCATGAAAATCTTAAATTTTCATTTATTACAAGTACAACAACAATGAAATCAGCCCCAGGCATGTATTGAATTCCTATGAGCTAAGAAAGATTAAGCAAGACTAAGGTGACAATTGCTTTCTCGAAAAGATTTCATGTACAACCAACATCTACTGTTCGAAGTATTAACAGGATAGAAGATAATCAGCATAGGTTTTTTCTCAATTATCTCTCACCTTAATAGAAATGGAAAAAGGGCTAACTCCTGGAGTTATTTTTTCTACATATGCTTGTCCTAAATCTAGCTTTTCCGGAAGCTGCCTACTAGGGAGTGTACTGTTTGTTCCTATCAAGTCCAGCATTTACATTATTACTAACTATATACAAAATGTTAGAATCAAAAGTGTGCTGATATAAGATTATACATAGAATATTACATGTTGTCTAGAGGCAATCAATCCCACAACTTGTAAGGTAATTAGTGGGAACGAAAATGTATGTTCCTCTCTCCAGAGGTAAGAAAGCAAACTGTATTGCAATAGAAACCCTCAAGCCTAATATGCCAGGCTAGGTACAACATGTTGTTCGCAGAATAAAAATCCAAGAGTAAGATAGATAGATTGGCGTACCGCTCCAAGTCCAAGCAATGAATACGTCGTCAAACCAAATCCAAACAAAGCGCTCTTGCCAAACGCACTCTGTTGAACATATCAGAGAATTTTAGACTTGGTACAGAATTGCACGATGTTGCTACTGAAAGCATCTTACTTCCAAGTTACAAGATAAACACATTCTATCATATGCTTTTCCTATGCAGGACATTCTATTCCTATGCTTTTCCTATTGCTGCGTTTCGGAAATCCTGCTAGGGTCCAGCAAGATTATATGGTTGTTTCCCATAAAAATCTATGGGGGAACTTTTACCTGTAAAGCCCTTCCACCGTCAAGACATCCAACAGGAAGCATATTAAAGGCGGTAGTCGTTAAACCACACCTACAGAATTCGGAGGAACAGTGAGACACATGAATCATTGTTTGACAACAAGCAGTTAGTGAACGATACTTCACCAGCCAGCAATCACAAGAGGGTGGATCAAAACTGTAGCAGCATGTAGTGCACTGAAAAACAATTAGAGTACATTAGAAACATAGAGTTCCCACCTAAACAATAAAATACAGCAACCACAAGAGGGTGGACTGAAACTGTAGCAGCATGCAGAGCACTGAAAAAACAGTTGAGTACATTACGAATGTAGAGTATCTAAACTATAAACTACATAGAGCTGAGTGGTTGATGAAGTATATTAAGTTCTCAGCTTATATTCCATATTATGAGTTAATTAGTATGTCTACAGAGGTTATACCAACTTACGAGCGAGTTTAAAGAACAATTTAGGGAAATTTATAACTAGTTTTAATGGCAAAAGATAAACATCCAAAACGTCAGGCATCAGTCACCTGTAGCCAAGTATTGCCCTGCTAAGAAGTCCAAGCAATAAGGAACCTTGGAATAGATTGCTGGGTACTTGAACTAAATCACTTGTCCCAGCAGGGTTTGAGGAGAGCCACAAGCCTACAGAGAACATTGAGAAAGAAAGTATAGCCCCAGCCAAAGGACCAGCCATTGATATGTCAAACATTGTCTTTCGATCTGGCAGAATGGATTTGAACTGCAGAAATGGATGATGAAAAATAAGGAAATCTCCAAGTACTGGTTGATAAGTGATAAGCACAACTGTATCAGATTCTTTTACAGTGCAATGCACAAAACTAAACATGTCATATAAAATATAACTGATAAGGAAAAAAGTGTTTCCTTATCATATAGACTCTGGAATGTACCTCCAGTGAATGACGACACCAGAAGTAGCAAAAAATACAGTGAAATGACAATGGGGTATATATAGAGAAAGAAAGAGAAAATATGGTGTATGGTTTCAATGCTATTATATTTAAAGGTAGGAAATAAGTTAATACAGATAAAGTGCAATGTATTATCAAGAGAAATAAATCCATCTTTTCATCATCGTGGCATGTTAATGAATTATTGATCAACTTTTATACATAATAAGCTAATAGTAGCACAACACCTTCGGGTCTGACGCAATCTACTTCTTTTATTAAATACTAACCTGAGTAATTGAGCCAAAGGTTCCAAGGGTGAAGTTCGGAATGAAAAAAGGAATGCTCAGTTTCACATTCCTTGGGTATGCTGCCAAAAAGTGCCCGACTTCCTGCATACAGAATTGACACGGTAGGTCAGGTTAAAGCTGTCAAGCTTCATGCACTAGCCAACACAACGAACAGTCCGAACTGATGGAAAGGGCTAGGCAATCCACATATACACTGTAACAAAATAATCACAAACAAAGAGACTTCATGAATAGCAACTCAAACAGCACAATAAATCACCACTTAATTAGAGGATCTGCTACCACTGTCTGCTGGTTGATGCCAACGGTCAATTGCTCAGATAGTCAGATCATAACTTATCTATTGATCAGTTTTCTGTAGTTACCGACTAAACTTAGCCATGAAGGATACAACAATTATGCAAAATTGAGTCTCTATGCATACCCTCATGTAACAATTATGTTAACACTAACCCAGGAAATTAAATAAGACAGATGCACTTACACCTAAGCCCATACTTTATATGGCCGCACAAAACTACGAAGAGAATTTACTTCTGGTTACTATTGTAACCAATTGGAGCACAGCACGAAAAGTTAATAATGATAATTTACATTGTATTTCCTGAGGACATGAAATTGTTTAAAAGGTGCACTATTGCTGAAATAAGAATTTAAAAGCCCACAGAAAATAAATGCTCAATAGATCTATGATGCGACTTACATGAAACAGTTGGATGGCCAAGACACCATAAGCCACCGGAAGAGCTGATTCCACGAATGGAAGTAAAAGTTGCATGTCAGGTGGGGGTCCAGTAGCATTTGGATCAGTGAAATATGAAACAATATCTGGTGGAAGACTGCTGATCTGCACAGATGTTCAAATTTTTTAGCACCCTAGCATAGAAAGGTATTAAGTTCTGTTATCATACAACATATGAGGAAAACATACCTTTGATGCAATTCCTAACTCAATACAGGAGAACACGGTGAGAAGGAAAAGCAACATCGAAATAACGTATTGCCACAGGGTAGTAGGTCCAGGCTCGGAAACTTCTGTTCTAAGCAAACCAAAACTGACACGCGGTCCCCCACGTGGGTCATCTTCTTCTGAATTGGGCTCTTCCACCATGAAAAGATTGTATTTGTCACCTGTAAGTTCACGTAGCTGCCGTTGAAGTTTTCCAAAGATTTCCTCTTTATTCCCTCGGAGATTCCCAACAAAAAGGACTCCTTCCCCAAGATCACCAAAAGGTTCTTCTCTTGTCAACCAAAATGTTGTATAGCCAAAAAACTTCTCCTTAATAGCCTTGACATCAGCTGGGTCAACCTTTTCTGGGCCTAAGAGTTCCAATAGCTTAACTGTATCAATACTATCCACACTGAAGCTTAGAAGTGGAGGCTCGCTCGATACACCGGGAGTCTGAGGAAAGGGAGATGTTAAAACAAATATCTGTGATACATGAATCAACCATGTTTACAATGTTAACATAAATGGTCTTTGCATGTAACAAAATGTTGATGTATGCATTATTAAGAAGTATGTATCATATTTTCTTCTACCACCTAAAAAATGTCCTTAGCAGGCAGCTTAGGAAAAGGTCAAAGATTGGTGAGTAAGTTCTCACAGGTTTAAGCCCCTATAATAGTATCAAGTTTAGACCTTGCAGACAAACAAAAGGACAGGAAAACTAATAGCTAGTATAGATATGATGCCATTGTGTTATTTAATATACAGGAAGACATCCATCATTAGGAAGAGTTTCATATAATAGCCCGACATGCAATACCAAAATATCCAATGCAAGCTGGAGTATTTTCGATTAGATATATCAGAACTAGGCTGTGACAACAAGAACAAGCACAATGTGGTAACCCATAATTTCTCGCACCTGAATGTCATGTCTGTTGTATCTTTATGAAAACAGACTCCATAGCTCAAGAATATAAAACGTTTAAAACACCGAAAGTCTCCAACATGTACAATGTGACTATTTTTATGAATATGATAGCTAAAGTACAGATTTATTATGCTCTCAGAACATTTCTTGATACAAGCCTAATGATATAATTTTCAATTTTTCATACAATCAAACTAAATAATCTTATCACGTCATCGTTGTCAAAAGTAACGGATGTTTCGACCACCACAGTGCATGCTCTCTAAATGTGGTACACAGTTGACTGTAGAGAGTTCACTAGTACAGTCATACTAACACTAACTGTAGTAACTGATCACAGGGAGGGAGCGATTCGCAAATGCAATTCCCCTCTCAAATTTGAAATGATTAAATGTGGGCCGAATGTGCACCGGACGCTGTCTAAAGGCTCACAGTGCTTTCTCTCCTGAGTCCAGAACCAGAAGGGGATAGACTCCTGGTCCTGGATCATGAGCAAGCCTCCCAATCCAGCTATGTTCAACATATACCTCTCGCACAAAACAAGTGACCCGCATAATCGGAAGCACAAGTGCACAAGTACATATGTTGTTACCCGCCCCAGTACGCCATCGAAATGGCAAATGGTTGCTGAATGAACAGGTGACTCATGAGTCTGCCACGGAGGAGGTACACCTTACCGAAGACGACGGGGACGACGAGGAAGAGAAGCTCCCGGACCTGCTCCGCTCCGAGGCCACCTCCTCCGCGGCCCCCACCTTGGCTTCCACCGCCGCGGCCGGCTCCTCCTCGCCGCGCTTCTCCCCGTCCGCCTCCCCGCCCTCGTCGACGGAGAAGCGGCGCATCCGGTCGCACCGCCTCAGGGGCCTCCAGTCCAGGTAGGCGCCTCTGGGGCATCCCCACCGCGAGCGCGAGCAGGTGGCCCTGGGCCTGGGGAGGAGGCGGAGGCGGGCCGCGGCGGTGAGGTGGGCGAGGGGCGAGCTCGCGAGCGCCGCGGCGGCGGCCGCCATGGCGGGGCGCGCACTGTGGCGAGCTCGGCGGTCCGGTGGTGGGTGGTCGGAGACGGGGCGGGAGAGCCCGCGGCAGAGAAGGGCAGCAGGATAGGATGCGGTGGAGAGGGAGAGAGAGGATTTGGTTTCGGACGCACAGTAGCGACCCTTTCTCGGACCGAACCGAACCGAACCGGCAATGTCCGGTTTTATTACGACCGGCTAAACGGATCTCCGGTTTACGAATAGATTCTCGGGGAGGGCAGCTGCCCGGCCTGGCCCGACAAGGACAAGCGTATCGTGCTCACGGTGCCTCCAACCCCTATTGGTCTTCTTGATACCAAAAGGTATTTGTAAGCGTACGATGGATGCAATTTTCAAATTTTGGTGGGGAGATGATGATAACAGTAATAAAATGCATTGGTATGCCTTATGGAAATTATGTTATCCGAAGAAGGAAGGAGGTATGGGTTTCCGAGACTTTCATTCGTTTAATCTTGCTATGCTGGCTAAGCAAGTCTGGAGACTTATCGATGAACCAGACTCCTTGTGTGCACGGGTGCTACGTGCTAAATATTACCCTGATGGAGATATCCTCAAAGCTGGACCAAAAAATGGCTCCTCTTTTACATGGCAAAGTATTCTCGCGGGGATTACTACGTTCAAACGGGGCTATATCTGGAGAGTGGGTAATGGTGAGAAAATTAATATTTGGAGTGATCCTTGGATTCCAGGCAGCCCGGATAAGAAAATTATTTCCCCTAGAGGTGGGGCGGTATATTCTAGAGTGAGTTATTTATTTGACCCAATTACTGGCCAGTGGGACTTGGAACTCCTTAATAGTCTCTTTGGTGCTGTTGACGTACAACGTATTCTGGAAATTCCTCTACACACACGGTTTTCAAGATTTTATTGCCTGGGATGCGACTACACACGGTAGGTATACTGTCAGATCGGGATATTATCTTCAGTGGCGCCACCAATTTGGGGCGTCAGCTTCACAGCTTGCCTTGCCAGGACAATCAGCTATAAATCCTATTTGGAAAGCTCTTTGACAAATGAAAATTCCGGGTAAAGTCAAGATCTTCATATGGCGTGCCCTGCATGGTATTCTACCGCTTAAGTCAATTCTTTATAATCGCCATGTTGGTACTGCTGGTGGCTGCCCAATATGCAACCAAGGACCAGAGGATATTAGTCACCTCCTATTCCAATGTGATGCAGCCAAGAGTATGTGGGAAATTTTGGGTATCGATAATATAATTAATGAGACGGTTCAGGTTGATCGAGCAGGATCGGCAGTCCTGGAAGAATTACTTCGCCGCCGTGACAATACCTTCGAGGGGAGTAATAACTTTGGCCTGAAGGAGGTAATCTCGGTCACGTGCTGGTATCTGTGGTGGATCCGACGTCGGAGAACTCACAATGAATCTGTCCCCCCCATGATCCGGTGTAAAATGTCTATTCTTTCTATTACAGCAAATGCTATGAAGGCGTCCAAACCCCTGGAAAGGAGCGGGGCTGTGAGGTGGTCTAAGCCCAAACAACGATTTATTAAGCTCAATGTTGATGCCACCTTCCACGAGGAAAGAAAGGCAGGGGCGACTGGGGCAGTATTGCGCGACTCGGATGGACACTTCATTGCTGCGGCTAGTTCTTTCATACCGCATGTGGCATCTCCCATGATGGAAGAGGCCATTGCAATGCGGGAAGGCCTAGATTTGGCTAATAGTTTGTGTCTGTCAAGAATTCAAGCGGAATCAGACTCAACGGAAGTTATTGATGCTTGCAAGGGAGAAGGTAGATGGTGGAGCGAGGCAACTGCTGTTTTTGCGGACTGCGTTGACTCGGCTACCTCTATTGGTGATGTATCCTTTACCTACTGCCCGAGGGAAGCCAATAGTGTGGCTCATGAGTTAGCTAGGGATTGTTTTTTAACTGCTTTATCCTGTAATTGGGTCGATGAACCCCCTAGATTCCTGCTAGACTCGTTGAGAAACGATGTAATGATTCTTTGATTGAGGCAGCAAGTTTCAGACGCGCTCTTTTCCTTATCAGGGTACCTACGGGGACTGAAAGGTTTTTAATGAGGCGGCTTGCTAGCTTAATATATGTGGTATAAATTTAAAAAAAAAAACCCCTAAAACAACCACATTATTAAGAAAAAATCTGCAAGGAGCCAAGGAAATACCATATTGGTAACAAGAAACCATATTAAATTCAAAAAAAAACAAGAAACCATATTTAATAAATAACATTATGACTTTTAGCTCATGAGCTGCAACATTGGTCTGACGTGGAGCAACAATTAAGTCTACATGACTCTTGCTATGCTATTTGTACGTTGAGTATGAGTTGACCTCCGAGGACGGGGAAGTTAATCAGATCGAACCGCGAAGAGTAAGTTGCATAGGAGGCGTATCCAACAGTATGATAGACGGCCCGATGTAAACGTGGCCCATCGATGCCAAATACAGGATAATGTTACATCCTCTTCAGCATTTGCCGCTGAACCAAAAGTTGTGCAGGGCAACATAAACATATAAGCAAGTGATGAAGGCACACTTGTACTTCAATGGTAGTGGAAATCTCAAGGTTACATCCCGACACATCTCATTCTCAACGGGCAAGTACTCCATGAGAATGCTTCTTTTTTAGCACTTTGAGCTTAAACACAAATCATACCAATCATCGGACTCGTACAATATGTAAGCTACACTTGATGAACAATTCTAGTTTTCGAAGGAAGTTCTGATAGAGAGCTGTCGAGTTAGGAATAACATACTAATATGAAAATACCTATGTGAAGTGTAAAAGGTTCCCTCTTTATAGCCATAGCTGGTGTGGTTATTTAGTTCATGGTTGCAATCGCTTTTTCATGATGGGTAGAAGTACGAGGTACATTTTTTTTTTTTTTTGAAACTTAAGTACGAGGTACATTGATTAACCTATCATATCAAATTCGCACATCGACAATTTATGACCATGGTTTACACATGAGTACACGAGACTCACATGCATCATGCATGTTAAAACTTAAAAGCATTGATTTGTGCCCACATGCCAAACACGTATGTCGATATGTGTTGTGACTGTGTTACAATACCCGACAAATATCTTTTTATAAGGATACGCCATGGAAAGGTGCATCAATTTTAAAGATAAAAAACTTCTCCGCGGCCCCAACCTTGGCTTCCACCGCCCCGGCCAGCTCCTCCTCGCCGCGCTTCTCCCCGTCTGCCTCCCCGCTCCCACCTTCCTTGTCGACGGAGAAGCGCCGCATCCGGTCGTACCAGGGGCCTCCAGTCCAGGTAGGCGCCTCTGGGGCATCCCCGCCGCGAATGCGAGCAGGCGGCCCTGGGCCTGGGAGGAGGTGGAGCGCCCAGTGTGGCGAGCTCGACGGGGCGGGAGAGCCTACGGAAGAGTGAGAGGAAGAACGACATCATGATAGGATGGGGTGGAGAGAGAGGATTTGGTTTCAGACGTACAGTAGCGACCCTTTCCTGTACCGAACCGTCAAAGTCCACCGTCAAAATATCCGGTTTTATTACGACCGGACCGGCTAAAAAGATATCCGGTTTACACCTGCCCCGACAAGGACAACGTGGAATGGAAATCAGTATAAGCATATCGTGCTCATGGTACCTCCAACCCCTAAAACAACCACATTATTAAGAAAAAAATCTGCAAGGAAATACCATATTGGTAACAGAAGCCATATATTAATAAATAAGATAAAATAGTTAAGACTTTTAACACAATATCTTAAAACTTGTAAGAAACATAATGCACTTCTAACTAGGAGAAGCTCGGATGGACGAGCAATGCTAACGGTACAGTACATGTAAAGCTACAGAGACAGCAAAGTAGCACAAAGTTCAAAATTGAAGTCATCAATTTCTAGTTCTTTTTACAGCAAAAAATACCTTTAGTAGGATTGCAACAAAGATTATAACATCGTTTGAAAGAGAGACAATGATGGTTAGAGACCATCTAGTCTGCACGTTGAGTACGAATTGACATATAAGGACAGGAAAGTTAATCAGATCGAACCACAAAGAATAAGTTACGTAGGAGGCGTATCTAGCAGTAGGATAGACGAGTCGATGTATCTATGTAAACGTCGCTCGTCAATGCCAATGCAGGACAATGTTGCATCCTCTTATGAACTTGTCACTCAACCGAAAGTTGTGCAAGGCAGCATAAACATATAAGCAACTTTGTTATGGCACCATTGTACTTGAGGAGAAATAGATACCTCAAGGTTACATCCTGACACATCTCATTCTGAACGGGCAAGTACTCCATGGGAATGCTTTTGTTTTAGCACTTTGAGCTTAAACACAAATCATACCAATCATCAGACTCGTACAATATGTAAGCTACACCTGGTGAACAATTCTAGTTTTTTGAACGAAGTTCTGATAGCAAGCTACTGAGTTAAGTTAGGAATAACATACTAACATGAAAATGCATATGTGAAGTGTGAAAGGTCCCCTCTTTATAGCCATAGCTGGTATGGTTATTTACTGCACGGTTTCAATTGTTTTCTCGTGATGGGTAGAAGTACCGAGGTACATTGATTAACCTATCATATCAAACTCGCACATCGGCAATTTATGACCATGGTTTACACAGCAGTGCACGAGACGTACATTGATTAACCTATCATATCAAATTCGCACATCGGCAATTTATGACCATGGTTTACACATCAGTGCACGAGACTCACATGCATGCATGTTAAAACTTAAAAGCTTAAAGGCATTGATTTGTGCCTTCATGCCAAATCATGCATGTCGATATGCATTGTGACCGTGTTAAGCAGTACCGAAAAATATCTTAAATATCTTTTTTTAGGATACATCATGGAAAGGTGCATCAATTTCATAGATGAAAAAAATTCAAGAGGCTAGTATAACACCCAAAGGATAAAAGGGCCAACCTGTGTTCCGACATACACACGTGCTAACACTTAAATTATCTCTAATAGACTAAGAATATCGGAACTGGAAGGAAATCTAATATTGGTAAGGAAATCTATCGGAAAGAGAAACCACTTCATTAATGTTGTAAACATGCTGCAAGGAAATCTAATATTGGTAAGGTACACCCTACACTATATTTGAATAATATAAAGATACTTAGCACATTTAAGCACTATAGAAATCTTAAATTTGTATGAAACCAAACACAGTTCTAACTAGAAGAGTTCCCGGAGGGACTTGGATATACTCCTCTTGGTGCTAACGGTACACATAAACATATAGAGACCGTAGCTAGCACAAAGTCTGTAACTAAAGTCACGGAATTTCTTGTCATCTTTAGGGAAAAATACATTTGTATTCATTTTCAGTGATAGTTACACCACCATTTAATATAGAGACAATGCTCAATGAAGACCATCTAAGCTCATATTTGACTATTACTGATTGGTCGGTCCTACGTGTCCACCGGTAGGATGGACGACACTTGAGGTATCCGGCAACTTTATATACAAGCATACAAATTGCTACTGTGCACTTTTGGCAAGAGGAGAAGTTGATATGAAATAATAATTAAAGTGCATCACCCCAATCAGACACGGTTGAACAACAAAATCCTCATCGGAAGCAGCGCTGGATAAAAAAAAGGATATGTTGGTTTAACGCGATAAAAGTAGTCCTCATAGAGCTGGATGTGACCAACTAATCTGTTGCGGTCCAAGGGAGGAGCACAACCCGAGAACAACCCTCTGAACACTGGTCGCTGCCTTGCTAGGTTCTAATTGACGATAAGGGTGACATCAAATACATCACTCTCATCATCGGATGAGTTGTCGGAGGACGACGAGTACATGAAATAGTTTTCGTACTACTCATCCAAACTAATATCACGATTCACGAATTCAGCGCTTGGGGGACGAGCTTTTACAGAATTGATAGAAATTTATATCTTTTTTTTTCTTAAGCTAAGTGTTCACCATTGGACATGGCCTAACCAGTAACCAGGTACTTGATTCTCACTGCTTGGTCGGGGTTGAGAACTCATATACTCACGTGAACCATGCTTAGCTCTTGGCAGACACCCGGCGTGTTATTTGTAAACTCTGCATGTATGGGTCTAGAGGGGTGGTCAAGACTATTGACTGAAACCGCCAAGCGTCGGTATCACGGGTGGCGGTCGATCGTCAGTGCTAAATGTAGCACGATCTTGCGCCCTCTTCTTAGTGTTCCAGCGGACCGAATGTTGTGCAGTGCAGCACACATGCAATAGAAACTTCGTGAACACCCCTCCATGCATGCATTTGGGGTAACAAGCGCTTCAAGGGCATATCCCGATGCCTCTCATTCTCGGCGGGCAAGCACTCCATTGGCGTGCTCCGGTATTAGCACTCTTTGTGTTTACACACAAAACATATCAATCATCAGACTTGGCTGGCGAACAATTATACTTCTTGAAGAAAGTTTTGATGTCAAGCTACCGGGTTTGGTAAACCAGAGTGATATGAAAACGCATATGTGTGTAGTGTGAAGGTCGCCTCTTTTATAGCCCAATAATCGATATAACTACCCAAGCTGAACGGCAGTTGATCGTGATAGGTAGAAGTAATGAGATATTGAGGTACATGGGTTTAACTCTAGCCATCTCTTGCTTCATTGAAAGTCGATTATTCTACCACACGATCCTCAAGCTCTAGTCCATCTGTTGCTTCATTGAAAGGGGCTAGCGTCGCCATGGCATATCTGAAAAGAAAATACCAGTCAGCTTTTATAGACTTCCGCGCTAGCATTTTCAAGCCTCGTAGTTCAATTGCATGCATATATAGAGTGGAACGCCATGGAAGACCTCTTTGTAACTTGGTCTTTCTGGCATTGAACTAGATGCAGGAAGCATGTCTCGTGCATCTGCCCGCCGCATCAAAATGTGTCCAGCCAGTATATATCTTCTTTCTATGTGCTACAGTATAGAATAATCCATCACCTGAAAAAGGAGTGGAGAAGCTAGCAAATTAGGAACGTGGCAAATCAAAACAAAACAAACCACCAACTAGTAAACAGACTCAACAGTCAACACCTTGAGCACATCGCAACACAAGACATCCATGCATGTGTGGGTACTGGCAGACTTACAATCAAACTCCAGTCAGTCATCCATCATTTTCACTTGAAAAACCACCAACAAAGCTCCACTTCTTGCTCTTCTCCGCCTGGCAGTGTGTCGCTTTGTAGAGCTTGTTCTTTTCCACCACTTCAATGTCGTAGTAACCAAACTCATACAAAATATTACCAAACTTCGCCCTGTATATCTTGCGTGTCAATCAAAAGGCACGTTTAAGATAGCACCATCTTTTATTTGCACAAATTAGGAGTAGCAAAAAAGTGTCAAGAAGCTTAAGACTAATTTGATAGATTGCATTCTTGAAGATGTGATAATGTTTGATCCTGCTGGAGTGCTCTGTGCTCGACCACCTGGACAGATCAGAGCGCGAGCCGCGCCTATTAAGAGCCTGTTCGGATCCCCTCCCTCGGCTCCAGATCAGAGCGCGAGCCGCACCTATTAAGAGCCTGTTCGGATCCCCTCCCTCGGCTCCAGATTTTGTAACTCCGCGGAGCGTGTGGAGCTCGGTTTTGACCACTCCGGAAAAATGAACTGTAATCCGTTCCGCTCCGCTTTTGTGGCTCCGTGGAGTTGATGCGTTCGGCCCCGCTCCGTCGGCTCCGGGAGCGCAGTTCGGGAGCAGAGAGGATCCGAACAGGCTCTAATTTTCTACAAATCCGAGCAGCTCGAACACCTACTAATCAAGAAACGCAGAGTTGAGAGCTATTACATGTCAACTGGATCTATCAGCAACTCGTTGCCTTCGATCTCCCTAGCAGAGCTCACCGGGTCAGGCATATACATCACCGTCGCTCTGCCAACCATCCTACAGACCACGCTGTCCCCTCAATGATTTATGTCTGTACAAAGAAAATCTAGATTTCATGTTCCACGCACCACAAAAAGTGCGGCGTTATGTACCAGTGGTACATGAAAAAACTTACAGCTCGCCCAGTCATTCTACACAAAATCACAGTGTGGCATGGACGCTCCAGATAACAGGACTATCTGTGCTCGGGTGTCAAAACGCCGCTCCCACAGATATATAATATCTAGTTTACAACATGGAAATCAGTCCGATGTACAACACAAGTGCCCCCATCCGTTTACAAAATTTTCAACAGGGATTCACCAGATCTAGAAATGTACATAACTGTTATGTACTTACATTTACAAACCAGACTCAGCCTAGAGTACACACCCAGGGCCAACGAAGCTTTCTAATCTTGGAAGGGGGGGGGGGTTCCTGGATCAAACGCGGTCTGAAAGGACGGAAGCAGAGATTCTCTTCAAGGATGAACACGCTTTGGAGATGTCTGATTCCGTGTGACCAGCTGATACGAACAGGCGGATTCCAACCGGAAGCTTGCACCTGTCCAAAGTTGACCTCTTCGACGTCACAATGAAAACTGAATCCTCCTTCAAAGCCTGTTGCAGAAATGTGAGTTGATACGTGCCTATGAAAAATTCATGTTAATTGCATCTGGAAGTCTTACGGGGTCCCGTCGAACTTTACCTGCTCGGCAATGGTTTCAAGAAGATCTAGGTCAGTGGCCACAGAACCTGTCGATTTCTTTAGCTTAAGAAAGACGATGGGGGACAGGACATGGCTACATATTTCAAGCCCTGGTGTACCTGACAGTCCTGCAATCAAATGCATGAAAGGCATCAAGGTGGGTGACCATACAACAGGTAGCAGCAGGCACATATAATGAGTTGCACATTTAGTTCCACAACCAGTAGTTGAATGCCGAGAAAAACATCTTTAACCTTTATGCAGAAGAGAAATGTTGCTCCTTAGGATGTCTAGAACTGAAGGATTCTCCTCCAGGTAGTTTACAGCAGAAACTGCAGCACTGGCAAGATAGGGCGGCAGAGAGGCAGAGAACACATAGCCAGCGCTGCTTAGACGCTGCAAAAATGTTGATAGATCAAAATGTTTAACAGCACAAATTCTGATAATCTCAACTGATATTTCACCAATATGAAATCGCATCTACCTGATGATCAACAACTCTGACACTTCCTGTACAGAAGCCACCATCCGTAGCTAGTGCATTTCCCATTCCAGCAGTGATAATATCAATTTTGTCAATCTGCCAAATGTAAGCAAATTTCAGAAATAGAAAGAACGAGGCAAAAAGTGTCAAGCTCTTCGGCATTGCAGCAGATTATTTTCTCTTTTAACACTAGGAATAAACATCAAACACTCACTGGAACTCCAAAATGCTCAGCAAGGCCCTGTCCAGACTTGCCAAGCACCCCAAATGAGTGGCTCTCCTCCAGAATAACACGGAACCGGTACTTCTCCTTCAATTTGATTATCTCATCCAAGGGGGCCATTTGACCAGAATTCTGCAGTCATCACAAGAGGGGGTTTCATCCGAAGGTTTATATCTAAAATATTTCATGGTTTTACGATCAGGATAATATTAATGTTGAAAACCTCCACAAATAAGAAAAATCCTACACTTATCCAACACAAAACAATCACAAAAGGAAGCATACCTGGTAAATAGATTCCACGACAATGTAGCGTCTAATCTTCTCAGTACGTTTGTTTCCACGAGTAAGTTTTTCCAAAGTGCTAGCTAGTGAAGCCATATCATTATGCTTGAAATAAACAACAGTACTTCTTGAGAGATGGAGACCATTTTGTATTGCCCAGTGAACACCCTCATCACTGCAATGCACATAAAAAACTGCTTAGGTTCAACTGGGAGAAATGATATTCAACGCAAAGTTTGTCTGAAGCTAACATATTATATTTCATACATAAATTCTCAAAAGAGGAAAAGGAAGGTTTACTCACGCCACTATGATATCTCCTTTCTTACAGAAGGCAGGTATCACACTGAATATGGTAGATATCCCATACGAATATAGAATGGAGTCCGGCGTCCCCAGGAAATTGGCTATTTTGGCCTCACAGTCAAGGTGCACATCTGCAAGTGTTCCACATTTATAAAGTAAGCTCCTTCATAATTGCAATATAGGTAATGGGCCGTGAACATGAACAGAGAATATACAAACCAATTGTTCCATAAAAGCCACGTGGACCACAGGATCCAACACCATATTTCTCCAAAGAACCAACACAAGAATCCTACAATTCACCCAAATTGATCAGATATTCCAGAAAATATAGTAACATTGTCAAACATCAGTCGACTCTTACAGTAATTTTCTCGTTGCCAATTAAACCAAGGTAGTTTGCGGATGCAAAGTTTACAACTTCTTTCCCATCAATGGTCGTATGTGGTCCAGCAGCACTGTATAGTTAAAAAGAAGACATATAGCAGTGTTAATTATGACCCTTAGAAGTCGGGACAGATTCTAGACCGCACGCAACTAATGAAAAGATTATACATATCCAACAACTGCACATATCCTCCACTGTAATCATAACTTTCTCATGTTGTAAATGTCTCATACTCCATGGACCTAAGAAAATGGATCTAGAATAGATTGACAACCACATACAAGAAAAAACTTGATATTCTTATCCACCAATGATGAGCTTTGATGAAACAAATTAATATCATCTGTGTGTACTTGTGTTATGCTAGGTTACTTAAACATTAACCAAGGCAAAGGAATACATAAGATGTTTTATGCTAGGTTGTTTCCGGTTATTCCTAAAATTTATAGGTGTACACTCACTTGACGTTGTATTGTAATTGCATAGATAAAGAGAAAAAAAACTACCATTAGAAATTAGTAAATATGCAGTGCTAGATCTCTAGAAATTAGAACCATGCCATCGCACAAACCTTTCCAGGATTGGTGGGTCGATCCGGGAACCCTCTTTGATTGGGGGACATAAAGGTTCTGGTTCCCATTCATCACATAGCTCATCAACCTCCTGCAAACAAAAAGAATGTGAAGTCTTACCAAAATGTTTCATGAAGTGATGACCAAAACCAATACTTTTGAGCATGATAAAACAGTGGACAAGGATAGAAAACCACCCTACTTTTTCACTAAGTGGCTTCTTTGGAGGTTTGTAGCTCTTCCTGGAGAGCTGAAAGACTATGACCGCAATAAGAAGTCCTTCCACAACCAAGTGACCTGAAAAACGAGACATCCTCAAAATGTCAAAAACTATAACAACACCATCATCAAATTGCAAATTATTAGTTGACGGATATAACAGATTTACCATCAATGTGAACCCCAAAGACGACCGCACCGGCAAGAGGGGAATTGAATGCAGCTGAGACACGGGCAAGCACGGCCGTGGTGGCATTGACAATTGGCAATGCCATGTCCACCCCTTACTCTATGACAGAGCCTTTTCTAACACACGATGGGAACTTCAGCCTTTCAAATCTGAATATAAGCTGCACACCATATGATGATGCAAGGACATGAGAAAATGGTCCAGAAACTAGAACGTCAGAATTACCTAAAAATGCACAAATTCAGCTAAGCAACTAGAGTCCCGAGAAGTGTCAAAACTAGATTGACACGAAGCATTAATTGAGATAAACCAGAGAATCCTTTAGCTAAGCAACAAGTTTCTGCACACCACGTTAATAAGAGAAAAAAATCCCCAACCCCAAGGATCTGGGCTGGAAGAGGGACGGAACAGCTACTGTGACATAGAGTAGGCTAAATTGCTACCAAAACAAGCTGGCACCGCCGCACCGGCAGTTCAGGGGAGGCGACGCCGCCTAGTGTGGGGCCAAGGCAAAGCTCGCCCCCTGTCTGGCGCCGCGGCGGAAATCCGACGGTGGCACGCGCGAGCCGCGACGGGAGGATCTGACAGATCGCGCGGGTCGATCCGAATCGGGAGGCAGGCCCCCGCGATCCGGCCGAGGCTGGCGGGGAGCACAGAGCGGGACGAGGGAGCGGATCGCGTATGGGGTGGGGGTGCTTACCGACGGCGGGCTGGAGCGAGGAGACGACGGCGAGGCGCCTCCGTTGTCCCCGCGACGACAGTGACGACGAGCTTCGAGGAGGAAGACGAAGCTGAGGAGTAATATAAAAGTCTACTGGCCGCTCGCTGCAGCTCGTCGTCGTGGTGGGCCCAGTTCTTGCCGGCCCAGTCCGCGTACGTTTGACGACTTTCCGATACGTTGCCTGCGTGACCATTTACTCCACATCTCCAGCCTAGGTCGACTGCTTCCATTTATTTCGTGCTTCCTTTTCAACTATTTTTGTCGTGTCAACGTCGTACACGTTCTCATGTTCTACTGCTTCGTGCTTGCACAATATATTTCAGTTTAGAATACAATGTGCACAAAAAATTATGCGAGTTCACGGGTAGGTTCCATTCATTCATGTACTCGGTTTGATTGTAGCTTGTCAATTTCAAATTGATGTTCAGAAGTTTTCGGACGAAATTGGACAAATTCGTCCATCTCAGTTGATGGTTTTTTTTAAACGAGGCAAAAGGTTTTACCATTTATATTGATAAAGAATGAGCAAACAGGTAGGATAAGGACTAAAAAGACAAAAAAAAATACAACTCAACCACGCCGGACCTCGAGGCCGCGCTCCACACGGGTCGACGATTAAGTTGCCCAAGCAACCATGATCGACACCAAAACCGCTCAAGGCAATATGGCGGAGGTGAAAATTCGGAGCCGCAACTCCGACATCCGCACCGGCCCCAAAGTCGCGCTCCCAACGGGTCGACGAAGAAGATGCCCTAGCAACCAATGTCGACACCACGTGACCTCAATGCAACGCGGTGGAGACGACCTCGCCACGTCATAGTGGAGGCAAATAATCCAGAGCCGCCGCTTCGACATCCACGCCAGCCCAGGGTTGCGAACCATGCGAGCCGACGACCAAGCCATCCGAACAGTTCATGACTCTTTTTGAAAAAAATCTAAGCGCGGTTCAACATTTTGAACAAAAAAATGGAGGACAAAATTATAGTTACTCCGTTAAAAAGGCACATAATAATCTGGTCAAAAGTCAATGTCTTGTATATTCATTGGCAAATATATGAATATATAGATACCAAATAAATATCAATGGATCTGTATATCAATGTAATTTTCATTACAGTAGATTTTGATATTTTATTCTCTATATTTCAAGCTGCTCTAAAAATCCAGCAATGCATGAACTCTTTGTTGCACGTGTGGATACATTTTCCTGCTGGGAAGGTGAGTTTGATCGAGGATTGGAGAGGAGGGAGAGTTAGATATACATAGGTACACACATTATTACTATATGTGAAAGATGACATATGTATATATAGACTATACCTTCTGCACTAGAAACAACAAAACTATTCATATGTACATTAGGTACAAATTGTACCGTACAATGTGCATTTTCATGCACACTGAAATCAGGAGGATACACCAAGCTGCTCAACCTCAAGTGCTACTTCATTACGCCTTGTGAAAGGAAGCGTGAAAGGGGGGTTATACTGTATATGCAACAAAACCAGGATCAGGCTATAATCAATGTTTATATTATATATACATCAAAATCTGAATCAGTTTTTGTTACGTAGGACTTTCAAAACAAACTATACCTGCGCAACCTCCACCACTGAATCATCTTTCACTCGATATTGGGTATCTTTCTGAAGAGCCTCCCGTAATCTGGATTCCCTCCGACTTATCTCGTCATCTGTAACCAAACCTATTTCAGCACACAAAATTTGTAGATGAATGTTAGTGTGGTATATAGGGAGTGCAATATAGATACTAGCTTGTAACTAGGCATACCATACATAAGTACAAAATAAATAAAGAACAAAGATAGGTCCTTGTTAATTACAACTTTTCTTGAAAACGTAATGACTTCCAAAATATTTGAGAGTTTGAACATCTTACAATAATTTAGGAGAATGAGACGGTGTTAACCTTTTAGGTTCAGAACGTGATAATACCATCAGATTTATAAAAAAAACTCGGTTGAAGAAGGAAGTTAAAAGATAGAGTAGCAATACTGAATGTTTGTAGGTGGACCTTCTTTTGAACTAACTACATTTAGGAACGGAGGGAGTACTACCTTAATACAGTGCTCTGCTAAGATAGAATGGTAAAGTAGGTGGATCTTCTTTTGAACTAACTACTATACACTGTTTGGATATTTCATTCATGATATCATAGAAAGTAAGCCCATATGAAACTCAGGTTGGTCACAAGTATGTGATACATTCAGAATTCAGGATTCAAGGAGCAGCTATAATTCAGACCATTCCTAACTATTTTCGATGGAATCACCTATCATGGTTAGTGCTAATGCAAGGGCCTCAGGGAATATTTCATCCCTTTCTATCACCAATTTCCCAAGCAAAGGAATAGTACATCAAATTTTATAGACTGATGCTACAATTTGGAGAAAGATTGCACCAGCAACCACCAACTTTTCATGAAAAATTAATAAGATTATTGCTCGACCAAAGAAAAAGCAATCAAATTCATCTTCAGATTTGAAATAAATATTGAAAAATTGAAATGGAGTAAAGAGGTCAGAATATGGATGACCTGCAAAGGCCATAACCGCTATGATTTTGCTTGGCACCTCCTTGATAGTCACAGATGGATCTTTTGCCTGAGGCAAGTCTGGACCATATTTTGCTGGCATCACAAAAGACATCTTCCACGTCTCTTCATCAGCTGACTGAAGGTGACGACGTACCAATTAAAATTCAATGCAAAAGTTTACAACATGTGCTAAACCGCAAGCACATCATCAAATTCTAATCAAGCAAATAGTGTCAGAAGAATGGCTCATGAGGAAGTCCTATATATATAGCGCACATGCCTTCTTTGTTATAACAGGGGTAGTCATGTCCATCTTTTCGCCGCCGACTTCACCCTTCCGAGTAATCACGGGGGTTGTCATCTCCATTTGTTTGGACTTGGTATTCTGAAAGGAATTACTCTTCAGTTTAAGCAGCTGATTATACAATGAAAATTAACACGCAGATGCACATCAGAAAGCTAGAGGAAACATGTATGTCAGTTACCTTACCAAACAAATAGGACGCCAGCACGTTGAATGACTGAGATGATCCGCTGAAATCAAATCCACTTCTTCCGGGCATTGTCGTCTCAGCGACATAGTACGACTGAATCAGAATATACAACAGAACAGGGTATTACTCATATAGTATAAAGACGATCCCACTTCTTCCATTGCAGAAACCCTCCTAGCTAGAAGAGAGCAGTTCGCTGGATAACAGAAATGATCACCTCCACTTGTCTGATCTCGTACCCCTCCTCGCGCCTCAGCACGCGGAACGGGACCGTCTCGAGATCGGGAACTGCGAAGAAGGCGCTGGAATCTCAGTAAGCAAGTCCTAGAACCCTTAAGTTGCGCGAAATAAGAATTTTGTAAAAAAGGCGTTTGGAATTGGGTCTGATCTCTGATGGCAAAATCAGTAGTTCAGTACTGACCAGACATGAGGGCCTCCTCGAGCGTCCGTGGCTGGAAGCGGCTAGTAGAAGGGAGGGCGTACTTGGTGGCCTCGGTGACGAGGTCGACGGCGCCGCGCTGTGACACGGCGAGCGCCTGCGAGGCGAGCGCCAGCACCAGCGACGCGCGGGCCTCGGCGCCGCCAGCGGCCACGACCGTCAGCGCGGGTCGGAAACCACGGCGGCGCTGGCCTCGAGCTCGGACGGGGCGCGGCGGCGGCCGCACGGTGGTGAAGGAGGAGGAGAAGGGGAATGCCATTTGGTAAGTTCCGGCGTCGGCGTCAGTGAATTGTGGTGTCCTCGATCGGCCGGAGGCTGTGGTGCGTGGTGGTAGTGAGCCGGAAAGGGAGTGGACAGTGGAGACGGGACAGCAGACTTGCTGGAAGAGTCATTCAGGTTCAGTTCGCGCCCTGCCCCAAGTCAAGCCGCTCGGACCTACAATCTCTTAAAAACACACACGCCCATACTAGAAAAAAATATCTGGGGTGCAAAATATCTCCCCCTCTACCACTGTATCAAGGTTTCGGGGATTCGTGATAGCCGACAAAAGGTCGTTTCGTATCCATCATTTGAACCCGAAACTATGGAATTCGTTTCTAATAACATACTTACCGTGTTTGGCTGTCATGAAAGTGGACCTGTTATTTTATTTGGAATTTCAGCAAATCCCCTAAGAATACTACGCGAGCTGGGATCGCCGCGCTGTGGTTGATTTGCGGATTGGGCCCGCAAATCAGCCACCCATTTTTTTTGTCCTTTTGCTATCTGCTTCCCCGGTTTCGTTCCGTGCCGTCCCTTGCCGATCCGACGGTCCCCGTGGCTATTTTGCAAAAACATCCCTGTGCTTGCCGGACATTATGAGTCGGTTCACGTATATAAACAACAACCCCGCGCTAGAGTTAGCCCACACCTCCCACCTCCACCCAAATCCTCCCTTCTCTCAGATCCGGAGGTGTCGGTGGCGGCTTGGAGGGAGACGACGGCGGGGAGCTCTCTCCCGTCAAAATCTACTCCCGTGGCAAGAAGAAAAGGAGGGAATACCTATTATATGGTATGTCGATTCCTATCTCTAAAGCTGTCATTTCACTTTTTCAATGTGCATCACTTCATTTCTAGCAAATGAAATGAACTGAGATGGGTACCAAACGAGCTCTAATAGTTTCGAGCTTCGCCTTCAAGGACCTGATAAAAATGCACTTACCCACGCTTCCTAGTGGCAAGATTAATATAATGATGTGAATCTTTTAGGGCTTGTTTGATTCATAGGAATTGCCTAGGATTTGTGTAGGATATGAATCCCATAGAATTTTTTCCTACATAGTTGTTTGATTCATAGGAACACATCCTATAGGAATTAATCCTATAGGAATCTTGTAGTGCAATTCCTATGAAAAAAAACATTAGCTCATACCCATGAAAAAAAATCCTTTGCTCTATTCTCCTACCATAGGATTCAAGTTGACATGACATGGCAATCCTATGTTTTTCCTATTCCTATACTTTCCCTATCCTATGAATCAAACAAGCCCACACATATTTAGTTGTACTCCATAATGATTAATATGTAGGCGTGGACCTTTCAATGTTTCAGTTATACTATTTTGAGAGGTGTTATATTTGTGGATGGTATTTTCATTAATATTATATCAATGGATGTCACGGTGCATCATACAGTGGGACACGTATCCTCTCACTTACCCTGCCGTCGCTAATGTGTGGGCCCGTACCCACATGTCAGTGACCCCGCGGCAAGGCACATAGGTACCGTACGACCAGGGGAGCTGCGTCCCATACAGTGGTGTGCAAAGTCGCCACACCACCCCCTCTTGCTTCTTTGTCGGCTTTAGCGGCAACTGAAACTTGTGTGTTTCACGATTGTATTTCACGATTCTGAGTTTGCCTACTTGCTTTTGAGCTTTCAAGTTAATTGTGAACACACTCCAAAATGGTTTTCGAGGCCCGAGATATATGTCCACTATGCTAGTTTGTTCTAATTGCATACAATTATGTCACTTGTCCTGGAGAAGATCCGAGGGTGCGCAACTAGGTCAGAAATGGTGATGGGTTTGTTTCCCGAGTCGTGACATTGTTTCCATCTTACCTGAAAGCTACCGGGTGCTCTTGAATCTTCCAAGTTTCAATCCCCACACAAGTACACGACCAAATTATTAAGGTTGTAGCAATTATGTAAAATATCCCGTAAAAAAAAAATTATGTAAAATATGCCATATAGGAAAAAATAAATAAAGTCCTAACATTTACGTCCTAATAAATATATATTTACATACAATTAAGTTTTTTCCCTGCTTTGAAAGTCTTCATGGGAAATATTTATTAATACAGTATAGGTTATGATACTTGTACCCTATGTTTAATATACCTTACTCTCCAGTTTGAATGGTTCAATAGATGGGGCAGAGCTCGTGAAATCTAACACTTATGACACCCTAAAAAATCTTAAATTTGTATGAACCCGAAGTCAGTTCCATCTAAAAGAGCTCCTCCAGATACACATATACAGTTTCCTAGCTGAGCGATGCTAAAGGTACTTCTAAAGACAAACAGGTTGCAGAAGTCATGGAATTTCTTGTTTCTTGGGCAATTTTTTCTTTATTCATTCGCAAGTAAGGTTGTATCATCATCTGAAAGATATACCAGCTAATCTGATACTTGGCTGGGACTGCTTGGTCGGAGGTTCAAACTCGTGAGCTACAAGAGTGGACTCACGTAGTCACGTGAACCATGGTCATGCAACAGAGCTCCTCACGGAGACATGGCTTGCTATTTGTAGCGGTGCACGGAAGGTAATTGGCGCTTCAAGGGCACTTCCTGAGGCTTCTCATTCTCAACGGGTAAGTACAATGGGCATGCCCCGCTTATGCACTCTCTGTGTTTAAAAATCAACATGATCATCATGAAACGTGTTTAATATACGCTTGAGACGAATAGTGTATAGTTCTTGAAGAATGATTTGATAACAGGCCACTGAGTTGACAAAATATAGGACTCCCTAATATAAAACACATATGTGAAGACCTCTTTTATAGCCAATAGTCGATACAGTGTTATCCAAGTTCAACAACCGTTTGCGCATGATAGGGATAAGTAGTGAGGTACATATATTTACCTACCCCATATCGAATTCGCACACACTGTTACTTTTCACCATGGTCTACACAATAGTGAAGGCGCGCAGGGATAGTACTCTCTATGTTTCATATTAGATGACTTTCATTTATATAAAGGTGGAAGTATCAAGACATGTTACCTCTTTTCCGGACCAAGCCTTCTTGTAAAATTGGGTGTATAGCTAATCACAAATCTAAATACAACCATTTTAGACAAATAGAAGTGGTCTAATATGGAACGTAGTGAGTATGTCATTACAGATAATAACCTCACCTCTTGATGGATAAGAGTTAAATCGAATAACTTTATCTCTACTCTATTAAACAAGCAAATATTCTTTCCTATAGCTATTGCACAAAACGCATACAACCACAAACCGAGTTGACACTACCAAAAATGCCTACTAAATCTAACAGTCCAGATTATACCAAACCCTTAGCCAAAACTATGTGGTTATGTGAGGTTGGCAGTGGTACTACTCGAGGAGGTCGGCCACTTTGGTTGGAGGCGGTAGCCGTGTCAGCCACGACCGAGGGGCTTCACATAGTGGTTGCTTTTTACCGAGCTAGTCCGGCGTGGCGGCGACCTCGGCTCATCGTCTGACGACCATGCCGGTGGAAGTCGATGGTAGCATCAGGGTGAGGCCATGGCAGTGGCGGCTCGGCCAAGAGCTAGGCACATTTTGGGTTTAACGGGTCTCAACAATGGATTCTTGTATGTGCCCTTCCTCAAACGTATAGCAGAGTGTCATTGGCGACAATGGCGTTGCAACACGGTGGTGGGGCTAAGGCCTTGTTAGGCTAGTTGGGCTGATCTAGGCTAGACAAATCATGTTAATGTGTCCGATTTGCAACCGCCTTTGAAAGTGGAGGTTGGTGGATCTCTTCCTATTGATTGCGGCTGCCACCCTTGCAGCCTGAATATTTCGCTAAGGTAAGTCACCTGGCATGTCGACCTTGTGTTGCAATGTTGTCGTTTTGTTGGCTCGAGGTTGCGAAGTCCATAGAAACAACCCTTAAAGGTGAACTGCTTGGACGTCTTTACGGCGAGCGATTTGGTGCTGGTGATGATGTGTATATTTGGCCGTGTGGATGGGGAGGAGCAAAACAACGGCGGTTCCTAGGGTTGTCGGACCTTTGGTAAAGATACTCCCATATCGTGTTTCGGAGGACTGGCTCCTTAGCAATGGACAGTTGGTTACATTTCGGTGCCAATGACGGCCATGCATGTGGGTATGGACGTATGGTCACGCTCCTTGGAACTAAGCCTTACTTGGAACGTGTTGTTGTTACCTTTGCTAGGCTAGGGCTCTATATGAAAACCCTTGGTCGTCAGTCTTGACGACGATGACGACCCACACCCTTACTCTCTTGGGTGTGTCATCATGGAGCCCGGTATCCTTTGGCTCGTTCCGGTTCAAGATTGGCGATCTTTAATTTTTTTTTGATATATTTTGTAAGAGGTATACTTATCACTTTATATCGGTTCGTCTATTATGGCTTTATTTAGAAAGCGGGTCTACATCATATTTAGACATGTTTGTTAAGTACGGGTGTTTGTGGCGGGAAGCGGCTAGAAGGGTTGGCCTCGACGGCTACACACTGCGAGGGCCTGCAAGACGAACTCTAGCAGCACCAACATAGGACCACATGACCGTCAACGTGAGGCGGAAACCTTCAGCGTTGTCCTTCGGCTCGGAAGGCGCGTGCCGACCGCAAGGCGCGTGCCGACCGCACCGTGGAGGAGGAGGAGCAAAGGAATACCATCTGATTAGCTTAGTCTCGACGTTAGCAGCAACTTGTGACGTCCTCGGTAGGTCAGAGGTTGTGGTGGTAATGAGCCCAAAAGGGAGTGGACCGCGAATGAGGGCCAATTACTTCACGGTTGGTGCTTCGGCATAGCAGATTTTCTGACAAATCTTTTACCATCAATTTGATGAAAACAATAGTTATAAGTTACCACGTTTGTAACATTAATACCATACTAGAGAGATCAATTGGCCCTGATGCCTAAGATGTGTTGGTTCTCACATGCTTAAGCGTGGTGGCCTTATACCAACTATCCACGCTAGATATATGCATATGTATTCAGTTTGATACTTTGATGCATAAACCATTTTACAATAGGAGGATGAACTCAATCATGTGAGACTACTGATTGTTGTGATCCTATTTTACAACTTATTTGCAACTCCCTCCGACCGGTATTAATTGTCATGAGTTGTGGAGAATTTTGTACTACTTTTATGTTGTATCCATGACAATCATTTCTGAATCTGGGCGACCCAAATCCAAAATCTCATGTCAACCTTGAAGCAGCCAAGATGTAGAGGAAGAACAAGCACGAGTACAACGACGAAGTTCCTCGAAGTTCCTGGAATCATGGAGTGGAGCTGGCAGGCGGACTAGGCTTACCAGATTCTGCATATAAGCAACGGTGCGACAACTCTATGTCTTCAAAATTGTATTAGAATGAAAAACACTTCTAACTAGAAGAGTTCCTCAAAACATCAAGTTTTTTTTAGGTGGAAAACATTCCATTAACAGTAGCAATGCTCATAGCACATGACAAAGAAATTCTGAAGGGGTGACTAGATGAAATTACAGATATAATTGGTACTTTAATATGCTAATAAAGGCTAACGAATCGCATATTGCGGATCATAGGAGGAGCAATTCGTTGGTTTTAAGCGGGATCCGTTTTAAGCTAAGGCAAGGAAATGATTCCTAATTTTTTTTTAAAAGGAAATGATTCCTAGGCGAACAAGCTATTGCATGGGTATACAATAAGTTACGAAACCGCACAAAGTCCATATTAGTACTGACTTGGCCCACTATGCATAAGCTCTATATATGTGGGCCTAGATGTCCCCGAAGGGGCAGAACCCTCGCTCATTCGTGTACAAACATATTACTAAGGACCCCATTAGACTGATAATTAACACATAGGTCCCCGGTAGTGTAGAAAGGACCTTACTAAAAGATACAGAAAAATATTCAAGCCCTTCTCTTTTCGCACCGTCGAGCAAAGAAGGAAGTCAAGATTGCCGTCGCTGAACACCGTCACGGGGACTACGCCACTTGCTACTGTACGGTGTGCTGCCACATTTATCAGCGCGCGAACATTGCTCGTGGATATTAGTGGTAGCACGACGTTGCAGCGACTTGTGAAGTTCCCGTGGGACTAATGACATGAAGGACAGCACATAAATACATGCTTCGTTTGTCAAGTCAGGTTTGATGACACATCCTGACGCCGCCCATTCTCAATGTGTAAAAATACTTTAGGAGGTTGTTTCAGCTTTAGCACTCGTTGTGCGTAGAGTTGATGAACAAAAATTCCACTCTACGTTTTCAAAGAAATTTTGACAACAAACTATTGTGTCAGGCAAAATGCTGTAGTACTGCTATGAAAGCACACATGTGTAGTGTGAAGGTCGCGCGCCCTTTTTGTAGCCGGTGGCTGCTATGATTATTCAAGATCACCATGGTAGTTGTTTTCTCTTGATAGGAGATGTACATTAGAGTTAACTACCAACTTTATGACCATGACCTACACAGTGCCACAGGTGGGCTCACATGCATGCACGTTTGAACTTAAAAGTCGTGGATTTGTATTCGAATCATCTACACAATGCACTCTGACTGTATCCGTGGCACCATTTCGACATGCAACAAATGTCTCAAGGAATTACAATTGATTTGCAAGGCTTCTTACGGTACAACTGAAGGTACAACTAACTAGTGACGAGAGGAAGTAGTATGAAGTAAAACCAGTCGTCCGTTGTGTGGGTAGTTTAGACATTTTCTCTTACCTGGATTAATTTTCCTTCCTTTTTAGTAGGGTCGTCTTCCCTACTAGTCTCCGCCATTGCACTCTTATGTCATGGAGACGACATGAACCGTGTACCCCCATCTGCTGTTGTCCTGTGTTGCTCCCGCCGGGCTGTCCGAGCCATTCACATATAATCAAGGTCCGCTCCCTGCCACTCCATCAAGCGTGCACACCGACTCCTTGATACATGCATCGATGGCATAACAGTTAAACACAACAAGGAGGGGTGATATTCTAAGACCAGCCACCATGTGGTGCCGATTTTCTACGCTATATCCAACCAAACCAAATGCCAGCGTGGGACCTGTTGGAACAAAAGCTCTCCTCTCTCCACCCTATTCCTCCCGTGGACATGCTATGTATGCAGAAAATTCATTTCTTATTTCCATGAACCGAACCATCTTCTTCATTCTTAATACTGTAGGATCATTTGAACCGGCCGGTGTTGTGCACCGTATCGAACCGCCGCAAGACTTCACTTTGAGTCGCTTTTACAACACGGTTTGGCTGGTCTAAAGGGACAAAAAGGGGTCATATTGACCACGCAGAAATAAACTTGTGACCTCCCTTCCAGCACAATAGAGGAGGTGTCGCATGGAGATTCTAGCACCGAGCACGGGTGGCCGCCCTATAGCGGAGCAGAGGCGATGGAGCAGCGCGAAACAGCGCCGGCGGCAGTAGCATCAATGTGCGAGTCGTTAGAGGAAAACAGAAGGTCCATAATGACCGAGTAGAGAGGATAAAGTGGAAGGATAGGGATGTATGTGGGTCCGGGTCGGGGGGCTCTTTTTTCTTCCACGTGTAGAGACACATGTCGCGAGCTGAGAGCGACCTATCACGCCGCGCGTTAGGCCGCCCTAAACGAAATGTTTTCCTTCAAACTCTATGATGGACCACCAAAGTTATGTACTCACACATTGCTCGTCCATAGTAATGGTAGCACGATGTTGCATCCACTTGTCAAGTTTCAGAGGGATTAATGACATGTGCAGCACACAAATATGTGCTTTTGTGGTCTCATGGGGTTTAACGACTCATCCTGATGCCTCTCATTCTCAATAGGTAAAGAATACTTGAGACGGGTGTTCCAGCTTTAGCACTCTTTGTGCTTAAAGACCAACCAGATCGACCATACACAGTTGTGCTTAAGCTAAAGTACGTGAACAAATATCCTAGTTTTAAAAAGATTTTTTGGCAGCAAACTATTGAGTCAGGCAAATTGTTGTAGGACTACTATGAAAGCCCACAAGTGTAGTGTGAAGGTCTCGCGCCCCTTTTGTAGCCGGTGGCTGCTATGATTATCCAAGCTCACCATGGTGGTTGGTTTCCAAATGATAGGACATGTACATTAGAGTTAACTACCAACTTATGACCATGACCTACACAATGCTACAGGTGGGCTCACATGCATGCACACATGTTCAAACTTTTGTAGTAAAATCATCCACACAAATACACAATGCACACTGATTATATCGGTGGCACCATTTCAATCAGGCGACACATGTCTTTAGGGAAGTACAGTTGATTTGCACATTGTCTTTGTTATCCAATGTAAACCTAGCTTTTTCTTTTGCGCGGGGATTGTAAACTAAGTCAGGTAACATGCATATACTATGATAGATGGTTCAATGACCGTAACTTCTATTTGTAAAAAGATATGACCGTAAACTGATAAAAAGAAGATGCATTGTTGAGGCGGTGGTGGTGATGTCGACACGACGCAAACATATATATAGGTCTTCCACGTCACGTGTTAATCTACCGACATTGATTTGCCCCAATTTGCAGAAAAGAAAGTGACGATAGCGTTTTTTTTCATTCTTGATAGCTCGATGGCATAAACACAACAAGGAGGGGTGATATTCTAAAGGGGTAGAATGGCATAAACACAACAAGGAGGGGTGATATTCTAAAGGGGTAGAGAGGGGTCATATTCATCACCATAGAAATAAAATTTGCGTCAGGATGAACATTGCATACATTAAATAAAGTTGACAGGAAACCATCCATCTGGTTCAAGTCTTAGACTTGACACGGGTGCTCGCATTTTCCTGAATTTTCCAGAATTTAACCGGCGTTATGCTTTCAGTGGTAGGTGACGTGCCCGTCAACAACGGGACACCCGTGGTGACTTCGTCAATCTCAAGATCTGTCGGACCAGTCTCTCAAAGATGGATAGGATTTGCGTATGTGTGTCTGTATATGCGTGTTTGTGATCGTGTGTGGATGTACTGTGCTTAGGAAAAAAAAAAGGAAACCATCCATCCAAAAAGGCCAACATTTAAGAACGGAAAGCACGGCTGACGGTTGCAGACGGGAGTGAGTGAGTTGGGATACAGCTGGGACGGATTGGGCTGCCGTTACTTTCTGTCGGGCCCACCGGTCGCAGCGCCTACGCGATCCTGTCCAAATCCCGGAATCCACCGTCCGGCCCACCACCAGGGCCGCCGACATGTAGGCCCAGACAACCCACTTGGGGCGCTGCATCGCATCGAGCTAGGGCCGGTACGGTGGGCCCACCTCGTCAGTGAAGCAGGAGTGGAGCCGCGCGTGGCGGCTACGCGAGCTGAGGGGAGGGACGTCACGCCGCCTATGCTCGCGCCGTCCCTATACCATTCCCTCTCCGCATCCGCCTTCAGTCAGTCCATCTCCTCCGGCACCAGAACCCAGCGAGAGGAGGAAGGGAGGGCCGAGGGGGATGTCGACGCCGGCGCGGAAGCGCCTGATGCGGGACTTCAGGCGGCTGCAGCACGACCCGCCCGCCGGCATCAGCGGCGCGCCGCACGACAAGAACATAACCCTCTGGAACGCCGTCATATTCGGGTACGTAACCGCCGCAAGCGCAAGACGCCGCCTTTTCCCCTCCCCTGTCCAGTCCTCCCTTGGTTTGGAGCCTACTGAGGGATCTCAGCAAGATTTCCGTGGTGTACATGGTGCTTGCTTATATTCATTCGTGGTGCGTATTCTGCAGGCCCGATGACACGCCGTGGGACGGAGGTGAGCCGGCTCGATTTTGGTTCCAGTTCCTTTCATCTTGTCCGCATAGTTACTCTGTTACTACTGTATATTGTTGTTGATTGGTAACCTATTTGTAATCTGTAACCGTGCCAGAAAGTGTCGTCTTTGTCGGTTGATTTCTCGTGCTTAAGGTGTGTGTGCAAAGCAATTGGGAAGTAGTACATTTTTTTGCCCCCAAATAGCAACCTCCCTATCCTAGCTGAGCATGTCGTTTACCGGTTAGTTTACGTCACTCGTATAATAGGAAACCGAAGAAATTGAACCTGTGATGCCTGATGTTTAACGGAAATGCAAAGAGCTTGTGTCTCGTGTTTGAGTGATGCATTGATGCTGAAGGTTGTCGTGTTGTCACAAGTTAGCCAAAACACACGCTTAATTGGAATGATTTGAATTGTTTACGCGATTACGGATTTCTACTTTTATAGCTGCTAATGTGCACAGTCTGTAGCTGGACCTACTTATAATCTGAAATCGTTTGTGGTCTTTCTTGGTTGATTTCTCGTGCGTACGCTGCAATTGCAAAGTGATGGGAAGTAGAACTTTCACCCCCTAACTAGCTACCTGTCTGACTATGACTGTCGTTTACCGGTTAGTTTACGTTAATCGTATAATAGGAAATCGACAGTAATAGAATCCATGATGCCTGGTGTTTAACGAAAATGCGAAGAGGTTTTGTCTCGTGTTTGATTGATGCATAACTGCTGAAGCTTGTCGTGTTATCACAAGTTAGCTAAACATTATGGATTGCCATGTTTGTAGCATACTGATGTGCAGTCCAACAAGTCAATATATACTTTATCAAATACTGTAAAGTAGTTATCTGTTCTAACGTTTATGCTCAGTTTGGCATACTACCTTTGTCACCTGAATTATAAGTAATAAACTGCAGCCCATAAAAGAACATTCTCGTAACTCCTGAATAATAAAGTGAGGCATGAGAGTAGACTTATTGACTATCATTACAATCTGTTGAAGGTTTTTTTTGTATGTCTGTCTGCAGCTAGGTATAACTATGTAGTATGTACTTATATAGTTATATTAGTCATAGGCTCATAGCCCATGGATATGTAATGGAAGTATGTACCCATACATGAGTGGCGAATTGGTAGTCCTTGTTTTAGATAGGTTTCTCTATCCCTCGCTGTTGATGTTTGAGCATGAATTATTTAACTGTTGTTGGTATTTGATGTCGTAACACAGTTGTCATCACTTATTGGGATACCATGTCTTTTTGTTGGTTGTGGTCACTTCATTTCTAGAGGGCAGATCATTTTGGTCTTCTGAGAGGGGGCTACAGTAATATACTAATTAGGTAGCAGCTTCGTTTGGTATGTTGTTGTTTGTTTGGACAAAAGCGTACTAAAAGCCTAGATTACATGATTATGTGATGCATAAAGTCTACTTTATAGTTAATTTATGTCGCCTAAAAGACTTAGATATCACCCTTGGATTATTGCAATCGATAACAAAACCCTTAAATCTTGTCCGATGTTCAATGGATTATATCGTTGTTTTGCTTTGTTAAGGTTGCAACCTACTAGTTTTAATTATCCCGGACAAACTTGTTCTCAACTTCTAATGATGTAAAGAAGTGGCAGAAAGAGCTCATGGTATGCTACCAGTAAAATATGGTTCACTCTGTCTTTTCCGGGCTGTAGTGTGCAGAATTCAGAAGTTTGCCAAAATTGATTGTGTTACACTTAATAGGTACGTTCAAGCTGACGCTGCAATTCACGGAAGATTATCCCAACAAGCCACCAACTGTTCGGTTTGTCTCAAGGATGTTTCACCCAAATAGTATGTTCTCTTTCTGGTCCTTTTAATTGCTTGATTGCTTTTTCAAACGGCTAATTCTATTCTTGGAGATTGAAACCTTGAAGGTCTGCTTGAAAATTGTTTAATGTTTCTATTATCTTTTCAGTTTATGCAGATGGGAGCATCTGCTTGGATATCTTACAAAACCAGTGGAGCCCTATATATGATGTTGCAGCAATATTGACCTCTGTACAGGTATCATTTAGTCCATCTTTTATTGTACCTCGGTCAATTTGTTAGCTTAATTTTTCTCCCACTACTTTCTATTGATTGCTGTTCATTTGATTACACTTCGCAACCATTGGTACCTACCATCTACTTTTAAGTTCACAATACCTACTGTTGTCGTTAGAAGTAAAATCATCTTCCATTTTCACAATAGTATAGCAGAGAAAAGAGCGGTGCTCACCTATAAATTGACATCAGTTGCACAGTACTGTAACTGAGGTCAGATCCAGATATTATTGACAACTTATGGTTCAACAAACCACCTGTCCTATTGGTAACTTGCCACCAATAAATAGTTACTAGTGACGCAGTTTCCTAAAGTCTGATTCTACACGTTACCAAACTGCATCCTCTATTCGGTTTTGTTGTGGATGTAGATACTATTTGTCTCCATTTACCTAAAATGTAATGGCCTAGGGCGCCTCGGGTATCCACACACTTGACCTAGTTACTTATTTATGCCGTGGTTTGCTCTGCAGTCCCTGCTGTGCGACCCAAATCCAAATTCTCCTGCGAACTCTGAAGCAGCCAGGATGTACAGCGAGAACAAGCGAGAGTACAACCGCAAAGTTCGTGAGATCGTGGAGCAGAGCTGGACAGCGGACTAGCGTTTCCAGATCCTGCAATAGAAGCAAACGCCGAAACATCTTCGGCTTCTGGCTTTGCCTCTATTACTACCGACTAGTAAAACATTGAAATCCTTGGTGACTGCTGTGCTGCTGTGCTTCTGGTGCCGGTTTTCATATTGTAGTGTGCGTGTGACCTCTTTGGTGAATTAAGGCATGCGTTGCTAAGTAATGTAAAGATTTTATAATATAACCAGGAATTGGATTGCTCTTGCGAAAACCCATCACTGAATCCTTTGGTGCTTTGCACATAATTATTGGTGCTTTGCACATAATGAGATGATCTCGAGTAGGTTGCTGGTCCTGTGTGCTTTAGATGAACGTTAGTACTATACTAACTTTTACAACGATCACACAACTCTTGAGTCCTTGGTAAGAAACAAAGCTTTGCTTTTGACAGAACGCACATAACAGGTGCACACCATTATTGCACGCATAGTTAAAGAAAGAAAAAAAAGAAAACTTGCTCCTGAGATCAAGGCATTGCGAGAAAATAACTAACTCTACACTGACTGAAACAAAAAACAACCATAGTAGCTGGATCTTCTTTTTCTGCACGTCCTGGAGCATCATAACTAATAACTGGCAGCTAAACCTTCAGTCAGCATCAGAAGACACCTGGTTTCATCTATCTGCTGAATCTGGACGACCTGGTGGCGCGGGACGACGACACCGGGGACCCGTCACTGCTCCGGATCTCCCCCTCCCAGTCGTCCTGCACCTGGGTGGCAAACTGGAGGTTCCAGATCACATCCTCGACTGACGGCCGGTGCGCCGCCTCCTTGGCTATGCACCTCAGGCAGATCTCCATGACAGTTCTCAGCGACTCCTCTGAACAACTCTTGCTCACAGCCGGGTCCACAAAGCTCCTCCTCCTGGTCCGGTCCTCCTCGGCCATTGCCCACAGCAGCTGCAGCAGCAGCAGCACAATGAGGTTCAGGTGTCTGTCTGGCATTCCCAGGTTACACAGACTACAGGTGATCGATCATACATACCAGCTCTTTCATTATCTCCACCTCGTAAATGGATGTGATTGGCTTGCCGGATACAAGCTCAAGCAGGATCACCCCGAAATCAAATATATCGATCTTGTCGCCGAGGATTGCGCTGCAAAGTTAACATCACAGACAAAAAAAAGGAAATTTCAGTCCCTACCGATTGAAACTGCTAGGTGATGGTAGCATTTAAAAGGCTGAACGTTGCTGGTACCTATCACTTTGGTGCTTGCTTCCAGCACCTCCCTGCTTCGATTGGCAAACAACACAAGTCTGTTGGTCAGCAACAGCCATAAAAACTTTCCTAAGAGTAGCTGGAGACCATGAAGTTAGTTTTTCGCTGATCTACCTCAGGTTTTGCAGCCTCTCCTAGGATTGGGATATTGTAGCTGCCGATTTTTGCGACATGGTTCTGGTCAAGTAGAATGTTGTTGATCCTCAGGTTGTTCCCGAATAGACCAGGTATGATCCCTCCATGTAAGAACTGGATGCCCCTCGCGACACCGATGGCGGCCAATATTCGCTGCCCCCATGTAAGCTTCCGGCCTTCAGTTCCTTCTGGTGAAGAACAGTTGAAACAAGCGGCATAACATTCAGTTATGCATTGGACTGTCAGAGCAAGTGCAAAATGGGGGAGAAGAACCGACAACGTACGCGAAATCCTGCTCCTCAAGCTCCCGTTTTGCACGTACTCAAACACGAGGTACAGCTGGGTTATGGTGGAATCATCGAGATCATACTCGAAACAGTGCCCTAGAGCGCTGACCAAATGCCGATGCCTGAGCCTGGATATTGTTTCGATGTGGCGGTTGAAGCTTTGGGAGCTCTGGTTCCTCTTAACCTTCAGGCTCCTGATCGTCACCGGAGTGCCATTGCTTAGCTTCCCGAGATACATCTGACAAAAAAGGCGAGACAGTTCAAATTACGTGATGATCTCATGGCCATGGACTGTAAACTACATTCATCAATTGCCCCAGTGTTGAACAAACTGTAAAATGATCAGTGGAGAAGATCGAAGATGTGGTACCTCGCCATAGGAATCTTGCCCGAGCAGGCTAGAGTTTGCGAAATTGTTTGTCGCTGCCTCGAGCTCGACCAGAGAAAATGATCTATAAGGTTGGATCCCCAAAGCTCCTATCTTCACTGTCTGTGATATGTAACCTTTTTTTGTCGTTTCAATTGCCAAATGAAAGCAAATGTTAGTGTATATTTTATCAAGTTTGAGTTCAGAAAAGAAATTCAGAGATCAATCATACGTGCATCGGCGAACAGCTTGGAAGGGTAGGCACTAGAAGAAGATTTTTCTTCCACCAACATAGCCGAAGGCCTTGTCTTTGCGCCTTCCATGGTCATCTTCCTCACGGCGAAGAAGGCCATGGCGCCGATGAGCGAAACAGCGACGAGCACCGCCATTACAATGCCGACGATGAAGCCTGTCTGCCGGCCAAATTTCCTCCTCTCCTTGTGAGGCACTATCCCAACTGCCAATGCCTGATTCTGACAGAACGGCGACGGGTTCTGTGAACCGTCGCTCTTGTCCAAACAGTTCTCCGACGAGAGCACCACCGTCTCCGGCTTCCCGTCGTGTCTCAAGCAGGCCGGAACGCTCCCCATCAGGAGGTTCGATGACAGGTCGACGAGCTGGAGGTTGTCGCCGCAGGGCACCTTGTCGGACAGCGTGCCGGTGAACCTGTTGCCGGCGATGCTCAGGTATTGGAGGGACGGCAGGGACAGCAGCGCTGGCGGGAATGGCCCGACGAACCTGTTCCGCGACACGTCCAGCCGCTCCAGCAGGTAGAAGGTGCTCAGCTCGGCGGCGGGGAGGCCGCCGCTGAACTTGTTCCGGCTGAGCACCACGGACGCCACCTTCCTCCCGAGCCGTGGGAATGCCGGGCCGAGCGAGTTGCCGCTGACGTCGAGCACCTGGAGGTTCGCTAGGCCGCGCATGTCGGGGAGGTTGCCGGACAGGTTGTTGGAGGCGAGCACGAGCGACCTCAGCGACGGCGCCCTCCCGAGCGAGTCCGGCACGGCGCCGCTCAGCGAGTTGTTCCGCACGCTGAACACGGCCAGCGACGGCAGCTCCGTCCCGATCCAGCCGGGCACCTCTCCACCGATCATGTTGTCATCGAGGATCAATGTCTGCAAGCTCTGGAGCCGCGAGAGGCCTCTAGGAATGGGGCCGTAGAGGTAGTTGCCGCTCATGTTGACGATCTCCAGCGCGGCGAGCCGCTCGAGCTTTCCCGGCAAGGGGCCCCAGAGGCCGAGGCCGGAGAGGGTGAGCACCTTGAGGTCCGGGAGCTTCGACAGCGTGGTGACCAAGGCGCCGATGGAGAAGTTAAGGGGTAGCGGCGGGGCGCCGCTGGCAGCGCCGGCGATGTGGAGCTGCGTCACGGTGTCGCCGTAGCAGACGACGGCGACGGAGGGGGCCACGGTGCCGGCGCCACCGCAGAAGTCGGTGGTGCGGCGCCAGTGGCTGAGCACCGGGGGGCGGTTCAGCAGCTGCTGCACCTTCAAGAGAGTCCACGTCTGGGAGGGCTGCAGCGGCGTGATTCCCGGGAGCAACACGAGGAAGAAGAAGACGAACACCAGCAGCAAATGCCTTCCGCCGGCCACCATTGTCGGGGAAGATGAGACGAGATGGATTTCTTCAGAATCACTCACTCACTCACTCAATTCCTAACTGCTTCTTGATGATCACCAGGAACTAACAACTGAGAGCAAAAAGACGACGACGAAATTAAGGAGATGTACTGCACAAGCTAATCTTTGATGATTCTTTCCTCCTTTCCGTGATCAAGGACAGCAGTACCAGCAGCAGCAGAATCAAGCTTTTGATTACACAAAACTCAGATGCCTGGATGTAAAGGTGCAAAGCTGCCTCCGAGGGACAGGAACCGGTGACCGGACAGCAATGTGCTTATGTGCAGCAGAATGGCCTCCAAATTAAAACCCCTCGCAAAGATCTTAGCAGTACCACTAATAGACTACTGCTTCCTCCCATCCCTAACCAGCAAAGAAAGAACCCCGCTGCCTGCAACAACCTTACTATATATGCTTGCTCGCCTGCTCGGTTGCTTGCTCACTTTCTGCAACAACTTGGCGCCAAAACTAATAGGCTAAAGAAACAGAACTGAACCTCACCTCGGAGTCACTGAAGCAGCAGCAGCCATGGAAGTGGCCGAGGAAGCTATTCCTGCAGAGCACGGATGAACAAGACGATGAACTCTATGTTTCTTGTGCTGTATTATGGTTGTCACACACTCACGATCCACTTTGGTGCCTAGTGTGAGTGTCCTCTGAGCTCTGGTACTAGTGCCGCAGCATCGCAGCAGCGGTTGTGGATTATAGTATCGTTCACGGGGCCGTGGCGGGAGCGTGAGGGAACTGAACCGGGAGCCCGGAGCAACGGACAGGTGGTGTCCCCGGAGGCTGAGCTGGAGGCTCCGGCAGGCAAAGGACGACAGCAAGTATCATCGGCCCGGTGCTCTGCTTTCTCTCTTTCTCGCACCATCTCTTTATTTTTATTTATAGCGGCACGCCGCACGCCTACTGCGGCTGCCAAACAAAAATAATCAGAGGTATGTATAATTTTCTGTTTTGAGAAAAAAGATGGTTTGTATAATGCTTTGTTTGCTTTCTTGGGATTGAAGTTTTGATCTCTGGCTGTTCCAACACCAAGGTATAAGTAAGATATTGTGCTGCTTTTTGTCTCTGGTTTGTTTATATCGAACTTTCCTGACTAAGAGGACTGTGACAGGCATTCAGCTTGGAGAATTGGTGGTGCTATTTTGCATGCTTGGAATAGATGATGATTTTCTAATAAATGAAACAGACTAGCACTTTGGCTAATAAGCTAGTGTTTACACAAGAAAAGATTGAGAAGAAGAAGCAACCGCAGCAGAAGTAGCCGTTAACACTTAGGACGTGATGCTATTATTGCACGGTAACCTTCTAGTTAGCAGTGCATGATGATACGATTTAACCTTCAAATGAACCTTTCTTAAAGTGATTGAGTACCTCCATTCGACCCCTTTTCACCTACTGACTACTGTTATCTAGTAGTGGTATGATGAACATGGCTCGCTTTCTTCCTCTGATGCTTTTCCTTCTTTTTCTTGGATTCGTTGGTTCTTTCCGGTACTTGGATCAGGGACCGTTTGATTTCCTGATTTGATCTATGCTTTGTTTAAAGCTTACGGGGAGCAGGAAATCAAACAATGCCCTCCATTCCTGGCAAAAACAAGGGTCCATGGTTAAAGATGAAGGGAACACTGAACACGGAATGCAAAGCATTCAGCATTGTTATTTGCACTGAAACCTTGAGCACTCCAAACTACAGAGTGCTCTGATGTTTGTGTGAGATTTGTGCATAGATGAAACCTTGTGCAATAAATGCCCATTCATTCTCCACCGAACTTGCTCCCTTCACGACCGTACAAGTGAATTGTCCTACTTAGACCACACGCAAAATTAACGTTTCTTCTCCAAGAAAACTAGGTCATAATTTAGTGCTCAGACTTGCATAATCAGGTAACTCTCTGTCGATTCACCCTAGCATTAGCGAACCATTTTGTTTTTTACCTAGAGGCACATGTGATCATATTACCGTGAAAATTAATAACACACATGTCGAATATAGATTACGTGGAGGTGGTGTAGTCGAACGCTTGTAATTCTAGCCTTATATAAAGACACCGCCGGACTAGCGGAATAGACTAGAGAAACTCGTACACTCAACAAAGATCACAAAGGGTATAAGTCGGAACACCCTTGTTTTAAAAGCCAAGTGGGGTAGCCAGATGGGCCAAAAGGCCCACTACAGTTTTACTCCCCCTTCCTTGGGGGCCAAGCAAGGTGGCGGCCGACCCTAGGAGTAGGGCTGCGCCCCTCCACCCCCTAAGATGGGGAGAGACAACCTGTCCTCCCACACACTGGAGTTGTGGAGGTGGCAACCCCCCTGATTCTTATTTAGCGGGTTTTGAGTGTCCTCTCCTATTAAGCCTATATCTAATCTACACCATATTCCAGTAATAATGCTGGACAGCGAAGTACTACTGAACTAAAGGAGACAGACAAGTGCAAACTCTCAGAGTGATCATACCTTAGATCCTATTCGAGTTGACGCTGACGGGCTGGAGCAGCGAATCGCGACATCATCACCGCTAGGCTTAGCTGTGAGGATCTTCATCATGCTTCATCGACATTAACTTCCGCTAAATGATATTAGTATGATGATCTAGATCATTTCTCGATCGTATCTTCGTAGATAGATATTGGTTCTTACGCGTACGACAAATTTTTCCATCGTGTAACCTAACATTGAGGCCCAAAAATTCAAAAAACAATTCAAGATATTTTCCATTCCAAGGTTAAAAGTGTTAGACTGTGCTACAGATTGTACTGCTAGCTCTCACTTCGCACCGATTGCTTCTATGAGAGACGGGGAGATAACGGTGGACAACTAATTTGCATTTTTTTCAAATCCTTTCCCAAGAACCAAGAGCTTCAACAAGAGTAGCCTCAAAAGGCTCTAGTTATTCAAGAACAGTACATCTCCGACAACGACTGAAGAAGGTTGAGAAGGTGGGAAAGTGAGATGGCATATGTTGCTAGTTGCACTACTTCTTCATCAACGACATATCTATTTATTACCCCCTCAACAAAAATAAGAGCTCCTCCAATAGGTGCGTTACGACCAAATCTAGTAAGGTGAATCCTCCACTCAAACATGATACCTTTGTAACCCATCTTTAATGAAGTGTGTTGAGAAAATTGAGGTGAAAGAGAAAGTAGAGAATGGCACCACCATTTTCATGAAGCCCCTCCGAGGAGAAGCCAAGAACAAATTTGAGTCCGTATTGCATCAACTAGGTGAGTGCAATGTGCTCTTTTAAGAGCGAGATCGGGCACCGCCATGGAATTGGAAAATCATGTCCATGATCATGCCAATAAAATGCGGATCTTGAGGATACTCTTGAGTAAGAACAAACTTTGAGAAGAAAATCCGTTGAGGATGTCCAGCCTTTAAATAATTTATCTAATGTGATGAAAACCCTTGGTAGATCTCTTGAGGAGGCAAGATAATTCGAAATCAAAATTAGATGATAGAGCCTTGGAATCAATATATAGTCACATGATATTTGGTTGCACGATATGTACCCAGTTCTCTGGATTCGAAATATGTTCAAAGCCAAACCATACTTGTTAGAAACTATGTTCAACTTTTGACTTGAAAACAATTACAATAGGAGTATGCCACCTATTTGAGCGAAACAATGTGCTTGTTTTTACCATTTAGATGTTTTAATCTCGATATATATCTAGAAACAGAATATGGACTCTTTGTTGGTTGCATTGCCAGTGTGTGTGACCACGGTACCGGCGCAGCGCTAATCATTGTCTTGTCGAGAGAGACGTAGCGCGTACGCGATGTATATAGCCAGCAGTTTACTCAACGCCGGCTGGCCGGCGTCTTCTCTCCTGGGTCCTGGTTCAGTATACTAGCGAGGTCGCTGGCGGTTCCCCATGCCATTACTCGCGCCGAGACACGACACCGTGACTCTTTCCCCTTGGCACCCACACAACGGCCTCATGGGTTTCAGGAAGCCGGAGTAAATGGACGCCCGGACCTCGCCGCCGGGCGCGCGCGCGTACGAACGGACGAGCGCATGCAACCGCCGTCGTACCGGGAGAATTTAGTGCCGGCCACGCGGGCGTACAGTGTGCGTGCGTACGCTAGCTGAGTAGCTGTCTATACAGCACTACATCCCCGGTACGAACGCTCGTCGCCGGCCGGCCGTATGGTTCCAGATCGGATCTGCTAGCTGCTTCGTCCATTCAATGCCGGCGATCGACGACGGTGAGAGACCGAACGGCCGGCGGTCACGGTGGCGAGAGAAAAGTTTAACGAGGCCGACGTAGAAATGGGGTGTAAATGAAGGGAAGCCTTCAGTTTCAGAGTTCTGATGCAGAAATGACAACACCTGTCTTTTCTGAGTAGAATGGAAGAAAGAAAACTGAAGTGAAGTCAGTGTCAAAGCTCTAACTTGTACCGAGGTCCGAGAGACTACCTAGGAGCCTGCTAGGACCATGCTAGGTACCTTCGCGGCTGGACCAAAGTGAAACTACATACGACGACCGGCGATGATTGCCCAGTGGACAAGGAGCACCAGAGATTCTAATCTCATCTTCATGTATGCATGATGATGAAATCACGACCTCCATCTGGGTCAAAATTGAGTGGCACATCCTTTTCACTCACATGCAAAAGAAAATCCGAGAACAAATTTCACAAAAGCACAACTGCTGAGGATAGGGTTTAAAAAAACTATGGTTGAACTGAAGTGAGCCTAGCTCAACTGGTTGGTTCCTTGTGATGGAACCAGTCCACATAGATTTAAATCCTAGACTTGACATGGGTGCTCACACTTTCCTGTATTTTCTAGAATTTATCAGGCGCTATGCTTTCAGTGGTAGGTGACGTGCCCGTCAACAGCGAGGCGCCTGTGGTGACTTTGTCAACCTCAAGATCTGCCGGACCAGTCTCTCGGGGGTGCTCATAGGGGTAGGATTTACGTGCGTACGTTCATAGGGGTGTCTGTACGTGTGTGTTTGTGAGCGTCTGTGTCTGTACTGTGTTTATCAAAAAAAACTATGGTTGAAGATATGATGTTTAAATAACCATCATCTCACGATTTTGCATAAGTTGTTTCAAGTAACCAGCATCTCACGATTTAGTCACAAACTGGGCCCACAAGTCAGGTGCCACGGGGCAATAAGTTGCTTCTCTCCGTTTTCTGTAGAGACTGAACCTGGAATGGATAGTACTTGAACTAATCCAATGTTTTCACATTTTCTCTTACAAAAACGAAGCCGTAGTTTGTTTTTGAGGGAGTAACTACTCTCCACCCGAAGCCATGCGCAAGGGTACTTCGTCCATCATGCTTACACCTTGGTTGATTTAGAAGCACCGCAACACGATCATCTTCGATGGTGCCCATGCTTGTGGCACTCTCCTCCTCGACTCATCCGCAAGGAGACCTTGGAGTGTGCTAGCTTGCTAGGGCATTCGTGTGAGGGTTGGACGCAATGTTGCCGACCAGGGGGTGTGGCCTTTAGCTCTAGTAGGTTATTAGTTTTCTATCAATGCATCAAGATTGCAAGGGTTTTGCGCTTTATATTCAAATTAATTAAAAATAAAGTACAACAATTAAAACTACTATAATAAATAACCATGATTTTTTTACTTCAGTTTGCCAAGCCATTTGAAAGTTGTCATTCTTTTTGTAACTCGTCGTCAAACTATTGTAATGTGGGGCTTGGACGTAGTGTTGTGCTGCCAGCCATGGGGTAATGGTTAGGAGGTGTTGAGCGGTAATCTTGGGTGTGTCCTCTAGTGGATTGTAAATACCCATGTCTTATCACATCGGAGGCACAAGGCTTTTGATTTTCTGAAAACTTGTTATTTGTTTTGGAACATTTTAGAAATTATGAAAAAAACATCATTTCAAACTGTTGTTATGTGTAACCAGGGTTGTTTAGCTCATTTTACCAAGCTATTTCAAAGTTTTTATACTTTTTGTAAATTTTGGTCAAGATAATCAAAATTTATTTCCTTCAAGAAATCTGAAAGAATTACAGTAGCTATTCATGTTTGCCTATTTTTATAGAACTACTGGATTTTTCAATAATGCATTGGGCATCATGTTTTATTGGGCTTTTTAGATGGTATACGCCAGGCTATCGAGTTAGGCCGCTGAGCCTTCCTTGTGAGCCCCTCTGTTAATGTGCAGATGAAGACACGTGCCAACTGGTCAATAGTTCTTCAATGATTTCGTTTCTATAGGCCTTGGTTTACTACTTGTCTTCAAAAGCCTTCACTTCACTTCTGGTTTTTTGCGGTTGGTGTATTTTTCATGCTTATAAAATGCTTCCGGTTCCTTTCTTTTTATTGTATAGGTTTGGCTTTGCTAAATAACTGTGTTAATCCTCTTACTCTATTTATTTTGTAGAGGTGTTTGTTATTAATATCATATATATATATATGTTTAATGTTTGTCAGTGTTTGTTGAGTATTTTGACATAATTGTTAATTTATCTCCGCCTGAGTTTTGTCCTTAAAGTGTTTTTCCGGGTAAATCAGATTTTTATTAGGCTATAGAGGTTACAGATGGTTCAGCAGCCAACTTCTGCAGACCACATTCAGGACCTGAACCTAACCAAACCGACGTTGTACTCCATGCTCTTGCCCAATTGGCAAGATAGTGTGGCTAGCCCTACCCTCGATCTACTTCAACAAATATGCATGCACTAAAATTAGGAACTATTCGTTTAATCTCAGCTATTACATCCAAAAAGGAAGAGCGATGAGCCATCCTGAGTTTTATCACCGATAGAATTCACCAATTGTGAGCATTTAGATTCCATGAGAACTAGGAGTGGGAGCTGACTATGTTGGAGAACAAGCTGCATGCTCTCTAGACATGATGATAGTTCAGCCTCGAAAGCATCTTCACAAAATTGTAAATGAACGGCATGCTGAAAAGATGATCTCTTCCTTTGCATCTCTCAGAATCATACCAGTACCAACCGTCCCATCCTCCATCTTGTAAGAACCATCGACTGTAAGTTTCACCCAACCATCAGGTGGTTTGGTCCAATGTTTCTCAGATGTCTCCGCCTTCTTCCACTCTGCCAACAATAGTGCCATGGGTCCAGCAATTGCTTACCTTTCGACACTTGATCAGTAGATGCTGAATATTACCCAAAATATTAGCATAGCTGCACAGAAAGCATCGAGAACCCCCACTGAAGGTAGGGGTTTATCACGAGTGATCTTGTTCCTCGCATACCACGCACGCAACTACGCAAGGTCACAAGTAAAGTATGATCGAGCAGCTGATCAGGTAGCTTCATAAGTACCGATCGGAATCAGAATCAAGATGGGCAATTGCCGGCACTCACGCATAGTACTCCAGAGATGATCTGTATGGGGACACAGGAATATTGCATGTGTCACGTCCTCTAACTCCCTGTTGGATATCCGGCAAAAACCAGTAGCTTTCATATGCCTGCTTAATTTATTTTCCTACGTTGCAAGAGCATTTGAAGCCCCTCTCCATGCAAAGTTCTTCACTTTAGGGGGAACCGAGGACCTCCATATTTTCTTCCAGGACAGCTGCACAAGTCCTCACCATTTGGATGATGGCTACTGGAACCATAGCTGCAGTGAACTGGTAATTTGTCTTTAAAGTTGCATAGAAGTATCATGTTCCACGGACAAAAGTATCTTTAATTAACCAAAATTACTTGATATTCTTCCAACACATCTCTTCTTGTTCATTTGATACAGCTACAATACCATGTGGCTAGCAAAAATTGTAACCGAACGTTAGAATTAAGGATAAAACTCAGGCGAAGAAAATTTATAATCGAACGTTACCTTGAGACATTTAACTGGTGTTTAGGTAGAGGTAGACATGCTTTTGATGGAAGTGTTAAGTTAGATATGCACATCTCCCTAGAGTATACCTTGGTTTTTGTTTTCTTGGCCCAGAACATGGTCCCGTAGCCATTGTGATATGTGCATGTTCTGGGCCAAGAACAAGATATGGTGATTCCACTGAACAAAGTAAGCTGGCCTGTGTTATAACAACAACAAAAGAGTACAGTTAAGGTCGATTCTGGATCAGGGGAAGCTTTGATGACTTGTATCCCCTATCAGCCCGTTCAAGCGAGTGCTTTGAAGCTATCCTTTACTCCTTACAAAACTATTTGAGTGAAATTCGTTGTATAGACCGTATGAGTTATGACGGACTTGATTTTGTGAATCGTCAGCACCGTATAACAAGAGCTCTGTAGGGTCGACCTTTCGATACCGGGATTGTAATTTTTGTAAACTGCTGTAAGAACTAAGAACCAAAGCAGATGAACTGTGGTCTATTGCTACCACTGTAGCCTCATAATATGCTATGTTCGGCTACATATTTTTGTCGTGTGATAAAGTTTGATCTACAGTTGATGAGCTGCTCAAAATCGCAGCTTTGGCAATGCAACAGTATCTTATATAGCATATCATTCGACATGATTAAGATTAGGTCGGCCTGCACAGGCAGTCGCAGAGAATGCTATTGTTATCGTCTGGTCAGTCGGGTAGTTTCGCTTGCTAAATTCAGGCGTCTCGCAGAGTTGCTGTTACTGTGAACCGACTGAATTTCGAATACAGTATCGGCAATCTGAATATTGACACAAGTATATGGGCAATGGCCACTAAAGATTCTTTCTTTTTCATGGAATGGCCACCGGAGATTCCAGCTCCAAAGATTACAGTGTTCCTCTGCTGCTACTAAACTTCCAGCTGATTTCAGTCACTGTAAGCGGAACATTCGTCCTGTATATTACAAAGCCTAGGGAAGAGAAGAAAAGCAGAGTAAGCGCGTAGCCGTGTAGCGTCCAACTGATCATCCTGCGGCAGAGGGCATCATCATCCAGCTGCAATTCGCCCCCCTGCACAGGAGACGGCGAATCAAGAAAGAAGAGGACGCTGCCAGACATAGGAAAGTTTCGATCTTGCTGCCTGATCAGCAGGGTTTAATCCGCAAGACTTGGCGGGAGTCGGGATAAAGCTCAATCGATCGGAGGAACGAAAGCTATGGGAGGGGGCGAAAGGGATCGGAGCACGGAGGAAGCTTGCGTACCTAGGAGGTGGGATCGGATTCCGCCTGCTCCTGCTGCTGGTGCTCGTGCTCCTGGAGGCGGGCGCGGGTGTCGTGGATCCGGTCGCGCGCCGCGGCGGCCACCCGCTTGAGCCGGCGGCGCTTGCCGTAGGTCTCCTCGAGCCGGCGCTGCAGCTCGGCGGCGCGCGCCCGGGCGCGCTCCAGCTCCGCGAGCGCCTCGGCGAGCCGCGCCCGCGCCGCCGCCAGCCGGGCGTCCGCCGCGGCCTCCCTCCGGCGCAGCTCCGCCGCCAGCGCCCACGCCGGCCGGACCGCGTCCCCGAGCCGCCTCCCCTCGCACATCCTCCTCCGCCGGCCGGGTCGCGTGGAGGGAGGGCCTAGTGGGGGAGGAGCAAGAAAGAAGTGGGCTTTGCTTCCTGGTGGGTGGCGTGGTGGATCACTTGAAGCTGCTAGCGGGCTTTCCCTGACAGCGACGACTCGCGCGCACGCTCGACTCGACTCCTTCCTCTGTTCGACACAGAATTTATAGATGGAATTCTTGAAAAGTGATCGTGGACTCGTACGAGTTCTGATGAAATTCATGCGAACCCGTCGAGGGTACTGAGATCGATCTCTCACCGGGTCCTTGTCATCCTCCTCTTGCATTGCCAACGTCGATGGGTTCCCAATAATTGGCGAACCGGTGAGGCATCGTCCTGCTCTTCTTGGTGGGTGCCAATTATTGGCCATTTCTTCTTCCACTAGCACGCCTTGCAAACAATGGCGAGACTCGAGACCACGCAACTACTCCTAGTACTGGCTAAGCCTCGGCCTAAACAGGATTGGTCGTTGGGCTGCTCTGGATGGCCTTTACGATCTTGTTCTGCTGCCACGGGGAGGAACATACATCGACGGCCGGCCCAAGTACTATCGAGCAAAGGATGTGCCAAAAAACAAATCATGACCACGTCTCATACTACATGAAGGCTGAAAGCAAATTTTATTATCAAGTAGCTAGCATCTGTGTATTGCGACTGTTTCAAAAGAAAAAGAAGTTGTGCCGGACAATACAATCCTTCACATTTGGCGCCACAAGGACACATTCAACTCCTCCTGCCGCCGCTGGCCAGCTGCAAGCTTCTGTTGGAGACAAGACATGACCAAGTACCACACTGAGCTCTCTCTCTCGCCCCCTATATATACATGTAATGCCTCAGCCGAAAAGCACAACACACAAGCTACCTGCACTGCACTGCACTGCACCTAGTTGGGAGATTCCAATCAGAGCCACGGAGCATTTCTCTGGCAAGCAAGGGGTGCTAGCTAGCTGAACTTGCTGCTTACAGTTCAGTGATGGCCTCGAAGCAGATGCTCGTCTTGGCCGCGGCCGCCCTCACCGCCGTCGCCTTCCTCCCGGGGCTCGCCGCCGCCACGGAGCACATCGTGGGTGACGACAGTGGCTGGGTCCTCAACTTCGACTACGCCAAGTGGGCCGAGACCAAGCAGTTCGTCGTCGGCGACACCATAGGTAATTACTTCACCATCTATCAATCCTGACACAGTGACACGTACTTGTATCTATAACCTCACCAAGCCAAGAAAACTGAATTCCTCGCACTTCTCGTTTCAACTATGTCGTCGCAGTGTTCAAGTACGGGAGCGCCAGCCACAATGTGATGGAGGTGGGCGGGGCGGACTTCGCGGCGTGCAACAAGGCGGCGATCGGCAACGTGATGAACTCCGGCGAGGACAGGATCACGCTCGACAAGGCCGGACGCAGGTGGTTCTTGTGCGCCGTCGGCGAGCACTGCAAGAAGGAAATGAAGCTCAAGGTCACTGTCCTCGAGACGGCCGCCATGGCTCCTCAGGGACCTTTGGCTCCGCCGCCGTCCAGCCCCGCTGGCAAGCTGCAGGCGCGCATCGGGGAGGCGGCGGCCGCGGTCACCGCGCTCGTCGTGGCCGTGCTCGTGATCTAGATTCCCAACGTCCCACACTCCACCGATATCAAACTTCTACATGTAGAGTTGAGCATTTTTTTTCTATATATGTGAGCGGTCGAGAGCGTTGTGTTATGAGTTGTGTGTTGTTATTCTTGGTGTAACAAGATTGTGAATTCGTGTCTTAAAAATATTCTTCAATCAAATACTATTACATTGATAATGCATACATGATCCTCTTCGGACAGTACAAGACCAAATTGAGCGATAGGCCATAGAGGAGTTCATCGGTGAATCTCGGAGGTGGAACTGCTCCCCGGCCATGGCGGAGGGAGAAGGAGGCGATCTACAGGCGAGAGCACTGCGTCGCCGACGTTCAACCTTAGCGCCGGCGGCATGGGGCGGACCACCCTCTGGTTCGCGGTTTGGCATCCTGGGCGAGCTAGTGGCCGAGATCTCCACGGATGGGGAGGTCGGGTTGTCTCTGGCGAGCGACTCGGAGGTTGACAAAACCGTAGTGGTCGAGGATTGGACCTCCGACGGCTGTGAATCAGAGGTTCCTTTCGAGGCGGCCATGGAGGTTCTTGATGATCAGGCGTCGCTGGGCTGGACATCTGTGGCGAAGAAAGGAAAGATTTCAGATGAAGAGCTGGCTCAATCCTTCTGGTCGGAGATTGGTTTTGCGTCGCCTGCGTCGCGTTTCTGGGAGAGAGGGTCATCATCTGATTCTCCAGAGAAAGACACAGGTAAGTTAACATCTTCTGCAGTTTGTGGTGTGCAGGTGTCGCCGATCCCCAGCCGGGTTGCGAATGTGGGATCTTCGTCGTCGACGTCAGAGGCCGCAGCTGCAACGTCGTCGCGAAAGTCGAGTTCGCCCCTTGGGGTTCGTCTAGCGCGTTCGCCGCGGATGGGGCCTTGGAGGGGGCCGCTTCCGATGCGCATGATCACGCCATTGGCCGTTCTCGGTCAGTTTCTTGGTCCGGCGACGTTGGCGGCGGTGGCCTCGTGCTCGCCGGTGACGGAGGTGGAGGATGAGGCAACGGTCGGGGCGGTGATTGCGCGATCTGAACCGACGCATGCATGCGATCCGCCCGATGGGAGTTTCTCTGCGCCGTGCGATCACTGGGTTCTGGGCCAGGCTGGATTGCCCTAAACCTAGTACGAGTCCAAGACAGCGTCTCCATCATACTGCACCTCCCGTGCCATTCGACACTTCATCCAGCTTCCTGCCGCCGCCGCCACAATCATCTGCTCCGTACCCGTTCTCTGCTAGCAAGTGCGGCGTGGCCTCGGATCGCTATACGTTTCGTTCGTCTTCAAGGTCTTTCGCTGCGGTCCTTGCTTCATCGCCTGCCCGCAGCATGTCCGGGCCGCCGCCGCGCCCTGGATTCCAAGGGGGAGCACCGGCCACCTTCCAGCATCCGCAAACTCAGCAACCGAGCGCACATCAGTTGCCTTTCCAGGGATATGGCGGCCAGGCCGCTACTGCGCAGGGTGTACCGGGTGCCGGAGTTTTCCTTCAGCCCGGCCAATTTGCGCCAAGGGCGCCAGCGATGTATCCGCTGTACCAGTACTACCAAGGGGGCCATCCAGTTCCTTTTGCTCAGCCGCAGGGTGGTGGAGGGTTCCAAGCTGCGCCTTTGGCTGTGAATCAACAGTGTGCGCAACAACCAATGGTTAAGGCTGCAGCTCCGGGTGTGGCGTCTTCGTCGACTGCCCAAAAGCGCAAAAAGAAGAAAAAGTCGACTCCTGCAGCTCAGCTTGTGGCTTCCGGAAACGCTGCTGTTGGTGGGGCTCCTCCGGGGTTCCCTCAGCCACTATACCAGCCCGGGCTGCCGCCGGTTCAGTTTACGGGCAACACCGATCCCGTGCGAATGATGGGCACGCTTCCGGCAGCTGTCGTCCAGCCTCCGGCTGCGGCCATGGAGACCCCGGGAAACCGACCCGCTGTTGGAAATGTTCTGTCAATACTCATGCGTCCAAGGATTGCCCAGTTACTCACTATTGCCTTGTATGCAACACTGAGGCTCATCCAACCTTGAAGTGCCCTACTCTCAAGTTGCCGAGGCCTCTAGCTTACTTTACGGGCAATGCTAACATTGATACTCTGAATTTGCATCTACCGGATAATGTCTTCAAGCCACACTTGATTCCTTCTGGTGGACCGACTGCTCTAGTTACAGTTTCTGGAGGTTCGGTGAGTGCCACGGTGATTCAGTCACAAATGGCGCGTGTTTGCCCTGGTCACCCGCAGTGGAAGTGGGAGGCAATCCCACACGGTGAAAGCACGTTCACCATTGCGGTGCCCTCCTCTGATGATCTGCAGCGCATTGATGGTATGTGTTTGGGTGTTCCTTCGTCCACGGCCCAGATTGTTATTACTTCGTGGAGATTCCAGGATATTCCGCCGTTTGTAGTGTTGAAGCCTTTCTGGGTTCAGGTTGAGGGAGTGCCTCATGCTATGCGACACTTCCATGGCCTTTGGGCTATTGCTTCTCTAGTTGGTGCTCCGCAGGATGTTGATTTGGTTACGCTTCGGAGTCGCGGCATTGTCCGTGTTCAGATGGCCATGTTCGACACAAAGTGCTTCGAGACCGTTTCTGCCAGTGCAGGCCAGGTTGTTAAAGCTGTAGTCATGATCCGTCTGAGTGGGTATGAGTTCAGATTTCGTCGTGAGGACGCTGCCTTTGTTCCCGATCCAAACTTCACGCCTTATTTCTGGAAACGGAAAGATGATGATGCGGATGGAGACGTAGGCTTCAAAGGTAATGGTAAACATCACAAGTTTTCAGGCAGCCATGCAAATCACTCGGTATCCAACATGGACGTTGATTCTAATGCAAAAGGCAATGTTGCACCACATGGAAAATCAGTTGCCGCTTCTCCGACAGCCCCTGCAGCTACTTCGGTTGCTGTCACACCTTACAACTCTTGCCCTCGTACGCCTACAGCAGTGGCAATCGTGGAAAGGATTAAGAAAGTGTCACCAGCTCTTCTAGCTCCTGTTCCTGTGCGTACGGTGGATAACAATGCACCAGCTCCTTACAGAATGGTTTCACCGGCGTGGGGGAGACCGAACATGCTCAAGAGGACTACTCCAGGACCGGATCGCATCTCCAGTAGTCGTTCGCTGTGACCTACATGTGCTGCAGTGCAGACCAGCAAGGAGCTCGCGATTGAGCGTGCTGGGCGAGCTGGGGGCGCTATTGGGCCGTCCGGCGCGGTGTCCCCGACTGAAGGTTCTGCTGGGCCGGCTAGCGCTGAGGTATCCGCCGCGCAGTCGACGACGCATGCTAGTGCGCTGCCGGTGTCCACCAGCCCGATACTGGTTCTACCTGCAGATGGTGTTGGGCTGCCGCTGGCTGCTGCTGCTGCAAATCCTGATGGTGAGACAGTTTCTTCTTTGACGCTTGGTGCGGCTGAAGCTGCTGGGCAGAAAGTGGCACAGGGCTCTATCGACACTGTACCTGTCCCCGAAACTACGCCTGGATCGACGGGAGTGTCCGAGCTGCCCCGAACTGTGGCAACGGAGGGTGTCTCTACACCACCTCTGACACCTCCGGGAACTACGGTTCGGGTCGCCGCTCCATCCTCCCCTTCGACGCCATTCTTACAGTCCTCGCCGATGACTCCTGCACCACCCAGGCCTCTGAGGAGTAGTGGGAGACATGGGGCGGACATGGAGGGTGGCTCGGTGACCGATGAGGATGTCACGAAGAAGGCGATGCGTCGTAAAGCTCAGCGGAACCTTGATGGTAATGATCTTTCTTCTAAATCCTTTCTGAGTTTTTCTGATTCACGTTTAGTTTCCAATTTGAGTAGTTTAGGTGTTTCTCTTGGTAAAACTAGTAATGATATTGCGGTTTCTGCTAGTGTGTTGAAACATATGGAATATGACCGGTTAACGGTAATTCCTAAAGTTTCCACCATGTCGGATAACCTTGTTCTTGACGATGAGGAAGCGAACACCACTTTGGATGGTCAGTTTCTCTCTAGTCTTGTTGGTGTCGTGTGTGAGGTTGGTTTGGAAGAGACCGAACTAAGTTCATTATATGATCTAAAAGCTTCTGGTCGGAAATCCAGAACTTCCGCTGAAAAGCGATCTAGTAAGAGGCCTAAAGTTTCAAAATCTAAAATTGTTTCCCGATGAATGGCATGTTTCTAAATAGCAGAGGTCTTCGTGACTTGGCTAAACATGTTCACATTGCTGATTGTTGTAGGGATCATAATCTAGATTTTGTAGCTATTTCTGAGAGGGGTAAACGAGATTACTCACCAAGTTTCCTCAATCGCCTTTCTGGTGGGAGGGACTATGAGTGGGTTTCTCGTCCGCCTCGTGGCCGTTCGGGTGGCATCCTAGTCGGTGTACGGACTGATACCATGGACATTTTAGCTAGTTCGGTGGGAGAGTTTCATGTTAAACTCCACATCCGCAACAAGGCTGATAACTTCCAATGGAGTCTCGTTGCTGTTTATGGAGCTGCTCAGGATGAGTTCAAGGCTGACTTTTTACGTGAGCTTGTTAATTTGGCAAAGGAAAATCCGCACCCTATCTTAATAGGGGGCGATTTTAATTTGCTTCGATTTTCCCACGAGAAAAGTAAAGGCCGTTTTGACAGTCATTGGCCTTTCTTATTTAATGCTGTCATTGACAGCTTAGATCTTAGAGAGGTGTCAATGGGTGGTAGACAGTTTACATGGGCTAACAGTCTACCTGATCCGACATACGAAAAACTAGACCGCGTCCTGATGTGCACCGAATGGGAAAATAAATACCCAATGGTGTCGGTGCGCGCTCTAGAACGTATTGAGAGACTGTCTGATCATGCTCCTATACTTCTGACCACGGGAACGCCGCGTCCTATATGTAGAAAACCGTTCAAATTTGAACTTGGATGGTTACATCGGGAAGGCTTCCATGATATGGTTAAGAAAGTATGGGAAAGACCGGTAACGGGACGGGAACCAATTGAGAGATGGAATAACAAAATGCGGGCATTACGCAAACATCTCTCTGGCTGGGCTGGTTTACTTAGAAAGGAAAAGCAACTGCTCTCATCCTGTATTGATGAGCTGGAGGCCCTAGTGGAAGTACGTATGCTATATACACACGAGGTTGAACTGAAAAGTCAACTTAATGCGCAATTAGCAAACCTACTACGTGAGGAGGAGCTTAAGTGGTATCAACGGTCCAAGTCTCAATTTCTTCTTGAAGGAGATTCGAATACTAGATACTTCCACAGTGTTGCCAATGGCAGACATAGGAAGAAACGTATTCATTCTCTTATCCATGAGGACGTAAGAATTGAGTGCCATGAACAGCTTAAGGCTTACATTACTAATTACTACAAAAATTTGTTCGGCGAACCGGATGAAGGTAACTTCACAATGGACGAAGCCAGAACAGAGGATATACCCCAGGTTTACGCGGTGGAGAATGGTCTACTTACAGCCCCCTACTCTGAGGAGGAGGTAAAAAAGGCCATTTTTCTTATGGAACATAACAAGGCTCCGGGTCCGGATGGGATGCCAGCAGAGTTTTATCAAACATTCTGGGACACCATCAAGGATGACCTTATTATTATGTTCACCGCTCTTCATGCTGATCAACTAGAGTTGTTTCGGCTAAACTTTGGTGAAATAATTTTGTTACCTAAGGTTAATGAGGCAGAAAGGATTCAACAATTTAGACCTATATGCCTCTTAAACGTTAGTTTCAAGATTTTTACAAAAGTAGCCACAATTCGCCTGAATGCAGTTGCTGAACATGTGGTGCGACCTTCCCAAACTGCCTTTATGCAAGGACGTAATATTCTTGATGGGGTAGCTGTGTTGCACGAAACAGTTCATGAGTTACATTCTAAGAAGCTAAATGGGGTTATTCTAAAACTAGATTTAGAAAAAGCTTACGATAAAGTCAAGTGGTCTTTCATCCACCAAACTCTCAGAATGAAAGGTTTTTCTGATGAGTGGCGTGCTCTAATTCGTAATTTCGTATCAGGCGGTAGCGTCGCCATCAAAGTTAATGATGATATTGGACGTTATTTCCAGACTCGAAAAGGTCTTAGGCAGGGCGATCCGTTATCCCCTATGATTTTTAACATTGTGGCGGATATGCTTGCCATCATGATCGAGCGCGCTAAAGTGGATGGTCAGATTGAAGGATTGATCCCTGATCTTGTTGATGGGGGTCTATCCATCCTTCAATACGCTGATGACACAATTCTCTTTATGGAACATGACATTGAAAAAGCTCGAAATCTGAAATTAATTTTAGCAACTTTCGAGCAACTTTCAGGTCTAAAAATTAATTTCCATAAGAGTGAGTTGTTCTGTTTTGGCGAGGCTTTAGACGAGACCGATCTCTATACCGAACTCTTCGGTTGTGGACAGGGTCAGTTTCCGATTCGCTATTTAGGCATTCCGATTCATCATCGAAGGCTAACTATGGCTGAATGGAAATGCGTCGAGGAAAGACTACAAAAACGTTTAAGTAGCTGGAAAGGTAAATTGCTGTCCCTCGGTGGAAGATTGATACTTATAAATTCGGTGCTCACGAACATGGCACTTTATATGTTATCTTTCTTTCTCCTGCCGAAAGGTGTACTCCAAAAACTAGATTATTACCGATCTAGATTCTTTTGGCAAGGGGATAGTGAGAAAAAGAAATATCGACTGGTTAAATGGAATGTGGTTTGTACACCTAAGGATCAAGGAGGGCTGGGAATTCAAGACCTCGAGGTTAAGAATACAGCTCTGCTAGGTAAATGGTTGTTTAAGTTGCTGACTGAAGATGGTCAGTGGCAAACACTCCTCAATCGAAAATATGTTGGCTCCAAACCGTTGTCACAAGTTGAAGGAGATATGCCCTAGAGGCAATTAATAAAGTGTATTCTTTATCATATCTCGTTTGTTCATAATAGGTTTTTGTGTCATGCTAGAACCGTATTAAGCGGAAACATTAATGCGGGTGTGATACGTAAACAACCAGGTCCCTAGTAGCCTCTACTAAGACTAGTTTCATTGCGCGATTGATGATCGAGGTTTCCCGGTCATGGGGCATGGCGCCGGTCGACAATGAGAGTCATATCGCTAGAGAGCGATGTGATGGACATACCCAGATTTGGAGAACATAGTCATTACACCTTTGACCGTGAGATCAACTCTTATTGATATTCCCCGAAGATACTTTGATTGCACCAAACGTCGTATCTTATTTAGTATGACAATAACGGTGATACTTTTGGGTATTGGAAAGGAGTATTGAGACGAGGGGTCAAGAGCGGGATTTGCCAGTCCGCGTAGCAGGATAGATACTCTCGGGCCCACTCGGTGAGATCTTGTCTAATGAGCTTGCAAGCATGTGACTAGGTCACGGAGACATGAGATCATGAACGCGTAGAAGATGGCATCGTCGGTAACGAGGTCGGGATTAGGTATGGAGATATCTATGGAACGACACTCGGACGTGCTAAGTATCGCTATGGCAAAAGGTCTAAGACTTCACGTTCAGGTTTGATAGATGAAAGTCATTCGTTATATCTCAGGGATTAATTCAGGGGGTCCAGGCCTATGAGTTAGTCGTTGATCATTGAGGAGTCTTGATCATGCCTGATATTATATTGAACCGCTAGGGTAACACACTTAAGGGGTTTCGACAAGACAACCGTAAAGGAAGGAGATCACCGGGAGCGTCCCGGGAGAGGTCCGATGGAGATCGGGCAGCGCCGAAAGAGTTTTCGGAGCTAGGAAATATTATATATATTATGTTTGATATTAATTAGTGTTATTAATATGCAAATATGATTTTATATATTTATTTTCGAATTTATTAAGGCAGATTTCCCTAAATGGGCCTTCCGGACGAAAGAAGGCCCAAGAGGGGAAAATTCCCTAGGGGAATTCGGTGGGGGCGAGGAGGGCCGGCCTAGGTGGGCCACAAGGGGCCCACCAGGGGGCCGGCGCACTCCCTTGGCCGAACCAGGCTGTGTGGGATAGTCCCACATTGCCTGGCTGGCAAGGTTGGCTCCCCTTGGGAGCCTATATAAGAAAGGGCACCGCCAGCCTTTTAATTCACCAATTAATTCCTGATTTCTCTCTCGATCTCGTGGTTCCCAAGTTGGAGCCGCGCCGAGCAAGAGGAGTCGGGGATCTCCTCCACCATAGCCCGCTGCCGCGCTGCTGGTGTTCCGGTCCAAGTCTTCCGCTGCTCGTCCTGGACCGGAGCTTCGGAGGCGTCGTCTCCACCGTACGTGTGCGACTCCCTGCGAGGTGCTGCGCTAGCGGTACTCGGAGGCCTGCTTCCTCTACACGACCTTGAGGTCGGCTTCGTCGGTCTTCATCGACAACGTTTGTGCGGGAACGTAATCCCCGCTTTCGGTCTACAAGGGTATGTATTCCGATCTCCGTTCGTACTACTATATCTGCATAGAATAGATCTTGGCTAGTTTAAGGATATCGTTGCTAGGAAAATTATTGTTTTCTGCCCACGATCCCCTTCAGTGGTATCAGAGCCGATCTATCGTAAGATATAGCTGTACGCTGTTAGAACCCGTGCTCTGCACGGGGGCACCGTTCCTGTTATTTGCTACCCTCTAGCGTGCACTTGTGTATTCCAGCGGCATTGAGTTGATGAAGCGGCCCGGACCGACTTTACGCGTACGCTTACGCGAGACTGGTTCCACTACTGACATACGGCTTGTACCGTATCTGTGGCTGGCGGGTGACAGTTTCTCTCTCTTTAGTTGGTCTTCGCATTTTCAATGGAGGGCCCGAAAGGGATGCTTAAACATGCAATTATTGGATCGTTGTTGTGGTCATAAGATTCGTAGGTATGAAGCGGTTCTATTTACGAAAGCCCCAAGCCACGTAAAATATGCAAAAGATAAAGTAGAAGCGTCTAACTTTATTTTGCAGGGGCTATGTGATATGGTCAAGGTAGGTTTATTAAATTGTTTATAAACTGCGGGCGCCAAGAAGACCATGGCGCGATGGACTATATCACATTGCATTACATTTGATGTTTTGTGTGCATCTTATTTTGTGTGTGATTGTGTGTTACACGGCGGTAGTTGAATAAGATGATCCCTTCAAAATACCACTAGTGTTCTCCCTCCAACGCGCACCACCAATAAAGTTCTACGTTATGAGGCAGGCCGTGATGATCGGGTGTCAGACATATCTTCGTTCGCATACGGTGGGTGTAAGCCATGTTGCACAAGCGTCAGCGTGGAGGTCTTTGGTGGCGAGCCTAGCATACTCAGAGGTATGGCCTCGGAACAGGAAGGCCGAAAGGCCGAGCACGAGTCACAAAATTGGTGTGACGGACGATTTTGTCTACTCTTGAAGTTGTGCCGCCGGCTTTGATGATGAGGGGTGGTGCAATGGATGGGGGTCGTGTAATCGCTTAAACGACCAGGAGGGATGTTCGTTTGAGTGGGAGTTATGTTAGTTATTTTCTAAAATACTATAACTCAAAATTATTATGAACAAAGTCTTATGTTGTTGCAAATTCCATTGTAGATGTCTCACCCCTCCTTTAACCTGAACCTGTTCATTGAGAAAGAGAAGCTTAAGACCGATGGGTCTAACTTCGTGTCCTGGTTCCGCGATCTGAAGTCCATCCTTGAAACCCACAAGGTGGCCTACATCCTTGATTCCCCCTTAGGTGATCTTCCCAGCACTGCCCTGGAAATCGAAAGGATTGTCCATGGGGTAAAAGCGGAGATTTCTTCTTATGTCCAGAGTGGCATGCTCTTTGCCATGGAGGCTGACCTGCAAAACCGCTTCATGAACAAGGGTGCTTATGAAATAATCACTGAACTCATGGTTGTTTTTGCACGACAAGTCAAGGCTGAGACGTACGAGGCAACTGTGCTTCTCTTCTCAGCCCAGATGGAAGAGCACGGCAATATCAGTGAGCACTTGGCCAAGTTGTTTGGCTGCGCTCGACTTCTGAGTGATCTGGGAAGTGTGATCCCAGAGGAGTTGGTGATTTATAGGGCGCTGATTTCTCTGCCCCCTAGCTATAAGAATGCCATAGTGGACTACGGCATGAAAGGGACGTCAAAACCCCTGTCGGAAATCCTGAAGATGCTCGAAGTGGCCGAATTAGAAATCAAGCTGAAGAAGATGGAGGTAACCATCGGATCACCTGAGCGCAACTGCCCCAAGTATCTGGAGGATAGGAAGTCTGGCAAGACGGTCGACAAAGAGAAAGGTATATTTGATATACATGTTATAGATGTGTACCTTACATCCGCCCGGAGCAATACGTGGGTATTTGATACTGGTTCTGTTGCTCATATATGTAACTCTCAGGAGGAGTTACGGAATAGGAGGCGGCTGGCGAAGGATGAGGTGACGATGCGCGTCGGCAACGGATCGAGAGTCGACGTGGTGGCTGTCGGCACGCTCCCTCTGCATCTATCATCGGGATTAGTTTTGGTTTTAAATAAATGTTATTTTGTGCCATCCTTGAGTGTAAACATTATAAGTGGGTCTTGCCTGTTACAAGACGGTTATTCATTTAAATCAGTGTCAAGCAATTGTGCTATTTATATGAATGATATCTTTTATGTTGATGCTCCCGAGAGTAATGGTTTATTCTTGTTGAATCTCGATCGTAGTACTCACATCCATAACATAGAAGCCAAACGAATTAAGTGTAGTGACGATACCGCCATGTTTTTGTGGCATTGCCGTCTTGGTCATATTGGTATAAAGCGCATGAAGCGACTCCACTCCGATGGACTCTTGGACTCGTTGGATTTCGGATCCCTCGATACATGTGAACCATGCCTCATGGGCAAAATGACCAGGACACCGTTCAAAGGTTTCGTTGAACGGGCGTCGGATTTGTTGGGGATCATACATACAGACGTATGTGGACCAATGAGCGTTTCGACACGCAATGGTTATCGTTACTTCGTCACCTTCACTGATGACTTGAGTAGATACGGTTATATCTATTTGATGAAACACAAGTCTGAAACGTTTGAAAAGTTCAAAGAATTCCAGAGTGAAGTTGAGAATCAACTTAATAGGAAAATCAAGCATCTCCGGTCCGATCGCGGTGGAGAGTACTTGAGTTTTGAGTTTGGCACACATCTGAAGAGTTGTGGCATAGTGCCCCAACTTACGCCCGCCGGAACACCACAGCGAAACGGTGTGTCCGAGCGACGTAATCGTACTCTACTGGATAGTGTCCGATCTGTGATGTCTCTTACCGATCTGCCAGTGTCCTTCTGGGGTTATGCGTTAGAAACAACCGCATTCATTTTAAATAGGGCTCCATCCAAGTCCGTTGAAACGACGCCGTATGAATTATGGTATGGCCATAAGCCTAAGTTATCGTTTCTGAAGGTTTGGGGTTGTGAGGCGTACGTTAAGAAACTACAGCCCAACAAACTCGAACCGAAGTCGGAGAAAGTCGTCTTTGTAGGATATCCGCGGGAAACCGTTGGGTACACCTTCTACAACCAAGCTGAGGGCAAAACTTTTGTCGCGAAGACCGGTGCCTTTCTAGAGAAGGAATTTCTCGCGAAAGGAGTAAGTGGGAGGAAGGTAGACCTCGATGAAATCGTTGATCCTGAACTCGAGATTCCGAATGGCGCACCGGAAGCAATTCCGGAAACGTCCTCCGTGGAAGGAGTGGGAGAAACTGTCGAGGAAGATGTTCTACCTCGTAGGTCTGGTAGATCTCGGATCCCACCAGAATGGTATGGCAACATGGTTTGCACCGTCATGCTAGTCGAGCAAGACGAACCTACGAACTACAAGGAGGCGATGGAGAGTCTAGAGTCCGAGAAATGGCTTGAAGCCATGAAATCCGAAATAGGATCCATGTATGATAACCAAGTGTGGACCTTGGTGGATATTCCCGAAGGGCGCAAGGCCGTCGAGAATAAGTGGATCTTTAAGAAGAAGACTGATGCTGATGGTAATGTGACCGTCTATAAAGCTCGGCTTGTCGCAAAGGGTTTCCGACAAGTTCATGGAATTGACTACGATGAAACCTTTTCACCGGTAGCAATGCTTAAGTCTATTCGGATTTTGTTAGCGGTAGCTGCCTACTATGATTATGAAATCTGGCAGATGGACGTCAAAACGGCCTTCCTGAATGGAAACATTGAGGAAGAGTTGTACATGGTACAGCCGGAAGGTTTTGTCGATCCAGGAAGTGCTAACAAGGTGTGCAAGCTTCAGCGATCCATCTATGGATTGAAGCGGGCATCTCGGAGCTGGAATCTTTGCTTTGATGAGGTAATCAAAGGTTTTGGATTTATCCAGAATGTGGAAGAGACCTGTATTTACAAGAAAATGAGTGGGAGCTCAGTTGTGTTCTTAGCACTGTATGTTGACGACATATTGCTAATAGGGAATGATGTGGAACTTCTGAATAGCGTGAAGGAATATTTAAACAGTAAGTTTTCCATGAAGGACTTAGGAGAAGCTGCGTATGTTTTAGGCATAAAAATCTACCGTGATAGATCAAGGCGCCTATTAGCACTAAGTCAGAGTACTTATCTTGATAAAATATTGAAGCGTTTTCATATGGAGAGGGCAAAGAAGGGTTCTCTGCCGGTTATCAAGAATAAGGTATTGCGTAAGGCGCAGTGTCCGGTAACGGAACTGGGTAAGGCCGAAATGACGAAACATCCTTATGCTTCAGCCATAGGATCGACCATGTATGCAATGTTGAGTACTACACTAGATGTGGCATTAACTCTAAGTTTGACAAGCCGGTTCCAGAGTAATCCTGGAATGCCGCATTGGATAGCTGTTAAGAGCATTCTTAAGTATCTCAATAAGACAAAGGAAATGTTCCTTGTGTATGGTGGCTGCGATGAGGAACTTGGCGTAACGGGTTACGTAGATGCAAGTTTCTGCTCAGACCCCGATCACTGTAAGTCACAGACAGGTTACGTGTTCAAGGTGAATGGAGGCGCCGTGTGCTGGAGAAGTGGGAAGCAACCCATAGTCGCACAATCTACAATGGAGTCGGAGTACATTGCTGCCTGCGAGGCCGCGAATGAAGCTGTGTGGCTGAGGAAGTTCGTCATCGAACTTGGAGTGTTCCCGAGCGTGCAAGACCCCGTGGTCCTCTTCTGCGACAATACGGGTGCCATTGCGAACGCCAAGGAGCCAAGGACTCGCTCCACCGCCAAACACATTCTCTGACGCTTCCACGTGATACGTCAGTACGTACAAGAAGGCGATGTGAAGATTTGCAAAGTGCATACGGATCTGAATGTGGCAGATCCGCTGACGAAGCCTCTCCCGCTTGATAAGCATGAACAACACCAGTTAGCTATGGGTGTTAGGCTTTTACCAAGTTGTAATCTAGATTAAATTGTACTCTAGTGCAAGTGGGAGACTGAAGGAGATATGCCCTAGAGGCAATTAATAAAGTGTATTCTTTATCATATCTCGTTTGTTCATAATAGGTTTTTGTGTCATGCTAGAACCGTATTAAGCGGAAACATTAATGCGGGTGTGATACGTAAACAACCAGGTCCCTAGTAGCCTCTACTAAGACTAGTTTCATTGCGCGATTGATGATCGAGGTTTCCCGGTCATGGGGCATGGCGCCGGTCGGCAATGAGAGTCATATCGCTAGAGAGCGATGTGATGGACATACCCAGATTTGGAGAACATAGTCATTACACCTTTGACCGTGAGATCAACTCTTATTGATATTCCCCGAAGATACTTTGATTGCACCAAACGTCGTATATTATTTAGTATGACAATAACGGTGATACTTTTGGGTATTGGAAAGGAGTATTGAGACGAGGGGTCAAGAGCGGGATTTGCCAGTCCGCGTAGCAGGATAGATACTCTCGGACCCACTCGGTGAGATCTTGTCTAATGAGCTTGCAAGCATGTGACTAGGTCACGGAGACATGAGATCATGAACGAGTAGAAGATGGCATCGTCGGTAACGAGGTCGGGATTAGGTATGGAGATATCTATGGAACGACACTCGGACGTGCTAAGTATCGCTATGGCAAAAGGTCTAAGACTTCACGTTCAGGTTTGATAGATGCAAGTCATTCGTTATATCTCAGGGATTAATTCAGGGGGTCCAGGCCTACGAGTTAGTCGTTGATCATTGAGGAGTCTTGATCATACCTGATATTATATCGAACCTCTAGGGTAACACACTTAAGGGGTTTCGACAAGACAACCGGAAAGGAAGGAGATCACCGGGAGCGTCCCGGGAGAGGTCCGATGGAGATCGGGCAGCGCCGAAAGAGTTTTCGGAGTTAGGAAATATTATATATATTATGTTTGATATTAATTAGTGTTATTAATATGCAAATATGATTTTATATATTTATTTTCGAATTTATTAAGGCAGATTTCCCTAAATGGGCCTTCCGGACGAAAGAAGGCCCAAGAGGGGAAAATTCCCTAGGGGAATTCGGTGGGGGCGAGGAGGGCCGGCCTAGGTGGGCCACAAGGGGCCCACCAGGGGGCCGGCGCACTCCCTTGGCCGAACCAGGCTGTGTGGGATAGTCCCACATTGCCTGGCTGGCAAGGTTGGCTCCCCTTGGGAGCCTATATATGAAAGGGCACCTGACGTGGGGCTATCTTGCGGGTAGCCCACGGTGAGGCTACCTGGGCCGCGCCAAGGATGGAAAGGCCCGTAGAAGGCCCACTCGGGGTATCTCTTACCCTAGTCCAACTCGGTTAGGACTTGTAACCTACCGTGTCTGTACCAATCACCCGAGACCTGGCTGCCTATAAAGCCAAGAGGGTTGCCCGTCCTAGAGGACACGCTCAGAACCAGAAACCCTAGCGAGATCGCAATCTCGCCATTGTAATCGCTACTCGCATCAATAAACAGACAAGCAGGAGTAGGGTGTTATCCTCCGGGAGCCTGAACCTGGGTAAACCTCGCTTGTCAGCCGTCGTGATCACCTTGCACTCTCCTCTCTCCCCATCAATCAACCCGGGGTGCACAACCCTGGGACTTGCCGAGGGTACTCCTCGTCAATTGGCGCCGTCTGTGGGAAGGTCAAACAAGTGCTAGGATCATGGTCACGCTGGCTAACTCCGCAATGAAGATCGGCGCACCCGCCATCAGGGAGTCGATCCGATTCGGCTCCTTCGAGTACGTCATCCACTCGAAAGCTCATCAATCGGTGTACGCCGATCTGGACAAAGGTATACACATCGCCTTTGGCTCCGTATTCTGTTGCATCGATAGTCGTGGCATGCTCAGGTCTACGACTACGGCGTTACGCGTGGCGGCGTCATCAAAATTGCCGACCACCGCGCCCGCTGGACCCGCGAAGATCGCATCTGCCGCACCCGCGGAGATCGCAACCGCTGGACCCGCGAAGATCGCATCTGCCGCACCCGTGGAGATCGCAACCGCCGGACCCGCGAAGATCGCATCTGTCGCATCCGCGGAGATCGCAATCGCCGCACCCGCGAAGATCGCATCTGCCGCACCTGCAAGGTTTGCGCCAGCCGTACCCGCGAAGAGGGCATCTACGTCGACAATCTCGGCAACGACCACGCGAATCGAGTCTACTACCCCAACCTCGATCGCGCGGTCAATCAAGTCAAGACCCACCTCCACCGTCGCGCCCGCACGTGCGACCGAGGGGCCGCGTCCGACATCAACGTCGCGCGCGCCTTCACCTTCGTGGAAGTCCCAGGTCTACCCCAAGCCACTCGCACTCGCCCCGTCGAGTACGGGCACATGGACAATCGCGAAGAGACGCGACAGTGGGTGCCCCGCTCGCCACGTTGCGGCAATCTTCGACCCCGAGCAAGAAGCGGGTGACATAAGCAGCAACGGCAGCACCAACTCTCCAATCCATGCCTACCCCAGGCAGGTCTTCATGGCCGGCACAGCGCCGCATGACGACGAAGACGAACCCGCATACCCACTGGAGGTGGACATGCCGGACCAGACGAAACTTGTCATCACGCGTGACATGGCGATCCAAGCCATGAAGCATGTGGACGAGGGCACGTTCCCGCCACCCAACGCATCTCGAGACGATCACTTGGCGGTCCAGTACTTGCTACGCAAGGAAGGCGAACGAATTCGCGTCGAAAAGGCCGAACTTCTCAGGCGCAAAAGGGACGCGGATGCGTCGAGCGCCAGACGAGCTGCTCTCTCCTTCACATCCTCCACAGAGGTGAATCAGGGAGCACGGCGAACCAGAGCCCGTGTCCCCCACATGGGAGAAGCTGATCGAACAAGGCTCACCCGCAACCTCGACTCGTCTTTCGTCACTGAAGACGAAAATGGGATACCCGTCCCGAAGACGGCGAATGCCGCCCTGATATCAGTCGAGACATACCTCCGACTCACGCAGCCACCGGAGGGTGACGCGCGCTCCCTCCTCCACAAGCAACAAATTGCCTCCATAAGGGCAATCGAAGAAGCTCTAGCGGCCAAGGGGCCAGGTAATCAAGCTCACGAACCAACGACGTCGGGCATGCCGGCGGCGCAGCGACAGCCAGTCAAGGACCTTCGAGACGTCCTAACACAGAAGACAGTGGACCGTAACCGCAAGGAGCGTTCGACCAACGCAGCACAGGCGGACGACCATACCAACCGCGACTTCGAACCATGTGGTGCGGCATGCTTCAGTTTCAACATCCGTGACACCCGTATGCCTAAAGGCTTCAAGCTGACGGCCGGCACACCAAAGTACGACGGGAAGCAAGACCCGAAGCTATGGCTCGAGGACTACCTTATTGCTTGCACCTGCCAAGGCGGAACATCGACCACGGCAATGCAGTACATCCAGCTCATGCTGACAGACTCTGCACGCGGGTGGCTCACAAGCCAACCCAAAGATTCTTTCCGAACGTGGGAAGAGTTCCAGGACAACTTCATCAAAAGTTTCTCGGGAACATTCGCCAGGCCAACGACCTACATCGAGTTGCAGGCCTGCAAGCAAGGGAAGGACGAGTCGCTCCGATCTTACATCCAGAGGTGGACACTCCTCCGCAACACCATGGAACCCGTATCAGAGGACAGGGTGATGGACGCCTTCATGCATGGCGTTGCTCGCCGTGACCTCCGGGAGGAATTTGGTAGGCTCCAGCCGAAAACCACAATAGAGTTAATGAAGACAGCCAACCAATGGGCTGAAGGAGAGGACTACGTCCGCGAAACCTCCCCCAAAAAGGAAGGCGAAACAAGCAACTGGCGCGAGTCACGTCAGAAGAGGAAGGCACGTTACACGCACGACTCAATCGAGTTAGTAGCGGCGGGTTATGAAACCCCCCGCGAGGTCAAGCGTGAGGGCAGCAGACAGCACGAGCAAAGTCGACAGCCCAGCTCGAGTCAGTACAACCGTGGCAGCAGCAGCATCGACCACAGCGATGGAGGTCAGAAGCGCGAGTGGAAGCGCCCGTTAACCCCGGCAGAGGAACTGATGCAACCATGTAAGCATCACTCGTTCCGCAACCCGGCAACAGGAAAGTGGGGTTCAAACCACCTGTTGAAAGATTGCCGCAAAGCAAGGAAAATCTACCACGCCATGCAGCAAATAATCGCCCCAGTACAGGCCATACAGGCGGCACCGCAGCTAGCCATCCAGGCAGCACCCGCAAACAACAATCAAGTGCAGGCGGCAGGAGCGTTCCCCCAGCCGCAGCAGCAGCAACAAGGTCCACCGGCAGCAGCCGACGCGTACCCAGCCGCACGGGGACAGTTGAACATGATCCAGAAGGGACCCCCGTCGAACAGGAGGCAGAAAATCATCACACGCCAAGTACTTCAAGCCATCAACAGCCCGCGCGCGGTACCAGACTACTTGCGCGGGTCGGAGACACCAATCACATTTTCCAGGGCAGACCACCTAGCGGAGGTAGTCCGACCAGGGCACGCCGCACTCGTGATTGAGGCTTTGATCGGCGACTACAGCCTGAAGAAGGTGTTCCTAGACGGGGGCAGCGGCATCAACATCATATTCGCCGATACCGTCAGGCGAATGAACAGGTCGACAGAGAAATTGCCGGAATCGGAGACCACCTTCCACGGCATAGTACCAGGGCAAGCAATCACGCCCATGGGAACAATCACACTCGACGTCATCCTCGGTACACCCGAACACTTCAGGAAGGAGTCGATAGACTTTGAGGTCGTCGACTGGAAATCGCAGTACCACGCCATCCTCGGACGCCCAAGCTTTGCCAAGTTCATGGCGGTACCCCACTATGCCTACCTGATGATAAAGCTACCCGGGCCAAAAGGAGTAATCACCGTCCGCGGTGACTTTGGGCTCTCCAACAGCTGCGACCGCGAGTTTGCCAAGATCTCCGAGTCCTTCGGCGTCGAAGAGCGGTTCAAAGCCATATCAGCCGACAACGACAAGACCGTCTTCCCGGCTCGCAAGAAGCCTGCCAAAGACGCATCGTTCAACACGAACGACGACACCATCACCCACCAGGTCCATCCGACTGACAGCGGAAAGACAGTCAAGGTCTCATCAAGCCTGACACCCGCATAGGAAAGCGCGCTCGTCGAGTTCCTACGTGAGAACTGGAAAATCTTCGCATGGCAACCTTCTGACATGCCGGGGATACCCAGGGAACTCGCCGAGCACTCTCTGAAAGTACACAAGGACGCAAGACCTGTCAAGCAATCCATGCGACGCTTTTCGGGCCCCAAACGAGACGCTATCACCATGGAAGTCGACAGATTATTGCACGCCAAGTTCATCCGAGAGATCAAGGACTCGGACTGGGTCGCTAACCCGGTCCTAGTTGAGAAAAAGAAGACGAAGAAACTGCGCATGTGCGTGGACTTCACCGCAGTCAACAAATGCTGCCCCAAAGACCACTTCCCGCTCCCGCGGATAGATCAGATCATCGACTCGACTGCAGGTTGTGAACGCCTATCTTTTCTGGACGCCTACTCAGGTTACCAGCAGATCAGGCTGAAGGTCGAGGACGAAGAAAAGACAGCTTTCATCACACCCGATGGCGTTTTCTGCTACCAGACGATGCCGTTCGGGTTAAAGAACGCAGGTGCCACGTACCAGCGGACAATGCAAGCATGCCTCAAGGGGCTAATCGGGCAGATCGTCCAAGTCTACGTCGACGATATCGTCGTCACTACCTGGAAGGAGGATACCCTAGTCGACGATCTACGCAAGGTCTTCGCCGCACTGGACGTGTACCAGATCAAACTCAATCCAGAGAAGTGCGTGTTCGGCGTACCAGCCGGAGAACTACTAGGGTACCTTGTATCCGCCAGAGGAATCAAAGCAAATCCCGAGAAGGTGCAGAACATACTCACAATGCCAGCACCAACAAAGCTCAGGGAGGTGCAACGATTAGCCGGTCGAGTCGCAGCTCTTAGCCGGTTCGTTAGTAAGTTGGGAGAAAAGGCCTTACCCTTCTACCAACTGATGAAGAAGTCAGACAAGTTCGAGTGGACGCAAGAGGCGCAGGACGCATTCGACCATCTCAAGAAGACACTGACAACCTCTCCGGTCCTCGTGGCACCACTGGAAAACGAGCCGCTCTACCTGTACGTCTCAGCAACAAACAGGGTGGTGAGCACGGTGCTCGTAGTCGAACGCGAAGAAGAAGGGCACAGTCACCCGGTGCAGAGGCCCGTCTACTACCTCAGCGAAGTGCTCACCCTGTCCAAGCAGAACTACCCGCATTACCAGAAGCTGGCATACGGAGTCTTCATGACCTCCAGAAAGGTCGTCCATTACTTCTCCGAGCACCCGATCACGGTGGTAAGCTCCTCCGGACTAGCAGACATCCTCACAAATCAGCGCGCGACAGGATGAGTCGCCAAGTGGGTTGTCGAACTAGGACCATGGGGGCTGAAATATGCTCATCTGAAGTCCATCAAGGCCCAGGTCCTCCCAGAATTCACCACTGAGTGGATAGAAGCCCAGCTACCGAACGTCCCCGACTTGTCCAACGCATGGACAATGTACTTTGATGGCTCCAAGAAATTCAAGTCAGCCGGGGCAGGAGTCGTGCTCATCTCCCCCAAAGGCGACAAGCTCAAGTATGTCTTGCAGATGGACTTCCCGAAGCCGTCCAACAACGAAGCCGAATACGAGGCCCTGATCCACGGCATGCGGATGGCCAAAAACTGCGGTGCCACGCACCTCATGATCTACGGCGACTCCTACCTGGTGGTACAGCAAACCATGAAGTCCTGCGACGCCATCGCCGACAACATGATCGCCTACAGAGACCTCTACAACCAGATGGAAGGAAACTTCGACGGCTGCGAGCTACGCCACGTCGGCCGTGAAAGCAACGAGGAAGCCGACGCCCTAGCTAACATGGGCTCGGACAGGGTGCCAGTCCCACCCGGCGTCTTCCTCGAGTGCATCACACAAAGATCCATCAAGATTCAGGATACAGCAAGCACTGCAACCACAAAAGGCGATGTCAACCCGCCAAGCCAAGACAAGGTCCCCATGGAAGTCATGCTAGTCGAAGCCACATGGACAGGACCATACTTGGCATACATACTGCATCAGAAGCTGCCAGCTAACCCAGTCGACGCAAAGCGCATCATCAGACGCTCCAAAAGTTTCACCGTCATCAACGGGGAACTCTACAAAAGAAGCATATCAGGAATTCTGCAAAGGTGCATACATCCAGTCGACGGCCAAGCCATCCTACTCGACATTCACGCGGGTACATGCGGACATCACGCAAGCAGCCGGGCACTGGTGGCCAAGGCGCTACGAGCCGGATTCTATTGGCTCACAGCCATGCAGGACGCCGAGGAGCTGGTGAAGAAGTGCACAGGGTGCCAAGAATTTGCCAACAAGCCGCACGCCCCAGCATCGGAGCTCAAAACAATACCATTAGCCTGGCCCTTTGCACAATGGGGCCTGGACATGGTGGGCCCGTTGAAGAAATCCTCACCCGGAGGTTCGGAGTACCTAACGGGATCATCACCGACAACGGCTCGAACTTCACAGCCGAGGAATTCAAAGACTTCTGCTCAGAGCAGGGGATCAAGCTCAACTACGCGTCGGTCTCGCACCCGCAGTCCAACGGACAAGTAGAGAAGGCCAATGGCTTAGTCTGCAACGGCATCAAGAAGCGACTGCGCGTACCCCTAAAACGCGCAGCGGGCGCATGGGTGGAAGAACTGCCATCAGTCCTCTGGAGCCTGCGAACAACGCCGAATAGATCTACCCAGTACACGCCATTCTTCATGGTGTATGGTGCAGAAGCGGTCCTCCCCTGCGACATCAAGTTCAACGCACCGAGAGAAGTCGCCTACGACGAGTCAGAAGCAGAGGAAGCACTCGAAGACAGCAGAGACGCCCTGGACGAAGCACGCGACATCGCCCTAGCACGTTCAGCCGTGTATCAGCAGGACCTGCGTAATTATCATACTCGGAGGCTACGACCAAGAGCGTTCGTGGCAGGCGACCTGGTTCTTCGACTCAAGCAAAAGAAGGTGCACAAGCTCGCCTCCCCATGGGAGGGCCCGTACATCATAACAGAAGCAATAGGCAATGGAGCATACCGCCTGAAGGACTCGAAGACAGGAGCGGACTGCAGCAACCCGTGGAACGTATCACAACTCCGCCGGTTCTACACCTAGTTCAAAGCAAGCATTGTACAAGAAAGTCAGCGCGGCAGGTTTCAGACGCACTCTTTTCCTTACCAGGGTACCCGAGGGGACTGGAGGGTTTTTAATGAGGCGGCCTGCTCGCAAGAATCAATAAAGTGATTTGAAGAAAATCTGTCTCCTTTTTCCCGTTACTCAAGGAGCTCAAAAATCCTAGGCCGCCACTCGAACCACTCGGGGGCTGCGCCATACAGGTTGAAATAAAAGCTTAGGCCGCTACCCGAACCACTCGGGGGCTGCGCCATACAAGCACGCCAAAAATCCTAGGTCGCCACCCGAACCACTCGGGGGCTGCGCCATACAGGTTGAAATAAAAGCTTAGGCCGCCACCCAACTTACTCGGGGGCTGCGCCACACAAGCACACAATCAAAAATCCTAGGCCGCCACTCGACCGACTCGGGAGCTGCGCCATACAGGTCAAGTCCAAAATCCCAAGGCGCCACCCGCAACCCACGGGGGCTGCGCCACACGGGTCACACTTGCAAATCCTAGGCTACCACTCGACTTACTCGGGGGCTACGCCAAACAGGACTCAGAAAAATCCTAGGCCGCCACTCGACCGACTCGGGGGCTGCGCCATACAGGTCAAGTCCAAAATCCCAAGGCGCCACCCGCAACCCACGGGGGCTGCGCCACACGGGTCACACTTGCAAATCCTAGGCTACCACTCGACTTACTCGGGGGCTACGCCAAACAGGACTCAGAAAAATCCTCGGCCGCCACTCGAACCTACTCGGGGGCTGCGCTGCACAGGTCAAGTTCCAAATCCTAGGTCACCACCCGACATACTCGGGGGCTGCGCCAAAACAGGTAACACTTGTAATCCTAGGCCGTCACTCGACCCACTCGGGGGCTGCGCCAGACAGGAATTATTCAAAATCCTAGGCCACCACTCGAACGACTCGGGGGCTGGGCCGCACAGGTCAAGTTACAAATCCTAAGTCGCCACCTGAGAGAATCAGAGACCGCGGCATACAGGTAACACTTGAAAACCTAGGCCGCTGCTTAGCACACTAGGCAGATGCGCCGCACAGGTCGCAAATCGAATCAGGCACCCTCACTTTCGAGTAAACAGATCAATTCTCATTACTCGAAAAAGTACTGTAATCTGTTACATTATATTTACACAAGCGTACATGCTCTCTATGGCTAACCCTGTACATCAGACGACAGCTACCCTAAACTGCAGGTTCAGCCTTTGGCGCACCGAGGGGACCTACAAGCCGCTCGCTCAAGTCCTGAACTTGCCGGATAATTCGGCGCGCAGCTGGCAAGGTCTCGTCGAAGTCGTCGTCACCGGGCAGGCCTTCAAGCACCCGCTCAAGCGGAAGATGTGGCCGGTGCATCCAAACGTAGGCCAGCGCCACGTTTGCACCAGCCACAAGCTGAGCGTCGACAACTTCCTTCAGCCCTTCGCCATCGCGGAACCTCTCCAGCAAGGCAGGCAACCCGTTCGGCTGCGCATTATGCGGGAAGTACACGCGGTTGATGTGCCAGAGTGTCTTCCGGCAGCTCTCCAGAAGAAAGGCAGCGCGCCACGTACGATCAAGCATGGTGGCAAGGACGCGCCCCCTCGACTTCATCACCCAGAACTGGCGAGCTTCATAGGAGTCGCCGGACGCCTCTCGAGTGACTCGCTCCTCAACGCGAGCCCGCTCGGCCTCCCAATCGGGATTAACATCTGCGCACACGAACCACAAGTCAGAAGGAGAAGGACAAACAACGGTGAAGGCGCCAGCCGACACGGTACATACCCTGCAACTGCCGACTGATCAAGTCCATCTCTCCAAGTAGAAAGTCTTCGCGACGTGAGAACTCCGCCGTGGGATGCGACTGGGAGCGCTGCAACAGCCGCTCCGTATTCTTCAGGGTCACCTCAAGCTCCACCACCTTGTTCTTCAAGTAGGTGATTATCCGCTGATCATTTGCACTGCGCGGAGGAGCCGGCGCCGCCCGACGACGGCGAGCAACCGAAGAGGAAGCCGCGCCACTCGGCCCGGGCAAGGGAGAAGGTGGAGCATCATCGCGCATGGCACTCTGTCAGGAATACGCAGAGTCAAATGCAGAAATGCGAGTGCCACGTGCAGTTAAACTCAGAATACAGAAAAGTCAGCAACATCAATACTGAAGAGCAAAAGACCCGACAGGGCAATATTCATTACAAACATGAAGTTCAAAATACAGGTGAAGGCGACTGCAGCATCCCTACAACTATGCCTGCTCTAAGGCCGCAGACTGCGACCGGGAACGGCCCTTCCGAGCAGCCGCCTCAGTCGCCTTAGCAAGGGCCCTCTCGAAGAGTGCCACAAGCTGCGCAGCCAACTGCGAGGCGCGCTCCTTCACGCCACTCAGCGACGCGGTCCGGCCATCGGGTTTGCGGGGAAAACCACTGACGACCTTCTCGAAGTCACCTGGAACTCGGTGGCCTAGTAGGAGCTGGAAGGTGAGCTCGGAGCCGCGTACCGTCTGCGACCGCGTGAAGTCGGCGATGGTGGTCGCGTCCCCAAACGGAGCAGCCAGAGCGTCCACGGTCGCCGGCGGCTGGCTGCCCGGGAAAATGCTCTGATGCACCACGGCCAGGGCTCCGGTCGACTTCTCCAACGCGGCGGAAGACTTCTTCAAGGCATCCGAGGCGAAGGCGCAAACCCGGTCGAAGAAGCCAACCGCGGTCGCCAAGTCGACCGTGTCACTCGACGCGTCTTCTGGGGGAGCTCCACCGCAAGTCTCTGCGCCGAAATTCAAAGTCAGGACAAGAAAAGAAGCAAAGACTCAGTAAGCGTCAAGCCGAAACTCACCCCCAAGAACAGCGGCGAGTGAAAGGAGACGACCGATCTGAGTCTTCTCCTGGGCGACCCGCGCCAGCTCCCGCTCTCGAGACTCACGAAGAGCCTTCTCAAGCTCGTCCACTCGGCAAGTAGCCTGGTCCAGCGAGGAACGCAGTTGGTCCCTCTCCTTCTCCAGGCGAACATAAGCCACGGCTGCATCTAGCTGCTGGCGATAGTATGGCTGAGCATAAAAAAGAGCACGGTGTCAATAAAGTTGCGGGCGACTATACTAGTCACCCACACCTTCGGGGGCTACTCCCATCGGGAGCGCTGATCGCGCACCCGATGAGAAATCAGAAATACAAGAAAAACAAGAGAAGACTTAAGTGGTCCAAGAGCTCAAGGTCCTCGGCAGCCGAAGGAGGAGCCCGGCTAGACGAGGCCGGGCCGGCGGCCTCAACGTGCACCTTCTCCACCACCACCGGCGTCTCCAGCCCAGTCGAAGGGCCAGAAGTAAGCTCCGTGTCCCGAAGGGGAGAGCTGACGTTGTCAGAGCGGTGGCTGCACCAAAATCAAGAACACAAGACAGCTAAATGACGAACCCGCAAAGTACTACTCGAAGGACACGTTGCAAAGAAACTAACCTGGGGGTGCTGGCATCGTCGAAACTCGACAGAGAAGGCGAGGGCATACGCGCGAACGACAGAGGCGCTGCGGAGCTGACTGGAGGAACGTTGAGAGGTTCCTCCCAGCCACCCGAAGATTGCGCACCCGGGGACGTCGCCACGATCTCCTCCTCAGCAACATCCACGCCCCTGGCAGGCGACGACGCGGTTGCAGACTCGCAGCGACTCGGAAGCTTCCGCTTCTTCCTCGCGGGTTCCTCCACTTCGTCTTCCTCCTCCACCTCATCGCGGGGTGAGTGTGCGGAAGGGACTTCTTCATCCTCATCCTCCTCCTCGACAAACTTCGACTCATCGCCAGGTCCGTTCTCGGGGAGAGGAGGATAGCTGATGAACAGAGCCCGACCCTAATGCAAAAGTAGACGCAAGTCGAATCAAAATGCAAAAAGTAGACTCAAGTCGAACAAGTACAAAAAGAGAGCAAGATCAGACTCACCTCAGGAACGGGATTCGCGGCCCCGTAAGGAGCAACGGGGCACTTGACGTTGCAGGCGTCCGCGGCTCGAAGGTTGGTGATGGACCTGACGTTGGCCTCCACCTCCTCGTCATCCAGCGGCTTGTCGCTAACGCCCTCGGCGGCCCACATCGGGTGGGGCCGGGCGCTGAGTGGCTGCACCCGAAGACGGAAGAAGGTGGCCATCAGAAAGACGCCACCCACATCACGCCCAAGGGTCCGAGTCAGCTCGTGCAGCAGGGTCAGCAGGGGCCGCACAGCCTCCTTCTCCACGGCAGACAGCGGGTGCGCCCAGGCGCCAGTCTTCCGCAGTCCGCGCTTGCCGTCGAATGCGTCCAGTCCGTCGTCTTTCGACTGGACGTAGAACCATCTCCGGCGCCACCCTTGGACGGAGTCCGACTTCTTCATCTGGAAGTACGCGGTATCACCGCGCACTTGGATTCCGAAGCCGCCCACTGGGTAGGTCAGCCCACTCTTCCCTACGTTCTTGCGAACGAGGAAGAGAGACTTCCACAGGCCCCAGTGGGGCGCGACGCCCAGGAAGCACTCGCATAACACGATAAAGCCCGCGATGCTCAAGACGCCATTGGGGGTCAGATCATGGATCTGAACCCCATAGGCGTACAGGAGCCCGCGCACAAAATCGTGCATGGGGAACCCAAAGCCACGCGGAATGAAGTCCGCGAAGCAAACGCGCTCCCCATTGCGGGGAGTGGGAAACACTTCCTTGCCAGGGACTCGTACCTGGACTTCGTCCGCAGGCGGCGGCAGCTTCTTCATCAACCCGGCGTCGTCGCCGACGGCGGCGGAGGAGCCAGCAGTGCCCTTCGGCTTGCCCATCGCCTTGGTCGCAGGGTGCGTGGAGAGATTGCTTTGAGCTCGGGACGGCGGCGGCAATGGCAGAGCGCAAGAGGAGAGGAAAGGCAAGATCGATTGGAGAAGATGACATACCAAAAGGCCGAGGCGCAGTACTTATTCCTCGAGGATGGGCATCTCAACCGTCCATCAAGCAGTGTCTCCGAGCGAGACCATCCGGCCGTCCACGTGTCGCACGGAGAAACCAATCGTCGCCGCCAACTTCCTCCACTACGCACGAGAACCGAGGCGTCGTCGCCGCGCCGCGCAAATTTCGCGCCCACTTCGGAGACGTGACAACTGTGGGCGTGGTCAGCTCTGACAGCGGGGCCCACCACGTTAAGTCCCATCGGACGTAGAGGCGTGCAGCAGAACCGTCATCAGTGACGTCAACAAGCCAACGGCTCCGAAACCAACCGAAGAAACTCGACAGACTCATTCGAGTGGTAAGCTTCACAGCGGAAATCAACAAGGTAAGATCAGCCAGTGATCTGAGCACCCGAAGTAACCTTTCGAGTGGCAACAAAGTAAGCTCAAACAGCCGAATCCATCCAACAAGTAAGCCAAAGCAGGCTGAACAGAAGCAACCTTCACAAGAAGAAGTCAAAGTAATTCGACTGCACAGATTACTCCCATCGGGAGCGGCTGGATTGACTGAAGAAATTCGAGTTCAGGCTCAAGATCAAGCAATCCAATGGCGCGTCCAGGAAGAAGGAGTCCTTTGTCCGACTCTGAGACTCGATCAAGCACTCGGGGGCTACTGACGTGGGGCTATCTTGCGGGTAGCCCACGGTGAGGCTACCTGGGCCGCGCCAAGGATGGAAAGGCCCGTAGAAGGCCCACTCGGGGTATCTCTTACCCTAGTCCAACTCGGTTAGGACTTGTAACCTACCGTGTCTGTACCAATCACCCGAGACCTGGCTGCCTATAAAGCCAGGAGGGTTGCCCGTCCTAGAGGACACGCTCAGAACCAGAAACCCTAGCGAGATCGCAATCTCACCATTGTAATCGCTACTCGCATCAATAACCAGACAAGCAGGAGTAGGGTGTTATCCTCCGGGAGCCTGAACCTGGGTAAACCTCGCTTGTCAGCCGTCGTGATCACCTTGCACTCTCCTCTCTCCCCATCAATCAACCCGGGGTGCACAACCCTGGGACTTGCCGAGGGTACTCCTCGTCAGCACCCCCAGCCTTTTAATTCACCAATTAATTCCTGATTTCTCTCTCAATCTCGTGGTTCCCAAGTTGGAGCCGCGCCGAGCAAGAGGAGTCGGGGATCTCCTCCACCATAGCCCGCTGCCACGCTGCTGGTGTTCCGGTCCAAGTCTTCCGCTGCTCGTCCTGGACTGGAGCTTCGGAGGCGTCGTCTCCACCGTACGTGTGCGACTCCCTGCGAGGTGCTGCGCTAGCGGTACTCGGAGGCCTGCTTCCTCTACACGACCTTGAGGTCGGCTTCGTCGGTCTTCATCGACAACGTTTGTGCGGGAACGTAATCCCCGCTTTCGGTCTACAAGGGTATGTATTCCGATCTCCGTTCGTACTACTATATCTGCATAGAATAGATCTTGGCTAGTTTAAGGATATCGTTGCTAGGAAAATTATTGTTTTCTGCCCACGATCCCCTTCACAAGTTTCATGGAAACAGGGTGATTCACATTTTTGGGCTGGTCTGATGGCTGTAAAATCACAGTTCTTCAGACATGGACATTTTTTGATTAAAGATGGGTCTCAGATAAGGTTCTGGGAGGACTCGTGGCTGGGAAATACCACGTTCCGAGAACAATATCCGGCATTATATAATATTGTTCGTTACAAAAGTGATACCATTAAAAAGGTAATGGCGACCTCACCTCCAGATATGACATTCATGAGAGATTTGATTGGCCAGCGCTTGGTTGCATGGCAAGCCCTTTTGCAACGGCTAGCCAATATACAACTTTCCGCCATGCCAGACGAATTTCGATGGAATCTACATAAGAATGGCAAATTCTCGGTAGACTCCATGTATAATGCATTATCCCATTCTCATATACCGGTTGATAACAACAAATTGCTTTGGAAGATGAAGATACCACTTAAAACCAAGGTGTTTGGTTGGTACCTTCGTCGTGGAGTTATTCTAACCAAAGACAATCTTTCTAAACGGAATTGGCAAGGAAGTAAGATTGTCTTTTCTGTCATCAGAATGAAACAATAAAACATCTCTTTTTTCAATGTCGATTCGCTAGGTCTATATGGTCAATCATCCAAGTAGCATCTAACCTTTATCCACCACGCAGTGTTGCCAATATCTTTGGGAATTGGTTACACGGTATCGATAATCGGTTCAAGAAGCTTATTAGGGTGGGAGCGCTAGCCATTATATGGTCGCTGTGGCTATGTAGAAATGATAAAGTGTTTAACGATAAATTGTCTTCCCCCTTGCAGGTCATCTACCGGTGTACCGGTACACTCCGTTCATGGTCGTCTCTTCAGCGGATGGAGCATCGAGACCTATTTACGGAGGTCTGTGCACGATTGGAGTCCACGGCGAGGCATACTTTTTCCCATCATGGGTGGCAGCATAATCTACGGATAGAGCTACCACCACTTCAGACGTAGATACATTCGTTTCGGCATGATATGTAATACGTCTTTTTCAGTTTTGGATTGTGTACCTTGGGAACAGCTGTGTGCATCTTTGTTATGCAGAGGCTGGGTGTAAACGCTTATTCTTTTAAGTAATAAAACGCCCTTTATCGAAAAAAAATACTATTACATTCATTTGATATCGGTGTTGCTACCAGTCTTACCACATGGTTCGGTTTGTATGCATTATATGGACAATGCAAAATTGGATCTGTCAAATCTTACTGACTTTGTCAACTGATTTTTTTTCTTATGTCTAAGCCAGTGATGCTAGCCCATTGATCTAATTTTGGTTTACCCCATACATGCACCAATCTTAATGCGGAGACATGTGAAGGATAATGGTGTCCACTAAGATATAAAATAAATCACATGGCAATTAAGATTTAGTGAAACTATCTCCACATTCAACACGAAAAATTTGTACCAAAACCATTTGATGTAACTCAATATTTTGAGACTATGTGCCCCAATAGCACATCTCTAAATCTACATTGCACAAAAAAGTATGTATAATTTTAGGTTTCATGGTATGCAGCTAGCCGATGCATTTATAACCTTAAATAATTTCATTTGATTGTAAATATCAAAAAGTGCAATTACGAGTTAGACTTCAAGCTTAAGCCACTCTTTGATTTTTTTGACCATTTGAAACAGCTCACAAACTTGAGCATTGAATAAAAGGAAAATATTTTTATAAAAAATATAAATATAATAGAGTGGAACCAGTGAACCACAATAATATAGCAATTTTAAAAACCTATGTTTTCACAAGAAAAAACATATGCAAACCGCCTACAAAAATAAATTAAATAAATAAATCTAAGCTGCAATGTGTTACTTTGTTTATTAAATGTTTGAGATTTTTTTAGATTAAAAATGTTTGAGATTTCACAAAGCATAATACAAATCCCCTAAGAAATAGTTTTTCCCTAGAAAATAGTTAGGTGGAACCGGGTTCTTAATTTATAATTCGCGCGACAGCACCTAGTCATCATAATGGTTTTTTTGTTCAGTCATACGTCAAGTGGCTTCATGCTGCTGTCCTGATTGATAGCCGGCGAAATTATCAAACCCTGGTCTCAAATGCACATTTGGAGGAAGGGCCGCAAATGACAATGCAGGTCTTGACCAATTCTCCACGCACTTACAAGATCTTTCATTGGTAACTCCGAAGTGAAGCTCCATCCTCCACACACGTCTTGACCAATTCTCCACGCACCTACAAGATCAATGTCACCCTATATATTCATTTATGCGTACCTGTTCTCGTCACACCATAGCACGGACTGACAGAGAGGAGTGAAGTCAGTGAACAGAAAGTAGCAAAGTGGTAGCTAGTTTCAGCTTCAGCTCTCGACGACCTCCATGACTTCCAAGATGATGCTTGCCGTGGTGGCGGCGATCGCCGTGGCCTTCCTCCCCATGCTCGCCGCCCAACAAATCGTCCATCCCGTGGGCGACGGCAGAGGGTGGACGCTCGGGTTCAACTACACCGCCTGGTCCGAGAGCAAGCAGTTCAGAGTCGGCGACGTGCTAGGTAACCAATTGTCATGGTCAGATTGATCAGCTAGTAATAATCCATGGCTAAACGCGTGTCTTCTCTGCAGTATTCAACTACAACACGGCATTCCATAACGTGGTGGAGGTGAGCGGGCCAGACTTCAAGGCTTGCAACACCGCCAACCCCATCGGCGCCGGGAGCTCCGGCAGCGATGAGGTCGAGCTGGAGAAGCCGGGGCGGAGGTGGTTCGTCTGCGCCGTGGGAAAGCATTGCCTGATGGGGATGAAGCTCAACGTTACCATCCTCGCAGCCGACGCACTCACGCCTGCACCGGCACCAGCTCCGTTGTCTGCCCATCACAAGTCCAGCCGGCCCTTCGGTTTCAAATGGTGAATGTGATCACCTGCCGGCCTTGCAGGACTCCAAGTACCATCTAAGCGTGACTATGTGATCGTGGAGCCATATAGAGCTCGGTTGTTTTTATGGTGTGATTTGGGTGTGACTGATCGCCGTGTTTCTTTGCATAAAAGTGAGGATTGTTTTGTGTTGTGGAAAAATTTAATGTTTTGTTGGTGTTGTCACACTCTAATGGAAATTGATTTTGAGCCTAGATAGGTGCTCGATTGTTGAGTGTCAACTTCGTCTTATTAAACTTTTCTAGATCATTATCCAAAATTATGGAACTGTCTAATGTAAGATTAACACCCAATTAAGAATGTTCATACCCTGCACAAATGCTCTTGAGTCGGCTGAACCACATAGTCTGCCACCAAAATTTTAGCATAATAGTTACAACCTTTTGTTAAATAATTTATCCTCAATGGAGACAAATCATACTGTTTTGCTAGATACATTAGACCTTCTTAGACTTGGACACCAAAACAATTTCACAAGTTTAAAAACAAGTCAATGTGTATATCATACAAGAAGTTGAACAAGTACATAAGGTTATTCTACTCCCTCCGATCCATATTAATGGACTCAACTTTGTCTAGATTCGTATGTATCTAGTTAAGTGTTTAGACTAGATGCATTCGTATTTAGACAAAGTTGAGTCCATTAATATGGATCGGAGGGAGTACGTGTTTTGTGATAATCGTTTTCCACTCCAGAAACTGAGAAATAACCTCCACCCGAGACCCTTGGACTGACGAGTTCAAAAAGACTTACAATATTTGGTTATATAGGCCTTGAGGTGTTTTTTGGCCCTTGATCCTTTCCTCGTCTGGTACAGTTCCTCTCATGCTGACCATTAGCAACCATATGGAACTATCTTGTATCATTGCCTCTTTCGACAATAAATTAGGGTTTAGGGAGTTGGTATTATTTTAACTCCTCGCACAAAATACGTGAAATATTTCTATTTAATTGGGTCTTAATCTCAATCTCTTGATGGAACAAAGGGCTGAGTTTTCCAAAATTTAGCGAGCTTGTTAATGATATGAAACAGAAGTGCCATATATAAACCGCACATCTCCCGAGGTATGCTCCAAAAGCGTAAATTTTAGGCTAGTTTGCAGCAAAGTTTTTTCTAAAAAGAAGTGCTCCTGTGCTTTCCTAGAAGTTTTTTTGCACGAATTTTAAAACACATCAATGGTTGTGATTAATCTCCACCCCTAATCATAGCCATTGATGTGCTTTAAAATTCGTGCAAAAAAACTTCCGGGAAAGCGCAGGAGCATTTCTCTTTTCTAAAACCGAAGTGTTCTAATACCACAGTATTTATGTGTCTAGGATAATAATTCTTCAGTTTCAGAAAAAGAGGTCCATGGTATTTAGTCACATCCAAACACATCAAAATATTTTAACTGTGGTATTTAAAAAAACTATAGTATTATTGAAATACTTTAAAAATATTTTGATACCAAACACAGCCTCATTATTGCGCATCTTTATATGGTTGTTCGGCCAACGAATTTACGGTCTATTCCTGCTTATGTGTGATGGTTTGGTGCTGATTGCAAACTGGCGAAAGTGCCAAAACCCTGCTCTGAAATGCCAATTGGATGAAGGGCGTGGGTTTGTCTAAGTCGACGTCCTAAATTATCCAATGTAGCTGTACTGAAACTCATGTGCGAACAAAAATAATGAAGATTGGGTTACATCTCTGGCGTCATCCACCTAGACTGAAAGTCTGAAACTCATGTGTATAATCTGCGAGAATGTCTCTCAGCTGCTCATTTGGACGAAGGGCTGCAAACGAAAATACAGACCGTGTCAAGCAGATCACAAACCTTATCTGTTTCTTATGTCGCTACGTCCATTCCTTCCATTGGTAACTCCGAAATGAAACTCCAACCTCTCCACGCATGTACCAGACTATTTCTCCGACCTACAACTACAACTATACAAGATTAATCTCTTTCCATATATCCATGAAATAGTGTCATTTTCATTTATCCCATACGACCTCCATGGCTGCAAAGCAGATGCTTGCCGTGGTGTCGGCGATCGCCGTGGCCTTCCTCCCCATGCTCGCCGCACAACAAATCGTCCATCCCGTGGGCGACGCCAGGGGCTGGACGCTTGGGTTCAACTATACAGCCTGGTCCGAGGGCAAGCAATTCAGAGTCAGCGACTCGCTACGTAAGCACTCAATCAGTTTGGTTTCACCTTCTTTATGTCCTAAAATTCTTGGCTTATTACTCTAAAAAATTCTTGGCTTATGCAGAACGTCTGAAGTCCTCTGCTTTGAGCATGCTTTCTTAATCAAGTCATAATTAGGATTGCTGATGAACTGATTCATCGAGGTGTCTGCCGTGCGTGCTTGCAGTGTTCAACTACAACAAGGCCTTCCACAACGTGGTCGAAGTGAGCGGGCCGGACTTCAAGGCGTGTAGCACCGCCAACCCCATCGGCGGCGCCTTCAGCTCCGGCAGCGATCTGGTGGAGCTGCAGCAGCCGGGGAGGAGGTGGTTCATCTGCGCCGTGGGCAAGCACTGCCAGATGGGTATGAAGCTCAACGTTACCATCCTCGCAGCGGAAGCCAGTACGTCAGCGCCGGCACCAGCAGCAGGTCCGTGGACGGCGCCGTCACCCCACACTAGTAGAAAACGAGGCTTTGGTTCACCCCTTTAGTCTCGGTTCATTTTTTGAACCCAGACTAAAGGGATGATAGCCACACCGCCGGATTTGTGAGGGACCTTTAGTCCCGGTTCGTGTTACGAACTGGGACTAAAGATTCGGGCCCCAGCGCCAGAGACCTTTAGTCCCGGTTCATAACACGAACCGGGACTAAAGGTCCTCACTTTATCAGCTTCTTCCAGCCCGAGTCAACTCCATTTTTCCCACAGAGCCCGAGCTCAAAAACATTTCCTCTCCATTTCTTCTCCATTTCCTCTCCCCAATACTAGATAATCCATAATATTTTACACCATTTGGAGAGATTGAAGCCACCCCACGGTTAGCCTCTTCATCCTCTTTCCGGCATTGCTTATTTAGCTCATTTTGCTCATTTCAATTTTTTTGTGTAAGCAAGGTGTTCGATGTAATGCCTAAGTTATTATCTCATTTGTGTATATGTGCAATTTGTTCTCAAACTAAAATAATGATTTATGTGTTTTAGTGTGGTGAGGAGCCTTATCGACGTCGATCGCCCGCGCCGTCCCGTCACCACCTCGGTGAGCCTCTATATTTTATTTTATTTTATTTTAAAAACATAGCTTTTATGATTTAGATGCATAGTTACTACTTGTATAATTTTCTAACTTGTATTATATGTATAGTGTCATGGTTCTGATATCCGTCCCCGTCGGTCCTCGTCCGGTCTATGATTCGGATGTGGTATATTTTCAAAACTATTTATTTCATTCTATGTTTCTGACAATTATGGCGACCAACTTGACATAGAATTATTTTTATCTAGGAGGTAGTTGAACCAGAAATTGAACCTGACCCTATTGTCGAGTTTTTGGATAAAGAAAACAATGATTTGAAAGCAAAATTGAAAAGAAGTGAAGCTCTTTATCTTCAATGCTTAGAAGATAAGATGAAATTAGAGCTCAAACTTGCCGACGTGGTCGATGGTAACGAGATCAAGATGGATGCAATGCGCTTGAAGATAAAAAGGATTAGAAAATATGCCATTAATCGGGAGGCTTGGTATCATTATGCTGTGGGTTCAGTATTTACCTTAGTTGCGATTTTGATCGCATTTGTTGTTGGATTTAAATTCTTTAGATAATTTTTATATTTGTTTCAGTTAATGTATGTTTTATGAGAACTATGTATTACCACTTGTCAATACTCTACTCTTATTTTAATGGATGACATTGTATTAATTAATTTGCTCTTACATATTATTTATGACAGTAGTGTAATAATGGGGTTCGATATACTTTTATGTAATACAGATGAACCGACAATGGATGTACGGTGACCGATGTTGTCCTGAGTTCATTGATGGCATGCATAATTTTCTCCATATGGCTGAGGCAAACAAGCCGAAGAACGGTTTTATTCGTTGTCCATGTAGTGCCTGCAAGAATATGAGTGATCACTCTACCTCAAAAGTCATTCACTCACACCTCTTGCATAATGGTTTTATGCCTGGTTATTATTGTTGGACCAAGCACGGAGAAACAGGGGTTATCATGGAAGAAGATGAAGAAGAGGAGGATAATGACAAGTATCCTTGGTTCAGTGATACTACAATGGGAGAAGACGAAACTGAAGAAGATCCCATTATTGATGAGCCCGACGATGATCTTCGTCGGGCCATTCGTGATGCACAAATGGACTGTGGAAGTGAAAACGAAAGGTTGAAGTTGGAGCGTATGTTAGCTGATCACGCCAAATTGTTGTACCCAACTTGTCAAAATGACCAGAAAAAGCTAGGTACCACACTTGAATTGTTGCAATGGAAGGCAGAGAATGGTACTTCTGACAAGGGATTTGAAAATTTGTTAAAAATAGTTAAGAAGATGCTTCCAAAGGATAACGAATTGCCGTCTAGTACGTATGAAGCAAAGAAGGTGGTATGCCCTCTAGGATTAGAGGTGCATAAGATACACGCTTGCATTAATGACTGCATCCTCTACCGCGGTGAGCACGAAAAATTGAATGCATGTCCTGTATGCGGTGCTTTGCGGTATAAGATCGGGCGAGATGACCCTGGTGATGTTGAGGGCGAGCCGCGCCCCAGAAAGAGGATTCCTGCAAAGGTGATGTGGTATGCTCCTATAATACCACGGTTGAAACGTTTGTTCAGCAATAGAGAGCATGCCAAGTTGTTGCGTTGGCACAAAGAAGATCGTAAAAAAGACTTGATGTTGAGACACCCCGCGGATGGGTCCCAGTGGAGAAAAATTGACAGAGAGTTCCCGACATTTTCAGATGACGCAAGGAACTTAAGATTTGGCCTAAGTACAGATGACTTTAATCCTTTTGGAGAGCAGAGCTCCAGTCACAGCACTTGGCCCGTGACTCTATGTATCTATAACCTTCCTCCTTGGCTGTGCATGAAGCGGAAGTACATTATGATGCCCGTGCTCATTCAAGGCCCGAAGCAACCTGGCAACGACATTGATGTGTACCTCAGGCCATTAGTTGAAGAACTTTTGCAGTTGTGGGGTGAGGAAGGTGTACGTGTGTGGGATGAGCACAAACTGGAGGAATTTGATCTACGAGCTTTGCTTTTTGTAACCATCAATGATTGGCCTGCTCTAGGCAACATTTCAGGACAGTCAAACAAGGGATACAATGCATGCACGCACTGTTTAGCTGAGACTGATAGTATACATTTAGGTAACAAGAATGTGTACCTAGGTCATCGTCGGTTTCTTGTACCTAAGCATCCGTTAAGGAAGAAAGGCAAGCATTACAAATGTGAGGCAGATCATCGGCCGAGGCCTACCCGCCCTTCTAGTTCTGCTATACATGATATGGTCAAGGATTTAAATGTAATCTTTGGAAAGGGTCCTGGCGGTCTCACTGTTCCGAATGACGCAAACAACCACGTACCCATGTGGAAGAAGAAATCTATATTTTGGGAGCTGCCATATTGGATAATGCTAGAGATTCACTCTGCAATCGACGTGATGCATGTGACAAAGAACATTTGTTGCAATTTGCTAAACTTCTTGGGCGTGTATGGGAAGTCAAAAGATGGGAAGTCAAAAAAAGGTACACCGAAAGGAAGGCAGACCCATCAACGTATGAGCGAAGAGATGCATCGAGACGATACTCATTCAGAGAATCAGCCAGGTCCTGCAAGCTACGCTCTTACTAAAGAAGAGAAGAAAATATTTTTTGAGTGCCTTCGCAGTATGAAGGTTCCATCTGGCTTCTCATCAAATATAAAAGGAATAATAAACATGGCAGAGCAAAAATTTCAGAATCTAAAGTCTCATGACTGTCACGTGATTATGACAGCACACGGGTAGCAGAGAGCACTCAGTGAAGGCTGAAGGTGAACCCTCCCCTCGGCAGAGGCATCTCTGGGCAACCAGCGGCAAGACATCTCTGATGATCTGCGACCGTGTCAAACGGTTGCAGATCATCAGGGATGTCTTGTCGGACGGTTGTAGATCATCAGAGATGTCTTGCCACGGTCATTTGGCTTGGCTTGAAATGACCATAACTTGGTCATTTGGCTTGAAACTTCTAGATGTTCAAGGATTTGATTTTTTTGAGGTGTTTATCATTTTTCCTAGCAACTAGTACACATATAAGGATCCCATGCCAAAGGATTTGATTTTTTGAGGTGTTTATCACTTTATTACATTTTTTCTTAAAAACGATCAAAACGGTCGCTACGACTAATCATCGGAAGAGATGATATTTTCTAGAACTATCAATGTTTCTGTGATATAACCACTAGTTGTGTACCTTAAAATGATTTTTCCAAAAGTTTCAGACCAAACTATCAAATAGTTGTAGTTCAAATTTGAATTACTTTCGATAAATCAACATAAACTCAATTAACTAGGGGAAATTAGTTAGAATTGTAAGAAAAAACTCATACTTGGGGATCATCCATCATATGTGCACCACTATTAGTGAAAAATAGTTGGGTGCCATTTGGAATCATATTTTCTGTACTCACTTCACAAAAAACCTCATTTTTTGCACTGAAAAAAAGGAAAATGATATTTATGAAAATAATTTGAAGAATCCCTTTGGCATGGTTGTTTAATATACCAATATGCACCTATGTGTGGAGTATGAGATCTTTATCACAAACTATGTCGTCGAAATGACCATAACTTGGTCATTTGGTTTGAAACTTCTAGATGTTCATACATGATAGACCTTTTTGTGAAGACTTTTTTTGCAAATGTAGGCAAAAATCAAGTTTATCATTTTTCCTAGCAACTAGTACACATATAAGGAGCCCATGCCAAAGGATTTGATTTTTTGAGGTGTTTATCACTTTATTACATTTTTTCTTAAAAACGATCAAAACGGTCGCTACGACTAATCATCGGAAGAGGTGATATTTTCTAGAACTATCAATGTTTCTGTGATATAACCACTAGTTGTGTACCTTAAAATGATTTTTCCAAAAGTTTCAGACCAAACTATCAAATAGTTGTAGTTCAAATTTGAATTACTTTCGATAAATCAACATAAACTCAATTAACTAGGGGAAATTAGTTAGAATTGTAAGAAAAAACTCATACTTGGGGATCATCCATCATATGTGCACCACTATTAGTGAAAAATACTTGGGTGCCATTTGGAGTCATATTTTATGTACTTACTTCACAAAAAACCTTAAAACATAGAAAATAATATTTATGATATAATTTGAAGAAATCACCTTGGCATCTTAAAATGTTAGAAAATATAAAACAAAACATAAAAATAAGCTAGAAACCAAAACAATTCAAAAAATAAGTAAACCAAAATAATAAATAGAAAAGTAAGCAATTCAAACAATTTAAAAGAAAACAGAAACAAAAATCAGTAAAAAGAAATAAGGAAAAAAGACCCTTTAGTCTCGGTTGGTAACACCAACCGAGACTAAAGAGTTAAAGAGAAGCGCTCTGATCCAGCCAGAACCCTTTAGTCGCGGTTGGTGTTACCAACCGGGACTAAAGACCCTTTAGTCGCGGTTCGGGGCTGGAACCGCGACTAAAGGTCCTTCCCGCGACACTTAGTGTGTCGCGGCCAATTTTTTCCCCATTCTTCCCCAAATTCATCTACAATATTCCCCGCGAAACCCTAGCTATCTCCGGCGCCGCCGCCGATTCCTCTCCGCCGCGCGTGCTGCTCGCCGTCCGCGCCGCCGTCCGCGTGCTGCTCTCCTCCTCGTCGGTCTGAAGCTGCGCAACCCGAGCTCCTCCTCCTCGCGCCTCTGCCCGCCCGAGGTGCTGCTCGCCGTCCGGCCCGAGCTCCTTCTCGTCCTCGTCCGCGCCGCCGTCCGCGCTCGCCGTGCTGCGCACCTCCTCCTCCACGCGCCCGAGGTTTTGCGCCGCCCGACCTCCTCCTCCTCGTGCCCGAGGTGCTGCCCGCCCGACCTCCTCCTCCTCTCCTTATTGTGTGTTCTATAACAAATAATGTAGTTCAAAGTCTTGTAGTTAATTATTAGTAATGAGTTGTTCGTATTACCATTTTCTTAATGCACAATCTTACTATTTTTTACATGGGTGACCTCCTATTTATCATTGAAATTGTTGTTTTACCACACTTTGTTAGGAATTGTTTTTAGAACTAACTGTGTGTCTGGTATGTATCTTTTTATGACAAAGAACTTTATTATATAGGTTACAGATTCGTAGTTGTTTTGGTTACCAGATATGTCTATATTACTCCGTCGATTTTCCATGTCTAGAGTCAAAATTCTGTATATGTGGTCCTATCTTGAATATATGGACAACACTTGAATAATAAATCAATGTCTAAAATGAGATGTGCTATTATTCATGTAGCTAGCCATGTAGATTTCTGATACTAGTGGCTCTTTAAAGGTTCTCGTTGCTTCTTATTTAACATGTATGTTGTAGGTTTTCTTGCTTTACACCTACAAATATATGCCACTGTTGCATGTACCAAGGCTAGAGCCTTGAGAGATCCCAAGAGAAAATTATGGGATTTACTCTGAAGCACTGTTTTAGATTTACCGGACAGGACCGGCTCCTTTTACTGCTTGCTAATTGCAGCGCTAATCAGCACGGTCTAATTCTGTGTTTAGTGTGATACAATGTTCTTGACGTTTGATATTGTGTGTCTTTTACTAAATTGCTTATTGGTTTAGTGTGATATTGTGTGTCTTGACATTCAACATTGCTTTCATTTGCCCCCTGGTAAAACATGTTATGTACAAAAAGGGAAACATGTAATTTTCTATGAAGAACTATATTTACTACATATAAACATGTAAAATGGGTGAAGTTTTACCAGGTAACCTCATCCTTTGTTTAAGGTGGTAATATGGGATACTAGATTGTTATACACTGTCACACTAAAATCATGCTCATGTCTTGCTGCAGAGTCTTCCAATGAGAACTTTGATTTGATACGATCATAAATTAGTTCCTACAGGCCAAGTACTAACCTTGCTCTGATTCTGTCTTGATCCATAGAGTGGAGTTCAGAAGATAGAATCTGCCCGCCCGAGGTGCTGCTCGCCGGTCCGCGCCGCCCGACCTCCTCCTCGCTCGGTTGTCGTGCTGCCCACCTCCTCCTCCTTGCTGAGGCCGTGCTTCCCACCTCCTCCTCCTTGCCGAGGCTGTGCCGCTCCTCCTCGTCGTTGCCTCGATTTCAGGTGTAAAAGACATGCCTATATGATCCAGTAGTAAAGAAAATCCGAACTATTTGTATATAAAGCTGATGGAATATTGCCTTCATTATGTGTATGGAATTTGGGTTGTAGATATTGTTTGAACTGTGATGTGAGTTAGCCGAGGTCTGAAATTAAATCTTAGACCTTTTGTGTGTTAGATATGCAAATTGAGATGATTGTAATATATATAATATATATGACCCAGTTGTATCAGCTGCTTCCTCCCAGTTTTATTTATGAGAGTTACACTTGGGTGCATTAGTTTGACATGCTTGAGTAGTTTTAAACAATCATTCAACCCAATATTCATATTCTTGTAATTTATAGGATTGCATACTTGTATCTTTTTTAGAATAAATCTAAACTTGATTGCAAATTTGATTGATTGCAGGTACATTTGAGCTATGGAGCACTTGCGAGACGAGCAGATAGAAGAAGCACAATTTCAACGAGACGAAGACATGGAAGACCAAATGGAACAACTTATTTTTAATGATGCCCGAGCTGGAGGAGATGTAGATGATTATGATTTCGATGAATTTTTGAACAACTTTGGAATCGAGTCACAAAACTTTGATGTGGTGATAGCAAACTCCGGCGGAGAGGTGTATATGTGTTTATAATAAATATGGCGATATGTTATTGTTAACTACATGCATTTATTAACGACTTATTTTTCTTTTAGCCATCCGGATCGAGCAAATCTGCAAAAAAGCAGCCAGCATGTGCTCCTCGAGGCAAGGCAAAAAGAATGACGAGCGAGGATCCAAAGTTACCGATTGAGGAAATTGCTGATTCCGGCGAACCGCTCGAACCAAAACAGAACCGCAACAAATTTATAAGTCAAGCTGGAGTTATTGTTAGGGACATGATCCCAATCAGCATACGCGAATGGAATAAGCCGGCGGCCGCAGATGTGGACGACCCATGTTATGTCCACCAAGTTCTTAAGGATTTGGTCTATAACACGCTGTTGTCACATTTCACCCTCCCGCCAGATCTCTCTAAAGTGAAGAAGGACAACCTCAAGAGGTGGACTCTTATTAAGATGGCGGAACAATTCCGGAACTGGAAGAAAAAGTTATGGAATCAATATGTACAAACAAAAGAAGTGCCAGATTTCAGTGGGGCACAAGGGAAGAAGATAGAATCTGAATGGGCGGCGTTTAAGGCGTATAGGGAATCACCTATGGCTGTGTCCCGATCGGAGATAAATAAAGAGAATGCTAAGCTGAAGGAACACCACCATACATTGGGGACAGGTGGCTACAAGAGCGCCATTCCTAAGTGGTTAGCCTATGAAGAAAAACTGCTTCAATCGGGGGTCCGTCCACAGACACTTGACTGGCCCGAGAGGTCGAAATTCTGGTTGTTCGCGCATGGGGCAATGTTGGACCCTAAAACCGGAGAGATTGTTGGAAGGGGAAAATGGAAGGTTCTCGTGGAGCGTATAAAAAAGAAGCTTGAAGAAGCAATTAATGATGTTCGCAATGGTGTGTTCAAACCCGATAGAGAGGATGACGAGCTGACACGGGCACTGGGGAATCCTGAACATGTTGGACGAGCTCGAGGCTTTCCTGGCGGTGCTACGTTTAAGACTGCGTGGCCGGAATCCGCTCACACTTATAGAAGCCGTAGCAGAAGTAAGAAGAAGGAGACCGACCGGATATTACAATTGGAACGAGAAATGAAGGAGCAACGGGCGGAAATAAAAGCATTGAAGGAGCAGAGAGCGGAACCTCAGGAGCGGCACCAATTCGACCATGAAGCGCATGCCGCCCCATCTCAGCGTAGAAGCAGCGTTGGTTCCACGCGTCAGGTCGACGTTGGTGCCTACCCAGTGGATGACATCACAGAGCCTACAGGTTGTGAGCTACATATAGCAATGCGAAACATTATGCCGGGATTTGAATCCTTGGAACTTGAGTTACCTGGAGGCGACGAGGAGAAAACGTTGGCAGACGTCAAGCATGCCTTCGCCCTATGGCCCAAGAAATACATCGTCCTTCCAGAACAAGCAAAGTCCACTCCTCGTTCTAGGAGTCCAGCTCACCAGCCAAGTCCACTCTTCCTCGAGAGGGATCAAAGACGGAGTCCATCTCCACCCCATCAGCAAAGCCCACACCTCCCCGATAGGGACCCCAGCCCGAGTCCATCTCCAGCTCAACAGCAAAGCCAACCGCCCCCAGAGAGGGTTCCTAGCGTGAGGCCATCGCAGTCTGTGCCAGTCCGCCAGAATGTCAAGTCGCTCTCGAGTAGGCGCCAGTCTGGTTCTCCTGTTAGGAAGAAACCGAGAAAGCAGAAAACACCGCTGCCTACTCCAAAGTTACCTTGGGAGAGAACCGTCGAGGAAAACGATCTCGCATGCAAAGAACATACGGATGCCTGGCTTGCTGGCGTGAAACAGAAAGCGTTAGCGAAACAATTGCCTCCTGCAAAATTTACTGCCGGAATTCCTCAGGAAAAAATTGACCGTTGCATCGATGCCCTATACAACCCCCCACCATCGCCGCCAACAGACTATGATCGCAACATTGGTAAGTCATATGACGAAGAGATGGATGATCGATCGAAAAAAGGGAAACAAGTTGCCCAACTCAGAGAACAAGACGCACAGTCGGCCCCCCCGCTCAAGGTGCTTGATGACAGAGCTCTCAAAAACATCAATGTGCGGGAGCTGGTATATTCGGGAGATGATATCCCCTTTGCGGATGTTGTTCGTACTTATGTTCACGGGGAGAATTTTGTTGACGGCGACTTACCCACAAGAATGCGTCAATTTCAAGCCTGGTACAAGGATACCGTAAAAAAGGAGACGAGTAAAGTCGCTCTCCAGATGGCAGTTAAGGAAGAGCATTATTTCCAAGAATACTCCGTTGTCCTTTATTTCGCCGAAATCTTTCAGTTATACAATCTCCGGGCCCTCGACAAAAACATCATAAGTTCATATTGTCTGTAAGTCATCTATTCCTGTTTTAATTACCTCTACTCGTTCATTGTCTGTGATAATCCTCTCTATAATATTTTGTGTGCTTTATTACGCAGAATGAAGATGCTCGAATGCAAGAAGAAGAAAATCAACCACATTGGGTTCATTGACCCCTCTATAATGCATGAAGAAAACATAATTGAGCCACTACTTAACAAGGATACACCGGGGAATTTGCTAATGTTTTTCAAGCGACAAGCTTACAAAAAATATATATTATGGCCTTACAACTTCAAGTGAGTGTTACTGCTTATTACACATTCTATTTTTCTCACCCGATGTTAAGTTTAATTGATTAGTTATGCATGACTATTTATAAACGTGCGCAGCTACCACTACATTCTTATCGTTATTGACTTGCGGAAAGGAGAAGTTGTTGTCCTTGACTCGTTAAGAAGATGCCCTAAACAATATAAGACCTGTTTTGATTTGGTGGCAAGGTACTTTCTTTTCTTATCGCCTCTTTCGTTCATTTCCTAATATTAAGGAATTTATGACTCATTCATTCAGTTTCTTGTCATGCAGCGTTTGGAAAATGTTCCTCGCGGAACATCCGAACAGTGGATGGCCAGAGAAACTGCGCTGGCGTACTAACGATGTAAGTAGTACTATAACTAGGCCCATGCACCATTATCATACTTTATTATTATTTGATTAAATTTTATTCTTCTATAGACTTGTCTTAAACAGCCAACCGGTACTGATCTATGTGGATTCTTCGTTTGCGAGTACATGCACACTGTGGTAAACGAGAGTTTGAAGAGCAAAAGAAGTATCGAAGTACGTAAAGCTCTAGTCACAACATTATTTTTGTATCATCAACCGTGATGAGTTTTATTCATTTCATATCTCATGTATTCATTGTGATATCATTTTTTTACAGTTGGCAAGAAAGCGCAACGAGCTACCAATAAAGACCCGCTTCAGGGTAATTGCAGAGGAGTTGACGGGATTTTACCTCACCGAAGTCATACCGGAGACCGGAGAGTACCACTATGTTGACTAGTGCGGACATGTAATATATAGTGATCTCCATGTAACAAAATATTTCTAAGTCTCTGGAACCGGGAAACGTGATATTCATGTACCACGCGTACTTAAATGTATATGTGTTATGAACACATGATCTTCATGTAATTGTATATATGCATGATGCAACTTCATCTAGGTTCGTATAATAATTTATACGTGTTTTTCGCCCATCGAAGCTGTAGCATCCGAAACCCCTACCCCCGACGCATGGACATGGTACCATCCGAAACCCCCTACCATCACACATCGACTATAGTATCGACGTGGTACCATCCGAAACCCCCTACCGTCACGCATCGACGTGGTACCATCCGAAACCCCTACCCAGAAAACCGGTAGAAATAAAAAAAAGGAAACCCTGAAATGAAAAAAGCAAAACCCTGAAATTTTAAAAAAAATAAAATCCCTAGTCCCGGTTCGTGTTACGAACCGGGACTAAAGGGTTCGCCCCCCGCACGCCCTGCCGCGGCCACGTGCGTGGCGCTCATTGGGGGGGGGGGGGGGGGCTCCGGTCCCGGTTCGAGTTAAACCGAGACCAAAGGCTCCGGGGGCTCTAGTCCCGGCCTGACAGTCCCGGTTGCTACACCGGGACTACAGGCCCTCTGGAACCGGGACTAGAGCCCCGATTTCCACTAGTGCCATGACAAGCCCAGGCTACCCTTGGTTTAAAAGCGGTGAATGTGATCACCATCGGGGGCCTGTACAAACTACGACCCTGTTCGTGCTTTTTCTAGTTGCATCGATCGCACTGTTAGATTCGTCTAGTGATGTTCACCATATCATACTTACCGATGTAGCAATTGTTCGACTCGTGTCCATACATGCGATGAATTTGTCGATTTTCCCTGTACACTTTCTCTAGCTGGTGGGTTTTTTCGTGTTCTCGGGGCACAAGGTCCCGCTGACCTGAGCTTCTTTCATTGTCAGGTTTGTAGTTGTTGTGTGACGGCTTCGGGTTATCTTTATGTATTCTCTTTGTAAGACTTCAGTGGTTAATTTTGAATAAAGTAGCCGTATGCGATACAGAGGCTAGGACAGCCCTTTTCCTTAAAAAAACACTTTTTCTTCATCTAACATAACAATCTCGCCAATCTCCAAAATGACATCGATTTGTAATATGGAGGACGTAATTATGAAGACATTTACATGAGCAGAAAACTTGGCTTCAATTAGTGATCAAGATGAAAGAAAGAGAAGGTCAGATAGTGGACAAAACAACCATTTACCCTACATATCCGCCAAGAGAAGCAGAGGAAAAACCTCGACAACTATTATGCTACCGGTGACTTTCTTATCCCCACCACATGGTCTATGCAAGAGGAAATAGTCTGGGCATAAATTTCAAATTGAGTATCATTCATGAAATTCACAAACAATGTATAAAAAGGGCTCTATGAACAAATTCGCAAATTCTGAAACAAGAGTAACTAAAGAAATTAGGAAAGAACAAATACTAGTTAAGAAATCCATGTACATTGGAGAGAAATCCAAACAGCTTATATTTCCAACAAAACAAATTGGAGGACAGAGCAAACCAAAATAAATACTAGAGGAAAAAATATACACAAACAACGCTTGCATTAGATCATGGCACCAAAAGGCAAACTACATAATTTCTTACACATCACATCCTCAAACAAATTTCTGAATTAAGAACAAAAATGATGGCATGTAAGTGGTTCTACCTCTTTTCGTTAAGTATGGGAGCCGAGGTCGACAGGAGAACTAGGAAAAACAGAACTAGCAGGTATATTTAAAAACTTGAAAACAAATTCTGTGCTTGTAAGTATATATCAAAAAGTGCAACTGCGAGTTAGACTTTGAGCTTTAGCCACTCTTCGGATCAAATTTTACCATTTCTTACATATGCATTAAACAACTTACAAACTTGAGCATTGAATAAAAGGAAAATAATTTTATAACAGTATAAATATAAAAGAGTGGAACCAGAGTGTCGGTCCAGTGAGGACCAGGGTGTGCAGAGCCCACTCTCCATAGGCCTCACACGTGACAGATTCGACAAAACGACTAAGGACCAAGTCACCGCTTGGAGAGACCCTCGAGAGTCAACCCCTCTTGAGGGCCTGAAGAGGATCACGTGCTTCAAGAGACTCCCCAAGGCTCAACCCGCTTGGAGAGAAGTCAACCAAAACCTCTCCACATGCCACCGCGGCCCTGTGGAGACACTTCGTGGCTAAAAAAGCGCTGCAAGGCGCACATGGCCTCTACAACAGCCGCTGAGTGACGCGAGCACTCCAGATGTCATTCTGGTGATAAAGGAGTCAACAAATCTGCGCCGCCGCGCCAGGACAGCCATGACTTTTCTCTTTGGTGATAAAGCGGATGGACGGTGCAACGCTCCAAGAAGATCATCATCATGGGCTCCACCACGACCCCTGTGACGCATGAGAGCCGTTCTGCGCAGTCTGCAGCTTGTCGGCCACCGCGCCCAACTTTAGCACGGATGGACCGCGTCCATGGACGTTTTGGCGACGGTGGACTCCCTCTCCTTCGTGCCACTGACCTGTGGGAGCCCACCTTGGGCGTACAACACAAGGAAGAGGCCCGAGACGCTTATAAAGGGAGCAGGAGCTCCACCATAGCGAGGGATCGGCTAATCGCATTCTGAACCCTTGGAACCCTAGCCAAGTGAGTAGGATAGCCAACAGCTGGAGGAGGAAGACGACCATTGTGTCCCTCTCCAAGCACCGAACTGTCTCAAGAGAGCCCTCGGCAAGCTCATTGTACTGTAGTCTCCACAATGCAATACAGACAAGCAGGAGTAGCGGTGTTACCTCCTCTTGAGGGCCATGAACCTGGGTACGGGCTGGTGTTCATCTCTGTCGTGATTGTCCCTCTCCAGGCCTGACAAGCACCGTCGTCGTGCCTCTCGAGTGTTGTTTGACCTCCGTGTTCAATCCCTCTTCGAACTACTCTTCAGGGTGTGACTATCCCTGTTCCGTGGGAGTCACTCTCCGACATTTGGTGCGCTAGGTAGGGGATTGAGGCACGTCAACGACCTTCGAGCCGCTTCCACGCCATGACGGACACTCGCGCCACACGCGCCGCCTGCGCCAGCAGGCGCGCGCCCGAAGGAACCACCGCCGCGCTTAGCGCCACCGCCACTTGTGGACGGCGGGGTCGCCCCCGCCGTGAGGAGCGCGCCAACACCGAGCCGCACGTGGAGCACCCCGACAGCGAGCCCGAGCACAACGGGGAGGAGCACCCCGAGCAGCAAGCCGACGCGGAGTCCTCGCGCAGGACGCAACACCAGAGCGCCTCCTCTCAGGGACGCGCGGATCCAGCCCCGCACAAGGCACTGCTCATGGCGCAAGAACTTCTCCGCTACCGGCCTACTGCAGAGGGTCACGAGCAGTGGCTGGAACGCCTTAACCACCTCGTCGGCATCGCCACCACTCGGCCAGCTCCGTCGCGGTCGATCGTGCATCACTCCCTCGCAGGCACGGCTGCGCCTGACGCGCCTCCGCCACCCCTGGACCTGCTACGGCCGCGACACAGAGAGCTGCCTCGCACGCATCCTCGCCGCGCGACTGCCAAATCGTGCAGCGCACCGCGCCAGACGCGCGCGTGGGGATGGAGCGCCAGCGGGACCGCCAGAACCGCCTTGTGGAGGAGATTGGCCAGGCAGGCCACCAGAACCGCGCAGCTCTAATGAACGGGGTCGCCACGTACGCCTTGGGCTGCATGGCATCCACGACAAGCTCACCTCTATAGTGAAGCTGTTCGATCTGGCGGACAAGTGCGCCAAGGCTGAAGAGGGACTCCTGTTCGTCAAAATGAGCTCGCGGGGAGACGACCCTGGCGAAGGGTCCAAGAGCCACAAGAAGAAGGAGGAGCCCAAGCGCAAGGCCACCGCAGTCCTCGCGGCAGAGCCTGACGCCAAGGGCTCCCGCAGGGGCTCCCCGAGCCTGGCGAGAAGAAGGAGGATGACCGTCCGTTCCGCGTCTACCACAACAGGCGCGACCACAAAACTGAGACCTGCTTCGACATCCAGAGGCTAAGCAAGGAGCGCGAACAGGCTGAGGGCAGCGGCGGCCTATTTTGTGTGAGTTGAAAGAACATTTCTTAATCCCTAGTGTTTTGAGTGTTAGTTAACAATACCAATGATGTACTAATCCTATTGCTAAGTATTTAAGTTTGTGTGAGTTGCATATCACATATCCCAAAGCCAAAATGTAGAGAAAAAGAGTTTCTGGAATTCTTCCCAGAATCGGAATATTGGAACCGGAAATTTCCAGGATCGGAAATTCCGGATCTCCTATACCTAACAGAAAAATGGCTAAGGAAAAGTCAGGAAGTGGTTCTGACTCAAACCGGAAATTCAGCTCGGAAATTTCACTGACTCGGAATTTCCGAGTCACCCTCAGAAATTTTGCTAAATCAAGATGTCAAAGTGGTTCTGACTTCAACCGGAAATTCAGCTCGGAAATTTCACTGACCCGGAATTTCCGAGTCACCCTCAGAAAATTGGCTAAGTCAAGATGTCGAAGACGTTCTGATCTCAACCGGAAATTCAACTCGGATATTTCACAGACTCGGATATTCCGAGTGGCCCGGAATTTCCGGGTGTCACTTATACCGGGATTTCCGGGTCCTCGAGGCAGCCAACGGCCAAATTTTGGGAGGGGGTATAAATACCCCCTTACTCACTCAAGAACAGTCAGCTCTCAGATTTTCTCTTTCCTACTATTCTTGAAAGCTCAAATCAACAAGATCTCCCAATCCCTCCACCCAAATTCGTTGATCTTTGGAGGATTGGAGGAGAAGGCCCGGATCTACATCTTCACCGAACGGATTTGCATTTCCTCCCCATTCACTTGGGGATTTCGTGGCTAGGGTTTCCGGTGGGAAAACCTAGTTCACCATTGTTGTAATCTTGGTGTTGCCTTGACCTTTTGTGGTCATCTTGAGAGCCCCCAATTAAGTTGTGGGTGCGTGCCTCAAGCGTTTGTAAGGGATTCGATCTCCGTCCTAAAAGGGGATCAATAGTGGAAGGTGGACTCGCAACCTTTGTGGTTGAGTTCATCGGAGAAGAAGGTGAGCCTTTGTGGCGTTGCGGCTAACCTGTTGTGGTAGCGCACACCTCTCCAAACGATACATACACCCTTGGGTGGAACTCGGGATTACATCTTCGTCTCCGCGTGCTTCACTCGGTTCCCCTTATCTTTGCTCCCTTACTTGCTTGTCTTCTTTATCTTGTTATTGCTTAGTTTGTCATTTAGGTAAATTCACCGTAGTTGCATATCTAGAGAATTTACCTTTGTGTTGAGCCTAAATTTGAAAAGACCTAAAATTTGTAATAGCACCTATTCACCCCCCCTCTAGGTGCCGGATTCCCGTTCGATTGGTATCAGAGCCTTGTTCACTTTTAAGGGCTTAACCGCCTAAGTGCAACGATGACGGAATCCGATGCCGAGAGGGCCGCCCGTGAGAAATTAGAGGCGGAGAAGGAGGCGTTAGCCAAAGGGGCAACCATGGCCGATCTTATTGATATGAGATCGTCCTTGGAGGCCCAACTCCTCAAGATGAATGAGATGCTCATGGCACTCTTGAAGCCTAAGGAGCCCGAGGCTACTTCTCCCTCTCCTCCTCCTAAGGAGCATGTTGAGAACTCTAAGGAGTCATCTTCGGATGGGTCTAAAGATGTTACTCCAAGTGTTTCCCTCGGGAAGGCGGAAAAGGATGAATCACCTAGCTCCTCTAACACCCCCAAAGGAGAGGAATTTCATAATGTCAACCATAATTACTCTCCTAACCCTCCTATCCCTCACCCTCATGTAAACTTTAGAAGTGATCCTCCTAATCTTAAACCTACTCATTTATCTCAATGGCAATTTCTAATGAAGTCTCATCTATGTAGTGCCTCCATTGAGCTATGGTGCATCATTGAAGAAGGATACAAGCCCCATGATCCAACCAACTTGACAAGAAGAGAGGTGGTTGATAGCCAACTCAACGCCACCGCTCTTCATCAACTCCAAATGGCCGTTGGAGAGAAAGACATGGCACTCATTCAACAATTCTCCACCGCCAAAGAAGTTTGGAATGCTCTGTCTGACATCTTCGTCGGGAATGAGAGCATGAAGAAGAACCGGTATGATGCCTTATGCAATGAGGTGGAAGGGTTCTACAAGTTGGATGGAGAAAGCCATGAGGACATGTACCGGAGGTTGGTGTTGGTTGCCAACTCCTTCAATAACCTCGGGGCGGTCTACATTGATGACGCTTGGATCAAGAGGAAGTTTGTGACCGCTCTCTTGCCCTTTGAGGAAACGGATTTGAAGACACTCCAAGGGAGACATGACTTCGCAAAGATGACATCCAATGAAGTCATGCAAGAGATGACCGCATACAAGGTGGCCTCCAAGATTGCACAAGATGCAAGAGCTAGAGCCATAGGGATGCACAAGCATGCCTCAATTGCCTTGAAGGCCACCGTTGAAGAAGAGGATGAAGAGGAGTATGATGATCAAGTTGAGCTATCTAGTGAGACCCTCTCAAGTACTCCTACTCAACACATGGGTCTTGCGGCAAGAACATTTTGGAAGAACCCCGGAAGGGCCAAAGCGAGGATTGACAAGAAGTTTCCCTCCAATGGAGGAAAGCCATTCAACAAGGTGAGGCTTTGCTATAATTGTGATGACACAAGCCACTTTGTTGCAGATTGCCCATGGGAGAGAAGAGAGGATCATGGTGGGAGGCTCGTGGCCAAGACGAAGGGCAAGGGGCCCATGCCCATGAAGAAGCCCTACTTCAAGAAGAACCAAAAGATTGTCTTGGTAACTCAAGAGCAATATCCCACCGATGATGAAGATAGTGACAAGGAGGATACTCCAACGCAAGTGGCCGCACTAGCCATTTCTTCCACACCTCCGTCACTCTTCTCCTCACCAAACGAGAGTCCCATCATCAAGAATGCAAGATGTCTTATGGCAAAGACACCCGAGGTAAAATTGTCCCCCACCTCCATATCCCATGACATTGATGATGGTATGAGCCTAGAAGTCAAGGAAGAAATTATTGCTTTTGATAAATTCATGACTAACTTGCAAGGAGAAGGAAAGAAACACTTTGGCTCAATTATGAGTCGTATAGGTGAGCTTGAGGATGAGATTGAATTAAAAGGTGAGATTGAGAGAGAGGATGCACACGCTAAGGTGTCCCTACAATCCTCTCTCGAAGATGAACAAGAAGCTCATGCACTCCTCAAGGAGCAACTTGCTAAGATCACTAAGGATCGTGATCTCTACTTTGCTAAATGTAAAATTGTGCAAAATGAAAAGTACGAGCTTGTAGTTGCTCATGCTAGACTTTGCGAAGACTTCGAGTCACTTGAAAATACTCACAAGGCATTGACAAGTGATCACGAACGTCTCCTCAAGTCTCGTGATCAACTCCAAACTCGGATATCTATTCTTGAGAAACCTAGTACTTCTACTCCTTTGAATACTAATGCAAATGTTGTCAAGGATAAAGCTAGGATCTTGTTTGTTCCCTCCATGGCAACCGAGCCCAAGACCTCCCTTGATAAAGCCAAGGGGACACTCACTACTCCTCTTCATGAGCGAGTGCCCCACAAGCGTAAGGAAGGTCTAGGCTATGTCGCTAAGGAGAAGAAGAAGATGATCAGGAAGAATACCAAACCCGCACAAGCCAAGAAAGATGATATCGCAAGTGGAAATACCACAAGGGGTACTCCCACTCGTGATGACTTTGCGGGCATATCTAACCCCAACTATGCTTTATATGTTGATTATTATGGAGATGTCTATGCTAGATACATTGGTCCTTTTGATGGTTACATTGAATATGCTATTTGGGTCCCAAAGACCCTTGTTGCTAACCAAAAGGCACCCATTGCAAAATGGGTACCTAAACCAAAGAATTGATTGTGTGTAGGGACTTGATTCCGGAGGATCGAAATGGATAATTGAGAGTGGGTGCACTAGTCATATGACCGGAAGCAAGGAAATTGGAACGGAGTTGAAGCCTAATGATGATCAAATGACCGTTACATATGGTGACAATTCAAAGTCTAAGGTAATAGGGCTCGGCAAGGTGGTAGTGGCATCGGACATCACACTTGTGAATGTTTTGCTTGTCGAGTCCCTAGGTTTCAACTTGATCTCCGTCCATTCTTTAACTTGTTTGGGTTATACCGTTGTCTTCGAAGGAGATGGTTATCCTCATGCGGAGCAAGTCTCTCAATGTGTCTTTCGTTGGGTACATTAAGAATGGGCTCTATGTGGTTGACTTCTCCGGAGTCACCACTTCCCATACAATGTGCCTATTCGCGAAGGCGGACTTGGGTTGGCTATGGCATCGCCGACTAGCCCATGTCAACATGAGGACTTTGGAAAGTCTCCACAAGGGTGGCCATATCTTAGGACTAAAAGACCATGTTTATTTTTCGAAGGATCGAATGTGTAGGGCTTGTGTTGAAGGAAAAATGCATGACATTCACCATCCAAGAAAGACCATCATTTCCTCAAAAAGGGTTTTGGAGCTTCTCCATGTTGACCTCTTTGGTCCCATTCCGGAAGCTAGTCTTGGTGGCAAGAAATATTGCTTGGTGATCGTTGATGACTATTCAAGATACACATGGGTTTCTTCTTCAAGTCGAAGGTGGAGACTCAACAAACTATCATCGACTTCTCCAATGAAGCTCAACGTCAACACAATGTCCTTATCTTGGTGATAAGAAGTGACAATGGGTCCGAGTTCAAGAACTACACCTTGAACGAGTTCCTTAGTGAAGAAGGGATTCGTCATCAATATTCCGCTGCTTATACTCCCCAACAAAATGGTGTAGCCGAAAGGAAGAATCGCACTCTTTTTGAGATGGCAAGGTCGATGATGGCCGAGTTCAAGTCCCCTCACAACTTTTGGGCCGAAGCCGTCAACACCGCTTGCCATTCATCCAACCGGCTCTTCTTTCGCAAAGGACTCATGAAGACCCCTTATGAAGTGCTTACCGGGAACAAGCCCAATATCTCTTACTTCCGAGTTTTTGGTTGTAAGTGTTTCTATCTCATCAAAGGTGTTCGTTTGGGCAAGTTTGAATCTAAGTCTCTTGAAGGGACATTTGTGGGCTACGGGTCTGAATCCCACACTTATAGAGTCTATGATAAGGCCTCGAGCATTATCATAGAAACTTGTAGTGTGGTGTTCGAGGAGAATGACGGCTCCCTTGTGGAGCAAAGTGGTGTTTCCGTTGTAGGTGATGATCAACCTCAAGATGCTATCCGAAGAATGGGGTTGGGAGTCCACCGCCCCGTTGAACTCTATTATGAGGTTGCTCAACAAGGATCAAGTTCTTCACAAGTGGTGGCCACCCCAACACAAGAAACACCCATTGACAACACCGTGCCCTATACACCTAGCCAAGAAGAAGCACAAGATTCTCCAGCTGCTCCTGGAATTTCCGGAGGGCCGGAATATCCGGTTCAAACTGGAGTCGGAAATTCCGGTGATTCGGAATTTCTGGTCCATACTGAACCCGGAATATCCGGTCCTGCTGACATTCCCGGTGGCAGCTCGCAGCAAGGCCAAGATCAACCCTCTCCTTCACCGATGGACATCACTCCAATGGTTGATCAAGGCCATCAATTCAGTCAAGGCGGAGACATGAATGATCAAGATGATCAAGCGATTCCTCCCACCACTCGGAGGGAAATCGAGATCCGCCGTTTGAATAGGGTTGGCACCTCACAAGAATTAAGAGCTCTATCTCTTGACAAGGTGCTTGGTGATGTTAGAAGCAAGGTCTCTACCCGAAGACAACTTGCAAGCTTTAGTGAACATCAAGCTCACATCTCCATGGTGGAACCCAAGAAGGTCTTTGAAGCTCTTGAAGATAAAGATTGGCTTGATGCTATGCATGAAGAGCTCAACAACTTCGAGCGCAACAAGGTGTGGAAGTTGGTGGAAAGACCCAAAGATTGACGCAATGTTATCGGCACCAAGTGGATTTTCAAGAACAAGCAAGATGAACATGGCATGGTGGTGAGGAACAAGGCAAGATTGGTGGCTCAAGGTTACTCCCAAATTGAAGGCATTGACTTTGGAGAAACCTATGCGCCCGCGGCTCGACTTGAGTCAATTCGTATTCTTCTTGCTTATGCCTCTCATCATAACTTTAAATTGCAACAAATGGATGTCAAATCCGCTTTTCTAAATGGTCCACTAAATGAACTTGTTTATGTTAAGCAACCACCGGGGTTTGAAGACCTCAAGTATCCGAACCATGTCTGCAAGTTGGATAAGGCACTCTATGGCCTTAAACAAGCCCCACGAGCGTGGTACGAGCACCTTAGAGAACAACTTGTAGACCGTGGATTCCAAGTTGGGGAAATCGACCCCACACTTTTCACTAAGAAAGTTAATGGAGAGCTTTTCATTTGTCAATTATATGTGGATGACATTATATTTGGATCGACTAACAAAGCATTTAACGAAGAATTCTCTAAGCTTATGACTGACAGGTTTGAGATGTCTATGATGGGTGAGATGAAGTTCTTCCTCGGATTTGAGATCAAACAATTGAAGGAAGGAACGTTCATCAACCAAGCAAAGTACATTCAAGACATGCTCAAGAAGTACGAGTTGCTTGAGCTCAAGGGTGCCTCTACCCCAATGCAAACCAAATGCCACCTTGAACTCAACCCTAAGGGTAAGGATGTGGATCAAAAGGTATACCGCTCCATGATTGGATCTCTCCTCTACCTTTGTGCATCTAGACCGGATATAGTGCTAGCCGTAGGAGTGTGTGCAAGATATCAGGCGGCTCCAAAATAAAGCCATGATATGGCGGTCAAGAGGATCTTTAGATATTTGGCTTATACCCCAACCTTTGGATTGTGGTACCCCAAGGATGCAAATTTCTCATTATGTGGGTACACGGATTCCGATTGGGCGGGAGATCAAGATGATAGGAAGTCAACCTCCGGCGCTTGTCAATTTATTGGGAGGTCCTTGGTAAGTTGGTCTTCTAAGAAGCAAAATTGTATATCTCTCTCCACCGCCGATGCCGAGTATGTTGCCGCCGCAAGTTGTTGCACTCAGTTGCTATGGATGAGGCAAACTTTAAAGGAGTACGGTGTCGATTGCGACAAAGTGCCTCTTCTTTGTGACAACGAAAGTGCCATCAAGATTGCTTACAACCCGGTGCAACATTCAAGAACCAAGCATATTCAGATCCGCCATCATTTCATAAGAGATCATGTGGCCCGAGGAGACATTGACTTATCATATGTGGGCATAAGGGATCAATTGGCGGATATCTTCACGAAGCCCCTTGAGGAAGGAAGGTTTTGCTTTTTGAGGAATGAGCTAAATATCATTGATTCGAGGTCCTTAGCTTGATCGCTTGCACACTCACCTAGGGCGTAATTGCATCTTATCTTGTTTATATGTAGGCATGGAAATAGGGGGAGTGCGGTCCTAATACATTGGACCATCCCTCCCCTCATTATGCCGATAGCAAGTGTTCTTTTATCTCTATATTCATTCTTATGACTAATGAGCTAAAACGACGTGGTTATGTACCCAAGATACATCTTCGCGGTAACATGCCATACACTCCTACATGGTGGCCTCGGCCACCGATCTCCTCTCTTTGAAGAGTTGGTTTTATTTGGAGCTCTTTGTTGCTATTTTCTCCTTTTCATGCATGTGGGAAACCTACTCAACTTGGCGCTTTATGTTTCGTTTTGGTAGTTGTGAGTTGAGTATGGTGTACCAATGACAGTTTGGAAATCTATCCCAAGCCTACTTCCCCCTGAAAACATTTCTCTCTATTGCACACAAGTCATCCTTTTGACAACTGGGATTTTAGTTCAGCAGGTCGGAATATCCGGTTTATTTATGAACCGGAATATCCGGTGACTCGGAATTTCCGGTGTAAGTTACACCCGGAAATTCTGATCGGGCGGTTTGTCCAAAAATATAAGGGCAGGCTCGGGGTGAAGGGCTCATTCGTGCCCTTCTTCCACCCCCGACCTCTCTCCCCTCCAACCGTCGCCCCTGCTGCTACAAGATCCCTCCGGAGCACTCCGACCGCCGGGGAACCTCTTTCTCGGCCGGATCTGCTCCTCCTCCGCCCCGGGAACTCACTCCTCTAAGCAATGGCCTCAATGGATGAGGGTAACTTCACTTTTCCTCTTCCTTATGTGCTTGCACTAGGAGCTTGATGTGAAATTATTTGTTTCAATATTGCTTGGTAGAGATTGTTCCTAGCACCATTCCCTGCCATCTACATACGTTAGTTTTGCATTGTGTTGGATTGATCTAGTTTTAGACTGAGTCAATCTCAGATCTGCAATGTTTCTGTTTGGGTCGGAATTTCCGACTCAGTCTGACTCGGAATTTCCGGTCCCCCGTAATTTCCGGTTATGTCTGAATCGGAATTTCCGAGCCAAACACTGCAGTTTTAAGATTAACTCATGTTTAACTACATATGATTCATCAAATGCCTACCTAATGTGTGTATAATCTCCTGACTTGTGTGCACTTACCTTATGCTACCCACTATGCTCAAATTCACAGGTTCTAGTGGGAGTCCGTCCGCTGGGGCATCAAGGAACACCTCAAGGGCACCTGTTCACAAGAACCCTGTCAACAAGGGTAAGGGTCCTGCCTCCTCAAGCAATCCACCTGTTCAAAGGAAGAAGAAAGCTGTTGCTAGCAAGCCACCATCCAAGAAAAGGAAGAATGCTCCTATTCCTCAGCGTCAGAACTATTCAAAGATGAACTATGTTGAATACTCTCAGCTCAGACAAGGGGATTGGTACCTTAGGCCAAGGGACAACACTCTGGATGATCGCAGCTATTGGTGTCAAGAGTAAGAGCACATACTCGTGGACCTCTACTTCTCTCTGTCGAAGCCCATTCGGCCTATGCATCCGTTTGATCTTGCAACTCTGCAGAAGAAAGCCTCTTTTGTTGAAGCTATTCATATTGTCAAGACTATGGGCTTGGAGAGGCTGGTGCTCACTCGTTGTCCTTACAACTCTCAGCTTGTATGCAGTTATTTGCCACTCTAGTGATCAAGGGTGACTCAAAGAAGACAATTAAGTGGATGACTGGTGAATCTTTCTGTGAGTCCAACTTTGAGGAGTTTGCCAAAGTTTTGGGCTACAAGTTTGATGGTGACAATCCTCAAGGCTATCACATGCACCACCCTTACAAACTCAACAAGAAGCAGACCGTGCACTTATATGGTGAGGGAGCCACACCTGGCAATTCTCGAGACTTGCTTCCACTTTATGATGTTCTTGTGCGCATCCTCCGTGAGAACATTGCACTGGCAACAACGACAATGTGGTGACCCCTCTATGCAACTTGCTCCTTCATGCCAACCGCATTGTGGAGGACCCTGGCTCTGATAAAGACTGGAGTGTGGATGTTATGGATTACATCTACAATGAGATGTATGAAGCCATGACCACCAGAGTCACTATCCCCTATGCTCCTTACATCATGAAACTCATCAAGTTCAAGTTTCCTGACTATAACTTCAGCAATGATGAGATGGAGCCGCATGACTTCAAGAAACTATATGAGAAGAAGACAGTGGTCAAGCCTCCTTCTGTGCCTTCTTCTAGCTCTGCTCAGGGTGGATCTTTTATGGGTGATGCTAGGAGGACTGCTGCTCCTACTTATGTCCCGGCCACTCATGCGAAGGTGAAGAAGCTGAATTGGTTCCAACACAACATCTTGTGCATGAATGTGGACATCCGCAAGGAGCAATACACCGCCTACAAGGATCGTCGTCAGCTGGCCTACAATCAAGAATTGATCCTTCATCATGCGTCTGGCTCTCCTGCTCCTGCAGATCTCTCTGATCCCCTGACCTTTGCTCAGTGGAACCAAGGTTCTCTGGCTCCATGGACTCAGATTGACCATGACCTTGGCGGCAGCTCGTACACCACTGGACATGATTATGATGATGATGAGGAGGCAGAGTATGAGGATGATGATGAGGATGATGATGATGATGATGATGATGAGGAGATCCCCTCGGACTGAAGACCTTCACGGGACGTAGCATCGCTCCTCTTCCTTTTTGACGTTTAGATGCCAAAGGGGAAGAAGTTGCTCTAGTAGGACTTCGGGGATTTGGAGGGGTTCGGGCACAAGCATTTGCGTCTACCATTTATTTGCGCTTGTGTCCATTTATCTTATTTGTGGTTATTTGTTGAACTCTTTTATTATCTATGTGTGATGACTATGTGTATTGAGACAATGTGATGCTATCATTATCCTATGGTTGAGACTTCAAATTTATTGTGTTGGTATTCTCTTCATATCCTATACACAAGGTATGAAAATCTATCTAGTCTCAAATACAACCATAACCTTACATTTTGTCTCCTTACTCCTTTGTGATATCTTGTGTTTGTTCTTATAAAATTGCTCCTATCCTTTGTCATATTGTGTTTCTTACTTGCACTTGTTTAGGGGGAGCCATTTTCTGTCAAAAACATGATATTGCATTTTGTTTCTTTGCAAATCTTGGTATTGTCATCTAACACCAAAAAGGGGGAGACTGAAAGAACATTTCTTAATCCCTAGTGTTTTGAGTGTTAGTTAACAATACCAATGATGTACTAATCCTATTGCTAAGTATTTCAGTTTGTGTGAGTTGCATATCACATATCCCAAAGCCAAAATGTAGAGAAAAAGAGTTTCTGGAATTCTTTCCAGAATCAGAATATTGGAACCGGAAATTTCCAGGATCGGAAATTCCGGGTCTCCTATACCTAACAGAAAAATGGCTAAGGAAAAGTCAGGAAGTGGTTCTGACTCAAACCGGAAATCAGCTCGGAAATTTCACTAACTCGGAATTTCCGAGTCACCCTCAGAAATTTGGCTAAATCAAGATCTCAAAGTGGTTCTGACTTCAACCGGAAATTCAGCTCGGAAATTTCACTGACCCGGAATTTCCGAGTCACCCTCAGAAATTTGGCTAAGTCAAGATGTCAAAGTGGTTCTGACTTCAACCGGAAATTCAGCTCGGAAATTTCACTGACCCGGAATTTCCGAGTCACCCTCAGAAATTTGGCTAAGTCAAGATGTCAAAGTGGTTCTGACTTCAACCGGAAATTCAGCTCGGAAATTTTACTGACCCGGAATTTCCGAGTCACCCTCAGAAAATTGGCTAAGTCAAGATGTCGAAGACGTTCTGATCTCAACCGGAAATTCAACTCGGATATTTCACAGACTCGGATATTCCGAGTGGCCCGGAATTTCCGGGTGTCACTTATACCGGAATTTCCGGGTCCTCGAGGCAGCCAACGGCCAGATTTTGGGAGGGGGGTACCCCCTCACTCACTCAAGAACAATCAGCTCTCAGATTTTCTCTCTCCTACTATTCTTGAAAGCTCAAATCAACAAGATCTCCCAATCCCTCCACCCAAATTCGTTGATCTTTGGAGGATTGGAGGAGAAGGCCCGGATCTACATCTTCACCGAAGGGATTTGCATTTCCTCCCCATTCACTTGGGGATTTCGTGGCTATGGTTTCCGGTGGGAAAACCTAGTTCACCATTGTTGTAATCTTGGTGTTGCCTTGACCTTTTGTGGTCATCTTGAGAGCCCCCAATTAAGTTGTGGGTGCGTGCCTCAAGCGTTTGTAAGGGATTCGATCTCCGCCCTAAAAGGGGATCAATAGTGGAAGGTGGACTCGCAACCTTTGTGGTTGAGTTCATCGGAGAAGAAGGTGAGCCTTTGTGGCGTTGCAGCTAACCTGTTGTGGTAGCGCACACCTCTCCAAACGAGACGTACACCCTTGGGTGGAACTCGGGATTACATCTTCGTCTCCGCGTGCTTCACTCGGTTCCCCTTATCTTTGCTCCCTTACTTGCTTGTCTTGTTTATCTTGTTATTGCTTAGTTTGTCATTTAGGTAAATTCAGCGTAGTTGCATATCTAGAGAATTTTCCTTTGTGTTGAGCCTAAATTTGGAAAGACCTAAAATTTGTAATAGCACCTATTCACCCCCCCCCTCTAGGTGCCGGATTCCCGTTCACAAGGGCGGCTACCAGAAGTCACCTGGCACTCACGCCAACGCCGCCGAGAAAAACGGCAAACTCCCTGACGAGGAAGATGGAGGCTACCAGGCCCCGAGAGGAGCCATGGTCTGCATCCTTGGCGGGGCTCAGGCGCCCAAGTCGAATAACCAGTTCAAGCAGTTTGCTCGCGAGCCCAACGCCGCGCTCCCCAGCGTCGAGACCTCCAGGCCCCTCAAGTGGTCACAGTACACCATCGCCTTCGACGCGCAGGACCACCCCAAGTCTACCAAGGTTGTTGGAACCCTCCCGCTGGTCTGCTCCCCCACCATCAACAACATCGCCGTCTCCAAGACGCTCATCGATGGAGGTGCAGGCCTGGACGTCATTTCCATTAACACTTTCGAGACGCTTCAAGTGCCCTACGAGTGGCTCATGCCCTCTAGGCCCTTCACGGGAGTCACAAGCGGCTCCATCGAGACTCTGGGCAAGTCCGCCTCGCGGTCTCCTTCGGCACGCAGAAGAATTACCGCACCGAGCTCATCGACTTCGACGTTGCGCACATCGGCTTGCCGTACAACGCCATCCTCGGCTACCCCGCCCTCGCGAAGTTCATGGCCGTCACGCATCATGACTACAACATGGTCAAGATCCCCGGCAGCGCTGGCACCATCTTCATCCACGGCCACGTCATGGACGCCACGCGCGCCGTCGAGACAGCCTACAAGGCAGCCACCATGGCATTCCCGGCTGCGGAGGACATGGAGCCTCTCGAGAGGCCCAAGAAAAAGAAGCAATTGTTCTCTCAGGAGCCAGCTTCCACGAAGAAGGTCTCCCTGAGCACCAGCAGCTCGGGGGCTGAGGGCTCGGGGGCTAGCGGCACCATTGGCGTTGCTCTGCCTCCCAAATAGGAAGGCGCGCTCGTCGCCTTCCTCCAGGCAAACTGTGACATGTTCGCATGGACTCCGTCAGGTATGTCCGGTTTACCGAGGGAGGTGATCGAGCACCACTTAGCCGTGTGTCCAAACGCACGCCCCTTCAAGCAAAAGGCAAGAAAGCAAGCCCCCAAGAAGCAAGCAATCATCGTCAAAGAGGTCGAGAAGCTCAAAGTGGCAAATGTTGTCTGCGAAGTCGCGCACCCCACTTGGCTCTCCAACGGCGTGGTTGTTTCAAAGCCCGCCAGAGGAGGCCGCCTCTGCATCGACTACACTGATGTCAACAAGGCCTGCCCCAAGGACCCTTACCCCGTGCCGAGAATCGACCAGATCGTGGACTCCACGGCAGGCTGCGACCTCCTCTGCTTTCTCGATGCCTTCTCTGGTTATCACCAGATTAAGATGGCTAAGGAAGACGAGGAAAATACGACATTCCTCACCCCTTGTGGTGTGTATTGCTATGTCTACATGCCCTTCGGCATGAAAAACGCATGCGCCACCTTCCAGAGGCTCATGAGGATAGCCCTTGGCGAGCAAATGGGCAGAAATGAAGAGGTTTACGTCAATGACATCGTCGTCAAGTCTCAAGAGGGAGATACCCTCCTCAGGGACCTTGAAGAGACCTTCGCCAGACTCCGCAAGGTGAACATCAAGCTCAACCCCGCCAAGTGCGTCTTTGGAGTGCCCTCAGGAAAATTACTTGGTTTCCTCGTGTCCCATCGTGGCATAGAGGCAAATCCTGACAAGATCAAGGCCATTGAGGAAATGAAGTGTAGCGTACCTGCACTTAAAATATGGCAAGGTACCTGTGTATAATACAAATCCCTGGATCGATTCGTTTGCACACACAGTCTACGATGTAATATCACAACAAAGTATCAATTTTATTACATCGATGATCCAGACTTACAAAATATTCAATACAAGTTGCATAGGATAAAACTAGATTTGAAAGAGTAAACAACGGAAATACAATAGCAGTGAGTCTGCATCACATTCATGTTGCCACAGGCGAAAACATGTTGGTTGTAGACTCGAAACCTTTAAACGAAACCTCACTCGTCATCTGATCAATCTGCAATAAGAAAAATATTGCAACAACGTGGGTCAGATTCCATAAAAAAATGGAGTCAGGCAAGTGACACTATGGTGTACACTTAGAGGAATAACTCTAATAACCTATATGCATATTTGGCTGGTGGAGTTTAAGGCTAGTTTGCATAAATCCAATTTTTTCTAACTATTTTGAAAACACTAATCTTCAATTCGAGACATCCGTGGCATGAAATCCACTGTCTCAATTTACCCTTGTTCACCCATCAAGTTTTAACTTAGAAATTGAAATGGTGGGATCCTCCGTTGACGTCCTTGATCAGCTGCTCAAATTGTCCGTACCGGGGACACGGCTAAGTACTTAGTTTTAAACTCTGCAGAGGTTGTGCACGTTCACCATTGTACCCATTCAGCCCAAACTATCCTTTACACTCTGGTAGTGATAAGGAAAAGGAGAAGAATGAGACGAGATCTTTCAGAAGCATTTTCCCTCCCCATACTGGTTTGACCCGTTCCACCTAACACCCTCCACATCTGCTTATCAAGCTGAGGCGAGTCTACACAACATAGTTGATCAAGCCAGAGCCCATTGGCAATGGCTGCACTGGAAGCAATCTTCACTCGGAGTTCTTCAGATCCCTTTGTTCCTGGGTGGCCATCCACAAGTGTAATTCCATAGGTAAATCCCCTAGGAAACCACTCAACATAAACCATACAACCACTTTCCACCCAGGTGTTTTATTAACTTAGTGGATGTGTACTCCTAGGTGAAAAACCACCATGCTCATGGCCCTAAGTAGAATAGACATTCATCCAAGGCGACGACAACCATGAGCACAACCCTGAGTAGTCACTTAACATTTTGTAAAACTTTTCATCAGTTTCATAGCATCAATATTTCTACTAAGTATTATATAGGACCTAGACACAAGAGTAAGGAATTTCTACATAGGTCCAGCATAGCAATACTATCCTACACATGCTTATATAAAAATACACTAAGTAATGCATATAGAAAATAGTAGGAAGTTTATGAGGTGTGCCACTTGCCTTTGGATGATGTCCTTGCTTACAAACTCTTTTCAACGTTAATCGAGGCTCTCCGTTCAGTCTAAACAATATAGACAAACAACAATACAACAATCAACATAAAACACATCACAACACAATGCGTACAAACACATACATAATGAACAAACAAGTTTCATAAACTTTTAAGGAAAATATGTCATGCATGGTGTGTAAAATATTTCTAAGGACTAGAAATGCATTTCCTGCCATGAAAATCTTCTAAGTTAATGCAAGGAAAATATGTTGGTCAAAACGGCTAAGGACTAAAGTCATAGGTTGGAAAAATAACTTTGCTATATATCATCTTGAATAAGCACTCTAATGGCTTAGTCATTATGTGCATAAATACTCAGAGAAAATTACTAAGTCTATTCTTCAAGGTGATCAACAATTATTAACAACTCTTTGTAAATTGGATATTCACTATAGTGAGAGAGACAGACACCCGACCAACCACTTATGTTGTGGAACAGGTCTCATGTACGTGGACATGTAAGGTTAGTCTCCATGCCCCTTCATCTCACTATGCCGCTAGGATCCAACAAACTTCGAGATGGTAATAACATGATCAAAAATTTGTGTATGTCTAAAGTGAAAGACAAGATTAGGTAAGAGGGAAAAGATAGAAAGAAAGATGTATAATCTTCTCCTTGCTTCCTTTTCTTCTTGATGTGATGACTTCATTGCAATTTTGTAGACTTGATGGCTTTGAAGACTTGCTGGTGTTGATAGCCTCCAGGTTGGTATTGAATATAACTTAGTCATCCTAAGGGCTAAGAGAAGAAGGGAGAAAAGAGAGAGAGAGGAAGCAAGTCTTAGAAAATAATTCTGGTTGGTCTTCATGAACTCCTTCTCGCTTTTCTTCTAAGTGCTTCTACTCCTTGAAGATACTTTTGAAGTCTTGTTTTGGCTAAGTCCTTCATTGGCCTTCTAGCTCCAGGTTGAAAATCCTAAGTGTCTAAGTGCATAGCACTTTACCAAAATACTAAGTTGAAATAATCCTAACTTAGAGAAAATAATGAATAGATTTTCCTATGAGAAGTATATCTATAGAAAATATGTTATGCATGCAATGCACTTTTTAATCATGAGAAACATCATACTAATTTTTTGTGATATCTATAAAGTATGTATGAAGCTATAGATGCAATTTAATTATTTTCTATTTTTGCAAAATATAAGAAAAGGAATAAATATAATATTAAAGTTTTCTTTGATTAATTTTTTATAACAAAATTTTATAAATGGTGTTAATAGACAGAATGGATTTAATTAAATTTACAACAATTGGATTTACTCAAAATGATTTTTCTATCAAGAGTTATGTCAAAATTATTCAAACTATTCAATTTAAACATATAACTATGAAATCATCAAAATAATACTCAAAATATTTATAACAGAGGCATCATATAACACATATTCTAAAGTTTCTAAAACAATTTTATTTGCAATTTTTGGATTTATAGATTTAAAGTTATGACAAATATACTCAAATCCTCCATTTGAAATTTGAATATTTTAAACTAAGTCTGTCGGCCCAGTGAAGACTGGGGTATGAAGAGCCCACTCTCCCCAGGCCCCGCACGCGGGCTGATCAGACGAAACGACTAACGACCAAGCCATCGCTTGGAGAGACCCCCGAGAGGCAAATCCCCTCGAGGGCCTGAAGAGAAAGCAAGGGCCTGAAGAGGACCCGCGCTTCAAGAGACCCTCCCGAGGCGCAGTGACGCCTGGAGGGAAGTCAACAGAAACCCCACCACAGGCCACTTCAGGCCTGTGGGGAAACTTCACGGACAAGGAAGTACGACAGGGCGCACATGGCCTCTGCCGTATCCGCAGGGTGACGCAGGCGCTCCCTTTGCCGTTTCGGTGATAAAGGAGTCAATAAAGTTGCGCCGACTGCTCCGGACAGCCAGGACCTTCCTCTCTGATGATAAAGCAGTTGGACGGTGCAACACTCCAAGAAGATCGTCATCGTAGGCTCCACTCCGGAGACCGTGGACCCTACAAGCCGTTCTGAGCGGTCTGCAGCTTGTCGCCCACCGCTCCCAACTTTATCGATGATGGACCGCGTCCATGAATGATCCCGCAGCGGTGGAATCCAACACCTCCACGCCGCTGCCGCGTAGGAGCCCACCTTGGACGCCAAGCGCAAGGAAGACGCCTGCGGCGCCTATAAAAGGAGCAAGACCTTCACCGTAGAGGAGGTCGGCCAATTGCTTGGGAAACACTTGTAAACCCTAGTTCAGATAGTAGAATAGCCTTCGGCTGGAGGAGGAAGAAGACCATTACTTCCCTCCCCAGGAACGAACTGCCTCGAGAGGGCCTTCGGCAAGCTCAGCTGTACTGTACCCTCCACAACACACTACAGAGAAGCAGGAGTAGCGGTCTTACCTCCTCCTGAGGGCCATGAACCTGGGTACGGGCTGATGTCTATCTCTGTCGTGGGTGTTCCTCTCCAGGCCCGGCAAGCACCGTCGTCGTGCCTCCCGAGGGTCTTGACCTCCGTGTTCAATCCCCTTCACGAACTACTCTTCAGGAAGTGACCACCCCTGTTTCGTGGGAGTCACAACCCGACAAATTCAAATTTGAATTCTAACAGATCTCAAATATTCTACATGTCAAGGGCTTTCCAAATATATAAAATTTATCTTATTTGTATGTGTGAGTAAAAAGTTATAACAATTTTAATAAGCAGAGGTGTTTCTGTAAAACTGCCAATTTAATCTAATTATGAAAATTCGCAGAAATTCATTTCTGACGTGGCGCTGACTGAATCTGACGTGGCGTTCACGTATGCGCTGATTGGACCGCTGACTAGATTAAGTCAAACAGATCTGGGACGTTGGATCTGGATCGAACGGATCTATACGGCCCATACCGATTCGCATAAGACTTCTAATCTGGGGCGTTGATTTCAAATCGGACGGTTACTGGGCTAGGGTTTACCTCGCCGGTGCAGGGGTCGCCGGAGACGGAGGTGACGGCGGCGATGCGGGTTGGGGATTGACGGCGACGGTGCTCCGGTCCCTTGATGTACACGGGAGAGCTACGACGGGGCGCGGCACGTCACTGCCAAGACGATCCTGGTTTCGGCGTCGAACGGAGCGTCCAGGAGAAGAGACTGGGCACAGACGGGGAGCTTCCAGCGCTGGCGACCTTCGGTTGCAGATGAAGACGACGAGTGGCTAAAACAACGCATAAATCTCGCGCATTAGGAGATGCGCAAGAACGCCAGGAGAACATGGGGCCAGACCATGGCGGCGGGGGCTTACCGGGGTGGTCGGATATCGGAGAAAACCGCGGCGGCGGTCGAAACAACTCCGACGAGCTGGTGCAGCCTTGCGGCACGATTGGAGCTAGAAGGAGAGGGGAAAGAACAGAGGGCCCGGGGGCTATTTAAAGACGCGCACAGGAGAACTAATCGCGCAACACACGCATGGAATCAAGCCGAAATCGAAGGAGGAGTTCCGGCCGGAATTGACGGGCAGAGGTTGAAGATGATGATGTCATCCCGACATTTAAACTTGTTGTTTTTCTAATTTCTTTTCTAATTATTTTTAGGTGTCCAAATGAAGTCAAATAAAATTCAATTTTTTTTAAAATTCATATCTATGCTTTAAAACATTAGTGGGCATGTTTTGAAAACTTTTTATAATTTATAATTTTGAAATATTGGTTTAATACACATTTGACACTTAATGTAAAATTTTAAATTATAGCTTAATTAAATTTCATTTTGGCTAAATAAATTTATAAAAATTCAACACTTATATAGGTTTGAAATTAAGTTAATTAAACTCATTTTCCAATATTAAAATATTTTTGGCTTTAGTACAATATTAAATAGCATAACACATTTATTTGAAATGAAAAGGGAAATATAAAGTATTCTTTTTCAATTCACTTTATTTTTGTGCACCATTAAGTTTCATTTTATAATGATTTATTTGAAAACTCCCTATAGTAAAATAGGAAAACAATTTTATGTTTTGCAAAATGATGAAAATAATTTCAGTTATTGAAATGCCTATTTGAATAAATCATTAATTATAAAATCCATGAGGTTTTAAAGATATAAACTATAGAATTATAATTTCCAAAACTATGTTTTGAACTCAGGTAAGAGAATGAAAACCATTTGGCAAAAGTACCATGTTTCAAATAGTTTAAAAGAACATTTGTTAATATTATTTTAATTTATGAATAGCTATGGCTAAGTTGTTGAAATCAAATACTTAAAAAGAAACTTTGTATTACAAGAAAATGGTTTTAAAGTTTGTGAATCATTTGTCAAATTTCATATTGAGATTTTAAGAAATAGAATGGATAATATAATGTTTAACTTTTAACAACTTTTGAAAATAATGTTTATTTGAGAATTTGAAATATTAAATCTTTTCAAGATGCTTGAAGTCTTTTATACTTGGTTTTCTTATGCATTTTAATATTTTATTTTAATCAAAACAAAAGTTTTAAATTTTGTGATTTTTAAACATTCCAAAATATTGGGATGTTACATGCAGCCCCCTCGCTGGCTCAAGGACATGCAACGCCTGGCAGGCTACATGGCCAGCTTGGGCCGCTTCATCTCCAAGTTCGGCGAGAGAGCCGTGCCTTTCTTCAAGATCATGAAGAGATCGGGCACCTTCAAGTGGACGGCTGAAGCGGAAAAAGCCTTTGAGGACTTGAATAAGTACTTGGCCAGCCCACCAGTCATGGCTGCCCCAAGGAGAGGCGAGCACCTGAAGCTGTATCTATCAGCCAATCCACATACCGCCAACTCCGTCCTGGTGGTAGAAAGAGAAGAGCCAGTCCTCCACAAGAAGAGTGCAACCACTCCAAAGCCAAAACCGCCTGACGAAGAGCTCGACAAAGGGGCAGGCTCCACAAACCCAGCACCAGGTCCAGAGCCACAAGCTGAGACTGCCCCAAGTCCTGATCTCGCCAAGAAGCCCGAAGAGCCTCCACAGGCTGATCTCGCCAAGGAGCCTGAAGAGCCTCCACATGCCAACCCCCTTGAGTGCCCTGAAGAGCCTCCCCAGGCAGACAGTGCTGCGCCTAAACTAACAACCCTTGTCGAGTACATGACTGCGGGTTGCTCGGGAACGGTCAACAATGCAGCATAAGCTCCTCATGGCGCTCCTTGACGTGGGGCAATTGACGAGGGTGTAACTCGACAAGTCCCAGGGTTGTGCAGGTTGATTGAAGGGGAGAGAGAGGAGCGTTGGTGATCACGACGGCTGACAAGCAAGGTTTTACCCAGGTTCAGGCTCCCGGAGGATAACACCCTACTCCTGCTTGTCTGTTACTGATGGCGAGTTGCGGTTACAATGGCGGCGAGGTTACGATCTCGCTAGGGTTTGTGGCGGTGGCTGTTGGCGTGTCTTCTAGGACGAGCAACCCTCCTGGCTTTATAGGTAGCCAGGTCTCGGGTGGTCGGTATCGACAGCAATTACAGATATGGAAGGTTATGAGACCTAACCGACTTGGACTAGGATACATGGTACCCCGAGTGGGCCTTCTGTGGGCCTCCCCGTGCTTGGCGCGGCCCAGGTAGCCTCGTCGTGGGCTAGTCGAAAGGTAGCCCCACGTCAGTAGCCCCCGAGTGCTTGGTCGAAGCGTAGCGTCGGGCAAAGGACTTCTTCCTCCTGGACGCGCCATTGGATTGCTTGATCCTGAGTTTATACTCGTTTTCTTCAGTCGAAGAGGACACTCCTGATGGGAGTAATATCTTCAGTCGAATTTCTTTGTCTTGTTCTTCCTGTGAAGCTTGCTTCTATTCGGCATGTTGGCTTACATGCAAATTTGGTTCGGCTGCTTGAGCTTACTCAATTGTCTTTGCCACCTGAATGGATGTTTCGGGTTCTTATGTCAGCACTCTGTCCTGAATTGTTTCAGCTTTGAAGCTTACTAATCGAATCTTGCGTTCGAGTTATTGCGCTGTGTCACTTGCTTGGAGCCGTTGGCTTGATGACGTCGCTGCTGACGTTTTCCTTGCACGCCTCTGCGCCCGATGGGACGTGACGTCGCGGGGCCCACTGGCAGAGCTGACCGCGGTCAGCAGTTGTCACGTCTCCGAACTGGGCGCGAAATTTTCGCGCACGATGATGATGCCTCGATTCTCGTGCATAGTGGAGGAAGTGGGCGGCGACGGTTGGCCTCTTTGCTTGACACGTTGACGGCAGGATGGAGATGCTCGGAACCGTTTCGCGACGGACGACTGAGATGGATTTCGCCGAGGCATAAGTACCGCGCCGCCGGCCGAGGGCATCGTCTTCTCCATTCGTCCTTGCCTCCTGTTCTACTGCTTTCTGCCATTCTCACTTCCACGAGAGATTAGTGCTATTTTCCCCCCACCTGCTGCTGTTCTGCGGAGCGATGGGAAAGCCGAAGACCGTTGCTGGCACCTCCGCCGCCGCCGCCGGGTTGATGAAGAAACCGGAGGGCGATTGGCAGAGGTCGACGGTGAAGAGGGCAGATCTTGACGTGCTGCGCGTGCAGGGCCTCCTGCCTCCTTCTGACCAGGCTCAGGTACGTGCCCCTGGCAAGGAGACTTCCCCTACCCCTCGTGAGGGGGAGCGCGTTTGCTTCGTGGAGTTCCTTCCACGGGGCTTCGAGTTCCCTCTCCACGATTTTGTTCGTGGTCTCTTGTACACCTATGGGGTGCAGATCCACGATCTGACCCCCAATGGCGTCTTGAGCATCGCGTGCTTCATCGTGCTCTGCGAGTGCTTCTTGGGGGTCGCACCCCACTGGGCGCTATGGAAGTCACTCTTCCTGGTTCGCAAGAACGTCGGGAAGAGTGGGCTGACATACCCAGTGGGCGGCTTCGACATCCAGGTGCGCGGTGACACCGCGTACTTTCAGATGAAGAAGTCGGACTCCGTCCAGGGGTGGCGGAGGAGATGGTTCTACGTTCAGTGGAACCAGGAGGGCCTGCCGCAGTTTGAGGGCGAGCGCGGGTTACGGAAGACCCGCGCCTGGGCGCACCCGCTCGCCAAGGAGGAGAAGGAATCGGCGAGGCCGCTGATGGGCCTGCTGCGTGACCTCATCAAGACCCTGGGGCGGGAGCCGGGTGGCGTCTTCCTGATGGCCACCTTTTTCCGCCTTCGTGTGCAACCACTGAGTGCTTGACCCCACCCGATGTGGGCCGCTGAGGGCGCCAACAATGAGCTGCTCGACGACGAGGAGGTGGAGACCAAGGTCAGGGGCATCACCAACCTCCGAGCCGCGGACCTCTGCAACGTCAACTGTCCAATCGCTGTGTTCGGGGCAGCGAACCCTGTCCCCGAGGTAAGTCCTTGAGTTGTTTTCTTCGTTTCGTCGTTTCTTGATTTCTTGCTTCTTGATTCGACTTGCGTCTACTTGTTTCAGGGTCGTCAAGCTGAAACTTACCTCCAAGAACACCGGCGATGAGAGGAGACGGTCGACTTGAGTCTTCTCTTGGACGACCCGCACCCGCTCCCGCTCCTGGGACTCATGGAGAGCTTTCTCAAGCTCAGCCTGAGCCTGAATCTTCAACTCCAGCTCAGGAACCCGCCTATCAGCCTGGTCCAGAGAAGCACGAAGCTGGTCCCTCTCCTTCTCCAGGCGAACGTAAGCCGCGGCTGCATCAAGCTGCTGGCGGTAGTACGGCTGAAACATAGGCAAGAAAATAATAAAGTTGCGGGCGACTATACTAGTCACCCACACCTTCGGGGGCTACTCCCATCGGGAGCGCTGATCGCGCACCCGATGAAACTGCAATACTACAAGCTCAAACACAAAGGACTTACATGGTCCAGGAGGTCGACATCCTCGGAAGACGACGGAGGAGCGCGACTTGACGACGCGATGACAGCGGGTTGAGCGCGCTTCTCGACCGCCACCCGAGTCACCAGCTCGGTCGAAGGGGCGGACGTGTGCTCCACTTCACGGTGAGGGGAGCTGACATCGCCAGAACGACGGCTGGAGCAAAAACAACACAATGATCAACTCAGACTTGAACTACAAAGTGCAACTCGAAACCAACTAGGCACCAAGGTACTCACCTGGTGGTCTCAAAGTTGTCATCACTCCCCAAGGAGACAGACGCCAGTCGCGCAAACGCGTGTGGCGGCGTGGAGCCGACTGGAGGAACGTCCAAAGGCTCGCTCCAACCACCCGGAGAGCTCGCACCCGAGGATGTCGAGACGGCTTCCTCCAGTTCAGCATCGGCACCCCTAGCGGGCGACAAGGCAGTCGCCGAGTCACCTCCACTCTGGCGCTTCTGTTTCTTTTGTATGGGTTCCGCCTCGTCGTCTTCATCCTCCACTCTTCGTTGGGCGAGGTAGCAGATGGAAGGTCGTCGTCGTCATCCTCCTACTCCACAACTTGCGACTCATCAGCGGGTCCGCCTTCAAGGAGAGGAGGAAGGCAGACCAACAGAGAACGACCCTGAAACAAGTAGATGCAAGTCGAATCAAGAAGCAAGAAAACAAGAAACGACGAAACGAAGAAAACAACTCAAGGACTTACCTCGGGGACATGGTTTGCTGCCCCGAACACAACGATTGGACAGTTGACGTTGCAGAGGTCCGCGGCTCGGAGGTTGCTGATGCCCCTGACCTTGGTCTCCACCTCCTCGTCGTCGAGCGGCTCATTGCTGACGCCCTCAGCGGCCCACATCGGGTGGGGCCGAGCACTCAGTGGTTGCACACGAAGGCGGAAAAAGGTGGCCATCAGGAAGACGCCACCCGGCTCCCGCCCCAGGGTCTTGATGAGGTCGCGCAGCAGACCCATCAGCGGCCTCGCCGATTCCTTCTCCTCCTTGGCGAGCGGGTGCGCCCAGGCGCGGGTCTTCCGTAACCCGCGCTCACCCTCAAACTGTGGAAGGCCCTCCTGGTTCCACTGAACGTAGAACCATCTCCTCCGCCACCCCTGGACGGAGTCCGACTTCTTCATCTGAAAGTACGCGGTGTCACCGCGCACCTGGATGCCGAAGCTTCCCACTGGGTATGTCAGCCCACTCTTCCCGACGTTCTTGCGAACCAGGAAGAGTGACTTCCAAAGCGCCCAGTGGGGTGCGACCCCCAAGAAGCACTCGCAGAGCACGATGAATCTCGCGATGCTCACGAAGCCATTGGGGGTCAGATCGTGGATCTGCACCCCATAGGCGTGAAGGAGATATGCCCTAGAGGCAATTAATAAAGTGTATTCTTTATCATATCTCGTTTGTTCATAATAGGTTTTTGTGTCATGCTAGAACCGTATTAAGCGGAAACATTAATGCGGGTGTGATACGTAAACAACCAGGTCCCTAGTAGCCTCTACTAAGACTAGTTTCGTTGCGCGATTGATGATCGAGGTTTCCCGGTCATGGGGCATGGCGCCGGTCGGCAATGAGAGTCATATCGCTGGAGAGTGATGTGATGGACATACCCAGTTTTGGAGAACATAGTCATTACACCTTTGACCGTGAGATCAACTCTTATCGATATTCCCCGAAGATACTTTGATTGCACCAAACGTCGTATCTTATTTAGTATGACAATAACGGTGATACTTTTGGGTATTGGAAAAGAGTATTGAGACGAGGGGTCAAGAGCGGGATTTGCCAGTCCGCGTAGCAGGATAGATACTCTCGGGCCCACTCGGTGAGATCTTGTCTAATGAGCTTGCAAGCATGTGACTAGGTCACGGAGACATGAGATCATGAACGAGTAGAAGATAGCATCGTCGGTAACGAGGTCGGGATTAGGTACGGAGATATCTATGGAACGACACTCGGACGTGCTAAGTATCGCTATGGCAAAAGGTCTAAGACTTCACGTTCAGGTTTGATAGATGAAAGTCATTCGTTATATCTCAGGGATTAATTCAGGGGGTCCAGACCTACGAGTTAGTCGTTGATCATTGAGGAGTCTTGATCATATCTGATATTATATCGAACCGCTAGGGTAACACACTTAAGGGGTTTCGACAAGACAACAGGAAAGGAAGGAGATCACCGGGACAGTCCCGGGAGAGGTCCGATGGAGATCGGGCAGCGCCGAAAGAGTTTTCGAAGCTAGGAAATATTTTATATATTATGTTTGATATTAATTAGTGTTATTATTATGCAAATATGATTTTATATATTTATTTTCGAATTTATTAAGGCAGATTTCCCTAAATGGGCCTTCCGGACGAAAGAGGGCCCAAGAGGGGGGAAACCCCCTTGGGGAATTCGGTGGGAGCCTAGGGGCCGGCCTAGGTGGGCCACAAGGGGCCCACCAGGGGGCCGGCGCCCCCCCTTGGCCGAACCAGGCTGTGTGGGATAGTCCCACATTGCCTGGCTGGCAAGGTTGGCTCCCCTTGGGAGCCTATATAAGAAGGGGCACCCCCAGCCTTTTAATTCACCAATTAATTCCTGATTTCTCTCTCGATCTCGTGGTTCCCAAGTTGGAGCCGCGCCGAGCAAGAGGAGTCGGGGATCTCCTCCACCATAGCCCGCTGCCGCGCTGCTGGTGTTCCGGTCCAAGTCTTCCGCTGCTCGTCCTGGACTGGAGCTTCGGAGGCGTCGTCTCCACCGTACGTGTGCGACTCCCTGCGAGGTGCTGCGCTAGCGGTACTCAGAGGCCTGCTTCCTCTACACGACCTTGAGGTCGGCTTCGTCGGTCTTCATCGACAACGTTTGTGCGGGAACGTAATCCCCGCTTTCGGTCTACAAGGGTATGTATTCCGATCTCCGTTCGTACTACTATATCTGCATAGAATAGATCTTGGCTAGTTTAAGGATATCGTTGCTAGGAAAATTATTGTTTTCTGCCCACGATTCCCCTTCAAGGCGTACAAGAGACCACGAACAAAATCGTGGAGAGGGAACCCGAAGCCCCGTGGAAGGAACTCCACGAAGCAAACGCGCTCCCCCTCGCGAGGGGTAGGGGAAGTCTCCTTGCCAGAGCACGTACCTGAGCCTGGTCAGAAGGATGCAGGAGGCCCTGCACGCGCATCACGTCAAGATCCGCCCTCTTCACCGTCGACCTCTGTCAATCGCCCTCCGGTTTCTTCATCAACCCGGCGGCGGCGGCGGAGGTGCCAGCAACGGTCTTCGGCTTTCCCATCACTCCGCAGAACAACAGCAGGTGGGGGGGGGGGGTGGGGGCAAATAGCACTAAGCTATCGTGGAAGCGAGAATGGCAGAAAACAGTAGAACAGGAGGCAAGGACGAATGGAGAAGACGATGCCCTCGGGCGGCGGCGCGGTACTTATGCCTCGGCGAAATCCATCTCAGCCGTCCGTCGCGAAACGGTTCCGAGCATCTCCATCCTGCCGTCCACGTGTCAAGCAAAGAGGCCAACCGTCGCCGCCCACTTCCTCCACTACGCACGAGAATCGAGGCGTCATCATCGTGCGTGAAAATTTCGCGCCCAGTTCGGAGACGTGACAACTGCTGACCGCGGTCAGCTCTGCCAGTGGGCCCCGCGACGTCACGTCCCATCGGGCGCAGAGGCGTGCAAGGAAAATGTCAGCAGCGACGTCATCAAGCCAACGGCTCCAAGAAAGTGACACAACGCGATAACTCGAACGCAAGATTCGATTAGTAAGCTTCAAAGCTGAAACAATTCAGGACATAGTGCTGACATAAGAACCCGAAACATCCATTCGGGTGGCAAAGACAATTGAGTAAGCTCAAGCAGCCGAACCAAATCTGCATGTAAGCCAACATGCCAAATAGAAGCAAGCTTCACAGGAAGAACAAGACAAAGAAATTCGACTGAAGATATTACTCCCATCAGGAGTGCCCTCTTCGACTCAAGAAAACGATTATAAACTCAGGATCAAGCAATCCAATGGCGCGTCCAGGAGGAAGAAGTCCTTTGCCCGACGCTACACTTCGACCAAGCACTCGGGGGCTACTGATGTGGGGCTAGCTTTCGACTAGCCCACGATGAGGCTACCTGGGCCGCGCCAAGCACGGGGAGGCCCACAGAAGGCCCACTCGGGGTACCATGTATCCTAGTCCAAGTCGGTTAGGTCTCATAACCTTCCATATCTGTAATTGTTGTCGATACCGACCACCCGAGACCTGGCTACCTATAAAGCCAGGAGTGTTGCTCGTCCTAGAAGACACGCCAACAGCCACCGCCACAAACCCTAGCGAGATCGTAACCTCGCCGCCATATTGTAACCGCAACTCGCCATCAATAACAGACAAGCAGGAGTAGGGTGTTATCCTCCGGGAGCCTGAACCTGGGTAAAACCTTGCTTGTCAGCCGTCGTGATCACCAACGCTCCTCTCTCTCCCCTTCAATCAACCCGGGGTGCACAACTCTGGGACTTGTCGAGTTACACCCTCGTCACTCCTCATCCCCTCAAGGAAGCTGCGACACTATTTTCAGGGACATCCCATCACGATGGTCACCTCATTTCCCATGGAGCAGATCCTGCGCAACCCTAATGCCACAGACCGTGTCGCGGGATGGAACATAGAGGTACAACCATTCAACTTGCGCTTCGATACCACAAGGGTAATCAAACGAAGAGCGCTGGCAGACTTTGTCCCCGAATGGACAGATCCTGAAGGAGATATGCCCTAGAGGCAATTAATAAAGTGTATTCTTTATCATATCTCGTTTGTTCATAATAGGTTTTTGTGTCATGCTAGAACCGTATTAAGCGGAAACATTAATGCGGGTGTGATACGTAAACAACCAGGTCCCTAGTAGCCTCTACTAAGACTAGTTTCGTTGCGCGATTGATGATCGAGGTTTCCCGGTCATGGGGCATGGCGCCGGTCGGCAATGAGAGTCATATCGCTGGAGTGCAATGTGATGGACATACCCAGATTTGGAGAACGTAGTCGTTACACCTTTGACCGTGAGATCAACTCTTACTGATATTCCCGGAAGAAACTTTGATTGCACCAAACGTCGTATCTTATTTAGTATGACAATAACGGTGATACTTTTGGGTATCGGAAAGGAGTAGTTGGGACGAGGGGTCAAGAGCGGGATTTGCCGGTCCGCATAGCAGGATAGATACTCTCGGGCCCACTCGGTGAGATCATGTCTAATGAGCTTGCAAGCATGTGACTAGGTCACGGAGACATGAGATCATGAACGAGTAGAAGATAGCGTCGTCGGTAACGAGGTCGGTATTAGGTATGGAGATATCTATGGAACGACGCTTAGACGTGCTAAGTATCGCTATGGCAAAAGGTCTAAGACTTCACGTTCAGGTTTGATAGATGAAAGTCATTCGTTATATCTCAGTGATTAATTCATGGGGTCCAGGCCTACGAGTTAGTCGTTGATCATTGAGGAGTCTTGATCATACCTAATATTATATCGAACCGCTAGGGTAACACACTTAAGGGGTTTGGACAAGACAACCGGAAAGGAAGGAGATCACCGGGAGCGTCCCGGGAGAGGTCCGATGGAGATCGGGCAGCGCCGAAAGAGTTTTCGGAGCTGGGAAAAATTATATATATTATGTTTGATATTAATTAGTGTTATTAATATGCAAATATGATTTTATATATTTATTTTCGAATTTATTAAGGCAGATTTCCCTAAATGGGCCTTCCGGACGAAAGAAGGCCCAAGAGGGGGGGGGGGGGGAACCCCCTTGGGAATTCGGTGGGGGCTTGGAGGCCGGCCTTGGTGGGCCACATGGGGCCGACCAGGGGCGCCGGCGCAGTCCCTAGCCGAACCAGGCTATGTGGGGATAGTCCCACATTGCCTGGCTGGCAAGGTAGGCTCCCCTTGGGAGCCTATATAAGAAGGGGCACCCCCAGCCTTTTAATTCACCAATTAATTCCCGATTTCTCTCTCGATCTCGTGGTTCCTAAGTTGGAGCCGCGCCGAGCTGAGGAAGAGGGGATCTTCTCCACCATAGCCCACTGCCGCGCTGCTGGTGTTCCGGTCCAAGTCTTCCGCTGCTCGTCCTGGACTGGAGCTTCGGAGGCGTCGTCTCCACCGTACGTGTGCGACTCCCTGCGAGGTGCTGCGCTAGCGGTACTCGGAGGCCTGCTTCCTCTACACGACCTTGAGGTCGGCTTCGTCGGTCTTCATCGACAACGTTTGTGCGGGAACGTAATCCCCGCTTTCGGTCTACAAGGGTACGTATTCCGATCTCCGTTCGTACTACTATATCTGCATAGAATAGATCTTGGCATGCTTTTAGGATATCGTCGGTAGGAAATTTTTTGTTTTCTGCACACGATCCCCTTCAGTGGTATCAGAGCCGATCTATCGTAGATATAGCTGTACGCTGTTAGAACCCGTGCTCTGGACGGGGGCACCGTTCCTGTTATTTGCTACCCTCTAGCGTGCACTTGTGTATTCCAGCGGCATTGAATTGATGAAGCGGCCCGGACCGACTTTACGCGTACGCTTACGCGAGACTGGTTCCACTACTGACATACGGCTTGTACCGTATCTGTGGCTGGCGGGTGACAGTTTCTCTCTCTTTAGTTGGTCTTCGCATTTTCAATGGAGGGCCCGAAAGGGATGCTTAAAATGCAATTATTGGATCGTTGTTGTGGTCATAAGATTCGTAGGTATGAAGCGGTTCTATTTACGAAAGCCCCGAGCCACGTAAAATATGCAAAAGATAAAGTAGAAGCGTCTAACTTTATTTTGCAGGGGCTATGTGATATGGTCAAGGTAGGTTTATTAAATTGTTTATAAACTGCGGGCGCCAAGAAGACCATGGCGCGATGGACTATATCACATTGCATTACATTTGATGTTTTGTGTGCATCTTATTTTTGTGTGATTGTGTGTTACACGGCGGTAGCTGAATAAGATGATCCCTTCAAAATACTACTAGTGTTCTCCCTCCAACGCGCACCACCAAGAAAGTTCTACGTTATGAGGCAGGCCGTGATGATCGGGTGTCACACATCTCGTCGTTCGCATACAGTGGGTGTAAGCCATGTTGCACAAGCGTCAGCGTGGAGGACTTTGGTGGCGAGCCTAGCATACTCAGTGGTATGGCCTCGGAACAGGAAGACCGAAAGGTCGAGCACGAGTCACAAAATTGGTGTGGCGGACGATTTTGTCTACTCTTGAAGTTGTGCCGCCGGCTTTGATGATGAGGGGTGGTGCAATGGATGGGGGTCGTGTAATCGCTTAAACGACCAGGAGGGATGTTCGTTTGAGTAGGAGTTATGTTAGTTATTTTCTAAAATACTATAACTCAAAATTATTATGAACAAAGTCTTATGTTGTTGCAAATTCCATTGTAGATGTCTCGCCCCTCGTTTAACCTAGGTCCGTTCCTTGAGAAAGAAAAGCTTAAGACCAATGGGTCCAACTTCATGGCCTGGTTCCGCAACCTGAGGATCCTCCTCACTCCCCATAGGGTGGCCTATGTCATTGAGGCCGCCATAGGTGACCCTCCTGCAGATGATGCCTCTGAGGATGAGAAGAAGGTCTTCCAGACCCGATCGGAGGATTCTGCCTTTGTCCAGAGTGGCATGCTCTACGCCATGGAAGCCGACCTGCAGAAGCGCTTTGAGAAGATGAGCGCCTTTGAGATCATTTCGGATCTTAAGGCTGTCTTTGCGCCGCAGGCTAAGGCTGAGAGATATGAAGCTTCTGAGCTTTTCTTCTCAGCCAAGATGGAAGAGCATAGCAGTGTGAGCGAGCATGTAGTCAAGATGTCTGGCTACGTTCAATGCATGAATGCTCTGGAGTGCAAGATTCCCGATGAGCTGGCGATTGACAGGGTGTTGCAATCGTTGCCACCAAGCTACAAAGGCTTCGTCATGAACTACAACATGCAGGGCATGGCTAAGTCCCTGGGTGAAGTGTTCGTGATGCTCAAGACTGCTGAGGTAGAGATTAAGAAGGAACACACGCTGTTGATGGTCAACAAGACCGTTGATTTCAAGAAGTCCGGTGGCAAGGGAAAGCAGAGCTGGAAGTCCCGGAGGGAGGCAAAGTTGGCTGCCAAGTCCAGGACTAACAGGTCTGGTCCCAGAGCTAGCGTGGAGTGTTTCTACTGCAAGGGGAAGGGTCACTGGAAGCGCAACTGCCCCAAGTATCTGGAGGATAAGAAGTCTGGCAAGACGGTCGACAAAGAGCAAGGTATATTTGATATACATGTTATAGATGTGTACCTTACATCCGCCCGGAGCAATACGTGGGTATTTGATACTGGTTCTGTTGCTCATATATGTAACTCTCAGGAGGAGTTACGGAATAGAAGGCGGCTGGCAAAGGATGAGGTGACGATGCGTGTCGGCAACGGATCGAGAGTCGACGTGGTAGCTGTCGGCACGCTCCCTCTGCATCTACCATCGGGATTAGTTTTGGTTTTAAATAAATGTTATTTTGTGCCATCCTTGAGTGTAAACATTATAAGTGGGTCTTGCCAGTTACAAGACGGTTATTCATTTAAATCAGTGTCAAGCAATTGTGCTATTTATATGAATGATATCTTTTATGTTGATGCTCCCGAGAATAACGGTTTATTCTTGTTGAATCTCGATCGTAGTACTCACATCCGTAACATAGAAGCCAAACGAATTAAGTGTAGTGACGATACCGCCATGTTTTTGTGGCATTGCCGTCTTGGTCATATTGGTATAAAGCGCATGAAGCGACTCCACTCCGATGGACTCTTGGACTCGTTGGATTTCGGATCCCTCGATACATGCGAACCATGCCTCATGGGCAAAATGACCAGGACACCGTTCAAAGGTTTCGTTGAACGGGCGTCGGATTTGTTGGGGATCATACATACAGATGTGTGTGGACCGATGAGCGTTTCGACACGCAATGGTTATCGTTACTTCGTCACCTTCACTAATGACTTGAGTAGATACGGTTATATCTATTTGATGAAACACAAGTCTGAAAAGTTTGAAAAGTTCAAAGAATTCCAGATTGAAGTTGAGAATCAGCTTAATAGGAAAATCAAGCATCTCCGGTCCGACCGCGGTGGAGAGTACTTGAGTTTTGAGTTTGGCACACATCTGAAAAGCTGTGGCATAGTGCCCCAACTTACGCCCGCCGGAACGCCGCAGCGTAACGGTGTGTCCGACCGACGCAATCGTACTCCACTGGATAGTGTCCGATCTATGATGTCTCTTACCGATCTGCCAGTGTCCTTCTGGGGTTATGCGTTAGAAACAGCCGCATTCATTTTAAATAGGGCTCCGTCCAAGTCCGTTGAAACGACGCCGTATGAGTTATGGTATGGACAAAAGCCTAAGTTATCGTTTCTGAAGGTTTGGGGTTGTGAGGCGTACGTTAAGAAACTATAGCCCGACAAACTCAAACCGAAGTCGGAGAAAGTCGTCTTTGTAGGATATCCGCGGGAAACCGTTGGGTACACCTTCTACAACCAAGCTGAGGGCAAAACTTTTGTCGCAAAGACCGGTACCTTTCTAGAGAAGGAGTTTCTCGCGAAAGGAGTAAGTAGGAGGAAGGTAGACCTCGATGAAATCGTTGATCCTGAACTCGAGATTCCGAGTGGCGCAACGGAAGCAATTCCGGAAACGTCCTCCGTGGAAGGAGTGGCAGAAACTGTCGAGGAAGATATTCTGCCTCGTAGGTCTGGTAGATCTCGGATCCCACCAGAATGGTATGGCAACATGGTTTGCACCGTCATGCTAGTCGAGCAAGACGAACCTACGAACTACAAGGAGGCGATGGAGAGTCTAGAGTCCGAGAAATGGCTTGAAGCCATGAAATCCGAAATAGGATCCATGTACGATAACAAAGTGTGGACTTTGGTGGATATTCCCGAAGGGCGCAAGGCCGTCGAGAATAAGTGGATCTTTAAGAAGAAGACTGATGCTGATGGTAATGTGACCGTCTATAAAGCTCGACTTGTCGCAAAGGGTTTCCGACAAGTTCATGGAATTGACTACGATGAAACTTTTTCACCGGTAGCGATGCTTAAGTCTATTCGGATTTTGTTAGCGGTAGCTGCCTTCTATGATTATGAAATCTGGCAGATGGACGTCAAAACGGCCTTCCTGAATGGAAACATTGAGGAAGAGTTGTACATGGTACAGCCGGAAGGTTTTGTCGATCCAGGAAGTGCTAACAAGGTGTGCAAGCTTCAGCGATCCATCTATGGATTGAAGCAGGCATCTCGGAGCTGGAATCTTCGCTTTGATGAGGTAATCAAAGGTTTTGGATTTATCAAGAATGTGGAGGAGATCTGTATTTACAAGAAAATGAGTGGGAGCTCGGTTGTGTTCTTAGCACTGTATGTTGACGACATATTGCTAATAGGGAATGATGTGGAACTTCTGAATAGCGTGAAGGAATATTTAAACAGTAAGTTTTCCATGAAGGACTTAGGAGAAGCTGCGTATGTTTTAGGCATAAAAATCTATCGTGATAGATCAAGGCGCCTATTAGCACTAAGTCAGAGTACTTATCTTGATAAAATACTGAAGCGTTTTCATATGGAGAAGGCAAAGGAGGGTTCTCTGCCGGTTATCAAGAATAAGATATTGCAAAAGGCGCAGTGTCCGGTGACGGAACTGGGTAAGGCCGAAATGATGAAACATCCTTATGCTTCAGCCATAGGATCGATCATGTATGCAATGTTGAGTACTAGACCAGATGTGGCATTAGCTCTAAGTTTGACAAGCCGGTTCCAGAGTAATCCTGGAATGCCGCATTGGGTAGCTGTTAAGAGCATTCTTAAGTATCTCAATAAGACAAAGGAAATGTTCCTTGTGTATGGTGGCTGCGATGAAGAACTTGGCGTAACGGGTTACGTAGATGCAAGTTTCTGCTCAGACCCCGATGACTGTAAGTCACAGACAGGTTACGTGTTCAAGGTGAATGGAGGCGCCGTGTGCTGGAGAAGTGGGAAGCAACCCATAGTCGCACAATCTACAATGGAGTCGGAGTACATTGCTGCCTGCGAGGCCGCGAATGAAGCTGTGTGGCTGAGGAAGTTCGTCATCGAACTTGGAGTGTTCCCGAGCGTGCAAGACCCCGTGATCCTCTTCTGCGACAATACGGGTGCCATTGCGAACGCCAAGGAGCCAAGGTCTCACTCCACCGCCAAACACATTCTCCGACGCTTCCATGTGATACGTCAGTACGTACAAGGAGGCGATGTGAAGATTTGCAAAGTGCATACGGATCTGAATGTGGCAGATCCGCTGACGAAGCCTCTCCAGCTTGATAAGCATGAACATCACCAGTTAGCTATGGGTGTTAAGCTTTTACCAAGTTGTAATCTAGATTAAGTTGTACTCTAGTGCAAGTGGGAGACTGAAGGAGATATGCCCTAGAGGCAATTAATAAAGTGTATTCTTTATCATATCTCATTTGTTCATAATAGGTTTTTGTGTCATGCTAGAACCGTATTAAGCGGAAACATTAATGCGGGTGTGATACGTAAACAACCAGATCCCTAGTAGCCTCTACTAAGACTAGTTTCGTTGCGCGATTGATGATCGAGGTTTCCCGGTCATGGGGCATGGCGCCGGTCGGCAATGAGAGTCATATCGCTGGAGAGCAATGTGATGGACATACCCAGATTTGGAGAACGTAGTCGTTACACCTTTGACCGTGAGATCAACTCTTATTGATATTCACGGAAGATACTTTGATTGCACCAAACGTCGTATCTTATTTAGTATGACAATAACGGTGATACTTTTGAGTATCGGAAAGGAGTAGTTGAGACGAGGGGTCAAGAGCGGGATTTGCCAGTCCGCATAGCAGGATAGATACTCTCGGGCCCACTCGGTGAGATCATGTCTAATGTGCTTGCAAGCATGTGACTAGGTCACGGAGACATGAGATCATGAACGAGTAGAAGATAGCGTCGTCGGTAACGAGGTCGGGATTAGGTATGGAGATATCTATGGAACGACGCTCGGACGTGCTAAGTATCGCTATGGCAAAAGGTCTAAGACTTCACGTTCAGGTTTGATAGATGAAAGTCATTCGTTATATCTCAGGGATTAATGCATGGGGTCCAGGCCTACGAGTTAGTCGTTGATCATTGAGGAGTCTTGATCATACCTGATATTATATCGAACCGCTAGGGTAACACACTTAAGGGGTTTCAACAAGACAACCGGAAAGGAAGGAGATCACCGGGAGCGTCCCGGGAGAGGTCCGATGGATATCGGGCAGCGCCGAAAGAGTTTTCGGAGCTGGGAAAAATTATATATATATTATGTTTGATATTAATTAGTGTTATTAATATGCAAATATGATTTTATATATTTATTTTCGAATTTATTAAGGCAGATTTCCCTAAATGGGCCTTCCGGACGAAAGAAGGCCCAAGAGGGGGGGGGGGGGGGGGAACCCCCTTGGGAATTCGGTGGGGGCTTGGAGGCCGGCCTTGGTGGGCCACATGGGGCCCACCAGGGGGGCCGGCGCACTCCCTAGCCGAACCAGGCTATGTGGGGATAGTCCCACATTGCCTGGGTGGCAAGGTAGGCTCCCCTTGGGAGCCTATATAAGAAGGGGCACCCCCAGCCTTTTAATTCACCAATTAATTCCCGATTTCTCTCTCGATCTCGTGGTTCCCAAGTTGGAGCCGCGCTGAGCTGAGGAAGAGGGGATCTCCTCCACCATAGCCCGCTGCCGCGCTGCTGGTGTTCTGGTCCAAGTCTTCCGCAGCTCGTCCTGGACTGGAGCTTCGGAGGCGTCGTCTCCACCGTACGTGTGCGGCTCCCTGCGAGGTGCTGCGCTAGTACTCGGAGGCCTGCTTCCTCTACACGACCTTGAGGTCGGCTTCGTCGGTCTTCATCGACAACGTTTGTGCGGGAACGTAATCCCCGCTTTCGGTCTACAAGGGTACGTATTCCGATCTCCGTTCGTACTACTATATCTGCATACAATAGATCTTGGCATGCTTTTAGGTATCGTCGGTAGGAATTTTTTGTTTTCTGCACACGATCCCCTTCAGATCCAACCCCTGAGGAGCCTCTAGGAGAAGAGCCAGAGCCCTCTGGAGAGAAAATTCCCAGCCACTGGAACATGAAGTTCGACGGAGCCTTCGTCTACCGCATTGGTGGGGCTGGCGTCGTCCTGATCTCACCCAAGGGTGACAAACTCTATTATGCAGTCCAGCTGTGCTTTGTGATCGACAAGATCTCCAACAACATTGCTGAGTACGACGGCCTACGGGCCCGTCCAGAAATGGCCTGAATCACGAGTTTTTTACGATTTTATCAAACTCGTATTACGGGGCCCAGACCGTTTTAATCCACCCCAGACCCCAAAACCGTGTGCTATAGCCCACGAAAACGGCCAGGAATGAACGAAATCACGAAATTTTTACGATTTCGTGAAACTCGTGTTACGGGGTCCCAGACCGTTTAAATCCACCCCGGACCCCAAAACCGTGTGCTATAGCCCACGAAAACGTCCAGAAATGCCCGAAATCACGAGTTTTTTACGATTTCGTGAAATTCGTCTTACGGGGTCCCGGACCGTTTGAATCCAACCCAAACCCAAAAATCGTGTGCTATAGCCCACGAAAACGGCCAGGAATGGCCGAAATCACGAGTTTTTTACGATTTCGTGAAACTCGTGTTACGGGGTCCTGAACCGTTTTAATCCACCCAGACCCCAAAACTGTGTGCTATAGCCCACAAAAACTGCCAGAAATGCCCGAAATCACGAGTTTTTTACGATTTCGTGAAATTCGTGTTACAGGGTCCCGGATCGTTTGAATCCACCCCAGACCCAAAAACCGTGTGCTATAGCCCATGAAACCGGCCAGGAATGACCGATATCACGAAATATTTAAGATTTCGTGAAACTTGTGTTACGGGGTCCCAGACCGCTTAAATCCACCCCGGACCCCAAAACCGTGTGCTATAGCCCAGGAAATCGTCCAGAAATGGCCTGAATCACGAGTTTTTTATGATTTTATGAAACTCGTGTTACGGGGTTCCGGACCGTTTGAAACCACCTTGGACCCCAAAACCGTGTGCTATAGCCCACAAAATCAACCAGGAATGACCGAAATCACAAGTTTTTTTACGATTTTATGAAACTCGTGTTATGGGGTTCCGGACCATTTAAATCCACCCCGGATCCCAAAACTGTGTGCTATAGCCCATGAAAACAACCAGAAATGGCCTGAATCAGTGTTTTTTACGATTTTATGAAACTCGTGTTACGGGGTTCCAGACCGTTTTAATCCCCCCCGGACCCGAAAACCGTCTGCTATAGCCCATGAAAACAGCCAGGAATGAATGAAATCACGAATTTCTTACGATTTCGTGAAACTCGTGTTACGGGATACCATACCGTTTAAATTCATCCCGGAGCCCAAAACCTTGTGCTATAGCCCATGAAATCGTCCAGAAATGGCCTGAATCACGAGTTTTTTACGATTTTATGAAACTCGTGTTACGGGGTTCTGGACCGTTTGAAACCACCTCGGACCAAAAAACCGTGTGCTATAGCCCACAAAATCGGCCAGGAATGGCCGAAATCACAGGTTTTTATACGATTTTATGAAACTCGTGTTACGGGGTTCCGGACCGTTTAAATCCACCCCGGATCCCAAAACTGTGTGCTATAGCCCATGAAAACAACCAGAAATGGCCTGAATCACGAGTTTTTTACAATTTTATGAAACTCGTGTTACGGGGTTCCAGACCGTTTAAATCCACCCCGGACCCGAAAATCGTCTGCTATAGCCCATGAAAACAGCCAGGAATGAACGAAATCACGAAATTTTTACGATTTCGTGAAACTCGTGTTACGGGGTCCCAGACCGTTTAAATCCATCCCGGAGCCCAAAACCGTGTGCTATAGCCCACGAAAACGGCCAGAAATCCCCGAAATCACGAGGTTTTAACGATTTTATGAAACTCGTGTTACGGGGTTCCGGACCGTTTAAATCCAGCCCGGACCCCAAAACCGTGTGCTATAGCCCATGAAATCGTCCAGAAATGGCCTGAATCACGAGTTTTTTACGATTTTATGAAACTTGTGCTACGGGGTTCCGGACCGTTTGAATCCACCCCGGACCCCAAAACCGTGAGCTATAGCCCATCAATACGGCCATAAATGGCCTAGAATCACGAGTTTTTTTCGATTTTATGAAACTCGTGTTACGGGGTCCTGGACAGTTTAAAAATACCCCAAACCCCAAAATCGTGTGCTATAGCCCACGAAAACGGCTAGGAATGGACGAAATCACGAGTTTTTTACGATTTCATGAAACTCGTGTTACGGGGCCCCAGACCGTTTTAATCCACCCCAGACCCCAAAACCGTGTGCTATAGCCCACGAAAACGGCCAGGAATGAACGAAATCACGAAATTTTTACGATTTCGTGAAACTCGTGTTACGGGGTCCCAGACCGTTTAAATCCACCCCGGACCCCAAAACCGTGTGCTATAGCCCACGAAAACGTCCAGAAATGCCCGAAATCACGAGTTTTTTACGATTTCGTGAAATTCGTCTTACGGGGTCCCGGACCGTTTGAATCCAACCCAAACCCAAAAATCGTGTGCTATAGCCCACGAAAACGGCCAGGAATGGCCGAAATCACGAGTTTTTTACGATTTCGTGAAACTCGTGTTACGGGGTCCTGAACCGTTTTAATCCACCCAGACCCCAAAACTGTGTGCTATAGCCCACGAAAACTGCCAGAAATGCCCAAAATCACGAGTTTTTTACGATTTCGTGAAATTCGTGTTACAGGGTCCCGGATCGTTTGAATCCACCCCAGACCCAAAAACCGTGTGCTATAGCCCATGAAACCGGCCAGGAATGACCGATATCACGAAATATTTAAGATTTCGTGAAACTTGTGTTACGGGGTCCCAGACCGCTTAAATCCACCCCGGACCCCAAAACCGTGTGCTATAGCCCAGGAAATCGTCCAGAAATGGCCTGAATCACGAGTTTTTTATGATTTTATGAAACTCGTGTTACGGGGTTCCGGACTGTTTGAAACCACCTTGGACCCCAAAACCGTGTGCTATAGCCCACAAAATCAACCAGGAATGACCGAAATCACAAGTTTTTTTACGATTTTATGAAACTCGTGTTACGGGGTTCCGGACCATTTAAATCCACCCAGGATCCCAAAACTGTGTGCTATAGCCCATGAAAACAACCAGAAATGGCCTGAATCAGTGTTTTTTACGATTTTATGAAACTCGTGTTACGGGGTTCCAGACCGTTTTAATCCCCCCCGGACCCGAAAACCGTCTGCTATAGCCCATGAAAACAGCCAGGAATGAATGAAATCACGAATTTCTTACGATTTCGTGAAACTCGTGTTACGGGATACCATACCGTTTAAATTCATCCCGGAGCCCAAAACCTTGTGCTATAGCCCATGAAATCGTCCAGAAATGGCCTGAATCACGAGTTTTTTACGATTTTATGAAACTCGTGTTACGGGGTTCTGGACCGTTTGAAACCACCTCGGACCCCAAAACCGTGTGCTATAGCCCACAAAATCGGCCAGGAATGGCCGAAATCACAGGTTTTTATACGATTTTATGAAACTCGTGTTACGGGGTTCCGGACCGTTTAAATCCACCCCGGATCCCAAAACTGTGTGCTATAGCCCATGAAAACAACCAGAAATGGCCTGAATCACGAGTTTTTTACAATTTTATGAAACTCGTGTTACGGGGTTCCAGACCGTTTAAATCCACCCCGGACCCGAAAATCGTCTGCTATAGCCCATGAAAACAGCCAGGAATGAACGAAATCACGAAATTTTTACGATTTCGTGAAACTCGTGTTACGGGGTCCTAGACCGTTTAAATCCATCCCGGAGCCCAAAACCGTGTGCTATAGCCCACGAAAACGGCCAGACATCCCCGAAATCACGAGGTTTTAACGATTTTATGAAACTCGTGTTACGGGGTTCCGGACCGTTTAAATCCAGCCCGGACCCCAAAACCGTGTGCTATAGCCCATGAAATCGTCCAGAAATGGCCTGAATCACGAGTTTTTTACGATTTTATGAAACTTGTGCTACGGGGTTCCGGACCGTTTGAATCCACCCCGGACCCCAAAACCGTGAGCTATAGCCCATCAATACGGCCATAAATGGCCTAGAATCACGAGTTTTTTTCGATTTTATGAAACTCGTGTTACGGGGTCCTGGACCGTTTAAAAATACCCCAAACCCCAAAATCGTGTGCTATAGCCCACGAAAACGGCTAGGAATGGACGAAATCACGAGTTTTTTACGATTTCATGAAACTCGTGTTACGGGGCCCCAGACCGTTTTAATCCACCCCAGACCCCAAAACCGTGTGCTATAGCCCACGAAAACGGCCAGGAATGAACGAAATCACGAAATTTTTACGATTTCGTGAAACTCGTGTTACGGGGTCCCAGACCGTTTAAATCCACCCCGGACCCCAAAACCGTGTGCTATAGCCCACGAAAACGTCCAGAAATGCCCGAAATCACGAGTTTTTTACGATTTCGTGAAATTCGTCTTACGGGGTCCCGGACCGTTTGAATCCAACCCAAACCCAAAAATCGTGTGCTATAGCCCACGAAAACGGCCAGGAATGGCCGAAATCACGAGTTTTTTACGATTTCGTGAAACTCGTGTTACGGGGTCCTGAACCGTTTTAATCCACCCAGACCCCAAAACTGTGTGCTATAGCCCACGAAAACTGCCAGAAATGCCCAAAATCACGAGTTTTTTACGATTTCGTGAAATTCGTGTTACAGGGTCCCGGATCGTTTGAATCCACCCCAGACCCAAAAACCGTGTGCTATAGCCCATGAAACCGGCCAGGAATGACCGATATCACGAAATATTTAAGATTTCGTGAAACTTGTGTTACGGGGTCCCAGACCGCTTAAATCCACCCCGGACCCCAAAACCGTGTGCTATAGCCCAGGAAATCGTCCAGAAATGGCCTGAATCACGAGTTTTTTATGATTTTATGAAACTCGTGTTACGGGGTTCCGGACTGTTTGAAACCACCTTGGACCCCAAAACCGTGTGCTATAGCCCACAAAATCAACCAGGAATGACCGAAATCACAAGTTTTTTTACGATTTTGTGAAACTCGTGTTACGGGGTTCCGGACCATTTAAATCCACCCAGGATCCCAAAACTGTGTGCTATAGCCCATGAAAACAACCAGAAATGGCCTGAATCAGTGTTTTTTACGATTTTATGAAACTCGTGTTACGGGGTTCCAGACCGTTTTAATCCCCCCCGGACCCGAAAACCGTCTGCTATAGCCCATGAAAACAGCCAGGAATGAATGAAATCACGAATTTCTTACGATTTCGTGAAACTCGTGTTACGGGATACCATACCGTTTAAATTCATCCCGGAGCCCAAAACCTTGTGCTATAGCCCATGAAATCGTCCAGAAATGGCCTGAATCACGAGTTTTTTACGATTTTATGAAACTCGTGTTACGGGGTTCTGGACCGTTTGAAACCACCTCGGACCCCAAAACCGTGTGCTATAGCCCACAAAATCGGCCAGGAATGGCCGAAATCACAGGTTTTTATACGATTTTATGAAACTCGTGTTACGGGGTTCCGGACCGTTTAAATCCACCCCGGATCCCAAAACTGTGTGCTATAGCCCATGAAAACAACCAGAAATGGCCTGAATCACGAGTTTTTTACAATTTTATGAAACTCGTGTTACGGGGTTCCAGACCGTTTAAATCCACCCCGGACCCGAAAATCGTCTGCTATAGCCCATGAAAACAGCCAGGAATGAACGAAATCACGAAATTTTTACGATTTCGTGAAACTCGTGTTACGGGGTCCCAGACCGTTTAAATCCATCCCGGAGCCCAAAACCGTGTGCTATAGCCCACGAAAACGGCCAGACATCCCCGAAATCACGAGGTTTTAACGATTTTATGAAACTCGTGTTACGGGGTTCCGGACCGTTTAAATCCAGCCCGGACCCCAAAACCGTGTGCTATAGCCCATGAAATCGTCCAGAAATGGCCTGAATCACGAGTTTTTTACGATTTTATGAAACTTGTGCTACGGGGTTCCGGACCGTTTGAATCCACCCCGGACCCCAAAACCGTGAGCTATAGCCCATCAATACGGCCATAAATGGCCTAGAATCACGAGTTTTTTTCGATTTTATGAAACTCGTGTTACGGGGTCCTGGACCGTTTAAAAATACCCCAAACCCCAAAATCGTGTGCTATAGCCCACGAAAACGGCTAGGAATGGACGAAATCACGAGTTTTTTACGATTTCATGAAACTCGTGTTACGGGGCCCCAGACCGTTTTAATCCACCCCAGACCCCAAAACCGTGTGCTATAGCCCACGAAAACGGCCAGGAATGAACGAAATCACGAAATTTTTACGATTTCGTGAAACTCGTGTTACGGGGTCCCAGACCGTTTAAATCCACCCCGGACCCCAAAACCGTGTGCTATAGCCCACGAAAACGTCCAGAAATGCCCGAAATCACGAGTTTTTTACGATTTCGTGAAATTCGTCTTACGGGGTCCCGGACCGTTTGAATCCAACCCAAACCCAAAAATCGTGTGCTATAGCCCACGAAAACGGCCAGGAATGGCCGAAATCACGAGTTTTTTACGATTTCGTGAAACTCGTGTTACGGGGTCCTGAACCGTTTTAATCCACCCAGACCCCAAAACTGTGTGCTATAGCCCACGAAAACTGCCAGAAATGCCCGAAATCACGAGTTTTTTATGATTTCGTGAAATTCGTGTTACAGGGTCCCGGATCGTTTGAATCCACCCCAGACCCAAAAACCGTGTGCTATAGCCCATGAAACCGGCCAGGAATGACCGATATCACGAAATATTTAAGATTTCGTGAAACTTGTGTTACGGGGTCCCAGACCGCTTAAATCCACCCCGGACCCCAAAACCGTGTGCTATAGCCCAGGAAATCGTCCAGAAATGGCCTGAATCACGAGTTTTTTATGATTTTATGAAACTCGTGTTACGGGGTTCCGGACTGTTTGAAACCACCTTGGACCCCAAAACCGTGTGCTATAGCCCACAAAATCAACCAGGAATGACCGAAATCACAAGTTTTTTTACGATTTTATGAAACTCGTGTTACGGGGTTCCGGACCATTTAAATCCACCCCGGATCCCAAAACTGTGTGCTATAGCCCATGAAAACAACCAGAAATGGCCTGAATCAGTGTTTTTTACGATTTTATGAAACTCGTGTTACGGGGTTCCAGACCGTTTTAATCCCCCCCGGACCCGAAAACCGTCTGCTATAGCCCATGAAAACAGCCAGGAATGAATGAAATCACGAATTTCTTACGATTTCGTGAAACTCATGTTACGGGATACCATACCGTTTAAATTCATCCCGGAGCCCAAAACCTTGTGCTATAGCCCATGAAATCGTCCAGAAATGGCCTGAATCACGAGTTTTTTACGATTTTATGAAACTCGTGTTACGGGGTTCTGGACCGTTTGAAACCACCTCGGACCCCAAAACCGTGTGCTATAGCCCACAAAATCGGCCAGGAATGGCCGAAATCACAGGTTTTTATACGATTTTATGAAACTCGTGTTACGGGGTTCCGGACCGTTTAAATCCACCCCGGATCCCAAAACTGTGTGCTATAGCCCATGAAAACAACCAGAAATGGCCTGAATCACGAGTTTTTTACAATTTATGAAACTCGTGTTACGGGGTTCCAGACCGTTTAAATCCACCCCGGACCCGAAAATCGTCTGCTATAGCCCATGAAAACAGCCAGGAATGAACGAAATCACGAAATTTTTACGATTTCGTGAAACTCGTGTTACGGGGTCCCAGACCGTTTAAATCCATCCCGGAGCCCAAAACCGTGTGCTATAGCCCACGAAAATGGCCAGAAATCCCCGAAATCACGAGGTTTTAACGATTTTATGAAACTCGTGTTACGGGGTTCCGGACCGTTTAAATCCAGCCCGGACCCCAAAACCGTGTGCTATAGCCCATGAAATCGTCCAGAAATGGCCTGAATCACGAGTTTTTTACGATTTTATGAAACTTGTGCTACGGGGTTCCGGACCGTTTGAATCCACCCCGGACCCCAAAACCGTGAGCTATAGCCCATCAATACGGCCATAAATGGCCTAGAATCACGAGTTTTTTTCGATTTTATGAAACTCGTGTTACGGGGTCCTGGACCGTTTAAAAATACCCCAAACCCCAAAATCGTGTGCTATAGCCCACGAAAACGGCTAGGAATGGACGAAATCACGAGTTTTTTACGATTTCATGAAACTCGTGTTACGGGGCCCCAGACCGTTTTAATCCACCCCAGACCCCAAAACCGTGTGCTATAGCCCACGAAAACGGCCAGGAATGAACGAAATCACGAAATTTTTACGATTTCGTGAAACTCGTGTTACGGGGTCCCAGACCGTTTAAATCCACCCCGGACCCCAAAACCGTGTGCTATAGCCCACGAAAACGTCCAGAAATGCCCGAAATCACGAGTTTTTTACGATTTCGTGAAATTCGTCTTACGGGGTCCCGGACCGTTTGAATCCAACCCAAACCCAAAAATCGTGTGCTATAGCCCACGAAAACGGCCAGGAATGGCCGAAATCACGAGTTTTTTACGATTTCGTGAAACTCGTGTTACGGGGTCCTGAACCGTTTTAATCCACCCAGACCCCAAAACTGTGTGCTATAGCCCACGAAAACTGCCAGAAATGCCCGAAATCACGAGTTTTTTACGATTTCGTGAAATTCGTGTTACGGGGTCCCGGATCGTTTAAATCCACCCCAGACCCAAAAACCGTGTGCTATAGCCCATGAAAACGGCCAGGAATGACCGATATCACGAAATATTTAAGATTTCGTGAAACTTGTGTTACGGGGTCCCAGACCGCTTAAATCCACCCCGGATCCCAAAACCGTGTGCTATAGCCCAGGAAATCGTCCAGAAATGGCCTGAATCACGAGTTTTATATGATTTTATGAAACTCGTGTTACGGGGTTCCGGACCGTTTGAAACCACCTTGGACCCCAAAACCGTGTGCTATAGCCCACAAAATCGGCCAGGAATGAAAGAAATCACAAGTTTTTTTACGATTTTATGAAACTCGTGTTACGGGGTTCCGGATCGTTTAAATCCACCCCGGATCCCAAAACTGTGTGCTATAGCCCATGAAAACAACCAGAAATGGCCTGAATCAGAGTTTTTTACGATTTTATGAAACTCGTGTTACGGGGTTCCAGACCGTTTTAATCCCCCCGGACCCGAAAACCGTCTGCTATAGCCCATGAAAACAGCCAGGAATGAACGAAATCACGAATTTCTTACGATTTCGTGAAACTCGTGTTACGGGATACCATACCGTTTAAATTCATCCTGGAGCCCAAAACCGTGTGCTATAGCCCACGAAAACGGCCATAAATCCACGAAATCACGAGGATTTTACGATTTTATGAAACTCGTGTTACGGGGTTCCGGACCGTTTAAATCCAGCCCGGACCCCAAAACCGTGTGCTATAGCCCATGAAGTCGTCTAGAAATGGCCTAAATCACGAGTTTTTTACGATTTTATGAAACTCGTGTTACGGGGTTCCTGACCGTTTGAAACCACCTCAGACCGCAATACCGTGTGGTATAGCCCACAAAAACGGACAGGAATGAACGAAATCACAAGTTTTTTTACGATTTTATGAAACTCGTGTTACGGCGTTCCGGACCGTTTAAATCCACCCCGGACCCCAAAACCGTGTGCTATAGCCCATGAAAACGGCCAGGAATGACCGAAATCACGAAATTTTAACGATTTCGTGAAACTCGTGTTTAGGGTCCCAGACCGTTTAAATCCACCCCGGACCCCAAAACCTTGTGCTATAGCCCATGAAATCGTCCAGAAATGGCCTGAATCACGAGTTTTTTACGATTTTATGAAACTCGTGTTACGGGGTTCTGGACCGTTTGGAACCACCTCGGACCCCAAAACCGTGTGCTATAGCCCACAAAATCGGCCAGGAATGGCCGAAATCACAGGTTTTTATACGATTTTATGAAACTCGTGTTACGGGGTTCCGGACCGTTTAAATCCACCCCGGATCCCAAAACTGTGTGCTATAGCCCATGAATCAACCAGAAATGGCCTGAATCACGAGTTTTTTTACAATTTTATGAAACTCGTGTTACGGGGTTCCAGACCGTTTGAATCCACCCCGGACCCGAAAACCGTCTGCTATAGCCCATGAAAACAGCCAGGAATGAACGAAATCACGAAATTTTTACGATTTCGTGAAACTCGTGTTACGGGGTCCCAGACCGTTTAAATCCATCCCGGAGCCCAAAACCGTGTGCTATAGCCCACGAAAACGGCCAAAAATCCCCGAAATCACGAGGTTTTTACGATTTTATGAAACTCGTGTTACGGGGTTCCGGACCGTTTAAATCCACCTCGGATCGCAATACCGTGTGCTATAGCCCACAAAAACGGCCAGGAATGACCGAAATCACAAGTTTTTTTACGATTTTATGAAACTCGTGTTACGGGGTTCCGGACCGTTTAATTCCACCCGGACCCCAAAACTGTGTGCTATAACCCATGAAAACAGCCATAAATGGCCTGAATCACGAGTTTTTACGATTTTATGAAACTCGTGTTACGGGGTTCCGGACCGTTTGAATCGACCGTGGACCCCAAAATCGTCTGCTATAGCCCATGAAAACGGCCAGGAATGAACAAAATCACTAAATTTTTACGATTTCGTGAAACTCGTGTTACGGGGTCCCAGACCGTTTAAATCCATCCCGGAGCCCAAAACCGTGTGCTATAGCCCACGAAAACGGCCAGAAATGCCCGAAATCACGAGTTTTTTACGATTTCGTGAAATTCGTGTTACGGGGTCCCGGACCGTTTAAATCCACACCAGACCCCAAAACCGTGTGCTATAGCCCATGAAAACGGCCAGGAATGACCGAAATCATGAAATTTTTACGATTTCGTGAAACTCGTGTTCATGGTCCTAGACCGTTTAAATCCACCCCAGACCCCAAAACCTTGTGCTATAGCCCATGAAATCGTCCAGAAATGGCCTGAATCACGAGTTTTTTACGATTTTATGAAACTCGTGTTACGGGGTTCCGGACCGTTTGAAACCACCTCGGACCCCAAAACCGTGTGCTATAGCCCACAAAAACGGCCAGGAATGGCCGAAATCATAGATTTTTTTACGATTTTATGAAACTCGTGTTACGGGGTTCCGGACCGTTTAAATCCACCCCGGATCCCAAAACTGTGTGCTATAGCCCATGAAAACAACCAGAAATGGCATGAATCATGAGTTTTCACGATTTTATGAAACTCGTGTTACGGGGTTCCGGACCGTTTGAATCGACCGCGGACCCCAAAATCGTCTGCTATAGCCCATGAAAACGGCCAGGAATGAACAAAATCACGAAATTTTTACGATTTCGTGAAACTTGTGTTACGGGGTCCCAGACCGTTTAAATCCATCCCGGAGCCCAAAACCGTGTGCTATAGCCCACAAAAACGGCCAGAAATGCCCGAAATCACGAGTTTTTTACGATTTCGTGAAATTCGTGTTACGGGGTCCCGGACCGTTTAAACTCGTGTTCAGGGTCCCAGACCGTTTAAATCCACCCCGGACCCCAAAACCTTGTGCTATAGCCCATGAAATCGTACAGAAATGGCCTGAATCACGAGTTTTTTACGAGTTTATGAAACTCGTGTTACGGGGTTCCAGACCGATTGAAACCACCCCGGACCCGAAAACCGTCTGCTATAGCCCATGAAAACAGCCAGGAATGAACGAAATCACGAAATTTTTACGATTTCGTGAAACTCGTGTTACGGGGTCCCAAAACCGTGTGCTATAGCCCATGAAATCGTCCAGAAATGGCCTGAATCACGAGTTTTTTACGATTTTATGAAACTCGTGTTACGGGGTTCTGGACCGTTTGAAACCACCTCGGACCGCAATACCGTGTGCTATAGCCCACAAAAACGGCCAGGAATGACCGAAATCACAAGTTTTTTACGATTTTATGAAACTCGTGTTACGGGGTTCCGGACCGTTTAAATCCACCCCGGACCCCAAAACTGTGTGCTATAGCCCATGAAAACAGCCATAAATGGCCTGAATCACGAGTTTTTACGATTTTATGAAACTCGTGTTACGGGGTTCCGGACCGTTTGAATCGACCGTGGACCCCAAAATCGTCTGCTATAGCCCATGAAAACGGCCAGGAATGAACAAAATCACGAAATTTTTACGATTTCGTGAAACTCGTGTTACGGGGTCCCAGACCGTTTAAATCCATCCCGGAGCCCAAAACCGTGTGCTATAGCCCACGAAAACGGCCAGAAATGCCCGAAATCACGAGTTTTTTACGATTTCGTGAAATTCGTGTTACGGGGTCCCGGACCGTTTAAATCCACACCAGACCCCAAAACCGTGTGCTATAGCCCATGAAAACGGCCAGGAATGACCGAAATCATGAAATTTTTACGATTTCGTGAAACTCGTGTTCATGGTCCTAGACCGTTTAAATCCACCCCAGACCCCAAAACCTTGTGCTATAGCCCATGAAATCGTCCAGAAATGGCCTGAATCACGAGTTTTTTACGATTTTATGAAACTCGTGTTACGGGGTTCCGGACCGTTTGAAACCACCTCGGACCCCAAAACCGTGTGCTATAGCCCACAAAAACGGCCAGGAATGGCCGAAATCATAGATTTTTTTACGATTTTATGAAACTCGTGTTACGGGGTTCTGGACCGTTTAAATCCACCCCGGATCCCAAAACTGTGTGCTATAGCCCATGAAAACAACCAGAAATGGCCTGAATCATGAGTTTTCACGATTTTATGAAACTCGTGTTACGGGGTTCCGGACCGTTTGAATCGACCGCGGACCCCAATATCGTCTGCTATAGCCCATGAAAACGGCCAGGAATGAACAAAATCACGAAATTTTTACGATTTCGTGAAACTTGTGTTACGGGGTCCCAGACCGTTTAAATCCATCCCGGAGCCCAAAACCGTGTGCTATAGCCCACAAAAACGGCCAGAAATGCCCGAAATCACGAGTTTTTTATGATTTTATGAAACTCTTGTTACGGGGTTCCGGACCATTTAAATCCACCCAGGATCCCAAAACTGTGTGCTATAGCCCATGAAAACAACCAGAAATGGCCTGAATCAGTGTTTTTTACGATTTTATGAAACTCGTGTTACGGGGTTCCAGACCGTTTTAATCCCCCCCGGACCCGAAAACCGTCTGCTATAGCCCATGAAAACAGCCAGGAATGAATGAAATCACGAATTTCTTACGATTTCGTGAAACTCGTGTTACGGGATACCATACCGTTTAAATTCATCCCGGAGCCCAAAACCTTGTGCTATAGCCCATGAAATCGTCCAGAAATGGCCTGAATCACGAGTTTTTTACGATTTTATGAAACTCGTGTTACGGGGTTCTGGACCGTTTGAAACCACCTCGGACCCCAAAACCGTGTGCTATAGCCCACAAAATCGGCCAGGAATGGCCGAAATCACAGGTTTTTATTCGATTTTATGAAACTCGTGTTACGGGGTTCCGGACCGTTTAAATCCACCCCGGATCCCAAAACTGTGTGCTATAGCCCATGAAAACAACCAGAAATGGCCTGAATCACGAGTTTTTTACAATTTTATGAAACTCGTGTTACGGGGTTCCAGACCGTTTAAATCCACCCCGGACCCGAAAATCGTCTGCTATAGCCCATGAAAACAGCCAGGAATGAACGAAATCACGAAATTTTTACGATTTCGTGAAACTCGTGTTACGGGGTCCCAGACCGTTTAAATCCATCCCGGAGCCCAAAACCGTGTGCTATAGCCCACGAAAACGGCCAGACATCCCCGAAATCACGAGGTTTTAACGATTTTATGAAACTCGTGTTACGGGGTTCCGGACCGTTTAAATCCAGCCCGGACCCCAAAACCGTGTGCTATAGCCCATGAAATCGTCCAGAAATGGCCTGAATCACGAGTTTTTTACGATTTTATGAAACTTGTGCTACGGGGTTCCGGACCGTTTGAATCCACCCCGGACCCCCAAAACCGTGAGCTATAGCCCATCAATACGGCCATAAATGGCCTAGAATCACGAGTTTTTTTCGATTTTATGAAACTCGTGTTACGGGGTCCTGGACCGTTTAAAAATACCCCAAACCCCAAAATCGTGTGCTATAGCCCACGAAAACGGCTAGGAATGGACGAAATCACGAGTTTTTTTACGATTTCATGAAACTCGTGTTACGGGGCCCCAGACCGTTTTAATCCACCCCAGACCCCAAAACCGTGTGCTATAGCCCACGAAAACGGCCAGGAATGAACGAAATCACGAAATTTTTACGATTTCGTGAAACTCGTGTTACGGGGTCCCAGACCGTTTAAATCCACCCCGGACCCCAAAACCGTGTGCTATAGCCCACGAAAACGTCCAGAAATGCCCGAAATCACGAGTTTTTTACGATTTCGTGAAATTCGTCTTACGGGGTCCCGGACCGTTTGAATCCAACCCAAACCCAAAAATCGTGTGCTATAGCCCACGAAAACGGCCAGGAATGGCCGAAATCACGAGTTTTTTACGATTTCGTGAAACTCGTGTTACGGGGTCCTGAACCGTTTTAATCCACCCAGACCCCAAAACTGTGTGCTATAGCCCACGGAAAACTGCCAGAAATGCCCGAATCACGAGTTTTTTATGATTTCGTGAATTCGTGTTACAGGGTCCCGGATCGTTTGAATCCACCCCAGACCCAAAAACCGTGTGCTATAGCCCATGAAACCGGCCAGGAATGACCGATATCACGAAATATTTAAGATTTCGTGAAACTTGTGTTACGGGGTCCCAGACCGCTTAAATCCACCCCGGACCCCAAAACCGTGTGCTATAGCCCAGGAAATCGTCCAGAAATGGCCTGAATCACGAGTTTTTTATGATTTTATGAAACTCGTGTTACGGGGTTCCGGACTGTTTGAAACCACCTTGGACCCCCAAACACGTGTGCTATAGCCCACAAAATCAACAGGAATGACCGAAATCACAAGTTTTTTATACGATTTTATGAAACTCGTGTTACGGGTTCCGGACCATTTAAATCCACCCCGGATCCCAAAACTGTGTGCTATAGCCCATTGAAAACAACCAGAAATGGCCTGAATCAAGTGTTTTTTTACGATTTTATGAAACTCGTGTTACGGGGTTCCAGACCGTTTTAATACCCCCCCGGACCCGAAAAACCGTCTGCTATAGCCCATGAAAAACAGCCAGGAATGAATGAAATCACGAATTTCTTACGATTTCGTGAAACTCATGTTACGGGATACCATACCGTTTAAATTCATCCCGGAGCCCAAAACCTTGTGCTATAGCCCATGAAATCGTCCAGAAATGGCCTGAATCACGAGTTTTTTACGATTTTATGAAACTCGTGTTACGGGGTTCTGGACCGTTTGAAACCACCTCGGACCCCAAAACCGTGTGCTATAGCCCACAAAATCGGCCAGGAATGGCCGAAATCACAGGTTTTTTATACGATTTTATGAAACTCGTGTTACGGGGTTCCGGACCGTTTAAATCCACCCCGGATCCCAAAACTGTGTGCTATAGCCCATGAAAACAACCAGAAATGGCCTGAATCACGAGTTTTTTACAATTTATGAAACTCGGTTACGGGGTTCCAGACCGTTTAAATCCACCCCGGACCCGAAAATCGTCTGCTATAGCCCATGAAAACAGCCAGGAATGAACGAAATCACGAAATTTTTACGATTTCGTGAAACTCGTGTTACGGGGTCCCAGACCGTTTAAATCCATCCCGGAGCCCAAAACCGTGTGCTATAGCCCACGAAAATGGCCAGAAATCCCCGAAATCACGAGGTTTTAACGATTTTATGAAACTCGTGTTACGGGGTTCCGGACCGTTTAAATCCAGCCCGGACCCCAAAACCGTGTGCTATAGCCCATGAAATCGTCCAGAAATGGCCTGAATCACGAGTTTTTTACGATTTTATGAAACTTGTGCTACGGGGTTCCGGACCGTTTGAATCCACCCCGGACCCCAAAACCGTGTGCTATAGCCCACGAAAACGGCCAGGAATGAACGAAATCACGAAATTTTTTACGATTTCGTGAAACTCGTGTTACGGGGTCCCAGACCGTTTAAATCCACCCCGGACCCCAAAACCGTGTGCTATAGCCCACGAAAACGTCCAGAAATGCCCGAAATCACGAGTTTTTTACGATTTCGTGAATATTCGTCTTACGGGGTCCCGGACCGTTTGAATCCAACCCAAACCCAAAAATCGTGTGCTATAGCCCCACGAAAACGGCCAGGAATGGCCGAAATCACGAGTTTTTTTACGATTTCGTGAAACTCGTGTTACGGGGTCCTGAACCGTTTTAATCCACCCAGACCCCAAAACTGTGTGCTATAGCCCACGAAAACTGCCAGAAATGCCCGAAATCACGAGTTTTTTACGATTTCGTGAAATTCGTGTTACGGGGTCCCGGATCGTTTAAATCCACCCCAGACCCAAAAAACCGTGTGCTATAGCCCATGAAAACGGCCAGGAATGACCGATATCACGAAATATTTAAGATTTCGTGAAACTTGTGTTACGGGGTCCCAGACCGCTTAAATCCACCCCCGGATCCCAAAACCGTGTGCTATAGCCCAGGAAATCGTCCAGAAATGGCCTGAATCACGAGTTTTATATGATTTTATGAAACTCGTGTTACGGGGTTCCGGACCGTTTGAAACCACCTTGACCCCAAAAACCGTGTGCTATAGCCCACAAAATCGGCCAGGAATGAAAGAAATCACAAGTTTTTTTACGATTTTATGAAACTCGTGTTACGGGGTTCCGGATCGTTTAATCCACCCCGGATCCCAAAAACTGTGTGCTATAGCCCATGAAAACAACCAGAAATGGCCTGAATCAGAGTTTTTTACGATTTTATGAAACTCGTGTTACGGGGTTCCAGACCGTTTTAAATCCCCCCGGACCCGAAAACCGTCTGCTATAGCCCATGAAAACAGCCAGGAATGAACGAAATCACGAAATTCTTACGATTTCGTGAAACTCGTGTTACGGGATACCATACCGTTTAAATTCATCCTGGAGCCCAAAACCGTGTGCTATAGCCCACGAAAACGGCCATAAATCCAACGAAATCACGAGGATTTTACGATTTTATTGAAACTCGTGTTACGGGGTTCCGGACCGTTTAAATCCAGCCCGGACCCCAAAACCGTGTGCTATAGCCCATGAAGTCGTCTAGAAATGGCCTAAATCACGAGTTTTTTAACGATTTTATGAAACTCGTGTTACGGGGTTCCTGACCGTTTGAAACCACCTCAGACCGCAATACCGTGTGGTATAGCCCACAAAAACGGACAGGAATGAACGAAATCACAAGTTTTTTTAACGATTTTATGAAACTCGTGTTACGGCGTTCCGGACCGTTTAAAATCCACCCCGGACCCCAAAACCGTGTGCTATAGCCCATGAAAACGGCCAGGAATGACCGAAATCACGAATTTTAACGATTTCGTGAAACTCGTGTTTAGGGTCCCAGACCGTTTAAATCCACCCCGGACCCCCAAAACCTTGTGCTATAGCCATGAAATCGTCCAGAAATGGCCTGAATCACGAGTTTTTTACGATTTTATGAAACTCGTGTTACGGGGTTCTGGACCGTTTGGAACCACCTCGGACCCCAAAACCGTGTGCTATAGCCCACAAAATCGGCCAGGAATGGCCGAAATCACAGGTTTTTATACGATTTTATGAAACTCGTGTTACGGGGTTCCGGACCGTTTAAATCCACCCCCGGATCCCAAAACTGTGTGCTATAGCCCATGAATCAACCAGAAATGGCCTGAATCACGAGTTTTTTTACAATTTTATGAAACGCGTGTTACGGGGTTCCAGACCGTTTGAATCCACCCCGGACCCGAAAACCGTCTGCTATAGCCCATGAAAACAGCCAGAATGAACGAAATCACGAAATTTTTACGATTTCGTGAAACTCGTGTTACGGGGTCCCAGACCGTTTAAAATCCATCCCGGAGCCCAAAACCGTGTGCTATAGCCCACGAAAACGGCCAAAAATCCCCGAAATCACGAGGTTTTTACGATTTTATGAAACTCGTGTTACGGGGTTCCGGACCGTTTAAATCCACCTCGGATCGCAATACCGTGTGCTATAGCCCCACAAAAACGGCCAGGAATGACCGAAATCACAAGTTTTTTTAACGATTTTATGAAACTCGTGTTACGGGGTTCCGGACCGTTTTAATTCCACCCCCGGACCCCAAAACTGTGTGCTATAACCCATGAAAACAGCCATAAATGGCCTGAATCACGAGTTTTTTACGATTTTATGAAACTCGTGTTACGGGGTTCCGGACCGTTTGAATCGACCGTGGACCCCAAAATCGTCTGCTATAGCCCATGAAACGGCCAGGAATGAACAAAATCACGAAATTTTTACGATTTCGTGAAACTCGTGTTACGGGGTCCCAGACCGTTTAAATCCATCCCGGAGCCCAAAACCGTGTGCTATAGCCCACGAAAACGGCCAGAAAATGCCCGAAATCACGAGTTTTTTACGATTTCGTGAAATTCGTGTTACGGGGTCCCGGACCGTTTAAATCCACACCAGACCCCAAAACCGTGTGCTATAGCCCATGAAAACGGCCAGGAATGACCGAAATCATGAAATTTTTACGATTTCGTGAAACTCGTGTTCATGGTCCTAGACCGTTTAAATCCACCCCAGACCCCAAAACCTTGTGCTATAGCCCATGAAATCGTCCAGAAATGGCCTGAATCACGAGTTTTTTACGATTTTACGAACTCGTGTTACGGGGTTCCGGACCGTTTGAAACCACCTCGGACCCCAAAACCGTGTGCTATAGCCCACAAAAACGGCCAGGAATGGCCGAAATCATAGATTTTTTTACGATTTTATGAAACTCGTGTTACGGGGTTCCGGACCGTTTAAATCCACCCCGGATCCCAAAACTGTGTGCTATAGCCCATGAAAACAACCAGAAATGGCATGAATCATGAGTTTTCCACGATTTTATGAAACTCGTGTTACGGGGTTCCGGACCGTTTGAATCGACCGCGGACCCCAAAATCGTCTGCTATAGCCCATGAAAACGGCCAGGAATGAACAAAATCACGAAATTTTTTACGATTTCGTGAAACTTGTGTTACGGGTCCCAGACCGTTTAAATCCATCCCCGGAGCCCAAAACCGTGTGCTATAGCCCAACAAAAACGGCCAGAAATGCCCGAAATCACGAGTTTTTTACGATTTCGTGAAATTCGTGTTACGGGGTCCCGGACCGTTTAAACTCGTGTTCAGGGTCCCAGACCGTTTAAATCCACCCCGGACCCAAAACCTTGTGCTATAGCCCATGAAATCGTCCAGAAATGGCCTGAATCACGAGTTTTTTACGAGTTTATGAAACTCGTGTTACGGGGTTCCAGACCGATTGAAACCACCCCGGACCCCGAAAACCGTCTGCTATAGCCCATGAAAACAGCCAGGAATGAACGAAATCACGAAATTTTTACGATTTCGTGAAACTCGTGTTACGGGGTCCCAAAACCGTGTGCTATAGCCCATGAAATCGTCCAGAAATGGCCTGAATCACGAGTTTTTTACGATTTTATGAAACTCGTGTTACGGGGTTCTGGACCGTTTGAAACCACCTCGGACCGCAATACCGTGTGCTATAGCCCACAAAAAACGGCCAGGAATGACCGAAATCACAAGTTTTTATACGATTTTTATGAAACTCGTGTTACGGGGTTCCGGACCGTTTAAATCCACCCCGGACCCCAAAACTGTGTGCTATAGCCCATGAAAACAGCCATAAATGGCCTGAATCACGAGTTTTTACGATTTTATGAAACTCGTGTTACGGGGTTCCGGACCGTTTGAATCGACCGTGGACCCCAAAATCGTCTGCTATAGCCCATGAAAACGGCCAGGAATGAACAAAATCACGAAATTTTTACGATTTCGTGAAACTCGTGTTACGGGGTCCAGACCGTTTAAATCCATCCCGGAGCCCAAAACCGTGTGCTATAGCCCACGAAAACGGCCAGAAATGCCCGAAATCACGAGTTTTTTACGATTTCGTGAAATTCGTGTTACGGGGTCCCGGACCGTTTAAATCCACACCAGACCCCAAAAACCGTGTGCTATAGCCCATGAAAACGGCCAAGAATGACCGAAATCATGAATATTTTTAACGATTTCGTGAAACTCGTGTTCTTGGTCCTAGACCGTTTAAATCCACCCCAGACCCCAAAACCTTGTGCTATAGCCCATGAAATCGTCCAGAAATGGCCTGAATCACGAGTTTTTTACGATTTTATGAAACTCGTGTTACGGGGTTCCGGACCGTTTGAAACCACCTCGGACCCCATAACCGTGTGCTATAGCCCACAAAAACGGCCAGGAATGGCCGAAATCATAGATTTTTTTACGATTTTATGAAACTCGTGTTACGGGGTTCTGGACCGTTTAAATCCACCCCGGATCCCAAAAACTGTGTGCTATAGCCCATGAAAAACAACCAGAAATGGCCTGAATCATGAGTTTTCCACGATTTTATGAAACTCGTGTTACGGGGTTCCGGACCGTTTGAATCGACCGCGGACCCCAAAATCGTCTGCTATAGCCCATGAAAACGGCCAGGAATGAACAAAATCACGAAATTTTTACGATTTCGTGAAACTTGTGTTACGGGGTCCCAGACCGTTTAAAATCCATCCCGGAGCCCAAAA